>JANFAM010000003.1:0-2400000 GCA_024362665.1 Prunus padus | reverse complement strand
TTCGATTTCAACTTCTGTTTCAATTGTCACATTTTGTTGTCTTTGTTTTCGCTATCAAAGGGGATTTCCAGTTCAAGGAACTTGCTTGCAGATTCGTCTGTCGAATCACCTCTTCAATCTACGGTGGCTCCTGTCTCTGCATCAGATGGTGAAAGGAATGAAGAACACAACCAGAAACCGCTCTCTAAACCTTCACAAGTTCAATTTGTCTTAAAGGGCATAAAAATGGTACCATATTTGACACTCTTTGCATCCGTTTAAAGGTTTCCAAGAGATTCTAAGCTTCTTTTTGTTTTTGTTTTTCTGGAATATTTTTGAACCATCTGGACATTAAACATTTCTTCTCTCAAGTGGGTTATACTTTATAGGCGCTTTGTGATTATAACGTTCCTTTCATGCACATTAATCAACTTTTATTTTGGACTAGGAACCGTAACGGATTTTTGTTACATACACTAATCTCTCAATACCAATTTGAATGCTTATTGCTTTCTGTCTAAAGCACAGTTGACTGGTTCAGTTACCTTAGGATGCCTAAATTTGAGGGGGGTTTGAACAACTTAGAAGAACTGTTACTTTCTGTATTATTGTTTGTGCTGTTATTTATGTGGGGTGTGATGTATTTGGGAAATGACTGCAGTGCAAAGGGTAGTTTGCGGGCATCCTTTGTGCCCAGGGGAGCAATGCCTTTTTGTTAAAAGTTATGTCTGTTGTTTTTTGCTTTTAAGTTGTTGGCTGCTAATAATATTAGCAATTGAAAGGATATCTTAGATATTTCATCTTCACATTAGCATCAAAGGATCTGTGATCACCTAACTGACTGCTTAAGTCTATGTTTGATGGTGTTTTCAACTTCTTCCCCCTTTTTTCCCAGCATACATTTATTAGTTGCTCACTCCCTGCTTGCAGAGCTCTAATAAGGTCAACTTGGTTGCTAAACTGGTCCGTGGTATGCGTGTTGAAGATGCATTGTTGCAACTGCAAGTGACAGACAAGCAAGCTGTAAAAACTGTGTATCAGGTTATTGAGCCATTCTGCACTTTCTTAGTATAAGTTCAACTTTATAAAACAATTGCATAAATAAGGAGCGCAGGAACTGATTTTCAATTTTGAATTGTTATGACTTGTAAGAAGGCTGGAATACTGTATATGAGAGATTCACCTTCTTGTGGTACCATCAAGTGTTTTATATATATCTTTTTTATATTTCTTTCCTGTAAGCATTAGTTATCATCATATGAATGATTCCGTGTGTTGAATTTGAAATTAGTTTTGGTTTTGATATTTTGTTCACAATGCTTTGATTATGCTCATCTAGAAACCACGGAATGTCAACATTATGTAATAAGGTACTGTTTTGCAGGCTCTTCACTCAGCCCGAGCAGATGCAACATATAATCATGGGTTGGATCCAGAACGTCTCCTTGTTGGTAAATAATTCAAGTAAAGTTTCCTTTATTTATTTGTATTCTTTTTCTTAAAAACTCAATTCTCATTATTTTGCACTCTCTCCTAATTACAGCTGGGGCATTTGTTGGAAAGGGATTCTTGGGATTCCACAAGAACAGACTTTACTACCATGGTAAAAGCAACAATGGAACTAAAGTGAGACCAAACAACTACCAATTGATGGTGACGCTGAGGGAGATTACTCCTGAAGAGGAGGGGGAGATAGCCAGACAGAGAGCCAACAATTTTCTCTATCTCACTAAGCGCCTCCGGCTTACTAAGAAGGAAAATAAGTTTGTTCCTCACCAGCTTATCAGAAACCACAAGGGCAAAGTCAGTAGTAGTCAGCGAAGTGGTATGACTTCATGAGCAAGGTTCCTTCCCTTGCTTAAACATTCTGAAAGAGTTTTGAGACACATTAGAGACCTCCTCCTTTGTCTTGTGGAGTTTAATAAAATTGTCTTGTAGAAGTGAGAAAAACCAAATTGCAGAGTAGGAGCAACCTTGTTTCAGTTTCTAATAGTGGCTGCATGTGGTTTTAAATGCCTAGGTGTAGATTATCATCAAATCATTTCTATCTTGTTGCATTGAGAATATAATTTTGAAATGAACTGATATTTGTTATTACTTCTTTCACCTTCGTCGTTGGCCTTTTATTTAAGCAGGGCATGGCTCTGGCACTGTAAGCACAGGTAGATTTCCCAATTCATTTTCATAAGTGAAAAAATAGAAATATAATCACCCTCTAGAACGAGCTCAGTAAAAGAAAAGGCATACTATTTAATGTTTGCATTGTTGTTGTCTTGATTCTCACTTAGTAGTAGATGATTAAATGCAGAGAGCCCTTTTTATCTTTCTGTTATTGGCAGTTTATTTGGAAGTTCACTCCATACTTGCTCAAGCGTTGTGTGGCGCTTGAAAAGGCAAGCTTAGTTGAGCAATTTCAGATCCTCAGTTGAGCTTGAGCCTCTTTATTGAATATGTTGGCTCGATTTAGCATCAGCCTCAAAATATGGCCAGGGATGCTTGTAACATGTGTACTTCATCCTCAGCTCCTTTTGCCACAACTCACAGGTTTCTGTTTGGAACAAACTAGTTGGAAACTACTACATAGGTCCATCTTAGTATTTTTGCTGTAACATGGAGTGTTTGGGAACGTTTTTGTGTTATGTTATTTTTGTATAGTTGCTCAAGTGTCTGAGCAAATACGACAGTGATTAGGTTTGTATTGTATCTAATAGGGAAAATGTTAGAAATGTTAACGGAATGTGTACACCATTTTCAGTTTGTCACGTTAAAGAAAAATTAAAGAGAGATGCTATTTCGAGTTTTCAAAATCCTTATTTTTGTTAAAAATAATGAAAAATATAATAAATAAACTAATAAATGAGATCTAAAAAGAACCCTTTGAATTTGATGATGTCATGAGGGTTGCATCATATCGTAAGCATTGTCACTTCTTATGCAAATAATCAGTCACTAAAAGTTCTTAATCCTGAAAAGAATGTTAACTCATGTACTTGGTAGCTTTAATTTGACAATGATGTGTATTACATCCTTTTTGTACTCTTCACTAGGAGTAAAACTTGCTTGCACCGGGGATAGAACAATAGTCCTATTCCCCTTCAATCGCAGTCCGCCACGTGTTCATTTTCTGACAAAGTGTGGACACGTGGCGGGCTGCGATTGGAGGGGGATAGGACTGTGGTGCAAGCAAGTTTTTTCGCTCCACTAGCCACTTTGGGCGATCAAGTATTTCAATTATAGGGAACGAGTCCAATTTTCCTGTTATCAAATTCCCTGTGCCCTCATGGTTCTTCAGTTTTGTGACACGTGGCACACAACTTAACAGAAGTTTAACTTTGTTAGCTTTTTTTAGTTTTTTTTTCTTTAATTAAAAGAATTATAATATATTAGATTATAATACACGTTTGACAAAAACACACCGCTTCATCTTCTACTACGTACAATCAGACTTCCCAAAAAATTGAGAATCCAAGGAGTTTCATCAATGGCGGAGGTTTTGAGCAAAACCAGTCTCTTCTCGTCTTGCCATCATCACAATTGTCAGAATCAAAGCATCTCTTTTTTCCCAAAGAGTTGTAATTACAATAAATCTGGGTTGTTTTGTTGTTCTCTGAATCTGAACCTAGAGATATCATCACTTTCATTATCGACAAAGAGTGATTTTCATGGCAAAAGGGTTGCTCTTCAAGAGCATAGAGCCATGCCCAGCAGAGGGAATTTCCAATCCCAGGCTTCTTCTGTCATGAATTCCCATATTTTATTTTATTTTTCTATCTTTTTCTGATTTCTCTGTTGGGTTTCAATTTTTGTTAGTGCTTTTTTTCATGGTTGCTGATTTTTCCCCAAAATTAAAGGGAGCTTTAGTTTTAACACACAAAATAGTTCCCTAATTTGGTAAATAGGAATTCAATTTTAGCTAATTAAGATAAAGATAAATGCTAAAATTTAGTACCTACTTTTACCATAATATAATTAAAGAATGTCAATATTACAAAATATGTCACTGAAGCCTAAC
Organism: Prunus padus; assembly: GCA_024362665.1. Lineage (NCBI taxonomy): Eukaryota > Viridiplantae > Streptophyta > Magnoliopsida > Rosales > Rosaceae > Prunus > Prunus padus. Next base: position 2,396,009 of record JANFAM010000003.1, on the reverse strand, counting down.
CAAAACTTCTCCGTACGGCCTAACCAAAACTCCTCCCTACGGCCCAAACTCATCTCCCAAACATTGAAGCCTGCTACGACACACACCAGATCGACGACAGCAAAACCACCTGGACGACATCTCCTCACATTAATTGCGCGCGTCGATTCGATTTCGCATCACTGTCAGACCAGTCCCTTCGTTTACGCCTTCACTCCTTCTCCACCCTTTCATTCACTCTTCCCCAAATTACTCAGAGCTCCCAAATATACTTAGAGAAGATTGTTCGCTTGCAGATTGGAACCATTCGCATCACCGAATAGCGTCATCGACGATCGTTCACGGTCAACCACCAACGATCGAAACCGATTCTCCCTCTCTCGAAAAAAACCCGTAAGAAACTCAACTCAACGCTCTAGCAAACATTTGCCTTCGTTTTTAGGGATTTTAGCTACTGTTGATTCTGAAAAAATGAATGAGTCTTTGGATTAACATCTACTCCTGGTTTGAAATGTTTTGGGTTTACACTTGCATGCAGTGTAGTTTAGGTTTTGCGTTCAATATAGTTTGGGATTAACCTCTAAAAACCAAAAAACTACCAGAGAAAGGGAAAGAGCATCAAATGCTTCCGTTTTCTGCATCGGATTAACATCTACTCTTGGTTTAGGTTTTGCCTTCGTTTGTAGGGATTAAGGATTTTAGAGATTTTACCTACTATTCATTCTTCATTCTGCAATGTAGTTTAGGTTTTGGGTTTAGTTTTGGTTTCAACACCTCTAAAAACCAAAAAATACCAGAGAAAGAGAAAGAGCATCGAATTATGAAACAAGAAAATGCACTGCAGTTTCTGGTCAAAACTGCAACAAATGGAAACTGCAGTGCAATTCTTGATAAAAGATCTGCTTGAAACCTTGAAAAAAACACATCTATCATAATAGAGTCTCAAATCCAAATAAACTTCAAAATGCATTGCAGTTTCTGTTTATTGTTTTCCGCTCAACTATTTATACTTCTTCCTTGTAGTTGTCCTAATAGTGTTTTCATCCCTTCTAGTTTCAGATCACAAATAGCACAAGAAATGTCACAGCAAAAGAAGGAAGCTCAAATTCAACCAAAGCCAAGATTCAAAATAATGGCTCAAAAGCAAAAATCAAAGCCAACCAATAACAGGAAAACAAGGAACCCGGAATATGTCCAATTTCGATGCAACGCCAATGCGTTCAATGGCATCATTACAGAAGTCAAAGAGAAGCTAAATGACAGGCAAATGGAAATCATGAAGAAAACACTTTTTTGGAACTTGATTGAGGTGTTTTACAATGGAAGCATTGACATGAAGAACATGAATAAGTTGGACCTCGACTTAGTACAGCTGCTCAAGAAGTTTGATCTAGATACAAAGTCCTTCAAATTTGGCACCAAATCATTGAAGATCACAGCAAATGCAGTGACTGAGATTCTAGGACTGCCAAACGAAGGAAAATCTGTCAAACTTGGGACTGAAAAATGCACTTCAACATTCCGAACAAGGCACTTTGGAGAAAAAACAAAACCAACAAAAGGCATGGTAGAAAAAGAATTACACAAGACAATTGCCTTGGCAAACGAACCAAAGAAAGAAAAGGCCAAGGAAAAGCAAAAGAAGAAAACAAACAAAGGAAAAGCAAAGAAAGTAGCTAAGGAAGAAGAAGAAGAAGAAGGGGAAGACAAAGAGGAAAATGAGGTTGTTAACTACGACAAGGATGTGGTCAGCCTAATCTTGATTCTGCTCTGCATGACTTTCCTCTTTGCCAACTCTGCATTCACTTTGCACTGGACACTTATTGACCACTGTGTGAATCTAGACACACTTTCAAGCTATTCGTGGGCAAGAGCTGTTTCAACCTACATAAATGACTCCTTGATCACAAAGGCAAAAGCAAAGAAGGAAGGAGAAGCCTCTATGGGAGCTGTTTCTGGTTGCACTATCCTAATATTTGTAAGTAACTGCCGTGCATTTTCCTGGAAACTGCCGTGCATTTTCCTGGAAACTATCGTGCATTTTCCTGGAAACTGCCGTGCATTTTCCTGGAAACTGCCGTGCATTTTCCAGCACTGTGATATATACTTAGTTCAAAAGTGTCTAATTCAGTTCATTTATTGTGTATATGTAAGTATCTATTCGCATGATAGTGTAATGTACTATTGATGTTGCTGCCTGTGTGGAGAGAAACAAATAAACTTTGTTATTATGGAAAGCTGGAAATAAAGGCTGAATTTTGTGTGAATTGGTGACTTTAATAGTATAAACCGAAAATGCAGTTTGAATGTAGAGTACTTGATTTTCCTGGAAACTGCCGTGCATTTTCCTGAAACTGCAATCCACTTTCTATTTTATCCAATGCAGCTTCCAACCTGATATATCTTGTTTTTGAACTGTGCAGTTTCTACTGTGTGAGAGGACAAACATCATACAACCAATCATTGGCAAGGAGAAAGAAACTCCTGCAATTCTCAAATGGAGTCTTGTTGAACTCCACCAAAGATTCCACCAAATCAACGACTTGAATGACATAGAGGTATCCAATTTATCGCATGTTCTATTTTAATGTATCTTGAATGTGAATCTATGCTAATTCATTCTCATTGTACAGGGTATTTTCAAAAACTCTAAAAAGAGAAATACTACCAGTGAAGTGGGAGACCCTATTGAAAAGGTAATTAGAATCTGTACACAGTGGCTTATGCATTGCATAAAATGCAGTTTCCGTTTTATCAAATGTAGGTTCTAAATCATTCTCATTGTACAGGGTATTTTCAAAACATATAAAAAGAGAAAAACTACCAGAGAAAAGGGAGTTCCACTTGGCACGGTAATTAGAATCTGTAAACAGTCGCTTATTGCAGTTGCCGTTTTATCCAATGCGAGTCTAATTAGTTTATGTTCAATGTGCAGGAAAAAGAAAACAAAGCTGAAGTAGCAGGACAAGAAAAGCCTGATGATGATGATGATGAGACTCCACAATTAAAAGAGATTAGAAAAAAGAAAAGGTTTGAGATTGGATCTGGAAAACAACCGGTTGGAATTCAAGACCTCTTGGTGGAGTCCATGACATCCCAAATCAACTACCGCCAACGCCAAGATCCTAGATTTGTTTGCCCTGAAAGCTTAATATTGTGGAAGGATGATATTAATGAAGACAGTGAGAAGAAAATGATGGACTTGTGGGACAGAAGAGAAAGAAGAAGAGAAGGAAGAAGAGAAAGAAGAAAAAGAAGACTACAGAGATGAAGAGAAAGAAGAAGATAAAAAAGAAGACAAAGAAGAAGACAGAGATGAAGACAAAGAAGAAGACAAAGAGGAAGACAAAGAAGAAGAGAAAGAGGAAGACAAATACAAAGAAGAAGAGAAGAATCAAGATGCTCAAACACCTGATGTCCCTACAAGAATACTAAGGCTGAAGAACAAAGAAAGAAAGAGGCGTCAAACATCTTGCTATCAGTACGAAAAAGATAAGCAACCAAAAAAGGAGGCAAAAAAGGATCATGAAGAATTTCCACAATTCAAGCTTATCTCTTCCGAGGAGCCATCAACACAATAGGATCCTCAAAATCATATGGAGGTATGCAATTACTGCAGTATGTTGCTGGAAAATGCACGGCAGTTTCCAGGAAACTTTGATTAACGCATTATGAGCTTGTTTTTAAAGTTTATGATTTGGAAACTGTAATGCATTTTCCCGGAAACTGTAATGCAGTTTCCCGAAAACTGTCATGCAGTTTCCCGTTCAACCAATGCATTTTCTAATTAGTTTCCGTTCAATCTGCAGTCAACACAAGAGGCATCTTAGCCTGAAGCCACCGACCCACTTCCTCATTCCCCAAAAGGAACAAGCCGTAATGATTCAATAATTGTAGGTCTGGAAAAATCAGATGATGAAGATGAACCACCAAAGAAGAAACAAAAACGGCCAATGAAGAAATCTGTAGGATGGGGAAAAAGGAGGGTCTGCCAGAACATCCCAAAAGAGGACAGGGCCAAAATTCAAGAATACTACTTAAGTACTTCACCTGAGTAATATCCCTAACCCAAAAGAACAATTATTTCATCTTTTTATTAAAATTAACCTGAAACTAATCTTGTGAATTTCGTGTATTCAAATCCACAGTGATATCTTTTGGAAAGAACTCTGTTCTGACAAATTGACTAACCGTGATATCAAGGATATCATACGGGACTTGGAACTGCCCCAAAGTGTAAGTCTAAACTACTGAAACACACACTGCACTGCAATTCTTATTTGTGCCTCTTATATTAACCATTAACAATTCCATTTTTCTTCAATCAATGTGAAACATGTAATTGAAGTCTACATGGAAATTGAGGAGGAGAAAATAGGGCCAATGCAGACAGATACTCCACAGTACATGTCTACATGGACCTGCGTAACAATTACTTTCATAATTCAAAATTGATTAAACAGACATTGCACTGCAGTTTTTGGAAAAAAAAAAATACTAACGAATTGCCATTCAATGCTTGCAGTCATGCTTGAAAACCGCCAAGGACCAAACTTGGCATAGGAACTTGTATGAACCATTATTGGATAAACTCGGGAAATGCAATGTGCTATTTTTCCCAATCATTTCAATCTCCGAGTACCATTACACCCTCCTCACATTTCACAAGCGAGAACAAAAGTGGAGACACTACAATCCACTAAGGTCATTGGGAAAAAGAAAAGAAGAAAGATGCATTGACATTGCTCATGAAATTGTAAGTGGAACCTGTCTAGATTTCTCAGCACTGTGATATAAACTTAGTTCAAAAGTGTCTAATTCAATTCATTTCATTGTGTATATGTAAGTATCTATTCGCATGATAGTGTAACATACTATTGATGTTGCTGCCTGTGTGGAGAGAAACAAATAAACTTTGTTATTATGGAAAGCTAGAAATAAAGGCTGAATTTTGTGTGAATTGGTGACTTTAATAGTACAAATCGAAAATTCAGTTTGAATGTAGAGTACTTGATTTTCCTAGAAACTGCTGTATCGTACCTACTGCCTACTTTCAGACCTATACTATAATATGCAATGCACTGAATACACTTTCTTTCTTTTTTATTCTTCTTCTTTAAACAGGTTAATATTGTTGAAACTTGGCTAGAATACATGAAACCTGAGGCACAAGGTTTCTTAGAAAGTCATACAATACCAAAATTTAAGGACAAAAGTCGATTGCACCATATGCCTACACCCGAACAGATGTCAACAAATGAAGAACTCACTCTCAACTGGATTCTGCAGAGTCCATTAAATTTTCCATTTGAGGACGACACAGAATGTGCTCAACAAAGTTCATCTTCATAAGAATTCTTTCTGCTCAACTATTCATTACAATTTGAAATCATTCAAAACCAAAAACTAATTGCATATTCATTTGCATATTGGATTGTGGCATGTTCGTGATGTTCTACATGGATCAAATAGCACAAGGACAACCAATTCCAAAAAGCGTTGACAAGAAGTTGATGGATGAATATTGAGCAAAATACATCATGAAACTTCTACACAACAAAGGCTGTGAAATTAATCGTGTCGAGTGATTTGTCCTTTGTTAACTCAAGACAATATGAAATTTAATTCTTTTGGTTGTTTGTGAAACAAGAAACTAAACTAGTGATTTGTTTCTTAATTCTTCTGGATTTTGTCTATAGTGATTTGTCTTTTGCCAAAATTATTCCAATATCGAATTATGAAATAAGAAAATGCACTGCAGTTTCTGGTTAAAACTGCAACAATTGGAAACTGGAGTGTAGTTTTTGATAAAGATGTGGCAACAATTATCCGCTTGAAACCTTGAAAAAACACATCTATCATAACAGATGCTCAAATCCAAATAAACTTCAAGATGCATAGAGAATTTTATAAATTTCAATGCACAATTCACAAAAATCTTGCTCAAATTCAGTAACATGCTTCTTAAAAATTCAACTAAACAGACCAGAAACTGCACGACAGTTTCTGATAAACAACAACCGTTAAGACAATTAAACCAAAACTCCCAACAGCAAAGCATTCATTAACACAAGTAAAAAAAAAAAAGTAAGAAACCCAACCATTTACCAAAAATTCCATAATCTCCATTAATTTCAAAACACTTATACCAATATCCAATGATGACATATGTTTAGCTATTTCTCATTAACAGAAATTATTCTGAAATCGAATTATGAAGCAAGAAACTGCACTACAATTTCTGGTCAACACCTACAACAAACGGAAACTGCAGTGCAGTTTCTGAAACAAAATTTGCTCAAATGTGAAAACAAGCATTGAATGACACTTAAAAATGAATATCCACTGATGAAACAATTGTATAATTTTCATTAACTTCAAAAAAGAATCATAATATCCAATTAGAAGCTGTGTAGCCAATTAAAAGCAACTAAAAACTGCAATGCAGTTTCTGCAAAAATTGCAATGTAGAAACTGATTATACATTCACTAAACCATATCTAACATAAGCAATCGTCAATTGAGAAGGAATGTTCATATCACCGCCTTGCAAGTCTTCCTGTTGTGCCCAACAACACTGCACCGACTGCATTTCAATGGCCTCGTACCTTCACCAAAAGCTTTGATCCTCTTTGTTGGTGGTCTTCCAGCTGGCCTCTTTGTAATTGGCGGAAGCACAACCCCAGCAGCTAAACCGTTGCTGACCAAGCCTTTTCCAATATCTGGAATAGGAAAAATAGGACTCTCATAGGCTTTTCGAAAGAAGTCAGACTTGTAGTAACACTCAACATAATCATAAACTGAATCTTTCTTTGCTAGAATTGCAGCCATGGCATGTGTACAAGGAAAACCATCAATTTGCCAAAGACGGCAAGAACATGTCCTTTCCCCAAGATCAACCATCACAGAATAATCAGCAAATACTTCAAAAACAGTGCAACAAGAACGACGAACTGCCCAAGTCCTACCAGCCTCCTCATTTTCCCACAGTCTAGTTTCCATCTCCGGACACAAAATTGTTGTCCACTTCTCCGCTTCAATTCGTCGTTGAGAATTCAATACCATCAATTTCTGTCGAATCCCTTCTATCAAAGGGTAACACCGGCAAATCTCGAAATACACCAACCCAATTATTAAACGACTCGGCTAAACTGTTTGCCATCTCCCCATAACATATTCCTTTGAAAAATGCGTTGGCATAGTGATCTTTAGACAAATCAGATATAAATGTCTTCACTTTCAAACTCCCAACAATCACCAACTCATCCATTGCTACTTTAAACTCTTCCTCCATAACAACATATGCGCATCTACTAAATAGATTGATAACACGGTCTAGGAGCTATTTCCCATAACCTGACTTTGGGTACTTCGATATCAAATTCTGTTTCAGGTGATAGTAACAGTAGGAATGACGCCATCCAGGAAACACAGCCCCCGTTGCATTTAACAAACCTTGATTACGGTCCGAGAAAAAAGTCACCACTCTCCCCATTGGAACCGATATAGCAGCCAAATGTCGAAGAAACCAAGTCCAATTCTCCTCTGTCTCAGAATCAACAACTCCAAAAGCTAGAGGATAAAACCCTGGAAAAAAAAAAACCAAAAGCACAAGTATAAGCAACAAACGGAAAATGCAGTGCAGTTTCTGAAATCAAATTTGCTCAAATTTGAAAGGAAACCAAAAGGCATGGATCAAAGTATTAAAACTAAGTTCAAAACACATATAAGTCCATCAGCAATTGTAACATTCCCATAGACTTTCAAAAATTATTCGGAAATCGAATTATGAAACAAGAAACTGCACTGCAGTTTCTGCTCAAAAACTGTAACAAATGGAATATGCAGTGCATTTTATGAATGCTCAACAAACAATTGAGAACATACAAACAATATTACACAAAATACCAGCAATATTACACAAAACAATAATCCATATTACACAAAAATCCAATACAGTACAACAAGCATACCTTAATTCGCATTCTTTCCGGAAGCACAAAGAAGTTGCCCCTTGTACTTGCTCTTCAAAAATGTAGCATCAATGAACAACAAGGGGATGCAATATTGAAAACCAGCAATGGAACCGCCAAACGATACAAAAAACGGTCTAAAGTGATTAATTCCAACTTCACATTCAAGCTCGCACAGAGAACCACAGTTAGTTTCCTTTACGGCATCCGCATACCACACTAACTCGTTGAAGGACTTCGACTCATCACCGTGAATGTCCAGTTTAGCTAACTCTTTGCCAAACCATGCATGGTAGTATGAAATGTCTATACCATAATAATCTTTGAACTCGTTGATGATCTCAACTGGCTTCAACTCTGGTTTTGCACGAATTCTGTCAACAATGAGAGAGGACACCACAAGAGACCTCATCATCTTACTCTTTGATTCCCGTATCCGACCCGCACATGTATGCACATTATTTAACGTCCGAATTACAAAACAGCCAGTAGCTTCACAACGAGACGCATAAACACGCCAACTACAACCCTCCAACTTCTTATTCGAACAAACAGCAACCACCCGCCTCTTGTCATTGGTGAAACTGAAAACATGATGGTTTCAGACTTATATGTGCACTTCGCTATGACACAAACCTCCATTAGCCTTGAAAATGCAAACAAAACAACAAACAAAAAGAGAAAACAATTCAAATCAGTAAATAATGTAGACTTGAGCAGTTGTAACATTCCCATAGACTTGCAATGCAGTTTATGACAAAACATAAGCAGTTGTAACATTCCCATACACTTGCAATGCACTTTATGAAACAAGAAATTGCACTGCAGTTTCTGATAAAAAACGGTTTGATAGAAAATCAAAAAACTTCGAATAGAAACCACGATCAAAATACTAAAACTAAATTCCAAATAGACTTGCAATGCAGTTTATGACAAAACATAAGCAGTTGTAACATTCCCATACACTTGCAATGCATTTTATGAAACAAGAAACTGCACTACAGTTTCTGATAAAAAGCAGTTTATGACAAAAAATCAAAAAACTTCGAATAGAAACCACGATCAAAATACTAAAACTAAATTCCAAAAACATATAAGTCGATATAAACGAAAAAAGGTTCTAAAGTATTCATACCTCAACAACTAGAACTGCAAAAAATCTCCCCAACCAAATAGCAGCTCAAAATCAAATCTGATCACAAGACGAAGAAGATAGGGTTTAGCATTGAATGCCACAAGATCACGCCACAAAATCGTGCCACAAAACTGAGCTCGAAATACCAGAACTAAGGAAAACAGAAATCGCCTAAAACTGACCTAGATTCCGCATGCAAATCGAACGAAACCAGAATAAAAGAGGAAAACGAAGAACCAGAGCTCCAAAATCTCAAAGCCGAACGAAAACGAAAGAGAATCTCAAATACCGCGTAGTTTAAACACCCAGGAGTAAAAGAGTCATTTAATTTGTAAGGGTTAAAGATGGGTGAGGCTTTTTAAGAAGAATGGTAGCATTGTCTTTTCAGTTTTTATTTTTAAGCTGGCCCAACGAATTTGGGCCTCCTCTTTGGTCTAATCCAAAATAACAATTCTTTCCTAGGTATTTAAACCTAAACAAAAATACCAAATGTCTTAAAGACTGATTACTAAACTTTCTTATGTCTAATACCTAATTTTTCTAAAATTAAATAGATAGTCAAAATTTTGATCTTGAAATTTCAGTCAAAATTTTGATCTTGAAATTTCTGGGTTTTGTCCTCTTCCTGTAAAGTTTTGTTTTTGGTTTGACTTTTCTTTCCTTTGATTACTTAAAAAGTTAAAGAGCAGTTTATTGTGTTGTGTGGAATCAACAAACGTGTTAAGGTGTATTCTAATCTAAGATTGTGATGATGGCAAGACGAGAAGAGAGGTTTTGGTCAAAACCTCCGCCATTGATGAAACTCATTGGATTCTCAATTTTTTGGGAAGTCTGATTGTATAGTAGAAGATGAAGCGGTGTGTTTTTGTCAAATGTGTATTATAATCAAGGTATAAAATATCAAGAGTTTTGGAAATATCGCTGATCCAAAAACACGGATATATCGATGGAAATATCGAGGAAATATCGATATCGGTAAAAATTGAATAAAAACCACGGAAATTATGAGAAAAACTTGAAATTTTTTATTGAAACTTTAAAGGATGTTTACTTAGTCAATTATCTATTATTTTATCACAAAAAATTGGAAATAAATGCATTGCATGGTGAGTTTAAGTGATTTAAGTTGATTATGTAAAGCGCTGACAAACACTGTGACTCCAGAAAATCTATAGTAATTAGTGAAAAAAAATTAAAGATACCATAATTTTTTAGTTATAATAATTTATTATAATATTTTACACTTTATACATATGATAAGATATATGAGCTCGACCAAAAAAATAAAGATAAAATATACGAGTAACTTAGTACTACATAGAAAGAATTCCTATAAGGTTCAATTAGATTTTGTAATTGAGCTTCAATGGTGATATTAATGAGATCATCCCTTTTGTTTTGTTATTTGCCAATTTGATTTTCTGTTAACATGCCTATGTTATGGGCCAAGCTAGTAAAAACCATAACATCCAAGCCCATCTATGCAAAAATGGATTGAGCCCATCTTGAATTTCAAATAAGAACCAGATCCAAATCCAAAATGCCAATTGGCAATGCACAGAAAATATCTTAGGTTGCTTTTGTCTTCAACTGTGCCCTCCCAATCTAATATCTCACATCAGCATCAATAGCTGGCAACTGCAATTGCAAATGGACGGTTGTGATCTGATAACAAGTGGGCAACTGGGCCACATACATACCACCAGAGCTTCGTGATCCTCACTTGAGTCTCCAAAATCACAAAAGCCTCTTCTCTTCTCTGCAACCTTATCTATTCAAGAGGCAAAGAAAATCACAGCAAGAGAAATGCTAGCAACCTTCTCTTTAACCTTCTCTTTTGGACCTTCTCCATTATCTTTATGACATGTGGCAATTTTTACACTAAAAATAATGTCTAATGTACTAATGGCATTGTTTTTAGTGTAGAAATTGCCACATGTCATGAAGATAATAGAGAAGGTCCAAAAGAGAAGGTTAGAGAGAAGGTTGCTAGCACTCCCCTCAAAGCAAAGCCACCATGACTGCCTCCACGGCTTCGCTAGCTCTTCCTTATCTTTCCCCCAAAACCCTAGCCCTTTACACTCCCAAACCCACTTCAGTCCCGTTCTACTTTGTCTCTTCCTCATCTCTAACGCTCGGCTGTAAACCCATTTCAATTTCGGCTTCATTTCTCAACTCGGGAAGGTTTCAGAGCGCGTCATCTCGGTGCAGTGCTTTCTCATAATTTTTCACTCCTTTTCGGTTTCATATCGCGATATCATCGATATTATCGATAATATCGTGATAAATTGCCCAAATATTACATGCAGTGGAGGATAATATCGGCTCCGATATTATCGCGAAAATATCGATATATTGACGATAACTAGTTGGATAAGTGTTAAAATATCCTTCCTTCAAAAACAAGATATTATCTGCGAAATATCGCCGATAATATCGATTTTTAAGTCCTTGATTATAATCTAATATATTTTAATTCTTTTAATTAAAGAAAAAAAAGACTAAAAGAAAGTTAACAAAGTTAAACTCTTGTTAAGTTGTGTGCCACATGTCACAAAACTAAGGGGAAATCATGAGACATAGGGAGTTTGATAACAGGAAAATTGGGACAATAGGGAACACATTCTTAAGATGGAATCTACCCACCTTGCGGAGTTATCCACTTGACTGATTTTGACCATGATTGTTACGTAGCCAATTCAATGACTTTGTGATAACCACCACTGTTTTAAGATTCATTTATAAGCATGATTTTGTACAAAACGTTTTCTGTTTTTTTATTTTTTGACATTGTGATGGTTGAAGACATTAATTGTGCTAGCGATATGCAAAGTGTATGCAAGGAATTATAAGCATTATTTTTCAAAGGTTTTTTTTTTGGCTAGTCCGTCGAAGGGGTGGGTTTCGAACCTTAGACCACCAGTCTGAGGCCAAACACTCTTAATCACTAAGGTATGTGCAAAATTCAATCCAATCCATCCAAACCGACCAATTCAATCCAATTTTAATCGGTTTCGATGATTTAGCGGATTAGATTGGATTCTTAATTTCCAAAACCTACATGATTGGATCAGATGACATATTTGATGATTGAATCCAATCTAGTTAGTTTCATGCTCATTAGGTAATTGTCATTAAGGAGGTTGTGTGTAATAACCCAAACCTTAAATAATATTTAATTATTAATTTATTGAAGGAAAAGACAACTTTGCCCTATAATATTTTAATGGGTTTTAAAATTAACCTTTCGTTCGGGAAACAATTTGGGGAAATGAGCCACATCGTTACGTCGGGCTCATCGATACGAGTTCGTGGGTATATTGTGGGTTCAATTCTGAGTCGTATTGAAGACTATATGATTAAAAATACGTGAGGGGCAAAATGGTAATTTTGTAGGTCATAATTTTTTTTTAAAAACCCCACTATCCCCGCGGCTTTTCCCCTCTCCCCCGTCTGTTCTCTCGATCGCCCCTCCCTTTGCAAGCCACCCAGCCGCCGCCACACCCCACCAGACACCACCCAGCCAACCTCCCCCGCCTCAGCCCGGCCCTCCGCTGCTGTTCCGCCGCTGTCGTTAGTCGGGAAATTGCATAAAACAGTCCGATTTTCTACTGGACTTTCAACCGTCCATACGCTGTCCTCCGGCCACCAATCTTGACGTGTGAGGTATGCTTTTCCACCTATTTTTCATGCTCAAGCTGATGGTTGGGTAGGTTTTAAACGATTTGCAGCGTTGATAGGTTAAATGTCGAGTTAAAGTTTAGGCCAGTTTTGAGGTTAGGTTTTGGGCCACTTGTGGTCCAAATTGGACGTTGCCGTGGTTGACTTTTGTGTTCGGGAGGTCGAGAACTAGTTGTAGGTGGAAGGATAGCTCTTGGTTTGGAGTTTGTCCGAACGCAGAAAATTATCGCTTTTTAACCACCGAATCTGCAAGCGCATGTTCCCATGCATGGACCCACTTTTAGCTGTCAATCTTCATTCCTAAATTATCCTTATGTCTTCACGAGCACGTAGGCGTGCTCAGATTTCAATTTAGAGTTCGTATGACAGTCGAACGGATTTACGCCTATTGCGCGTTATCCGGGTTTGATGTGTTTAGACCATCGGATCGGTTCCAATTCTTAGTATATTGTTCCCCGTATTTCCAGGATCGTGTAGGATTCGACGGATCGTGAATCGGAGTCCCGAATACTCCAAAAATGCCAACCCCAGGGCTAGGGTTACGGAAATCGTCCAACCGTCCGATCGTACGATCGTGAGCAATCCGACCGTCCGATAGAGACCAAATTTTTGGAACATGTGTCCTAGGCATATTGGAACCTTTAGGAACTTCCAGATTAGAATTTTGAGGTCGTGGACCCCACGGGGTCCCGAATTGACGTTTTGGGACTTTATCGCTTTTTGAGTCCCGATGCACTTTTGAACCATTCTAAACCTTGGAAAAACTTATGTGAGCATAGGAATGATCTTAAATTTAATGCACGCACTTCTAGGAGCCGGGGTTCAGGATTTTTAATTAAATATTATATTGAGCAATTTTATTAATAAAATATTATGATGGTTAATCAGGCACCCGGGCTCAGGCAGACCCGCAGGAGGGACCTTTGAAAGGTCCAGCTAGCACAGACTAGTAGTGAGTGGACTTTTGATTTTTATAAATGATTTATACAATTAAATTCCATTATTTGATCTTGAAAGAGTATTTAATAGCTCATGTTTTCCTAGCATATTTTGCTAAGTTTAAATATTTTATATGCTACCGAGTTGAGATTGCTTTAAGAATATGAAAATTTAGAATTTTAGAGAGTTACCAGATGAGATGGCAGCAGAGGTTTAAGATAAACAGAATTCATTTTATTTATTCCAAACCTTTCAGGAATTTATAATTTCTTAAAAACCAACCTAGGTACCCAAGCATAATAAACATTGCCTTCAGATAAATTGGTTGCCTTCGGTTAGGTCAGCATGCTTGACTTTACCCTACGAGTCCTAGGGATACCCGGACCGTGTAGAGCGAGGAATGCGGTTCAGGCTGACTAAATGTCACCTGAATCCTGCAAGGAAAGCGGCTCGGGTCTATTTTGTATTACCGAGACCTGCGAGGATGTGTCACCACGGTGACAGGAGGAATTGACAGATTATGTGGGATAAAACGGAATTAAGGAATTCACGGAAATAGAATTGGTACACCTAGGTGGTAGATTAAAGTTGGTTTCTATGTTTTCAAGGAATTATTGTTTGATTAAAAGTATGATTAGCCTTATAGATATAAATATGAATGCAATGATTTCAGTACGAGTATAAATGAAGAAATTGATTTAGTTTTCATAACTGTTTTTACAGTGGGGTTAGTACATTCATATGTACTTTCAAAACTTTATTTTTGGTCCATTCACAGTTATAAATGTTTTGTGCCCCCAGGCAGTAGGCGTGCACTAGGAGGCCACCATAGGGCATATTTCCCGCTCCGCTCCTTTCTCACTCGATGTAGGACACCTTTTGTAAACTAATTAATTTTCTTGCAAACTCTTAGTTGATTGCTCTGATATTGCCCTAGGAACAAATTTAACTGTTGGAATGTATAATTATGCATGCTAACGGTTGGTTTATATAATTATATGCTTGCTTGACAGGTGAAATTTTTGGGAAAAGTTCAAATTACAGGGGAGACTCTGCCGAATTTTCGGCAAAATTCGAACCTTGAATTTCTTTGAATTTTGAGTAGATGGACAATTAGGTCATTTGTGTCCGGCATCTGCCAGGTGTCGGACACGCACAGGGTTCGGGTTGGGTCCTGTCATTGTGAGCATTTAAGTAATTTGATGGAGTTATGTTTGATATATTATAAATTCAAAATAATTTTCTCTAGCATTTTATTTATATTTTACACTTACATCTATTAAAATGTTTGATTATATTAAACTTGACGATATATGTTTCATATTTTATGATTATTTTTTTCCAATATGAAAACCGATTATCCAATCCAATATCAATTGAATCAGACTAGATAGGCAAAATTATATTGGTTTCGAACCGACGTATACCCCTAGACCCCATTGACTTTTAGAGATTGATGTTGGAACTAATTAAAAAAATTAGTTCCAGCATCAAAAGATATGGCTCCTATTTGACTATTCTTTTCAACTTTGAATTCAATTATCAAAATCTTATCATTGCTTCTCCCAAGTGCCATGGTGAGTTACAATCTACTCAAGCAATTGATATTGGTGAATGTAAGGCAAGTAGAGTAGAGGTGTCAAATGGGTCATGACGGGCCACACCAGCCCGTTATTGTAATATACCGCTCCCAAAATTTAATTAAATTCTTAAATTATTAAAGTGAATGACAATTTTACTCTTAGTGGGTTAGGGTTGACTTTTTGTTCGAGAATGGTTTTGGGAAATTTCTTGGTTCCATTGTGTAGCATGTGAGCTCATGAGTTCATGGACATGTTGTGGGCTTAATTTGGAGTTGAAATAAGAAACTTGTGATGTACGGAAGTTCAAGGGCAAAATTGGGATGTCGAAAAGTCAAAATTTTTAAAGAGGAGAAATATGGTCTCTCTCTCTCTCTCTCTCTCTCTCTCTCTCTCTCTCTCTCTCCTCTATCTCGCTCCATTGCCACGTCGACAGTTTCGACGACTATTGCGGCATCGTCCAGCCACGCCACCGGTCGGAAAAGGACGGCCACTGACCGGCATTCACGACTCAAGCCTTTTATGATTGAACCCAGTGACGTACGGCTCCGGCGAAGCCCTGAAACATTCGCAACATTTCAAAATTTCAGTTGCTATTTTCGGTAATTCTGGCGACGATTTCA
The DNA here is from genome assembly GCA_024362665.1 of Prunus padus. Classification (NCBI taxonomy): domain Eukaryota; kingdom Viridiplantae; phylum Streptophyta; class Magnoliopsida; order Rosales; family Rosaceae; genus Prunus; species Prunus padus. Next base: position 2,380,099 of record JANFAM010000003.1, on the reverse strand, counting down.
TCGATTCAGGTATCAATCTTCATCCTCTACACGTGCTCTAGCTATATGTGTTGGTATTTTGGGTTAATTTTGGAAGTTTGAGGGAGTGGGTTTAAAACCCTAAAATTGCTGAAGGTTTTGGTGTTTTCCTGCCAAACTGTGCACCCAAGGCCGTCAAGCCAAGTACAAAAGTTGAACCCCTAGGTGTACTGAACGTTTTGGTATAGGTTTTCACGAGCTATTTGGAGTTTTTTCGATCGTCGGAATTTCTCTAGACACCCACCACTGCCGGTGGAGGGTGGCGGCACGTGGGCCATTGTGTAGCAGCCCATTATGCTTTAGAATGTTCCCCTTGACATCCTGAGCATGACGGTATGGTCGGATTAGCAATTGGGTACCATTTGATTATCGAACGGATATTACATCTATTATGCGATATTCGGGTTCGATAGGTTCGGACTGTCCGATCGGTCTCATTTTCAAATATGTTGTTCCTCGTATCTCTAGGATTGTGTAGGAACTGGTTGGTCGAGAATCGGAGTCCTGGATACTTCGAGTCAATGGTTTTAGGGTTAAGTGTTAAGTCGACTGCCGATCTTGCGATCGTGAGTGATCCGACCTCTCGATCGAGACTAAACTCTCGAAACGTGTTATGTAGACCTTGTTGGACTTATAGGAAAGGTTGGATAGGAAATCAGAGGTTGTGGACCACGCGGGGCCAATTGGTCGAATTCCGTGATCGGGGTCAAACCGACTGTTGGATCGTGACGAGACTTCTAGGATGGGTTTAACTAATGGTTATGGACCAATAGGAATTGTCAGATAACAAAGTGAGGTCGTGGGCCCTACGAGCCCAGTTGGCCTGGAAGGTTTAATTGTCAACTTTATTTTCAAGAAGGACGTATTTATGTTTTATTATTATTCAGTTAAGGCTTGGAATGAATTTAAGTGTTTATATATGGTAGAAACGACTTGGAAAGGTACGTGAGTTGTGTTGACTTCAGTAAGGAATTTGTTAGTAGTATGCCCTTAAAGCCAACTAATTACATAATAATTAATGTTAAGGACATCTTTTGTAATGAGTTATTAAGTTATTCATGGGCAAGACTAGCTATTTTCAACCATGATATTTGGTCAATTATCATAACAGTAAAACAACCATAGTCCTAGGAATATGAAAGTGGACATGAGAACTATGTAATGAGATTACATACATAGAGACTGATCATGATCCCTAATCCTGAATATGTTCCTGGTCATAGGAATATCAATTGGGAGTTGATATTCCGCAAAGAGTGGTACACACAGTATCAATTGGGAGACACCTAGATATGTGTGTAGGTGCTTATAGGAAGACAAGTACAATGAACGCGATCCAACGCATGAGTTCTAGCATGGAAGTTTTACTCACATGTCAGGCTATTACTCATAAATTGCAATGGTGCAAAATAATCCTTAGACCTGAGACATCATAGATGTCTTGTGGCTATGTTGTTAGTCTTTGAGGGCACTATCGGGATTTTCTCTTCTTCTTCCTCCCAACTCCTTCATTCTTCTCCCTTCACTTTGAATTGAGATTTCTCTTTCGTCTAATGTCCGTTTTAGGTGATTCCAGTCCACAAAGTTTCGTCTCTTCGTCCTCTACCTGACCTACCCAATTTCCCAGCTCAAAAGCCCACTGATTTTAAACTGGAGCGACTGAAAGTCCGGTGGTTTTTGAAGTTTTCGATGCGTTTTCCGGCGACTCCGGCCACCATTTCCGTCGAGTGAGGTATGAAACTTCATCTACTCTTCATGCTCTATCCATTTATGTAGGTATTGTAGATCAATTTTGAGGTTTTGTAGTTCGTTCAATATACCCATATTTGACTGGTTTTGAGATCGAGTTTTGGGCCACTTGCCGTCGTCTATGCAAGTTCCCGTAGTTGAATAAGTTGTTCCACTCATTGAGTAGTATATATAGATGGAAGGATGGCCATTGGTTTGAAGATTTTCCGACCAACGGTATCGCTTTGGGCACCCAATGCGTTGCCAATGTGGGTGGCTGTGCGGGGCCCATTTGTAATTGTCAATCTTCATTCCTAAATTATCCTTACGTTGCCACGAGAGCATAGGCGTGCTTGGATTTCAATTTGGAGTTCGTATGACAGTCGAACGGATTTATGCCTATTGCGCGTTATCTGGGTTCGATGTGTTTGGGCCTTCGGATCGATCCCAATTCTTAGTATGTTGTTCCCCTTATTTTTAGGAACGTGTAGGATTTGACGGATTGTGATACGGAGTCCCGGATGCTCCGGATCAATGACTTAAAGTGTTAATTAAACCGCAACCGTCTGGGCATGCAATCGTGAGCGATCCGACCGTCCGATCGAGACCAAACTTTTAGGACATGTTCTATAAGTCGTAGTGAACCTATAGGAACTTTCGGATCTAAGTTTGGAGGTCGTGGGACCCGCGGGCCCAGTTTGACCTATTCGGGATAGTTTGACCAAGTTTGACCAGAGTTGACCGAGGGTCTCCCGAAGTCTCCTTGCCACGTAGTTGACGTTGTTGGAATTCTAGGAATGTCCAAAACCATTTGAAGGTAGTGGGCCCAGCGGGCCTGGGTTGACCGAAACGGGATGTTTGACTGTCGGTTGATCGTGATTCTTCCGGGGCGGTCCCACTGGTTAAAAGAGGTGGTTTGACCTTGGAATCCTTCGTACGACATACGTGCACGTTAAGTCGGATTTGGTTAGGGTTTAAGTTTACGGTTCTCGTTCGGTTCACGGTACTAATCCAATCCTCATATCTATCGCTTTAGGTACTCTGTTTCTGCTACGCAGCAGGCGGGACCCTTTAGGGTTATGCAGCGTAGGACCAACGGTGAGTGGACTTTGTTTTCAACGAGCATGATTTCAAAGAATTGCATGAAGTGCATGAAATGAGATTTAATAAATTGTTTTAAATCTTGGATTTAATATTGTTTAAGTCTTGGTTGACTTGGGTTGAAATATATTTAAAAAGGATTTGCATTTGAGGTTTATGCATGATCTGGGTTTCCGAAATTTGTATGTGGGGCCCTGATGGCTATTTTATTATTACCTATACCCTTGAGTATTGAATGGGACGTGGTGAACGCGCGGTGGTTTTCATATTGAAATTGGATTATATAATTGAGCTATTTTAAGCTTGAAATCGTTATACTTTATAAAAGATAGATTTAATGGGTTATTAAACATAAATGGGAATTTAATGATTTTCTTGGATATTATATTTAAAGATTTGTTATATTATGTTTTAATTATATACTTGGGTTTTAAAGGGACGTTGGTATCGTCTGGGCAATTTCACATTCGGTTTTGCCATATATATATATATATATATATATATATATATACTTTTATGAATAATACTTATACTTTGAAAGGTTTCAATAAATGTATATTGATGGTTTAATAAATGGTTACCTAAACTTTGGTTATATATATGTATATATATATATACTTATATATGTATATATACACTTTGGATATTTGTTTTGAATCTTGAATTCGAAGATTCATGGTTTTAGTGGAATTTATTTAATAATTACGTTTATGAACTTCGGGTTTTCGGTTTAAGTATTGAAGTCTTCATGGCTATACTTTATGATATGTATATCATTGCGACTTACGTTTTATTCTGGTTTTGAATTTATATGCTTGGCTTAAGCATTGGTTGGGTTTTGGATATGGTTTTAAAGGAATATGACGTTTCATTGGTTATGAATTTGATATGCGGTCGTTTGACCCTTGTAACTATTTTGATTATAGAATTATATGTTTGGACGGTGATGTCCTACTTGATTATATATATATATGTGTTTATATATATTGGATATTGGATTAACGGACTTGTATGTGTCCAGTGGTGCGATGTTTTGGGCTGGGTACATTGTGATTGGTTATACTTGTTTCGGACATATGGGTATTGAGGATTCTGCCATACGGGCTGGGTAGCTTAGTCCATTATGGGACGGCTTGACCCTAGGCACGAGGCCATTGCGATGCCGTCCCGGTGTCCAGTTAAACTCTGGGCACGAGACCATCGTGAATGTTGACCCGGTGTCCAGTTAAACAATCTCATGTTGGATTGTTCCCCTGGTACACATGTTTGGTGTTGAGGTTATATATTACTATATGTACGTGTTACTATCTTCGTATTCGTATTTCTTTTAGTGAGGATCCTTCCTTACTTGTATTGCCCACGGGCATGTGGTCGTGTGGGTGTAGGAAAGAAATGGATTACTATTATATTATGTTTACATTGATGTTGATATGGTTTCTTGGATTTAACTGGTTTACTGATATTTTAAATGTTGTTTTGCTTTATGGAAATTTTATTCCATCTTTATGCTTACGTTTAGCAAGTTCTCCTATTTCTGTTATATATATATATATATATGGGTTTGAATTGGGAGGTTATGCCTTGGGAAAAGTAAAAGGTTGATTTGTTCAGAAAAAGGTTTTGAGTTGGAATGTTTCACCTATTTTGAGGTATCTTGGTTTGAATCAAGTTTGTACATAACTGATTTCATATGCATGGTTTGCATTGTTTTAAACGGTGGGGTTAGTACTTTGATTTAAGTATTGTAAAACTTTGTTTTTGTCCACTCACACTCTTCTGTTTTGAGCCCCCCAGGCCGTAATTATTTCGTTACCGTTCGGCCATGCGCTCCTTTTCTCGAACTTTGACTGAAGGGTAGGATTTGTTGTACTTGAATCCTAAACTTTGTATTCATTTGTTTAATTCCGCTGACTCCTAGATATGCTCTGTATCGCCCGTTTAGGGTTGAGTTTGTTGGCCAGAGGCCTGTTATGTATTTGTGTATGCATGCTGGGGCTTGGGTAGGATATTCCGTTGCTTGTTTGACAGGTTGAAATTTTGGGATTGTCCTTGTTTCAGGGGAGACTCTGCCTGATTTTAGGCAGGAGTCTCGGTCCCTTGTAGATTGTTTTTCAGGAAGAGGGTTATTTATAGAATGTGGGCCGGCATTGGGTTAATGTCGGTTGTCAGCAGGATTCGGCATGAGTTCCGGGGTGGAATTTGGGTCGGGTCCTGTCACTCATACTCTACCAAAATTACATTTACACATCATACTTAACTAACTTAAGCATCAAAATCTCCTAGGCCGATACCACACCGATGTCCTTGTAGCTTATCGATCTCCTTGTCTTTGGACATGAACGAACGCTATCTTCACAGAGAAATATGTACCATTCTTTCTCCATCAATTTCAACAATCTAAGGACTTGTTTGATAACCATTTCAGTTTTTTTTTAGTTTTTAGTTTTCATAACTTGTTTGGTAACTAATTTCAGTTTCATTAAACAAAAGTTGTTTGGTAAGTATTTTCAGTTTTATGTGGAACTTGGAAATGGAATTTTTTGTGTCAAATTGTAAATTTGAGATCATAGAATGAGAGTGCATGTTACAAATAGGTCGTAGTATATTTTGGTGAATTTTTATGGAATTAGGATGATTTTTTTTGTGAATTTTTAATTTGGAAATTCCAAGGCTTGGACTTGGTCCGTGGTAGAACGCAAAAATCGAGTGGTCAAGTCCAAGTTAGGAGGTCCTAGATACTGAATTTTGGTAATTGGAGTGCATTTCCTGTGTGGTAATGTAAAGTTATGGAATGAAAAAGGATAAAAAAAAAACATAAAAACTGAAAACAATTTCAAGTAAAATGATGATTTTGAAAACTAGATTTCACTTCTTTTTTTTAAACTGAAAATAAAATCTATTACAAAACATGTTTTCAATTTTCAATTTTAAAAAAAAGAAAAATGAAATGTTATCAAACAACTCCTAAGCAAACCCCACAAGGTGACCAAACTTTGCATGTGAGTTGTTTCTCTTTCTAACAAAATATAAATAAATAAAAATAGAGTGTTGCTAAACGAACCCTAAAATTAACTGAGTACACCCTACTACCAATCTATTTATTGAATTACTAATTTACCCTAATATAAAATGACCAAAAAGGATATATTGAATTGTGAAACAAATGTAATTTTAACAAGTACACCTTACTAAAGACTCATGCTTTGATCCGCCTGCTTTGATGAAAACTGATGGGTCTTGGTTTGTGCCAATTGATTTAAAGCCCATACTTCTTAGAAAAAATCACTGCAATGCCGATTGCCTTTGTGGAGTTTTTGTTCATTCATCCCTGTAGAAACAGAGACATCTTGACAATTATACATCACCGTGCATATGCTCTATTCTATTGATTTCATAGTTTTCACTTTCTTACCTAGCATATAATGGCGACCAATGTTATGCCAGGCCTTAGTCTCCAGGCACTCAAGTTTGTTTCGCCATTAAACATCGGAGCCGATATCATTGTCCCACACAAGTTGAATAAAAAGACCAAAACTATCTTTGCAGACGTCTTCATGACATGGATCTCAGTAACATAATGATCAAAACCATTTAGAAAACCCTTTTCTAAACACCTATCTTCTAAACCCTATGAAAATTAGAACTATTTTTATGAAAACAGAAGAAGAAATTATGCAATGGCCTTGTGGAAAATATGTGTACCTGAAGGATATACCAGATTGAGGACAGAAGGTACGGAACAACAAGTAGTAGCCCTCCAATAACCCCTTCCTTTTTTTCTGATGTACTTAAAACTGTAGATGAAGTGGATTCACATTGTTCTTGTCATGTATTGCAAGATTTCACAATGTAACCACAAGCCAAGAACTTGTATTAGGGTGTCTGATGGATATTTTTGGTAGTTAAATACGGTGACTTAGTTAATTTTACATTTTAATTTAAATATTAGGGTGTCACTCATATCATGTAGGGTGTCTTCCGATTAATTTTAGGGTTCGTTTAAGAAGACTCTAAAAATAAATCCCTTCCTTTCCTAAATCAAAAGAGTAACCCATTTTTCCCGTACAATCTTTGCTGTAATGAAGTGAATAAACCTGCACTCTCCCATAAAGCGTGTATCCATCACGTGTCATCAGGTGAAGGTGCGTCGAGTCGGAATCTCAGATTCCGCACGAGCGTGCTTCTCACGCGCTACAAAAGACAGGAAGATAAAAACGTATATAATATTCAGAAAAAAATAAAAATGATAAAAAAAAATCTATGGATCTTGTTGTAACACTCACTCTCAAGTCTCAATTCTCGAGTATGGTATGATAGACCCTCAAATCCCGGAATTTAAAAAAATAAAAAAATAAATTTAAAACTCCCATAAAAATCATCACAAAGAGGAAAAAAAAATAAAAAAAAACAATCAGCAACAAAGAAACAGTACCCCATCAACCCTTCACAAAAGCGGAAAAGAAGAAACAAGATCCACCTCGAACCTCTCTCCTCCCTCCCTCCCTCCCTCAACCTCACAACAATTCAATCCAATTCCAAATCCGAATCCACCCTACCAAATAGCTGTCTTTTTTTTTTTTTTTGGGGGTTTTTAAGGGGTTAATTATTCATTCTCAAATCTGAGTTGAGCTGAGCTGTGGGATGATGAGCGTGTGAGGAGGAAATTAGGAGAGCAAAATAGTGGGAATTGGGTTGGTGGGTAAGCAGCTGAGTGTTGTAGAAGAGTTTGTAGGAGTGAGGAGGAGGAGGAGGAGACAGAGAGAGATATCAAAAGAAAACAATAATGAGGGAAGATGAGTCTAATTGGTTCTCCAGGTGGGAAGACGAGCTTCCTTCACCTGAGGAGCTCATGCCCTTATCCCAAACCCTAATCACTCCTGATCTTGCCTTGGCCTTTGACATCCGAAACAACAACCCCAACAACCCAAGTAGCCCCCAAAACCAACAACCCCCACAACCTCCTCAGCCACCACATACCCCTCCACCTCCTCCTCCTTCCTCCTTGCCTCCCGCCACCCCGACCCACCCCAACTCGTCCGCCGAATTCGCCGATTCTGCCGACCTGGGGTCTGGTGCGGGCGGGGAAGAGCCCGCCCGCACGCTCAAGCGCCCCCGCCTCGTGTGGACCCCGCAGCTCCACAAGCGCTTTGTGGACGCCGTGGCACACTTGGGGATCAAGAACGCCGTCCCCAAGACCATAATGCAGCTCATGAGTGTCGACGGCCTCACCCGGGAGAATGTTGCCAGCCATTTGCAGAAGTACCGTCTCTATCTCAAGCGTATGCAGGGATTGTCCGGCGGAGGCAGCGCCGGCGGCGGTGGCGGAGGCGGAGGATTGGCAGCCTCTGCGGACCCCGCCACCGATCATTTGTTTGCAAGCTCGCCGGTTCCGCCTCATTTCCTGCACCCGCATCCCGGGGGAAGGCCAAATTCGGAGCATTTCATGCCCTTTGTGCCGGTGGCTCTGCAGCAGCAGCAGCAGATGGCTGCAGTTGCTGCGGTGGCAGCCCATCCCCAGTATCACAGGCAGGTGGGGCATTTTGGGTCCCCACCAAATGGCCAATTTGAGCATCCATTCTTGGCAAGGCAGTCGTCGCAGCCAGTTCATAGGATGGGGGCGCCACTGCACAATCCAGTGCCAGGAAGCTATGTAGAGGACTTGGAATCAGCTAATGCAACTGGTGGCAGGAAAGTTCTTACTCTGTTTCCAACTGGGGAGGATTGAATTGGGGTAATTGTCATCAGTTTTGTTTTCATCTTGCTTTTGATTTCATTTAATTTCTGGGTGTTGTGAAATTGGTGTGTGGTTGTACTTGTTAGAGGTTTGATTCAGGATCTAAATTATTGGATTTCCTTGTTGTGTTAGTGGGTCTTAGTAACCTTGGTTGGTGGTGATTGCTAGTGGGCTTCAAATGAGATCTGTGAATTCCATTTCCAGATCCAAAATTTCAGGTTACTATGCGTTCGTGACCATCGGGGTTTGTTTCACTGTAATTTATGGAGTTGAGTAGTATTAGGGGGCGTCTCTATGTGGCCTTTTCTCTGGAACTGCTACTTGTGTAATTATATTGCTGGTACTTGCATATAATCTATATCTCCCCTGTCACCCTCTAGTGATGTCACTCAGAGCGACAGCAATTCAAGCCCTTCTTTGGGGAAAAATCGTAATGGTATCATGGCAATGGATTGATCCGGGTGTCTTACAAGTTCATTTCTCCATGTTATATTGACAAATCAACTGGGTTTTCATTCAACTCGGAGTCTTCTTGCTGGGGGGGTTTTCTCATTGGTATTGCCGGTAGGGGTGGAAGAAGCGACAAACGACTAATTTTGAGCTTGCAGATGAGGATAAATAATGTTGGCAAGTGCTTTCTTATGTATGTTCTCTGGATAGCTAGGGATGCTGTTGGTAACTGTGCTTGACATATTTGCTACTGCATTTCTTGGCTTATCAAGAAATCTCTTCTTTTTGGAGTTATGCCTTTGCATCTCTTAGTCTAGTCTCATGTAGAGGTAAGTTGTACTTGTTGTACATTGTGTGACTTTGTAGACAACTTAAACCCTGATATTAGGGGATCTGTTGAAACAATTCTGATTTTATTAGAAGGTTATCTTAATGCTACATGACCTTTGATTTTATATGGCTTTATATGTTGGTGCTTTGATCACTTTATAGTATATATTCTTTCATGTTGCATCAAATAAGGGACTCAGCAATTCTTTGTTGTTTGCATATTTACAGGGATATTAGTTTTATTATAGATTGTCTTTCTTCATCACTATTGAAACAACACCAATCTAAAGCATGAGGTAATGGAAGATCACTCAGTTTCAAATTATTTTTTTGGTTAAACATTTGCAAATATTTAGATGAAGGTGAAATAGAAAATATTGGGGGAAGGATTAATTGATGTATCAGCATCCTCAAAGTTGACAAAGTTGTGAGAGTCCCATTAAGTTATTTCCTTATCCTTGTAAATTTGTAATGCGAGTGACTAAAATTATATATGATGAAAACGATAGAGAATAGTATGGTATAGACCCCCTTTTAAAGTGAAAGTTTGATGGTAATTACTAATTATGAGTAGATTTAATCCTTTATCACATAATTGCTCAGCCTGAAATGAAAATTCAAAAACATTAAACTGTCTGGAGGGTTGTTATAAAAATTAAAAGATGATTTTGTCCTTAAATTCTTGTAACTGCATGTTGAACAAAATGGTCTCTGTTTTCCCTATATTGAAGTATTGGAGATAGTCAGAGTTCTTGGTGTCTAATTTCGTGAAGTGAATTCCATAGTTCCTCATTGTTTAATACTATCCATATTTATCGCATCCTTCTTAAATCCCCACCATAGTTTTAACTTACCTGTCCAGCTTGCAAGGTTATATTGTAGTTAAACCTAGAATAAGAGAATCTGCATATTCTTGTTCTTACTTCCTAACCATCAGTTTTAACTTACCTGTCCTGCTTGCAAGTGAATTTTGTAGCTAAGCGTAGAATAAAAAGAATCTACGTAATCTTGTGACTACAGCATGTTACCAACTGTTATTCATGTGTATCGTAGTCTGGGTTGTGTGGATAGAAGGCTTTTATGAGTGCAAGCTCTTGAACCCAGTTATCACAACCCTTCTTCCTGTTTATTCTGTTGCCTGAGTCTTTTGAGCTCTCAAGAGCTTATTCACGAGAGGGCCATCAGCAACAAAATTTGTGAGCTGATCCATTTAAGGGCTGATTGACCTTACAAGACTTTGCTTGCAGTGGACATCAGCCGTTTCTGCACAATTGAAAATCTGATTAGATTCTTAGCACAAGGGCTAAGTAAGCAAAGCTACCTTCTATAATAAAAACCGAGGAAAAATAACGTCAAATAGAAACGAACAGGGTCTTACAGCACCATCACTTTATCTTTTCCTGTTCTTTATCTCTCCTCTCTTTAACTGAAATACAGTATATTGTAAAATGTTGGAGTGAATAATTAATCTGCTTCTGCTATTACCAGAAGTAAAACAGATGCATAATCGCAAAAAGAAAGTCAAAAGCTTGATTCTACTGAAGCCTAAGATTATGCTTGATGAAATTGCAGCTGTTGAAGTTGTATGTGGTTCCAGTTAAGGTAAAGTCACATTTGAATCTATAACTACACAGGTATTTCATTGTCATGCCTTTTCTCATGTACCACACTAGTCTTCCATTTGCTTGCTTGAATATGGGGAACTTCACAAAACAAGCTATATATTTGAAACTTGCTTGATGCATCTTTCCTCCACTTTGTATGCTACAATTTCAGTGGATGTATTAAAACCTCTGTATTCTTTCAGCAAAGCATTTAGTCGCCTGTTGATCCATCTTTCATAGGTTTCACTAGGAGGATTGTTATTTGGTTTAACAGTTTGATGATGATAAGTTAACTGACTTTCAACTGGTTAATGTTATTCTAATGTTCGGATATATTTGAACTCAAGACCTCCGTCAAAACAAAAACAAAAAATAGATAAATGAAATCATTCTCTGGAAATGATGCCCCATTATATGGTTTTTTTTTGGTTTGCTCGATCCTGTGAAGTTTCTCAAGATTATCCAAGGCATTGCTAATTCAAATATGTTCGAAGGTCCAACTTAGGCCTTGAGAGCCTTGCATTGATTTTGGGAGATTCCAACCAACGCACATATATATTGGATATTATTAGAGTGATATTATAGTTAAATTAAGCTGAAACAATTTGTAAGAGAGCAAAAGTCTTAAGCCATTCGTGCCTTTTTGCTCATGTTTCAAATACAGAGGGGAGGGAGAAGAGATAGAGAAATTGGGTACATAAGATCTCAACACTTAATGACGGGCTAAAAGGAAGCCATAGAACTCTTCAGCCTTCTTCTCTCGAGTTTCAACGAATTTTAATTTTGAAAAGTCAAATTTTGGCTTGTGAATTTTCCAGTACAAACCTCTAATTGTGAGCAGAATCTTGTGAATGTGGATCCATAATATTAATACTATTCATAAAACTCTATTATTATATGGTAATTGTTTGAGCAAAAGTCTATAGAACATTTAGGGAATGTGTTGGTATCCTACTTGGATCAAATTTTATAAATTCAAAAACAAAATTTAAGTCCGAAGTCACGAAAACCTGTTTGGTACACCTATTTTTTAAATATTCAAACCCAAAAAAACCTCAAAAACATCCCATTATTATAAATAAATAAAAAAAGAAGAAAAAGAGGTTTTATAGTTTTCTTTCTCTCCACGCTCTCTCTCTCGTCTCTCTCTTTCCTCCCTCTCTCCACTCTCTCTCCTCTCTCTCTCTCTCTCTCTCGTTTTCTTTTGTTATTTCAATTTGGTAATCTAGGATTTCTAATTTTCTAATTTTAATTTCAAATTTTGTAGATCTTAAAAATAGTTTGGAGTTTAATACCAAACAACTTTTTAGATATTAAAATCACTATTTGAAAACTCATGTTTTTAAAAATTATCATACTTTTTGAATTTAATTTTTCGAGTAGGATACCAAACAAGGAGACCCTTCCAAGTGGATAAAAATGTAAGAGAAAAAACCCCAAGTTATAATTTATAAACGAGTCCATTTTTATCTGATAATTGGATGAAATTGGTAACATAAATATATTTTTCTTGTCCAACTGTGTAGAACGATTGCAAAAGAAAAAATGAAAAAATGAAAAAACTTTGTAAGACTATGCATGATTAATAAAAGGCCTCTCACGCGCGGAACTTTTATTTAATCACGCGTAGCATGCATGACTAACAAAATGATTATTTTTATTATTTTTTTATAATTGTATTATTTTAGAAGTCCGTCTTAAAAGTTTTTCTTTTTTTGACATTTAATTCGGTCGATAAAAAAGTATTAAGACGGATGTCTAAAAATACAATTACAAAAAAGCAAAAAATAAAAAATAAAAAATTCATAAAATGAGGATAATATAATAAACTAATAGTTCTTTATATTTAAAGAATTTAAATTTTTCTGATAATTCACTTAAGTGTCTCTTAATTCACCCAATTTGAAAATCAAGTTGATTTGGTGTAGAAATAATTCACTTAAATTTTCAAATTACAAACTCATCAAGAAAGATCGGTTATTTAGTCCAAAATTACACAAGTTATGAAATGAATTTCTCTCTCTCTCTCTCTCTCTGAAAAATCCCTTGCAAAGAAACTTTGACATTTACCCGACAATTTATCAATGATGGCATGTTTACTATTCCGTAATCGGATTATGAGGAATTGAATTAAGGAGGAGTTGGATTGAGGAGAATTAAATTTCAGATTCCTATTGAAGTTGTTTACTAAACTAATGGCATATTTACTAATCCGTAATCGGAATGAGAATAAGGAATCCGATTCCGATTGCGGATTATACATGTGTTTACTAAAATTGAGAGGAATCAAAAGTGTGTGCCCCACACAAAAAATGGAATTCAATTCCAAGAATTGGATGATTTGGATTCCCAACATAAAGAATGTAATTGGATTCCGGGTTTAGGGAGGAATCATAATGATAATTTTTTCCCTTTATGCCCTCACTTACTTTCATTATTTCCAAGATTATCCTTAACCCTAGAAATAAAAACAAAATCATTTAAGTGTTAATGATTAACTAATAGAAATACTTACATTTATAAAATTAAAAAATACTTAATAGAAATTCATAAATTTATATATAAAAAAATAAACAAAATCATTTTAGTGTGTCTATGAAATAAAAAAGCAATTTAATTTTTTCTTACTATTATAAACTATATCAAATTTTATTTTAAAAAAGGTATATAAAATATTCGATTTGGGACAAGGGCATTTTTGTAATCATACTAGTTTATATTCCGATTCTGTTGAATTAGTAAATAACTTTATGGAATTCTATTCCGATTGCAGATAGTTTTAGTAAACAACTTCAACAGGAATCTCCTCATTTCAATTCCTCTTCAATCCAATTCATCCTCAATTTAATTCCTCTCAATTTGATTACGGATTAGTAAGCACGCCATAAATGGATTGAGGAGAGTTAGATTCTAGATTCTTATTGAAGTTGTTTACTGAACCATATGGAATTGGGGTTGGAGTGATACTAATTACTAAAATGTCATCATTGTTGGGTTAAAATAAATGACAAATTTGGAATTTTAAAAATTGTATGAGGATATAATGAGTAAAAAAGATGAATTCCAAATAGATTAAATATCCAGAAATTAGAATATCATTTCCCACCCAAGAATTGAATTATTCCAAAATCAAGAATTCAATTTCTAATTTTGTGTGGGTCACATTTACTTTTTAATTCTTTGATGTGAAGTAAACACATGAATTATCCATACTTGAAATTCAATTTCTGATTCGAATTCCAATTCCTAATTAGTAAACACACCATAAGCAAATAAAGCTTCAAATCTCAACTGAGGACAGTAAAGCAACTTCCTCAATACCAATCCTGAACACACTGAGTGGAGTGTCGGTACAATGTAGATTACACAAAAACAATGAAATTGTAAAATCCCATCACCACTAAGAAACCAAGCACAACGAAATTGAAGTTTGAACTTACCATTTGATTAGATGATGAATCCAAAATTATTGCAATCAAATTTCTTGGTATCAAAGCTGCAGTAGAGAGAAATCAAGAGGTTGGGTCTGTGGTCATGGGGGGACTAGTGTCGGGTTTGGGGGAAGAGAGAAGGGGAGAAGGGGAGAAGGGGAGGGCAGGGATCAGGAGAGCTTCTTGGGTTCAATTGATGCAAGAACCTTGTCTTCCTCCTCCTGGAGGTCGCGGAAGTCAATTAGAGCGATGGCGGAAGAATCCACAAGAGAAGAGCTGGGTTTTGATCTTAGTCAATAATTATTAATTATTGATTACAAGGTTACCTAATTAATAATTAGAAAGGCAAGCTTATTACCATCAAAATAGACACAGAAGGATGTTATAGGTAAATATTATTAGTGGATGCAGGCTATCCACAAATCAAAGGATATTTAGGGCCATATAAGGTGAGCGATATTATCTTCCTAATTTTCGACGTGGAAGTCAACCAAGAGGGAAGAAAGAAATATTTAACCACAAGCATTCTTCCCTAAGATGCACAATTGAAAGAATTTTTGGTGTTTGGAAAAATCATTGGACAATGATACGACAGATGCATAACTTTCCTATGGAAAAACAAATACAATAGTTGTTGCTTCAATGACTCTTCACAACTTTATAAGATGTCATTCAATGACAAATCAAGAATTCCAACCGTATGATGATGATGATGAGCTACTTCCCTCTGGTGGGGTGGGAGTTACTATAGGGGAAGAGATGGTTCAAGAACAAAATCTAACTCATGGGTGTGAGATGGTTGACGAATGCGAGAGAATTGCAAATCTTCTTATGTCTGGTTAATTCCTTTTTTATTTTCAAAAAAGGATTAAAAATTATACTTGGTGAAGTTCATACTTTTTTAAGTAGTGTTTTTATTTGGAGATCTTGTGAATTTTTATTTCCTATGTTTATTATAATATTTTGGGATTCTTTTAAATTTTTTTAAAGTACTTTTAAAAACGCTTTTACTATGTCAACCAAACACTCAACAAAATATCAAAAGCGCTTTTGTGTAGTGTAAAATCACTTTTAAATGTGACATCCAAACGATAAACTGCTTCTTTGTAGAAGCACTTATGTCATAAACGCTATTCACATAAGCGCTTCAGGAAGAAGCACTCCCAAATGAGCTCTTATTCAGAAATGCTTGATCAATTCAGGGAGCAGGAAAAGGTTATCATTCCCGATAGCACCTATATATATCACCTTGAAATTATCATATTTTTCTTTTCAGAATGCTTAAACATTACCAAAACACGTTTGGTATATATCTCTTTACAAAGATCTGGTGAAAATCGCCCATGAAAACGTAAATGAACCCCGAACCCATGTGAACTGAAGATAATTTATACAAACCCCGAACCCATGTGAATTGATTTACTTTAATTAGAGGTCAACGAATGGAATCAATTTGAACAAAAGCAAGCGACCAAATGTTTTGTAGATCGTAACTGAAAATGCCAAAGCAAAATTAATGATGGAGGTGTCACGCAACAATTGAAAGGTATAATTTTGAAGCAAAAAGCAATAGTTCAACAAAGGGTGATAGCATATTACAGTCCTTGGGCTACTATAGAAGATCAAAACAGTAAACACCACCACAAACTACTAAGAGAACAAGCTTTTGTAACACAAAGTCTCAAACAAATTACCTAACTCTATTTAAGACCCTAGAAGAATAATGAATTCTGCATTCAGCTCAGTTATAAAATCCCTCCTCTACATCTAGTTCAATGGTTTTGCGAATAGTCAAAGCTCAGGGGATGCTGACAGAATGGAGCCTGCAAAGAAGACATGAGTAAGTTAAACTTAACGAACATACAAAAGTTCGACACAAAAACCCACAAGAAGCAGAGTAGACATATACAATCACAGATATAGTATAATATTCCGTCATATGCTTTATAACCTTACTTCAATGGGTTTCTCTGCATATGCATGCAAATGTAGAAGTCAATACATACCAGATTTATAAATTTATACTCATCACAGCAGACATTCTGATTTAAGATTAACCCAAAATCTAAGAACACATACTTGCATAATTTATTCTCAGCAAAATGCTTTCTCCTAATTTGTCAAAATTAGAAATTTAAACATATTTGGCCATTACCAACAGACCTGAGTTTTTGTTTCCTTTCTACAGAATGTAGAGAAGCCAAAACTTTATTTAGAACAGAGATTGCAAGATGCACTATTACATATTGGGCAGAATGGATTCGGTTGAGACCAAGCTCAAATATAATTACGAACTATAATCTGTTAAGCATTGGTTTGGTCTTGAATATTCTTTTCTGTAGGACTAAGGTTTTCATGCTGGAGACCTCTCCAGCGAAGGTTTGGTCCTGAAATTTCTTTTCCATAGGAAAGTGACAACATTGAAAGAGTCGGTTATAAACAATGTAAAAACAGTTGAGAAAGGTATCATGATTCATGAAGCTGCAGCTGCACTATGGCATTAGTAGGCTGCCAATAATGGGAAACAAAGAGAAAGGAAATGGACTGGAATGATCAAGGAATTGGGGGTAATGTCTCAGTTTTTTTAGTTATCTAAAACAGAATCGTTTTGGGCATGTTTAATGTTATAATACTCAATGCCACAATACCCCAGAAGCATACACATGAGGGATAAAGGAATGAGGCTAAAGCCTTTCTACACCAAAGGTGTACAACCACAGAAAAGGCGTAAGCTATTTTACGCTTCCACCAAACATAGAAAAACACCTCAGGCATTTCTGCGTCACCTTTACCTAGGTGTGCCCTCAGAAATGCCTAGCAATCCTATAACTTTAAAAAACTTAAGTTTTGTGCACTAATTAACAGTAGTGACACCCCCAAGTGGGATCTCATGGTGTGATATTAAAGATCTTTGAAGAAAAACAATATATAAAAAATGTAATGATCAAAAGCCCAACAAAAGGAGGAACTATATGAAAACATTCAAGTCTAAAGTGCAACCACACTTCCAAAATTGATCATTAAAGCATCCGGTAATGCATTCTAAAAAAACAAATTACAGGGTTAAGGATTTGTTGCTTACCTGGATAACAGCTTGTCTGAACTGATCATATGAATGTGAATACATCATTGCAGCACTTGGCCACTGCATGTATGTAGCATCCCCATATGTCTGATTGAATCCCATGGCACAAAAGGGGCTCATAGCTGGGCTTGAAGGAGGCCCATAACTAATTGAAGCTTGAGTCCTTGGCATCTGAGAGAAAACAGTATCATACTGCACAAACTGAGGTTGAAGCTTTTGCATATTGACAGGTGCCAAGTTAAATCTTTGATTGGTAGGAAGACTCCTAACATACCTGTATCAGTAACGTATTATATTTTATTAGTTAATAACATTGTTTTCTTTCGTAACACAGAAATGTTGATATCATTATCCCCACACTAGTAATATCTACGGGTATCTGTATGTCATAAAACCAAGAGTTACACGAAGACAAGATATGGGAACGCATGTCAATATAAGACAGCTGCTGGTTACCGAATTTAAAATTTCAAGCATTCCAATACAGATAGGAAAAGAAAAAGAGAAAGGATACGAAATATGAGTTGAAGTTAATCCATAAAGGCATGAGACATCTCTAATAATTTACAGCGAAAGATCATGGCATCATTATTTGAAACAGATATAACAATTTTAAAACAAAAACCTTGACACCCAGAAATGCAAGCATGCATGCATGTTTTTCACCAAGTGTAGCAGTGCAAAGGTTGTAGTGTCTTTATTAGGTAGATAAAAACCATCATTGTTCCCTCATCTCAACTTTGATAAATAGATAGACTCTTACCTCTCATAACTTCGATCATAATCTGGATCAGTACGGTCTTTCTCCCTATCTCTGAAAATGGCAACTCGAGATGAAGTACCAAAATCCTTTATGTTTACATTCTTTTCTGGGTCAGTCATAGAGTTCCTGAAACTTTCATTCTCATCCCTACTCAAAGATGCTTTTTTCACATCCGGCGGGGCCTGATATGTTGTATCACCAGAGTCAGAACTGCTAGGACTGCTAAATATGCGAGCCCGTGCCCTATTGTACTCCTCCTTCCTCTCTTCTACACTTCTCACAGGACTTCGTTTGATCCCAGCTCCATGAGTTTCATTCATATTATTTTTATTTGACCTAGGCTTGATGACAGTTTTAATCTGCTCAGGTTTATTGTTTTCTGACTGCTTAACAGGTATTTCAGATAACTGAATTGCTGGGTATTTTCTTTCTGCTGTTTTCCTCACCAAAATCCTATTTCCTTGTCCATCTGAGCCACTATCCTGAACCATAGTCTGCAAACCGTAGTGTTGAGAAACACGGTGTGCAGCAAGTCGAAGGTAGGAGGTAGGGAAATGTTGGAACTCAAATAGCTGCTCATCAGGATTATGCAGAAACCTCTGGATATCAAGTTCCATTCGCAAAACTGAAAAAGAAAGACATCTACCAATTAGAAAAGTAAAATAACCAAAATATTCAAAGAAACAATCACTGTAAAAACTAGGATGCAGTTGCATCAAACAGCATGCCCAATGAGAACAAGGACAGTGATCAATTATACAAGATTTAGCCACCACAAAAGCAACAAATCCAAAGACTTAACATCACCATGTTGCTATTCAGTTATGCAGTTTTAAAGAAATCAGAAAGTTACAATCACTGTGTTATCTGCTTAAGCATTATTCCTCAGAAACTTTAAGCTTAACAAATATAATGTATTTTTACCCTTGTGAAAATCTGTTTTATTATCCTAAATACTTTCTTCTCAACCCACTGATTATCTTACACAGTTGTCAGAAAGATTTCACTGACCCAGAAGAAAAGGCTTGCTATTAGAAGAAGGTAATCCATCGCATCAACGGCGATGCCTCAGAAAGATCCAGCCTAACCAATAATGATGCCATGATTTAAGAAGGATGATTTAAGAGATGTTTGGCCAAATTCATTTTTGAATGCGACTCCAAATACATGCTTATCTCACTGTCCTGTTACATTATTATTTTCTTTCTTGGGTCGTAGTTACTTATAAATGGATAAAATCATAAGCATGTATGGAAGATATAGGAATCAATAACGAATCTGCAAGAAGCTGATGTCCAAACTTACAACAAGAAGGGATTTTTCCTCGTCTGGGATCTAAGAATAATATAAAAGCAAATAAGCTATCAACTGAGACTCACTCAGCACCTAATTCCTTAGCTAAGGTTGAACAATTTCCAAGGAGGAATAAAACATGAATAAAAAAACATTCAAAATCATAACCCAGATCTGAGATAACAACAAAACCAGATTCCATAATGTATCCAACCCCTAATACCAATCTAATCCAACAAAATCAAACCGAAGACCCATAGTAATATCATATTTCCTGCTATTCTCCACGATAATTCTGAATTTTTTTTTCTGACAATAACCCTCAGACCACAAAACTCCCAAATCAGAAACCCAAATTTAGAAAACACACATAAAAAAGTTTAACCTAACGAAAATCCATTAACATAAATTCAAATCCAACACTAAATTAGGGTTTACAATAAGAGATTACGAATAATTAAACAAAAAGAAAAACAAACTACTGACTGGTGAGACGGTGGCGAGGATTCTGGAGAGCCTCGATCAAGAAAGGGTCCACCATTGACTCCTCTTTTAGCCCCAAGAAGTTGACCGCATCATTCGAAGCTGAAGAAGATTCCATAGCTTACAGCTCTTTCTCTCTCTAGACGCTTCTAATGATTCCTCTTGTTTCTCTCTTCTCCTCTGTTTGGGTGAAAGAGAGGAAGAAGAGGGATTTGTAGGTGTTATTGGTCCGAGAGCATAAGGGAAAGAGAGGAGAAGAAGAAACCCCTTTGGTTGTTAATCCCACCAAAGGGAGGAGGTAAAGGGAAAAGATATCGAGACGGTGGTTTTAGATTTTTATAAAAATTAAGTTTTGGGCCCTTTTGGTTTTTAATCCCACCAAAGGGAGGAGGTAAAGGGAAAAGATATCGACACGGTGGTTTTAGATTTTTATAAAAATTAAGTTTTGGGCCCTTTTGGTTTTTAATCCCACCAAAGGGAGGAGGTAAAGGGAAAAGATAACGAGACGGTGGTTTTAGATTTTTATAAAAATTTTGTCCCAAAACTTAATTTAGTAGGAAAAGACATTGACATACAAATTAGATCTCTCGAATTTTATGGCAACTCGGTTATGTGTCGGTGTAAGAAAGCATCTAGTGACAATAAATAACCATACTAGAATTTCAGCTCCTATAGCATATATTAAGTTGTTGCAGTTAAGAAGCTCGTAGTATTACTTGTACCTCTCTTACAATTTGCAACGTAAAAAGACAAAAAATCATCCCCAAATTATCTCTACTATTATAAAGCCAGGCTAAAAACAGTTAAGGTAGTTGGGGTCAAAGGCTTCACCAAAAAACTTATTCCCAACAATACCCTCAAAACAAAAAATAATAATCTCTTGCAAAATATCATGTACAGAATAATCATTTATAAGATAAGGATAAAGCATCAGATGCAGAGAGAAGGGGACAAGGTCAAACTCATTGGCAATGACGGAGGTCCACGTGGCCTTGTCGTCGGCACCGATGTAGGTGCAGTGCCGCCACACCTAGCGCCGTCGTTGGCGCCGATGTAGGGGAGAGAGAGAGAGAGAGAGAGAGAGGGCATGGTGGGGTTGTGAGGGAAAAAAAACTAAAAAAACAGATTTTTTGTGTTTTCAAAAGTTGGGGTATTTTTGAGTTTGAGTTTTTAAAAATAGGCCTACCAAACAGGTTTTTTTTTTGGTTTTGAGTTTAAAAAGTTGGATTCAAGTCCAATACCAAACGCCCCCTAATAATCTTTGTTCACGCTCTCCATCTTCTTCCACACAAACACAAAGCCACGAATTCCTCCACCCTTGTTGTAGTTGATTTCTTTTCTTTGGTACTCCAGGCAGTGGCAGAGCCACAGTGGGGTCATTAGGGTTGCACGACCTCTTGGAAGCCATGCAAATAGGCTTGGAGGTCCCTTGGAGTTGCTGGAGCGATCTCTTGGAGTTGCACACTAGGTGCTCGACAAAGTCACAGCAAGAGAATGCGCTGTTTTTTTAAAACAACATGAGCAAAACGACGTCGTTTTGGCCTAGAAATTTTTTTTTTAAATGACCTGGCCAAAACGACACCATTTTGGGCCAGGTTTGAAATACAAAATAAAATAAAATACCCAGCATATCCCCTCAAACCCAACAACCATTGTGTATGCAAAGAGTCTAAAAGTTTGCAACCACAAGATGAAATAGCAGCAGAACTACTACTAGTTTCGAGAGCATGCGAATCGATACGTTCCCCATAATGTTTTGATATTTTTTGTGTGCACTCTTAGCTAAATAATCATCTGTGGAAGTCAAAGCTGGAGAGTTATCTATTTATGACAGGCATGATCAAATCAAATAGTTGAGCAATAAACATATACATGTTTGACTTCAAGTCACATAGCAATACATTTTGATCAATAAAAAAGTGATGGGAAAAAAGTCAAGTAGCATGATCAAATGGGTATTGGACGTGTTCAGCTCTTTCTTGGGGATTTCCTTGATTCTTCAGTTTCTTGCCCTAACTTTTGAGTTTTTGTTTTGTGGAAATTGTTTTGGCACCACATGTAGATTTCCTTTGTCCTCTTGAAAGTTCACATTTAATGGCTTGTGCCATGATGTTGTTTAGAAAATTTGGCTGAGGAAGATTATTTTAATTTTTAATAGCCATTTAGCTTATATGTGGCTCAAGAATTACAGTGTACTACGATGTTTCATCATTGATTGTTTTGTTCATTCATAACGTTGACTGGGTGTCTTTCTTGTTGTACTGGTGGCCTTGACTTGTGACAGGATCCGACCCAAATTCCACTTTGGAATTCATGTCGAACCCTGTGCGTGTCCGACACTTGTCGGGTGCCGGGCACAATTTACCCAAAATGCCCTTTTAAACCAAAACTCAAAGGAAACTCTTTTTAAAGTTTGACTTCTGCCAAAAATCCGACAGAGTCTCCCCTGTAAAATGGACATTTCCCAATTTACTTTCACCTGTAGAAACACAAATTAAACTTCCCAATCTTTCAGCATGCACAAAAATATAATACACACAAATAACAGCATTTAATTTGGATGGCCTCCGACTTTATAAACATTCCGAGCTTTTAAGCAACATAACCAAACACAACTCAAATATCCCTCGGGCTTTGGCCCATTCAGAAGCTCAAATAGAACCAAAATAAAATAGTAAAAAGATTCGAAACCAACTCTAACAAATTTTAAAAAAACTCATATTCCGTGGCTGCACCTAGATTATCCTAGGCTGCCTACGTACCCTCCGTGAGGGATCAAGCCACACGTAGCTCTTCCTCAAGAATTGCAGTAACATAGATGGATTAACAAAAGCATTATCAAATTCTCTGTTATGTAAGTGAACATATATATATATATATATAATAACTTATTTCAGATAAGTAGACCTCTAGAGAGTTTACTTCAAGTACATTAACCATTCGAAGTCTTTATACTTAGAAAAACACAATCATTTATCTCTTAAATATAAAAACAGGTAATAAAATCTTCAACAATAAGTATCCCAGATATAATCATTGATTCCTATTTAAATCATCTCAAACCCCAAAATATTCACCACCACGGTGTACCCCAAACCATATCCGTCAATTCCAAGTTTCAATATATCAAATCCACCTAGCAGAATTGGGGGACACGTAGTCAACCCGAAATGCATTTCCGTCAATTCCATAGTTCACCGTCAATTCTATAATTTACCGTCAATTCCATGATTTATCATCAATTCCATGATTTACCATAAATTCCTCCTAGCAGAATCGGGGGACACGTAGTCAGCCCGAAACTCAATTCCTCGCAGAATCGAGTGATTAGCCCGAAACGCATCCTCGCATAACTCAGGGAACACATAGTCAGCCTGAGACGCGTCCTCGCTCCTCACGGTTCGGGAGTCCCTGAAACACGTGGGGCGTATCATAACTGAGTATCTGGTCCATATGCCACTGGGGGTACACCTGTGGTGGGTTGAAAAACCATATTCCCAAAGCTTTTCATAAAATATTCTTTTATACAAATCCCCTTTCCGCATTTCTAATAATTCTATTTTTATTCAAATAACTAAAATCCCTTTTTCAGAACTGAAAGCAAACCATGCATATTCCCGAACCCGTTCACAAACCAAGTCCAAAATCCAAATCCATTAACTTATTAAAGAATAATAATAATAATAATAATAAAATAAATAACCCTTGGAATCTAAAACTCAATCCCTATGTTATACCCATTATAACTTCCCGCAACAATTCTCAAATCCGTCTCAACAATGTATACTATACTATTCAAAAATAATATTCGCAAATAACAATTCCTAGTTATCAAGCAATAACTAAATATTAAATATAAACAATACAATCATATAGTACAATAAATTATTACCGAAATTGTTCGGATTGTATTTATTATTTGGATGAGCCAAGCCTTTTTCAGATGAAGCGGCCATACTGCAGAGGTAGGGTAGGGTAGCCCTCCAAGTTCCCAGCCGCATAGGGTTCCCTTGCAAAAAATTTGTGGATAGCGGTTTTGAATTTTGGGGTACTTGAGCGGGTGCGACGTGGTCGTGGTTGATTAGCTGAGCAGGTGGCGTATTAACTGCATCTGACGTTAGAACCTACAAGAGGTCGCATCGGTGCGTGCTCCGTCGTTTCAACTGATGGGTGCTGTCGCTCTGCCACGTGTAGCCATCCTAGCTGGGGTAGCCGATGCTGTGGGGATGCTCGGTTGTCGATATATAAAAGGGGGAGCAGCCTCCCTTTACCATTTTCACCATTGTTTCTGTTCCAGAGCTCCAGTGTTGTTTCGAGTGATTTTATTGGTACGCCTTTGTTGTAGAGTGGTCGTGGAGTTCGACACAGTGCCGTTCCAAGGGTGTTTGAGTAAGGCTTACTTCTCTTTGCTTTCGTTTTCCAGAAGGTTAGATTCAAGTTGTTTGTTTTTTCTGGGTTTAGTTTTTGTTCGTCTCGTTTCTTGGCTTGGTGTGTGTTTTGATATTTGGATCTAACTCATTCCTCCCTTGGTTGTGTTTGAAGTGTTGTGAGCAGTCTAAGTATGTCAAGCCAATCAGATATGTCTGATTCGCAAGATATGATGAGTAGTGGGTCGGCTTTTAGAGATGATGTGGACGATCTAGACGTGGTGGATGAGATGTATGACGTAGCCGAGCAAATGGGCGAGGATATGCCCATCGATCTCGGTGGATTACCGAGGGGTCGGATGAGGGGTAGGAGGTGAGGATATGGCGGATGCCAACCAGGGTGAAGTGGGCAGTGGGTTTGAAGGCATGGATGAAGTCACGATCGCCGTAACTAGTCGGGTGGGGAAGGAGGCGATGATGTGGCGCGTGCTGACCAGGGTGAAGGGGTAATAGGCTTGAAGCCAGAAATGAAGTCACGGTTGTAGCATCAGGGTTGGGTGGGGTGGTAGAACTGAACTTAGGTACGGAATGGGCTGAGGGATAGGGAGGGTGGTAGGCTGATGAATACTCGAGCACAATGATGTAGCTGAAGCTAGAGCGTTTGAGGGAGGAATATTCTATTCCGAGCAATATTAGGCTTAAGGCGCCGCTTGGGGATGAGAAGTCAAGCAAGCCCTCCCTTGGGTGGGTGACCTTATGTGCGAATATGCTCAAGCAAGGAGTTCGGCTGCCCCTATCTCCCTTTCTTTAGGGATGGATTAGCCGGCTCGGTGTAACCTCACATCAAATGAATCCAAACGTATATAGGACCATGGTGAGTGTCCATGCGTTGTGGTGGCGGGTGCACAATTCAGAGCCGACCATAAACCAAATGCTGCACTTTTTTTTGCTGAAGAGAAGTCCAGACCAAGTCAGTTTCTGTTACCTTCAAAGTGTTGTTGGGAAGATGATTTAAAGTAATCCTTCATCCCAGAAGACATGGAAGTCGCACTGGTTCTACGCGTCGGGTGCGTGGGAATTGGTTGAAGGGGCAGAGCCGAGACTACCTAGGATACATAGGCGCTTTAGAATGGCAGGTCCGGTTGACGTGTGTGATTCTTAAATATGCTCCCCCATTGCTTTTTTTTTTGGCTCGGCTATATTGCATACGGAAGGTCATGTTGTATTGTACATATGTTTTTTTTTTATTGAGCCTGACCTTTTGTACTACTTTTGTAGTTGAATTGGAGCGACTGGAACTGTCAGCAGCCGAGTAGGACGAAGTTAATCAAGTGCTCTCCCTACCTAGTACTGAGAGAGCGACGGACATACTGCTTGCCAACGAGAGTCTGATCGGCTCAGCAGGTGGGTTGTCTCGGCTTCATGATAAGTCCTAATCAATGTGGTTGATCCTAATGCCATAATTTTTTTTCGTGATGTTGTAGCAATGAGGTCCAGTCGGACCGATCCTAATATGCAAGCTCAGCTAATGAAGCTTGCCAAGAAGGGCTCATCTAGTGGGTCAGCTGGTGGCTCATAGCCAGGCGATTGGTGCAGATGGGGTTCTTGTTCGGGGGGCCCAAAAAAGACGAGCTAATGAGTAGTTATCCCGAGACGCGGGGAAAAGGCGTAATGAAGAAGAGCAGAGAAGAGATAACAGAAAGAGGTATGTGGGCTTGTCCGCCCAAGAGGTAGGAAAGAGATAGCTAGAGCTTGCACGGGGTTGTCTTGAGGGGGAGGTGAAGAAGAATGCCGAGATGTCTTCCTCCGTGGAGAAACTCCGTGATGAAAAGCGTGGCCTGAGCCTAGAATTGTCCACCGCTCACAAAGAGTTGGATGAAGCCAAGCGAAAGATTGAGGCATTTTCATTTGAGCTGCAGACGCAATGATCATGCAGTAAAGGATTTCGTCAAGTTGGCTGAGCATCAGGAGAGGCTTGCTGGTTAGAGGGTTGAGGGATACTTTGACCTGATCGAGAAAATTAGGGAGAAATACCCTTCCTTAACCTTGCGCTTCCTGGACAATGACGCTGAAGAGGTCCCAGTAAAGCAAGGTGGAGGTCAGGCACGGAAGTGGTAGGCTCCGAGGCCGATCCGGTTGTTCAGAGTGCCGAGCAGGTTGTTCAGGGTGGTGACCCAATTGCTCAAGGTCAGGACCCAGTTGCTCCAGGTGGTGACCCAATTGGGGAGGTTTTAGTTATTATTCCCTACAAGACTGGAGCCGGAGATGCTTGAGTTTATATCCGCTTTTGCCATGTAATTCTTGTTAAATTTTTTTAACAATGTGTTGGCCCCTTGGTCGGCTCCGTGTAATTTGTGGATGTGCTCAGTATATTTTGTTTTTTGTTTTTAAGTGTTTGAACGTTCTTTAGATGTTTTGTTTTATTCGTGATGTTTTTTTATAAGTTTTGAAATTTATGTCTGGTATGTGCGAATTCGTGTAAGTGGAGCTGACCAAAGGTCTCAAAAAATAAAAATGACAACACAATATCACATTCATCACATAATAAGTAGGGTACAAGGATTTCAAGCGGAGCACGGCATTGAGTCGGGTAGTTCGCTGCCGTGTGCACGTGCTCAGAGGAAAAACATAGTAGATGATAAACAAAAGACAAAAATAGCGATGTGCCTGGGTGAGGTATCGCCCTTTTGCCTAAGGACAGTATTTCCTTAGGTGCTTGGTGTTCCATGGATGTGGCAGTTTATTGCCACTTAGTTGCGCGAGTCGATACGTTCCTGGTCGGGCGATTTCGAGGACTCGGTAGGGTCCCTCCCAGTTGGCCCTTAAGGTACCAGCTGTTTTGTCCATGGTTCCAAGTAGTACTTTTCGTAGGACTAAATCGCCTGGTCGGAAGTTACGCTCACGGACATGCTGATCGTAGTACCGAGCCGTCTGTTGTTGATATGTGGCTAGATAGAGAGCGGCGCGGAGTCTGTGCTCCTCCAATAGATTCATGCTGAGGGTGAGTTGCTCGGCATTCTGTGGTCGACTCGGTGTGTGAGGATACCGACCTCAACCGGAATGACCGCTTAGGCTCCAAAAGCAAGTGAATATGGGGTTTCCCCTATTGACTTGCACTCAATGCAGCGATAGGCCCATAGGACCTCGTCCCCTTCTTAGTCCCCAACCTTTTCTTGAGTGTACACTTGAGGAGTTTGTTATCAGCTTCTACCTGGCCATTTGCTTGTGGGTGGGCTGGGGAAGAGAAACGATCAGATTTGACTGCTTTCCATTGTCAGTGATGATGTTTTGGGGGATACTGAACATGCAAACGATATTTTTCCAAACGAAGTTTTGCACTTTTGCTGCCGTGATGGTTGCCAGGGGCTCCGCCTCAGCGCATTTTGTGAAGTAAAACACGGCGATGATCGCAAAGTTGGTCTGCCCCTTTCCCTTAGGCATAGGTCCAATCAGGTCCGGCCCCCACTGCGCGAACGACTGAGGGCTAGTCATGATGGTGAGTCGCTTGGGTGGCTGGTGGGGTATGTTTGCGAAGAGCTGACATGAGCGACAAGATTTGGCTAGGCGCTTGGTGTTAGTATCCATGGTTGGCCAAAAGTGTCCATGTCGCATAACCTTGTTTGTCATTGATTGGGCCGCAGCATGGTCGCCACATATCCCCTCGTGAATTTCCTAGAGGGCTTCCATTCCTTTTTTTGGGGTCACACATAACAATAGGGGCAAGTAGTAGCCTCGTTTGTACAACTTTTCCCCTATGATAATATAGCGAGTAGCCCTCACCTGGATTTTCCGGGCTTGGATCTTACCTTGGGGTAGCGCACCATTGGTGAGGAACTCCCACATTGGTGTCATAGAGGTTGGTGCCTTGTCCAAGGCCATAATTAAGTAATCCGTCTGATCAATGCTTTTTCCGCTAGGTACTCAATATGGATTGTTCGGGTGAGCTCCGTATCTAGGGCTAAGGCGAGTTGAGCTAATGAGTCGGCTCGAGTATTTTTCGTACGTGGAATTTGGGTGATTGTATACGATCGAAAGGAAGAGAGGAGGTTTTTGACCTTTTGGACATAAGCGGTATATGCTGCATCCGAGACTAGTACTCATTTGTGACCTGGTAAACCACAAGTTGTGAATCACTATTTACATTGATGTGCTCAGCCCTAGTTCTTTTGCCAGGCCGTCCTGCGAGGAGGGCTTCGTATTCTGCTTCATTGTTGGATGCCTAGAATCGAAATCGGAGAGCATATTCCACCGTGATCCCGCCAGGGGAGATCAGAACCAGTCCTACGCCGCATCCTTGTAAGTTAGACGCGCCATCCACGTATAGGGTCCATTGCAGTAGGATCGGGTTGGTGGTGGGGGCTGTGTTCGACCTCATCGGCGCTAGGGTTGGGACTGCCTCAGGAGACTGTGGTGTGGTTACAAATGCTAGTGGTGTGAACTCCGAGATGAAGTCAGCAATGGCTTGTGTCTTCATGGTTGTGCGCGGCTGACAGGTGATGTCAAACTCTCCTAATTCTACCGACCACTTGATTAGCCGACCAGATGTTTCGAGTTTTCGTAGAACATGGCTTAGTGGTTGATCGGTTAAGACGACGATGGAGTGTGCTTTGAAATATGGACATAGCTTCCGAGCTGAGATGATTAGAGCTAGAGCCAGTTTCTCAATCTTTGAGTACTGGGTCTCTGTATCGATTAAGGCCTTGCTTACATAATAGATTGGGTGTTGTATCTTGTCTTGGTCTAGGGTGAGCATAGAGCTAACTGCCGAGGGGGATACAGATAGGTATTGCGATAGTATGTCCCCAACCTCATGTTTAGATAGTATGGGGGCTTGCCCCATGTGCGCCTTCTAGTTGTTGAACGCCAAGGCGCATTCCAACGGCCAATCC
The DNA here is from genome assembly GCA_024362665.1 of Prunus padus. NCBI lineage: Eukaryota > Viridiplantae > Streptophyta > Magnoliopsida > Rosales > Rosaceae > Prunus > Prunus padus. Next base: position 2,350,823 of record JANFAM010000003.1, on the reverse strand, counting down.
TCTATTTTCTTATTCCCCTTGAGGGCTTTGAAGAAGGGGAGGCATCAGTCAACCGCCTTGGATATAAACCAGTTTAATGCCACCACTCGCCTTATCAGACTATGAACCTCCTTCCGAGTCCTGGGTTGGGTCATACCAATGAGGGCCTGGATCTTCTCCAGGTTAAACTCAATGGCTCTGTGGCTAACCATAAAACCCAAGAATTTACCCGAGCCTATCCCAAATACACATTTGCCCGGATTCAATTTCATGCCATATTCCCTTAAGATCGCAAAGGTCTTGGCTAGGTTGGTGACATGCTAATCGGCATAGACACTATTTGCTAGCATATCGTCGACATAAACTTCCATGCTATTGCCTATCTACTCGGCAAACATTCAGTTGACCAATCATTGGTATGTAGCCCCTACATTTTTGAGTTCGAATGGCATGACTTGGTAGCAATATGTGCAACAATCGGTGATAAAGGAAGTGTTTTCCTAGTTTGTTGGGTGCATCCGAATTTGGTTATACCAAGAATAGGCGTCCATGAAACTTAACAACTCGTGCCTTGCCATGGCATCAACCAGCTGGTCGATTCTCGGTAAAGGGAAGCTGTCATTAGGGCATGCCTTATTGAGGTTGGTGAAGTCGACACACATTCGCCATTTGTTCTCCGCTTTTCAGACCACAAATGCGTTCTACAGCCATCTAGGATAAGCCACCGGGTGAATGAAATTGATTTTTTGTACCTTGTCTACTTCTGTTTTCATAAGTCGACATTTCGGACTAACAGGTCGGTGCTGTGGGTCGATGTTGAGACTGTGGGTGATTACCTCTGGGCTAATTCCTCTCATATCGTCATGGGACTAGGCAAACACGTCGCTGTTTTCTTTTAAGAACTTTACAAGTTCTTGGCGGACTTTTGGTGTAACTTGGGAATCGATCATTAAGAGCCGATTTGGGTGATCAGGAAAAGGCTCTATTTGTTCTAGCTCTTCCATTGATTGTGGATTCATAGGGCTAATCTCTCCTCGTGGATCGACAACAGTAGCATAGTTGGAAGCAGCACCACCATAGGCATCCACGCAATAGGCTTCGTAGGTTATCTTGGTTTTCAACTTCACTAAGGAGACGTAATAGGTCCGAGCCGACTCCTGGTCTCCCCTTACGCTGCCGACCCCATGAGGTGTAGGAAATTTGATTAGTAGCACCCTTATGTTGATTGATAAATTGAGGTCGCCTATGGCTGGGCAGCATAGGATGACAATGTATGATGAGAGGCATTCAGCCACGATGAAGTCCATTGTAATGCTGGTGCATCTCGGATGTACACCTAATGACAAGGTCAGGGGCATGTGCCCTCCACCAAAAGCTACAAGGGCAGGGCATTGTTGGTCAAGAAGATTCTCGATAACCCCCAGCCGTCTAAAGACACAGAGAAAAATGATATTGACTGAACTGACCTCGTTTCGTTGAGTCGAGAAGCCAGGTTCTTCCTCTTTGATGATTGGTAGGCGTAGTCATTAGGTCTCTTTTCCTAGGCGTCTAGGGTTGGTCTGGCAGTTGCCTTCCTTGCTAAGTTCAATTGTTCAGCTCGTGAGTAGCTGGTGGCTTTACGGAGGAGGTCTTTGTATGTCCCAGGGGGTTCTTGGTGAGGGAAAATAGAAGTCCCCCTGGAGCCCGCCCATCAGTGCATTGTGTGTTGTGGCCTCGTTGCACCCTTAACACTGTGCATATTCGTTGTTGAATCGGGTGATATCTTTCCAGGAAGTCCTTTTTGAGTTCGGTGAAAGAGCCGATTTATTCCGGAGCGAGTCGCTTAAACCAACTCGTGGCAGGGCCTTTGATCGTTGTTTGGAACATGCGACACTTGGTTGTCTCATTTGCGCAACGTCCCTCCATGGCATAAGGGGATCTTTGGGGCCTTTAAGTCTCCCACTACCTTGGCCTTCAGAAGGTCCTGGGTATATGTTAGTGGGATTTCCTCCTCGGTGAACTCTGGTCCTTTGGTCATTTTCAATTTCTCTACCTGCCTGAGTGGATCCCAGACATCCCTTAACTCACTGGTGACGAGATCTCTGAGCCTCGAGGTGATGTCGTCGACATCCTCCTCGGTATCACTCGTTATGACCCGAGCCTTCTCTTTCTGCAGACTTCCTACCAGGTGTATGTTACGATACCACCAGGCTCTCTTTTCCTTCAATATGGCCCTTGCGTTGGTTGCTACTTGCTCTGATGTCTCAGCCCCCGTTGATTCGGATGAGGTTCCGCTGGTATCCTTCGTACCGGTTGCCCCTTGGTCCTGTTGCGCGTCCACCTTCTTTACCAATTCCGCATGGCTTTCTTGTAGTATTTCATTCTGCGTGATGAGGCTGTTGCTGAGATTCTGGACATCATTTACGCCTCTAAGGATTTGGTTCATCTTGTGTTCTAAGTTCTTCAGATGGTCCGTTCTCTGTTTCTCCTTCTTCCACCTCTGTGTGTTTCTCCCGACTGCACCTGAGGGGGCTTTCCTTCTGAGATGTTAACTCTTCAGCATAGCTTGGTCTTGCTTGTGTTGGAGCTTGGTTGGATGAGGGAATGCGACTTTTGTTTGTGAGATGTTCCCACAAACAGCGCCAAATGTTGACTGGTGTCTGTCTTTTTGTACTGGTGGCCTTGACTTGGATCAAGGTTAGGGCGTGTCCTCGATCGTGGGGGCAGGCTGCTCTCCAGAGATGATATGCACACTTCAAGTAACTATCAAAAGAGGGACAGACTGGGTGAATCCCTGTTGATCCCCCTCCGATGGCTAAGTTAGAGGTGGTTTTAGAGTAGAGAGAAGGATGAAGAGTTTCAAGATAAGCATATTTATTACCTTTGTCCTAATACAAGTGAGGGGTATTTATAGGGGGAGAAGGAGAGATCAGATCTCCTCAAATCTTGCCAGAAAGGAGATCTTTATCTTTAGCCCTTCCCAATGGTGGGATTGGAGAGCAATCATGGGTGCGTATCACCTTGTCGGTTACCAGGGATCAAGTAGCAAGGCAAAGTCTGGCTTGGATGTGAAGCGCATTAAATGATCCCTTTCCATCATCATGCTGGTTACCAGGGATCAAGTAGCAAGGCGGCACCTGACTTGGATGTGAAGCATATTAAATGATCCCTCTCCATCACCATGCTGGCATTAGGCGCGTGAAGTGACTGACTTGACATGGGTTTGGTCGTGTCATAATATCAATGCCTCTGTCTCTGGTCATACGGCATCTCAGTGGTCGGGTCAGTGTATGAGTGCCCGACCACTGGTTCGCACAGTATCTTTTGACAGGCTCGGCTAGGAGTCCTTTTATCGACACTTGGGGTGGTCAACATGGTCAGGTTGGTAAAAGGACGATCTAGTCTTTTGTGGCCATGTGGTGCTCTCTAATAGGCTCGGCTTATAGTGATGATATGAACCATTAACACGTAACAATAAAATAAGATTGATTTTTTCTTTCTCATGGTTTCATTAGTGAATTAAAGTTTATCGTTGCATTTTATATGCCATTTGATCGTGACTGATTACAACTTGTTGATAATATGTGGAAGTACAATTCTTCTATTTTTTAGTGTTATTTTCTTCTTAAATTTTTTTTTTGACAGTTTTACACTATGACCCTATGAGGTCACAATCCTGCGTCTGCCACTAACTCCAGGAATATGAACAAGAAGAAGGGAAGACTTCGTTAACTACTTAGACCATGCATTACTTAATTGGATTAGCAATAGTTACAAGACATTTCTCTCCATCTGGCTAAGCTTGGTGAGCATTTGTCTTACGAATGTCCTTACTTTCTTCATCTCTATTTTTCACTCATATGGAGGGTTTTCTTTTACATATGCTGCCTAGATTTGGTTCTTTCTTTCTAGATACATACTACATATATATATATATATATATATATATATATATATATATATATATATATATATATATATTTTGAGGCTTTGTGATTGTTTGGTTGTTGTACTTCATTCTAATTAGTGTTTATGTTTTATTTTTGTAAATGCAGATCCAGTTTGCTGCATGAGGCTTCCAAAGAAGATAGTAGCTAAAAGGATTTCATCATCTTAATTTCATTGTCATGACTTTTTTTTCTTCAATGGTTGTAATACTGGCTTCAATTATTATCTTTTGGTGTAACGAGCTTTGTTTTAAATAAAGACGTATTCAATTGCATCTGTTCCAAATTAGGTTCAATAAATTTTTATGAATAAATAAAATTAGTTTAGGGATTGATAACAAAATAATAATTTGTTATAAATACATCGAATGTGGATGACCACCATTACATCCATTATCTCCAACTTTTGATATATTGTAACCTATGTAATTAGTAGCCTTAACCACTTGAGATATCACAGTTTCTTCTCAAGTGTGAAAGCTCTTGTTACATAGTCTTATCAAATGAAAAGAAGTGCATCAGCAAAAAGAAGTTGAATGACAAGATTCCAAACAGATAAGAATTGTTTTATTATATTTCTCATTTACATATGCAGTGTATGAATTTTGACAAATATGCATTTTTACTATATATATCTATCTTGTCTATCTACTTACAAGATTTCAACTGTATTTTGTCATTTGTCAAAAATCCAAGATTTTCATTAAGGAGCAAAGTGAGAGACTCAAGAATTTCTATTCTTAACTTTCTTGAGAAACTACAAGGGACACAAATGAGTCTATCCATTTTCGGATAGCAAGTCTCTGCATCGATGAGGGTTTTTAACGTGTAGAATACCGGATGTTGTGCCCCCAGCTTTTCTCGAATGAGAGATGAGCTGACTGCTGAGTTGGACATCGCCAGGTGGATGAACAAATCTTTGCCTGGCAGGGGCTTTGAGAACAAATCTTTGAAAAGTGACTTCGCATTGCTCGTCCCATTTGTCTCTTTGTCCTTTCTTCAAGGCTTTGAAGAATGGCCTGCACTTGCCAATAGATCTCGAGAGGAATCGGTTCAGAGTGCCGCTTCGCTTGTTAGACTTTGTATCTCCTTCGTTGTGGCAGGTGATTTCATGTTTAGGATGTCCTTGATTTGATTTAGATGTGCTTCGATGCCTCTTTAGGTGACTAAGTATCCCAAAAATCGGCCAGATGAGACTCCAAATGTGCACTTGCTTGGATTCAACTTCATGTGGTATTTTCGGAGCAGGCTGAATGCTTCGTCAAGATTCTTGATGTGGTCTGCTCGTCGTGGAGCTTTTCCTAGCATGTCGTGTACGTAGACCTCCATAGTCTTGCCCACCTGCTCCTTGAAAATCTTGTTCACGAGTCTCTGGTATGTTGCTCCGGCATTTTTCAACATGAAGGGCATGACTTTGTAGCAGTATGTACCCCTTTCAATAATGAAAGAGGTCTTTGCTTTGTCGTCTTCATGCATCATGATTTGATTATAGCCGGAGTAGGCGTCCAAGAACCTGAGCAGTTGATTACCAGAATTTGAATCTATGAGTTGATCAATTCTTGGTAGTGGAAAGTTGTCCCTTGGGCCAGCCATTATGTGTAGGAGACTTCTTCAATGAAATCGGCAGCTAGGAGCTTGTCGGTCCTGGCTTCAATGATGGCAACTCACTCATGAGCAAAGTTGCGTCTCTTTTGCGCTACTGGTCTGCTTGCTGGGTTGACGTGAAGGCGATGGCAGATGATCTGTGGGTCAATGCTTGGCATGTCAGATGGTGACCATGAGAACACATTGTTGTTGTTTTGGAGGAAGGTAGTCAGTTCCAACTTCTCCTCTGGGCTTAAGCGCGAGTCGATCCCCGCTTTTCTCTTTGGCTTGTCAGGATCAAGAGGTACTAGCTCAACGTCCTCTTCGGGCTTCCATCCTTTTTCAGGAGAGGCTTTCGGACGGATTCCCTCGACTTGGTCCTGACTCTTTGATTGCTATTGGACAGAAGCTATTCCCTTTCCTTTTTGGTCTACTCGACTGTCAGGAACATGATATACTTCCTCCTCTGTTTGTTCTGCTCCCTTAAGATCTGCTTGATTTACAGGGACAAACTGTGCTTGCTTTCTTTTCTTCAACCCTTGAGTTGAACATTTTCTCGCCATCGTCCGATCGCGGTTGATCTGGATGACACAACCCCCAAGGATTGGATAGCGGAATTTTTGATGCGTGGCAGATGTGATTATAGGGGGAGTCTTCATCAATGATCATAAAGGTTTGCGAGCTGATTACCGGTGGGGAGTAGACGTCGAGGTCTATCGTGCCAATGGTAAACGAAGTCGCGCCATTGAAACCAGTCAGTGACCTGGCTGATTTGTTGATCTTAGTCCCCATGCCCATCTGCTGGACGACTGACAATTATAGGATGTTGGCCGCGCTGCTCTCGTCTGCGTGGATTTGGTCGACCATGGCTTGAGCAATCTAAATTCTAACGACGAGGGCGTCGTTGTGGGGCAAATCAAGGCCGATTAAATCTCTCTTTTGGAAGCTGATCACGGGATCGTCTTCAACTGATAGAGGGTTGACTAAGAATTGAGAGATTACAGTGGCCTATTTAATCTTCCTCTTCTTTTCTTTGTTGGTCAGCCCAGACTCCTTGGAATTAGCCATGATTGTGTTAATCCTTATGACCTTCTAAGGAGGTTCCTTGGCTGCATTGCGGTCCTCGATCTGTTGGATGGCTTGCTTTGCTACGACCTCTGTGCAGTGGCCTTCTCTCACTCGTTCTTTGAGGTGATTTTTCCACGCAAAGCAATTTTTCGTATAATGAATGTGCCCCCGATGGAAGGCACAATATTTTCTGGTATTTTTCTTGTCCGGGTTTCCTTTCAAGGGAGGTGGTCTCTTCACCCAAGGCTTGTCTTTTATTTGGGCTAGGATTTGATGTATGTGGATGGAAAACTTGGTGTAGTTCTCATTTGCCCAAGTGTTTCCCTGGGGATGTGTCTTGCGCTTGGTATTGCTTTTGTTGGCGAACCTGTCGCTCCTTTGACCTGCCTGTTTGGTTGGTTGGTAGTGTCACAGGTGTGTTAGTGTTCTATACATAGAATTGTATGTTTTATATGGTTATGTACTCTTTTTCCCTTCGACCAGTTTTTGTCCCATTGGATTTTACTGGCAAGGTTTTTAACGAAGCAAACTCCATGCATGGTAGACATCCAAGGGGGAGTGTTATAAATACATAGAATGTGGATGACCACCATTATATCCATTACCTCCACCTTTTGATATATTGTAACCTACATAATTAGTAGCCTTTAACTCATAATTTGTGGGTTAGCTTCCTATCATTGTAAGCCTATAAATAGGTGATTATTAAAGAAGAAGATGACAAGTTTTAAAGACTAATTTCTATTGTCTTCCTCTACCCCTCATTTCTCTCTACAAAATTCCCTTAGTTATATAACATAATTAACCTTAATTGAATGGATATCTTCTAAAGGGGTTCAAAACTGATATTCATGATTGATTAGAATTGGTGGTATGCTATTTTGGCGTCTTTTACTTAGAGTCCATATTGGACCAAATTTGATAAGTTATGATTGAAGAGGATTCGTGGTCTTGGGCTCGTCTCTCACTAAAGAGAACAAGTTTTGAATAAAAGATGAGTGCCTCTCTTTTCACATACACAACTTTTGATATTTGTGTTGAGCATATAGAATTCTTAAGAAAAAGCTGTTGTGCATATCTTTGAGATAAGTCATCAAGTGTTCCTTTTTTACGTGGTGATTTATCAAATACTTTCATCATTCATACTGCATTCATATGCATGTTCGGTGGCTCATATGAGTGAGGGCACAAAGACCGTGGTGGCGGTTTTCCTCCGGCGAGCTTGAAGCAATTGTGACCAGTATTGCGTTCAACATAAGGAGTGTTGAAGATCATCCCGTGACAGAAGTTGAGTTATGAAGAAAAAAAGGGGTCCAGAAAAAAGAGGGGTTAGGGGCCTGTGACGAAGAGGCGAAGGGCAGGGGTAAGGGAAACTCCATGGCAATGTCGGGAGATTCCCAATATTTCGGAGGACACAATTGGTGACCCCCTAAGGCCTGCTCCTCGTGATTCCCTTATGGAAGTGGCGAAATTCTGCTGGGAATGGGGACAAGAAGAAAAGTAAGTTCCCTTTGCCCGTCCTTAGTGAACTGTAAATGGTTTATTATGATTACTTATTGAGTTATTGGTGAAACGGATTTGATAATAACAATGATTGAAAAATGTAGTTCACATGTGCGCTTATGTGGGGAAGAAGGTATGGAAGCTTCGCATAAGTTCTTTCTTCAGTTGCTGGCCAATGACGGCTGGTTGGATGACTCGGTAAGCCTTGATTGATTTGGAATTTTGTCGAAATGCCCATGCTATGTAGTGATTTATTGATTTAATAATGGAAACAACCCTTTTATGTAGAAAATTGACATGGCCTTGCTTTTGCTACAGGAGTGGCACAACATCTCTGGCAAGTGGACGGGTTCTGACTGGACGATAGTGGACACCACTTTTCAGGTCTGTATTATTTCATAATTATGCATTGTTATTTGGTAAATTTGTTATCCGTTGTGATGCATAACTCGTGTGCCGCTATGTAGAAATGTGTTGCGTTAGATTACATGCAAATGAAGGTGTATAAGGGAAAGGAGGATAGGAAGCACAGCAACGGTCTACTGGAAATGGGCAAGGGCGAATGGCCTAAGTTGGGTAAATCATGGTCGTCTGTGAATTTCGTTTGTATGCCCTTCAACTTAGAAAGGTAGAAGCATTGGATCTTACTTGTTCTCGATTTAAAAGAGTGTGAGATAAGGGCATACGATTCGAAAACAGATCTGTGTAGAACTCAAACCATCGAACGGGCAATGAAGCTGGTTGCGCAAATGCAGCCCGGTTGTTAGTGGAATCGGGATATATTGGGGACGGTCTTCTTCTAAGAAGTGAGTAGCCAGTTACTCACTTAATGGATACACCCCAACAAGTGGGCGGGTGAGTCATATTTCACCTAAACTCATTGTCTTATTAAATTCTTTTGTTGTATAATGAATCACAAGTTCTTCACTATGTTTCAGCGCTATGTTTCAGGGGCGACTGTGGGATTTACGTCCTCAAATGCTGCGAGTTTCTTACCTCAAATGTAGACGTAGCCAAAATTTCCCATGACGCCATGGCCTTCTTTCGGTTGAAGCTTGTTGTACAGTTGTTGCAGGGATATTGAAAATAGTGTGGGTTTGGGAGAGACAATATTACATAAATTGCAAAGTTTTTAACTGGGTGGGTGTTAATGAATTTAACTGGATGGATGGTTTGTAATTTGTAGGTAATAGTTGTTGAACTGAAAATCCAAGGGTTTTGTATTCTGTTCAAATACAACCTGTATGAAACCCACAACACATATTGTTGATACTATGCTGAACGCTAAATGGTGCATGATTCTTTTCAAACGTGGACAAAATACGAATGTATCTTGTTTTGGGCAAACACGATTATGAAGTTCAGATGCAGTCACCCCAAATGTTGAAAAATTAAGAGTACCATACACAGCCGACTTGGTTAGAAATAAAAAACTTTCACTTGAAATACATATTTGTAAATTTCCAAACACTTCTTAATTTTTCACAGCTGTCCGGATTACAAAATTACAAAACATATACTTGAAAAGCTAAAAGATTTCCACCGAGGCAAAACATTTATTACTTTTTCATTAATTTAACTGCCAAATTAAGACATGATAGAACTACCAACAGTAGGAGGAACTTTTTAATGACCTTCAATATACGGATTACTTCAGCATATGCATTAAGTTTCATTTGGGTTTCCCCAAGAGCGATGTAGAAAGGTCCAAAGAATCATCAACAGTGCTTGCGGCCGATCCGGCTAGAAAGAGACTGAGGTGCTGTTGAAAATCGACATCCCCAAGCCCCCTGGAACCGCTGGAAGCTTACGTTGGGCTCATACCCAGTCGCTTCTTGCATGAAGAAACCACTCACAGTTGTTGGAAGGAATCGTCCTTTGCACCAAGAATCCTTGATTTCCCATCCCACACTTGGTCTAAATGAAGCCGGCTTGGGGAGGATCTCTTTGTGAAGCAAAGTATCGCCTTCTTCCTTTGCTATTTCCGAACCCATCAAGCTTAAATCGATTCTTTATCCTCATTTGGGGAGCCCCTTTTTTTATTTTATAGATTTGCTTGGCAAGAAGCCCCTGTGTCAGCTTGTTGGAGAATTTGCCTTGATCTTTTGAGTCATTCTTTTTCTCTAAAAATTTGCATTGCATGAAGCCCCCAAGTCACTTGGGGTTAGCAATTAGTTGTAGAGTTTGCTTTGGTATTTTGAATGTTTGAGCCTCCGAGTTTGTTGAGCAACAGCTTGATGCGTGGTGTTTGAGAGCAACAATGAATATTGTGGGATGGTGGCACAACTCCAGTGGCCTTGTGGTCGGTGGCTCGCTTGGTGGGTCTGCGACATCTTCTTGGGTAACGAAGGGTGGCTCCTTCTGCTCATAACCTTTTCCGACAGTATCAAAGTCCTTTTGGGGTGGTTTCATTTTCTTTGCTTGGCTTGGAGACCCATACACTAGTTCTTTGATTGTGTCCACAATCTCCCTCTAAGTTTCTCCCATAGCATGGATGGCTGCAACGAGGTCTGTGAGGGTGAAAGCTCCCTCACTTGCATGTTCTTCTTCTCTAGAAGAGGCATTTTGCCTTGATTTTGAGTCACCATGGTCCGGATCATCTTGGGAAGCCATGGTGTTGCTTCTGGTTTTCTTCCTTGGAGGCATTGGTGAAAATAATGGCCTAATCCCCAGCATAGTCGCCCATTTATGTAGGGGCTTTTGAAAGGAGAGAGGAGAGAGGGACATGGAAGGAGAAATGGGTGTTTTAAGTAAATTCCGGTAGCTTGACGAAACCTTTGTTAGACTCTGGAATAGCTTGCCAGAAGGAAAAATGGGAGGAGATGGAGGACCAGGACTCGAAATTGTAGAGTTTCAGATGTGAGAGATGATGCTTGCTCTCTAGGTGTGGGTTGCTTGCCTTTTCTGAGTTGTTTTGCTGGGTAGAAGGTGCCTCCCTTTTATAGGCGCTGGAAGCTCCTTCTTCCCAAGAAAACCCTAGTTGGTTCTCTGCAATTTTGCCAAGTCTTCTCCTTCATTTCTCCTATCTTCCTTTGATTCAACCCTATTTTGTGAAATCTTCCTTAGTCCAAGCACTCAAAGACAAGATTTTTGGAGGCTCTAGAGCCTTCCCGCAGTTGTTCCAGTGGCAATCTTCTATCTTTGGTTACTATCTCTCTTTCTTTCCTCCCCTATTCATGGCAAGAGCTAGTAGGAGAAAGAGATGGGTAACAACGTTGGTCTGAAGGGTGTTGCGCGCTAATATCCCTTGGTTCTTCGAGTGGTTTGCCTTGGGTTTGTTTCTTGGCCATGTGCTCGAGACTCCCAGCAGCCTGCATACATGAGTAACCCTTGGCTTTTGTCGTGGCCCTTGTTTCCAGCTAAGTGCTGGAGGCTGCATATATTTTCCTTGGTTGCTTGGGCCTTTCTAAGGTGATGGGTTATCCCATTAGGAGAATGTGCTAATTTCCTAGAGTGATGGACTACTTTATTAGGGTGATGGGCTATCTTTTCTCTCTTTCATGCTTACCCACATATTTGGGCTCAAGAAATGGGCTCGAGTTTTGGGGCTCCCAAGCAGCCCAAAACTTTCCATTTCTTGGCTCATCAATGGGCCTTGTGAATGCTCGTAACCATCCATGCCACAACCCACTCTGCAGCCCCGGTCGTTTGTGTGGCTTGGGCCCACTTAAGCTTGTAGCGTGGCTAGGTGTGAAATAAGGATTTTCCGCTTGCCATTGCATGTTGTTTAGCTTGCTTATGCTCAAATTTTATCGCATTTAAGTCAGAATGACTCGTGCAAGGTTACAACTCTTAGCGTGACAAGTTACATATTTGCTTGGCGTGGTACATGGATTGTGACTCGTGCAAGCATGTATGATGAACTTTCGCGTGCCCAAATCGGGTTTCTTCTCAGTAAGATATCGCATTGAACCGGGAATATGTTTGGGCCTAACCTTGGATTTTTTGGGCCTCAACAATTATAAATTAGATAATGATGATTAAGGAAATATACTTCTAAATTTTGCAAAATATAATGTTAGGGTTGAAAGTAAAGCGAGTTATCACCATATTCCGAAGATGAAGTGTATACTCTGTATTGTCACATCAGATGAAATTTAGTAGGAAAGTGAGTTTTCAAATTATTCTCGTATCCAAATTTGTATGCCGCGGCCTTTTTCGGGATATGTCATTGGAGGAAATGTTGTCACCGGCCTTTTTCCTATGCATTTATGGGATCACCAGAGTGTCTTAGAAGATGGCGGATGGCTCATACTTCCATAAACTTAAGTCGGAGAAATGATAATCCCTTATGCGTTGACAACACGCAACCTCCCTACCATATGGCTGCCTCTCATTTCTTGAACGAATGACTGCTTCGGGGATCGACACCAGCAATTCCCCATGTGAGAAAACGTACTAAACCATAATACCCAAAACAGATGCGCACATGCTACCTATTTGCATGTCTATGTGACACAATGAAGGACGTCTACAACGGAATCTACATTAACATAACTATTGTACTGATACTTACGAAAACCATAAACAAAAGACAGTTTACCCTTTACATAAAAACAATACAACCATAAACAACCATCAAATGCAAAAAACCACCCCCGATTACCTTCACAGTTAACGCATTCCTCTTCAAAAAAACTATTGTCAGCAGTAAACTTTGCAAGTGTTGGAGGAGTGGTGACGCCCATAGTATACCTCAGCAGTCGATAAATAATTGAATCCCTGCATGCTTGCATGTCAATTTTCTTCGTTTTGCTTAGATGACACAAAAAGTCCATCGCATCCTCCTTGCCCAAACTAGGATTCAATAGCCCTAGCAAGCCAACAATGTAGTAGGATTCCTTATGCCCTGCCATAGCCGCCACCCCTAACTTGTTGACCGCCTCATCATCCTTCAATAAGAAGAAGTCATGAAAAGCAGCTCTATAAGTGATTTTTGGATTTTTATATTTTTATGTTCTTTACATTTTTGCAAGAACTCAACAATTTTGCCTTCATGAAACCCGTACCAGTCCTCATGCCATTGATACTTCTCTATTGACACAGTTCGCCAAACCTCAGGATCATTGAGCATATCTTGAAATAGCTTGCATGTCTCGGCCAAGCTGTACAGATCTTCAGAGGAGTGCTTTGCAACCAAAAGCAGCATCTTAAACCATGGCAACTGTGGGATGTCCATTTCGTAAGTTGGAGAAGTGGGAGTCAAAAAGGTATCTAGAGGAATAAGTAACGGTGTCTGTTCTAATGAAATTGAAAGTGCCGCTCTATATATTGGATAGTTTCTCAACCGTCGTGACTAAACCCTTATAAACAAATTAACAGGGTATGAGTATTTGTGGACCAAGAAAACTATGGGTATAGAGGCATTATTGTCGTTTTTGGCGAACTGGTGTGACTGAAGGGACAGTTCGCACATATCGATGGAGGGTATGGCGCCAAATTGCTTTTGCTCCAAGTGGATGCGAACCGGCCTTTGCATTTATGGATGTTATTATCAACGCGCATCACTCAAGAATAATTTTTTTTATATCATAATTATACAAATATCACATCTACTTTATGAGGCTAAATACTTTTTATGATAATAATTATGCAAATATCACCTATGCATTTATGAGGCTAATACTTTTTTATATATAATAATTATGCAAATATCACATCTACTTGATCAGGCTAAATACTTTTTATGATAATAATTATGCAAATATCCCCTATGCATTTATGAGGCTAACTTAGTTACATTTGAAGTAAGTCAACAATTTCATGTTGGCAAATATGATACTAAATAATGCAAAAAATCACCAGTAAAGAAAATGAAAGTAGTGTTGATGATACTAATAATGCCAAATATCACATCACCAGTTGTGAAGGTAACTAAAGTTGCAGCTCCGGACTCCAAGTCAACAGTTTGATTTAGGCGGGTAAATTCACTATGGGGATTGCTCTATAAATACCAAAGTTCAATGTTTTACCTCCCATTGCACCACTAATTGCTCCAAAGAAGTCTAAATTCACAATGTGTTCACTTACCAAACCCCCCCCACACTTATAACTCCACCACATAAAATTGGACAGCGTTTGTCACAAAGTAAGAACAAATCTGAAGATGTTGCTGAAGTTGCTGCGAAATGCATAAAGTTTTCATCTGAGGACCATGATGATGCAGCTAGTATCGGCCAGATGCGGTACGAGGCTTTGATGATGGAAATCAGAAGGCAACAGATATGTCTAAGATGGTATGAGGAAACATTGGAGGAGGAGAAAACGAAAGCGAAATTACACCTTCGATCATTGAAAATAATGAAAGTGAGGGTTAGGATTGGCAAACAAAAAGTGTTTCGAGGTTCAATGGGAATGAGGCAGTGCAGATGATGGAAGCAGAAGCACGCAAAGGGTTTAACCTGTTCCGCGAGTATGCAAGATGTGTTGTCCCAGGCTACAACTGGGACGGGATTACCATGGAGTAAACTTGTGGTTTGGATACATTATGTTGTGTTATAGATACGATATGCTATGTGTGTCGAAAATGTAAGATTCTAGAATTATTTAGTTTTGTATTTTTGGTTCATTTTAAGTACGTTTGTTACAAACGTTTGTGCGCTCATGAAGGTGTAAAAATTATGCTTTCGACAGTTAATATTGTATCCTATATGTATCCAGGCTGTAAGATGTGAAGAAAAAAAAAGGGAAAATGTTTTTGGTTTATGACTAAATACAGTGCTAAAGAAATTACTAAATACAGTGCTGAAGAAATATATTTGGAAGTCTGTTTTTCTTTCTCCCTTTTTGAAGTAATTGGGTGAGTTTTGGGGTTTCAGCATTTTTGTTGACCTCTTATAACACTAAGTTCAAGATCACTTGTCTGCATCACTATAACTCTTCCTCCAATTATTACTGCAAAATTTTCCAAAGTGAAATTTCAATTTTCACGCATTAGAGTCGAACATCATGTCGCAAGGAATTTGTAGAAATTTTCGATCTATTTCTTAATTTTTAAATATTTTTCTAGAATTCTTTAAGAACCCTAAACCAAAATGAAGCATTAATGACATGTAGAGGAATGGAATACTGACTCCTGTTGGAAACTCTAATGACTACCCATCAGGCACTGCCATGTGTCCAGATTTTAGGCAAGGAGACATGGAGGGCAAAGGTTTGGTCCTTGACGCACGGTTTGACCTCAGTTAGGTGGGCCCTTAATGGGCTGCCAAGTGGACAGGATAAAAGTCGGTCTTTCTTGTACAAAAAGAGACTCTCCTTTTACTCAATGAGGACCAATTGACTCAGCCAACTCTCGGCAACTCTCCCTCTTTTTCTCTATATCTCTCCCTCCTCTCCTATTTGTAAAGGTTGTCAAGCGTATCTCTCCCTTTTTGAAAGAGGAGCGAAGTCCCCGAATTGGTGTGCATCGACTTTTCGTGTCAAATTTCAATTTTCAGCCGAATTCCCAAATCTGAAATTTGTTCAACATGTCTGCTGGCTCAAGCGCCATTGCGAATCAGGGGGACTCCAATGGGTCATGGGAATATGCCCTCGAATATCCAAGGTCCCCTCCACCACCACTGCCTCTTCCAACCTCCTCCGCAAGCGATGGGGACTCCAATGATCCCGCTGTGGAAATAGATGATATGCACAACTCCTCCTTGGTCTATTATTGGACTCAAAAGTGTGTCGGAGCTGAGCAGAAGTTGGCTGCTTTGACGCGGCAAGTGAACAACGCGTGTTACAGAAAAGAGAAGCACATAATTCGTGCCCAAAGAAGAAAGTGGAAAGTAGAGGATTTGCATATGATAGAGGAGGATGCTAAGTTTGAAGCTTTCAGCATCCACAAAGGAGTTCTTTCAGAAGGCCAGGTAATGTATGTGGCTTTCAACCAAGGTTTTGTTAACTCGCAAGTGCACGAGGCGTTGGATAGTATAGCTTGTGTAAGTACGAGGTCGATCCCACGAGGATTGATGATAGATTGATTCAATTTGATTCCCTGCACAAAATAGAAATGAAAAGAAAATAAATACAACAAGAAAGAAAAAAAAGAAATTAACTCAAGCAAATTAGTTACCAAGTTCAATTTAGATTCACAGATTGATTCTAGCTAAAGTATGATTAAGCCATGGTGTTTGGTCCTAACCTTGTATTCCTAATTCCCTAATTAGATCCTTCTTGTCGAACCTAAATTAAGCATTAGAAATCCATTAAGCATAGAAGAATGTTTTAAACAACCAAGCATGTATCTAATCCATGTTGTCGAATGTCCATACATACTCTTCCTATTCATAGTTCAATTTGAATTAATGCATGGTGTCTACTCTTAATTCAAACCAAGATAGCTAACATACAAGTTTTAATGGTGATTATTCATTCAAACAAGCATATTAACTTATAAGCATAATGAATAAGAACAAGAATTATAATTGAAACTTGGAAACTAATTAAACTTGAAAACTAAAGAAAAGAAATTACATTACAATGAAAAATAAATTACAACAAAAATTTGTTACAACAATTGAGAACTAAAAAGGAAAACTAAGAGAATTTGAGGGAGAGAAGGGAGAGGAGCTCTAGAGAGATGTTTGAGAGCTCCCCCCCTTGGGGTGTGTTTACAAGTTTGGAGAACCTCACTATATATAGGCCTAAGGGAAGTGAAAATCTGAATTAAGTATTACTTACACTTAATTCACTAACTTTACCTAACACACAATTGCATTTGAAAACAATTTTTCTTGTCTTTAAGCTTAGTGTTGCAACTCCCACTTCATCTTCTTTTACTTCATTTGGCTGCTGCAAAACTCCACTCCAATTATATGTATTGAATATGCTTCACCAAACTTTCCCACAATCAATAACATTTCATCATGCATATGTCATGCTTGACAATGCATTGCAGTCTTCTTTTGGGCTCGTTTTGGGCTTGTTTCTCAATTCTGAAAAATCTGGAAAAATATGGATCTTGAAGCTCTTTGAATTATATTTCCATGCATATGCAGTCCAGCTCAAGGAAAATCGGAAAGACCTTCAAATGTGATTTTTGGCCCAGTAACGCAGATCCTGCCGATTTTGACCTTAAGCTGCCAAAACTTGCATAACTTCCTCTAGAGGACTCGGAATCATGAACCGTAAAATGATCCAGAAAATAGACTTCCGTATCTTTCCAATGATGTATGGCTCATTATCTGGTTCTTCTTGAGCAAGTACAGTCCAATCCGTGAAGTTGACTGATCTGCAGACACCGTTTGAGCTAACTTGGTCTCCAAAATGCATTTAATGAGTTTTAAGCTTATTACACTGAAACAAACACAAAATAAATTAAAAGCACAAGTTTAACTCAAAAACATAACCAAATCATAAGTTAGAAGGGTACAAAATGATATGTAATTATGCACCGATCAGGTTTTGAGCAATTCTGACGATTCGCTGCAGATGTCCACAAAGATATTGACTGGGACGCCATAACCCCGTATGCTGCACAGGAAATCATCTCCAGCGGTGTACACCCAATAGAGCACGGCCACCAACCAGCAGATGCCGGTGAAGATTGAAAAGGCAAAGATAATGGCTAGTGATAGCCATATCAATCCTTAGGCAATCGTTATTGAGTTGTTTGTTTTTTTTTCTCGTTCATTCTGGGTTAGTGTTTACATGTTAATGTCCGATCTTGGTTACTGTTGATTATGTGCAGCTTATTTTGTTTGACATCTGTTATCAGAGCCTTAGGTTGTATGTTCTTAGCAGAGTTCAATCACAGTTCGATCACTAACTTCTGAATTACCAAAGTTCATTTAATAATAGTGCTTTTCGATTTTTGTTTAATTCATTGTCAATGGGGAAAAAATTTCGTTCAAGATTCTCTGACACAGATATTCAGTTCTTTGAGACATTGCTGACACATAGTGATGGTTTCAAGATTCCCTTACTAACACATATATTTTGATATTCATTGCAACCGTTGGAAATTTGTGTATAAAACCCACATTGCATGATTCCCCTATACTCATTCTCTTCAAACAATGGCTTCATGTTTTGAAATGTAAAACATGCGATGTGTGTGTGACATGAAGTGGCTCTTCAAGTAACTTATTGTTTACTTTAATGTAGTTTTTTTTTTGTATCTCGGAATGTAAAACATGCAATGTGTGTGTGACACTTCATAATTATCAAATAAAAAAGTATCTTTGCTTTTACACGGTTTAACTACCGTAGTTTAGTATGAATGGACATGAAGCATTTACCTAGAATTCACTAACGCTTCCAGATACATTAAAAAACGACGCAAATAGGTAACAACAAATATTCAAACACAGGGTTCGTGCATTAAATCAAACTCTTTCATAAATGACTCTGTCATACTTGGTTGAGCACCTTCTTCATTCTGTGTGCTTTGAGTATGCTGCATATTTTCAGGAACTGGAGCAGAAACGTCTACATCTGAAGATGAAGAGCTACGAGAATGCCAAAAAATGCATTAACAATAACGAAAACTTTTTAAAAGCGAATATCTTCAACTATAATATACGATGTATTTGCTTACAGGCTTCCAAGTCTTGGACATCTCCTTCTATCATGACCACTCTTCATACACTCAGTGCACCGATGTTTACGTCATTCCACTTCCTTCTCACGTCATCTTTTAACTCTTTTCGAACGACATTTTGATTTTACTTGTTGTGGATCTTTGATTCTCACTTGGGGGGGACTAGTTCCCCCTTCTTCATTCGATTCTTCAACATGAGCTCCTCATGACGCCAAGCTAATCAGCTTCCCATGAATGTGGTCAAATGTTTTTTGTAGCAACCCAGAACTTTCAATGGACAACAGCGCAGAATCAATCAAATTGGCTGCAACCTTGCACATGGTCGATCTCTTAACCAAAATACAACCATCAACGCAATCCTTAACTTCTTTGCCATCCTTCTCAAAAACTACACCGGACTTCACACTTTTCATCCATCTTTTCAATATGTACTTCTCTGGCAAATATTCAACCTGCTTCATTCTTAAAAATGATATGATGTGTTGACATAGAATACCACGAAATTAGAATCCTTGTCAACTACAGTAAGCTTGATCAGCATCTTTATCATGCACAAGCTCCTTTATACATGTAACCCTTGACTCTACCCTCTCATTTACTTTGTACCTGCAGTGGGTCTCATCTTCCTGTACAAGTTCCAAGAAGCATAAAAGACTTTGGAAATCCTCGCGCTCAAACATTTGAAAAATTCCCTTTGTGTAAATGTCTGCCATTTGATGTTGCATTGATGTGTGAAATGAAGTTGGAGGTTTTTCATGCTGATCAACATGATCAGCTAATAACTCCTTGTGCCTTTGTGGTGCCAGAGCTCTTTCAAAACGTACTATAAATTCCATCAATGTGTTTTTTCTGTGAATATATTTTTTGAAAAATGAATGACAGCTTTCGGTTTGTTGACTACTTGACATCCCAGCTGAAAACACATGTTTTACATATGATGGAACCCAATTCTCCTGCAAGGCATGAATTGAGCTCCCCACATATGATCTTTCAGACCATTCTTTGTGATAACTTTGTCCCATTTCGCATCAAATTCTTCTTTGCTGTCCATATCCCATATGGAATCGCACAATTCCAAAACACTTTTTCCAATGCCGGGTTTCTCGGTGAACTTATTCATTATATGCCATATGCAATATCTATGGAACGTTGTCGGAAGACTTGCCACAATCGCCTTTGCCATGGCTACATCTTGATCAGTAATGATCATTTTTCGGTGCACCACATGACATGGCTTTCTTAAATTGCTCAAACAACCAAACAAATGATTCTGTGGTTTCATTGGTTAGGAATGCACAAGCAAACAATTTTGTCTGTCGATGGTTATTAACACCTAACAAAGGGGCAAACACCATGCCATAGTGATTGGTGTTGAACGTCGTATCAAATACCACCACATCTCCAAAAAACTCATAAGCACATCTTGACCTTCCATCTGCCCAAAAAACATTACCCATCTTTCCTTCCGAATCTATCTCCATCTTGAAATAAAATGATTCATTTTTTTCTTGCTCAACTAGAAAAAGCTCCATAAGCAACTCTGCATCATGGCCAGTCACCTCCTCTCGCATGTCCCTTTCATAATTATACACATCTTTCCTTAGAAACCCAATATTTTCCAATCCCCCAGCTAGTACCCCAAGAAGGCTTACCTGTTGATGTATAGGGATATTAACTTTGGAAAGATGTGCATTATACACCTTTGTAGACTCTGTAACTTTACGGTGAGATCTCAACAAATGGACCTTATCTTGTGTTGTCATTTTATGGTTGTGTTCCTCCTTGAAGGTTTGAACAATGTATTTATTCTTTTCATATGGTTTCAAAACCACAAGTTTAGCCATGCAACCAGAGCACATCCTTGCCTTCTTTTCTTACAACTAACCTTGATCTCTGTATGCCCTTGTTTACAACATACAAATTCTTTCTTTACTACCTCACTTGTTACTCTGGAAGTTTTGGTTGTATAACACTGAACTCCAAATCTTGCTTTTTGTGCATATAAATTATACATTTTGAACACATCCTCAAGAGAATCAAATTCAAGTCCCATTTCTGGTTTGAACTTCGCATTTACTTCCGGTGTCACCTCGACATCAGACTCCATTTCACAATTCTTGCAATTTAACCTTGAATATCACATCACCATCATAATAATATTCAAACATACTTTCAATGAGCATTCATATATATAAACCAAAATACTGTATGCAAAATAAATAAATAAACACTTATATAAATATATATATATATATATCTTCCCACAAGATATTTAAACGAAATAGAATGTGAAACATTATTCTTCACATAGGAAGCCATTGTAAGCCTCTAGTGAAACATTATAAAACCTACATCCAAACTAGCGTAACTCATACCCATATACTTGGTCAAACATTTTCCTCCAATACACAAATTCACTAATATAGAATATCACTTATCTCGTATTTTTGAGCTTCCAAATTTGTACAAATATGAGAACGTCGCCGATTTAGAGCTCGACGCCAACCCCAAAAGTTTTCGACCTTCCTCTCCTCAAGGATTCGAACTCAATGCCAATTTCACATTTGCTCAAAGATTTTAAAACCAAGAGTATATAACTAGAGGCGAGTGCTCGCTTTGTAGTCTCAAATCCTCAAGTAATCGAACTCAAGCCCACTTTCGAGTGTGCTCAAGGATGTCAACACCACAAGTATAGAACAAGATGAGTCGCGCTCACCAATGTTGCGGTCGTCAAATGAGTCCTCAAGGCTTGACGAATGTTCAGACCATAATCACCAAACTAGAAATATGAAAACAGAAAAACGAATTAGAGGGGTAGATGTGCTCTTCAAGATAATAGATTGTTTTGTATGGTCTGAATGACCAAACTAGAAAAAATGAAATGAAAAAAATGAATAACAGGGAGGGAGGACAAGAAAGAGAAGAGATATTGTGGTCTTCCTAAAAGAAAATATCAAACAAAATAAACATATATTGTGGTCTTCAAGAAAGAGACAAATATTTTTGGAGGGAGGGAGGAGAGAACACATGCAAGTTGAGGGCGAGTTCCAATGCAATTGTTTCAATTACAATTGCTTTTTCAGGAAGCTGTTGGATTATATCCAACGGTATTCTCATATTAGGTCCTCACTTAGAGATACTTACTAGAGACTCGCCCAAATTTACATACAATTATTGAAAAGCTGCTCTGCCCAAATTTAAGGCCATTTAGTGCTTGTTTGGCATTGCTTATTTGGGGCTATAAGTGATTTATAAAAAAATTTGGGAAGCCCAGCCCGTTTGATAAATTATGAGAAAATCACTTATTGTTAAAAATTGTTATGAGAGAAAGTTATATGGGAAATCAGCTAATGAGGTGCTTTCATTTTCTGATTATGTAGGAATTAGTTTTCGAAGAGGCGCGAGGTTTAATGATTATGCTGGAATCATTTTTTGATTATGCAGGAATTAGTACCAATAACACTTTTAATAAAAAGTTTACCAATCGCCAAACTGCTTTCTCTGACAGTTGATTTTTCTCACAACAAATCTGACAGTGATTATTTTTACAGCACAACAATGCCAAACTGGCCCTTATTTGAAATCCTCGGCCCATCGTGAAGCACCTCTCAGCCCATCTGGACGCGAGCCCTCTCTTCGTCTTTTCAGCGTGAAACTCCATCGCTCTCTATTCCGTCGGTCTCTCTCTCCAGCTCTCTCGTCCGCTCTCTCGCTCACTTCGGCTATCTCTCTTTCTCCTGCTCACGGCCTGTCCCTCCTCTTCGCGCTCTCCCTCCTACTTGCTCTCACTTACATCTACAACCTGGTAGCTCTCTTGGACCGAGGAGGTGGTCGCTCTCTCTCAGCTCAGGTAGACAGTTCTCCCTCCTTTTCTCTATTTAATATTATCTTGGTAAATTTGATGAGTTTGTTTAAATTTGTATTTTGGGTTTGATTAAGATGGTGGGTTGAATATGAAGTTGAACTTTCATTCAAGTGGGAAATTCTGGATTTGGTTTTGTTGATATGGCTGAAATTTGCATTACACATTTACCATGAGAAGAAAAACAAAAAAAAGCTGGGATCTCTTAAAACTATGTTTAGATTTAGCTTCTTCAAATGATCAATGCAACTTTTGATAAAAAAAAAAAATTAAAAATCATTGCAACTTCCTTGAGCAGAGTTTGGTTTCTGATCAATCAGTGTGGTGCAATAGTCTAGTGGAAGTCCAGTCGTGCCATTTTGATCTTAGCCTACTGTATTTATATCTTAGAGTGGAACTCATGAGTTTTCAAATATATTCTGGGGTTCTACAACCTTGATTTAGAACCTGAAAATGCCATTTAATATGATGCAACTGGAGAGCATATATAAAAAAAGAACAAGAAAACCTTTGCAATTTTGTAATTTGGACAGCAGTACCATTCAGGTCGGTGAGGTATGGCGGCAGTGTCTATGCGCAGCAGGAGTAGAAGTACGGAGCTTTCGCCAGAGGAAGAAAGGATTTTGATAAGAGACATTGCTTTGGCTGCTGAAGCTAATTCCAAAGAGGGCGACGTCTTCTACTTGCTTACTCAGAGGTTTGAACTTTGTGTCTTGTTTTTCTAAACATAATATTATTTTTCCTTAATAGCATGCTGCATTTGATTATTACTTTTTTAAAATTATCAGAAATTTGTTCTTCTTTGTGAAATGTTCATGTTTCAGTGTTTTTTAAATTGGTTTTTGTTCAAAGAAAAATCTTGGTTTGCTGCAAAAGGGGCTGTAAATTCATATGTTCTAATGAATGCTTTTGTTTTATGGGCACATCTTGAATATGAATATTGCTTCTAATGTCTTTTTAATTGGTTCCCAATATAGATGGTGGCAACATTGGATTGATTATGTGAACCAGGACCAACCCAATAACCCAAATGATGTATCCTTTGTGTTAGAGCATTATGATTCGGCTGGTTCCAGTACCTTGAAGAGGCCTGCTGGTATTGATAATTCTGACTTAATATATGATGCAGCATCAGCGGATAACAATTCGGGCATTGACATACATGATACTTTACTAGAAGGCCGTGATTATGTGTTGCTGCCACAAGAAGTTTGGAACCAATTGCATACATGGTGTGGAAATGTCATGCCTTTCTTTGTTATCCCTACCACTCTGGAAATTCGTATTCACATAGATGTTATTGTACACACACACACACACACATATATATATATATATCTATGTAAATGTAATGTGTTCAGAGGTGGTAAATATTACTGGACTTCTGGTTGATGTCATTTTGTTTACTAGGAAATGATGAGAAAGGTTTGCATCATGCCTTGTATAAGCAAACTCATAAGTAATACTGAGACACCACTAATTGAATTGAATGAATTGTATTCTAGAGATTTGTTTCTTTCCTTTTTTTTATTGTTGCAATGCAAACAGTTGATTGAGAAAAGTGAACATTTTCTGAATAAACCAGCCTTCCGTAAAATCCCTTTAGATTTGCATTTCAGTGACCGTACAGCATATACATACTTTGGATTTGAAGGAGAGTAATGAAGACTGTACTATCTCCCCTTTACTCTTAAATGATTACCCTTGTGAACTGAAGTCAAGTTTCATCTCTGTGTTTTCAACCTGTTGGATTTATCAATTTCTAAGTGTGGTTGGAGAGAATGTTTAGTCTAGATTATTCCCTTCCAAAAAAAAAAAAAAGGTTAGGTGTAGACTACATGTGCTGTATTCCTGCAACATGAAGTGTAAATAGAATTAATAGTGTTTGCTGGTTATAGGTATGGTGGTGGTCCAACATTGCCAAGGAAAGTGATTAGTTCAGGTCTTTCTCAGACAGAGATGGCAGTAGAAGTGTACCCTCTGCGTCTTCAATTACTTGTGATGCCAAAAGGGGACCGCTCTATTATAAGAATAAGCAAGAAGGTAAAAATAGGCAGGTCTTGATATACCACTTTCTTCAGTGGCAATTGTGCCTCTTTAGTAAGGTCTTACTAAGTATATGCTGATTGATTTATTTTGTTAACCTGAAGATTGGAATATTTTGGGCAGGAAACTATTGCAGAACTTCACAGAAGAGCTTGTGATATCTTTGATCTTAGCATAGAACAAGTAAAAGTTTCCTATGACTCTGCTACTACTGCATCTAGTTTCAGTGTCTTTATTTTAAAATCTTTTATTCAGCAGCTCATTTACTCCAGCTATTTTGTTACTTAAGAGTTTCCTCACCTGAAGGTATGCATTTGGGATTACTATGGCCGCCGGAAACATGCACTGATGAACGACATGGATAAAACACTTGATGATGCCAATATACAGATGGATCAGGATGTGAGTCTTAGTTTGTTCCACCACTTTATTAGAACCACTATGCAAAATTCTGCTTTAGCTTAGGGCTTCATAATTTTCATATGATGGTACATAGGACCTTTCATACGTTTACGTTCTGATTTAAGGCTACAGTTCCATAAAGATGTTTCTGCATCTTGGAATCTCGAACATATGACTCCTTTTGCATGATATCATCAGAAGATTCCTATTTTCATAAATAGGTTATGGGTGTTTAAGTTTGAGTTGAAGTTTGCTTCAAAGCATCAAGTATGGATATATTGCTTTTGTGTTGCTGTGCACCAGAAACAGAATGTTTAATATTATTATTTACCATGTTGGTTTACAAAAGCATCTGTTTTGTTAGCACACTTTTTCTTTAAGAGGTATGTTGCCAGAATCATGAGCCTCTGTATTTAGGATTGGTGCATTGATGTGCATTTTGACAAATTTTGACCATTCGATTAATCTGATGGAATTAAATCAGTACATGTAAGATTAGAATAAAACTCTCCGTTTTCACCTTACCACAATTCCATCTCTCTGCCTGTCTCTTTCCCTTCCCACAAGTCATCTTTCCACCTCTTCCGTAAAATCACAAAAAACTTTACACAGCTTTGTGGTTTGTTGTGCACTATGATAGTATCCAAATATCTACTATCTTTTATCCTAAAAGTTTAACAGGATCCATAATATGTATGGATGGGTGAAGGCGTCAAAGGCCTACTCTGGAAGTCTATAATTTTTTTGATTCTTGGGATTGATGACATTAGTGAATCCTACTAATTCTGTCTTCCTCTCAGATTCAATTGAACAACACGACACCCATGTTCTTTTCTTCTTCTTCTTTCTTTTTAAAAAAAAAATTGAAATTGAAATTTTTATGAAGAACACCCATTTCCATAACAACCACTCTAATCTTTCTTAATAAGCAGGCAAATGGGATATTGTTTATGGGAATCAAATTCTAAATTTGGATACTTATGAAACAGCAGCTGTAGCTTTTTGACTACTTGACATTTTGGAGAATAGAGGGGAAGACTACTAGATAGAAGGGAGAAGAGACTGACATTGGAATGGGTTAGGGCTAAGGTGCAAAAAGAGAGTTTTATTCTTATCTGACGTGGACTGATTAATTCCATTAGGCTCCATTTGGGTGGAAGTAGGCTCCATTTGGATGGAAGTGGTCTCCATTTGGATGGAAGTGGGCTCCATTTGGATGGAAGTATTTGAAAGAAATGATTTGGATTCGACAACAAAGCTAAACTTGCTAAAGAAAAATTAGAAAACATTGGATTGTATGTATGTGAAATAACTTAATGTAATACATTTGAAATGACTATATGCATCGAGTCATTTGAAATCCATTTGTTTTCTTTAGTTCCTTCTTATTCAAATCTTGGCATACATGGACTGTAGTAGTCTAAATAAACAATTTAACGTTATAATGTCATCTAAATTCCTAGATTTGAAATCACTCCATCCAAATGGCCCTTAGCTTAATTGAATGGTAAAGATTCATTTAATTGCACATAAATGCACGATGCTAAATGCAGAAGCTCATGATCTGTATGGTTCCAGTTAGAGAGTAAGATGTGCAGCTTCCTATGAAGTAAATAATTTCTTTCAGTCAATCATTTTTAGTTAATGATGCGTTGCTACACAAAACTTGATGAGTTTAACATCTTGGTAAAAGTCATGGAGAGTAGCTTGGCCCCATGTCTAAATGCTGGAAAGCTTCCTTACTGCAAGTGCTTATTACTCGACAGCTTTCTTTCTTTTCTTGTTCTTGTTGTTCTTCTGTTTTTGTCTTTTTCCCCCTAATTTCATGTTGGTTTTGTTATGTGATCAATTAAAACAGATTCTGGTGGAGGTGCTTAACCCTGTCAATGGTACCACATTGGGAAGATCCACAAGTTCTGTTCGCTACAATGGATCTTTAGAGAAGGAAGGTGCCTCTGTTCTTGTAGAGCCTTCTAAGTCAAGCTTGTCGATTGCAGGAGGTTTATCTGCAACCAAGGGCGCATCAAGAAGCTACAGCGTGGAGCTCATTCAAAGTCAAGGCCTAATTGCTAGAGAATTGGATACTCCATATGGGACAATTGGTGTTAGTACTAGGGGGTCGTCTTGTGGCTTGACAGGATTGCAGAACCTTGGGAATACTTGTTTTATGAATAGTGCTATACAGTGCCTTGTTCATACTCCGGAGTTTGCTAGATATTTTCGGGAAGACTATCATCAGGAGATAAACTGGCAAAATCCTCTGGGCATGGTTGTAAGTTTCTAATATAGTATATTTGCATGGTTACTTTTTATCTGAGTATCCTTAAACCTATAATTTTGTTGTTATAAAAGACCGCCAAATTTTGTGAATCAGTTTTTAAAATTTAATTTCCTTTTTTTTTTCCTAGTGTTGTCTTCTAAGTGGCTTTGTTGCTGCCATTTGCTAAACTCAAAATGTTTATTTTATCAAGCATGCAATATCTAGCTGTATGTGACACTTGCACAAAATTATTGAGGTCAGACATAATTTCTGCTCCTTATTCTCCTTTTTGTTGAGCATTTTAGGATTTTATAGATTGAGAAAAATTCAATAAGCACATGAATGATGAGTCGCTATTAGGATATCTTGAATATATGGTACATATTGTGAGAATTTTTATTAGCTTATGTGGTTCATGACTTGTGTAGTTATGGAAACACACACAATTGATTTTAATATTTCCAGTTATCTGCTAGTTGACTTAGCCACAAAATTTTTGGGTGCCTCTTGTGGATATGTTGTTGACAGTTGTATTTTTGCCCACTTTATTTTGATAACCTGCTTTTGTTTCTCATAAATAGAAAACTAGCATAGCTAGCTACCTTGCATCATGCTTGTGGTGATTGAATACTCAGCTAAACTCAACAAAGGCAGCCACAAGATTCCTTGTTTTGCATGTATCTATAGATATACATATTCCTAAATGTAGAAAGCGCTTCTTGAGAGGGAATCCTTTTTTTCCTTAACAAACGTGCAAAAATAATGTGTTCAATAACATGTCAATACTCATCAATGCATATTACATTTTAGGTGTTTTAGTCTTGGATTGGTTAATTGCTTAAATGTTAGGTTTTAAGTATGAATTAAACAATTAAACCTGTCAATAGATGGGATCAAAGTTGAAAAAATTGAGCATAAGTGACATGCCTATGAATGCTAGTACTGAGAGCTTTATGAATGCTAGTAGTGAGACCTCCATGATTGCTTTTATGTTCAGTCAAACATATTTTCAAGGAGTACCTTGATTCTTCTTGAGGGTATTGCTGTAAATATCTTGTTAAAATTAGCTTGTTGATTGAAATCCAAGCAAGCGATTTGAATGATATACTGAGATGGTGTTGATGTTTCTGTGTTTTCAAAATTTTACTGATTTGCTTTTTTGGCTGAATTTTACTGAATTGGTCAAAATGTAGGGTGAGCTAGCTCTAGCATTTGGTGAGTTACTTCGGAAGCTATGGGCACCTGGACGAACACCAGTTGCTCCTCGACCTTTTAAAACAAAACTTGCTCGTTTTGCACCTCAGTTTAGTGGTTACAATCAGCATGATTCTCAGGTTTGGTACTTGACACTATGTTTTCAGCAGCGTGCACACATGCAATTTGGATGAACTTAAAAGCTAATTGTTGTTTCAGGAGCTTTTGGCATTTTTGCTAGATGGTCTTCATGAAGATCTGAATCGTGTGAAACACAAACCATATATAAAGTCTAGAGATGCTGATGGCCGGCCTGATGAAGACGTAGCTGATGAGTATTGGGCAAACCACATTGCTCGTAATGATTCTATAATTGTTGATGTCTGCCAAGTGAGTATGCCATTGAAAAAATTATATGTCAAAAAATTGTTGGTTAATGTTGCTCATTGTAAAAGTGCTTAACTTGTATGTAAACTTGCAAAAGTGCTGCTACTGTTACACTGCTGCTTCAAGTATTTTTTATTGTTATTGTTTGTTTGAATTTGAAGTTGATTCTGCTTGTTATCTTTTCTTCCATTGTGCTTTTTCAATCAAAGACGTACTAGATAATGCTAGATAGGGTTTGCAAGACACAACGCTTGTAAAATAGTGTCAATCTTTGCCATGATGTGGTATATTTGTAAAGAAAGAGATATGCCTTTGATTGTGCTGGGTATCTCTCCATATGCCGGATGCGGATACCTGGATTCTTGCAATACCTGGTGTGTTGCAACTTCAAGTGCTGTTCTAATTGCTGTTTTTTATACACTGTTGGGATTTGGTGATAGATGTCTATCTTGCTTCCTACTTGTATTTTTGCTAGCAATTCTTTTTCCTTTGATGGTACAGTTTTCTTCTTATTGAACAAGTATCTTCTATACTTGTAAAGTTGAAGATTACATTATGAGGTTTTGTTAAATGATGCATGCCATTGTCATTGAACAATGTTATTAATGTATTAAAAGTATATTATTATCCAACATGTGGATAAAGATTGGTGGTCAACCTTAATTTTATTTGATATGAAAATGTTCTTTCAAGGTGAGGAACTTACCATTTTGTTCTTTCTTACACTCCTGATGCAGGAGCATCTATGAAGCTCTCTCAGATTACTTAGGCCCGTGACTCAATTGGGCTAGGGTTCTATTTACTTTAAATTATTAGTTACTTCTTTTGTTTTCCTATTCTTACTAGGATTTGGTTTAATTTCCTGTTTAGGTTTTTAATTTCCTATGTCAATTTGGTTTTCTGTATTCTAGTATAAATAGGCTAGTTAGAGACTCTTGTATTGAGTTTTTGTTGATGAATATAATTTCAGACTTTAGTCTATAGAGTTTCTATTGGGATTTTGCTCTAGAACTCAATTATATTCGTTCCAACTTCAATTCTACTGCTTTATCCTTCTATTCTTTGTATTTTGGGTATGTTTGGGTCGCCGGACAGCAGCTTATAGCCGCTGCCCTGCATCAACTCCTCATCACCTTACGGATCTCCTAAGAACAACTGCTACTCCTGCACCTTGCACCACTGCCCCAATCTTCTGTCAACCCCACCCTTGTACCACATACAATAACTCAATTGTATGGTCCATCGAATCCTTCCACGTTTGTTCTCTCTCCTTTCTGTCCAGTTTCGTCACAATTCCTTCCCCTGCAGTAAAGAAACCCAATGCTAATCTATTCCAAAAGCAGAGACATATTTTAATATTATCCTTGACAAGGGGAAGATCAAAGCCAATGGCTTTTGTAGCCATACAAAACAAGAAACACAATTGGCATAACCTTTATGGGCATTGGTTATAAAGGTTGTCGCTATATCTGGGTAAGTTAGTACTGCTGTGAGTCTGTGACAGTTTTGCTAGATTTATGTTTTCAGTCTAAGGAACTTCTGCTTTGAGCAATGTGGAGGTTTAGTGGTACTTTATGTCATGGAGATTTGGTTAGTTTTGCACCCTTGTCGTTGGATGCTCAAGCGGGGCTCGTTTACGTATGTTTTGTCATTTGAATCTCTTATCTCCAGCTATTGGAGCGGTTTTGTCAAACTTTAAACATGTTTTCCTTTTTAAATAAATTTTTGAGGTTGGCTTATGAAATTTTAGGTTGTTCGAAGTTTTAAGACAATCTTGTAGGTTTGGGGTATTTGGATTCTTGTCTGGTTTATATCTTAAGGTAATTGATTAGAGCTTTTATGTGCATTTGGGAAATTAGTATCTTGGGGACTCAAGTGATGGATTTGTATTGGAGCTTGGGTGGGTCCGGAATCCAAAGAAATTTAGCATGATATCAAGAGTGGTGGAGGTAGCTTCAAGATGAGTTGCAGTAGAGTGGCTTTTGATTGGAAAAAAAAGGCAGAGACAAAAGTCGGGGATGTGGTAGAGTGCAAATTGATGACCAGTGGCAGCTCCTTAATTTCTGGAGGTTAGCATCACATCTGAAAAGTTCAAATGTGGGGCCTGTTATTTGAACACTTCGATAGGGAAGCGTGTGCCGTTTAAGCAAACCACAGGGAAGTTTATGTTATTGACTGAGTTAGACAGAAACATAGAAGTTATTTTATTTTTTGTTAAATACCCATTGAATTTTCCTCTTTAAAGTTCTAAGTTGTTGTCTGTTCACATACCAATTGTTTTGATTTGCTGCCACACAGTCACATGCAACACTTAGTTAATGTTAGGTGACACTTCCAGGATAACATACAATCCTAAGGTTTTTGCTCATAACCTTCTGAGGCTCGTCATCAAAATCTCATCATGAGTACCTCAAACCAGTATATGGCAACTTGCCACTCATTTGGCTTAGCTGGTGCCTGAGTTTAAATATGTTGGTTGTAAATCTAGGTTTGTACTTCGTAAGTGTTTCCTTATCCCTTGTATGGTTCATCTCCTAGTGGGCTAATTCTATGGCTATTTGTTCTGACAATTCTATTCATGGAATAAGCAAATGATGGTTTTTGAATTTTCTTTGAATTTTTTTTTTTTTGATTATGTTATACGATGCATCAATTATAAGCTTCCTGATTTTGCATCTCATTTATCAAAATAAAATCCTATTTTTACTGTTTGATGCTATGAAGGTCGGTGAGTCATGGCTTGGCATTTTCAAATCTAGATATGTTTTTACTGAATCTGGATCCTAATCGAAATGCTTATCCTGGTAGTTTGTATAAATGACATTTTTGGCTGTGCTTATAAGGACTAAGAAAATATTGTTTGATAAGTGTTAACAAGATTGTCTTTATATGTCAGCTCAGCATAAATCCCCTAATTAAACGCTCCTACAGAATGTGTTTTTAAAACTTCATTACTTCAATCCATATATACAAGTACAAAATAGTTTTTCCTCACGGTCATGATGTTTCCTGTTTTACAGGGCCAGTATAAGTCAACTTTGGTTTGTCCCATTTGCAATAAAGTCTCTGTTACTTTTGATCCTTTTATGTACCTTTCGTTGCCACTCCAGTCCACCACCACTAGAACAATGACAGTAACAGTTTTTACTTGCGATGGAAGTGCATTGCCATCTGCTTGTACCGTCACAGTCCCTAAACAGGGACGTTGCAGGGACTTGATCCAGATGCTTAGCAATGCTAGTTCTGTAAAGCACAGTGAGAAGCTTTTGCTTGTGGAGGTCTGTAGCATTTACATTTGGAATCTGATGCTTCTGTTCTTTCGGAATGTGTATGGTTGGTTGAACTTATTCAATTTGTGGTTCACAGATACAACACCATATGATTCAGAGATTTTTAGAAGACCCGTTAATATCATTATCTACCATCAAAGATGACGACCATCTTGCTGCTTTTAAGGTTCCAAAGTTGGCAAACACAAAATATCTTCAATTGATACACCGCCGTCGAGAGCAGTATGTATACTTTGATCTTGACCTTATAGTCTGCACTGTGCTTAGAAAGGCTGTCACCCACTCACCCCAAGTTTGATTCCTGTGTTTTCCTTGTTTGATTAGTCCCTGATCTTAATCATTTTGTGCTTAACTAATTTAGCCATTTTTATATGTATCCTGAAAATTGGCTGGTTGTTTAGTTAAGACTGCAAAAAAGTCATTTTTCCAAAAGCAGTTTGTCACATTTTCCTAATCAGAACAGCGTGTAAAATGATTAATGTGGCGTTGACTTGTCTTTCTCATTTTGAATAATAAACAACAAAATTGATGTGGTGTTGATTTGTCTTTCACTTTGAACTATAAACAACTGCACTTGTTTTTCTGGAGTTATCTGGTAGATTGATCATTTTATAGCTTCTACTAACTTTTAATTGTCTCCTAGAGGAAATAGTGATTCGCAGATCACATCAGGATGGAAACCCTATGGAACACCTCTTGTCTTGCCAATCTCATGTGATGATGAAATTATTGGAGGCAACATACTGATGATGGTTCATAAAATGCTCTCTCCAATGCTTAGAACTAAAAGTTTGGAGCATACTAAGATATCTGGTGTAAGCTCAGCAACAGAAGGATCAGACCCCTCTCTTGACTTGTGTTCCGGCGAAGCATGTACTGATTCTGTTGTATCAAATTCAGCAAATAAGGATATCACTAGTTCTAAACCAGTGTCTTCTCTAGAATTGCCTCTTCAGTTGGTCGGTGAAAATAATACATGCACTGATCTATGGGTGGGGAGAGAGAAAGCCATCAGACTGGCCTCATCATCAACATCAATACTAATATATGTTGATTGGTCACAGAAGTTTTTAGAAAAGTATGACACCCATTATCTGGAAAACTTGCCAGAAGTTTTTAAGTATGGACCTGTAACAAAGAAAGCCCGCACTGAACCTCTCTCGTTGTACACCTGCCTTGAAGCTTTTCTACGGGAAGAACCACTAGTACCTGAAGATATGTGGTTAGTCTCTCTCTCTCTCTCTCTCTCTCTCTCTCTCTCTCTCTCTCTCTCTCTCTCTCTGTGCGTTCAAAGTCACACAAATGATAATATAGAATTATAGGTAACTAACTACATAAGGCTTCAGGTGTGTGCGGGATCCAATGCCTTTTTTATATTAATTAGGGTGTAGAATCGTTTAGGGCTTAGCTCTCGCCTATAGGGTTTATTATTTTTTCGGTGTTGAATTGCCATTTAGGGCTTAGCTCCTGGGTTTTGTGCACCCAAAACCCTAGAGCTAAGACCTAAACGGGCGCATTTTATTCACATTTAATGTGCCCTTTGAACATCAAGGGTGCTATTTGGATGGAGCATCCAGGAGTGTGGTATCCTGCTTAACAAGTAGATTAATGATAACTATATATACATGCATCACTATATCCATGATGGATTAGAATAAATTTATGGTTTTCTGCATTGTGGGATGAACCAAAGAGTTTTATTTTTCAAATTGTTTGGCAGTGTCAATTTCATCTGAACTTTGAAGACGTGTCTCACACACACATTCTCCTGTAGTAAGAGGTGAGAGAGATGAAAGTTAGAAAGAGGAAAGAGAAATAAACAGAAGAAAACAAATAGGAAAGTAACCAAAAGTAAAGAATGATTGAATGGCATTGAGAGTGTATACCACACTATAGATTGACTCAATGATAAATTTTATAACGCGCATCACTCAGCCATTTGGTACATTTGGTTGTGTATAGAGATCAGGAGTTATGTTAAAGATCTGGGTGTTTGGACAGGAGAATGTGGGCATATGTATCAATTTATATATCCGATGAATGCGAAATCGATGGTGATCAAGGGGCCTAGATTTGCTAGAACTTTTGTGAGAATTCCACCTTTGGTGCTACAAGAGATGGTGCGAGTATTTTCTTTCGGAATTTGAGTGCAATTGTTACATGATTGCAAATGCCTTACAATTGTTACTTTACAGATGAATTGAGTTGTTAAAACTTATCATTAGGGAGCCAGATTTTTTAGCTTTATGAAGCAACTTTGGAATGAAGCATTTTTAAATTTCTAGTATAAAATAGTTCTGTGGTTGTAGTCTGGCAAAGTATCTAAACTGCCAAAATATTATGCTGGTATCTGATAAAGAGTCATCTGTCTAGTTAGTTCCTTTTGTTGAAAGAGGAAACATTGCCATTCATCTACGAAATATGACCTATTAATAAAATATATGGTGAAGGTACTGTCCCCAGTGCAAGGAGCGAAGGCAAGCAAGTAAAAAGCTTGATCTATGGAGGCTTCCAGAAGTGTTAGTCATCCATCTAAAGAGGTTCTCGTACAGTAGGTCGATGAAGCATAAACTGGAAACCTTTGTTGACTTTCCGATTCATGACTTTGATCTAACAAATTACGTAGCAAGCAAGAAAAACGCTCGACGTCAACTTTACGAACTCTATGCCTTGACCAACCACATTGGCGGAATGGGTAGCGGGCACTACACTGCGCATATCAAGGTGAGTATCTGAAAGGATTTCTTTGGTTGAAATATCAGCTGCATTTGGTATAAATCTTCTTATTGACTGTTATTGTTGTACAGCTTCTAGATGAGAACAGGTGGTATAGTTTTGATGACAGTTGTGTATCGCCCATAAATGAAGAAGAGGTGAAGTCAGGAGCTGCGTATGTACTCTTTTATCGGCGTGTTACGACTGAAGATGCCGATGCTAGCTGCTAAAAATGTGGTCCAATCCTGTGCAGTTGAGTGACGACAATGTTTAATCACAAAACTAGCCTCTCTAGGGCATGTATATTTCTTGCGAACCCTCGGTTGTAATAGAAACAAGCTAAAGCCAAGCTCGGTTTGTTTAAGAGACAAGTCAAGCTGGGGCTTAGGCATGTTCGTCTCGTAAAGCTAGTGACACCTCGATTAGAAGAACTTTAGTGTTCTTAGAAGTGTCATGTCTGTATTTATTTTAAAATTTTATGTTGAAAATGTATTTGTTTAATATAAAATATCCATGCCCTTGTTGCTATTTGTTAATTACTATCATAGTAAAATATCAATGTCCTTGTTGCTATTCGACGAAAATATCATTTTTTTGAGCTGGCAATATTTTGGCGAAATACTATCTAGTTATTGTGATTATTTCGATATTATAGTTTTGAATTCTAACCTTGATATTTTCCTTCATTATGTTGATTTATTTATTCAATACATCGCCTTAATTTCGATAATATCGCGAAATAAATACGTACATGTAAAAAATTATTTAAGAAAATCCATCGCATGCTTGCAAGGTCTGGGATTTGAACCCTTGTCAACATGGTAAAAATTATCTTTTAAATATTTTCAAGTACTTGAGTTAAAAACATATGCTTCTTTTTGAACTTATAGAAAAGGCAAATCCCTTATGATACACCAGATTTGGGTCGGTTATTGATAGAGTGAATAGATCCGCCATTTTTTGAAATCTCTCTTTTGATTCAAAATCTCTCTTATTGGAACTGTCCATATCCAGTTCATTCTTCGGAACCATATCACATCCTAGATCAGATTAAATAGGATGCATTGAGACGGTATTTTGTAAATACGTAATTATCTTGAATATATTAACTATTTCATAAATTTTTTTTTGGGTCATTTATTCATTTTTGAAGACTAGCAAAGATGGACTATAAGGTTCTTTGGACATGTGTTGAGGCCCAAAAAAGTCGCGAGAAGCCCAAAGATGTTTAAAGCCCGATATAACATATAATGGTGGTCATGCGTTAATCCAAGTTGTATTTTTTGGGAATTAATTCATTTAGTGTACATGCCATGCCAAGCTAATGATACATTTTTCCTATGCCAATCACTTGCCATGCCCACATGAACCCAAGTCATGTGGTTCACGGGCTTGCACGAGGGATTGTGGTGTGGAAGGTTACGGAGGTCCACAAGGCCCACGGAAGCTCTTGGATAATGGAGACTTTGGGCTAGCTGATCGGTGCATAATTACATATCATTTTGTACCCTTCTAACTTATGATTTGGTTATGTTTTTGAGTTAAACTTGTGCTTTTAATTTATTTTGTGTTTGTTTCAGGTGTAATAAGCTTAAAACTCATTAAATGCATTTTGGAGACAAGTTAGCTCAAACGGTGTCTGCAGATCAGTCAACTTCACGGATTGGACTGTACTTGCTCAAGAAGAACCAGATAATGAGCCATACATCATTGGAAAGATACGGAAGTCTATTTTCTGGATCATTTTACGGTTCATGATTCCGAGTCCTCTAGAGGAAGTTATGCAAGTTTTGGCAGCTTAAGGTCAAAATCGGCAGGATCTGCGTTACTGGGCCAAAAATCACATTTGAAGGTCTTTCCGATTTTTCCTTGAACTGGGCTGCATATGCATGGAAAGATAATTCAAAGAGCTTCAAGATCCATATTTTTCCAGATTTTTCAGAATTGAGAAACAAGCCCAAAACGAGCCCAAAAGAAGACTGCAATGCATTGTCAAGCATGACATATGCATGATGAAATGTTATTGATTGTGGGAAAGTTTGGTGAAGCATATTCAATACATATAATTGGAGTGGAGTTTTGCAGCAGCCAAATGAAGTAAAAGAAGATGAAGTGGGAGTTGCAACACTAAGCTTAAAGACAAGAAGAATTGTTTTCAAATGCAATTGTGTGTTAGGTAAAGTTGGTGAATTAAGTGTTGTAAGTTGGTGAAGTGAGTTTTGTAGGTAGAAGCAATACTTAATTCAGATTTTCACTTCCCCTAGGCCTATATATAGTGAAGTTCTCCAAGCTTGTAAACACACCCCAAGGGGGGGAGCTCTCAAACATCTCTCTAGAGCTCCTCTCCCTTCTCTCCCTCAAATTCTCTTAGTTTTCTTTTTAGTTCTCAATTGTTGTAACAAAACCATTTTGCTTTTTAGTTGTAATTTATTTTTCATTGTAATGTAATTTCTTTTCTTTAGTTTTCAAGTTTAATTAGTTTCCAAGTTTCAATTATAGTTCTTGTTCTTATTCATTACGCTTATAAGTTAATATGCTTGTTTGAATGAATAATCACCATTAAAACTTGTATGTTAGCTATCTTGGTTTGAATTAAGAGTAGACACCATGCATTAATTCAAATTGAACTATGAATAGGAAGAGTATGTATGGACATTCGACAACATGGATTAGATACATGCTTGGTTGTTTAAAACATTCTTCTATGCTTAATGGATTTCTAATGCTTAATTTAGGTTCGACAAGAAGGATCTAATTAGGGAATTAGGAATACAAGGTTAGGACCAAACACCATGGCTTAATCATATTTTAGCTAGAATCAATCCGTGAATCTAAATTGAACTTGGTAACTAATTTGCTTGAGTTAATTAATTTCTTTTCTTTCTTTCTTGTTTTATTTATTTTCTTTTCATTTCTGTTTTGTGCAGGGAATCAAATTGAATCAATCTATCATCAATCCTCGTGGGATCGACCTCGTACTTACACAAGCTATACTATCCAACGCCTCGTGCACTTGCGAGTTAACACTAGCTACTTCGGAGCACCAAAGTCCAAGCCCATTACTTGGAGTTCTCCAATGTGGGTGAGCAAATGAGATATTATTCAAGCAACTCCCTATTACTGGTTGGAAACAAACCTTTTCCAGCACTCCTTATTACCCGATGGAAACAAGCCGTTTCCAGCACTTCCTTTTACCCATAAGATATAATCAGTTTATGGTACCTAGCTTCACCTACTGGAAAATAGCATGCCACAATGCTCCCTTTTAGCCATTGGAAATAGGCTAGTTCCAGCACTTCCCTTTACCTATTGGAAATAAAGGAAACCCTCACCCTCTATAAATTGCATTCATAAACCATTCAGCCTAGAGCCATCAAGCCCCCCATCATGCGGCTGTGGCAAGCAACACAGTAGCCATCGACAATTTCTTCTTCAGCCATCTCCTTCCTTTGGCTGCTGCAAGCAACAAAGAACAACCATTTGCTTTGATTGCTGCAAGCATTCCAGGAGCCATCAACCCTCTTCTTTAGTCATCACAACCATTTCTTCTACTTCCATAGCCTTCAAGCCTCAAGCTTTTCCTTACATCTTCCCTATAAAGCCTCACCAAGCAATACATCAAGCTTTTCCTTCCTTTTCATACCCTTCCAAGTTATAAACACCATAGCCTTTAATTTCTCAAACTCAAGCATATCCAACACCAAGTCAAGCACATGCATTCTCATTTGCTAAACTTGTGGGTCTTTAGCTCCCACACTCCAAGCTCTCATGCCAAGCTCATATAATCTCAGTTCAACATCATGAAGTCGTCTTCAACCATCCAAAAGCATACCAAGCATTTGTCAAGCTACTGGAAATCTACTTAAGCCACCCATCCTTCATCTCTCTCTCTCTCTCTCTCTCTCTCTCTCTCTCTCTCTCTCTCTCTCTCTCAAAAGCTCCATCCCAAATATGAAACACCCATCCTCTCAAGCTAAAACCATAGTCATTACCTTTTGTCTACCTGCTGGAAACACATAAAATCTCAAGCCTTAATCATTTCCTTATGCTCGTTTCCTTTTAGCTCTTACACCCCAAGCTCTCATGCCAAGTCTAGTAGTATCTTGATTCACCAACGCAAGCTCTCATGCCAAGCCCATGCAACATCATTGCACCATCTCCAACTCTTCGTCAAGCTGCCGGAAACGTCAACACAAAACATGCAGCCGCTGAAAGAAGAACAAAGTACTCCCCTGGGACTTGCTTCTTTGTTGGGATGCTTTGGGCCTAGTTCTCGCTAACTCAAAAAAGGGGCAACTTCATCTGTTCGCTCTTTCCAACAGCCAAGCCCATTCGTCAAGCTGCTGGAACGAAAAAAACCCCAACAACATGTAAGGTA
Source organism: Prunus padus (assembly GCA_024362665.1). Lineage (NCBI taxonomy): Eukaryota > Viridiplantae > Streptophyta > Magnoliopsida > Rosales > Rosaceae > Prunus > Prunus padus. Next base: position 2,311,701 of record JANFAM010000003.1, on the reverse strand, counting down.
TTCATTATCGATTTTCAAAAATTTTAAATAAAAAATTAATATAAGGAAGTGTGATATCATTGAAAAAAGGAAAAATTCAACTTAGACCCCTAATGTTTGTCATAATTACAGTAAGAAATTACAGGTTTCATTTATTACAGTGAAACAAATGACTCCTCCCACCACGTTATGATGTTGCTAAGTTTTGGGCTCGATCTGAAATCAATTGTTCAAAAAGCACTACAAGAAAAAACCTTTTCTGCGACCAAATTTTTAGCGACCAACTCAACTTTGGTCCAATAGGGTTGTTAGCGACGAAACTTTGTAATTTTGTCGCAAATAGTTTCGTCAGATTTAGACATGATTTAAGACTTCGACCAAACCACTTTGCGACAAAATTCCATCGAAGGGTGACGAAAATATTTGGACACTGTTAGTGAATTCGCGACCAAATACGATTTTGGTCGCCTCTTCTTCAATTTGGTTACCCGCGTAATCTAAAAATTAAAGGCGACTAAATTGTTTCGTCTCTAAGTTTCCTTTGTTTGTCTGCAAATGAAAGTTGCCGCCCAAAATTTCATCTGATTTAGCGACCAATTTGGTTTTGGTCGCTGATCATTGAGAGGTATGAATCTAAAGTAGTAAAACTACGTCGTTTAACTTGATTTGCCTTTTGGCCACCAAATAGTTTTGTGGCTGAACTATTAATTTAATAAAATTTCCCCCAAGCCATCAATTCCCCCAATTAAGTTCTCTCTGCATCTCCCCCACAACACAATCGACGCCTTGAACTCAATCCTCCACCGGCGCTCGCAACACAGTCCTCCGATGCGGCAATCACATATACCCACCCTCTCTTACTCATCCCTCCATATCTCTCTTCCCACTCCAGATTTCTTAACCCAGATTTTTCCGCCACTTCTCCAGCTTCGGTGTTGTCAAGGCGAACCTGCGCCTAGTGAAGCACCACCAGGGTTCTTGTTTTGGGGTGTGAGTCGTGACGGTGAAATAAGGGTTCTTGTGGGTCGTGCTGGTCATTTAGTGCGACGCAGTTTTGGAAGGAGCTCCTTATTTGGCAACAGGGGCGTTCGTATGTCTGAGTGAGGAGCAGCTTGTGGACTGTGACCATGAGGTTCTACTCTTTTAATTTATTTTACCATTAATTACTTCGATTACCCTATGTGTATATTTAATAAGAGAATGAACACTCTGTTGATCTTTGTTATACTTAAAAGTATTAAACTTTTCCTGATTGAGTTGAGCAAAACCTGAAAGCTGAAGATAATTGCTTAACTCAGTCTATGGATTTGACTGTATAGTAGTGTCCCTAACGATTTCTAGTGTGCTAGAATAAATTGTCTTGTTTTTTTTCTTCCATTCACTTTTCCAATATCACATGCATTTGAATATTTGATTTTTATTAAACATATGGTAAACAGAGAGAAATATGTGTTTGAGATGGTTTATTTCCAGGCCAACCACTTGCTGCTACACCAACATTCTCTGATCCACACATATACCAGAGATTCTCTACAATCTTTTCAGCCACAGACCAACTCCGATTCAACGTTGTGTTTTTTTTTCTGTGATACTTAGATTTAAGTTACTACTGTGTTTGCTGTTATTGCATTTTGTGATGGGTATTGGTCTGAATGTTAAATTGGGACGCTTTTCATCTATTTTAAATTTTTGAGAGGCTGAGGATTTAGTTGGAGAATGAGAATTGCAAATCATGAAGTTTGACTCCTTTATTAAATATTTGTTTTCATCTACCAATATAATCTAGGTAGATTGTCATGAGGGTTGATCTGTATGTGTTATTTGGTTTTTCTTTCATGAACTTATTTAGATTGCAGATGAATAGTCCTTATACTATAATAAGCATATAGACTATCACACCTGTTTTATTCTTTTAATGTTGTAACTAGATCAAAGGTTAACGCTTACCGTATTCTAATAATGCCTTTATTCTTTCTTTGTGGACTTTAATCACAATTGGCCCTGTTTGTATTTGCATATTAATGATCAACTTGTCCAAGACTCAAAGACATGCGTAATTTTCAGAAATTGAATCAAGTTTTCAAATGTTTTATGTTTTGCAGTAGGTTTCATTTTGAAATACTTGGTTAAGAGGTATATCTCATTTTTGCTTAAAATTTTGTTACCATTATCCAATTGAAACCGTTAGAGTCCAATTGAAACTGTTAGCTAAACTCTAACAGTGTGTAGTTGAAGATGGACAGGGTTTATCCTTTTCTCTCTATTTCAGTGTAGTATGTTGCTCTATTTATGTGTTTGTAAATGTGCAGGATGATAAGAAGAAATCTTGTAAGGCACTGAGGTGTTCCAGTTAAGGTTGTGATTGAATACAAAATGATAGAAGTCTAGTAAGCACTGATTCTCTGACCCACTGGGTTAGTCCTTTGTTCTCCCTGTTTTTCTTTTTGTCTTTTTGCCTTATTTTTCCTTTCCTAAACCCTGTCACCATGAACTAAGCTCTATTCTATTGAAAATTTAACAGCCCGTAAAGCTTTCATTGAAGCTTTAATAGTGATGAAAGTTTTCTGTGAACTCATGTTTGAATTAAACAGTTGTGTTGTTGTTCTTTCATTTCCGAGGTTAATCATAATGGAGACATCTCAGTGTTCATTCCAACTTCAAAATACCTTTTTTATACAACTTCAGTCCTCATGCTACATGATTTATTTGACACATAGGTTGAGGATTTACCGGTTCAAACTTGAAATTATCTATACATATTGTATCTCCATTACAATTTTATTTTTATTTTTTATGGAGTAATGTTTTAATCCTAATTAAGTTTGTTGTGGTTCAAGAGAATTTTTCTAATGTTGATCCTATGAACAGGTGTTAATTTTCTTGGCTGAGTATGAAGGAGATAAATAAGAGTTCTCCCGTGTTGTCATGAATTCCATATGGAATGCATTGACAAATGGCTAAAAGAAAAGCAAGGGTACATTCTTTACTTCCATGATACTTCTCCCATTTTATGAAGTGCTTGCTTTTGATGAATTATATTTGTATACATGATGAATTATATTTGTATACAAGACGATATCTTATATTCTCTGTATGCTACAGTCTTCCGATTTGCTGATGTGAATTATTTTTCCAGTTTCATTGCCTAAGTTTTTTCCAGCTATTTGTATTCGACTTGAAATTTCCTAAGAAACTCCTTGATCACCCTCTTTCATGATTCTTTTATTGATTAATATTGTCGTTCTCTCATTTTCTAGAGTTGACTTGATTGAGTTGGCATGCACTGCCTGAAATTTTGGATACCATGTGAGTTATAAGTTGCAAATGAAACTGAGACGAAAAACAATGAACTCCATTTTTATTATGAAAAAAAAAACTTAGTCTGCTTTGAGTTTAAGTTTGTTCTTGATGGAATAGGTATGTTAGTAGGAGATTTTAAATTGGGCTTGTTTGTGCTTCTGCGCATCTGCATATATAGCAATAAAAGAAAAGTGATGGTTCCAATGGCGCATAACAAAGATATACCACATTAATACCAATTTGTCTCTTGTATTACTCTGTTTATACATATATATAAATATACATTTTGACTTTTTTTTTTGTTCTCTTGTAGAGGTAGATGATGGATGAGTTTGAGAAGGTGAAGCAACAATTGGTAGAGTGATTAGAATTCCACAAGATTATATCACAGTCCTTATCCCACTGGCTTGGTCTCTAGTCTTAATGTGGAGAAATAATGAAAGCAAAACTTGGGGTTACAAAGGGCAAGAAAATTTGGTGCTTGGGTTCTAGTCTTTGAGTGGAGAGTTTCTTTCATTGTTTTTGGTTATAGGGTACCAATTTTATGTGTACTTAAATGACTAGTATGCTTGTATACCTTTGAATGTGAAAAACTTTTATTTATATCATTTTCAATTGATTTTGTTTGCCTCAATTTATTGTTTTCGGAAAGTACAAATTAGTTTATTTATTGCTTGTGAGAAAACTCCCTCTTTTTAATTGGCCAAAAAAAGAAGATAAAATGTGTGTATTTTAGCGACGAATTCTGTTAATCTCCAAAGCCTTTAGGTGATAAAAAAGTATATTTGGTCGCCCAATCCCTTTCAAGTTAGCTCCAAATTTTGGTGTTTTTGCGCAAACTTTCCTTAATAGGCGACCAACTGAAGTCTGTTAGGCTACGGAATAATTTGGTCGCTTAAAGGTTTTGGTGACGAAATTGAGATTCGTCGCCTGATACTTTCAGCCACGCACTTTCAGCGACGAACTATTTTCGTCGCCAATGATATTTAGCGACGAAATTTCACCTTTTAGCGACGATATGCTATGGTCGCCAATAGAGTTTTTCCCTGTAGTGAAGTTTTGAACCGTAAAGGGAATGGTTGGAACATTGCATAGTATTAGTGATTGGATTTCAGTAAAAACTCACCAAATGACTCCTCCCACCATGTTATGATGTTGCCCAAGTTTTACGCTCGATCCGAAATCAATTGATCAAACAAGTTGTCAGTGTCATTTCAAACCCAAGTTCGTCCCCAAAAGGGATTGGTTAGAACATTGAACAGTTTGAGCAATTAGATTTAAGTAAAAACTCACCAAATGAATCCTCCCACCATATTATGATGTTCCCCAAGTTTTGGACTTGATCCGAAATCAATTGGTCAAAGAAATTAGTCACTTTAAGTTCGTATCATAAAGGGAGTGGTTGGAACATTGCATAGTTTTAGTGATTGGATTTCTGTAAAACCTCACCAAATGAGTCCTCCCACCACATTAAGATGTTGCCCAAGTTTTGGGCTCGATCTGAAATCAATTGGTTAAAGAAGTTGGTCATTGCAAGTTCGTACCAAAGTTCGTCCCGTAAATGGATTGGTTACAACATCGCGTAGTTTTAGTAATTGGATTTCAATTAAAACTAACCAAATGACTCATCCCATCATTAAATGGGTGGAACATTGCATAGTTTTATTGATTGGATTTCAACAAAACTCACCAACTGACTCCTCCCACCACATATGTTGCATAAGTTTTGGTCTCGATCCGAAATCAATTGGTCAAAGAAGTTGGTCATTTTAAGTTCGTACCCAAGTTCATACCCAAAAGAGAGTGGTTGGAACATTGCATAGTTTTGGTGATTGGATTTCAGTAAAAACTAACCAAATGATGCCTCCCACCATATTATGATGTTGCCGAAGTTTTGGCCTTGATCCGAAATTAATTGGTCAAAGTAGTTGGTCATGTAGGTTCGTACCCAAGTTCGTACCATAAAGGAAGTGGTTGGAACATTACATAGTTTTAGTGATTGGATTTCAGTAAAAACTAACAAAATGATGCCTCCCACCATATTATGATGTTGCCTAAGTTTTGGGCTCGATCCGAAATCAATTGGTAAAAGAAGTTGGTCACTGTAAGTTCGTATCCAAGTTCGTACCCTAAAGTGAGTGGTTGGAATATAGCATAGTTTTAGTGATTGGATTTCAGTAAAAACTCACTAAATGACTCCTCCCACCATATTATGATATTGCTCAAGTTTTTGCCTCAATTCGAAATCAATTGGTCAAAGAAGTTGGTCACTTTAAGTTTGTACCCAAGTTCATACCCTAAAAGGAGTGGTTGGAAGTTGGAACATTGCATAGTTTTAGTGATTGAATTTCAATAAAAACTCACCAAATGATGCCTCCTACCATATTATGATGTTGATCAAGTTTTGGGCTTGATCCAAAATCAATTGGTCAAAGAAGTTGGTCAGTGTAGGCTTGTACCATAAGGAAAGGGGTTAGAACATTGTATAGTTTTAGTGATTGGATTTCAGTAAAAACTCAACAAATGACTTCTCCCAGCACATTATAATGTTGCCCAAGTTTTGGGCTAAATCCGAATCAATTGGTCAAAGAAGTCGGTCACTTTAAGTTCATACCCAAGTTTATACCGTAAAGGGAGTGGTTGTAATATTGCATAGTTTTATCAATTGGATTTTAGTAAAAAATCTCCACATGACTCTTCCCACCATATTATGATGTTACCCAAGTTTTGGGCTGAATCCAAAATGAATTGGTCGCAGAAGTTAGGGCTGTAAGTTTGTTCCCAAGTTTGTAATGTAAAGGGAGTGGTTGAACATTGCATAGTTTTAGTGATAGCATTTTAGTAAAAACTCACTAAATGACTCCGCCAACGACATTATGTTGTTGCCGAAGGTTTGGGCTTGATCCGAAATTTATTTATTAAAGAAGTTGGTCACTGTAAGTTCGTACCCAAGTTCGTACTGTAATGGGAGTGATTCGAACATTGCATAGTTTTAATGATTGAATTTCAGTAAAACTTGACCAAATGACTCCAACCATATGATGATGTTGCGTAAGGTTTGGTCATTGTAGGTTCATACCCAAGTTCGTCCCCTAAAGGGATTGGTTACAACATTGCATAGTTTTAGTTATTGGATTTCAGTAAAAACTCACTAAATGACTCCTCCCACAATATTATTATGTTGCCCATATTTTGGGCTCGATCCGCAATCAATTCGTCAAAAAAGTTGTTCACTTTAAGGTTGTATTCAAGTTCGTACCGTAAAGGGAGAGGTTGGAATATTGCATAGTTTTATTAATTGGATTTTAGTAAAAACTCACCAAATGACTCCTCCCACCATATTATGATGTTGCCTAAGTTTTGGGCTCGATCCGAAATAAATTGATTAAAGAAGTTTGTCACTGTAATTTCATAACCTTGTTCGTCCCCTAAGGGGATTGGTTACAACATTGCAAAGTTTTAGTAATTGGATTTCAGTAAAAAGTCACTTAATGACTCCTCCCCACCAAATTACGCTGTTCCACAAGTTTTGGGGTTGATCCGAAATCCATTGGTAAAAGAAGTTCATCACTTTACGTTCGTACCCAAGTTCGTATCGTAAAGAGAGTAGTTGAATCATTGCATACTTTTAGTAATTTGATTTCAGTAAAAACTCACCAAATGACTCTTCCAACCACATTATGATATTGCCCAAGTTTTGGGCTTGATCTGAAATCACTTGAACAAAGTAGTTGGTCACTGTAAGTTCGTACCCAATTTGTACCGTAAAGGGAGTAGTTGGAACATTGTCTAGTTTTAGTGTCACATCCCGAATCGGCTCTGCCGTAGCACAATATTGTTCGCTTTGGGCCTCGCCCTCACGGTTTTGTTTCTGGGAACTCACGAGCAACTTCCCAGTGGGTCACCCATCTTGGGATTGCTTTCGCCCAAACTCGATTAACTTCGGAGGTCCCATGGAATCCGAAGCCAGTGAGCTCTCAAAAGGCCTCGTGCTAGATGGAGATGGGCATGTACATATAAGGCACATCACCCCCTCTCCGTTGGTCGATGTGGGATGTTACAATCCACCCTCTTTAGGGGCCTGACATCCTCTTCGGCACACTCGCACCACACGGCAGAGTGGCTCTGATACCATTTTGTCACATCCCGGATCGGCTCCGCCGTAGCATGATATTGTCTGCTTTGGGACTAGCCCTCACGGTTTTGTTTCTGAGAACTCGCGAGCAACTTCCCAGTGGGTCACCCATCCTAGGATTGCTCTAGCCCAAACTCGATTAACTTCGGAGTTCCCATGGAATCCGAAGCCAGTGAGCTCCCAAAGGCGCCCAAGGGTTGGGCTCGATCCAAAATCAATTGATCAAAGAAGTTGGCTACTGTAAGTTTGTACCCAAGTTCGTCCCCTAAAGGGATTCATTACAACTTTGCATAGTTTTAATAATTGGATTTTAGTAAAAACTCACCAAATAAGTCCTCCCACCATATTATTATATTGCTCAAGTTTTGCCCTTGATACGAAATCAATTGGTCAAAGAAGTTAGTCCTTGTAAGTTCGTACCCAAGTTCGTACTATAAAGGGAGTAGTTGGAACATTGCATAGTTCTAGTGATTGCATTTCAGTAAAAACTCACCAAATGACTTCTCTCACCACATCAAGATATTGCCCAAGTTTTGGGCTCGATCCAAAATCAATAGGTCAAAGAAGTTGGTTCGTACCCAAGTTCGTACTGTAAAGGGAGTGCTTGTAACATTGCATAGTTTTAGTGATTCCATTTCAGTAAAAACTCACCAAATGACTCCTCCAACCACATGATGATGTTGCCCAAGGTTTGGGCTTGATTTGAAATCAAGTGATCAAAGAAGTTGGTCACTATAAGTTTGTACCCAAGTTCATCTCCAAAAGGGATTGGTTACAACATTACATAGTTTTAGTAATTGGATTTTAGTAAAAACTCACCAAATGACTCCTCCCACCATATTATGATGTTTCCCAAGTTTTGGGCTCGATCCGAAATCAATTGGTCAAAGAAGTTGGTCACTTTAAGTTCGTACTGTAAAGGGAGTGGTTGAAACATTGCATAGTTTTTGTTGTCGAATTCTAGTAAAAACTCAACAAATGACTCCTCCACCCACATTATGATGTTGCCCAAGTTTTGGCTTCATCCAAAATAAATTGATGAAATAAGTTTGTCACTATAGTTTCATACCCAAGTTACCTATAGGGATTGGTTACAACATTGCATAGTTTTAGTAATTGGATTTCAATAAAAACTAACCAAATGATTCCTCCCACCATATTATGATGTTGCCTATGTTTTGGGCTCGTTTCGAAATCAATTGGTCAAAAAGGTTGTTCACTTTAAGTTCGTACCCAAGTTCGTACCATGAAGGGTGTGGTTGGAACATTGCATAGTTGTATTAAGTGGATTTTAGTAAAAACTCACCAAATGAATCCTCCCACAATATTATGATGTTGCCCATGTTTTGGCCTTGATCCAAAATCAATTGATAAAAGAAGTTGGTCACTTTAAGTTCGTACCGTAAATGGAGTGGCTGGAAAAGTGCATTGTTTTAGTGTTTGGCTTTCAGTAAAAACTCACCAAATGACTCCATCCACCATATTATGATTTTCCCCAAGTTTTAGGCTTTATCCAAAATCAATTGGTTAAAGAAGCTGGTCACTTTAAGTTTGTATTGTAAAAGGAGTAGTTGGAATGTTGCTCAGTTTTAGTAATTGGAATTCAGTATAAACTCACCAAATGAATCCTCCCACCATTTCATGATGTTGCCAATGTTTTGGGCTCGATCTGAAATCAATTGGTCAAAAACGTTGTTCACTTTAAGTTCATACCCAAGTTCGTACCGCAAAGGGATTGGGTTGAACATTGCATAGTTTTAGTGATTTGATTTAAGTAAAAACTCTCCAAATGACTCCTCCCACTACATTATGATTTTGCTCAAGTTTTGGGATCAATCCGAAATCAATTGATCAAAGAAGTTGGTTACTGTAGTTTCATACCCAAGTTCGTTCGTTAAAGGGATTGGTTACAACATTGCATAGTTTTAACAATTGGATTTCTGTTAAAACTCACCAAATGACTCCTCCCACCATATTATGATGTTCCCCAAGTTTTGGGCTCGATCCAAAATCAATTGGTCATAGATGGTTGTCACTTTAAGTTTGTACCCAAGTTCGTACTCTAAAGGGAGGGGTTGGAACATTGCATAGTTTTAGTAATTGGGTTTCAACAAAAACTCACCAAATGACTTCTCCCACCACATTATTATGTTTCCCAAGTTTTGGGCTCGATTCGAAATCAATTGGTCAAAGAAGTTTGTCACTGTAAGTTCGTACCCAAGTTCGTATTATAAAGGGAGTGGTTGGAACATTGCATAGTTTTATTGATTGGATTTAAGTACAAACTCACCAAATGACTCATCCCACCACATTATGATTTTGCCCAAGTTTTAGGATCGATGTGAAATCTATTGGTCAAAGAAGTTGGTCACAGTAAGTTCGTACCCAAGTTTGTCTCATATAAAGGGATTGGTTACAACATTGCATAGTTTTTATAATTGGATTTTAGTAGAAACTCATCAAATGACTCCTCCCACCATATTATGATGTTCCCCAAGTTTTGGGCTCGATATGAAATCTATTGGTCTTAGAAGGTGTTCACTTTAAGTTCGTACCTGATGCACGGTTGGCGGGAAAAGATAGGTAAATTATGGTCCACTATCTCCAAGTGCAAGGAGATACTTGAAAATCTTGGATTGCTATGTTTCTAGTACCACCCTGAAAATCAGAGAACTAGGAATAAAAGCAACAATCTCTTAAGAGAAATGCACATAACACAAAGAGCGATGAAACTCCTTTGAAATGGTTCAATTATGTATTCAAAAAGTCTCCTTACATATTCAGATTGCAAAGTTGTATATAGCCCCCAACAATAAAGCCTCGAAAATGTAACTGACAATAGATGTAACCCCAGCAATAAAGCCACTAAAATGTAACTGAAAATGGATTCATTGCACCCACAATTATTAGAAATGATAAGATAAATCCCCTGATTATGACACCATTATGGAAGTGCTTATTTACTTCTGTTTATCCCATTGATCCATGAATGCCAAAGCCCGCATGTCTACATCATCCTCTCTTGGTTGTAGAAAATTTGCCCCAAATTTGAATTGTCGTCAGAGTAACCATCTGAATGAAAAGGAAACAAATGCTTGACATTGAATACATCCGACGTAACACCCCGACCCAACTTAGTAATTTATTTAATTATTTAATTATGAAAGTACATTTTTGACCTTGGTGGTAGGGGTAATTTAGTCACTTTTTGTTCAGAAATAATTTGGGGAATTGAGTGCTACTGTTACGTAGAGCTCGTCGACAGGCGGCATGCTCAGTTTCGATTTAAAACAGAGGAGTTATGATCTACAGAAGTGCAGTGGCACAACCATAATTTTCACAAAGTCAATTTTAAAAAAACTGGACAACTTTCCTTCTCTCTCCTCGCGCGACTCTCTCTCTCTCATCACTCGCTTCGCGTGGAACAAGCGGCCACTTTTGGCCTGTGATCTCTTTGCTTCTGCGACGCCAGCCGGCGCCACCCCCCAGAATCTCTTCATCTCTTCAACCTCTACCTAACCGACCCATCGATCGACTTCAACAACTCGAGATCGTGCCGGATTTTTGACTAGAAAACTTCACAGCTACTGTCACCATCGCCGACGAAGATTCCGGCTACCTCAGGCCACACCATCACTTGGAAAATGTTTGTCTCTTCTCACTCTTGCTTTCACCTAGGTCGCGCGACACCAATGGTGGCTGTCACTGCTATTGCGTGGTGGGAAAGTTCCGGCCAAAACCCTCATGGGTTTGGCCACAATTTGCCTAGCTTCGGCCACTTTTTGGCCAAGGTTTGAGACCAAAAATTGGTCCCCTTGTTAGTCTGAATGTTTTGGTATAGGTATTGTTCAATGATTCTAGAATTTTCCGTCGCCAGAATTTTCTCAAGACACCCACTGTCCACAGCGGCGGGTGGTGGCGTGTGGGCCCTATGTCGACAGCTTGTTTTTGACCTAGAATTATTCTCTCGTCGTCCTGAGCATGACGGTATGCTCGGATTTGAATTTGGTTACCGTTTGACTATCGAACGGATATTGTGCCTACTATGTGATATCCGGGTTCGATAGGTTTGAACCATTTGATCGGTTCCATTTTCAAATATGTTATTCCTCGTACCTCTAGAATCGTGTAGGAACTTGTGGATCGAGAATCGGAGTCCGAATACTCCGAGTCAATGATTCTAGCATTAGGTGAATCGATCGTCGTTCGATCGTGCGATTGGCTTAGATCCGACATCTCGATAGAGACCAAACCTTCGGGACGTGTTTAGTAGACCTTGTAGGACCAATAGGAACTTTCGGATCAGAAATCGGAGGTCGTGGGCCACTGGGGCACGGTTTACCATCTTTGGAAAGTTTGACCGCTTGGTTGACCATGAGTCTTCTGAGACCGTCTCATCCTTCAGGAAGTACTAGAATGAGCCTATAAACCATCTTAAAGGTTGTGAACATTTGTTTTTAAATGTGCATTGTTATTCAAATATGGAATTGCTTGCATAAATGTGATCTGATAGGAAATTGGTTTATTTTGGGTTAGCGAGGTTATGAGATTTTATTATCGGGCTAGTCTTGGCTTTTACAATGATGTGATATGGGATTTCCAGGAATTTATTATTATTATTATTATGATTATTATGATTATTGTTATTGTTATTATTATTAAAGTATATGGATTTGAGTTTCGGATTGTGGTGATTTTAGATTGGGTGACTTTAGATATATTATGGATTTTGGTTTTGGTGTACTAGTTTCTGTGGATATTAGATGTGATTATCAATATCTTTGAGATTTTCGGAATTGGTATATATATATTGATGGGCTATGGTTCTGGAAATTTAAATATGGTGTATTGGATTTTATTATCTTTGTCTTATGGGATTTTCGGTGGTTGTTATGTTTCCTAGGTATATGAATATATAATTTTGGATATTATTGAAATCGAATAGGTTTATTTTAGTTTTGGCATTTTTCTTGATTATGATTTTTCTTGGTTTTCGTAAAGGAATTATGGGTGTTATTTTCTTATATATATATGTTACTTGGAAATGTATATTTGGAAATTGGAGTTATGGAATTGCACAATTACATCTACCTATCCTTAGATATGATGGATACTTGGATATGTCGGAACCCGGGCACCCTTGGCGAGGTGTGCTGTACACCCTTGACGGGCAGTTTGCGTGCGTAGGACTTATTTCAGCCGCACGTGCGATGTGTTGCCGGCGTGTGTGCTGCGGAGCAATAGTCCCTTGGTTGGACTGCTCAACCCTAGTCACGGGGTAATGCGATGCTATCCCGTAGTCTAGTCAAACAATCCCCCGGTTGGATTGTTTCCCCGGTACTTAATGTTGTTGTGGTGAATGTGTGTACGTGTGTATATGTATATCTATATATGTATATGTATACAAGTATATGTGTGAATTTATTTCCAGGTTGAGGTTTCTTGAGCATGTGCATTGAGAGTACTCTGCACAGGTATGAACATTTGAATTGAAGTTCAAAATTGAGATTGGATATTTGGAAATTTCTTGGCATATTGTATTCTTGCAAGGGTATGGTTGCATAAAAAGGATTTGGGTTTTGATGATTATATTTTATATTAACGGGTTTACTTGGGTGGTGTTGAATTTACGGATTTACAATAAGGACGAAATTAACAAGTTTACATTGTTTTCCAAGGATTTTAGAAGTATTAATTAAATGGTTTTCCTTATCGTATGTGATGATATAAGTATACTGAATTGAATTATTTTCAAGTATCGGATGGTATATATATGTACGTATACAAAAGGATTTTGTTGCATAGTATTTTGGCATCATTTTCTAAAATGGAGGGTGTTATTTATGTTGAATATAAATTATGTTTAACACTTTGTTTTCGTCCACTCACATTTTCTCTTTTGCGCCCCCCATATTCTAGATATCCGAGGTCGAGACCACCACGTCAGGGCATCGCCACTGTCCGCACGTAGGAATTCCTCCTTTATCTTTCTCTACTTTCCTTTTCCCAAATTGTAAACTTAATCTTTAGTTGCTATGCTTGCTCATATTAAGTTTGGGTAAAGGGCGTGAAGCCCATTTGAATAGTCTTAACTGTTGTGCATGCTTTTACTTTCCTTTTCCTAGTGATTCGGTTAACTGAACGATTGAATTTAAATTTAGCCTGACACAACTTCAGATCCCATGTATTGAGATTGTCCCCTACCAAGCAACGCAATGGATCGCCAAGAGAACGATTAACAACTTCAATTTGCCCATCTGTCTGAGGATGATATGAGCTACTAAAGTTCACTTGAGTGTTAGTCAGCTTCCACAAACTCCTCCAAAAATGAATAATAAATTTGGTATCTCGGTCAAAAACAATGGAGCTGGGAAGTCCATGGAGTTTATACACTTCACAAAAGAACAACTGGGCAACTTTCAAAGCATCGGTTGTCTTCTTGCATGCTATAAAGTGAGCCATCTTGGAGAACCTTTCAACCACCACAAAAATGGAACCGACACCACGCTGGGTTCGTGGCAAACCGAGTACAAAATCCATACTGATATTCTCCCATGGCCTGGATGGAATAGGCATAGGCATATAGAGTCCAGCATTGGTTGCCTTCCCTTTTGAAACTTGGCAAATACAACATCTCTCCACAAAACGGTACACTTGCCCTTCACAGGGATAAGTTGGAAAGTCTTCTCCTTTCCCACATGCCCTTCATTCTGTGATTCCTGTATGATCTTGAACCACAAACTAGACTCAGGAACACAAAGTTTATTCCCTTTAAAAAGGAAACCATCATGTAAGATATAATTTGCCCTCTTACACTGTTTGACATCTTCAAGAATAGCAGAAAAGAAAGCGTCAGTTGTCAACAATTCTTGAAAAGAATCAAAGCCTACTACCTGCACTCTCATGGTAGTAAGAAATGATGAACGTCTACTTAGTGCATCAGCCACTTGGTTTTGGACTCCAGCCTTGTGCTTCAAGACAAAAGTGAACTCTTGTAAATATGTCACCCATTTACCATGTCTAGCTGAAAGCTTCTCTTGGCTGTTGATATACTTTAAAGAGTCATGGTCAGGGTACAAGATAAACTCCTTGTGGCTGAAGTGATGTCGCCAATGCTTGAGAGCTTCGATAATGGCAAAGAACTCCAAGTCATAAGTCCTGTAGTTCAGTCTTGAACCACTCAACTTCTCACTGAAGTAAGCCATTGGCCGCCCTCCTTGGCTTAACAAAGCTCCAATTCCAATTTTTGAAGCATCACAAGAAAGCTCGAAAAGTTTGGTAAAATATGGTAGCACACGTAATGGAGCAGAACCCAGCTTATGTTTGATCCCCTCGAAAGCAATTTCAGCTTCCTAACTCCAAGAAAACTTCCCTCCTTTCATTATGTCACAGGGGGCCATGATAGTACTGAAATGGGAAATGAACCTCTAATAAAAAGAGGCAAAACCATGAAAACTTCTAACATCATGGAGAGTGCATGGTTTTGGCTAGCTCTTTACTGCTTCAATCTTTTGGTTGTCGACTGAAATTCCATTGTTAGACACCACATAGCCAAGGAACAACACATTTTCCTTCATAAAAGAGCACTTCTTCAGATTGGCAAAGAGTTTCTCTTGTCGCAAAACAAGCAAAACCTCTCGAAGGTGCTCAATATGCAAATCATGGTTAGCACTATACACAAGAATATCATCAAAGTAGACCACAACTGAAGTGCCTATAAAAGGACAAATCACTTGGTTCATTATTCTTATAAAAGTGCTTGGAGCATTAGTCAGTCCGAAGAGCATGTCTAACCACTCATACAGCCCCTCTCTTGTTTTGAATGCTGTTTTCCATTCATCACTTTCCCTAATACGAATTTGGAACCAACAAGGCAAGGACGGCACAAGGACTTAAGCTTTCTCGAACAAACCCCTTCGCCAACAGCTCCTCAACTTGTCACTTGAGCTCTTCATGTTCTACAGGACTCATCCTATAGTGTGCTTGTTTGGAAGGCTTGAACCTAGAAGCAAATTTTATTGAAATTCAATCACTAAAACTATGCAATGTTCCAACCACTCCCTTTGTAGTACGAATGATCGGTGCATAATTACATATCATTTTGTACCCTTCTAACTTATGATTTGGTTACGTTTTTGAGTTAAACTTGTGCTTTTAATTTATTTTGTGTTTGTTTCAGTGTAATAAGCTTGAGACTCATTAAATGCATTTTGGAGACAAGTTAGCTCAAACGGTGTCTGCAGATCAGTCAACTTCACGGATTGGACTGTACTTGCTCAAGAAGAACCAGATAATGAGCCATACATCATTGGAAAGATACGGAAGTCTATTTTCTGGATCATTTTACGGTTCATGATTCCGAGTCCTCTAGAGGAAGTTATGCAAGTTTTGGCAGCTTAAGGTCAAAATCGGCAGGATCTGCGTTACTGGGCCAAAAATGACTTTTGAAGGCCTTCCCGATTTTTCCTTGAGTTGGGCTGCATATGCTTGGAAAGATAAGACAAAGAGCTTCAAAATCCATATTTTTCCAGATTTGTTAGAGTGAAGGAGCAAGCCCAAATCGAGCCCACAAGCTGACTGCAATGCATTGTCATGCATGAGCTAATCATTTTAGTGGTGAATTGAGTGGTGTAAGTTGGTGAAGTGAGTGTGGTTATTAAATTCAATTGTATAATCAGATTTATACTTCCCCTAGGCCTATAAATAGTGAGTTCTCCAAGCATGTAAACACACCCCAAGGGGGGGAGCTCTCAAACATCTCTCTAGAGCTCCTCTCCCTTCTCTCCCTCAAATTCTCTTAGTTTTCTTTTTAGTTCTCAATTGTTGTAACAAAACCATTTTGCTTTTTAGTTGTAATTTATTTTTCATTGTAATGTAATTTCTTTTCTTTAGTTTTCAAGTTTAATTAGTTTCCAAGTTTCAATTATAGTTCTTGTTCTTATTCATTATGCTTATAAGTTAATATGCTTGTTTGAATGAATAATCACCATTAAAACTTGTATGTTAGCTATCTTGGTTTGAATTAAGAGTAGACACCATGCATTAATTCAAATTGAACTATGAATAGGAAGAGTATGTATGGACATTCGACAACATGGATTAGATACATGCTTGGTTGTTTAAAACATTCTTCTATGCTTAATGGATTTCTAATGCTTAATTTAGGTTCGACAATAAGGATCTAATTAGGGAATTAGGAATACAAGGTTAGGACCAGACACCATGGCTTAATCATACTTTAGCTAGAATCAATCTAAGAATCTAAATTGAACTTGGTAACTAATTAGCTTGGGTTAATTTCTTTTCTTTCTTTCTTGTTTTACTTATTTTCTTTTCATTTCTATTTTGTGCAGGGAATCAAATTGAATCAATCTATCATCAATCCTCGTGGGATCGACCTCGTACTTACACAAGCTATACTATCCAATGGCCCGTGCACTTGCGAGTTAACAAAAATTTTGGCGCCGTTGCCGGGGATTGACGGCATAGTTTGGTTCTATTTTCTTTCCCTACTTGTTTTACTTTTGTATTTCCTTTTTCATTTCAGTTTTTATTCCTAATCATTTTAATTCCATTTCAAGTTCTATGTTTGTTTTAGCAATATAGGATAGCTCAATAAAAAGGGAGAGAAGGAAACTTCAATCATAAGAATAGGAAGTATGGAGTAGTGGGAGGAGTAGCTACCTTCAAATGCATCCATGCTCGACCTAATCGCTTCAAGGGGAAGTACTCCAATCCTTTCTCTTTTACTTGTATTGTTATTTTAATTTTCTGTTTCTTTTATAATTTAAAAACAAAAAACAAAATTCAAAAAGATTTTTCATATGAGCTGACTCTTGGTAACTCCAGTGAGCGTCTCCGTCAATGCAGTGTCTAGGAGTTCTTTAGGCGACACCTTCGGTGTCTAAGAAGTTTGGGTTTTAAGCGGGACCATTGTGACCCCTCCAACCTTCCGGAACCCCTGTTTGTGTTTTCGAGGCCCTTAACTGGTCATCCTAGAGTTGCTTGTATAATTGTGTTTTCTTAAAATAATTTTTTTTTTTACAATAATGGTTTAGTTTAAATAAAAATTTAAGTTTGGGTATTGTATTCTTGCTTAAATAATAATTACAATAAAAAAAATATAAAAAAAATTGCAATTTGGAACTTCTTTGTTTTCTTTTCTGTTTAGTTGTTTTATAGTCTATGATTTTTTATTATTTTAATTTTTATGTGGTGTGGTTAGTTTGTTTGTTTCTGTGTGTTAAAAATTAAAAAAAAAAATTTACTTTAAATAAAGCTGCATCACTAAAAACTTTAAAAAAAAAACAAAAAAAAAAAACAAAAAAATACATAAAATACAACTACATAAAACTTCTTCTTCTTCTTCTTCTTCTTCTTCATCATCTTCACAAGATCAGCATCATCATGGCACGCTTCTGATTCCAAAATTGGAAACTTCAGTTTAGCCATCCGGACGTCGTCTTTTGGGTCTTCACGCATGACCTCTTGGGGCCCATCACTTGAGCTCCCAAAGATTGCACTTATGGCTGCACTCTTGGCTTGAGCACCACTTGTCTCGTGCTCTGGTTGCTTGCGCTTACCCGGTCGCCCAATAGACTCCAGCTTTGTGCGCATGTCTTTGGCGTACAAATCTACCATCGATGATAGCTGTTTATTCTCCGCTGCAAACCTTCTAGCCGACGTCGATTAAACTCCACCATCCTTGTCCTCTCCTTTTTCAAGTCCCTTATAATGCCTTGACAATCCTCAACCACATTCTGCGATGCCGCCAATCGAGCCTTTACTAGCTCCAACTCACGGGATTTCGCAATTAGGCGATAACCCACAGTTGCGATAGTGGTCGTGTTTTGTGCGGCCAGTGCCATGGCATCACCGACGATTCGATTGTCACACTTTGCGCCGAGCACTCGTGCATCTCTCGGGAGTCACTAAACTCCTTGCGACTCCAAGGGCAACTTCGTTGTCCATGAGTATTGTGTCATTCAGCATCACGGGCCCTCTTCTTTGAGCCAAAATAAGGCATCCACGTTGGTGCGCTCCTTGACTCGACGTCCGAATTGGTTGAGCTAGGTTAAGATCGAGCGAAAATGGGAAAGGAGACGACATTTTCTTTCTGCTTTCTTTTTCTTTTTCTCTCTTCTCTCTTCTTTTTTTCTTTTTTTCTTTTCTCTCTTCTTCTTTCCTTTCTCTCTTCCGTGTGGCTGTAATTTTTGTTTTTCTCCCTTAGTTTCCTTTTATAGACTTCAAACCCTAGCACCACTCGAGCTCCACAGCCTTCTCGGCTTTCCCCGTCCCCAAAAATAATTTGTCGCGGCGTAACCTTTACGAACGAACGCGTTCAACAAAGTCGTCACGACTTTTCATGCCCCGTAATTTTCGCGCTTGAGCTCTGCGGCACCTCTATGTGTCGACACGTGGCTCTTTGCTTCGTTGCCCGAGACGACATACGGACCCTTGTTTGAGAATCCACCAATTCACATTTCAAAAAAAAAAATAAAAAAAAATAAAAAAAATAAAAAATAAAAAATAAAAAATAATAATAATAACAAAAACAAAAAAAATTTAACATGTGGGCTTCGGAATTCATTGTGGGTCGGGTTTCACCGTGGTTTGGGTTTGAAATTGTGGGCTTTGGGTTTCAATTTGCGTAATTTGGTGTGTTTAGGGCTTCTTTGTTTCGTTTTTTATTTTATTTTTATTCGTTTGGTTGTTTTGCAATTTTTATTTTATTTTGTATTTTAATTATTGTATTGTGTGATATTTATTTGTTTTAATACCTTTCATTTATTTGTTATGACATTGCTTGTGCCTAATTTTTAAACTTTGAGGACAATGTTCATGTCTAAGTTTGGGGTATTAAAGTTTATCAAGTAAATTTGGTTTTTCTTAAAATAAATTTTTTTAAAAAAATTCTTGTTTTTCTGTTTTATTTTAGTCTTTCTTTGTTTTTATTTTGAGTCACTTTCCGAACACATATGATGAGATTGTGATAAATGTTTGCATGACTTAAATGAAAATTGGATTTCTTTCTATTAAAAAAACAAAAAAAAACAAAAACTTTTGGCATCGTTCTAGCATGATATGTTCGAAACCCTCTTTACACTTGCCATTTGTTTCATAATTTTCCAATTAAAGGATTTGCATGATCCAAAGAATTGTATCAAGTATAAATTAAACTTGTATAACCATATAATGTGAGCTTTTGAGCCTTGTGCTTCATTTCATGAGTGTTATACACATACTCTTATTTTCTTGTCATCTAAGTTGTTGTTTGATCTCATTATTCATTGATTTGGTTGAACACTTAAAAGTCATTCATTCATATTCAATTTAATTACATGACATTTAAGAAATGATATTAAGGCCCTCTTTGGATCGTTTGTGCCTTTCAAGCTAACCTTATGCATGCTTAAGCATGATTTTTCCATTGTTAACCATTTTGAGCCTACATGTAAACCTTTTCTTTCATTTAACCAAATATATTTCCTCGCCTTAGCCTGAAAAACAAGTATTTACCTTTTCTAAGGAACTCATGAGCTTTAATTGTGATGTGTTTTTCATGCTAAGTTTGGGAAGGGGTTTTATATATTGAAAAAAAAATCACCCAATTGGTGGAAGAAAAGAAAAGTTGTGATTGTGGTTGATTGAAAATTCATTTTTGGGTTTCTTTATTGGCCTCAAAATAAATTAGTGGTTGTTCAATTAAAAGAAAGGAGTGTGAATCCTTATAAATGGAGGTATAAGGAGTTTTTTTGAAAAAAAAAAAAAAAAATCCTCATTGTGATGATTCAAGTCTTGGAAACAATTGTTTTATGCTCTTACATTGTGAGTTCCTTGGACTTTGTTTTATCCATACCTTTCATTTCTCACTCACCTTACACCCTTAACCCCATTACAACCTATGATAAAGACCTAAATTGATCTTAAATGTCATGTGATTGAATTGCATCCATTTTCCTACTTTTAAGTGTTTGGCATCCTTCTTGAGATCATATAATGCAAGTTCTTCATCTTTCTATTGTGAGTTAATTCCCTTATGGTTTAACTCTAATCTCATGTTTATAACTGAGTGATGCAATGTAACCCTCTTTTGAGTGATTCATTTGTGAGAGGACAACTTTGGTGAGATTTGAAGTTGAATTTGTGCTTTGTATGATTTTCGAAATTGTGTGAAAACTGAGATTGGAGAATTTGTTGCATTTGGCTATCACACTACTACACTTTGAGCATGTTGTGTTTTGAACTTTGCCGCCTTATGAATAATGTCTTAAAACGGAGCTTTTATTGTTAAAACTTTTGAGTCATGTGCATGAGTCATTTCTCTTCAGAAAATGTTCGGAAATATTGTTTTGTATTTGTTTTTGTACTTATTTTTGTTTTGTTTTTGTTTTCTAACTACTTTGTTTTGCAGAGTCAGTAAAACGTTTGTGGGTATCGTATCTGTTAAACCCTCAGGAGACACAACTCCTCCTACTAGGGATGCCTAGAGGTTTAAAGGCTTGTTGCATATGCTCAATGCAATCGAGTTACCTACGAAAGTGGTCTAATAAATTTATTTACTTTTTTTGTTTTTATTTTTTTGTTTTCCTTTTGTTTTGCTCGAGGACTAGCAAAATCTAGGTTTGGGGGTATTTGATCGGTGCATAATTACATATCATTTTGTACCCTTCTAACTTATGATTTGGTTACGTTTTTGAGTTAAACTTGTGCTTTTAATTTATTTTGTGTTTGTTTCAGTGTAATAAGCTTGAGACTCATTAAATGCATTTTGGAGACAAGTTAGCTCAAACGGTGTCTGCAGATCAGTCAACTTCACGGATTGGACTGTACTTGCTCAAGAAGAACCAGATAATGAGCCATACATCATTGGAAAGATACGGAAGTCTATTTTCTGGATCATTTTACGGTTCATGATTCCGAGTCCTCTAGAGGAAGTTATGCAAGTTTTGGCAGCTTAAGGTCAAAATCGGCAGGATCTGCGTTACTGGGCCAAAAATGACTTTTGAAGGCCTTCCCGATTTTTCCTTGAGTTGGGCTGCATATACTTGGAAAGATAAGACAAAGAGCTTCAAAATCCATATTTTTCCAGATTTGTTAGAGTGAAGGAGCAAGCCCAAATCGAGCCCACAAGCTGACTGCAATGCATTGTCATGCATGAGCTAATCATTTTAGTGGTGAATTGAGTGGTGTAAGTTGGTGAAGTGAGTGTGGTTATTAAATTCAATTGTATAATCAGATTTATACTTCCCCTAGGCCTATAAATAGTGAGTTCTCCAAGCATGTAAACACACCCCAAGGGGGGGGGAGCTCTCAAACATCTCTCTAGAGCTCCTCTCCCTTCTCTCCCTCAAATTATCTTAGTTTTCTTTTTAGTTCTCAATTGTTGTAACAAAACCATTTTGCTTTTTAGTT
This sequence comes from Prunus padus, assembly GCA_024362665.1. Classification (NCBI taxonomy): domain Eukaryota; kingdom Viridiplantae; phylum Streptophyta; class Magnoliopsida; order Rosales; family Rosaceae; genus Prunus; species Prunus padus. The sequence continues at coordinate 2,289,872 of JANFAM010000003.1, read as the reverse complement.
GTAATTTATTTTTCATTGTAATGTAATTTCTTTTCTTTAGTTTTCAAGTTTAATTAGTTTCCAAGTTTCAATTATAGTTCTTGTTCTTATTCATTATGCTTATAAGTTAATATGCTTGTTTGAATGAATAATCACCATTAAAACTTGTATGTTAGCTATCTTGGTTTGAATTAAGAGTAGACACCATGCATTAATTCAAATTGAACTATGAATAGGAAGAGTATGTATGGACATTCGACAACATGGATTAGATACATGCTTGGTTGTTTAAAACATTCTTCTATGCTTAATGGATTTCTAATGCTTAATTTAGGTTCGACAATAAGGATCTAATTAGGGAATTAGGAATACAAGGTTAGGACCAGACACCATGGCTTAATCATACTTTAGCTAGAATCAATCTAAGAATCTAAATTGAACTTGGTAACTAATTAGCTTGGGTTAATTTCTTTTCTTTCTTTCTTGTTTTACTTATTTTCTTTTCATTTCTATTTTGTGCAGGGAATCAAATTGAATCAATCTATCATCAATCCTCGTGGGATCGACCTCGTACTTACACAAGCTATACTATCCAATGGCCCGTGCACTTGCGAGTTAACAACGAACTTGGGTACAAACTTAAAGTGACCAACTTATTTGACCAATTGATTTAGGATAGAGCTCAAAATTTGGGAAACATCATAATGTTGTGGGATGATGTTAGATATATCCCTAGAAGCCAATATAAAAATGGAAAATTCTAAGGATATAATATAATGAATACAATCAATGGGGGCATGAATGTTACTTTAAGATACAAAATGTACACAAAGTAACAAACTCATGGATAAAGATATAAATGAAAACCAGTCTAATGAAGTTAGATTCACGAGACCTTTCCGCCATAGGAATATCGTATGATAGGACCCGCCACGGATTCCCCCTGAAATCCATGACGAACCCTGTTGTCCGTCTAACATCTAAAAAATGTCGGGCCCTCTTACTAAAATAACCCTCTTCCCCGAAACAAAGAAGATGGGCCGAGACTTCTACCAAAAGTTCAGCAGAGTTTCCCTAGAAAATGGACTTTTTCCAAATTACAAACACCTGCAAATTTAACAAGTGTATTGCAGACTTGCAGAGGATGGATGAGGTTTATAAGTCGGAAGACAAGGCTGTGATGTTGTTGACATCCCTACCTCCGTCTTATAAGCACTTCCACACGACGCTTATGTTCGGGAAGGGAACTTTGAAGTATGAAGAGATCGTGCAAGACATCTTAACGCATAACAGGATGCTTCAACGTTCGGAAGAAGGCTCTCAAAGTGAAGGTCTCATGGCGAGGACTAGAGGGCGGGCCCGTTCAAACAAGCACGAGGGCAAGTCAAGCAATGGTGGGAATTCTAGATCTGAGGACAATGAAGGGTGCTTTGAGTGTGGGTCTAAGGACCATTGGAAGCGGAATTGTCCTGTATGGAAGGTGTTTGTGGGTAAAATTACCCTAGAGCCGAGCTTCATATGGATTGGAATTATATTCAAAGATGGACTTCTACTTTGAGACTAATTAGGAAGCCTACTTCTACAAGGATTTGATTATCTCCAAGCTATTATATAAAGGCAACTCTCAAATTGGAGGGGGGTTCTTCTCCCACATCCTCCGACGATAACTCAACCATACGACATCGATATCTTATCTTGTTCATCATGATTATGAGAGTTTTGGGTGTAATTGGGATATGGGTTGTGAGGATCAAACACTGTGTACCTATGTAACTTCATCATTCAATACTGAAAATACCAAACACCCCGTGGACATAGCCCAATTATGGGTGAACCACGTAAATCTCTTGTGTCTCTTGATTGCATGTTCTTACTCAATTTATATTTACGAGTGCAATCCCTAAGCACTAGAACACGTTCTAGGGGACAACTCGCTTGGTCATGCCAAGTTGGTTTGGAAGGATTGTCGACCTCGATCTCGAAGAGGTCATTTTCTGTTGAACCAATTTTAGGCATCAACAGTTTGGCGCCGTATGTGGGAACGATACAAAAAGTTCTCAAATTTTCTACTACTGACGTTTGGCAGACTTTATTGTCACTTTTCTACTATCAACAAATTTCCAGTGCGAAGAAAGGAAGCAATTATCAACTATGAAGGCAATCGAGAGATACAACAGAATCATGGAAAATTCCATAGAACACAAAGTGCATATGAGATGGAAGAGTGCCAACTAGCAATTATCCTGTTTTTCTAGCCTAAATTCATGGCATGCCAACTCAATCACCAGTCTTTGGACTACCTGCGCATTTTCAAGAAACAAGCCAAAAGAAAAAGATCAACAGACAATTTTCTATTTTCAGCCTGAGGATAGCAGCATCATTAATGGATATTGTTGAAGTCATCACATCTATTAGACAGAGAAAACACAATGAATAATCCTACCAGTCATGCCATGCAAGGATCCCCATCCCATTTATGGTGGCTGGTAGAATATGGTTTAATGATCTTCAACGCCAATAGCAAGGAGGAGCACAATAACAAAAGGGGGGCAAGTAGTAGCCAACACCTCATGTGTTCCTGTTACATCCCACTATCACAAGAGCACACCAAGCAAGATCAAATTGTCAACAAGCGAGTATATCTTGGCTTAGCAAAACACACAGTGCTTCCATTCACAGGGAAGGCCATCAAAGTCCAAGATTCAACCTGTCAAACATCAAGCCAAGAACAACGAAGGAAAGTCCATATTCTCCAAAACAAACCAAGAGTGTGGACCCAAATCTGTCTCAGGTTTTGGGAGTCACTACCTTGCCTTTCGGCACCCAGCCACAAAATTTATCAAGGCACCCAATATCCAATTTGGGCAATACATGGGCTGCATAACTAGAGAAGACCAATCAGTTATCTCAACAAAGAAGAAGCTTCCAGGTGCAAACCAATTTCTGGGTCAAAACCATACCGTTCATGACTCATACTTCAGTCCACAAGCAACAAACATGGGAAAACACGCTCAATCATGATTGCAAGCTCTCGAGTCACTTAAACAAATCAACGGCAGTGCACACTACATACGTTCATGATGCTCCACATCCATTTGAGCACAAACATGCACAATTGTACAGCAGCAACAAGGCAGAGACCCACACTTAGCTTTGAGTGTGCCCTTATATTCGCTCAAAAAAGGCCAAGACATTGGGTGCTGATTCGCTCCAAATACGGTGAACCAACACTAGCACAAGTGCAGCAAGCAACTACCATGGAGACCAAAATTTAATGAAAGGGAAAAGGAAGGAAAAAGAGAAGGACAGAGAAAGCAATGCTTCAATGGTTCTACAAAAAAACGAAGAGGGAGCCAACTTGCTACCTAATATCTTTTCATATTTGCCAAGCCACTCAACTTTAAAAAGGAGATCATTAATTCCACAACCACTGTTGGTTCAGCACATCACAATCATGCTCTTTCAATCTTTCCTTATTGTTTCATATCTATTTCATTACTTTGAGAGTACCGCTCAGCTCGGCACACAACACAGACGAAGACAAAGAAAGGGAAGCAACATATTTTTTCCATATATTCGATTCTTATTCAACAGAAAAATATCTCCAGCATATGGCTTTTTATTTTTTGACACCCGAAAGGAGTGCACTCAGATAAATATCCCAATTGACACATAAATGAGATTGCAAGTGACGACACAGCCCCCAGCAGTTTTAAGACTCAAACTCTTTGGGATTTTTGGTGGATCTTGCAACCCACACGACAACAATGAAAAAGTGGGTCTTGTTACAACTACTGATAGTTTTTCTATGCTTTTAGAAAGTTTTTGAAAGATTATCGACTTTTTGGATGCATTTTAGCGCGGGAAAAATTGGGGAAGAAAGTTAAGACATTAAAGATCATTGTGTGAATTTTTAAGAATTTTTCATGAAGCCAATTGTTCCAGAATTTCAAGTCAAGACAGCTTAAGTTGCGATCCCGTCAAAACTGCATTGTTGTGGGAGATTGAAGGTTTGAGGACCTTGCCGATTTTTCCTAGTGACGTGAGATATATGCATGGAAAGCTAAGAGATAGAGCTACAATTCCCATATTTTTCCAGAATTTTCTATAGAGTGAGACGCCCCCAAACCATGCATGCAAGTTGGCTGACGTGTTTCCCAGTCATAGAAGAATTCTTTCCTTATGTTCGAAAGTTTACATGAACTACAACTTTGATGCAACTATAATTTGACTCCAACTACAACTTGGAGACCAACAACAACTTGACTCCAACTCCAATTTGGATACGGAGCCCTATTACACATCCAACTCCAATTTGGATATGACTACAATTCAACTCCAACTACAACTTGGACACTGACTACAATTTGGATCCAACTCCAATTAGTGTACAAAATCCTACTGCAAATTCAATTGATTACAATTTATTTGTAATAAAAACATCAACTCTTCATGCAGTTTCAATTAAAGTGGGACTCAAGATCATCAGTGTTTTGATTAATATCAAACGGGAATTTTCCTCCTCCTACAAGGCTATCATGACTCCATAACTGGGGACTTTTATTAATGTGAAATTGCTTATTTCCATATGGAACAAGGAGACTAGTTCCGCTCTTAATTTTTTCTGAGCAATCCGGGTTCAACAAGGAGACAAATATTTTATACATTCAATATCGATTCAGCACCTCCACTTGTTTCCTTCATGAGCAAAAATGCTACAGGTTGAATAGTACACGCAAACATGCAATCTTTGTTTTCGTTCAAATGTGAATAGCCAAAAACATATGATAAGGTTCTGACCCAAGCCATGGGATCGATTGGTGGCTCACTAGGTTCACTTGATATCTCATTCTTAATTCTATCTTATGATTGAAGAGTTCACAACATCTGCATTCCAAGTCAAACTTTTTCTCAAGACACCCTTGGGAAATTTCACTTGTCATTTGCCGTTTTGACATAGCCAATAAAAATTCAAACCGTTTCAAGATGACCAGCGAGCATGCTTTAGCTCTCACCACCAATCTATCTTTTGCTTCTACAATGACATATGTGGCCTTTACCTATACGGAGAGGAAGGAAAAAATGTGGGGCACCTATATGTGATCATCATCTTACATAAAGAAGCAGAGCACTAGCAATCCGAGGATCCTCTCCCTCTCCGCATCAAATTATTATTAAAGGGATTGGCAGCTGCACGTCCAATATTTTCTGAACTTATATTGAGGAGATGTGTTTAGTCAAAGACTTACTTCTACCGTAGAATTTTACAAGGAAATTACACAATTAATCGAGATTGCGATTACTCAACATTGATTTTTCCCCAATTCTTCAACAACCCCGAGGGCTCAGGTGGACGAAAGGTCCAATCTTGAGATTTTTCGAGCTTAGATAGACGAAAGGTCCAAGCTTCCTTTTTATCGAGCTCATATGGACGAAAGGTCCGAGCTATATTTTTTATCGAGCTCATATAGACGAAAGGTCTAAGCTCAATTTTGGCCAAGCTCATATGGACGAAAGGTCTTGAGCTATATTGTGGTCAAGCTCATATGGACGAAAGGTCCGAGCTATATTTTTTATCGAGCTCATATAGACGAAAGGTCTGAGCTCAATTTTGACCAAGCTCATATGGACGTAAGGTCCAAGCCATATTGTGGTCAAGCTCATAGGGACGAAAGGTCTGAGCTTTATTTTTTACTAAGCTCATATGGACGAAAGGTCTGAGCTATATTTTTTACCAAGCTCATATGGACGAAAGGTCCGAGCTATATTTTTTATCAAGCTTATATGGACGAAAGGTCCCAGCTATATTTTTTACAAAGCTCATATGGACGAAAGGTCCCAGCTATATTTTTTATCAAGCTCATATGAATGAAAGGTCCAAGCTATATTTTTTACTAAGCTCATGTGGACGAAAGGTCCGAGCTATATTTTTATCAAGCTCATATGGACGAAAGGTCCGAGCTATATTTTTTATCGAGCTCATATGGACGAAAGGTCTAAGCTCAATTTTTGCCAAGCTCATATGGACAAAAGGTCCGAGCTATATATATAATCAAGCTCCATAGATTTGCCAAGCTCATATGGACGAAAGGTCCACGCTGTAATTTTTACCACGCTCATAAAATGTGAAGCTGCTTGTTTCAAGACTGACAAAAGGTATGGTTTCCCTTATTTTTTATTTCTTGTGCTAATTATTTTGTGTTATTTATCATGACGCAGGTCTCTGTCATTATTATATACACTTTATTCCTCCAAATTATTCTACAATGAAATTCTACAATGGTCAAGTGGGCGAAAGGGCCAACCTTATAATTTTTTAAGATCAGTTGGACGAAAGGTCCAACCTTGCAATTGTCAAGCTCATGGGGACGAAAGGTCCAATCCAGTAAGTGATCATGTTTATCGACATAATGATGTGCACAACATCCTACATCAGAAATTCGTATACATCAGATATTTGTCTACATCGGAATTCAGCTCAATCTATAGCTTTGAAGCAATTAATATTCAGCTCGGCGTCATCAACAAATTTTATGCAACTCCCCAAACAAGGCTCTTGTCTGGGGACTTGGGGGACTTCTGTTTGTGGGTAAAATTACCCTAGAGCCGAGCTTCATATGGATTGGAATTATATTCAAAGATGGACTTCTACTTTGAGACTAATTAGGAAGCCTACTTCTACAAGGATTTGATTATCTCCAAGCTATTATATAAAGGCAACTCTCAAATTGGAGGGGGGTTCTTCTCCCACATCCTCCGACGATAACTCAACCATACGACATCGATATCTTATCTTGTTCATCATGATTATGAGAGTTTTGGGTGTAATTGGGATATGGGTTGTGAGGATCAAACACTGTGTACCTATGTAACTTCATCATTCAATACTGAAAATACCAAACACCCCGTGGACATAGCCCAATTATGGGTGAACCACGTAAATCTCTTGTGTCTCTTGATTGCATGTTCTTACTCAATTTATATTTACGAGTGCAATCCCTAAGCACTAGAACACGTTCTAGGGGACAACTCGCTTGGTCATGCCAAGTTGGTTTGGAAGGATTGTCGACCTCGATCTCGAAGAGGTCATTTTCTGTTGAACCAATTTTAGGCATCAACAGAAGGAGAAGTGGAACAAGATGAAGAATGCCGAAAGTTCAGGTGCAGCAAACATGTCAACTAGGTGTAACACCGATGACGAACTTTTGACGGTTACGGAAGAGGAGCGTAACGGGGACGTTGTGGGAAGTTCTTCGGGTGAGTGTTCTACTTCAGTTTGGATTCTAGATTCCGGTTGTTCTTATCATGTGTGTTCAAATAGGAGTATATTTGATACATATGAGGAAAGGAAGGGTAGAAAGATTATGTTGGGAGACAAAACAAGTTGTGATGTTTTGGGCGTGGGAATAGTGAAGATCAAGATGCAAGATGGTGTTGTAAGGAGCCTTAGTGAGGTGAGGCATGTACCGAAGCTAAGAAGGAATCTTATTTATCTTGGTGCTCTAGATTGAGAAGGGTATTCATACAAGGCCAAAGAAGGGAAGCTCTTAGTCACACAAGGTCCGATGGTGATTATAAGGGGGGACATTCAACCTAACAACGTTTATCAGCTTTTGAGGGGTACAATTGCAGGTGGAGCAGAAAATTCTACCAAGGAAGTGCTTTGTACTAAAGAAAAGAGGGCAAGGGATCTTACTGTCAAGGAGCCGGTGCAACGGAATAAAGCTACAAGTTCGTTCAAGGCTAGTTGGGCAAGGAAGGTTAGTCAAAGTTGTATGACTAATAGTTCATCATCAAGGGTGCTTGATTTCAAAGGTGTAGAAGTGGCGGACAAGGTCCACATGGGTGAAGTCAAGATAAGGGATGATGGGGAGAATGTTGGGTCGGTGGCAACCGAAAAGATGCTTCTTACCAAAGTGGTCATGGAAGGGAATCCAAGGCTGGTGGAGCTTGACACAAGGGTTGAAGAAGCTGGGTATCAACAACAAACTCACAAAGAGGTTCTACTTGAGGTGGAGCCTTCATCACAAGCAAGGTCTGAGTTTAAGGAATCCATCAAACCGTCCCCAGGTTTTGGATGGATGGACAAAGAAGATTCAACTACGTTTCAGAGTGCAGCATGAAGCGAGAAGGTTGGATGGGTGCTTGGATGAGAAAGAAGGAGTATGTTCATAAATCCAAGAGCAAGGTTGGTTGCTACGTGGGGATTTATAGAACAAAGGTTGGTATGCGGTTTGTGTATCAAGGCATGTCAAGAATTCAAGGTTCAAAGAAGGCGAGGAGCGAGGGGTTCGGCATAGGGGATCTCTCTTCTACACAAGAGGTCCGGATGGCCTAAGTCTAAAATTGGGTGGAGCACCTTCTCACCTAAGGTGCGTTGAGGCAAGAGGTTTCTTGTCATGGTGGAGCTCTTGGGAACTACCAGAATGTTTTCAAGAGGTCAAAGAAGTTCTAGGGGTCAACAATTGTTCATGGGTGATGGATGGTTCACCAAGGTAGAGTTTGTTGAAGATTGGCTCACCATAGAAGGAAGGATGGAATCCTTGTCAAATTTGGACTAGGTTTTCTCCTTATTATGGGATTCTTTTAGGTTTTCTATTCCTTGTATGATTGTACTAAAGCCCTATACTTATAAATAGGCACTTTAGGACTAGGTTCTTAATAAGCACAAGACAAGCACAGATAGAGAGGAAAATTCAAGAGTGAATTTTCAAGGGAGAAACACAAGATAGAATTCAAGGGTGAATTCTTGAGTATTTCCAAGGGTGAGAGAAAAGAGATCTAGGGTTCTTGTAAGAGCTAAGGGGGTTCTTGATTGTAACCAAAGTTGTTCTTACATACTAGTGAATTTCTCGGGTGGATCACCAAGAGGACGTAGGCAGGAGGCCGAACCTCTATAAATCTTTGTGTTCTTGTTGGTGTGTTTACTTTGTGGTTTGGTGTGTGTTTTATTCTCAAGGGGTTTGTGTGTGTGCCGTCGCATAGTCCATCAATGACAAGGTCTTGGAACCGATTGAACAGTCCGAACCTATCGAACCCGGATATTGCATAATAGGTGCAATATTCGTTCGATAGTCAAACGGTACCCAACTTCAAATCTGAGCATACCGTCGTGCTCGAGACAACGTGGGGAACATTTTAGAATACAATGGGCCGCCTCAAAGGGGCCCACACGCCGCTACTCGAAGGTGTTAGAAATGTGCCCTAAGAGCCAATACATTTGATGTAATCTCCTTAGAATACATTTCGTATATGATAATAAAGGGCAAACTTATTTGTTATCTTTTACATCAATTAAAGAAACAAATGTCCAGGGAATGCTAAATAAGAGATAAAGTAATCTAAAGAAGATTAGATTAGGGAGACCTTTAATCTCTTACTATAGTATCCCAAAATGTTCCTAATCATAGGATTATCAAATGGGCATTGATAAACCGTCAAGATTAGCACATACTATGTATGCTCAATTAGGAGGATGGTTAGTCTCAAACCATTTGTGTAGATGACACTAATACAAGTATGTGGGTGCTCATTAGTGAATGGGTACACTGAACGCGATCAACCGTAGTTCTCGTATGGAGTATTTATCTACATGTCAAACGAGAACTCATAGTTGCAATAATGCAAATTAGTCCTTAGACCCGAGGCATCATGGTTGTCCTATGATGCGTTATTGATCTTAGATAGCTCTTAAAGGCAAGCCGTAAAAGATTTGTCTAAAGTGTTGTTGGGGTCTCTTAATTCATCATAGGGGCATGTGAATGTACAATAAGGAATCTCTACCTTCGATAAAGAAGGAGAATGTTTCGAGATGTGATTCGGTAAATCTTTGGCCAAAGTATTTTGAGCTTGATTTAGAAAGTTGTTCTTAATCATGTTCTATTGAATCATATGAGGTTATAAATCATATTAGGGGTTTGACATAATCAATCCGTACCTTAATAATATGATATGAAACATTGTATAAGAGAAGGACCGTATTGCATTGTAATTCCAACTGAATAGGTTCTTCACCAATGGTTAGCTTGGGTAGCCTTGATATATTGCTAGATGTCACTCTTGGTTCGTGGAAGTCCTAGGATTGATTGTGATCAATCCATATAAAGGAAAAATTAAAAGGGGGTTTTAATTCAGGTTGGTTAGAAAGAGTTCTAATATTTTCCCACTGCCTTGCTAATTAGAACCTAATGGATCGCACACCTTAAATGGTTAACTTTGAGGAATACATATGATGTTGTGGAAATAAATTTGATCAATTTGATATGGATGATTTACTACGTGTAAAAGAGTATTTGGGCCTCGATAATAGTTAACAGAAGCCCAAATGGTTGGGTATTAAGCCCAAGGGCTTAAGACACCTAAACATTATGGTTTAAGTGTCACAAGGCCCAATTTTGGAAGCCCAATGGGATTTGGCCGAAAATGCATAAGTAAATGGGTATGGGAATTGTTTCCATAAGCTATCTTTCATAAGCTCATTACACAAAAACACAATCCAACATCAACCAAATAAGTTTGGGAGATCAAAGAGAGATAAAAGAGAGTTTTCAAGAGTGAAACACTTTCATCTTTCAAGAGGTTTAGATTGAAACCAAGTCTTGGGGATCTAGCACTAGCATCCTTGTATTCCCAAGATTCTTCCCTCTCATCTCAAGGTTCCATTGGTGTGGAGACTTAGAGGCCATATACTTTGTGGCTCACATGGAGGAGAAAGATCAAGGAGCAAAGATCAAAGATCAAAGAGGAGATCAACAAAGAGGAAATCATCAAGAGAAGACCAAACACAAATTGGTTCATATAATTGCTTCAAGGGTAATTAGATTTTCTCTTGAAATTTCCATTTATGAAATCATATCAATGTTCATGGCTTAAGATACTTGGAAGAAGTTTTGTTTTTGATTTTAAACATCCACCATAAACTTCCGCTGCGATTAATTTGATTAAATGCATGTTTAATATTCAAATGAACTTCTCAAAAATGTTTTGAAATATCCTTCAGAAGGTTGCAGCGGTGGGTGGCTTGAGAGATTTTCCTCCAAATCACCAATCAAAAGCTATACCAACGTGTTCAGACTAACAAAGGGATTAATTTTTGTTCTAGGACCCCGGCCAAAAAGTGGCGGAATTGGGTGAAACAAGGCCAAAGTCGCAGCCATGGTGTCTAGATTGATTTCCAAAACCTCAAAACTGATCCCAACCACCTACAAAAACAGATAGAGCACAAAAAATAGGTGAAGAACTATACCAAGATTGACTGAAATGATGGCCCGCATCACCGAAAAAACCTATGAAACTGTCGGTCCTAATTCTCCTTAAATAACCGGAAATTGGGGTTGTGGTTGGACAATCATTGGGCTAGGTAGAGGAAGGAGAGACGAAGAGATTGTGGGTGGTGGCGCCAGCTGGCGTCTCTGGAGCTAGGAGAATGCTGGCCAAAACTAGCCGGCCTGTTATGCACTACGGGATAGAGACACAAGGAAGAGAGAGAGTCGAGGAGAGGAGAGAGAGAAAATACGAAAATTACGGTTGTGCCACTGCACTTCCGTAGATCATAACTCCTTCATTTTAAATCGAAACTGAGCGTGTTGCTTGTCTACGAATTCATATTGACGAGCTATACGCATTAGTGACACTCAATTTCCCAAATTACTTTCCGAAAAAAAAGTGACTAAAGTGCCCCTACCTCCAAGGGCAAAAATGTACTTTCACAATTAAATAATTAAATAATTTACTTAACTGGGTCGGGTGTTACATCGTATCCTAAACTATTCGTGGTCATAGGATCACCAATTGGACAATGGTGATCTACAAAGACTGGTATACACTATGTCTTCTCAAGTCATTCATGTAGAGACAGTGAGATAGGTGTATAGGTGCTATATAGAGGGGGAGTTCACTTAACGCGATCAACTTTAGAAATCTTCTATGGAAGTCTCACTCACAAGTGTCAAACAAAGAATTCTAAGTTGCGATAATGCAAATTAGTCCTCAGACTTGAGACATCACAGTTGTCTTGTGTATGAGCTGTTTGTTTAGAACACTATACAATAGTATCCAAAGGATGTGACTTAAAGGTGTTCCTCAGGATACTCCGCATATGCACAGGGGCATGTGAATGTATAGCAAGGAATCTTTACTCTTAGAGGAAGAGATAATACTATAAAGATTTGAATTGTTGAATCTTTGGCAAAAGTATAGGATGTGAATTGAAACAAGAACGTTTGCAATTACATCCAAGTGAATCATATAACCTAGAGATGTCATGTTAGATGTTAGGGATTTGACACAAGTTAACCATATCTCAACAACACGACATGGAGTATTGAAATAGAGAAGGACTGAATTGCATTGTAATCACAAACTAACTAGATTCTCTTAATGAATTCTATTTAGCTTGGGTAGCCATGACATACTACTAGGTGTTACCCTTGGTTTGTGGAAGCCCTATAAGGATTAATAACAATTAGCCGTTGCCAATAGGGAGAATTGTATAGAGGGATACAATTCACCTTCGATTTTGAAGTAATCATTCTTACCCACGGCCTCGCTAATTAGAACCTATAAGATCACAGACCGAAAAGGTATGGATCGAGAATTGAAAAGTGAATAAATGATTTTGCGGCTTGGTCAAACTCAAAGTCAAAGTCAAGGTCAAAAGTCAAAAGTCAAAGGAACCCGAGACTTGACGCGGTCAACACAAGGTTGACTAGGACCAGTGCTTGTTTGACAAGTTAGTGATTTAATTAGTTAAGTCATTAAATCAATTAAACTAATTAGATTAGCTTAATGAATTAATTAAAGTTATGGAACTTTAGGTTTTGAACCTTATAGACTTAGGCAAAGTGTGACACATTATGGGATTAATGTGGTAGACCAAAGTAGCCTAAAATGGCCAAGGGATGAGGGGGTGCGGCACATGGGGTCTTTAGTCGCACATGTGTGACAATATGTCTCTATATATTCATAACCATATCACGACACCTCCTTATGGTTTCAAGTTGGTAAAATTGGAAGAGAGGAAACATCAAACCTCTCTTTCAAACACCCCCTTGGTGGGCTGCTTGAGGAGGAAGAGGCTAGCAGCCATCTTCTCCTCAAGCTTCCTTATTCTCCTATTTCATTCCATCATTGGTGAAGATTCTTTAGGGAAGCATAACCTCATTGTGCCTATTTGGAGAACAAAATGGAGAGTCAACATCTAAGGGACCATTCCCTCTACTTGAACACCATCCTTGGTTTCAAGATTGGCTCCAAGGGTATATGTTCTTAATCCTCCTTGCAATAGTTGTGTTAGAGAGTCATTGATGCTACTTTCAGACTTGTTGAGACAAGAAACCTATAAAGATTGGGACCTAAGATGAGACTTGTTTGAATCTTTAGTTATTTCCTTGCGTAAGCTTTCTTTGATTTCATATTAGATATGCATATGCTGGAGTAAAAACCCACACCTGGGGGGTGTTGGCCAAAGGCCCTCTGATGCCTAAGTTAGTTCGATTGAATCCTTGAGAAATAGTAGCTAAAAAAGGGTACAGAGTTTTCTCTATAGGGAGAACTGGGTAGTCGGAGCCGTGTGTGGTGACCGGAGCCGTGTGGAGAAAATGTGGAGAGAGGGGGACGAAGAGAGAGAGAGAGAGAGAGAGAGAGTAGGGTTCTCAGGTCAAAAATTGGATTACCTTGTGTGTTGAATGTAGCCTGTATTTATAGGACTCTATGCATCTAGGGTTTTTCAAAGAATATCTTATTATTTGGAAAGAAGATATTATTTCCCCAAATTGTAGATATTGAATCAATTAGGGATTTGATTGGGATCAAATCAATTAGGGATTTGATTGGGATCAAATCACTTAATTGATGATGATATCTCCAAAATAGGATAATACCCTAATTAGATGATATTATCTTTTAATTGGTAATTATATTCCCAAATAAAGATAATATCCTTATTTTAAGAATTAATTAACTGGCCAAATAAATAGGCTCAATTAATTGACCTAGGAGATATTCTTCTTGTCCACGTGGCGCCTTGTGATTGGAAGCCAGATTATATGCTCCCACAAATGCCCCCCATCTTCTGCATGGCGCTTGTGATGCATGTAGGAGATGAAAATATTCTTTGGGCTTTCCAACGACATCTAGGCTTTCTTCTTTGAATTGGACTCCTTTTACAAATTGGGCTCCCAATTGGAGTAGGCTTTTGACATTTCTTAGAGTTGGACTCCCAATGGGAATATGCTTGTAATTCCTCCTTGACCTAGGATGCCAACCTGTATAAATACAAGGCTTCTCTTCACTCTTCTTTAAATTGCAAACTCATCTTTTCTACTTTCTAGCTTGAGAGAGATCTTGGAGAATTTGTAGTACTCGTAGAAGAGAGAAGTCGCCGTGTACCCCAAGGTAAGTCAAAATTATATATATATATATATATTCTTCTTCTTTCTTCGTGGCGAGGACCAGCTGGGTGGGACCGACTGGTTTTCATAGTGATAGGCAGCATTGGGGATGACAGCTACCAAGTTTTTTTTTCTTCAAACTGCGATGAGGACCCACTTGCACGAGCCTGGCAGATTGTCGTCTTGGGGCTTTGGCTGGAGCAATAGTCACCTCGGATGGTGATGGCGCGAAGGTGGTTGTTGCCGTTGTTGGCAACAACGGCTCTCACCGTATTTTCTGTCGAGCTCGCCGTGCACCTGGCCTGTCACGACCCGACTCTCCTAGCACAATATTGTTCGCTTTGGGCCCTGCCCTCACGGTTTTGTTTTAGGGAACTCACGAGCAACTTCCCAGTGGGTCACCCATTCTGGGATTGCTCTAGCCCCAACTCGCTTAACTTCGGAGTTCCCATGGAATTCAAAGCCAGTGAGCTCCTAAAAGGCCTCCTGCTAGGAAGAGAATTGCCCACACATATAAGGCACTTCACCTTTCCCTCCCAGAGCGATGTGGGATTGCTCACCGTTCTTGCTTCCCAAAGTTCACGGGTCTTACATGGCTGCCAGACTGCGGCCTTGGCTATGGTTTGATAGTTGGGCAGGCGTGCTTCACCGTGAAGCTGGTGGCACTCGTTAGGCAGATGAACAAGAGGAGTGCTCTGTCGAACTACCCTCAAAGAGGAAGGCCGACGCCAAGTCCTCGAGAGATGAAGCTACGACTTCGCGGGCGAGGGATGTGTCTTCGATGAGGAAGAAGCCAAGACTCCCTTCTGCTGGGACCAATTCTTCCTTGAAAGAGATCCCATTTGTTAGTGCTCAAGTAGGAACTGCTGCCTCATCATCTGCTAGTGTTAAGCACCTCGTCGGCGCATATAGCAAGAAGGTTGGTGGCATGCGAAATGTTCTGGACATTCCGCTCAAGTCTCCTACTGACAAGCTCAGAAACTGTAATCTGCCCTGCAAAGAGATCTGCTCCCGAACCAGTTCACCTGTCGAAAGGTAAAAAGATGCTGATATTCCTCTTCGAAGTTCAAGTCGCCTACACTGGTCAAGGGATGATGACCTAACTGGGAGGACTGCTCCTCCACCTAACCATCACGATCTAGTTGTTGAGCCACGAGCAGTCAAACATGGAGCTGATTTGGTCGGCGTTGTTGTCTCTTTTGTAGGCAAGGATGGCGACGACTAAGAAGGCAAGAGAGTCATCTGCTAGGGTAAAGGGTTCTTCAAAAATGTGAACACCTAATCCTAAGGCTAACAAGTCCAACCGTGCAGGGGATGCAGGTGTGTCTGATTTGCTCAAGATGAACTTCCTGTCAAGCCCGTCTGCTTGTGTCAAGCTAGTTGATCATATCCATCAGGCTGGTGACCTTGGCAAATTCTCAAGTCTTTCCTTGGAGAAGCAAAAGGAAGCGGTTGTTCTTTGCTTCAAAAAGGAGTAGTTTTTACTATTGAGGCCATCCGAAACTCGTCTGTTGTTGCTCCATCTTCTACTCACTTAGGGAGTTGGAGAAGAAGAATGCTGATCTGACTATCAAGCTCTCGACCCAATAGATCCGTTATGAAAAGAAGTTGTTTGAACTAAATGAGAATATATATGAGCCGAAGAGTTCCCTTGCTAAGAAGGATAGTACTCAACTCTTCAGTCGCCACCATGCGTAGTAAAAACGAGGCCTACTTTTGCCTTCAGTGCAAGAATGCTGACATCTCCCAGAGTTATGAAAAGCTTCTGGCCAAGTTTGATGCCTACCATGAGGCTACTGAGCTGTCCAAGTCTATGGTTGTCGTCAATGCATACAAGTTGGGGTACTTGGACTGCAAATATGGTGCCACTCCATAGTATTCCATTACAGATGAAGATGTCAAGGCTCTCTGCCCTGACTTGCTCCTTTCCCGACGTGAACTGATGAACGTTGTAGATTTGGAGGGAGTTGAAGAGCAAGCAGCTATGAGACTGTAGTCGAGGAAGATGGCGCCGAGGGGGCATGGCTGAGGAGATGGCGGCAGATGTTGTAGAGCAGATAGTTGGAGCTGCTAAAGGTACAGTGATTAGATGGATGTCGCTGACCACTGGTCTCCTATCAGAATTTTGGAGTAAATGAAGACTCCTTTATCTTTCCAAGCTTTTTGTAATTTGCTTCCCTGTTTGCAATAATTGGTATTTGACCATCTTATTTTTGTTGACTTGGCCGGTTGGTTAGTTTTCTTTATGGAAACTTCAGTTATTTCTTTAACTTTAATTTGCATTGTGTCTTGTGAACTACTTGAGTGACCAGCTGGTGTCTTGGTTTTGCATCTCCCTTAGGGTGCTTGAATGTTTACCCACCGCTTCTTTTGCTTATTCTTTAGGATACTTTGACTATTATGCCTCCCTTAGGAAACTAACAGGAACCTGGTTCTCCCTTAGGAAACTTCTGGCTCGTCTTATGTCTCCCTTAGGACGCTTATAAATGACTGTTATGCCTCCCTTAGGAAACTGACAAGAACCTAGGTCTCCCTTAGGATACTCATTGAATGTCCTATGTCTCCCTTAGGATGCTTATAAATGACTGTCATGCCTCCCTCAGGAAACTAACAGGAACTTGGGTACCCATTAGGATACACCTGGTGAGTCCTGCTGCTCCCTAAGGATGCTTCTTGTGGACTGTGTCTCCCTTAAGACGCTTATATATAAATAACATGGAATTCCTAGTAGCTACTCTTTTTCTTCAGAAGTGATCAGGGCTCAGTGTCGTCTGCCAGGAACTAAGCTGGTAGGAGGAAGCTTCATGGCTAATATCTTTGGAGGTGGCATGCATTCCATTATCTTAGAATCTCATTCCCTTCCATGGTGTCAAGTGTATAGCTCCCTTTGCCCCCGGACTGGCTGATCACGTAAGAGCCTTCCCAATTGGGTTTCATCTTAATTGATTCTTGTCTTTGCGTAGTAATGAAAGTCTTTCTAAGCACAAGGTTGCCAGGTTGAAACTGTCTAACCTTGGCCCTTTTGTCATAAATGACTTCAACTGCTACAGGTAAGAGGCAACTCAGACAATGGCTCCCTTGCGTTTCGAGGTTGAGCTTCATTTGTTCAGAGTTCTGATCAATACCGCCTACCTCAATTCTCATGAAGGGGACAATGATGTGCGGAGGAATGTTTGCCTCAGTTTTGTAAGCTAAGGAAAAAGAGGTTTTGCCGGTTGATCTCCTTTTGGTCGTTTGATAAGCCCATAGTAGTCTAAGTAGCTCATCCACCAATTTTCCTTCGACGCCTTCTAGTCTCTTCTTTAGGCAATCCAATATAATTTTGTGGATGCCTCGGCTTGGCCATTGCCCTACGAATACCTCGGGGTAGACAAGTGTTGCTTGATGATATACTTTCGGTAACCAGTGACTGTGGGCAGCCAAGTCGGCAAATAATGTTTCTTCAGACAAATCGTTCCACGTTGGCTTCTTTAGTAGAGGATAGAGCTTCAGCCTCGATCTATTTAGTAAAGTAGTCGATGGCGACAATCATCATGTCTTTCTTGGTGGGTGCAGGTGGCATGGGACCCACTAGGTCAATGGCCTATTGCATGAATGATCATGGACTATTCTGCGAATGGTATACTTCGGCAGGCAAATTTGGAACTGGCTTGTACCGTTGGCATCAATCACATCTTTTGACATAGTCGGTGGAGTCATGGTGCAGGGTAGGCTAGAAATAGCCTATGCTTAAAGCCTTATAGGCGAGTGACCTGCCCTAGAGTAGTTTTCACACTCGTCGTCGTGGATATTGCAGAGCACCTCAAGTGTTTGAGGGTACTTTATGCATGTGAGATAAGGGTCGAGTATGATATGCTAATGAGCTTGTTGTCTTGCATGTAGTATCTCGTGTCCTTCTGTTGGACCTTCCTAGCTTCAGACTTATCCTAATGGGGTCTTGCCAGCTGGGGTCCTCATCAATCTGTATTGAGTCTACTTGCTCTATTTCTTCGATACTTGGTCGGTCAAGGTGTTCGACTAGGATAGAGCTTATGAACTTGGTGTCTAGTGATGATCCTAGGCTTGCCACTGCATCTGAACTTGTTGGATGGTGATAGTCCGGAATTCCTTCAAAAGCATTTGGACTTTGTCGAGGTACTGGATCATTCTTGGGTGTTTTGCCATGTACTTGCCTAAGCTTGATTTGCGATCAGCTGGGAGTTTGAGTAGATGGCCAATTTCTTGATCAATAGTTCTTTTGCTAAGAGCAATCCAGCGAGCCTCCTATTCTGCTTTGTTGTTTAAAGCTGGAAAGCCCAGTGTGATGGCTTGTTCCAACAGAGTTTCTTCTGGGGTGATTATGACAACGCCTTCCCCAGTTCCCTTATGATTTAATGCTCTATCTACGTGCAATTGCTACATGTCTTTGGGCAGATCTAGATCGGGGGAGGAGATATCATCTGCTCTCGAATTCTCCTTGTTTTTTTATGACCAGCTTCTCTTCTTTGGGTGTTGGAGTAAACTCTACAACAAAATCTACTAAAGTCTGGGCTTTTACAACAGTCTTCGGCCAGTAGAGGAGGTTGTAATAATTGAGTTCGATAGCCCATTTCATGAGTCTGCTGAGAAGCGTCGAGGCTGTGGATGATTAATCTTAAAGGACATTTTGTCATGATTATTATTTGGGGAGGTTGGTAGTAGGGTCTTAACTTTCTTGTAGAAACTACAAGTGACAAAATGAGCCTCTCTATTTTCGGATAGTGAGTCTCTGCATCGAGGATGGCTTTTGACATGTAGAATACATGATGTTATGCCCCACTCTTCTCGGATGAGAGTTGGGCTGACTCTTGAGTTGGACACTGCTGAGTTGAACAAATCTTCGCCTGGTACTACTTTTGAGAGTAGGGGAGGTGAAGTGAGGTAGGTCTTCAAGCTTTGGCCTATTCCTGTTCTTCCTCGATAGGTTAGGTTGGTCTTCATCTGCTCGAAATTTTAATCATTGCTGCCCATCTCGATACTCATGGATGGAATAGTGATATGAGGAGTAATGCTTGCTTTAGTTCCATAGGATAAGGAAAATGGGATTTCGGTGGTTGATCTCCTTTTGGTAATGCAATAAGCCCATAAGACTCTGAGTAGCACGTCTACCCATTTTCCCTCAGTGCTTGTCAATCTTTGAGAAAATAATTTGGTGATCTGCTTAACAATAAATTGCCGGTGCTGGCGACAAATGATGTTCTTCCAGAAAAATTGCTCCTGGATCTATTTAGTAAAGTAGTCAGTGGCGACGATCATGTCTTTCTTAGCAGGTGCTGGCGACATAGGACCCACTAGGTCAATGACCTATTGCATGAATGGCCATGGACTGTTCTGTGGATGGTACACCTCGGTTGGTAGACTTGGGGCCAGCTTGTAGCGTTGGCATCGATTACATCTTCTAACATACTCCGTAGAGTCATGGCGCGTGGTAGGCCAGAAGTAGCCTATGTTTAGAGCTTTTTTGGTCAGTGATCTACCCCGAGAGTGCTTGCCACACTCGTCGTCGTGGATTTTGCAGAGCACTTTGAGAGTTTGTGGGTACTTGATATAGGTGAGATGGGGATTAGAATATGATTTGCAAACAAGCATGTTGTCTTTCATGTATTATCTTGTAGCTTTTTGCTCGATTTTTCTGCTCTGCCTCTTTGATGCTTGGTTGATTAAGGTGCTCGACCAGAATTGAATGTCTAGCATTGATCCTAGGCTTGCCAGCATATCTGCATATGTGTTCTCTGCCCTGGAACTTGTTGAATGGTGAAGATAGGGAATGCCTTCAAAAAGCTCTTGGATTTTATCGAGGTATTGCATCATCCTTGGGTGTTTCGCCACGTATTCTCCTGAAGCTTGATTGGTGATCAGCTAGGAATCTAAATAGATGGCTAACCTCTTGATCGACAGTTCTCTTGCTAAGTACAGACCAGCGAGCAATGCTTCGTACTCAGCTTCGTTGTTTGAAGCTGGGAAGGCAAGTTTGATGGCTTGCTCTAACAAAGTTCCGTCCAGGGTGATTATGACAATGCCTACTACAACTCCCTTATGATTGGACTCTCCGTCTACGTGAAACTGCCACATGTCTTAAGGTAGGTTAGGATCAGCGAAGGAGGTCATGTATGCTTTCGAACTTTCCTTGTTTTTGATGACCAGTTTCTCTTCTTTAGCTGATGGAGTCAACTTTGCAATGAGATCTGCTAAAGTCTGGGCGTTTATAGCAGTCTTCAGCTGGTAGAGGAGATTGTACTGATTGAGTTCGATGGCCCATTTCATGTGTCGCTAAGAAGCGTCGGGGCTATGGAGAATCGATCTCAAAGGAAAGTCGGTCATGACAATGATCCAATGAGCTGGGTAGTAGGATCTTTAACTTTTTTTGCAAAAAACTGCAAGGTTAAAAATGAGCTTTTCCATTTTCGAAATAGTGAGTCTCTGCATGGAGGAGAGCTTTTGATGTGTCGAATACCAGATGTTGTGCCCCTAACTCTTCTCAGATGAAAGTTGAGCTGACTGCTGAGTTGGACAACGCCAGGTAGGTGAACAAATTTTTTCCTGGCAAGAGTTTTGAGAGTAGGGGAGGTGAAGAAAGGTATGCCTTCAAGGTTTTGAAGAATGGTCTGCATTTGTCGGTAGACCTTGAAAGGAATCGGTTGAGAGCTGTTGTTCTACCCGTCAGACTTTGGATCTCCTTCATGATGGCAGGTGACTTCATGTTGGGGATGACCTTGATTTGATTTGGGTGAGCCTCGATGTCTTTTTGGGTGACTAAGTGTCCCAAAAATTGACCAGATGAGAGTCCAAATGTGCACTTATTCGGATTCAACTTCATGTGATATTTTCGGAATAGACTGAAGGCTTCGGCAAGATTCTTGATATGATCTACTCGTTGGGGAGCTTTGACTTGCATGTCGTCAACATAGACTTCCATAGTTTTGCCCATTTGCTCCTTGAAAATGTTGTTCACGGGCCTTTGGTACGTTGCTCCGGCAATCTTTAGTCAAAAGGGCACAACGCTGTAGCAGTATGTGTCTCTTTCGATTATGAAAGAAGTCTTTGCTTTGTCGTCTTCATGCATCATGATTTGATTGTAGCTGGAGAAGGCTTCCATTAAGCTGAGCAGCTGGTTACCGGAAGTTGAATCTACTTGCTGATCAATTCTAGGTAGTGGAAAGTTGTCATTTGGACATGCCTTGTTAGGTCGGTGTAATCATGCGAACATGTATTTATTGTTCTAGAAGAAGGTGATCATGCGATCCACACTTTTCTTTCTCCCTTGTCAGGATCATGGGATACTAGCTCAACGTCTTCCTTGCGCTTCCATCCTTCTTCAGGAGAGACATTTGGATGGATTCCCTCATCTTGTTCCTGACTCTTTAATCGCTATTGGGGAGTGACTGTTTCTTTTCCCTATTGGTCGGACAGACTTATGGGAATGGAATCCGCCTTCTACTCTACTTGTTCCGTTCCCTTCTGGTATGTTTCAACTTACGGTAATGAAGTGGGCCTGCTTGCTTTTCTTCAACCCTTGGGCTGAGCATCCTCTTGCCATTGCCTGATCGCTATTGATTTGCTCGACACCATCCCTAGAAATTGGGTAACGAATCTTCTAATGTGTGGCGAAAGTGATGGCATAGATATTGCCAATGCATGACCTGCTCAGGATCCCACTATAGGGGAGACTACGTCAATGATCATGAATGTCTGTAATTTGATCACTAGTGGAGGATAGATATCGAGCTCTTTCGTTCCCATGGTGATTGAGGTCGCTCCATTAAAGTAGGTTAGTGAACTGGGTGACCTATTGATTTTGGTTTCCATGTCCATCTGTTGGACAGCTGAAAGTTGGAGGATGTTGGATGTACTGCCCTCGTCTACATGAATTCGGTCAATCACGGCTTGTGTAATTTGGACGTTCACGATGAGGGCGTCATTTTGCCATAGATCTAGCCTGATCAGGTCTTTCTTCTGGAATCTGATCATGGGATCGTCTTCAATTGCTAGATAGCTGGGAGATCACAGTTGCCTGCTTAATCTTCCTCTTTTTCTCCTTGCTGAGAAGTCATCTTCACTAGGGCGCGATTGTTCCGACTATTGGGCCCATTATTCTTATGACCTGCCTCCAGAGTGGGTATCGTTCCGCAGTTGTGAAGACATCTGCTAAGGTTTAGGCTAGGAGTGATGGTCATCTCGCGGAATAGTTCGTACTCGGTTGGCGAGCCCTTCTTGAAAGCAGAGGACGCAATCCATCATCGCATCCCACAATGTTGGACTTTTTCACTTTGAACCTCTTGATGTTGTCTTGGAGAAACTCACCATGCTTCTTTTTTAGGTTGACTAGATGGTCAGCCTACTTCTTAATCATCCTGTAAGAGGTGTACTCCTTTGTGAAGGTGAGGGCTAACTCTTTAAAGCTGGTGATCGACCTTGGCGGCAAGGTGTGAAACTAGTCCTAGGTTGTTCCTCTCAAATTCACTGTTCACGTCGGTGCCTCCTATGACGTGGGCGTCGCTGGTTTACCTCCTCGTTGTCTCTACGAAGTAGATCTCCTCGGCTGTCTTGTAGGCACGACGTGTTGGTGGAATGAGTTTGCAAGGGATCCTCTGTGGCTTGTCACCGTGAGTTGACTCTTCTGGAGTGAGCAGGTGAGCGTTTCTTCGCTTATTTCATGAGGGAGACTGTGAGGCTGACTTCCTTGGGAGCCTAGTCTCGCATGAATACTTCTTTGCAGGCCTAGGAGAGTGTGAACATCAGATCGTGGGCCCAACTTCTCATGCACGTAGGTCCTTGGATTTTATCTTGATCAGAGACTCAATCTACTTTGAGTGAGGCTCATGAATACTTGTGACATGCTAGCATACTGGGTAACGTGCTCTTGTCCTCCTCCTTGCCTGCGTGCTCTTGTCCTCCTCCTTCCCTGCTTGCATCACCATGGGATCTAAGGCCAAGTTCTTGGACCAAATTGATCTGCTGAGGAGCTACCTAACCAAGTTGTTCCCTCTTTGAGTGAGCTGGTCTACTCAAAGAGGGAACAGATGGAGTTGTTCTGAGATTGGGCCGTAATTGGCGGTAGCGCCAAGATAGTCGTGAGTGGTGGCTGCACTATGCACCGTAGCTTCGTCATGGTGATGAGCCTCTAACCTGGCCGCAAGGCCATGTGGGGGCAAGGATGTGGCGACCACAGAGAGGTGAGGTGGAACCATGATCTCAGTCACGAGACTACGAGACTTATGGCTTTGGCTCGTCGCGGATTGCATTGTCGTGGCGGCCTTGCTTCTAGTGTGCATGCTTCCAACCATGGTTGTTTGGAAGGCTTTGGTTGAGAGATGAATAGGAGGAAACATATTCCTTTGATTCAGGAGCACGCGTTGACTATAAGTCATGCTTTCAATGAAAGCATCAAAATGTTTGAGCAAAATTCCGCATGGGAAATATTCGCACGTATATTGTTTGACCGTCAAACTTCCTTCTCTTTCTTCTCGCTCAATCCCTGCGAAAAAGGTTGGAGTAAATTGACCACACCCAGGGGGTGTTGGCCAAAGGCCCTCTGATGCCTAAGTTAGTTAGATTGGACCTTGAAAAAATACGACAATAGTTAAAGTGGTCGGAGTTTTCTGCATGCAGTACGAGAGAACCCAGGTGGCGAGGAGTCATGTGTGGTGGTGGTAGGAGCCGTGAGAGAGAGAGAGTCGAGAGTGGCGTGAGAGAGAGAGAGAGAGAGAGAGAGAGTTTTGGCTAGGGATTTAGGATTGAGTTTAGAATTACCTCATGTAACATCCCGACCCGAAAAATAAGGAAAATAAATTAATTAAAATAAGTTAATTAGAATAAGTGGAATTGAAGAAATAAAATAATTAAGTTAAGTAAATAAATTGAATTGATTAATAATTGTTGGGAATTTAAAATATTAAATAAATAAAGGGGCAAAAAGGTCATTTTCATTTTCGGGAAAGAATTTGGTGAAACAAGTAGCGGCATTGTGTCCGGCTCGTCAAAACGAGTTTGTGGACGTTTGGCACGCTCGGATCGGAGTTGTAACGAATAAAAAGGATGTAATGGGTATTACAAAATTTGAATAAAAAATTTGATAAAGGCCCCCCCAACACCGCAGCCGCTTGGTTTTGGTCACCGCCGCCACCTCCAACCTCCGTTGACGACGGGACCGGTCCTAGTCGAAGCCGCCGCTTGTAGCCGCCGGAAACTGCTAAAAACTGGATGGAATTTAAGTAAACTTACGAGCATTCGTTCGGGTGATTCCGGCGACCAAATTTGTCGAACCAGGTATGTAAACTCATCTACTCTTCGAGCTCTAGCTGATGGTTGGGTAGGAATTGATTGATTTTGAGCCTAGGATACCCGATCTATAAACCAAAGTTTTGGCCGGTTTTCGAGTGGAGATTCCGGCCACTTGCCGTCCAAATTGGACGTTCCCGTAGTTGAAGAAAGTGTTCCACTCGTCGAGTAGTAGCTGTAGGTGGAAGGATGGCCATTGGTTTGGAGTTTGTTAAAATGCCAAAAAATCGCTCAAGACACCCACCCAATTTGCCAACCCGTGTTCCAGTGCGTGGGCCCACTTGTGGCTGTCCAATTCCATTCCTAAATTATCCTTACATCGTCCCAAGCACGTTGGTGTGCTCGGATTCCAAATTGGATGTCGTATGACAGTTGAACGGATTTATGCCTATTCGACGTTATCAGGGTTAGATATGTTCGGACCTTTGGATCCGTCCCAATTTCACGTTTGTTGTTCCCTGTATTTCTAGGATCGTGTAGAAATTCGCAGATCGTGGGTCGGAGTCCCGGATGATCCGGATCAATGACTTAAAGTTTAATTAAATGAAAACCATCCGATCTTACGATCGCGAGAAATCCGACCGTTCGATTGAGACCAAACCTTCGGAACCTAATTGGTTGATCGTGAGTCTTCCAAGGTGGTCTCACCGGTTGAAAGGCGTAGTTTGACTCTAGAACTCTCTAGTAAATGAGCATTATTTTAAAGAACGAATTGAAGTGCATATAAAATGGTTTATCATGATTATTGAGACTAAAATATTGACTGACTCTAGGATTGGATATTTTATGAAATTTTTAGAATTGAAATTATATTTGAGACTTAAGCATATTTTGGGTCCCGGCTCATTTGCGGGACGTTGATGATTATAATTTATATTTATATTCTTGAGTATTGAATTCGGGACGTGGCAAACGTCCGGAGGCCTTTGTGTATGGATTTGGGTACTAAATGAATACTATGGATTCCTTGGATTTTATATTTGATGAATTGGAGTTTATGGTTATGTTGGGTTTTGTAATTTTACAAATTAGTTATGTTGATTTTAGAATCGTTATATCGTTTTAATTATGGATTCTTTCGATGACTTTAATATTTGAAAGTTGTGAATATCGTGGATTATGTCCTATACCTTTGGGAATTGATACTTTATACTTTTGGGAATTTATATTTATACATTTGGGAAACTTATACCTATGCTTTGAATTAAATATTTGGGTAGGGAGTACAGATGCTAATATTGTCCGGTTGATTTGGTAATTGGATTGGATTATACTTTTAAGAACAGTCATTTATATTTTGGATATATATTTTGGGCTTTGAGTCACGGACGTGTTGGATGTCCGGATACTTATAAGTTTGGGATAGTGAACTTTGAGAGTGAGTCTTCTTGTATACTGAAATATTAGGTGGCAGAGTTGCACCAAAAGTCATACCACCCCTAGTTTAAATGGTTACTAAGCCACACGGGTTGATGAAGGATTCCAGCGTGTGAGCTCACTTGTTGATGAAGGCTGCCGACATGTGAGTTCTATGTTGTCGATGAAGGATGCCGACACGTGAATCCTGTTGTCGATGGAGGATGCCGACATATAAATAAGGTATTGTCGATGGAGGATGCCGACATATAAATAAAGTTTTGTTGATGAAGGATGCCGACATGGGAACTATGTATTGTCGATGAAGGATGCCGACATGTGTTATGATTTAAAGTTAACGATTTCGAAATTGGCTTGTGTTGCTTTGTGGTATTAATGGACTTAAGAGTCGGGTATACAAACGTATTGTATTTCAACCTTATATTAATAAATGAATTGTAATGCTAGTTGTTATAACTACGTGTGGCTTGATCCCTCACGAAAAGGGGTACGTAGGTAGCATGGGGTTCCTCCTAGGTGTAGCCGCAAACTAACTTTTATTACCTTGTTGAGTTTGGTCTTGAATTTGTCAGTAGGCGGGAAGCCCGATTGAACTTGGTGAGTTTGATTGTTTGTTTATACTCCGGTTTTACTGATTGGTTGTTGTCGATTTGTGGTTGTGGTTATGAAGGGTCTGAAATCCGCATAGGATTGATGAGTGACTCTGGCCTGAGTCTTCAAAGCCACTAGCTTTTGTGCTTGGTTGGTAAGTATCGCTTGTTGAGAGTTGTGAAGTTATTTTACGCTCTTTAGAGGTTATGCATAAAGTTGATTGTGCTTTCATTGTTTGGGATCGTTATTTTGAATTGATTCGGAGGCCGGAGGCCCACCTCGTTTTGTGTATGTGCTTTGCATTGTGTATGCTGGCAGTTGGTGCATATTATTCTGTTGTTTCTGAACAAGTTGAATTGTGGAATTGTCCATTTTTCAGGGGAGACTCTGCAGAAATTTCGGCAGAAGTCTCAGCCTTTTCCCTTTTGTCTTGGGAAGAGTAAATTTTATTTTTAGTAAGTGGGACTGACAACGGTTGGTTGCCGAATGAGAATGCTGGATTCATCACGAATTTCGAGGAGGAATTTGGGACGGGTCTTGTCCAACGGGGTTTGGCACGGATTCCAAGGTGAATTCGGGTCGGGTCCTGTCACCTCATATGTGTGATGTAGCCATGTATCTATACTACTCCTTGTCAGCTAGGGTTTGAAGAATAATCCTTATTTAATTAGGATTATTCTTACCCAAAATAGGAGATTAGAATTAATCAAGGAGATTTGGTGGAAATCTCATCCTTGATTTAGGGAGATATTCATATCTTAAATTATAACTATAAATTGAGATCGGTAGCTTTTTTCTTTTTGAAAGGAAAATATATGTGCTTATTGGCAATAGAAATATACTATTTTAATTTAATAAGGATGATTCTATTAAAAATCACCTATAGATCAATCATACTTTTCTGGTATTAGGTCAGTAATTGCAGCCAAGTATTATTATTATTTTTTGTATGAAAAGGAAGTATGATTTACAAATTTCTATACATTTCTATTTATATATTGCATTGTAAGATTAATTCTTATCTTGGTAATGTGTGTGACCATTGGTGAAAAGAATGAAGTGGCCTATATTGCAGGGAAGGTTTTTTTGTAGTTTGAAATGGATAAAACTTGGATGTCAAAAGAATATGAAGATGGTGTTGAGCAATTTATTGTGTTTGTTGTAAGTCATGCAAGTAACCCCAAACTCATGAAATTTCCATGCCAAGTATGTGGAAATTTGATGTTTGAGACTCCTAAAGGGATAAGAGATCATATGTTTACAAGAGGTGTTGATCAAAGTTATAAGATGTGGAGTTGGCATGGGGAGGTGGTTGATATTGGAGGAACAACAAGTAGGGAAGTAAATTTTGATCAGTCACCTAAATACGAGCAGGTCCAAGAAACTTTAGGTTAATGTTGTTTATGATCCTTGTACTACTAACCATGATTCTTTTAGAAAACTAATTGAAGATGCTAAAAAGCCTTTATATCCTGGTTGCCAAAATTATACAAATCTATCTTCCTTGATGGAACTCAACAACATTAAAGGAAAAAATGGGATTTCTGACAAATGTTTTCAGAGTTGTTGAGTACTCTTGGCAAAATGCTTCCGGTAAACGATGAAGTGCCTACATCGATGTATGAAGCTAAGAAGACGATGATCACGCTGGGTTTGGAATATGAGAAAATACATGCATGTCCAAACAATTGCATACTTTATAGGAAGGAGTATAGGGATTTTTCTTCTTGCCCAATATGCAACATATCAAGATGGAAGACAAAAAAAGATAGTTCGCCTAAGAAGAGGAAAGGAGTTCATGCAAAAAATTTATGGTATTTTCCTCCCATTTTGAGGTTTAAGAGAATGTTTCAATCAACACAAATGGCAAAGGATTTGACTTGCCATGCCCATGGAAGAGTAATTGATGGCAAACTTCGTCACCCAACAGATTCACCATCTTTGAAGCTTATTGACCAGATGTGGCCAAATTTTGTAGCGGAAACTAGAAATCTTCGGCTAGCTCTTTCAGCAGATGGCATAAATCCCCATAGTTCTCTTAGTAGTCGGTACAGTTGCTGGTCGGTTATAATGATTACTTACAATCTTCCACCATGGTTGTGTGTGAAACAAAAATTTATGATGCTATCATTATCGATATTAGGTTCGCGACAGCCAGGTAATGACATTGATGTTTATCTGGCACCCTTAATTGATGATTTGAAAAATCTATGGTAGGAAGGCATTAAATTTATGATTCATACAAACAACAGTTGTTTACCTTAAAGGCTGTTTTGTTATGGACGATCAATGATTTTCCTGCATATGGGAATTTGTCTGGCTGTGTTGTTATGGGATATTATGTGTCCAATTTGTGGGGAAGATACATATTCAAATCGGTTGACACATGGCAAGAAGAATGTTTATACAGGATATAGGCGTTTTCTTCCCCAACACCATCCGTACCGAAAACTAAAGAAAGTATTTAATGGTAAGCAAGAGTTTGGGCTTCCCCCCAATTCCATTGGGTGGAGATGAAATATTAGAAAAGCTTAATGGGATTCATGCGTGTTGGGGGAAGAAAAAGGCAAAGCCTAAAGCAGCCAGCAACAATGAAAATTGCTTCAAGAAGAAGTCAATATTCTTTGCGTTAGAATACTGGAAACATTTGCATGTTTGTCACATATTGGATGGTATGCATATTGAAAAAAATGTGTGTGAGAGAATCTTTGGTACATTGCTTAACATTCCGGTAAAGAGTAAGGATGGAGTTAACTCTCGGCTTGACCTTGTGGATCTGGGCCTAAGAACAAAATTAGCCCCTGATTTTTCCAAAAAGAGACTTACTTGCCAGTAGCATGTTATTCACTAAGTAGGATGGAGAAAAAGATATTTTGCCAAACATTATTTGATATGAAGGTTCCGGAAGGATATTCTTCAAACTTTAGAAGCCTTGTCTCAATAGAGGAGTTGAAGCTTTATGGTCTTAAATCTCACAATTGCCATGCTTTGATGCAACAACTACTACCAGTGGCTATACGTGGAGTGCTTCCTAAGCATGTGAGATATGCTAATACAAGGTTTTGCTTATTTTTCAATGCCCTATGTAGTAAGGTGGTAGATGTGTCTAAACTGAACCAAATAAAAAATGATCTTGTCATCACATTATGCTTGTTGGAGAGATATTTTTCACCTTCTTTCTTTGACATTATGGTTCATTTAACAATTCACCTTATAAGAGAAGTAAGATTGTGTGGGCCAGTGTATCTAAGATGGATGTATCCCTTTGAAAGATTCATGAAAGTCCTCAAGGGTTATGTGTGTAATCGTAACCGTCCAAGAAGGATGTATTTCTAAATGTTACATTGCAGAAGAAACAATTGAGTTTTCAACAGATTATATATCATGATCTGATGCAATTGGAAATCCATATGCTACAAAGCATAAGCTACAAGTGAGTAAGCCCTTAACTGGTAGTCGTCTTGTTACAGTTGATCTTAAAATGTGGGAACAAGCACATCTTCATGTTTTGGACAATACTGAAGAAGTTCAGCCTATAGAGTAAGAACTTAACCTACAATAGTTTTTTTTTTCTTTCATAATCTTGGATAGTGAATCTGGTACATATTTTATTAAGCATAATTTTTTTATATTCCTGATTTGATAGGATGCATATGGCTTGGCTAAAGTTACAAAAGTGGTTGAAGGATGAACATAACCGCACCTTTATCTACTGGTTACAAAATAAGGTATCAATTAAATTTTGTCAATTTTCATCCTTACTGACAAGACTCGCTCCGAATTCCTCGGAATCCATGACGGATCCTGTGTTTTTCCGACATCTAACCGATGCCGGGCCCACTTACTAATTTCAAACATCATCTTCCCCTAAGACAAAGGAAAAGAGGGCTGAGGCTTCTACCGAAATTTCGGCAGTCTCCCCAAAAAAACGTACTTTACCAAAATTTTCAACCTGTCAAAAACACAGTTTAAAATCACCAAACTTCAGCATGCATAAAGTACATTACACACAACAACAAAAAAAGGCCTCAGGCCTCATAACCAAACATTTTCTAAAACGTTCTTGCTTTTGAACTCCTTTGTAAATCCATACATCGTAACAATTATCGTAACAGCAATCAGAAAAGACCTTTCTTCATACAAATTTCATTTCCACACTTCGAGCAATACACAGCTCGAACAGTTTATTTTGCTCCTGCACCTAGGTTAAACCCCAGGCTTTTATGAGGGATCAAGCCACACGTAGTTCTTAAATCAACAATCACGATTAAGATAATATACGATTATTTAAAGTAATACCAACAATTAAATTTAGATTCATTTACAACATCAAATTCGATAAGGCACACACTGAACACTTTATAAGTTCCTTTCCTTTTAACAGTTCTTTCCCGCAACCATACCCTATATGTTGGCTGCGCAAATTTCATAGCCTGGTGTCTTGGGCAAAGGGGATATGCACCAACACATGTCGCCCTACTTCGTGTTGGATGGGTGTGCGTGGGCGTGCCAGCACGGTCTACTGTGCATTCAAAGATGAGTTGGATGGATGGATGGATGGATGGATTGAGTGCGCATGTTTGGATTTGACTTCGCTCAAAGCGATTGTGGTCGAGAGAGGAACAAGTCTCGGCCGTCAGATTCACGGCATGAGCTACAAGGCCGTTGGTGATGGTGTCAATGGTGGAATACAGTTGGTGGACGAGTGTTGAGGCCTAAAAAAGTCACGAGAAGCCCAAAGATATTTAAAGGCCAATATAACATATAATAGTGGTCATGCGTTAATCCAAACTTTATTTTGGGAATTAATTCATAGAAATAGTGTACATGCCATGCCAAGCTAATAATACATTTTTCCTATGCCAATCACTTATCAAGCCCACATGAACCCAAGTCATGTGGTTCACGGGGCATGCACGAGGGATTGTGGTGTGGAAGGTTACGGAGGTCCACAAGGCCCACGGAAGCTCTTGGATAATGGAGACTTTGGGCTAGCTACTTGGGAGCACCAAAGTCCAAGCCCATTACTTGGAGTTCTCCAATATGGGCAAGCAAATGAGATATTCTTCAAGCACTTCCTATTACCCGTTGGAAACAAACCTCTTCTAGCACTCCTTATTACCCTCTGGAAATAAGCCAATTCCGACACCTCTTTTTACCCATAGGAAATAGTCATTTTCCAAATCCTAGCTTTACCTACTGGAAAATAGCATGCCCCAATACTTCCTTTTAACCATTGGAAATAGGCTGGTCCAAGCACTTCCCTTTGCCTATTGGAAATAAAGAAACACCCTCACCCTCTATAAATTGGCATTCATGGCTCAAGCACAAACCATTCATACCAGAGTCATCAAGCCCCCTCTCATGTGGCTGCTGTAAGCATTTCCAATAGCCATCAACCCCCTTCCTTAGTCGTCACACCATCCCTTGGTTGCTCAAGCATCCCAGCAACCACATCAGACTTCCTTTCTTCCTTCATTCGGCTGCTGCAAGCTTTCCAGCAACCATCCCAGTCATAGCCTTCAACACTTCAAGCTTTTCCTCCATAGCCTTCAAGCCTCAAGCTTTCCCTTCAATCTTCCCTAGAAAGCCTCACCAAGCAATACTTCAAGATTTTCCTCCATAGCCTTCAAGCCTTAAGCTTTCCCTTCAATCTTCCCTATAAAGCCTCACCAAGCAATACTTCAAGCTTTTCCTCCATAGCCTTCAAGCCTCAAGCTTTTCCTTCCATCTTCCTATAAAGCCTCACCAAGCAATACATCAAGCTTTTCCTCTCTCCTCATACCCTTTCCAAACAATCAAACCACCATAGCCATAGCTTCACATAACAATTTCTCAACACCCAAACTCAAGCATATCAAACACCAAGCCAAGCACAAGCATTCTCATTTGCTAAACTTGTGGGTCTTTAGCTCCCACACTCCAAGCTCTCATACCAAGCTCATATAATTTCAGTTCAACATTATCAAGTCATCTTCAACCATCCAAAAGCATGACCAAGCATTCATCAAGTTGCTGGAAATCTACTCAAGCCACCCATCCTTTATCTCCATCTCTCTCTCTGTCTTTGTCTCTCTGTCTCTCTGTCTCTCTCTCTCTTTCTCTCAAAAAGCTCCATCCCAAATCTAAAACACCCATCCTCTCAAGCTAAAACCATAGTCATTACCTTTTGGTAAGAGAAATGTAGGTAGCACAAGCTTTTCGTCTACCTGCCGGAAACACCGAAAATCTCAAGCCTTAGTCCTTTCCTCATGCTCGTTTTCTTTTAGCTCCCACACCCCAAGCTTTCATGCCAAGCCTAGTAGTATCTTGATTCACCAAAGCAAGCTCTCATGCCAAGCCCGTGCAACATTAATGCACCATCTCCAACTCTTCATCTAGCTACCGAAAACGTCAGCACAAAACATGCAGCCGCTGCAAGAAGAATAAAGTACTCCCTTGGGACTTGCTTCTCTCTTGAGATGTTTTGGGTCTAGTTCTCGCTAACTCAGAAAAAGGGGCAACTTCACCGTTTGCTCTTTCCAGCAGCCCAGGCCCATTCATCAAGCTGCTGGAACGAAAAAGACCCCCACATAAATGGCGACTTCATTGGGGACTAGGCCATTACTCTTACATCAGCTCCTCCACACAAGCTTTAAGTCACGCCAATCCAATATACCAAAGATAAGAGTGTTTTCTCCTCTGGTTTCTTTTTCTTAGACATCTACTCTACATAACAACCTTAACAATGTTGGTAATATTATTGCTTTCTCTACTTCTTAGATATATGTTCTCAAGCTAAAAGAAATCTTGTGAGATGACCGGGGTTGAGGCAAAACAAGCATCCATGCCGCTGAGGTGCCAGAAACACCAAAAGCAAATTCCACATCCCATTGCAACTCCCAAATGACTTGGGGGCTTCATACTAAGAAAATCAGAGAAAAGGAAAAGTCAAGCCAAGCATTCCTTGAAACAAGCCAAATCTCAAGCTATGCCAAAATCAAGTCTCTGAGCAGTCAAGCACTCCACAACCAACTTAATCGGAAAAATCCAGGGACTAGTTACATGCACACATTGAACAAATACGATGCTTACTTGCCAAATAACCACCACGAGCAAACAATGAATCTGCAACAAGCAAATTGAGTCAATGACATGCTTCTCCAAAAGATGAGATTTCTCTACTATCTCATACTTGCTTAGTATATCTGATCTCATACTACATTTTTTTTGGCAACATACAATCTTTGCTATAATCAATGTATAACCAAATACCTGTATTATGGATGTAGACCCAACTCATGGGTTCAAGCGATAGCTTCCACAAGTGGAACACCCACTATCTTTCTCTCCAATCTCATGCTAAAAACAATCTTGTGAGGAGGTCTCGGGGGCTTAGACAAATCCAGCATCCATGATACTAAGGTGCTGGAAAACACCGAAACAATTCCCCAACGAGCTGACTTGGGGGCTTCATGCCAAGCCAATTCAAAGAAACAGAACCATGATCCAGCGTGCCAAGCAAACAAGCAAACTCATCCACCTCTTGTGCCATACAACATAAAATCATCTATTTGATTACAAAAAGCCCATCCAATCCAGCATTATGGTACAAGCAATTTTCTATTTTCCCTTTTGAAATATGCCAAGTATTACCAACTCAACAACCGTTTACCTTTGAGTTTCCACCAGTAACCAACACACCTTGCATATGACAAAATCAATTTTGTATTTCACTGCCAAACATTATGCCTTTTCAAAACCTCAACCTCTTGGGGGGGCTTACCCATGTCACAACATGCTGCCATTTAGACTTATGCAACCTCATGCTGTAAGTGATGACGCAAGACATCTGCAACATGCCAAGCAAATCAAACAAGTCAAATTTACATGTCAAGTGAAAAGAAAAGAAAAACCAAATCAAGCACAAGCCAAGCATCTAGCACATAAATTTAAGGAAAAATCGAATTTCTCATGCCAGACCAAGCTATACCTTGATTCCAAGTAACTGTGTGACTCAACTTCATTCCATTTTCATGTCAGACCAAACTTTATTCAACCCAGCTATTAGATTATTTACATCCTCAGAGAAAGTCCAAGCTAAACAAAGCTGCAGTCTTCCAGCACCTACATATTTTCTAGCACTCACCTATTTCAAATATCAATTGTCTCACTCAAAGTTCCCTGCGGTCAAGCAGTTCCAAACCTCCAGAAACCTTCATATTGCAAGTCAAGGTACAAGCAACCAACACTCATGTTCAAGCTATCAAATTCCTAGCTAAGAATCAGGCCCGTAGAAAACAAGGAGGCGCCGGAAGCATAATTTTTCTAGGCAAACTCAAGATCTTTGAATGATGCTTCAGTCCTGATACTTGCAAGAAACTTCCTTGCTCTCATTTCTTTAAGAGAAACACCTGCAAAGTAGAAGATGATGCATAAGCAACAAGCAAACTTATCAATCAAGCATTTGACTATTTCGCATGGCATAACACCAATTCCCAAACTAAATTAAGCTCTACATTTCTCAAGCTACAACACAAAGCAATATTCAGGAAGTAGTCCTTACATTATTATGCAAGCAATATAAGGTCCTTATGAGGTCTCATGCCAAGCAAAGCAAGCCATGCCATGCAAAAAAGAAGAAAAAAAGGGGAGAGACCATATCTTCTCTTTACATGCCAAGCAGAGTAGTCAAGCAAATCATCCCAACTTGAAAATACAACAATATCAAGGAAAATGATACATAAGAAAGTATAGAGAAGTCCAAACAAAGTCATGCTCTAGCCCGACCAAAAATCATGCAAGACATCCAAAAGAATACTGCATCAATCTACCGCAACCAACATGCAACTTACCGCCGGAAAGGTTGAATCATGCAATATGGCTCATCACAAATTATCCTAGCTATGGTGCTGAGAAATGAATATGGATGTCAAACCATGCTCAAGCTTCTGACACAATCGTAGAGTTATTCCACAGTCGTAAGCATTACAAGCCCAAGTATTCAAGAAATGAGGCTAAAACACCATGAGCAATTAAGCCTTGCTATTGATATTGTCAAGGAGCATGAAGAGTTGTTGGAAAGAAATAACACAACAAGCTTTTTCAATAATGCAATTATCCGAGTATAATCTATGCCATATACCAAGCAAGAAAGATGGATAGCACACCAAGCAGCCTCTATGATTCCAGCAAAACATATTCAACATGCCACAAGCATTCCAGGATCGAAATGCAAAAACTAAGATCAAGCTCTTCGAGGCTCAAGAAAAACATGTGCAACAAGCCAAGTAGTCACTTCTCAACACTCCAAGCTCATGGATCAAGCGAATCGAATCATTGCAAAGGCTAAAAGAAACTCGCAAGTCAATTATGGCATGCCAAGAAAATCCACTAGCCCAAACTACATGCCAAGAAATTACATTTCATTCAAGCAATCCAAGCAATTAAGACATTTCAAGCAAATTGAGTCGCATTGGAAAACTCATGCTCTCGCGACAATACCCAAATCAACACTCAATTCCAAGAGAAAAGAAATGCTAAATTCTCAAACAAAAGCAACATGCCAAGCAAAACTTATACACAAGCTTTCCAACCATTCTAACCGGTACATCCCACCTTTGGAAAATCACTATAAATCAAGCTTACAACCAACAAATCCCAAACTTTCCAGACTAGAACTACACATATCAAGCTTCATTTGCTCAAAATTTCGTTGCATTTAGAGCTAAGTAAGCATGTCAAATAAATTCCCGAAACAGGCCATGCAGCAGAAACTGCACAATTCTAGCTGGAACATCCTACCTTTGGAAAATCACTAGAAATTGAGTTTACAACCAACAAATATCATACTTTCCAGATCAAAACTAGACACATCAAGCTTCATTTTCCCAAAATTTCATTGCATTTGGAGCTAGGAAAGCATGTCAAACAGATTCCCAAAACAGGCCATGCAGTAGAAACTGCACCATTTCAGCAGCTTAGCCCTCACTTTGAAATTGCAACAAGACTAGCCCTCACTTTCAAATGGCACAAGACTAGTTCCAACAGACCCATTGGGAAGTCTAATTTCATGTGTCAAAAGCTCCAGTTCATAATCAAGGAAAGAAATTTCGAAAGTTCAAAGAATATCCCACAAGCTACTTTGAGACATTTTCACAAAGAATAATGGAGTATGATCCTGTTACCCAAGTATTGCCATACGATGAGCAATTTGATGCAGAAAATGAGGATAATGAAGATTATGCAAGATTAGATTGTGAGGGGATTTGGATTAGTAAAAAATGATTAAAAAAACCAAAACTGGTATACAAAAACTTTATTTTCCTTCTATATGTCTAGATTCTTCATTTTATATAATTATATAAATGTAAATGTAAATATTAATATATAATTGATCATCTTTCCTTATGTCAAGTGATTTGAAACTATTGTATAATATGTTTCAGGTTGCTAGCTTATGTTGGCGCTTCCATGTTTGTGCAATTCGTTATATGTAGAGGGATACACTTTTGCTAGAAAAAAGAAGGGTGATTTGGATTGCTATTGGGGAAGTTGGGGAGATGTTGACTGCTTTTGGAATGAGGGCACACTTTGGGTCTTCGATTCTTATGTGATACACAATTTCTCTTTCTCTCTTCCAGATATGAATTAGAAAACTATCATTACTACAACTTGTATTTTGGCTAGTTTTTTTTTCTTCTTTTTTTTTTTCTTTTAGGATGGGTGATGTTTTGTTAATGGTCCTGCTTTCGGTATTCTATTTCTCACAGTTTGAGCAATGTCGACTTTGTGGATTGGTAGCCCAATTTGATTGTAGTTACCACTCTTTATTTATATAATTCTTATGTTCAATTTGTAAGAAAAAAAATATGATCTAGTTCTTTGTACATACATTAAATTTAGTTTTATATGTCTTCTTATGAGATTGATTTTCCTATTTCTTTGATCTGAATTGTCCAATTTCTTTCACCAATTCATTTTAGATCGAGCCCAAAACTTGGTCAACATCATAATATGGTGGGAGGAGTTATTTGGTGAGTTTTGAGTGAAATCCAATCACTAGAACTATGCAATGCACCAACCACTCCACTTACAGTTCGAAATTAATACGAAATTGAAGTGTCCAATTTCTTTGACCAATTGATTTCGGATCGATCCCCAAACTTGGTCAACATCATAATATGGTGGGAGGAGTTATTTGGTGAGTTTTGAGTGAAATCCAATCACTAGAACTATGCAATGCACCAACCACTCCACTTACGGTTCGAAATTAATACGAAATTGAAGTGTCCAATTTCTTTGACCAATTGATTTCGGATCGATCCCCAAACTTGGTCAACATCATAATTTGGTGGGAGGAGTCATTTGGTGAGTTTTGAGATAAATCCAATCACTAGAACTATGCAAAGCACCAACCACTCCGTTTACAGCAAGAACTTCGTACGAACTTGAAGTGTCCAATTTCTTTGACCAATTGATTTCAGATCGAGCCCAAAACTTGGTCAACAACATAATATGTTGGGACGAGTCATTTGGGGAGTTTTGAGTGATATCCGATCTCTTGAACTATGCAACGCACAAACCACTCCATTTAAGGCACGCACATCGTACGAACTTGAAATGTCTAATTTCTTCGACCAATTTATATCAGATCGAGCCCAAAGCTAGGTCAACATCTTAATATGGTGGGACGAGTCATTTGGTGAGTTTTGAGTGAA
Organism: Prunus padus; assembly: GCA_024362665.1. Taxonomy (NCBI): domain Eukaryota; kingdom Viridiplantae; phylum Streptophyta; class Magnoliopsida; order Rosales; family Rosaceae; genus Prunus; species Prunus padus. Next base: position 2,251,540 of record JANFAM010000003.1, on the reverse strand, counting down.
ATCCAATCACAAGAACTACGCAATGCACCAACAACTCCATTTACGGCATGAACTTCGTACGAACTTGAAGTGTCCAATTTCTTTGACCAATTGATTTCGGATCGAGCCCAAAACTGGATGAACAGCACAATATGGTGGGAGGATTCAATTAGAGAGTTTTGAGTGAAATCCAATCACTAGAATTATGCAACGCACCAACCACTCCACTTACGGTTTGAAATTAATACGAAATTGAATTGTCCAATTTCTATGACCAATTGATTTCGGATCGAGCCCAAAACTTGGTGAACATCATAATTTGGTGGGAGGAGTCGCTTGGTGAGTTTTGAGATAAATCCAATCACTAGAACTATGGAAAGCACCAACCGCTCCATTTACAGCAAGAACTTCATACGAAGTTGAAGTGTCCAATTTCTTCGACCAATTGATTTCAGATAGAGCCCAAAACTTGGTCAACATCATAATATGGTGGGAGGACTCATTTGGTGAGTTTTGAGTGAAATCAAATTACTAGAACTGCGCAGTTCACCAACCATTCCATTTACGGCACGAACTTCGTACGAAATTGAATTGTCCAATTTCTTTTACCAATTGATTTCGGATCAAGCCCAAAACGGGGTCAACATCATAATACGGTGGGAGGAGTCATTTGGTGAGTTTTGAGTGAAATCAAATCACTTGAACTATGCAATGCACCATCCACTCCACTTACGGTTCGAAATTAATGCGAACTTGAAGTGTCCAATTTCTTTGACCAATTGATTTCGAATCTAGCCCAAAACTTGGTCAACAACATAATATGGTGGTAGGAGTCATTTGGTGTGTTTTGAGTGAAATCCAATCACTAGAACTATGCAATGCACCAACCACTCCATTTACGGCACGAACTTCGTACACAGTTCAAATGTCCAATTTCTTTGACCAATGCATTTCGGATCGATGTTAACTCGCAAGTGTACGGGCCAATTAGTAGTATAGCAAGACAAGTACGAGGTCGTACCCACAAGGACTGGGAAGTTCAAATTAGTTATGTACTTAGATTACCCAATTCTAGAAACAAGAAGTTAAGTCTAAAACAGATTTTAAAGAGAGATTGATTGACTTTGTGAAAACAAATGAAACAAAACGAAATTGCAAACAAAGGTAAAGTAAACAAGTGTATCAAAGAGTGGTTTTGAGGTTGGAAACAGATTTGGAGACTAGGGCATTCGATTCACCATAACAATCCAATTCTAGGTTATAAGGATTCAAGTGACAAGTCCGATTCGATTCAAAGATTGATTCTAGCTAAAGTATGATTAAGCCATGGTGTTTGATCCTAACCTTGTATTTCAAATTCCCTAATTAAGCCCTTATTGTCGAACTTAAATCAAGCATTAGAAATCCATTAAGCATAGAAGAATGTTTTAAACAACCAAGCATGTATCTAATCCCTATTGACGAATGTCCATACATACTCATCTTATTCATAGTTCAATTGAAACAAAAGCATAAGGTGTCTACTTTAGTTTCAACCAAAATACACAACTCTCAATGGTAGCTAGGCATTCAGATTAGCATATAAGTAGATAGGCATAATGAATAAGAGCATGAATCTTGAATCAAACTTGAAACTTGGAATTTATAAACCCAGAATATTCATGTTAGGTTACATCGAAGCCCTAGTAATGGATTTAGCTACTCATAATGGGAAAGAAACATAAACAGAAATGAGAAAGCATAATGAATGTAACAAGAGTAGAAAAACCCTTTTCTGAAGTTCTTGTGGTGTCCAATGCTTCTCCAAGAGCTTCTCCACGCCTAATACTTCTCCAAGCACTTCCCCACGTCTAGAAGAATGTATGAAGGTTAAGGAGGTGATTTGGGATGAGTTTGGGTGAGTGGTGATGGTTGAGAAAGAGGAAATTCGTAGGGAAATGGAAGGCAGGCTTGCAGGGACAGTTTTGGTGATTTGAGGCTGTTTAGAGTGTTGGGAGTGTGTCTGGAGTGTTTGGGGAATTATGGGAGTGTGGAGGATGGTGTGTAGGATGTCTGAAGGATCTGAAGGATGTGAAAGATGTGAAAGATGTGAGAGATGATGTCTTATGGAATGAATGAGAGTGGTATTTATAAGGAGAATGAAAGGAGAATTCTGAATTGATTAATGCCTCCACTAACCACACTAATGCATTAGAAAATCAGTTTCCCTTCTTTTCTGGCTAGTGCAGCTCCCACATGCAGCTAATGGAGAACCCCACTAGAAATCACATCTCATGCACAGCTCATCATGACCAAGAAATTTCATGGGCTCACGAATTGGGCTTCCCTTAATCAACTGATGACATTGAGCCATCCATCTTCAATTTTAGAATGTCATCTTTCCAACCACATATCATTTGGGCCAATCCAAGTTCGGAGGAAGGAGTTAAGGCTGAAACAAATTTCTAACTCAGTCTGCACGTTTTTGGATCATTTTGCATATTTGGGCCCCCATTGCTACCTAAAGCTCAATTAAGCTGAATGACAAACATAACAGAGATCAAAAGCACAAGTTTAACTCAAAAACATAACTAAATCATATGCTAGAAGGGTACAAAATGATATACAATTATGAACCGATCAAATACCCCCAGACCTAGATTTTGCTAGTCCTCGAGCAAAACAAAACAAAACAAAGGTAAAAACAAAAACAAGAAGTTAACTAGACCACTTCCGCAGGTAACTCGATTGCATTGAGCATATGCAACAAGCCTTTAAACCTCTAGGCATCCCTAGTAGGAGGAGTTGTGTCTCTGAGGGTTTAACAGATACGATACCCACAAACGCTTTCCCGACTCTACAAAACAAAGCGGTTAGAAAACCTTTGAAATCAACTAATGAAAATGAAAGAAAACTTGAGTCATACCTCCAACACCATAGAGTTGCCAAGAGAAGTGATCAATCAGTGTGTAATGTGGAAGCTATAGCTCAAAGGCACACGGCTTCAAAGCAAGCACACTCAAACTTTGAAGAAAGATCATGCTTCGACTCTAATTCTCGCAGAAAGTACTCAATCACTCGGAACCTATGGTATTATTCTCTCAAGCAAGCATGAGTGAGTATATGACAGAGAAGCACAATTTTTGGTTAGATCTCATGAAAGGAATCAAATACTAAGAATAGAGATACACACATACTTACAAGCACCCATGAATACATACTCAAAGATCAGCTAGGTCTTTCACAAGGTTGTAATGAAAGGCTAAGGCTAGGGGAAATTGAAGAATTGGAAGGAAAAACAAGTAACTTAAGAACATACCAAGGTTGCATTCTTCATTGATCTGCAAGGTATCTTTGATTTAGAATGGCATGGATGCAAACTTGATGGTATGACCTGGCATACACCTTATTTTTCACACTTAGATCATATCAAAACACTTTCTCTTTTATCTTTCTTATTTTCTGATTTGATCTGCTTCTTCTTTAACTTCATTGCATACATTCACACCAATTTTCTTTCATGTACATGGCAGAAACTTCCTTGCTTCAAACTTCATCTTGGCGAACCTTGGTAGATTCCTAAGCTATAGGGTATGGCTATAATAGGTTAAGTATCTCAGATTGAGATACAAAGGTAGGGAAATGATGAGGGTGGTAGAAGAAAAAGGCTTGAAGTGTTTGGCTTCAAGAGGGCTGATGGAACACACATATGGGTACGATGAAAAGAAAGCATAAAGAACGGTTAAGCACACATAGCCTAGCATCACTTCAATGAGTTCATTCATGAGTGAGAGCAAGCACATGGTATCTGCAAAAGACAATCATCCTTAGTATTCAATCAAAATGGAACAATGAGATCATTTAGAGTGAATTGAAGAAATAAGTAGGGATGAGAATTAGAAACACTTTCAACCCTCTCAAGAAAGCAAATAGGCTCGATATAGCTCACTAGGGTAGTCTCCACTATTCTCCTTCAAGAATTTGAGCATGGTACTTTAGCCACCAGAATTCTAAGAGCAAAAGCTTTGTGAGTGCAAAAATCTGATATGAAAACCTTAATGGCAGCTCCATAGCATTGATTGAATGACATTCTTAAAAAAAAAAATTAGTGACAAAAGAAAACAAATTGAAAACCTTCCCCCCCACACTTAAATGAAGCATTGTCCTCAATGTTTGAACCACAGATGATTGAGAACTTGTAAACAATAAGGTGGAAAGGTAAGAAAGGATTTAGAGAAACTCCCCCTTGATGCGATTAGGTCGACTGCTACTAAACACCTTCTTCTTGAACACATGGGTTGCCTCCCAAGAAGCGCCTTAGTTACTATCTTGGCAAGACATCCAACTGTTTATGATGAATTGGGGGGTTTCGGCTCAATCGCCTCTTTATGCATGGCTAGATAGTTTACCCAGCTTCTTCTTCTTTTCCTTCGCTTCCTTTGTTTTTTCCTTTTCTTTTTCTTCAAGTGTGTAGGGAGTGCAACATTGAACATTATGGTGACCATGGATGGTTCCAATTTGATGGAGGATTTTCCAAGAGGCTCGAGTGGTGGCCCAAAAGATGGTGGGTATGGCTGGAATACTTCTAGGGCAGTTACCACTTCCTGAAACTCCGGTTCAACATGACCTTCCTCTTCTTGTGAAAGGACAACTTCTATAGCATCATTGGACTGTTTCTGCAAGGTCTTGGAAGAAACTTCATCATTCACAACATCAATTGAAAAACAAGTGTCAAGAGAGGTAGAACGTTGAGATGGAGGATCAAACACTTTAAATTCAGCAGTTTCACCCAATACGAGTCATGGAGAGGGTGCCATCTTTCACATTGATGATTGTGTTTGCAGTGGCCATGAATGGCCGGCCTAAGAGAATAGGATCAACACGATCTCCATTTGGGTTATCCTCCATGTCCATCACTACAAAATCAACAGGGAGAATTAGTGTATTAACTTGAACTAAAATATCTTCTACGATACCTTTTGGATATTTGATAGAATGATCAGCTAGTTCAAGTCGCATTGAAGTCTTCTTCATCCCTTCTAAGCCAAGCTTTTGATAAACTGAATACGGCATTAGATTGATGCTTGCTCCCAAGTCCAACATGGCTCTTCCAACCTTCTTGTCTCCAATGTTAATGGGAATGTCAAAGCTGCCAGGATCTTCTAGTTTTGGTGGAAGCTTCCTTTGCAACACTGCACTTACATTCTTGTTCAGCTTGACTTCTTCATTTGGAGTAAAATTGAGCTTGTGAGTTTTCAAGTTCTTGATGAACTTTCCATATGCAGGAATCTGTTCAATAACATCAAGCAAAGGCAAATTGATATTAACTTTACTCAAAATATCATAAATTTCTTTAAAAGCCTTATCTTGCTTTGCTATCTTAAGACGCCCTGGAAATGGTATTGGTGGAACATATGGAGCGGGTGGCACATATCTATCTTCTTGATGATGTGGGGGCACAAATTTGTCATCCCTCCTATGCAATTGGAATGGATTAGGTCCTGCGAATCTGAATTGGCCTTAGGAGCAGATTGTTGCACTTGGGTACTGTGGTCTCCTCCTCCTCTTCTTCGTCCTCTACAACAACAACATCATTTGAAAGATTGGAATCAACTTTGTTATCAACTATCTTACCTGATCTGAGCACGTGAATGGCCTTGACTTCGTGGTTCTTTGGATTGATCACAGTTTGGCTTGGCCATGTCCGGGCTCTCTTTGGTTGATCTCAGCAGCTATTTGGCCTATTTGAACTTCCAATTTGGAGATGGCAGCTTGTGTAGTTTGTTGGAAATTAGATTGGTTGATTGCCATTTGCTTCACTATATCCTCCAATGATGATGATTGTTGTGGCCTTTGGAATGAAGAGGGATTGGCTTGATTCTGTGTATTCCTCCATGAAAAGGTTGGATGATTCCTCCAACCTGGATTATAACTTTGAGAGTATGGATCATTTCTTGAACCTTGGTTGTAGGAACTTACCAACTTAGCTTGCTCTTGCACAAATTCTGGATATGCAGCCCCAAGTGGACAAGCTATGGTAGCATGATCATGAGTTTCACATATGCTACACACTTCCTTTGGAGGGTTTCTTGAGTTCAATGCAAGAAGAGCATCTAGTTTTTGTTCCAATTTTGAAATCTGCACACTAGAAGCATCATTAGAACCACTAACAACACGTTTACCTCTTGTATCAGTGTGTTGGGTCTCCATTGCTATCGCCTCAAAGAGTTCATATGTTTCTTGGGGAGTCTTGGTTTTATAAGAACCACCTGCAAAATTGGTGACAATATTACGACTAGAAGGGGTTAGTCCTTTATAAAACATACGCATTTGAAGTTTCAAAGGAATCCCATGATGAGGACATTGATTGAGCAGCGCATTGAATCTCTCCCATGCTTCACAAAACGATTCATCATCTTGTTGTGTAAATGAGAAGATCTTGTCCCTAAGCGTGTCGGTCTTTTGCGTGGAGAAGTATTTCTCCAAGAACTTCTTACGAATGGCATCCCATGTAGTGAGTGAACCAGGCTTTAAGGAATTGAGCCAATACTTCGCCTTATCCTTCAAAGTATAAGGAAACACTCTCATTCGAAGTTGATCTTCCGTCACAACTGTCAAGGGGAAAGAACTCACAGCAATAATAATATCCTTTATATGAGTTAATGGATCTTCATTAGGTAAACCATAAAAGGAAGGCAACATATTAAGATGAGAAGATTTAAGCTCATAGTTTCGAGCTACGGGGGGTAGCAAAATGCTTGAAGGAGATGCTGGAATTATTGGGATATCAAGGTCTCCCATTAACTCATTGGCAGCCATCTCTTCTTCTTCTTGGTCTGAACTTGCTTCGAATTTGAAAGTGAAGAACCAGGGAGGTCAGTGTGGAGAGCAAGACTTGTGAATGTGGCAGAGCTTGCTCTTTTGCGATTGCCAACTCTCTTTCTAGTCGATTCTGAATTTCAGAGATCACTCGATTGGGTTGCAACGTTGGTCTTCCTTCCAATGATCTAGAATGTCTAAATGAAGACCTCACTTGATCAATGAATGGTCTTTTAGACATAAACTACCTGAAACAGAAAAATTTGAATTAATTAGAAACACTAAAAGAATAGGGTAACCTTGGGCACATAACCAGGGAAGAACTTTCGTTCGGTCCCGGCAACGGCGCCAAAATTTTGTTAACTCGCAAGTGTACGGGCCAATTAGTAGTATAGCAAGACAAGTACGAGGTCGTACCCACAAGGACTGAGAAGTTCAAATTAGTTATGTACTTAGATTACCCAATTCTAGAAACAAGAAGTTAAGTCTAAAACAGATTTTAAAGAGAGATTGATTGACTTTGTGAAAACAAATGAAACAAAACGAAATTGCAAACAAAGGCAAAGTAAACAAGTGTATCAAAGAGTGGTTTTGAGGTTGGAAACAGATTTGGAGACTAGGGCATTCGATTCACCATAACAATCCAATTCTAGGTTATAAGGATTCAAGTGACAAGTCTGATTCAGATTCAAAGATTGATTCTAGCTAAAGTATGATTAAGCCATGGTGTTTGATCCTAACCTTGTATTTCAAATTCCCTAATTAAGCCCTTATTGTCGAACTTAAATCAAGCATTAGAAATCCATTAAGCATAGAAGAATGTTTTAAACAACCAAGCATGTATCTAATCCCTATTGACGAATGTCCATACATACTCATCTTATTCATAGTTCAATTGAAACAAAAGCATAAGGTGTCTACTTTAGTTTCAACCAAAATACACAAATCTCAATGGTAGCTAGGCATTCAGATTAGCATATAAGTAGATAGGCATAATGAATAAGAGCATGAATCATGAATCAAACTTGAAACTTGGAATTTATAAACCCAGAATATTCATGTTAGGTTACATCGAAGCCCTAGTAATGGATTTAGCTACTCATAATGGGAAAGAAACATAAACAGAAATGAGAAAGCATAATGAATGTAACAAGAGTAGAAAAACCCTTTTCTGAAGTTCTTGTGGTGTCCAATGCTTCTCCAAGAGCTTCTCCACGCCTAATACTTCTCCAAGCACTTCCCCACGTCTAGAAGAATGTATGAAGGTTAAGGAGGTGATTTGGGATGAGTTTGGGTGAGTGGTGATGGTTGAGAAAGAGGAAATTCGTAGGGAAATGGAAGGCAGGCTTGCAGGGACAGTTTTGGTGATTTGAGGCTGTTTAGAGTGTTGGGAGTGTGTCTGGAGGTGTTTGGGGAATTATGGGAGTGTGGAGGATGGTGTGTAGGATGTCCGAAGGATCTGAAGGATGTGAAAGATGTGAAAGATGTGAGAGATGATGTCTTATGGAATGAATGAGAGTGGTATTTATAAGGAGAATGAAAGGAGAATTCTGAATTGATTAATGCCTCCACTAACCACACTAATGCATTAGAAAATCAGTTTCCCTTCTTTTCTGGCTAGTGCAGCTCCCACATGCAGCTAATGGAGAACCCCACTAGAAATCACATCTCATGCACAGCTCATCATGACCAAGAAATTTCATGGGCTCACGAATTGGGCTTCCCTTAATCAACTGATGACATTGAGCCATCCATCTTCAATTTTAGAATGTCATCTTTCCAACCACATATCATTTGGGCCAATCCAAGTTCGGAGGAAGGAGTTAAGGCTGAAACAAATTTCTAACTCAGTCTGCACGTTTTTGGATCATTTTGCATATTTGGGCCCCCATTGCTACCTAAAGATCAATTAACTGAATGACAAACATAACAGAGATCAAAAGCACAAGTTTAACTCAAAAACATAACTAAATCATATGCTAGAAGGGTACAAAATGATATACAATTATGAACCGATCAATCGAGGCCAAAACTTGGTCAGTATCATAATATGGTGGGAGGAGTCATTTGGTTAGTTTTGAGTGAAATCCAATCACTAGAACCACAACGCTCCAACCACTCCACTTACGATTTGAAATTAATAACATGAAGTGTGTTGACCAATTGATTTCAGATCGAGGCCAAAAGTTGGTCAACATCATACTATGGTGGCAGGAGTTATTTGGTGAGTTTTGAGTCAAATCAAATCACTAGAACTATGCAATGCACCATCCACTCCACTTACGGTTCGAAATTAATACGAACTTCAAGTTAACCAATTTCTTTGACCAATTGATTTCGGATCTTGCCCAAAACTTGGTCAACATCATAATATGGTGGGAGGAGTCATTTGGTGAGTTTTGAGTGAAATCCATTCACTAGAAATATGCAATGCCCCAACCACTCCATTTACGGCACGAACTTCGTACACAGTTCAAATGTCCAATTTCTTTGACCAATGCATTTCGGATCGAGGCCAAAACTTTGTCAACATCATAATATGGTGGGAGGAGTCATTTGGTTAGTTTTGAGTGAAATCCAATCACTAGAACCACAACGCTCCAACCACTCAACTTACGGTTCGAAATTAATAACATGAAGTGTCCAATTTCTTTGACCAATTGATTTTGGATAGAGCCCAAAACTTGGTCAACATCATACTATGGTGGCAAGAGTCATTTGGTGAGTTTTGAGTCAAATCAAATCACTAGAACTATGCAATGCACCATCCACTCCACTTACGGTTCGAAATTAATACGAACTTCAAGTTAACCAATTTCTTTGACCAATTGATTTTGGATCTAGCCCAAAACTTGGTCAACATCATAATATGGTAGGAGGAGTCGTTTGTTGAGTTTTGAGTGAAATCCATTCACTAGAACTATGCAATGCCAAAACCACTGCATTTACGGCACGAACTTCGTACACAGTTTAAATGTCCAATTTCTTTGACCTATGCATTTCGGATCGAGGCCAAAACTTGGTCAACATCATAGTATGGTGGGAGGAGTCATTTGGTTAGTTTTGAGTGAAATCCAATCACTAGAACCACGACGCTCTAACCACTCCACTTACGGTTCGAAATTAATAACATGAAGTGTCCAATTTCTTTGACCAATTGATTTTGGATCGAGCCCAAAACTTGGTCAACATCATACTATGGTGGCAGGAGTCATTTGGTGAGTTTTGAGTCAAATCAAATCACAAGAACTCTGCAATGCACCATCCACTCCACTTACGGTTTGAAATTAATAAGAACTTGAAGTGTCCACTTTCTTTGACCAATTGATTTCGAATCGAGCCCAAAACTTGGTCAACATCATAATATGGTGGGAGGGGTCATTTAGTGAGTTTTGAGTGAAATCCAATCACTAGAACTATGCAATGCACCAACCACTCCATTTATGGCACGAACTTCGTACATAGTTCAATTGTCCAATTTCTTTGACCAATGCATTTCGAATCGAGGCGAAAACTTGGTCAACATCATAATATGGAAGGAGGAGTCATTTAGTGAGTTTTGAGTGAAATCCAATCACTAGAACTATGCATTGCACAACCACTCCATTTACGGCACGAACTTCGTACGAACTTTAATTGTCCAATTTCTTTGACCAATCCATTTCTGATCGATCCCAAAACTTGGTCAACATCATACAATGGTGGGAGGAGTCATTTGGTGACTTTTGAGTGAAATCCAATCGCTAGAACTATGCAGAGCACCAACCACACCATTTGCAGCACTAACTTCATATGAACTTGAAGTGTCCAATTTCTTTGACCAACTTATTCGAATTGAGCCCAGAACCTGGTCAACATCATAATATGGTGGAAGGAGTAATTTCGTGAGTTTTAAGTGAAATCCAATCACTAGAACTGTACAATGCACCAACCACTCCACTTACGGTTCGAAATTAAAACAAACTTGAAGCGTCTGATTTCTTTGACCAATTGATTTCGGATTGAGCCCAAAACTTGGTCATCATCATAATATGGTGGGGGGATTCATTTGGTAAGTTTTGAGTGAAATCCAATCACTAGAACTATGCAATGCACAACCACTCCATTTACGCCATGAATTTCGTACGAACTTGAATTGTCCAATTTCTTTGACCAATTGATTTCGTATTGAGCCCAAAACTTGGTGAACAACATAAAATGGTGGGAGGAGTCATTTAGTTTGTTTTGAGTGAAATCCAATCACTATAACTATGCAATGCCCCAACCACTCCACTTACGATTCGAAATTAATATGAACTTGAAGTGTTTAATATCTTTGACCAATTGATTTCGTATCGAGCCCAAAACTTGGTCAAGATCATACTATGGTGGGAGGAGTCATTTGGTGAGTTTTGAGTGAAATCAAATGACCAGAACAAGCAATGCACCAACCACTTACAGTTCAAAATTAATACGAATTTAAAGTGTCCAATTTCTTTGACCAATTGATTTCGGATCAAGCCCAAAACTTGGTCATCATCATAATATGGTGGGGGGAGTCATTTGGTAAGTTTTGAGTGAAATCCAATCACTAGAACTGTGCAATGCACTAATGGCTCCATTTTCGACGCGAACTTCGTACAAACTTGAAGTCTCCAATTTTTTTGAGCAATTGATTTCGGACAGAGCTCAAAACTTGGTCAACACTACGGCAGGAGGAGTCATTTGGTGAGTTTTGAGCCTAAAACTTGGTCAACAGCATAAAATGGTGGGAGGAGTCATTTAGTGAGTTTTGAGTGAAATCCAATCAGTAGAACTATGCAATGCACCAACCACTGCACTTACGATTCGAAATTAATACGAACTTGAAGTGTTCAATTTCTTTGACCAATTGATTTTGGATCGAGCCCAAAATTTGGTCAACATCATAATATAGTGGGAGGAGTCATTTGGTGAGTTTTGAGTGAAATCCAATCACTAGAACTATGCAATGCACCAACAACTCAACTTACGGTTCGAATTTAATACGAACTTGATGTGTCCAATTTCTTTGACCAATTGAATTCGGATAGAGCCCGAAACTTGGTCTACCCCATAATATGGTGGGAGGAGTCATTTGGTAAGTTTTCTATGAAATCCAATCACTAGAACTATGCAATGCACCAACCCCACCACTTATGGTTCGAAATTAATACGAACTTGAAGTGTTCAATTTCTTTGACCAATTGATTTCGGATCGAGGCCTAAACTTGGTCTACACCATAATATGGTGGGAGGAGTCATTTGGTGAGTTTTGTTAGAAATCCAATCACTAGAACTATGCAATGCACCAACCCCACCACTTACGGTTCGAAATTCATACGATCTTGAAGTGTCCAATTTCTTTGACCAATTGATTTTGGATCGAGCCCTAAACTTGGTCTACAACATAATATGGTGGGGGGAGTCATTTGGTGAGTTTTGTGTGAAATCCAATCACTAGAACTATGCAATGCACCAACCCCTCCACTTACGGTTCAAAATTACTACGAACTTTAAGTGTCCCATTTCTTTGACCAATTGATTTTGGATCTGGCCCAAAACTTGGTTATCATCATAATATAGTGGGGGGATTCATTTGGTAAGTTTTGATTGAAATCCAATCACTAGAACTATGCAAAGCACCAACCACTCCATTTACGGCACAAACTTCGTACGAATTTGAATTGTCCAATTTCTTTGACCAATTGATTTTGAATTGAGCTCAAAGTTGGTCAACAGCGTAATATGTTTGGAGAGTCATTTATTAAGTTTTGAGTGAAATCCAGTCACTAGAACTATGCAATGCACCAACCACTCCACATACGATTCGAAATTAATAAGAACTTGAAGAGTTCAATTACTTTGACCAATTGATTTCGGATCGAACCCAAAACTTGGTCAACATCATACAATGGTGGGAGGAGTCATTTGGTGAGTTTTGAGTGAAATCAAATGACTAGAACAATGCAATGCACCAACCGCTCCACTTACATTTCCAAATTAATACAAACTTGAAGTGTCCAATTTCTTAGTCCCAATGATTTGGGATCAAGCCCAAAACTTGGTCATCATCATAAGATGGTGGGGGGAGCCATTTGGGAAGTTTTGAGTGAAATCCAATCACTAGAACTATGCAATGCAAAACCACTGCATTTACGCCACGAACTACGTACGAACTTGAATTGTCCAATTTCTTTGAACAATTCATTTCGGATCGAGCCCAAAACTTGGTCAACATCATAATATGGTGGGAGAAGTGATTTGGTGAGTTTTGAGTGAAATTCAATCACTAGAACTATGCAATGCACCAACCACTACATTTACTGGCTGACCTTCGTACGAACTTGAATTGTCCAATTTCTTTGACCTATTGATTTCTGATCGAGTTCAAAACTTGGTCAACATCATAATATGGTGAGGGGAGTCCTTTGGAAAGTTTTCACTGAAAATCAATCACTCGAACAGTGCAATGCACCAACCAATTTCGTTGACCAATTGATTTCGGATCGAGCCCACAACTTGGTGAACACCATAAAATGATGGGCGGAGTCATTTGGTGAGTTTTGAGTGAAATCCAATCACTAAAACCACAACGCTCCAACCACTCCACTTACGGTTCGAAATTAATAACATGAAGTGTCCAATTTATTTGACCAATTGATTTCGGATCGAACTCAAAACTTGGTCAACATCATACTATGGTGGCAGGAGTCATTTGGTGAGTTTTGAGTCAAATCAAATCACTTGAACTATGCAATGCACCATCCATTCCACTTCCGGTTCGAAATTAATATGAACTTGAAGTGTTAAATTTCTTTGACCAATTGAGTTCGGGTCTAGACCAAAACTTGGTCAACATCATAATATGGTGGGAGGAGTCATTTGGTAAGTTTTGAGTGAAATCCAATCACTAGAACTATGGAAAGCACCAACCACACCATTTGTAGCACTAACTTCATACGAACTTGAAGTGTCCAATTTCTTTGACCAACTGATTCGTATTGAGTCCAGAACCTGGTGAACATCATAATATGGTGGGAGGAGTAATTTAGTGAGTTTTGAGTGAAATCCAATCGCTAGAACTATACAATGCACCAACCACTCCACTTACGGTTCGAAATTAATACAAACTTGAAGCGTCCGATTTCTTTGACCAATTGATTTCGGATCGAGCCCAAAACTTGGTCATCATCATAATATGGTGGGGGGAGTCATTTGGTAAGTTTTGAGTGAAATTCAATCACTAGAACTATGCAATGCACAACCACTCCATTTACGCCACGAATTTTGTACGAACTTGAATTGTCCAATTTCTTTGACCAATTGATTTCGGATCGAGCCCTAAACTTGGTCTACATCATACTATGGTGGCAGGAGTCATTTGGTGAGTTTTGAGTCAAATCAAATCACTTGAACTATGCAATGCACCATCCACTCCACTTACAGTTCGAAATTAATATGAACTTGAAGTGTTAAATTTCTTTGACCAATTGAGTTCGGGTCTAGACCAAAACTTGGTCAACATCATAATATGGTGGGAGGAGTCATTTGGTGAGTTTTGAGTGAAATCCAATCACTAGAATTATCCAATGCACCACCCACTCCATTTACGGCACGAACTTCATATGAACTTGAAGTGTCCACTTTCTTTGACCAATTGAATTTGGATCGAGCCCAAAACTTGGTCAACATCATAATATGGCGGGAGGAGTGATTTGGTGCGTTTTGAGTGAAATCCAATCAATAGAACTATGCAACGCACAAACCATTTCATTTACGGCAGCAACTTCGTAAGAACTTGAAGTGTCCAATTTCTTTGACCAATTGATTTCGGATTGAGCCCAAAACTTGGTCAACATCATAATATGGTGGGAGAACTCATTTGGTGAGTTTTGAGTGAAATCAATCACTAGAACTATGCAATGCACCAACCACTCCATTTACGATTCAAAATTAAAACGTACTTGAAGTGTCCAATTTCTTTGACCAATTGATTTCGTATTGAGCGCAAAACTTGGTCAGCATCATAATATGGTGGGAGGGGTCATTTAGTGAGTTTTGAGTGAAATCCAATCACTAGAACTAAGCAATGCACCAACCACTGCATTTACGGCACGAACTTCGTACATAGTTCAATTGTCCAATTTCTTTGACCAATGCATTTCGGATCGAGGCTAAAAGTTGGTCAACATCATAATATGGTGGGAGGAGTAACTTGGTGAGTTTTAAGTGAAATCCAATCGCTACAACTACGCAATGCACCAACCACTCCACTTACGGTTCAAAATTAATACGTACTTGAAGTGTCCAATTTCTTTGACAATTTATTTCGTATTGAGCGCAAAACTTGGTCAACATCATAATATAGTGTGAGGGTTCATTTAGTGAGTTTTGAGTGAAATCCAATCACTAGAACTGTGCAACACCAACCACTCCATTTACGGCATGAACTTCGTACATAGTTCAATTGTCCAATTTCTTTGACCAATGCATTTCGAATAGAGGCAAAAACTTGGTCAACATCATAATATGGAGGGAGGAGTCATTTGGTGAGTTTTGAGTGAAATCCAATCACTAGAACTGCGCATTGCACAACCACTCCATTTACGGCACGAACTTCGTATGAACTTTAATTGTCCAATTTCTTTGACCAATCCATTTCTGATCGAGCCCAAAACTTGGTCAACATCATAATATGGTGGGAGGAGTCATTTGGTAAGTTTTGAGTGAAATCCAATCACTAGAACTATGGAAAGCACCAACCACACCATTTGCAGCACTAACTTCATACGAACTTGAAGTGTCCAATTTCTTTGACCAACTGATTCGTATTGAGTCCAGAACCTGGTCAACATCATAATATGGTGGGCGGAGTAATTTAGTGAGTTTTGAGTGAAATCCAATCGCTAGAACTATACAATGCACCAACCACTCCACTAACGGTTCGAAATTAATACAAACTTGAAGCGTCCGATTTCTTTGACCAATTGATTTCGGATCGAGCCCAAAACTTGGTCATCATCATAATATGGTGCGGGGAGTCATTTGGTAAGTTTTGAGTGAAATTCAATCACTAGAACTATGCAATGCAAAACCACTCCATTTACGCCACAAATTTTGTACGAATTTGAATTGTCCAATTTCTTTGACCAATTGATTTCGGATCGAGCCCTAAACTTGGTCTACACCATAATATGGTGGGAGGAGTCATTTGGTGAGTTTTGTGTGAAATCCAATCACTAGAACTATGCAATGCACCAACCCCTCCACTGACGGTTCGAAATTAATACGAACTTGAAGTGTTCAATTTCTTTGACCAATTGATTTCGGATGGAGCCCTAAACTTTGTCTACACCATAATATGGTGGGAGGAGTGATTTGGTGAGTTTTGTGTGAAATCCAATCACTAGAATTATGCAATGCAACAACCCCTCCACTTATAGTTAGAAATTAATACGAACTTGAAGTGTCCCAACACTTTGACCAATTGATTTTGGATCTGGCCCAAAACTTGGTCATCATCATAATATGGTGGGGGGAGTCATTTGGTAAGTTTTGAGTGAAATCCAATCACTACAACTATGCAAAGCACCAACCACTCCATTTACGGCACAAACTTCGTACGAACTTAAAGTGTTCAATTTCTTTGACCAATTGATTTCGGATCGAACCCAAAACTTGGTCAACATCATACAATGGTGGGAGGAGTCATTTGATGAGTTTTGAGTGAAATCAAATGACTAGAACAATGCAATGCACCAACCACTCCACTTACATTTCGAAATTAATACAAACATGAAATGTCCAATTTCTTTGACCCATTGATTTGGGATCAAGCCCAAAACTTGGTCATCATCATAAGATGGTGGGGGGAGTCATTTGGTAAGTTTTGAATGAAATCCAATCACTAGAACTATGCAATGCAAAACCACTCCATTTACGCCACGAACTTCGTACGAACTTGAATTGTCCAATTCCTTTGAACAATTCATTTCGGATCGAGCCCAAAACTTAGTCAACATCATAATATGGTGGGAGGAGCATTTGGTGAGTTTTGAGTGAAATCCAATCACTAGAACAATGCAATGCACAACCACTCCATTTACGCCACGAGCTTCGTACGAACTTGAATTGTCCAATTTCTTTGACCAATTGATTTCGGATCGAGCCCAAAACTTGGTCAACACCATAATATGGTGGGAGGAGTCATTTGGTGAGTTTTGTGTGAAATCCAATCACTAGAATTTTGCAATGCACCAACCCCTCCACTTACGGTTCGAAATTCATACGATCTTGAAGTGTCCAATTTCTTTGATCAATTGATTTCGGATAGAGCCCAAAACTTGGTGAACAGCATAATATGGGGGTAGGAGTCATTTAGTGAGTTTTGAGTGAAATCCACTCACTAGAACTATGCAATGCTCCAACCACACCACTTACGGTTCAAAATTAATACGAACTTGAAATGTCTTATTTCTTTGACCAATTGATTTCGGATCAAGCCCAAAAATTGGTCAATATCATAATATGGTGGGAGGAGTGATTTGGTGAGTTTTGAGTTAAATCCAATCACTAGAATTATGAAATGTATCAACTACTCCATTTACGCTACAAACCTCGTACGAACGTGAATTGTCTAATTTCTTTGACCAATTCATTTCGGATCGGGCCCAAAACTTGGTCAACATCATAATATGGTAGGTGGAGTCATTTGGTGAGAGTTTTGAGTGAAATCCAACACTACTACACAAAGGCAAAAAGACGTCGAATAAACAACGTCGGTACAAATAAATACCGACGTTGAGTTTAGAAAGACGACGGTAACATAAAACCGACGCGGATACGTACCTTAAATATCTAAAAAATGGATATCCATTTTTGTATTTACAAAACACGGCAGACTGAAATTCAAAAACGATGTCTTATTAATCGTGATTCTAAAGAAGTGAATTATGAACCAATTACACAACGACAGCATATACGAAACTACTGCCGTATAAAGTGAAGACGTCGTTTATTCAATATACCGCCGTGTTAAATTTTAGTATAACACGTCGAATTATTCTCAATAAGCGCAGTATAATTTTAAAATAATCCACGTCAGTAAATTCATGTTGTGCAACGTATTAAATGCCTATACCACGTTAGTAAGGATTAAATTGCTCCCGTATTAAGATCATGAACTATGGCGGTATATAATACCTAACTGTCGTATAGAACAAAAGCGAACAACGACACTTTTGTAGTAGAATAGGACGTTAAATTTTTAAATATCCACGTCGGTTTATTCACCTAAAGCGACTTTAAAATTACATTTAGACGTCAGTCATTATTTGATTACGGTCGTCTAAATTTATTTTTTGTTTTTTGAAATTTATTTTTTGGTTTTTGATTACCTACGACAGTAGATCAACAAAATGACAATTATGGATTAAAAAAACTAAGGTTTACATGCGATATCCAAACATGGAGATAGTAATTGGAGTCAATCGAATTTTCTGGTTTTATTCGTAAATATATGGTTATTATAACTAACCACGTCGGTTAATTTTTAAATAGACAAATGTTAAAAAATAACCTCCACGTCATTTACGGAACATAAAAGACGTTTGACATTTATACAAAAAAGTCGTTTAATTTCCCAATAAAACTGACCTTATTATAAACCACGGCGGTTAATTTAAAAACCGCCGTACTAACTCAAAAAACCGCCGTACTAACTCAAAATACCACATCATATAAAGTAATATTTCGCCGTATAAAATTGTAAATAACCACGTCGGTTTCTGAATACGAAAAGTCGTTTGACTTTATTAATATCAACGTCGTTTATAATGATATAACGCTGTTTTAAATACATTATAGGGCGGTTTTATTTAAAACCAACGTGTAACTCAACTTCGCGATTGTATATAAACTCTTTCGATGCCTGACCTAAATTTTTACGTTCTTTCTTACCGAGAAAATAGTTTAGTTTTCTATCCAAAAGCGGCGTGTCCGAATCTGGTCATCTTCCTCTCCATCTCATCGTCGTCTCCAAATATCCAAGATTACGTCTGAAGCAAACATTCTTTTACCGCCAAAAGGTTTTTCTTTCTCTAATTAATTTTTATCATTTTAAGTTTATTTGGTCAAATCATTTTAAGTTTTTTATGCAAAATGATTTTGAAATAAAGTGAACGAAAACAAGACTTCGTTTTCAAAATATCCTAGTCTTGCATGTTTTTGATTAGTATCAGAAGTCACTTAAGTTCACGATATGTTAAGACGTCGTTTTTGTCTTCTTTCACGATGTGTTAATTTTCTCACCACGTCGGTTAACTAAAAACTTTCTTTTGCATATATCAAGTTTGTAAAGTATCACTGACGTGGTGTTTAAATTAAAACGACGTAGAAAATAAAAACCCACATAATAAATATAGTTTACCACGGCGGTATTTAATTACGTCGTTTTATTTAACATATAACGTCAGTATGTGTATTTACCGCCTTGTTAACTATAATATTACGTCCGTTTTTGTTAAATAACCGCCGTTGTTTTATCTTGCAGGTTTTATTACTTTCTAAACATGGTTTCCAATTCTCAAACCAAGGTGGCTCAAGGTTCTAAAGCTCAAAGTAAGGACATTCCAGTTTCAAGGGCTCAAAGTAAGTCACTTCCTGTTTCCGGGGCACAGAGTATGGACCTTCTTGTTGAAATCAAACCCTCGAAGAAGATGAGATTTACTTTGACTGCCGAGAATGACCCTAACTCAACAACGTCATTTGATGAGGAGCCAAAGTCTGCTCGTGGTATCACCACAATGAGCCGTGTTGTGAAAAGGAATATGCATAAGGTTAAACCCGTAGTGGAGTACAATAGAAGGGGCAAACCACATGGCAAGGCTGCTACTGAGATGCAATCGTATATTGGTGTTTTGGCACACACCAGAGTCCCTCTTGTGGACACGAATTTTAAAAAATTGCCTAAGGATATAAGGGAGCGACTTTGGGAAACAGTTGATAAGGCCTATGCTGTTGGGCAGGGGGGCAAGAAAATGGTGCTATCGTCTGCCGCCAAAAAATGGACGGATTTCAAGACTTCCTTAACGAGGAAATTTATCCTTCCATATAAAAATAACAAGGAAATGTTAAGTCGACCCCCTAAGCTATATGAATTCATAGAGCAATCGCAATGGGAGGCCTTTGTAGCTTCAAGGCTAAGCCCAGCATTTGAGGTGGTGCATAAAGAGCAGAAAGAGAGAAGGGAAAAATGCGAGTACAATCATAGGTTGTCTCGGAAAGGGTATGTTGGTTTGGAGGACCAATTGGAAGAAACCATGCCCATTGAAGAAATTGATCGTTCTCTTCTATGGAGGAAGGCTAGGGAAGATAAACAGGGAAACATCCCAGATCCAAAGGTTGCAGAGAAAGCCAAAAAAATCGTAAGCCTCTATCACTCTGTTTTAAATTTTAAAAACAGAGCATTTTAAATTAATTCAGACGTCGTTATATTTATTAGCAACGTGTTAAACTGATTACAACATCGGTATTTATTTACCGACGTTTTAAATATTTACAACGTCATTTATTTTAAGGTACCGACGTCTGTAGTCTAAACAACGTCGGTTTATATTTTTATTTTAAATGCTTATTTTAAAAGATTAACGATCTGTCTTCTTCTACTAACACACACAGACACAAAATCTCTCTTAATATCTCTCTCTTTCTCTGCAATAGATTTGATCGGTACATAATTACATATCATTTTGTACCCTTCTAACTTATGATTTGGTTATGTTTTTGAGTTAAACTTGTGCTTTTAATTTATTTTGTGTTTGTTTCAGTGTAATAAGCTTGAGACTCATTTAATGCATTTTGGAGTCAAGTTAGCTCAAAACGATGTCTGCAGATCAGTCAACTTCACGGATTGGACTGTACTTGCTCAAGAAGAACCAGATAATGAGCCATACGTCATTGGAAAGATACGGAAGTCTATCATCTGGATCATTTTACGGTTCATGATTCCGAGTCTTCTAGATGAAGTTATGCAAGTTTGGGCAACTTAAGGTCAAATTCAGCAGCATCTGCGTTACTGGGCCAAAAATCACTTTTGAAGGCCTTCCCGATTTTTCCTTGAGTTGGGCTGCATATGCTTGGAAAGATAAGACAAAGAGCTTCAAGATCTATATTTTTCCAGATTTGTTAGAGTGAAGGAACAAGCCCAAATCGAGCCCACAAGCTAACTGCAATGCATTGTCATGCATGAGCTAATCATTTTAGTGGGGAAGTTAGGTAAAGTTGGTGAATTGAGTGGTGTAAGTTGGTGAAGTGAGTGTGGTTAGTAAACTAAATTGTATAATCAGATTTTCACTTCCCCTAGGCCTATAAATAGTGAGTTCTCCAAGCTTGTAAACACACCCCAAGGGGGGGAGCTCTCAAACATCTCTCTAGAGCTCCTCTCCCTTCTCTCCCTCAAATTCTCTTAGTTTTCTTTTTAGTTCTCAATTGTTGTAACAAAACCATTTTGCTTTTTAGTTGTAATTTATTTTTCATTGTAATGTAATTTCTTTTCTTTAGTTTTCAAGTTTAATTAGTTTCCAAGTTTCAATTATAGTTCTTGTTCTTATTCATTATGCTTATAAGTTAATATGCTTGTTTGAATGAATAATCACCATTAAAACTTGTATGTTAGCTATCTTGGTTTGAATTAAGAGTAGACACCATGCATTAATTCAAATTGAACTATGAATAGGAAGAGTATGTATGGACATTCGACAACATGGATTAGATACATGCTTGGTTGTTTAAAACATTCTTCTATGCTTAATGGATTTCTAATGCTTAATTTAGGTTCGACAAGAAGGATCTAATTAGGGAATTAGGAATACAAGGTTAGGACCAAACACCATGGCTTAATCATACTTTAGCTAGAATCAATCTGTGAATCTAAATTGAACTTGGTAACTAATTTTCTTGAGTTAATTTCTTTTCTTTCTTTCTTGTTGCATTTATTTTCTTTTCATTTCTATTTTGTGCAGGGAATCAAATTGAATCAATCTATCATCAATCCTCATGGGATCGACCTCGTACTTACACAAGCTATACTATCCAAACGCCTTGTGCACTTGCGAGTTAACAAGATTTATAATCTAATCTGCTAAAGAATGTTAAACGCTGATTTGTACGACGGTTTTTCCTTCTACCGACGTTATAAATTATTTCAACGTCGATATTTTTTACCGCCGTAGTAAATTATATACGACGTCAGGATTTTAAATAAAACGATGTCTTTTTTGTTATACAAGGTCGGTTTATTTTTAAGTTATTTTTCGTTATTTTAAATTTTAACTTCACTCTCTAACATTATCTCTCTCTCTCTCTTAGGATGAATTAAAAAAAGCAAGTCTTCGAGGGCACTCTGTAATAACCCAAACTTTAAATAATATTTAATTATTAATTTATTGAGGGAAAAGACAAAATTGCCCCGATAATATTTTAATGAGTTTAAAATTAATTTTTATCATTCGGGGAAGAATTTGGGGAAGCGAGCCACACTATTACGTCGGGCTTGTCGATACGAGTTCGTTGGTATATTGTGGGCTCATTTCCGAGTTATATTGAAGGTTTTACGATTGAAAGTTCACGAGGGGCAAAATGGTAATTAACCAAAGTCAGAATTATTTAAAGGGTAAAGTGCGGTTTTGCCCCCTTAACTATAAGACAATTCGAACTTACCCCCCTGAACTATTTCGTTTGCCAATTTAGTCCCTCAACTCGTAATAAATAGTCAATTTCCCCCTTACCGTTAAGTTTATCTAATTTCATCCATTTTTCGGTTAATAACAAGGGCAAATTTGTAATTCTAACTTAAAATTCATAAAAATATCGTAAATAATTAACTTTTAGAAGCAAAAAAATCTTTGGGGAGAAGAAATCGGTGGGGGTGGGGGTTTTGTGGGGAGAATAATTTTTTTTTCTTCTAAAAGTTAATTATTTACAATATTTTTATGAATTTTTAGTTAAAATTACAAATTTGCCCTTGCTATTAACAGAAAAGTTGATGGAATTAGATAAACTTAATGGTAAGGGGGAAATTGACTATTTATTACGAGTTGAAGGACTAAATCGGCAGATGAAATAATTCAGGGGGGTAAGTTCGAATTGCCTAATAGTTCAGGGGAAAAAATGCCTAAAAATCCTTATTTAAATTTAAAATTAAAAAAACGCAGAATCAGTTCTCTCTCTCCCCGAAACAACCCTCCTTCATTTTTCTTCTTACAACCAAACCCTCCATCCACCATAACCACCACCCCTCACCACCTCCGACCACGAGACCGGCCAAGGAAGGTCGGCCGCCACGTCCCCAACCTCTCCCCCACTTTCCCCGACGTCGGCAACCCTTGGATTCGCCAGAATTTCACGAAAACCACCGATTTTGACCCAAAACTTCGCCGGCTCCGTTCATCATCCTCCGGCAACCAAATCGGACGAGTAAGGTATGGATCTTCACCTATTTTTCATGCTCTAGCTGATGGTTGGGTAGGTGCAGATCGAATCATAGCGTAGGTAACTCAAATTTCAAATTTTAGTTTCAGCTGACTTTGAGCTTAAGTTTTGACCCACTTAGGGTTCGAAATTGACTTTCTTGTAGTTGATAAATGTGTTCGGGAGACCGAGAACTTATGGTAGGCGGAAGGATAGCTCCCGCTTTGGAGTTTTTCCGAACGCCCAATTTTATCACTTTTTAAAGCTATAGGGACTGCCAGTGCGTGTTCTCATGCGCCGGCTCACTTTTAATTGTCAAACTTTCTGCTACTTCAATCCTTACGTCGTCACGAGCGTGTAGGCGTGCTCGGATTTCAATTTGGAGTTCGTTTGACAGTCAAACGGATTTATGCATATGGCGCATTATCCGGGTTCGATGTGTTCAGACCGTTGGATCGGTCCCAATTCTTAGTATGTTTGTTCCCGTATTTTTAGGGTCGGGTAGGATTGTACGGATCGTGAATCGGAGTCCTGGATACTCCGAAAATGCCAACCCTAGGGTTAGGGTTACGGAAAATCATCCGACCGTCCGATCGTGCGATCGTGAGCAATCCGACCGTCCCATCGAGACCAAACTTTCGGGACATGTGTCCTAGGTAGATTGGAACTTTTAGGAACTCCCATATCAGAATTTCGAGGTCGTGGACCCCATGGGGTCACGGGTTGACTTTTTGGGACTTTATCGCTTTTTGAGTCCCGAGTCTCTAGTAAACCGTTCTAAGCCTTGAAAAAGCTTATGTGGGCATATAAATCATCTTAAATTTAGTGCACGCACTTCTAGGAGTCGGGGGTCAGGGTTTTTAATTAAATATTATATTGAGCAATTTTATTAATAAAATATTATGATGATTAATCAGGCACCCGGGCTCAGGCGGACCCGCAGGAGGGACCTTCGAAAGGTCCAGCTAGCACGGACCAGTAGTGAGTGGACTTTTATTTTATAAACGAGTTTTATGCAATAAATGTTTTATTAAAAGTTTATTATGGATTTAATTATTTCCAAATAATATCTTTAAGTTGCATAATAGAATTTAATTGATTTTCTGGAATATTCATTTATGATTTCTATTCCGAGTAAATATTAATTTCTTGAAATGAAGTTTATGATTTACGGGTTTAAGCTTGAAATTGATCTCAATCGTTTATTTGAAATATTTGTTATGAATATTGTTCCGAGCAAGGAATTGAATTGGAAAATGATATTTATGTTTAATATTGCGAAAGTTGAATGGCTCGGAAAGGAGAGGATTTGTTTTATATATATGAATGATTTATGAAAGGTTTTAAACCACCTTCGATACCCTAGATGTTGCCTCGGAATGAATGTTGCCTCGGAATGAATGTTGCCTTCGGAAAGGTTATGTTGCTTACATATTATATAAATATTGATATTGGTGATTACCCGGTCTACGGACCTACTGTTGCCTTCGGTTTAAGTCTGCGCGCATGACTATACGCCCCACGAGTCTCGGGGACGCCCGAACCGTGAGGAGCGAGGACGCGACTCAGGCTGACCAAGTGTCCCTTGAGTTCAGCGAGGACGCGGCTTAGGTTGACTATGTGTCTCCTAAGTTTTGCGAGGACGTGGCTCGAACAGACTTTGTGTCACCGAGTCTTACGAGGATATGGAATTGACAGTGAAATATTGGAATTGACGGAATATTGGAAAAGGGTACGCTTAGGTGGAAATTGAAAAGTCTTTTCAAAAATTCTTATTTTAATTGCTTTTATTGAATTAAATTGGTTTCTGTTACTAAATGAGAATTCCTGATTTCGAGAAGCTTATAAAAATATGTGTTATACATGCTTATCTTTCTGGTATGATTACAAGGGGGTTAGTATGTTTTTACGTTATTTTGTAAAACTTTCTCTTGTCCACTCATCCTTTTCAAATGTTTTGCGCCCCCAGGCAGTAGGCGTGCACTAGGAGACCACCACATGGCATAATTCCCGCTCCGCTCCTTCCTCACTCGATGTAGGACATCGTTTGTAAACAAACTGTATTTTCTTTGTAACTCTGAGTTAGTGGCTCTGATGAATTGCCCTAGGATGTAAATTAATTGTTTGAATGTTTGATGAAGCATGCTGGCAGTTGGGTTGATTTTATGTGTACTTGTTTGACAGGTGAAGTTTTTGGAAGTGATCAATTTACAGGGGAGACTCTGCCGAATTTTTCGGTAGAAGTCGAACCTTGAATTTCTTTGAAACTGTAGTAGATGGGCAATTAGGTCATTTGTGCCCAGCATCTGCCAGGTGTCGGACACGCACAGGGTTCGGCTCGGATTCCAAAGTTGAATTTGGGTCAGGTCCTGTCACACTCTCTCTGTCTCTGGTAGTAATGATATTTTGACTTTGGCATTGGGAACCCCAGAGCATGGTGCGAGAGTTAGAGGTATGGGAGCTGGGTTTCCCCCAAGTCAATTATTCCAGTTGCCAAAACAAAGCAGAGTAAAGTTTGCTGAAAAAATAACACAAACTGTTTTGGAGGTAGTCAGAGAAGAGAACTTGAGGAATGAGGCTAAAACATTGGAATTGTTAAAGGCTGAGAGGGAATATTTGTTCAATCAATTCAGCCAACTAATTCCCAATTTTGATCCTAGCATGCTCAAAAGTCCTATGAACCCAATTATACCAATGACCCCAACAATTGCCCCAATTACTCGGTCAACATCATAATATGGTGGGAGTAGTCATTTGGTCAGTTTTGAGTGAAATCCAATCACTGGAAGTATGCAATGCACAACCACTCCATTTACAACACGAACTTCTTACGAACAGGAAGTGTCCAATTTCTTTGACCAATTGATTTCGGACCGAGTCCAAAACTTGGTCAACACCATAATATGGTGGGAGGAGTCATTTGGTGAGTTTGGAGTAAAATCCAATCACTAGAACTATGCAATGCTCCAACCACTCCACTTACGGTTCGAACTTCGTACGAACTTGAATTGTCCAATTTCTTTGACCAATCCATTTCGGATCGAGCCCAAAACTTGGTCCAAATCACAATATGGTGGGAGGAGTCGTTTGGTGAGTTTTTAGCGAAATCCAATCTCTAGAACTATGCAATGCATCAACCACTCCACTTGCGGTACGAAATTAATACGAACTTGAAGTGTCAAATTTCTTTGACCAACTAATTTCAGACCGAGCCCAAAACTTGGTCAACACCATAATATGGTGGGAGGAGTTATTTGGTGAGTTTGGAGGGAAATCCAATCACTAAAACTGTGCAATGCTCCAACCACTCCACTTACGGTTCGAAATTAATACGAACATGAAGTGTCCAATTTCTTTGGCCAATTTATTTTGGATTGAGCCCAAAACTTGGTGAACACCATAATACGGTGGAAGGAGTCGTTTGGTGAGTTTTGAGTGAAATCCAATCACTAGAACTATGCAATGCACAACCACTCCATTTACGGCACGAACTCCGTACGAACTTCAATTGTCCAATTACATTGACCAATTCATTTCGGATCGAGCCCAAAACTTGGTCAACATCATAATATGGTGTGAGGAGTCGTTTGGTGAGTTTTTAGAGAAATCCAATCACTAGAACTATGCAATGCATCAACCACTCCACTTACGGTACGTAATTAATACGAACTTGAAGTGTCCAATTTCTTTGACCAATTGATTTTGGATCTGGTCCAAAACTTGGTCAACAACATAATATGTTGGGAGTAGTCATTTGGTGAGTTTTGAGTGAAATCAAATCACTAGAACTATGCAATGCACCATCCACTCCAAAACTCGGTCAACATCATAATATGGTGGAAGAAGTCATTTGGTGAGTTTTGAGTGAAATCAAATCACTAGAACTATGCAATGCGCTATCCACTCTACTTACGGTTTGAAATTAATACGAACTTGAAGTGTCCAATTTCTTTGATCAATTGATTTTGGATCTGGCCCAAAACCTGGTCAACATCATAATATGTTGGGAGTAGTCATTTGCTGAGTTTTGAGTGAAATCAAATCACTAGAACTATGCAATGCACCATCCACTCCACTTACGGTTTGAAATTAATACGAACCTGAAGTGTCCAATTTCGTTGTCCAATTGATTTCGGATCGAGCCGAAAACTTGGTCAACATCATAATATTGTGGGAGGAGTCATTTGGTGAGTTTTGTGTGAAATCCAATTACTAGAACTATGCAATGCACCAACCACTCCATTTACGGCACGAACTTCGTACAAACTTCAATTGTCCAATTTCTTTGACCAATCCATTTCGGATCGAGCCCAAAACTTGGTAAACATCATAATATGGAGGGAGGAGTCATTTGGTAAGTTTTGAGCGAAATCCAATCACTAGAACTATGCAATTCTCCAACCACTCCACTTGTTCGAAATTAATCTGAACTTGAAGTGTCCAATTTGTTTGACCAATCCATTTTGGATCGAGCCCAAAACTTGGTCAAAATCACAATATGTTGGGAGGAGTTGTTTGGTGAGTTTTTAGCAAAATCCAATCACCAGAACTATGCAATGCATCAACCACTCCACTTACGGTACGTAATTAATACGAACTTAAAGTGTCCAATTTCTTTGACCAATTGATTTCGGATCTGGCCCAAAACTTGGTCAACACCATAATATGTTGGGAGTAGTCATTTGGTGAGTTTTGAGTGAAATCAAATCACTAGAACTATGCAATGCACCATCCACTCCACTTACGGTTTGAAATTAATACGAACCTGAAGTATCCAATTTTGTTGTCCAATTGATTTGGGATCGAGCCGAAAACTCTGTCAACATCATAATATGGTGGGAGGAGTCATTCGGTGAGTTTTGAGTGAAATCCAATCACTAGAGCAATGCAATGCAGAACCACTCCATTTACGGTAGGAACTTCGTACAAACTTGAATTGCCCAATTTCATTGTCCAATCCATTTTGGATCGAGCCCAAAACTTGGTCAAGATCATAATATGGTGAGAGGATTCATTGGGTGAGTTTTGAGTGAAATCCAACCACTAGAACTATGCAATGCACCAACCACTCCACTTGCGGTTAGAAATTAATACGAACTTGAAGTGTCCCATTTCTTTCACCAATTGAATTTGGATCGAGCCCAAAACTTGGTCAACATCATAATATGGTGGGAGGAGTCATTTGGTGAGTTTTGAGGGAAATCCAATCAGTAAAACTATGCAATGCACGAACCACTCCACTCACGGTAGGAACTGAATACGAACTTTAAGTGTCCAATTTCTTTGACCAATTGATTTCGGATATAGCCTTAAACTTGGTCAACATCATAATATCGTGGGAATAGTCATTTGTTGAGTTTTGAGTGAAATCCAATCACTAGAACTATGCAATGCACAACCACTCCCTTTACGGCACAAAGTTCGTTCGAACTTGAATTGTCAATTTTTCCTTGACCAATTCATTACGGATCTAGCCCAAAACTGGGTCAACATCATAATATGGTGGGAGGATTCATTTGGTTAGTTTTGGGTGAAATCCAAACACTGTAACTGTGACGTGCCCCAGCCACTCCATTTACAGCAAGAACTTCGTACGAACTTGGATTGTCCAATTTTTTTGACCAATTGACTTCGTATCGAGCGCAAAACTTGGTCAAAATGATAATATTGTGGAAGGAGTCATTTGGTGTGTTTTGAGTGAAATCCAATCACTAGAACTATGCAATGCACAACCACTCAATTTACGGCACGAACATTGTACGAACTTGAATTGTCCAAGTTCTTTGACCAATTGATTTTAGACCGAGCCCAAAACTTGGTCAACATCATAATATGGTGTGAGGAGTCATGTGGTGAGTTTTGAGTGACATCCAATCACTAGAACTATGCAATGCACAACCACTCCATTTAAGGCACGAAGTTGAATTGTCCAATTTCTTTGACCAATTGATTTTGGACCGAGCCCAAAACTTGGTCAACATCATAATATGGTGTGGGGAGTCATTTGGTGAGTTTTGAGTGAAATCCAACCACTAGAACTTTGCAATGCACCAACCACTCCATTTACGGCACGAACTTCGTACAAACTTGAAGTGTCCAATTTCTCTGACCAATTGATTTCGAATCAAGCCCAAAAAAGTGTCAACGTCATAATATGTGGGAGGAATCTTTTGGTGAGTTTTGAGTAAAATCCAATCACTAGAACTATGCAATGCACCAACCACTCCACTTACGGTTCGAAATAAATACGAACTTGAAGTGTCCAATTTCTTTGACCAATTGATTTCTGATCGAGCACAAAACTTGGTCAACATCGTAATATGGTGGGAGGAGTAATTTGGTGAGTTTTGAGTGAAATCCAATCACTAGAACTATGCAACGCACCATCCACTCCATTTACAGACTGAACTTCGTACGAACTTCAAGTGTCCAATTTCTTTGACCAATTGATTTCGGATCGAGCCCAAAACTTGATCAACAGCATAATATGGTGGGAGGAGTCATTTGGGGAGTTTTGAGTTAAATCCAATCACTAGAACTATGCAATGCACAACCACCCCATTTATGGCACGAACTTCGAACGAACATGAATTGTCCAATTTCTTTGACCAATTCATTACGGATCTAGCCCAAAACAGGGTCAACATCATAATATGGTGGGAGGATTCATTTGGTTAGTTTTGGGCGAAATCCAAACACTGTAACTATGACGTGCCCGAGCCAGTCCATTTACAGCAAGAACTTCGTACGAATTTGAAGTATCCAATTTCTTTGACCAATTGATTTCGGATTGAGGCCAAAACTTGGTCAACATCATAATATGGTGGGAGGAGCCATTTGGTGAGTTTTGAGTGAAATCCAATCACTGGAACTATGCAATACACCAACAACTCCATTTACGGCACGAACTTCGGACGAACTTGAATTGTCCAATTTGTTTGACAAATCCATTTCGGATCGAGCTCAAAACTCGGTCAACATCATAATATTGTGGGCGGAGTCATTTGGTGAGTGTTGAGTGAAATCCAATCCCTAGAACAACGCAATGCACAACCACTCCATTTACTGCACGAACTTCGTACGAACTTGAATTGTCCAATTTCTTTGACCAATCCATTTCGGATCAAGCTCAAAACTCGGTCAACATCATAATATTGTGGGAGGAGTCATTTGGTGTGTTTTGATCGATATCCAATCACTAGAACTATGCAATGCACAACCACTCCATTTACGGCATGAACTTCTTACGAACTTGAATTATCCAAGTTCTTGGACCAATTCATTTTGGACCGAGCCCAAAACTTGGTCAACATCATAATATGGTGTGAGGAGTCATGTGGTGAGTTTTGAGTGACATCCAATCACTAGAACTGTGTAATGCACAACCACTCCATTTAAGGCATGAACTTCGTATGAACTTGAATTGTCCAATTTCTTTGGCCAATTTATTTTGGACCGAGCCCAAAACTTGGTCAACATCATAATATGGTGTGAGGAGTCATTTGGTGAGTTTTGAGTGAAATCCAACCACTAGAACTATGCAATGCACGAACCACTCCATTTACGGCACGAACTTCGTATGAACTTGAATTGTCAAATTTCTTTGGCCAATTTATTTTGGACCGAGCCCAAAACTTCGTCAACATCATAATATGGTGTGAGGAGTCATTTGGTGAGTTTTGAATGAAATCCAACCACTAGAACTATGCAATGCACCAACCACTCCATTTACGGCACGAACTTCGTACGAACTTGAAGTGTCCAATTTCTCTGACCAATTGAGTTCGGATCGAGCCCAAAACATGGTCAACATCATAATATGGTGGGAGGAATCATTTGGTGAGTTTTGAGTAAAATCCAATAACTAGAACTATACCTTTGCACCAACCACTCCACTTACCGTTCGAAATAAATACAAACTTGAAGTGTCCAATTTCTTTGACTAATTGATTTCTGATCGAGCCCAAAACTTGATCAACAACATAATATGGTGGGAGGAGTCATTTGGTGAGTTTTGAGTGAAATCCAATCACTAGAACTATGCAATGCACCAACCACTCCATTTACGGCACGAACTTCGTACGAACTTGAAGTGTCCAATTTCTCTGACCATTTGATTTCGGATCGAGCCCAAAACATGGTCAACATCATAATATGGTGGGAGGAATCATTTGGTGAGTTTTGAGTAAAATCCAATCACTAGAACTATGCACTGCACCAACCACTCCACTTACCGTTCGAAATAAATACAAACTTGAAGTGTCCAATTTCTTTGACTAATTGATTTCTGATCGAGCCCAAAACTTGATCAACAACATAAAATGGTGGGTGGAGTCTTTTTGTGAGTTTTGAGTGAAATCCAATCACAAGAATATGCAATGCACTACCACCCCATTTACGGCTCGAACTTCGTACGAACTTTAATTGTCCAATTTCTTTGACCAATTGATTTTGGACCGAGCCCAAAACTTAGTCAACATCATAATATGGTGGGAGGAGTCATTTGGTGAGGTTTGAGTGAAATCCAATCACAAGAACTATGCAATGTACAACCACCCCATTTACGGCTCGAACTTCGTAGAACTTTAATTGTCCAATTTCTTTGACCAATTGATTTTGCACCGAGCCCAAAACTTGGTCAACATCATAATATGGTGGGAGGAATCTTTTGGTGAGTTTTTGAGTAAAATAAAATCACTAGAACTATGCAATGCACCAACCACTCCACTTACGGTTCGAAATAAATACGAACTTGAAGTGTCCAATTTCTTTGACCAATTGATTTCGTATCGAGCCCAAAACTTGGTCAACATCGTAATATGGTGGGAGGAGTCATTTGGAGAGTTTTGAGTGAAATCCAATCACTAGAACTATGCAATGCAGAACCACTCCATTTACGGGAGGAACTTCGTACAAACTTGAATTGCCCAATTTCATTGTCCAATCCATTTTGGATCGAGCCCAAAACTTGGTCAAGATCATAATATGGTGGGAGGATTCATTTGGTGAGTTTTCAGTGAAATCCAATCGCTAGAACTATGCAATGCACCAACCACTCCACTTGTGTAACGAAATTAATACGAACTTGAAGTGTCCAATTTGTTTCACCAATTGATTTTGGATCGAGCCCAAAACTTGGTCAACAACATAATATGGTGGGAGTAGTCATTTGGTGAGTTTTGAGTGAAATCCACTCAGTAGAACTATGCAACGCACAACCACTCTATTTACTGCACGAACTTCGTACGAACTTGAATTGTCCAATTTCTTTGACCAATTGATTTCTGATGTAGCCTTAAACTTGATCAACATCATAATATGGTGGGAGGAGTTATTTGTTGAGTTTTGAGTGAAATCCAATCACTAGAACTAAGCAATGCACAACCACTCCATTTACGGCACAAAATTCGTACGAACTTAAATTGTCCAATTACTTTGACCAATTCATTTCGGATCGAGCCCAAAACTTGGTCAACACCATAATATGGTGGGAGGAGTCATTTGGTGAGTTTTGAGTGAAGTCAAATCATTAGAACTATGCAATACACCAACACCTCCATTTACGGCACGAACTTCTTACGAACTTGAATTGTCCAATTTCTTTGACCAATTGATTTTGGATTGAGCCCAAAACTCGGTCAACATCATAATATGGTGGGAGGAGTCATTCGTTGAGTTTTGAGTGAAATCCAATACTAGAACTATGCAATGCACAACCACTCCATTTACGGCACGAACTTCGTACTAACTTGAAGTGCCCAATTTCTTTTACCAATTGATTTCGGATTGAGCACAAAACTTGGTCAACTTCATAATATGGTGGGTGGAGTCATTTGGTGAGTTTTGAGTAAAATCCAATCTGAAGAACTATGCAATGCACAACGACTCCTTTTACGGCACGAACCTCGTACGAACTTGAATTGTCCAATTTCTTCGACCAATCCATTTCAGATCGAGCCCAAAACTTGGTCAACATCATAATATGGTGGGAGTAGGCATTTGGTGAGTTTTGAATGAAATCAATCACTAAAACTATGCAATG
Organism: Prunus padus; assembly: GCA_024362665.1. Taxonomy (NCBI): domain Eukaryota; kingdom Viridiplantae; phylum Streptophyta; class Magnoliopsida; order Rosales; family Rosaceae; genus Prunus; species Prunus padus. The sequence continues at coordinate 2,218,254 of JANFAM010000003.1, read as the reverse complement.
CACAACCACTCCATTTACGGCACGAACTTCGTACGAACTTGAATTGTCTAATTTCTTTGACCAATCCATTTTGGATCTAGCCTAAAACTTGGTCAACTCCATAATATGGTGGGAAGAGTCATTTGTTTAGTTTTTATTGAAGTCGAATTAGTAGAACGATGCAATGCACCAACCACTCCACTTACGGTTTGAAATTAATATGAACTTGAAGTGTCCAATTTTTTTGACCAATTGAATTCGAATCGAGCCCAAAACTTGGTCAACATCATAATATGGTGGGAGGAGTCATTTGGTGAGTTTGGAGAAAAATTCAATCACAAGAACTATGCAATGCACAACGACTCCTTTTACGGCACGGACTTCGTACGAACTTGAATTGTCCAATTTCTTCCACCAATTGATTTCGGATCGAGCCCCAAACTTGGTCAACATCTTAATATGGTGGGAGGAGTCATTTTGTGAGTTTTGAGTGAAATCCAATCACTAGAACTATGCAATGCACCAACCACTCCATTTACACTGCGAACTTCGTCCAATCGAGCCCAAAACTCGGTCAACATCTTAATATGGTGGGAGGTGTCATTTGGTGAGTTTTGAGTGAAATCAAATCATTAGAACTATGCAATTCACAATCCACTCCACTTACGGTTCAAAATTAACACGAACTTGCTGTGTACAATTTCGTTGACCAATTGATTTTGGATAGAGCCCAAAACGTGGTCAACATCATAATATGTCGGAAGGAGTCATTTGGTAAGTTTTGAGTGAAATCCAATCACTAGAACTTTGCAATGCGCAACCACTCCATTTACGGCACGAACTTCGTACGAACTTGAATTGTCCAATTTCTTTGACCAATCCATTTCGGATTTAGCCCAAAACTTGGTCAACATCATAATACGGTGTGAGGAGTCATTTGTTGAGTTTCGATTCAAATCCAATCACAAGAACGATGCAATGCACCAACCACTCTGCTTGCGGTTCGAAACTAATACGAACTTGAAGTGTGAAATTTCTTTGATTAATTGATTTCGAATCGAGCCCAAAACTTGGTCAACATCATAATATGGTGGGAGGAGTCATTTGGTGAGTTTTGAGTGAAATCCAATCACTAGAACTATGCAACGCACCAACCACTCCACTTACGGTACGAAATTAATACGAACTTGAAGTGTCCAATTTCTTTGACCAATTGATTTCGCATCTAGCCCAAAAGTTGTTCAACATCATAATTGTAGGGGTCTTTTTGTTCCAGCAGCCAGACGACGAACAAAACCCCCTGATGCCTTTGTTCAAGAACCAGACTCCCAAAAGAATTATGAAAGACTTGCTAAAGCCTTACAAAATACTCTTGGGTTCTTTTCACCAACACCCAGAAGAATGTAACAAATTTATTAGTGACTTAGCCTGAGGAGCTTGTGGCATGGGAGCTAAGCCTTCCAAGTTTAGCAATTGTAGAGAGAGAGATCAAAGCATGAATTTCTTTCAGGAGAAAAAGGTTTAGAGTGGAAAAAGGAAAATTAGGAGGATTTCTATCCCAGAAAGAGAGAGAAAACGATGGAAATAAGAGATGGGATGCCTAGAGTAAATTTCAGTGTGCTTGACAAAGCTTGGTCGTGCTCTGGAATGGTGTGTGTTGCTGGGCAGAGGGAGCTTTCTTTTATAGGCACTTGGGACCCTAATTTTGTGATCTTCCCACCCCCATATTTTCCTTCGCTCCTTTCCATTCATTCCTTTTGGTGAAACCTCCTCCATTAGAGTGCAGGTTTCTTTGAGTTCCAAGGTTTTCTATACAGCTGGGCCTCCCCATAGGGGTGGGGTGCCGTTTGCTTTCTCCACTTGTTTTCAAACTAAAGCTTGCAGATGAAAGGAGAGAAGAGAGGAAGTCGTTTGTCCAGTGGGCATTCCTCATACGCCTGTAAATTCCCTTTGGTTTTTTTACAAGGGCTCCTAGTTGACCGTTTATGAAGCTTTGACAGGGGTGGAATACGATGCCAGATTTTTAACAAGGATCCGGGCTAGGCTTTGTTAACGGGTATTGGGCTGTTCTATTTTCCAGCGGCCTTTGTGTTTTCGTCAAGCTGCTGGAAGTAGCCTATTTGCTTTGGGCATTTTAGCTAACGTGAGATTGACTAAGGGCTACAGCAGTCTATGGGATGTTTTCCTAAAGCATTGGATCCCCTTTTCCCTCTCTCATGCTAACCCATGTATTTGGGACCGTGCAATGGGCTTGAGTTTTAGTGCCCCCAAGTGGCCTAAAACTTTCATTCCTTGGACCCTCAATGGGCCTTGTGAGTGCTCGTACCCATCCATACCACAACCTTCTTAGCAAGCCCCGGATGATTATGTGGCTTGGGCCCACTTAAGCTTGTAGCACCGCTTGGTATTAGAATAGTGGTAATTTATATGATATCGCGTGTCTATTTGTCATGCTTGCGCTTGAGTTTTATTGTGTCACAATAAACCGTGATTGGGCCAAGTAGCATCGGATAAGTTGGTGAGCGTGAACTTATAACGCCGGTGCATTTTTTGCCCTTTTGTGCTTGCTTGCTAGGCGTGACATGTAGCCCATAGCATAAGCAGGTGCGCCCTACAATTTCTCTTACGTCCCAATCGTGCTTCTTTTCCGATTAATTATTTGTGCTGGGCCGAGAATAAACCTGGGCCTAGCCCATGGATTTTTGGGCCTCAACAATAATATGGTGGGAGGAGTCATTTGGTGAGTTTTGAGTGAAATCCAATCAATAGAACTATGGAATGCACCAACCACTCAATTTATGCCACGAACTTCGTACGAACTTGAAGTGTCCAATTTCTTTGACCAATTCATTTCGGATAGAGCCCAAAACTTGGACGACATCATAATATGGAGGGAGGAGTCATTTCGTGAGTTTTGATTGAAATCCAAACACTAGAACTATACAATGCACCAACCACTCCATTTACTGCAAGAACTTCGTATGAACTTGAATTGTCCAACTTCTTTGACCTATTGATTTCGGATCGAGCCCAAACCAGGGTCAACATCATAATATGGTGGGAGGAGTCATTTGGTGAATTTTGAGTAAAATCCAATGACTACAACTATGCAATGCACCATCCACTCCATTTACGTCACCAACTTCGTATGAACTAGAAGTGTCCAATTTCTTTGACCAATTGATTTCGGATTGAGCCCAAAACTTGGTCAACGTCATAATACGGGGAGAGGAGTCATTTGGTGACTTTTGAGTGAAATCCAATCACTAGAACTATACAATGCACCAATCACTCCATTTACGTAACAAACTTCGTACGAACTTGAATTGTCCAATTTCATTGACCAATTCGTTTCAGATCGACCCCAAAACTTAGTCAACATTATAATATGGTGGGAGGAATCATTTGGTGAGTTTAGAGTGAAATCCAATCACCAGACCTTTGCAATGCACCAACCACTCCACTAACGGTTCAAAATTAATACGAACTTGAAGTGTCCAATTTCTTTGACCAATTGATTTCGGATCGACCCCAAAACTTGGTCAGCATTATTAATACGGTGGGAGAAGTCATTTGGTGAGTTTTGAGTTAAATCCAATCATTAGAACTATGGAATGCATCTACCGCTCAATTTACGCCACGAACTTCATGCGAACTTGAATTGTCCAATTCCTTTGACCAATTCATTTCAGACCGAGCCCAAAACTTGGTCAACAACATAATATGGTGGGAGGAGTCATTTGGTGAGTTTTGAGTGAAATCCAATCACTAGAACTATGCAATGCACCAACCACTCCAACTACGGTTCTAAATAAATACGAACTTGAATTGTCCAATTTCTTTGACCAATTAATTTTGGACCGAGCCCAAAACTTGAATTATCCAAGTTCTTGGACCAATTCATTTTGGACCGAGCCCAAAACTTGGTCAACATCATAATATGGTGGGAGGAGTCATTTGGTCTGTTTTGAGAGAAATCCAATCAATAGAACTATGGAATGCACCAACCACTCAATTTATGCCACGAACTTCGCACGAACTTGAATTATCAAATTTCTTTGACCAATTCAATTCGGATCGAGCCCAAAACATGGACAACATCATAATATGGAGGGAGAAGTCATTCGGTGAGTTTTGATTCAAATAAACACTAGAACTATACAATGCACCAACCGCACCATTTATGGTAAGAACTTCGTATGAACTTGAATTGTCCAACTTCTTTGACCAATTGATTTTGGATCGAGCCCAAAACTTAGTCAACATCGTAATATGTTGGGAGGAATCATTTGGTGCGTTTTGAGTGAAATCCAATCACAAGAACTACGCAATGCACCAACCACACCATTTGTGGCACGAACTTCGTACGAAATTGAATTGTCCAATTTCTTTGACCAATTCATTTCGTATCGAGCCCGAAACTTGGTCAACATCATAATACGGTGGGAGGAGTCATTTGGTGAGTATTGAGTGAAATGAAATGACTAGAACTATGCAATGCACCATCCACTCCATTTACGCCACCAACTTCGTACGAACTAGAAGTGTCCAAAACTTGATCAACATCATAATATGGTGGGAGGAGTCATTTGGTGAGTTTTGATTGAAATCAAATCACTAGAATTATGCAATGCCCAAACCACTCCATTTACGGCACGAATTTCGTACGAACTTGAAGTGTCCAATTTCTTTGACCAATTGATTTCGAATCGAGCCCAAAACTTGGTCAACATCATAATATGGTGGGAGGAGTCATTTGGTGAGTTTTGATTTAAATCAAATCACAAGAACGATGCAATGCACCAACCACTCTACTTACGGATCGAAATTAATACGAACATGAAGTGTCCAATATCTGTGACCAATTGATTTCGAACAGAGCCCAAAGCTTGGTCAACATCATAATATGCTGGGAGCTGTCATTTGGTGACTTTTTATTGAAATCCAATCAGTAGAACGATGCAAAGCACCAACCACTCCACTTATGGTTCGAAATTAATACGAACTTGAACTGTCCAATTTCTTTGACCAATTGATTTCGGAATGAGCCCAAAACTTGGTCAACATCATACTATAGTGGGAGGAGTAATTTGGTGGGTTTTGAATGAAAACCAATCACTAGAACTACGCAACTCACAACCACTCCATTTACTGCAAGAAATTCGTACGAACTTGAATTGTGCAATTTCATTGACCAATTCATTTCGGATGGAGCCCAAAACTTGGTCAACATCATAATGTCGTGGGAGGAGTCATTTGGTGAGTTTTGATTGAAATCCAATCACAGGAACGATGCAATGCACCAACACTCCACTTACGGTTCCAAATTAATACGAAATTGAAGTGTCCAATCTCTTTTACCAATTGAATTTGGATCGAGACCAATACTTGGTCATCATCATAATATGGTGGAAGGAGTCATTTGGTGAGTTTTGAGTGAAAACAAATCACAAGAACTATGCAATGCGCCATCCACTCTACTTACGGTTTGAAATTAATACGAACTTGAAGTGTCCAATTTCGTTGAGCAATAGATTTCGGATCGAGCACAAAACTTGGTCAACATCATTAAATCGTGGGAGGAGACATTTGGTGAGTTTTGAGTGAAATCGAATGACCAGTGCAAGCAATGCACCAACCAGTCCATTTACGGCACGAACTTGGTACGAACTTGAAGTGTGCAATTTCCTTGACCAATTGATTTCGGATCGGGCCCAAAACTTGGACAACATCATAACATGGTGGAAAGAGTCATTTGGTGAGTTTTGAGTGAAATCCAATCACTAGAACGATGCAATGCACCAACCACTCCACTTACGGTTCCAAATTAATACGGACTTGAAGTGTACAATATCTTTGACCAATTGATTTCGGATCAGTCCCAAAACGTGGTCAACTTCATAATATGGTGGGAGGAGTCATTTGGTGAGTTTCGATTGAAATCCAATCACTAGAACGATGCAATGCACCAACCACTCCACTTACAGTTCGAAATTAATACGAACTTTAAGTGTCCAAATTCTTTGACCAATTGATTTCGAATCAAGCCCAAAACTTGGTCAACATCGTATTATGGTGGGTCTAGCCATTTGTTGAGTTTTGAGTGAAATCCAATCACTAGAGCTATGTAATGAACAACCACATCATTTACGGCAGGAACTTCGTACAAACTTGAAGTGTCCAATTTCTTTGACCAATTCATTTCGGATCGGGCCCAAAACTTGGTCAACATCATAATATGGTGGGAGGAGTCATTTGGTGATTGTTGAGTGAAATCCAATCACTAGAACTATGCAATGCACCAACCACTCCATTTACGGCACAAACTTCGTTCGAACTTGAATTGTCCAATTTCTTTGACCAATCCATTTCGTATCGAGCCCAAAACTCGATCAACATCATAATATGGTGGGAGGAGTCATTTGGTCAGTTTTGGATGAAATCCAATCACTAGAACTTTGCAATGCACAACTACTCCATTTACGGCACGAACTTTGTACGAACTTGAAGTGTCCAATTTCTTTGACCAATTTATTTTGGACCGAGCCCAAAACTTGGTTAACATCATAATATGGTGGGAGGAGTCATTTGCTGAGTCTTGAGTGAAATCCAATCACTAGAACTATGCAATGCACCAACCACTCAACTTGCGGTTCGAAATTAATACGAACTTGAAGTGTCCGATTTCTTTGACCAATCCATTTCGGATCGAGCCCAAAACTTGGTCAACATCATAATATGGTGGGAGGAGTCATTAGGGGAGTTTGGAGTGAAATCCAATCACTAGAACTATGCAATGCACAACCACTCCATTTACTGCACGAACTTCGTACGAACTTGAATTGTCCAATTTCTTTGACCAATCCATTTCAGATCGAGCCCAAAACTTGGTCAACATCATAACATGGTGGGAGGAGTCATTTAGTGAGTTTTGAGAGAAATCCAATGACTAGAATTATGCAATGCACAACCACTCGATTTATGGCACGAACTTTGTACAAACTTTAATTGTCCAATTTCTTTGACCAACTCATTTCGGATCTTGGCCCAAACTTGGTCAACATCATAGTATGGTGGGAGAAGCCATTTCGTGAGTTTTGAGTGAAATCCAATCTCTAGAATTATGCAATGCACAACCACTCCATTTACGGCACGAACTTCGTACGAACTTTAATTGTCCAATTTCTTTGACCAACTCATTTCGGATCGATCCAAAAACTTGGTCAACATCAGAATATGGTGGGAGAAGTCATTTCGTGAGTTTTGAGTGAAATCCAATCACTAGAACAATGCAATGTGCAACCACTCCATTTACGGCACGAACTTCGTACGAACTTGAAGTGTCCAATTTCTTTGACCAATTGATTTCGGACGGAGCCCAAGACTTGGTAAACATCATAATATGCTAGGCGGAGTTGTTTGGTGAGTTTTTAGTGAAATCCAATGACTAGAACTATGCAATGCACCAACAACTCCACTTACGGTTTCAAATCAATACGAACTTTAAGTGTCCGATTTCTTTCACCAACCCATTTTGGACCGAGCCCAAAACTGGGTCAACATCATAATATGGTGGGAGGTGTCATTCGGAGAGTTTTGAGTGAAATCCAATCACATCAACTATGCAACGGACAACCACTCCATTTACGGCACGAACTTCGTACGATCATGAATTTTCCAATTGCTTTGACCAATTCATTTCGGATCTTGCCCAAAACTGGGTCAACATCATAATATGGTGGAAGGAGTCATTTGGGGAGGTTTGAGTGAAATCCAATCACTAGAACTGGGCAATGCTCCAACCACTCCTGTTACGGTTTGAAATTAATACGAACTTGAAGTGTGCAATTTCTTTGACCAATCGATTTAGGATCTAGCCTAAAACATGGTCAACATCATAATATGGTGGAAGGAGTCATTTGGTTATTTTTGTGCGAAATCCAAACACCAGAACTATGCAATGCACAACCACTCCATTTACCGCACTAACTTCGTACGAATTTAATTGTCCAATTACTTTGACCAATCCATTTCAGATCGAGCCCAGAACTTGGTCAACATCATAATATGGTGGGAGGAGTCATTTGGTGAGTCTTGAGTGAAATCCAATCACTAGAACTATGCAATGCAACAACCACTCCACTTTGGGTTCGAAATTAATACGAACTTGAAGTGTCCGACTTATTTTACCAATCCATTTCAGATCGAGCCCAAAACTTGGTCAACATCACAATATGGTGGGAGGAGTCATTTGGTGAGTTTTGAGTAAAATCCAATCACTAGAACTATGCAATGCACCAACCACTCCACTTACGGTTCGAAATTAATACGAACTTCAAGTGTCCGATTTCTTTTACCAATCCATTTCTCATCGAGCCCAAAACTTGGTCAACATCATAATATGGTGAGAGGAGTCATTTGGTGAGTTTTGAGTGATATCCAATCACTAGAACTATGCAATGCACAACCACTCCATTTACGCCACGAATTTCGTACGAACTTGACTTGTCCAATTTCTTTGACCAATTCATTTCGGATCTCGCCCAAAACTTGGTCAACACCGTAATATGGTGGAAGGAGTCATTTGGTGGGTTTTGAGTGAAATCCAATCACTAGAACATTGCAATACACCAACAACTCCACTTACGGTTCGAAATGGATACGAACTTGAAGTGTCCAATTTGTTTGACCAATTGATTTCGGATCGAACCCTAAACTTGGTCAACATCATACTATGGTGGGAGGAGTCATTTGGTGAGTTTTGAGTGAAATCAAATGACTAGAACATTGCAATGCACCAACCATTCCACTTACATTTCGAAATTAATACAAACTTGAACTGTCCAATTTCTTTGACCAATTGATTTCGGATCAATCCCAAAACTTGGTCATCATCATAAGATGGTGGGGGGAGTCATTTGGTAAGTTTTGAGTGAAATCCAATCAGGAGAACTATGCAATGCAAAACCACTCCATTTACGCCACGAACTTCGTACGGACTTTAATTGTCCAATTTCTTTGACCAATTCATTTCGGATCAAGCCTAAAACTTGGTCAACACTGTAATATGGTGGAAGGAGTCATTTGGTGAGTTTTGAGTGAAATCCAATCACTAGAACTATGCAATGCACCAACAACTCCGCTTACATTTTGAAATTAATACGAACTTGAAGTGTCCAATTTCTTTGACCAATTGATTTCGGATCGAGCCCTAAACTTGGTCAACACCATAATATGGTAGGAGGAGTCATTTCGTGAGTTTTGCGTGAAATCCAATCCCTAGAACTATGCAATGCACCAACCCCACCACTTACGATTCGAAATTAATACGAACTTGAAGTGTTCAATGTCTTTGACCAATTGACTTCGGATCATACCCAGAACTTGGTCATCATCATAATATGGTAGGGGGAGTCATTTGGTAAGTTTTGAGTGAAATCCAATCACTAGAACTATGCAATGCACCAACGACTCCACTTACGATTAAAAATTAATACGAACTTCAAGTGTTCAATTTCTTTGACCAATTGATTTCGGATCGAACCCAAAACTTGGTCAACATGATACTATGGTTGGAGGAGTCATTTGGTGAGTTTTGAGTGAAAACAAATGACTAGAACAATGCAATGCACCAACCACTCCACTTACATTTCGAAATTAATACAAACTTGAAATGTCCAATTTCTTTGACCAATTGATTTCAGATCAAGCCCAAAACTTGGTCATCATCATAAGATGTTGGGGGGAGTCAATTGGTAAGTTTTGAGTGAAATCCAATCACGAGAACTATGCAATGCAAAACCACTCCATTTACGCCACGAACTTCGTACGAACTTGAATTGTCCAATTTCTTTGACCAATTCATATTGGATCGAGCCCAAAACATGGTCAACACTGTAATATGTTGGGTGGAGTCATTTGGTGAGTTTTGAGTGAAATCGAATGACTAGAGCAATGCAATGCACCAACCACTCCACTTACGGTTCGAAACTAATACGAACTTGAAGTGTCCAATTTCTTTGAACAATTGATTTTGGATCAGGCCCAAAACTTGGTTATCATCATAATATGGTGGGGGGAGTCATTTGGTAAGTTTTGAGAGAAATCCAATCACTAGAACTATGCAAAGCACAACCACTCCATTTTCGCCACGAACTTCGTATGAACTTTAATTGTCCAATTTCTTTGACCAATTCATTTCGGATCGAGCCCAAAACTTAGTCAACACTGTAATATGGTGGAAGGAGTCATTTGGTGAGTTTTGAGTGAAATCCAACTATGCAATGCACCAACAACTCCACTTACGGTTTGAAGTGTCAAATTTCTTTGACCAATTGATTTCGGATCGAGACCTAAACTTGGTCTGCACCGTAATATGGAGGGAGGTTTCATATGGTGAGTTTCACGTGAAATTTAGTTGCTAGAACTACTCAATGCACCAACCCCTCCACTTGCGGCTCGAAATTCATACGATCGTGAAGTGTCCAATTTTTTTGATAAATTGATTTCGGATCGAGCAGTAAACTTGGTCTACACCACAATATGGTGGGAGGAGTCATTTGGAGAGTTTTGAGTGAAGTCCAATCACTATAACTATGCAATGCACAACCACTCCATTTACGGCACGAACTTCGTACGAACTTGATGTGCCCAATTTCTTTGAGCAATTGATTTCGGATCGGGCCCAGAACTTGGTCAACAACATAATATGGTGGGGGAGTCATTTGGTAAGTTTTGAGTGAAATCCAATCACTATAACTATGCAAAGCACCAACCACTCCATTTACAGCACAAACTTCGTACGAAATTGAATTGTCCAATTTCTTTGACCAATTGATTTCGTATTGAGCTCAAAACTTGGCCAACAGCATAATATGTTGGGAGGAGTCATTTATTAAGTTTTGAGTGAAATCCAATCACTAGAACTATGCAATGCACAAAACTTGGTCAACGTCATAATATGGTGGGAGGAGCATTTGGTGAGTTTTGAGTCAAATCCAATCACTAAAACTATGCAATGCACAACCACTCCATTTACGCCACGAACTTAGTACGAACTTGAATTGTCCAATTTCTTTGACCAATTGATTTCGGATCGAGCCCAAAACTTGGTCAACACCATAATATGGTGGGAGGAGTCATTTGGTGAGTGTTGTGTGAAATCCAATCACTAGAATTATGCAATGCACCAACCCCTCCACTTACGGTTCGAAATTCATATGATCTTGAAGTGTCCAATTTCTTTGATCAGTTGATTTCGGACAGAACCCAATACTTGGTCAACAACAAAATGTGGTGGGACGAGTCATTTTGTGAGTTTTAAGTGAAATCCAATCACTAGAACTTTGCAAAGCACCAACTACTCCATTTACGGCACGAACTTCGAACGAAATTGAATTGTCCAATTTCTTTGACCGATTGATTTCGTATTGAGCCCAAAACTTGGCCAACAACATAGAATGGTGGGAGGAGTCATTTAGTGAGTTTTGAGTGAAATCCAATCTCTGGAACTATGCAATGCATCAACAACTCCATTTACGCAATTCATATGATCTTGAAGTGTCCAATTTCTTTGACCAATTCATTTCAGATCGAGCCCAAAACTTGGACAACATCATAATATGGTGGGTGGAGTCATTTGGTGAGAGTTTTGAGTGAAATCTAACCACAAGAACTATGCAATGCACCAAACACTTCACATACAGTTTGAAATTAATACGAACTTGAAGTGTCCAATTTCTTTGGCCAATCCATTTCGGATCGAGCCCAAGACTTGGTCAACATTATGGAGTGAGGAGTCATTTGGTGAGTTTTGAGGGAAATCCAATCACTAGAACTATGCAAAGCACAACCACTCCATTTACGGCACGAACTCCGTACGAACTTGAAGTGTCCAATTGATTTTGGATCGAGCACAAAACTTGGTCAACATCATAATATGGTGGGAGGAGTCATTTGCGGAGTTTTAAGTGAAACCCAATCGCTAGAACTATGCAATGCACAACCACTCCTTTTGCTGCACGAACTTCGAACGAACTTGAATTGTCCAATTTCTTTGACGAATCCATTTCTGATCGAGCCCAAAACTTGGTCAACATCATAATATAGTGGGAGGAGTCACTTGGTGAGTTTTGAGGGAAATCCAATCACTAGAACTATGCAATGCACCAGCCACTCCATTTACGGCGCGAACTTCGTACGAACTTGAAGTGTCCAATTGATAATGGATCGAGCCCAAAACTTGGTCAACATCATAATATGGTGGGAGGAGTCATTTGCGGAGTTTTAAGTGAAACCCAATCGCTAGAACTATGCAATGCACAACCACTCCTTTTGCTGCACGAACTTCGAACGAACTTGAATTGTCCAATTTCTTTGACGAATCCATTTCTGATCGAGCCCAAAACTTGGTCAACATCATAATATAGTGGGAGGAGTCACTTGGTGAGTTTTGAGAGAAATCCAATCACTAGAACTATGCAATGCACCAGCCACTCCATTTACGTCGCGAACTTCGTACGAACTTGAAGTGTCCAATTGATAATGGATCGAGCCCAAAACTTGGTCAACATCATAATATGGTGGGAGGAGTCATTTGCGGAGTTTTAAGTGAAACCCAATCTCTAGAACTATGCAATGCACCAACCACTCCATTTACGGCACGAACTTCGTACGAACTTGAATTGTCCAATTTCTTTGACCAATCCATTTTGGATCATGCCCCAAACAATGTCAACAACATAATATGGTGGGAGGAGTCATTTGGTGAGTTTTGAGTGAAATCCAATCACTAGAACTGCGCAATGCACTATCCATTGCGCTTAAGGTTCGAAATTAATACGAACTTGAAGTGGCCAATTTCTTTGACCAATTAATTTTAGATCGAGCCCAAAACTCGGTGAACATCATAATATGGTGGGAGTAGTCATTTGGTGAGTTTCGAGTGAAATCCAATCTCTAGAACTATTAAATGCACAACCACTCCTTTTACTGCACGAACTTCGTACGAACTTGAATTGTCCAATTTCTTTGACCAATCCGTTTTGGATCGTGCCCCAAACTTGGTCAACATCATAATATGGTGGGAGGAATCATTTGGTGAGTTTTGAGTGAAATCCAATCACTAGAACTATGTAATGCACAACCAATACATTTACGGCACGAACTTCGTACGAACTTGAATTGTCCAATTTCTTTAACCAGTCCATTTCGGATCTAGCCCAAAACTTGGTCAACACCATAATATGGTGGGAGGAGTCATTTGGTGAGTTTAGAGTGAAAACGAATCTCTAGAACTATGCAATGCACCAACCACTCCATTTACGGCAAGAAGTTCGCACGAACTTGAATTGTCCAATTTCTTTGACCAATCCAATTCGGATCGAGCCCAAAACTTGGTCAACATCATAATACGGTGGGAGGAGTCATTTGAAGTGTTTTCAGTCAAATCAGATCACTAGAACTATGCAGTGCACAACCTCTCCATTTGTGGCACGAACTTCGTACGAACTTGAATTGTCCAATTTCTTTGACCAATTGATTTTGGACAGAGCCCAATACTTGGTCAACATCATAATATGGTGTGAGGAGTCATGTGGTGAGTTTTGAGTGTAATCCAATCACTAGAACAATACAATCCACAACCACTCCATTTACGGCACGAACTTCGTACGAACTTGAAGCGTCAAATTTCTTTGACCAATCTATTTCGGATCGAGCCCAAAACTTGGTCAACAACATAATATGGTGTGAGGAGTCATTTGGTGAGTTTTGAGTGAAATCCAATCACTAGAACTATGCAATGCACTAACCACTCCATTTACGACACGAACTTCGTACACACTAGAGGTGTCAAATTTCTATGACCAATTGATTTCTGATCGAGCCCAAAACTTGGTCGACAAAATAATATGGTGGGAGGAATCATTTGGTGAGTTTTGAGTAAAATCCAATCACTAAAACTGTGCGATGCACTAACCATTCCACTTACGGTTCGAAATAAATACAAACTTGAAGTGTCCAATTTCTTTGACCAATTGATTTCGAATCGAGCCCAAAAGTTGGTCAACATCATAATATGGTGGGAGGAGTCATTTCGTGAGTTTTGAGTGAAATCGAATCACAAGAACTGTGCAATGCACCATCCACTCCGTTTACGGACCGAACTTCGTACGAATTCAGGTGTCCAATTTCTTTGACCAATTGATTTCGGATCGAGCCCAAAACTTGGTCAACACCATAATATGGTGGGAGGAGTCATTTGGTGAGTTTTGAGTGAAATCCAATCACTAGAACTATGCAATGCACAACCATCCCATTTACGGCACGAACTTCGTACTAACATGAATTGTCCAATTTCTTTGACCAATTCATTAGGGATCTAGCCCAAAACTGGGTCAACATCATAATATGGTAGGAGGATTCATTTGGTGAGTTTTGGGTGAAATCCAAACACTGTAACTATGACGTGCCCCAGCCACTCTATTTACAGCAAGAACTTCGTACGAACTTGAAGTGTCCAATTTCTTTGACCAATTGATTTCGGATCGAGCCCAAAACTCGGTCAACATCATAATATGCTAGAAGGAGTCGTTTGGTGAATTTTGAGTGAAATCAAATCACTAGAACTATGGAATGCACAACCGCTCGATTTACGGCACGAACTTCGTACGAACTTGAAGTGTCCAATTTCTTTGACCAGTTGATTTCAGACCGAGCCCAAAACTTGGTCAACATCATAATATGTTGGGAGGAGTCATTTGGTGAGTTTTAAGTGAAATGAAACACTAGAACTATGCAATGCACCATCCAATCCACTTATGGTTCGAAATTAATACGAACTTGAAGTGTCCAATTTCTTTGACCAGCTGATTTCGGATCAATCCCAAAACTCGGTCAACATCATAATATGGTGGGAGGAGTTGTTTGGTGAGTTTTGACTGAAATCCAATCACTAAAACTATGCAATGCACCAACCACTACATTTACGGCACAAACTTCGTACGAACTTGAATTGTCCAATTTCTTTGACCAACCCATTTCGGATCGAGACCAAAACCTGGTCAACACCGTAACATGGTGGGAGGAGTCGTTCGGTGAGTTTTGAGTGAAATCCAATTGCTAGAAGTATGTAATGCACCAACCACTCCATTTTTGGCACGAACTTCGTACGAACTTGAATTGTCCAAATTGTTTGAGAAATCCATTTCGGATCGAGCCCAAAACTTGGTCAACATCATAATATGGTGGGAGGAGTCATTTGGTGAGTTTTGAGTGAAATCCAATCACTAGAACTATGCAATGCAACAACCACTCCACTTACGGTTCGAAATTAATACGAACTTGAAGTGTCCAATTTCTTTGACCAATTGATTTCAGATCTAGCCCAAAACTTGTTCAACATCATAATTGTAGGGGTCTTTTTGTTCCAGCAGCCTGACGAATGGGCTTGGGCTGTTGCAAGAAGAAAACGAACAAAACCCCTTGATGCCTGAGTTCAAGAACCAGACTCCCAAAAGAATTATGAAGGACTTGCTAAAGCCTTAGAAAATACAAAATACTCTTGGGTTCTTTTCACCAACACCCAGAAGAACGTAACAAATTTATTAGTGACTTAGCCTGAGGAGCTTGTGGCATGGGAGCTAAGCCTTCACAAGTTTAGCAATTAGAGAGAGAGAGAGAGATCAAAGCATGAATTTCTTTCAGGAGAAAAAGGTTTAGAGTGGAAAAAGGAAAATTATGAGGATTTCTATCCCAAAAAGAGAGAGAAAACGATATAAATAAGAGATGGGATGCCTAGAGTAAATTCCAGTTTGCTTGACAAAGCTTGGTCGTGCTCTGGAATGGTGTCTGTTGCTGGGCAGAGGGAGCTTTCTTTTATAGGCATTTGGGACACTAATTTTGTGATCTTCCCACCCCCATATTTTCCTTCGCTCCTTTCCATTCATTCCTTTTGGTGAAACCTCCTCCATCAGAGTGCAGGTTCCTTTGAGTTCCAAGGTTTTCTATACAGTTGGGCCTCCCCATGGGGGTGGGGTGCCGTTTGCTTTCTCCATTGGTTTTCAAACTAAAGCTTGCAGAGGAAAGGAGAGAAGAGAGGAAGTCGTTTGTCCAGTGGGCATTCCTCATACACCTGTAAATTCCTTTTGGTTTTTTTACAAAACGTTGGATCCCCTTTTCCCTCTCTCATGCTAACCCATGTATTTGGGACCGTGGAATGGGATTGAGTTTTAGTGCCCCCAGTGGCCTAAAACTTTCATTCCTTAGACCCTCAATGGGCCTTGTGAGTGCTCGTACCCATCCATAACAAAAATTTCTCAGCAAGCCCCGGATGATTATGTGGCTTGGGCCCACTTAAATTTGTAGCACCGCTTGGCATTAGAATAGCGGTCATTTATATGATATCGCGTGTCTATTTGTCATGCTTGCGCTTGAGTTTTATTGTGACACAGTAAGCCGTGATCGGGCCAAGTAGCATCGGATAAGTTGGTGAGCGTGAACTTATAAAGCCGGTGCATTTTTGGCCCTTTTGTGCATGCTTGCTTGGCGTGACATGTGGCCCATAGCATATGTAGGTGCGCCCTACAATTTCTCTTACGTCCCAATCGTGCTTCTTTTGCGATTAATTATTTGTGCTGGGCCGAGAATAAACCTGGGCCTAACCCTTGGATTTTTGGGCGACAACAATAATATGGTGGGAGGAGTCATTTGGTGAGTTTTGAATGAAATCCAATCAATAGAACTATGGAATGGACCAACCACTCAATTTATGCCACGAACTTCGTACGAACTTGAAGTGTCCAATTTCTTTGACGAATTCATTTGGGATCGAGCCCAAAACTTGGACGACATCATAATATGGAGGCAAGAGTCATTTGGTGAGTTTTGATTGAAATCTAAACACTAGAACTATACAATGCACCAACCACTCCATTTACTGCAAGAACTTCGTATGAACTTGAATTGTCCAACTTCTTTGACCAATTGATTTCGGATCGAGCCCAAAACATGGTCAACATCATAATATGGTGGGAGGAGTCATTTGGTGAATTTTAAGTGAAATCCAATGACTACAACTATGCAATGCACCATCCACTCCATTTACGCCACCAACTTCGTATGAACTAGAAGTGTCCAATTTCTTTGACCAATTGATTTCGGATTGAGCACAAAACTTGGTCAACGTCATAATATGGTGGGAGGAGTCATTTGCTGAGTTTTGAGTGAAATCCAATCAGTAGAACTATGCAATGCACAACCACTCCATTTACGGCACGTACTTCGTACGAACTTGAATAGTCCAATTACTTTGACCAATCCATTTCGGATCGAGCCCAAAACTTGGTCAACATTTTAATATGGTGGGAGGAGTCATTTGGTGAGTTTTGAATGAAATCAAATCACTAGAACTATGGAATGCATCAACCACTCAATTTACGCCACGAACTTCATACAAACTTGAAGTGTCCAATTTCTTTGACCAATTCATTTCGGATCGAGCCCAAAACTTGGTCAACATCATAATATGGTGGGAGGAGTCATTTGGTGAGTGTTGAGTGAAATCCAATCACTAGAACTATGCAATTCACCAACCACTGTTAACTCGCAAGTGCACGGGCCATTGGATAGTATAGCATGTGTAAGTACGAGGTCGATCCCACGAGAATTGATGATAGATTGATTCAATTTGATTCCCTGCACAAAACAGAAATGAAAAGAAAATAAATAAAACAAGAAAGAAAGAAAAGAAATTAATTAACTCAAGCAAATTAGTTACCAAGTTCAATTTAGATTCACAGATTGATTCTAGCTAAAGTATGATTAAGCCATGGTGTCTGGTCCTAACCTTGTATTCCTAATTCTCTAATTAGATCCTTGTTGTCGAATCTAAATTAAGCATTAGAAATCCATTAAGCATAGAAGAATGTTTTAAACAACCAAGCATGTATCTAATCCCTGTTGTCGAATGTCCATACATACTCTTCCTATTCATAGTTCAATTCGAATTAATGCATGGTGTCTACTCTTAATTCAGGCCAAGATAGCTAACATACAAGTTTTAATGGTGATCAATCATTCAAACAAGCATATTAACTTATAAGCATAATGAATAAGAACAAGAACAATAATTGAAACTTGGAAGGTAATTAAACTTGAAAACTTAAAGTAAGAAATTCCATTACAATGAAAAATAAATTACAACTAAGAAAAACTTAAAGGAAAACTTAGCAAAAGGGTTTTGTTACAACAATTGAGAACTAAAAAGAAAACTAAGAGAATTTGAGGGAGAGAAGGAAGAGGAGCTCTAGAGAGGTGTTTGAGAGCTCCCCCCTTGGGGGTGTGTTTGAAGGTTGGTCAAGCCTCCTATTTATAGGAGAAGGAAAGCATCAAACTCACATGCCAATATTCTTCTTGGTTTATTTAATTCCTTCTTTTGACAACAAGTTGTAAGAATGATCATAGCCATCTCAAGTTCACATGGGCATCCATCTCCTTTCATCATTTGGCTAGTTCCCACTTGATTCTTTTGCTTTCTTTATTTCTTTACACAACCCACTTCAATTATGACAAATAAACATGCTTCTTCCCCACTATCAACAATAGCACATGCATAGCTAATCATGACCAAGAAATTGCAGTTTGCTTTTGGGCCTGTTTTGGGCTTGTTCCTCCATTCTGAAAAATATGGAAAAATATGGATCTTGAAGTTCTTTGAATTATCTTTCCAAGCATATGCAGCCCAGCTCAAGGAAAAATCGGAAAGACCTTCAAATGTGATTTTTGGCCCAGTAACGCAGATGCTGCCGATTTTGACCTTAAATTGCCAAAACTTGTATAACTTTCTCTAGAAGACTCGGAATCATGAACCGTAAAATTCTTTCCAATGATGTATGGTTCATTATCTGGTTCTCTCTAAGCAAGTACAGTCCAATCCGTGAAGTTGACTGATCTGCAGACACCGTTTTGAGCTAACTTGTCTCCAAAATGCATTTAATGAGTCATAAGCTTATTACACTGAAACAAACACAAAACAGATTAAAAGCACAAGTTTAACTCAAAAACATAACCAAATCATAAGTTATAAGGGTAGAAAATGATATGTAATTATGCCCCGATCAACCACTCCACTTACGGTTCAAAATTAATACGAACTTGAAGTGTCCGATTTCTTTGACCAATCCATTTCGGATCGAGCCCAAAACTTGGTCAACATCGTAATATGGTGGGCGGAGTCATTTGGGGAGTTTTGAGTGAAATCCAATCACTAGAACAATGCAATGCACAACCACTCCATTTACGGCACGAACTTCGTACGAACTTGAATTGTCCAATTTCTTTCACCAATTCATTTCAGATCGAGCCCAAAACTTGGTCAACATCATAATATGGTGGGAGGACACATTTCGCGAATTTTGAGTGAAGTCCAATCACTAGAACTATGCAATGCACCAACAACTCCTGTTACGGTTCAAAATTAATACGAATTTGAAGTGTCCAATTTCTTTTATCAATCGATTTCAGATCTTGCCTAAAACTTAGTCAACATCATAATATGGAGGGAGGAGTCATTTGGTGATTTTTGAGTGAAATGCAATCGCTAGAACTATGCAATGCACCAACCACTCCATTTACGGCACAAACTTCGTACAACTTTAATTGTCCAATTTCTTCGACCAATC
This sequence comes from Prunus padus, assembly GCA_024362665.1. Lineage (NCBI taxonomy): Eukaryota > Viridiplantae > Streptophyta > Magnoliopsida > Rosales > Rosaceae > Prunus > Prunus padus. Next base: position 2,198,596 of record JANFAM010000003.1, on the reverse strand, counting down.
CATTTCGGATAGAGCCCAAAACTTGGTCAACATCATAATATGGTGGGAGGAGTCATTTGGTGAGTTTTGAGTGAAATCCAATCACTAGAACTATGCAATGCACCAACCACTCCACTTACGGTTCGAAATTAATACGAACTTGAAGTGTCCCATTTCTTTGACCAATCCATTTCGGGTCGAGCCCAAAATTCGGTCAACATCATAATATGGCGGGAGGAGTCAATTGTAGAGTTTGGAGTGAAATCCAATCACTAGAGCTATGTAATGCACAACCACTCCATTTACGACAGGAACTTCGTACAAACTTGAATTGTCCAATTTCTTTGACCAATCCACTTTGGATCGAGCCCAAAACTTGGTCAACATCATAATATGGTAGGAGGAGTCACTTGGTGAGTTTTGAGTGAAATCCAATCACCAGAACTATGCAAAGCACAACCACTCCATTTATGGCAAGAACTTTGTCCGAATTTGAATTATCCAATTTCTTTGACCAACCCATTTCGGATCGAGCTCAAACCTTGGTCAACATCATAATATGGTGGGAGGAGTCGTTTGGTGAGTTTTGAGTGAAATCCAATCACTAGAACTACGCAATGTACAACCACTCCATTTACGGCACGAACTTCGTACGAACTTGAATTGTCCAATTTCTTTAACCAATCCATTTCAGATCGAGCTCAAAACTTGGTCAACATCATAATATGGTGGGAGGAGTCATTTGGTGAGTTTTGACTGAAATCCAATTACTAGAACTATGCAATGCACTACAACTCCACTTACGGCACGAACTTCGTACGAACTTTAATTGTCCAATTTCTTTGACCAATTAATTTCGGATCGAACCCAAAACTTGGTCAACATCATAAAATGGTGGGAGGAGTCATTTGGTGAGTTTTGAGGGAAGCCCAATGTGTAGAACTATGCAATGCACCAACCACTCCACTTACGGTTCGAAATTAATACGAACTTAAAGTGTCCGATTTCTCTGACCAATCCATTTCGGATCGAGCCCAAAACTTGGTCAACATCATAATATGGTGGGAGGAGTGATTTGGGGAGTTTTGAGTAAAATCCAATCACTAGAGCTATGTAATGTACTGCCACTCCATTTACGACAGGAACTTCGTACAAACTTGAATTGTCCAATTTCGATGACCAATCCATTTCGGATCGAGCCCAAAACTTGGTCAACGTTATAATACGGTTGGAGGAGTCATTTGGTGAGTTTTGAGTGAAATCCAATCACTAGAACTATGCAATGCACAACCACTACATTTACGGCACGAACTCGCCCGAACTTGAATTGTCCAATTTCTTTCACCAATTCATTTCAGATCGAGCCCAAAACTTGGTCAACATCATAATATGGTGGGAGGACACATTTCGCGAATTTTGAGTGAAGTCCAATCACTAGAACTATGCAATGCACCAACAACTCCTGTTACGGTTCAAAATTAATACGAATTTGAAGTGTCCAATTTCTTTTATCAATCGATTTCAGATCTTGCCTAAAACTTAGTCAACATCATAATATGGAGGGAGGAGTCATTTGGTGATTTTTGAGTGAAATGCAATCGCTAGAACTATGCAATGCATCAACCACTCCATTTACGGCACAAACTTCGTACAACTTTAATTGTCCAATTTCTTCGACCAATCCATTTCGGATAGAGCCCAAAACTTGGTCAACATCATAATATGGTGGGAGGAGTCATTTGGTGAGTTTTGAGTGAAATCCAATCACTAGAACTATGCAATGCACCAACCACTCCACTTACGGTTTGAAATTAATACGAACTTGAAGTGTCCCATTTCTTTGACCAATCCATTTCGGGTCGAGCCCAAAACTTGGTCAACATCATAATATGGCGGGAGGAGTCATTTGTGGAGTTTGGAGTGAAATCCAATCACTAGAGCTATGTAATGCACAGCCACTCCATTTACGACATGAACTTTGTACAAACTTGAATTGTCCAATTTCTTTGACCAATCCACTTTGGATCGAGCCCAAAACTTGGTCAACATCATAATATGGTAGGAGGAGTCATTTGGTGAGTTTTGAGTGAAATCCAATCACTAGAACTATGCAAAGCACAACCACTCCATTTACGGCAAGAACTTCGTACGAACTTGAATTATCCAATTTCTTTGACCAATCCATTTCGGATCGAGCTCAAAACTTGGTCAACATCATAATATGGTCGGAGGAGTCATTTGGTCAGTTTTGAGTGAAATCCAATCACTAGAACTACGCAATGCACAACCACTCCATTTACGGCACGAACTTCGTACGAACTTGAATTGTCCAATTTCTTTGACCAATCCATTTCGGATCGAGCTCAAAACTTGGTCAACATCATAATATGGTGGGAGGAGTCATTTGGTGAGTTTTGACTGAAATCCAATTACTAGAACTATGCAATGCACTACCACTCCACTTACGGCACGAACTTCATACGAACTTTAATTGTCCAATTTCTTTGACCAATCCATTTCGGATCGAGCCCAAAACTTAGTCAACATCATAAAATGGTGCGAGGAGTCATTTGGTGTGTTTTGAGGGAAGCCCAATGTGTAGAACTATGCAATGCACCAACCACTCCACTTACGGTTCGAAATTAATATGAATATGAAGTGTCCGATTTCTCTGACCAATCAGTTTCGGATCAAGCCCAAAACTCGGTCAACAACATAATATGGTGAGAGGAGTGATTTGGGGAGTTTTGAGTAAAATCCAATCACTAGAGCTATGTAATGTAATGCCACTCCATTTACGACAGAACTTCGTACAAACTTGAATTGTCCAATTTCTATGACCAATCCATTTCGGATCGATCCCAAAACTTGGTCAACATCATAATACGGTTGGAGGAGTCATTTGGTGAGTTTTTAGTGAAATTCAATCACTAGAACTATGCAATTAACCAACCACTCCACTTACGTTTCGAAATTAATACGAACCGTAATCATCCGATTTCTTCGACCAACCCATTTCGGATTGAGCCCAAAACTTGGTCAACATCATAATATGGTGAGAGGAGTCCTTTGGTGAGTCTTGAGTGAAATCCAATCGCTAGAACTATGCAATGCACCAACCCCTCCACTTACGGTTCCAAATTAATACGAACTTGAAGTGTCCGATTTCTTTCACCAATCCATTTCGGATCGAGCCCAAAACTTTGTCAACAGCATAATATGATGGGAGGAGTCATTTGGGGAGTTTTGAGTGAAATCCAATCACTAGAACTATGCAATGCACAACCACTCCATTTACGGCACAAACTTCGTACGAACTTGAATTTCCAATTTATTTGACCAATCCATTTCAGATCGAGCCCAAAACATGGTGAACATCATAACATGGTGGGAGGAGTCATTTATTGAGTTTTGAGAGAAATCCAATGACTAGAACTATGCAATGCACAACCACTCCATTTACGGCACGAACTTCGTACGAACTTGAATTGTCCAATTTCTTTGACCAATTTAGTTACAATCGAGCCCAAAACTTTGTCAACATCATAATATGGAGGGAGGAGTCATTTCGTGTGTTGAGTGAAACCCAATCACTAGAACAATGAAATGTACAACGACTCCATTTACGGCACCAACTTCGTACGAACTTGAAGTGTCTAATTTCTTTGACCAATTGATTTCAAACTGAGCCCCAAACTTGGTCAACATCATAATATGCTGGGAGGAGTCATTTGGTGAGTTTTTAGTGAAATCCAATCACTAGAAGTATGCAATGCACCAACCACTCCACTTACGGTATGAAATCAATAGGAACTTTAAGTGTCCGATTTCTTTGACCAACCCATTTCGGATCGAGCCCAATACTAGTTCAACATCATAATATGGTGGGAGGATTCATTTGGAGAGTTTTGAGTGAAATCAAATCACATCAACTATGCAACGCACATCCACTCCATTTACGCCACGAACTTTGTACAAACTTGAATTGTCCAATTCCTTTGACCAATTCATTTCGGATTTTACCCAAAACTGGGTCAACATCATAATACGGTGGGAGGAGTGATTTGGTGAGTCTTGGGTGAAATCCAATCACTAGAACTATGCAATGCACCAACCACTCCACTTACGGTTCGAAATTAATACGAACTTGAAGTGTCCGATTTCTTTTACCAATCCATTTCGGATCGAGCCCAAAACTTGGTCAACAACATAATATGGCGGGAGGAGTCATTTGGTGAGTTTTGAGTAAAATCCAGTCACTAGAACTATTCAATGCACCAACTACTCCACTTACGGTTCGAAATTAACACGAACTTGAAGTGTCCGATTTCTTTTACCAATCCATTTCAGATCGAGACCAAAACTTGGTCAACATCTTAATATGGTGGGAGGAGTCATTTGGTGAGTTTTGAGTGTAATCCAATAACTTGAGCTGTGCAATGCTCCAACCACTCCCTTTACGGCATGAACTTCGTACGAAGTTGAAGTGTCCAATTTCCTAGACCAATTGATTTCGGATCTAGCCCAAAACTTGGTCAACATCAAAATATGGTGGGAGGAATCATTTGGTAAGTTTTGAGTGAAATCCAATCACTAGAACTATGCAATACCCCAACCACTCCATTTACGGCACAAACTTCGTACGAACTTGAAATGTCCAATTTCTGCGACCAATCCATTTCGTATTGAGCCCAAAACAAGGTCAACATCATAATATGGTGAGAGGAGTCACTTGGTGAGTTTCGAGTGATATCCAATCACAAGAACTATGCAAGGCACAACCACCCCATTTACGACACGAACTTCGTACGAACTTGAATTGGCCAATTTCTTTGACCAATTGATTTGGACCGAGCCTAAAACTTGGTCAACATCATAATATGGTGGGAGGAGTAATTTGGTGAGTTTTGAGTGATATCCAATAACTAGAACTACGCAATGCACAACCACTCCATTTACGGCACGAACTTCGTACGAACTTGAAGTGTCCAATTTCTTTGACCAATTGATTTGGACCGAGCCCAAAACTTGGTCAACATCATAATATGGTGGGAGGAGTTATTTGGTGAGTTTTGAGTGAAATCCAATCACTAGAACTATGTAATGCACCAACCACTCCACTTAAGGTACGATCTTCGTACGAACTTGAATTGTCAAATTTCTTTGACCAATCCATTTCGGATCGAGCCCAAAACCTCGTCAACGTCATAATATGGTGAGAGGAGTCATTTGGTCAGTTTTGAGTGAAATCCAATCACTAAAACTATGCAATGCACCAACCACTCCATTTACGGCACGAACTTCGAACGAACTTGAAGTGTGCAATTTCTTTGACCAATCCATTTCGGATCGAGCCCAAATCTTGGTCAACATCATAATATGGTGGGAGGAGTCTTTTGGTGAGTTTTGAGTGATATCCAATCACTAGAACTAGGCAATGCACAACCACTCGATTTCCGGCACAAACTTCGTACGAACTTGAAGTGTCCAATTTCTTTGACAAATTGATTTGGACCGAGCCCAAAACTTGGTCAACATCATATTATGGTGGGAGTAGTCATTTGGTGAATTTTGAGTGAAATCCATCACTAGAACTATGCAATGCACCAACCACTCCACTTACGGTTCGAAATTAATACGAACTTGAAGTGTCCAATTTCTTTGACCAATTGATTTCGAATCGAGCCCAAAACTTGGTAAACATCATAATATGGTGGGAGGAGTCATTTGGTGAGTTTTGAGTGAAATCATATCACTGAAACTATGCAATGCACCAATCACTCCATTTACGGTACGAACTTCAAACGAACTTGAAGTGTCCAATTTCTTTGACCTATCCATTTCGGATCGAGCCCAAAGCTTGGTCAACATCATAATATGGTGGGAGGAGTCTTTTGGTGAGTTTTGAGTGATATCCAATCACTAGAACTCTGCAATGCACAACCACTCCATTTGCGGCACGCACTTCGCACGAAATTGAAGTGTCCAATTTGACCAATTGATTTCGGACCGAGCCCAAAACTTGGTCAACATCATAATATGGTGGGAGGAGTCATTCAGTGGTCAGTTTTGAGTGAAATCCAATCACTAGAACTATGCAATGCACCAACCACTCCATTTACGGCACGAACTTCGTACGAACTTGAATTGTCTAATTTCTTTGACCAATCCATTTCGGATCTAGCCCAAAACTTGGTCAACGACAAAATTTGGTGGGAAGAGTCATTTGGTGAGTTTTTATTGAAATCGAATCACTGGAACGATGCAATGCACCAACCACTCCACTTACGGATTTAAATTAATACGAACTTGAAGTGTCCAATTTCTTTGACCATTTGATTTCGAATCGAACCCAAAACTTGGTCAACATCATAATATGGTGGGAGGAGTCATTTGGTGAGTTTTGAGTGAAATCTAATCACTAGAAATATGCAATGCACCAACCACTCCATTTATGGCAAGAAATTCGTCCGAACTTGAATTGTCCAATTTCTTTGACCAATTGATTTCGGATCGAGCCCAAAACTTGGTGAACAACATAATATGGTGGGAGGAGTCATTTATTGAGTTTTGGGTGATATCCAATCACTTGAACTATGCAATGCACAACGACTCCATTTACGCCACGAATTTCGTACGAATTTGACTTGTCCAATTTCTTTGACCAATTCATTTCGGATCGCGCCCAAAACTTGGTCAACACCGTAATATGGTGAAAGGATTCATTTGGTGAGTTTTGAATAAAATCCAATCACTAGAACAATGCAATACACCAACAACTCCACTTATGGTTCGAAATTAATACGAACTTGAAGTTTCCAATTTCTTTGACCAATTGATTTCGGGTCGAGCCCAAAACTTGGACAACACCATCATATGGTGGGAGGAGTCGTTTGGTGAGTTTTCTGTGAAATCCAATCACTATAACTATGCAATGCACCAACCCCTCCAGTTACAGTTCGAAATTCATACGATCTTGAAGTGTCCAATTTCTTCGACCAATTGATTTCGTATTGAGCACCAAACTTGGTCAACAACATAAAATGGTGGGAGGAGTCATTTAGTGAGTTTTGAGTGAAATCCAATCACTAGAACTATGCAATGCACCAACCACTCCATTTACGATTGAAATTAATAATAAATTGAAGTGTCCAATTTCTTTGACCAATTGATTTCGGATCAAGCCCAAAACTTGGTCATCATCATAATATGGTGGGAGGAGTCATTGAGTGAGTTTTGATTGAAATCCAGTCACTAGAACTATGCAATGCACAACCACTCCATTTACGCCACGAATTCGTATGAACTTGACTTGTCCAATTTCTTTGACCAATTCATTTCGGATCGCGTCCAAAACTTGGTCAACGCCGTAATATGGTGGAAGTATTCATTTGGTGAGTTTTGAATGAAATCCAATCTATAGAACAATGCAATACACCAACAACTCCACTTATGGTTCGAAATTAATACGAACATGAAGTGTCCAATTTCTTTGACCAATTGATTTCGGGTCGAGCCGAAAACTTGGTCAACACCATAATATGGTGGGAGGAGTCATTTGGTGAGTTTTCTGTGAAATCCAATCACTAGAACTATGCAATGCACCAACCACTCCATTTACGCCACGAAATACGTATGATCTTGACTTGTCCAATTTCTTTGACCAATTGATTTCGGATTGAGCACAAAACTTGGTCAACAACATAAAATGGTGGGAGTATTCATTTGGTGAGTTTTGAGTGAAATCGAATCACTAGAACAATGCACCACACCAACAACTCCACTTACGGTTCGAAATTAATACGAAATTGAAGTGTTCTATATCTTTGACAAATTGATTTCGGATCAAGCCCAAAACTTGGTCATCATCATAATATGGTGGGAGGAGTCATTGAGTGAGTTTTGAGTGAAATGCAGTCACTAGAACTATGCAATGCACAACCACTCCATTTACTCCACGAATTTGTATGAACTTGACTTGTCCAATTTCTTTGACCAATTCATTTCGGATCGCGTCCAAAACTTGGTCAACGCCGTAATATGGTGGAAGTATTCATTTGGTGAGTTTTGAGTGAAATCCAATCTATAGAACAATGCACCACACCAACAACTCCACTTACGGTTCGAAATTAATACGAACATGAAGTGTCCAATTTCTTTGACCAATTCATTTCGGGTCGAGCCGAAAACTTGGTCATCATCATAATACGGCGGGAGGAGTCATTTGCTGAGTTTTGAGTGAAATCCAATCACTAGAACTATGCAATGCACCAACCACTCCACTTACGATTCAAAATTAATACGAACTTGAAGTGTTCAATTTCTTTGACCAATTGATTTCGGATCGAACCCAAAACTTGGTCAACATCATACTATGGTGGGAGGAGTCATTTGCTGAGTTTTGATTGAAATCAAATGACTAGAAAAATGCAATTCACCAACCACTCCACTTACGTTTCGAAATTCATACAAACTTGAAGTGTCCAATTTCTTTGAACAATTGATTTCGGATCTAGCCCAAAACTTGGTTATCATCATAAGATGGTGGGAGGAGTCATTTGGTGAGTCTTGAGTGAAATCCAATCACGAGAACTATGCAATGCAAAACCACTCCATTTACATTTCGAAATTCATACAAACTTTAATTGTCCAATTTCTTTGACCAATTCATTTCGGATCGAGCCCAAAACTTGGTCAACACTGTAATACGTTGGACGGAGTCATTTGGTGAGTTTTGGGTGCAATCCAATCATTAGAACTATGCAATGCACCAACAACTCCAGTTAGGCACGAAGGGGGGCATTCTGGGAATGTCTTTCACCAGCGAGCACCTTCAACATCCAATGGGACGGATGCGGACACAATTTATATTCCAAATTCAAGATAGGGTACGACCGATGACCAGGCAGGGCAAGATGAAGCAAGCAACAAGGGATTGGCTTGGCTGAATAGAACAGATGCCACCGGTAATGGGATATTGAATGGAAAGAACGAAAGCGACGTACGTACTGGATTGACCGGCGTGTGCCAATCTATTGAAATTAATATGAACTTGAAGTGTCCAATTTCTTTGACCAATTGATTTCGGATCGAGCCCTAAACTTGGTCTACACCATAATATGGTGGGAGGAGTCATTTGGTGAGTTTTGCGTGAAATCAAATCGCTAGAACTATGCACGGCACCAACCCCACCACTTAAGATTCGAAATTAATACGAACTTGAAGTGTTCAATATCTTTGACAAATTGACATCGGGTAAGTTTTGAGTGAAATCCAATCACTAGAACTGTGCAACGCACCAACGACTCCATTTACAACGTGAACTTCGTACAAACTTGAAGTCTCCAATTTCTTTTAGCAATTGATTTCGGACTGAGCTCAAAACTTGGTCAACACTACGGCAGGAGGAGTCATTTGCTGAGTTTTGAGTGAAATCCAATCACTAGAACTATGCAATGCACCAACCACTCCACTTACGATTCAAAATTAATACGAACTTGAAGTGTTCAATTTCTTTGACCAATTGATTTCGGATCGAGCCCAAAACTTGGTCAACATCATACTATGGTGGGTGGAGTCATTTGGTGAGTTTTGAGTAAAATCAAATGACTAGAGCAATGCAATGCACCAACAACTCCACTTACGGTTCGAAATTAATATGAACTTGAAGTGTCCAATTTCTTTGACCAATTCATTTTGGATCAGGCCCAAAACTTGGTCATCATCATAATATGGTGGGGTAGTCATTTGGTAAGTTTTGAGTGAAATCCAATCACTAGAACTATGCAATGCACAACCACTCCATTTACGCCACGAACTTCGTACGAAATCCAATCATAAAATGACTAGAGCAAAGCAATGCACCAACCACTCCACTTACGATTCAAAATTAATACGAACTTGAATTGTTCAATTTGTTTGACCAATTGATTTCGGATCGAGACCAAAACTTGGTCAACATCATAATATGGTGGGAGGAGTCATTTGGTCAGTTTTGAGTGAAATCCAATCACTAAAACTATGCAATGCACCAACCACTCCATTTACGGCACGAGCTTCGAACGAACTTGAAGTGTCCAATTTCTTTGACCAATCGATTTCGGATCAAGCCCAAAACTTGGTCAACATCATAATATGGTGGGAGGAGTTATTTGGTGAGTTTTGGGTGAAATCCAATCACAAGAACTATTTAATGCACCAACCACTCCATTTATGGCACGAACTTCGTACGAACCTGAAGTGCCCAATTTCTTTTACCAATTGATTTCGGATCGAGCCCAAAACTACCATCACAATATGGTGGGAGTAGCCATTTGTTGAGTTTTGAGTGAAATCCAATACCTAGAACTATGCAATGCACCAACCTGTGCACTTATGTTCGAAATTAATACGAACTTGAATTGTCCAATTGCTTTGGCCAATTGATTTCGGATGAAGCCCAAAACTTGGTCAACATCGTATTATGGTGGGAGGAGTCATTTGGTGTGTTTTGAATGAAATCCAATCACTAGAACTGTGCAATGCACAACCACTCCATTTACGGCACGAACTACGTAAAAACTTGAAGAGAATTGGTGGGAGCAGTCATTTGGAGAGTTTTGAGTGAAATCCAATCACTAGAACTTTGCAATGCTCCAACCACTCCATTTACGGCACGAAGTTCTTAGGAAATAGAATTGTCCAATTTCTTGGACCAATTCATTTTGGATCGAGCCCAAAACTTGGTCAACATCATAATATGTTGGGAGGAGTCATTTGGTGAGTTTCAATTGAAATCCAATAGCAAGAACTATGCAATGCACCAACCACTCCATTTATGGCACGAACTTCGTATGAACTTGAAGTGCCCAATCTCTTTTTCCAATTGATTTCGGATCGAGTCCATAACTTGGCCAACATCACAATATGTTGGGAGGAGTCATTTGGTGAGTTTTGATTGAAATCCAATCACTAGAACGATGCAATGCACCAACCACTCTGCTTACGGTTCGAAATTAAAACGAACTTGAAGTGTGAAATTTCTTTGTCCAATTGATTTCGGATCAAGCCCAAAACCTAGTCAACATCATAATATGGTGGGAGGAGTTATTTGGTGAGTTTTGAGTGAAATCCAATCACAAGAACAATGCAATGCACCAACCACTCCATTTATGGTACGAACTTAATACGAACTTGAAGTGCCCAATTTCTTTGACCAATTGATTTTGGATCAAGCCCAAAACTTGGTCAACATCATAATATGGTGGGAGTAGTCATTTAGTGAGTTTTGATTGAAATCCAATCACTAGAACTATGCAATGCACCAACCACTCCATTTATGGTTCGAAATTAATACTGAACTTGAATTGTCCAATTTCTTTGACCAATTGATTTCGGATCGAGCCCAAAACTTGGTCAACATCATAATATGGTGGGAGGAGTCATTTGGTGAGTTTTGAGTGAAATCCAATCACTAGAACTATGCAATGCACCAACCACTCCATTTATGATTCGAAATTAATACAAACTTGAAGTGCCCAATCTCTTTGACCAATTGATTTCGGATCGAACCCAAAACTTGGTCAACATCATACTATGGTGGGAGGAGTCATTTTGGGATTTTTGAGTGAAATCAAATGACGAGAACAATGCAATGCACCAACCACTCCACTTACATTTCGAAATTAATACAAACTTGAAGTGTCCAATTTCTTTGACCAATTAATTTCGGATCAAGCCCAAAACTTGGTCATCATCATAAGATGTTGGGGGGAGTCATTTGGTAAGTTTTGAGTGAAATCCAATCACGAGAACTATGCATTGCAAAACCACTCTGTTAACTCGCAAGTGCACGGGCCATTGGATAGTATAGCATGTGTAAGTACGAGGTCGATCCCACGAGGATTGATGATAGATTGATTCAATTTGATTCCCTGCTCAAAACAAAAATAGAAACAAAGTTTAAAGATTATTGCAAAGAGTACATGAAATGAAAACATAAAGTTTAAACAAACAAAGAAGGAACACACTAAAACAGGTTTTGGTTTTAAAAACAGTTTTAGAACACTAGGGAACAATCCAATTCTAAGTCTCAAGCAATCAAGTTAACAAGTTCAATTCAAATTCACAGATTGATTCTAGCTAAAGTATGATTAAGCCATGGTGTCTGTTCTTAACCTTGTATTCCTAATTCCCTAATTAGATCCTTGTTGTCGAATCTAAATTAAGCATTAGAAATCCATTAAGCATAGAAGAATGTTTTAAACAACCTAGCATGTATCTAATCCCTGTTGTCGAATGTCCATACATACTCTTCCTATTCATAGTTCAATTTGAATTAAGGCATATGGTGTCTACTCTTAATTCCAACCAAGATAGCTAACATACAAGTTTTAATGGTGTACAAGCATTCAAACAAGCATATTAACTTATAAGTACAATGAATAAGAATAAGAACTAAAATTGGAACTCGGAAACCAATCAAACTTCAAAAACTTAAAATCATCGTGGTGTTTATTGAAACAAAGTAGAACTAAGGAAATACAAGAAGAAAAATAAAAGGCAAAGGGAGGAGAAGAAGATAGGGACAACATGCTAGAGATGGAAAAACTGCATCCCTATGGCTGCTAGGAGGCCAATGCCTCCCAGCTGCTGCCCTCTCTCTTCTCTCCCTTTGTGACTCTCAACTCTCCCTCTCTTTGTGTGCAATTAAGTGTAAATGATGGATATAAATTTTCTGACCCCCTAATCTCTTTGGAGACTCTCTATTTATAGGTACAAGAGTTAGGTGAAATCAGATTTTACAATTAAGTTTACCAACCACACCTACCTCACCTAACACACCAATGCAATTGAAAATAATTCCTCTTCTCTTTATGCATGCGGTTGCAAATTCCCATGCTCCCACATGTAGCTCACACATGCTCCCACATGCAGCTCACATATGCTCCCACATGCAGCTCACACGCTTCCACATGCAGCTCACACATGCTCCCACATGCAGCTCATGGACAGCTCATCCTCTAGCAACTTCATGGGCTCACGAATTAGTCTTCCCTTAAGCAAATGATGACTTTGAGTCCTCCATCTTGAAGTTCAGAATGTTATCTTTCCAACCACATGTCATTTGGGCCAATCCAGGGTCGGAGGAGAAAGTTAAGGCTGAAACAAATTACTAACTCGTTTGGCAGCGCAGACGAAATACCTCCTGAGCATGGTTCAATGTTTGGTAGGCAACGGACTCCAGATTTATCCAATGGGGCTGAATTTTGGATATGTTGTAGTAGACACCCATTGAAACAACTTTCATGCAGAATGTTGCCTCATCCGAGCTATATAGGTTGCTGTAACAAGGCCTGCAATGTGACCTACGAAACTGGACTGACAAGGAAGTGTTTCCCAAATTGGGTTTGTCTTTGAGCTCTTCCATTCATCCAAATCAGGCCTTATCATGCTTGAATTGCATTTATTATGCTCTCTTGCTCTTTTGACCTACAAAACACATAAAGAGAGGTAAATGACTTAAAATGCTAAGAAACTAAACAAAAAGACTAAGTGAATAAGGCATATATATATATATGAAATTATGAGCTTAACACACTCCAATTACGCCACAAACTTTGTACGAACTTGAATTGTCCAATTTCTTTGAACAATTCATTTCGGATCGAGCACAAAACTTGGTCAACATCATAATATGGTGGGAGGAGCATTTGGTGAGTTTTGAGTAAAATCCAATCACTAGAACTATGCAATGCACAACCACTCCATTTACGCCACGAACTTCGTACGAACTTGAATTGTCCAATTTCTTTGACCGATTGATTTTGGATCGAGCCCAAAACTTACTCAACACCATAATATGGCGGGTGGAGTCATTTGGTGAGTTTTGTGTGAAATCCAATCACTAGAATTATGCAATGCACCAACCCCTCCACTTACGGTTCGAAATTCATACGATCTTGAAGTGTCCAATTTCTTTGATCAATTGATTTCAGATAGAGCCCAAAACTTGGTCAAAAACAAAATGTGGTGGGACGAGTCATTTTGTGAGTTTTAAGTGAAATCCAATCACTAGAACTATGCAAAGCACCAACCACTCCATTTACGGCACGAACTTCATACGAAATTGAATTGTCCAATTTCTTTGACCAATTGATTTCGTATTGAGCCCAAAACTTGGACAACATCATAGAATGGTGGGAGGAGTCATTTAGTTAGTTTTGAGTGAAATCCAATCCCTAGAACTATGCAATGCATCAACCACTCCATTTAGGCTACGAACCTCGTACATACGTGAATTGTCCAATTTCTTAGACCAATTCATTTCGGATCAAGCCCAAAACTTGGCAACATCATAATATGGTGGGTGGAGTCATTTGGTGAGAGTTTTGAGTGAAATCCAACCACTAGAACTATGCAATGCACCAACCACTTCACTTACGGTTTGAAATAAATACGAACTTGAAGTGTCCAATTTCTTTGACCAATTGATTTCAAATCGACCCCAAAACATGGTCAACAACATAGTATGTTGGGATGAGTCATTTGGTGAGTTTTGAATGAAATCCAAACACTAAAACTATGCAATGCACCAACCACTTCATTTACGGCAAGAACTTCGTACGAACTTGAAGTGTCCAATTTCTTTGACCAATTGATTTCGGATCGAGCCCAAAACTTGGTCAACATCATAATATGGTTGGTCGAGCCATTTGGTGAGTTTTGAGAGAAATCCAATTACTAGAAGTATGCAATGCACCAACCAATCCACCTAGGCCACGAACTTCATCCGAACTTGAAGTGTCCAATTTCTTTGACCAATTGATTTCGGATCGAGCCCAAAACTTGGCCAAGATCATAATATGGGGAGAGGACTAGAACAATGCAATGCACAACAACTCCATTTACGGCCCGAACTTCGTACGAACTTGAAGTGTCCAATTTCTTTGAACAATTGATTTCGGATGGAGCCCAAAACTTGGTCAACATCATAATATGGTGGGAGGTGTCATTTGGTGAGTTTTGAGTGAAATCAAATCATTACAACTATGCAATTCACCACCCACTCCACTTACGGTTCGAAATTAATACGAACTTGAAGTGTTCAATTGCATTGACCAATTGATTTCGGATAGACCCCAAAACTCGGTCAACATCATAATATTTTGGGAGGAGTCATTTGGTGAGCTTTGAGTGAAATCCAATAGCTAGAACTTTGCAATGCGCAACCACTCCATTTTCGGCACGAACTTCGTACGAACTTGAGTTGTCCAATTTCTTTGACCAATCCATTACGGATTTAGCCCAAAACTTGGTCAACATCATAATATGGTGGGAGGAGTCATTTGGTGAGTTTCGATTGAAATCCAATCACTAGAACAATGCAATGCACCAACCACTCTACATACGGTTCGAAATTAATACGAACTTGAAGTGCGAAATTTCTTTGACCAATTCATTTCGGAACAAGCCCAAAACTTGGTCAGCATCATAATATGGTGGGAGGAGTTATTTAGTTAGTTTTGAGTGAAATCCAATCACAAGAACTATGTAATGCACCAACCACTCCATTTATGGCACGAACTTCGTACGAACTTGAAGTGCCCAATTTCTTTTACCAACTGATTTCGGATCGAGCCCAAAACTTGGTCAACACCACAATATGGTGGGAGTAGTCATTTGTTGAGTTTTGATTGAAATCCAATGAATAGAACTATGCAATGCACCAACCTGTGCACTTATGGTTCGAAATTAATACGAACTTGAATTGTCCAATTGCTTTGATCAATTCATTTCTGATCGAGCCTAAAACTTGGTCAACAACGTATTATTGTGGGAGGAGTCATTTGGTGAGTTTTGAGTGAAATCCAATCACTAGAACTATGCAATGCACCAACCACTCCATTTATGGCAAGAACTTCGTACAAACTTGAAGTGCCCAATCTCTTTTACCAATTGACTTCGGATCGAGCCCAAAACTTGGCCAACATCACAATATGTTGGGAGGAGTCATTTGGTGAG
Source organism: Prunus padus (assembly GCA_024362665.1). Lineage (NCBI taxonomy): Eukaryota > Viridiplantae > Streptophyta > Magnoliopsida > Rosales > Rosaceae > Prunus > Prunus padus. The sequence continues at coordinate 2,182,615 of JANFAM010000003.1, read as the reverse complement.
TTTTGATTGAAATCCAATCACTAGAACGATGCAATGCACCAACCACTCTGCTTACGGTTCGAAATTAAAACGAACTTGAAGTGTGAAATTTCTTTGACCAATTGATTTCGGATAAGATCCAAAACTTGGTCAACATCATAATACGGTGGGAGGAGTTATTTGGTGAGTTTTGAGTGAAATCCAATCACAAGAACTAGTCAATGCACCAACCACTCCATTTATGGTACGAACTTCGTGCGAACTTGAAGTGCCCAATTTCTTTGACCAATTGATTTCGGATCGAGCCCAAAACATGATAAACATCATAATATGGTGGGAGTAGTCATTTAGTCAGTTTTACGTGAAATCCAATCACTAGAACTATGTAATGCACCAACCACTACATTTACGCCACGAACTTTGTCCGAACCTGAATTGTCCAATTTCTTTGACCAATTGATTTCGGATAGAGCCCAAAACTTCGTCAACATCATAATATGGTGGGAGGAGTCATTTGGTGAGTTTTGAGTAAAATCAAATCAGAAGAACTATGCAATTCACCATCCACTCCACTTGCGGTTCGAAATTAATACGAATTTGAAGTGTCCAATTTCGTTGACTAGTTGATTTTGGATAGAGCCCAAAACTCGGTCAACATCATAATACGCTGGGGGGAGTCATTTGGTGAGTTTTGAGTGAAATCCAATCACTAGAACTGTGCAATGTGCAACCACTCCAGTTACGTTACGAACTTCGTACGAACTTGAATTGTCCAATTTCTTGGACCAATCCATTTCGGATTTAGCCCAAAACTTGGTCAACATCATAATATGGTGGGAGGAGTCATTTGGTGAGTTTTGAGTAAAATCCAATCACTAGAACTATGCAATGCACAACCACTCCATTTACGGCACGAACTTCGTACAAACTTGAAGTTTCCAATTTCTTTGAGCAATTGATTTCGGATCGAGCCCAGAACATGGTCAACATCATAATTTGGTGGGAGGAGCCATTTGGTGAGTTTTGAGTGAAATCCATTCACAAGAACTTTGCAATGCTCCAACCACTCCATTTACGGCATGAACTTCGTACGAACTTATACTGTCCAATTTCTTTGACCATTCCATTTTTTATCGTGCCCCAAACTTGGTCAACATCATAATATGGTGGTAGTAGTCATTTGGTGATTTTTTAGTGAAATCCAATCTCTAAAACTATGCAGTGCGCCATCCATTCCACTTACGGTTCGAAATTAATACGAACTTGAAGTGGCCAATTAATTTCGGATCGAGCCCAAAACTTGGGCAATATCACAATATGATGGGAGGAGTTTTTTGGTGAGTTTTGAATGAAATCCAATCACAAGAACTATGTAATGCACGAACCACTCCATTTATGGCACGAACTTTGTACAAACTTGAGGTGCCCAATTTCTTTTACCAATTGATTTCGGATCGAGCCCAAAACTTGGTCAACTTCACAATGTGGTGGGAGTAGTCATTCGTTGAGTTTTGAGTGAAATCCAATCACTAGAACTATGCAATGCACCATCCTGTGCACTTATAGCTCGAAATTAATACGAACTTGAATTGTCCAATTGCTTTGACCAATTGATTTCGGATCGACCCAAAACTTGGTCAAAATCTTACTACGGTTGGAGGAGTCATTTGGTGAGTTTTGAGTGAAATCCAATCACTCGAACTATGCAATGCACAACCACTCCATTTACGGCACGAACTTCGTACGAACTTGAAGTTTTAAATTTCTTTGAGCAATTGATTTCGGATCGAGCCCAGAACATGGTCAACATCATAAAATGGTGGGAGGAGTCATTGGGTGAGTTTTGGGTAAAATACAATCAGTAGAACTTTGCAGCGCTCCAACCACTCCATTTACGGCAGAACTTCGTACGAACTAGAATTGTCCAATTTCTTGGACCAATTCATTTTGGATTGAGCTCAAAACTTGGTCAGCATCATAATATGGTGGGAGGACTCATTTAGTGAGTTTTGAGTGAAATCCGATCACTAGAACTATGCAATGCACCAACCACTCCATTTATGCCGCGAACTTTGTCCGAACCTGAATTGCCCAATTTCTTTGACCAATTCATTTCGGATCAAGACCAAAACTTGGTCAACATCATAATATGGTGGGAGGAGTCATTTGGTGAGTTTTGAGTGAAATCCAATCACTTGAACTGTGCAACTTCGTACGAACTTGAAGTGGCGAATTTCTTTGACCAATTGATTTATGATCGAGCCCAAAACTCGTTCAACATCATAATATGGTGGGAGTAGTCATTTGGTGAGTTTTGAGTGAAATCCAATCGCTAGAACTATGCAATGGGCAACCACTCCATTTACAGCAGGAACTTCGTACGAACTTGAATTGTCCAATTTCTTTGAGCAATCCATTTCGGATTTAGCCCGAAACTTGGTCAACATCATAATATGGTGTGAGGAGTCATTTGGTGAGTTTTGAGTGAAATCCAATCTCTAGAACTATGCAATGCATCAACCATGCACTTAAGGTTCGAACTTAATACGAAATTGAAGTGTCCAATTTTATTGACCAATTGATTTCATATCGAGCCCAAAACTTGGTCAACATCATAATATGGTGGGAGGAGTCATTTGGTGCGTTTTGAGTGAAACCCAATCACCAGAACTATGCAATGCACCAACCACTACATTTATGGCAAGAATTTCGTACAAACTTGAAGTGCCCAATTTCTTTGACCAATTCATTTCGGATTGAGCCCAAAACTTGGTCAACATCATAATATGGTTGGTGGAGCCATTTGGTGAGTTTTGAGAGATATCCAATTACTAGAAGTATGCAATGCACCAACCAATCCACCTACGCCACGAACTTCATCCGAACTTGAAGTGTCCAATTTCTTTGACCAATTGATTTCGGATCGAGCCCAAAACTTGGCCAACATCATAATATGGGGAGAGGACTAGAACAATGCAATGCACAACAACTCCATTTACGGCCCGAACTTCCTACGAACTTGAAGTGTCCAATTTCTTTGAACAATTGATTTCGGATGGAGCCCAAAACTTGGTCAACATCATAATATGGTGGGAGGTGTCATTTGGTGAGTTTTGAGTGAAATCAAATCATTACAACTATGCAATTCACCACCCACTCCACTTACGGTTCGAAATTAATACGAACTTGAAGTGTTCAATTGCATTGACCAATTGATTTCGAATAGACCCCAAAACTCGGTCAACATCATAATATTTTGGGAGGAGTCATTTGGTGAGCTTTGAGTGAAATCCAATAGCTAGAACTTTGCAATGCGCAACCACTCCATTTTCGGCACGAACTTCGTACGAACTTGAGTTGTCCAATTTCTTTGACCTATCCATTACGGATTTAGCCCAAAACTTGGTCAACATCATAATATGGTGGGAGGAGTCATTAGGTGAGTTTTGAGTGAAATCCAATCACTAAAACTATGCAATGCACCAACCACTCCATTTGCAGCACGAACTACGTGCATACTTGAATTGTCCAATTTCTTTGACCAATTCATTTCGGATCGTGCCCAAAACTTGGTCAACAACATAATATGGTGGGTGGAGTCATTTGGTGACTTTTGAGTAAAATCCAATCACTAGAACGATGCAAACCACCAACCACCACATTTACAGCACGAACTTCGTACGAACTTGAAGTGTCCAATTTCTTTGACCAATTGATTTTGTATTGAGCTCAAAACTTGGTCAACATCACAATATGGTCGGGTAGTCATTTCGGGAGTTTTGTGTGAAATCCAATCACTTGAACTATGCAATGCACCAACCACTGCACTTACGGTTCGAACTTAATACGAACTTGAAGTGTCCAATTTCTTTGACCAATTGATTTCGGATCGAGCCCAAAACTTGGTCAACATCATAATATGGCGGGAGGAGTCATTTGGTGAGTTTTGAGTGAAATCCAATTACTAGAACTATGCAATGCACAACCACTCCATTTACGGCACGACCTTCTTACGAACGTGATGTGCCCAATTTCTTTGAGCAATTGATTTTGGATCGAGCTCAAAACTTGGTCAGCGTCATAATATGGTGGGAGGACTCATTTAGTGAGTTTTGAGTGAAATCCGATCACTAGAACTATGCAATGCACCAACCACTCCATTTATGCCGCGAACTTTGTCCGAACCTGAATTGCCCAATTTCTTTGACCAATTCATTCCGGATCAAGACCAAAACTTGGTCAACATCATAATATGATGGGAGGAGTCATTTGGTGAGTTTTGAGTGAAATCCAATCACTTGAACTGTGCAACGCACGAACTTGAAGTGGCGAATTTCTTTGACCAATTGATTTATGATCGAGCCCAAAACTCGTTCAACATCATAATATGGTGGGAGTAGTCATTTGGTGAGTTTTGAGGGAAATCCAATCGCTAGAACTCTGCAATGGGCAACCACTCCATTTACAGCAGGAACTTCGTATGAACTAGAATTGTCCAATTTCTTTGAGCAATCCATTTCGGATTTAACCCGAAACTTGGTCAACATCATAATATGGTGGGAGGAGTCATTTGGTGAGTTTTGAGTGAAATCCAATCTCTAGAACTATGCAATGCACCAACCATGCACTTAAGGTTCGAACTTAATAAGAACTTGAAGTGTCCAATTTTATTGACCAATTGATTTCATATCGAGCCCAAAACTTGGTCAACATCATAATATGGTGGGAGGAGTCATTTGGTGCGTTTTGAGTGAAACCCAATCACTAGAACTATGCAATGCACCAACCACTACATTTATGGCAAGAATTTCGTACGAACTTGAAGTGCCCAATTTCTTTGACCAATTCATTTCGGATCGAGCCCAAAACTTGGTGAACATCATAATATGGTGGTAGTAGTCATTTGGTGAGTTTTGAGTGAAATCCAATCGCTAGAACTATGCAATGGGCAACCACTCCATTTACAGCAGGAACTTCGTACGAACTTGAATTGTCCAATTTCTTTGACCAATCCATTTCGGGTTTACCCCAAAACTTGGTCAACATCATAATATGGTGGGAGGAGTCATTTGGTGAGTTTTGAGTGAAATCCAATCTCTAGAACAATGCAATGCACCAACCATGCACTTAAGGTTCGAACTTAATATGAACTTGAATTGTCCAGTTTCTTTGACTAATTGATTTCGTATCGAGCCCAAAAATTGGTCAGTCTCATAATATGGTGGGAGGAGTCATTTGGTGCGTTTTGAGTGAAACCCAATCACTAGAACTATGCAATGCACAACCACTCCATTTACGGCACGAACTTCGTACGAACTTGAAGTTTTAAATTTCTTTGAGCAATTGATTTCGGATCGAGCCCAGAACATGGTCAACATCATAAAATGGTGGGAGGAGTCATTGGGTGAGTTTTGGGTAAAATACAATCAGTAGAACTTTGCAGCGCTCCAACCACTCCATTTACGGCAGAACTTCGTACGAACTAGAATTGTCCAATTTCTTGGACCAATTCATTTTGGATTGAGCTCAAAACTTGGTCAGCATCATAATATGGTGGGAGGACTCATTTAGTGAGTTTTGAGTGAAATCCGATCACTAGAACTATGCAATGCACCAACCACTCCATTTATGCCGCGAACTTTGTCCGAACCTGAATTGCCCAATTTCTTTGACCAATTCATTTCGGATCAAGACCAAAACTTGGTCAACATCATAATATGATGGGAGGAGTCATTTGGTGAGTTTTGAGTGAAATCCAATCACTTGAACTGTGCAACTTCGCATTTAACTTGAAGTGGCGAATTTCTTTGACCAATTGATTTATGATCGAGCCCAAAACTCGTTCAACATCATAATATGGTGGGAGTAGTCATTTGGTGAGTTTTGAGTGAAATCCAATCGCTAGAACTCTGCAATGGGCAACCACTCCATTTACAGCAGGAACGTCGTATGAACTAGAATTGTCCAATGTCTTTGAGCAATCCATTTCGGGTTTACCCCGAAACTTGGTCAACATCATAATATGGTGGGAGGAGTCATTTGGTGAGTTTTGAGTGAAATCCAATCTCTAGAACAATGCAATGCACCAACCATGCACTTAAGGTTCGAACTTAATATGAACTTGAATTGTCCAGTTTCTTTGACTAATTGATTTCGTATCGAGCCCAAAAATTGGTCAGCCTCATAATATGGTGGGAGGAATCATTTGGTGCGTTTTGAGTGAAACCCAATCACTAGAACTATGGAATGCACAACCACTCCATTTACGGCACGAACTTCGAACGAACTTGAACTGAAAAAATTCTTTGACCAATCCATTTCGAATCAAGCCCAAAACTTGGTCAACACCCTAATATGGTGGGAGGAGTCATTTGGTGAGTTTTGAGTGAAATCCAATCAATAGAACTATGCAATGCACCCACCACTCCATTTACAGCACGAACTTCGTACAAACTTGAATTGTCCAATTTCTTTGACCAATTCATTTCGGATCGAGCCCAAAACTTGGTTAACAACATAATATGGTGGGAGGAGTCATTTGGTAAATTTTGAGTGAAATCAAATCACTTGAACTATGCAATGCACCTTCCACTCCACTTATGGTTCGACCTTCGTACGAACAGGGAGTATCCAATTTCTTTGACCAATTCCTAAAATGGTGGAAGAAGTAATTTGGTGAGTTTTTAGTGAAATCCAATCACTAGAACAATGCAATGCACAACCACTCCTTTTACTGCACGAACTGCGTACAAACTTGAATTGTCCAATTTCTTTGACCAATCCATTTCGGATCGAGCCCAAAACTTGGTCAACATCATTATATGGTGGGAGGAGTCGTTTGGTGAGTTTCGAGTGAAATCAAATTAATAGAACTATGCAATGCACCATCCACACCACTTACGGTTCGGCCTTTGTACCAACATGAGGTATCCCATTTCCTGGACCAATTGATTTCGAATCGACCCCAAAAGAAGGTCAACATCCTAAAATGGAGGGAGATGTAATTTCGTAAGTTTTGAGTGAATTCCAGTCACTAGAACTACGCAATGCACAACCCCTTCATTTACATCACGAACTTCGTATGAACTTCAAGTGTCCAATTTCTTTAACCAATTGATTTCGGATCGAGCCCAAAACTCGGTCAACATCATAATATGGTGGGAGGATTCACTTAGTGAGTTATGAGTGAAATCCAATCACTAGAACTATGCGATGCACAACCACTCCATTTGGGGCATGAACTTCAAGTGTCAAATTTCTTTGACCAATAGATTTTGGATAGAGCCCAAAACGTGGTCAACATCATAATATGGTGGGAGGAGTCATTTGCTGAGTTTTGAGTGAAATCAAATCACTTGAACTGTGCAATGCACAACCACTCTATTTATGGCACGAACTTCGTACGAACTTCAAGTGTCTAATTTCTTTGACCAATTGAATTCGGATCGAGCCCAAAACTTGGTCAAAATCATAACATGGTGGGAGTAGTCATTTGGTGAGTTTTGAGTGAATTCCAATCACTAGGACTATGCAATACACAACCACTCCATTTGAGGCACGAACTTCAAACGAGCTTGAATTGTCCAATTTCTTTGACCAATCCATTTCGGATCGAGAGCAAAATTTGGTCAACATCATAAGATGGTGGGAGGAGTCATTTGATGAGTTTTGAGTGAAATCCAATTACTGGAACTATGCAATGCACCAACCACCCCATTTACGGCACGAACTTCGTACAAACTTGAATTGTCCAATTTCTTTGACCAATCCATTTCTGATCGAGCCCAAAACTTGGTAAACAACATTATATGGTGGGAAGAGTCATTTAGTGAGTTTTGAGTGAAATCCAATCACTAGAACTATGCAATGCACCTTCCACTCCACTTACGGTTCGACATTCGTACGAACATGAAGTATCCAATTTCTTTGACCAATTGATTTCGAATCGAGCCCAAAACTGGGTCAACATCCTAAAATGGTGGAAGAAGAAATTTGGTGAGTTTTGAGTGAAATCCAATCACTAGGACAATGCAATGCCCAACCACTCCATTTACGGCACGAACTTCGTATGAACTTCAACTGTCCAATTTCTTTGACCAATTGATTTCGGATCAGGCCCAAAACTTGGTCAACATCATAATATGGTGGGATGTGTCATTTGGTGAGTTTTGAGGGAAATCCAAACACTATAACATTGCAATGCACCAACCACTCCATTTACGGCACGAGCTTCGTATGAACTTCAATTGTCCAATTTCTTTGACCAATTCATTTCGGATCGAGCCCAAAAGTTGGTCAACATCATAATATGGTGGGAGGAGTCATTTGGTTAGTTTTAAGTGAAATCCAATCACAAGAACTATGCAATCCACCAACCACTCCACTTACTGTTCGAAATTAATACGAAGTTGAATTGTCCAATTTCTTTGACCAATATATTTCGGATCGAGCCCAAAACTTAGTTGACACGAACTTGAGCTGTCCAATTTCCTTGACCAATTGATTTCGGATCGAGCCCAAAACTTGGTCAATATTACAATATGGTGGGAGGAGTCATTTGGTGAGTTTTGAGTGAAATCCAATCACTAGAACTTTGCAATGCACAACCACTCCATTTACGTCACGAACTTCGTACGTACTTGAAGTGTCCAATTTCTTTGACCAATTCATTTCGGATCGAGCCCAAAACTTGGTTAACAACATAATATGGTGGGAGGAGTCATTTGGTAAGTTTTGAGTGAAATCAAATCACTAGAACTATGCCATGCACCATCCACTCCACTTACGGTTCGAAATTAATACAAACTTGAAGTGTACAATTTCTTTGATTAATGGATTTCGGATCGAGCCCAAAACTTTGTCAATATTACAATATGGTGGGAGGAATCATTTGGTGAGTTTTGTGCAAAATCCAATCGCAAGAACAATGTAGTGCACCAATCACTCCACTTACGGTTCGAAATTAATACGACGTTGAATTGTCCCATTTCTTTGACCAATTCATTTTGCATCGAGCCCAAAAATTAGTCAACATCATAATATGGTGGGAGGAGTCATTTGGTGAGTTTTGAGTGAAATCAAATAACTAGAACTATGGAATGCACAACAACTCAATTTACGCCACAAACTTCGTACGAGCTTGAATAGTCCAATTTCATTGACCAATCCATTTCGGATCGAGCCCAAAACTTGGTCAACATCACAATATGGTGGGAGGAGTAATTTGGTGAGTTTTGAGTGAAATCCAATCACTAGAACTAAGAAATGCACAACCACTCCATTTACAGCACGAACTTCGTACGAACTTGAATTGTCCAATTTCTTTGACCAATTGTTGACTCGCAAGTGCACGGGCCATTTGGGTAGTATAGCATGTGTAAGTACGAGGTCGATCCCACGAGGATTGATGATAGATTGATTCAATTTGATTCCCTGCACAAAATAGAAAACCAAAAGAGAATAAATAAAACAAGAAAGAAAGAAAAGAAATTAACTCAAGCAAATTAGTTACCAAGTTCAATTTATATTCTTAGATTGATTCTAGCTAAAGTATGATTAAGCCATGGTGTTTGGTCCTAACCTTGTATTCCTAATTCCCTAATTAGATCCTTCTTGTCGAACCTAAATTAAGCATTAGAAATCCATTAAGCAAAGAAGAATGTTTTAAACAACCAAGCATGTATCTAATCCATGTTGACGAATGTCCATACATACTCTTCCTATTCATAGTTCAATTTGAATTAATGCATGGTGTCTACTCTTAATTCAAACCAAGATAGCTAACATACAAGTTTTAATGGTGATCACTCATTCAAACAAGCATATTAACTTATAAGCATAATGAATAAGAACAAGAACTATAATTGAAACTTGGAAGCTAATTAAACTTGAAAACTAAAGAAAAGAAATTACATTACAATGGAAAATAAATTACAACTAAAAAGCAAAATGGTTTTGTTACAACAATTGAGAACTAAAAAGAAAACTAAGAGAATTTGGGAGAGAAGGGAGAGGAGCTCTAGAGAGATGTTTGAGAGCTCCCCCTTGGGGTGTGTTTGAAGGTTAGCCAAGCCTCCTATTTATAGGAGAAGGAAGGCATCAAACTCACATGCCAATATTCTTCTTGGTTTATTTAATTCCTTCTTTTGACAACAAGTTGCATAGCCACCTCAAGTTCACATAGGCATCCATCTCCTTTCATCATTTGGCTAGTTCCCACTTGATGCTTTTGCTTTCTTTATTTCTTACACAACCTACTTCAATTATGACAATTAACATGTTTCTTCCCCACTATCAACAATAGCACATGCATAGCTACTCATGACCAAGAACTATCAACAATAGCACATGCATAGCTAATCATGACCAAGAACTATTGCAGTCTGATTTTGGGCTCGTTTTGGGCTTGTTACTTCATTCTGAAAAATCTGGAAAAATATGGATCTTGAAGTTCTTTGAATTATCTTTCCAAGCATATGCAGCCCAGCTCAAGCAAAAATCGGAAAGACCTTCAAATGTGATTTTTGGCCCAGTAACGCAGATGCTGCCGATTTTGACCTTAAGCTGCCAAAACTTGTATAACTTTCTCTAGAAGACTCGGAATCATGAACCGTAAAATTCTTCAGAAACTAGACTTCCGTATCTTTCCAATGACGTATGGTTCATTATCTGGTTCTTCCTGAGCAAGTACAGTCCAATCCGTGAAGTTGACTGATCTGCATACACCGTTTTGCGCTAACTTGTCTCCAAAATGCATTTAGTGAGTCATAAGCTTATTACACTGAAACAAACACAAAATAAATTAAAAGCACAAGTTTAACTCAAAAACATAACCAAATCATAAGTTAGAAGGGTACAAAATGATATGTAATTATGCACCGATCAAATACCCCCAAACCTATATTTTGCTAGTCCTCGAGCAAAACAAAAGGAAAACAAAGATAAAAATAAATAAATAAATAAAATTAATTAAACCACTTTCGCAGGGAACTCGATTGCATTGAGCATATGCAACAAGCCTTTAAACCTCTAGGCATCCCTAGTAGGAGGAGTTGTGTCTCCTGAGGGTTTAACAGATACGATACCCACAAACGTTTTACTGACTCTACAAAACAAAGTGGTTAGAAACAAAAACAAATACAAAACATTATTTCCGAACATTTTCTGAAGAGAAATGACTCATGCACATGACTCAAAAGTTTTAACAATAAAAGCTCATTTTTAGACATTATTCACAATGTGGCAAAGTTCAAAACATAACATGCTCAAAGTGTAGTAGTGTGATAGCCAAATGCAACAAATTCTCCAATCTTAGTTTTCACACAATTTCAAAAATCATACAAAACACAAATTCAACTTCAAATCTCACCAAAGTTGTCCTCTCACAAATGAATCACTCAGAAGAGGGCTACAATGCATCACTCAGTTATAAACATGAGATTAGAGTTAAACCATAAGGGAATTAACTCACAATAGAAAGATGAAGAACTTGCATTATATGATCTCAAGAAGGATGTCGAACACTTAAAAGTAGGAAAATGAATGCAATTCAACCACATGACATTTAAGATCAAATTAGGTCTTTAACATAGGTTGTAATGGGGCCAAAGGTGTAAGGTGAGTGAGAAATGAAAGGTATGGATAACACAAAGTTCAAAGAACTCACAATGTAAGAGCATAAAATAATTTTTCCAAGACTTGAATCATCACAATGAGGTTTTTTTTTTTTTTTTTTTTCAAAACTCCTTTTACCTCCATTTATAAGGATTCACACTCCTTTCTTTTAATTGAACAACCACCAATTTATTTTGAGGCCAATAAAGAAACCCAAAAATGAAATTTCATTCAACCACCACTTAATCACAACTTTTCTCTTTTCTTTCACCAATTGTGTATTTTTTTTTTTCGAAATGTAACACCTCTTCCCAAACTTAGTATGAAAAACACATCCCAATAAAAGCTCAAGAGTTCCTTAGAAAGGTAAATAATTGTTTTTCAGGCTAAGGTGAGGAAATATAATTGGTTAAAAGAAAGAAAAGGTTTACATGTAGGCTCAAAATGGTTAACAATGGAAAATCATGCTTAAGCATGCATAAGGTTAGTTTGAAAGGCACAAACGATCCAAAGAGGGCCTTAATATCATTTCTTAAATGTCATGTAATTAAATTGAATATGAATGAAATGACTTTTAAGTGCTCAACCAATTCAATGAATAATGAGATCAAACAACAACTTAGATGACAAGAAAATAAGAGTATGTGTATAACACTCATGAAATGAAGCACAAGGCTCAAAAGCTTACATTATACGGTTATACAAGTTTAATTTATGTTTGATACAATTCTTTAGATCATGCAAATCCTTTAATTGAAAAATTATGAAACAAATGGCAAGTGTAAAGAAGGTTTGAACATATCATGCTAGAACGATGCCAAAAGTTTTAAAATTTTTATTAAATTTTTTTGAATAAAAAGAAATCCAATTTTCATTTAAGTCATGCAAACATTTATCACAATCTCATCATATGTGTTCGGAAAGTGACTCAAAATAAAAACAAAGCAAGACTAAAATAAAAAGAAAAACAAGAAATTTTTTTTTTAATTTAAATTTTTTATAAGAAAAATCAAATTTACTTGCTAAACTCTAATACCCCAAACTTAGAAATGAACATTGTCCTCAATGTTTAAAAATTAGGCACAAGCAATGTTATAATAAAAAAATGAAAGGTATTAAAGCAAATGAATATCACAAAATACAATAACTAAAATACAAAACAAAATAAAAATTACAAAACAAACAACAACAACAACAACAACAACAACAAAAATTAAAAAAATTAAAAAAAAACCGAAACAAGAAGCCCTAATCACACAAATTAAGAAAACTGAAACCCAAAAACTTGAAGCCCAAAGCCCACAATTTTGAAACCCAAACCACGGTGAAACCCGACCCACAATGAATTCAAGCCCACACGTTTTAAATTTTTTTTTAAATTTAAAATTTAAAATTTTTTTGTTTTTGTTTTTTTTATTTATTTTTTGAAATGTGAATTGGTGGATTCTGAAACGAGGGTCCGTATGTCGTCTCGGGCAACGAAGCAAAAGCCACGTGTCGACACATAGAAGCGCCGCAGAGCTCAAGCGCGAAAATTACGGGCCATGAAAAGTCGAGACGACTTTGTTGAACGCGTTCGTTCAGAAAGGGCATGTCGCGACAAAATGGGAACGGTGGAAAGCCAGCTCGAGTGGTGCTAGGGTTTGATGTCTATAAAAGGAAACTAAGGGAGAAAAACAAAAATTACAGCCACACGGAAGAGAGAAAAGAAAGAAGAAAAGAGAGAGGGAAAAGAGAAAAAGAAGAGAGAAGAGAGAAAAAGAAAAGAAATCAGAAAGAAAATGTCGTCTCCTTTCCCATTTTCACTCGATCTTAACCTAGCTCAACCAATTCAGACGTCGAGTCAAGGAGCGCACCAACATGGATGCCCTATTTTGGCTCGGCAAGAGGGCCCGTGACGATGAATGACACAATACTCATGGACAACGAAGTTGCCCTTGGAGTCGCAAGGAGTTTAGTGACTCCCAGAGATGCACGAGTGCTCGGCGCAAAGTGTGACAATCGAATCGTCAGTGATGCCATGGCACTGGCCGCACAAAACACGACCACTATCGCAATCGTGGGTTATCGCCAATTGCGAAATCCCGTGAGTTGGAGCTAGTAAAGGCTCGATTGGCAGCATCGCAAAATGTGGTTGAGGATTGTCAAGGCATTATAAGGGACTTGAAAAAGGAGCGGACAAGGATGGTGGAGTTTAATCGACGTCGGCTAGAAGGTTTGCGGGCGGAGAATAAACGACTATCATCGATGGTAGATTTGTACGCCAAAGACATGCGCACGGCTGGAGTCTATTGGGCGGCCGGTAAGCGCAAGCAACCAGAGCACGAGACAAGTGGTGCTCAAGCCAAGAGTGCAGCCATAAGTGCGATCTTTGGGAGCTCAAGTGATGGGCCCCAAGAGGTCGTGCGTGAAGACCCAAAAGATGATGTCCAGAAGGCTAAACTAAAGTTTCCAATTTTGGAATGCAGGCGTGCCATGATGATGCCGATGTCTTGTGTTGATGAAGATGATGAAGAAGAAGAAGAAGAAGAAGAAAAAGAAGTTTTATTTATTTGTATTTTATGCTTTTTTTCTTTTTTTTTTTTTTTTTTTTTGTTTTGTTTGTTTTTTTTTTTTTTAAGTTTTTAGTGATGCAGCTTTATTTGGAGTAATTTTTTTTTAATTTTTAACACACAGAAACAAACTAACTAACCACACCACATAAAAATTAAAATAAAAAAATACAAAAATAAAAACAGAGACTAACAGAAAAACCAAGAAGTTCCAAAATGCAATTTTAATTTTTTAATTTTTAATTTTTGTAATTATTATTTAAGCAAGAATACAATACCCAAACTTAAATTTTTATTTAAACTAAACCATTATTGTAAAAAAACAAATTTTATTTTAAGAACACACAATTATACAAGCAACTCTAGGATGACCGAGTTAAGGGCCTCGAAAACACGGCCGGGGTTCCGGAAGGTTGGAGGGGTCACAATGGTCCCGCTTAAAACCCAAACTTCTTAGACACCGAAGGTGTCGCCTAAAGAACTCCTAGACACTGCATTGACGGAGGTTGCTTACTGGAGTTACCAAAAGTCAGCTCATATGAAAAATCTTTTTAATTTTTTTAAATTATAAAAGAAACAGAAAATTAAAATTACTAAAATAACAATACAAGTAAAAGAGAAAGGATTGGAATACTCCCCTTGAAGCGATTAGGTCGAGCATGGATGCATTTGGAGGTAGCTACTCCTCCCACTACTCCATACTTCCTATTCTTATGATTGAAGTTTCCTTCTCTCCTTTTTATTGAGCTATCTCATATTGCTAAAACAAACATAGAACTTGAAATGGGATTAATAGGATTAGGAAATAAAAACTGAAATGAAAAGGAAAAAGGAAAGTAAAACAAGTAGAGAAAGAAAATAGAACCAAACTATGCCGTCAATCCCCGGCAACGGCGCCAAAATTTTGTTGACTCGCAAGTGCACGGGCCATTTGGGTAGTATAGCATGTGTAAGTACGAGGTCGATCCCACGAGGATTGATGATAGATTGATTCAATTTGATTCCCTGCACAAAATAGAAAACCAAAAGAGAATAAATAAAACAAGAAAGAAAGAAAAGAAATTAACTCAAGCAAATTAGTTACCAAGTTCAATTTATATTCTTAGATTGATTCTAGCTAAAGTATGATTAAGCCATGGTGTTTGGTCCTAACCTTGTATTCCTAATTCCCTAATTAGATCCTTCTTGTCGAACCTAAATTAAGCATTAGAAATCCATTAAGCAAAGAAGAATGTTTTAAACAACCAAGCATGTATCTAATCCATGTTGACGAATGTCCATACATACTCTTCCTATTCATAGTTCAATTTGAATTAATGCATGGTGTCTACTCTTAATTCAAACCAAGATAGCTAACATACAAGTTTTAATGGTGATCACTCATTCAAACAAGCATATTAACTTATAAGCATAATGAATAAGAACAAGAACTATAATTGAAACTTGGAAGCTAATTAAACTTGAAAACTAAAGAAAAGAAATTACATTACAATGGAAAATAAATTACAACTAAAAAGCAAAATGGTTTTGTTACAACAATTGAGAACTAAAAGAAAACTAAGAGAATTTGGGGGAGAGAAGGGAGAGGAGCTCTAGAGAGATGTTTGAGAGCTCCCCCCCTTGGGGTGTGTTTGAAGGTTAGCCAAGCCTCCTATTTATAGGAGAAGGAAGGCATCAAACTCACATGCCAATATTCTTCTTGGTTTATTTAATTCCTTCTTTTGACAACAAGTTGCATAGCCACCTCAAGTTCACATAGGCATCCATCTCCTTTCATCATTTGGCTAGTTCCCACTTGATGCTTTTGCTTTCTTTATTTCTTACACAACCTACTTCAATTATGACAATTAACATGTTTCTTCCCCACTATCAACAATAGCACATGCATAGCTACTCATGACCAAGAACTATCAACAATAGCACATGCATAGCTAATCATGACCAAGAACTATTGCAGTCTGATTTTGGGCTCGTTTTGGGCTTGTTACTTCATTCTGAAAAATCTGGAAAAATATGGATCTTGAAGTTCTTTGAATTATCTTTCCAAGCATATGCACCCCAGCTCAAGCAAAAATCGGAAAGACCTTCAAATGTGATTTTTGGCCCAGTAACGCAGATGCTGCCGATTTTGACCTTAAGCTGCCAAAACTTGTATAACTTTCTCTAGAAAACTCGGAATCATGAACCGTAAAATTCTTCAGAAACTAGACTTCCGTATCTTTCCAATGACGTATGGTTCATTATCTGGTTCTTCCTGAGCAAGTACAGTCCAATCCGTGAAGTTGACTGATCTGCATACACCGTTTTGCGCTAACTTGTCTCCAAAATGCATTTAGTGAGTCATAAGCTTATTACACTGAAACAAACACAAAATAAATTAAAAGCACAAGTTTAACTCAAAAACATAACCAAATCATAAGTTAGAAGGGTACAAAATGATATGTAATTATGCACCGATCACCAATTCGTTTCGGATCGAGCCCAAAATTTGGTCAATATCATAATATGGTGGGAGGAGTCATTTGGTGAGTTTTGAGTGAAATCCAATCACTAGAGCTATGCAATGCACAACCACTCCATTTACGGCAGTAACTTCGTACAAACTTGAATTGTCCAATTTCTTTGACCAATCCATTTTGGATTGATCCCAAAACTTGTTCAACATTAAAATATGGTGGGAGGAGTCATTTCGTGAGTTTTGAGTGAAACCCAATCACTAGAACTATGCAATGCACAACCACTCCATTTACAGCACGAACTTCGTACGAACTGGAATTGTCATCGATCCCAAAACTTGGTCAACATAATAATATGGTGTTAAGAGTCATTTGGTGAGATTTGAGTGAAATCCAATCACTAGAACTATGTAATGCACCAACCACTCCACTTACGGTACGAAATTAATACGAACTTGAAGTGTCAATTTCTTTTACCAATTGATTTCGAATCTTGCCCAAAACTTGGTCAACATCATAATATGGTGGGAGGAGTCATTTGGTGAGTTTTGAGTGAAACCCAATCACTAGAACTATGCAATGCAAAACCACTCCATTTACGACACGAACTTCGTACAAACTTTAATTGTCCAATTTCTTTGACCAATCCATTTCGGATTAGGCCCGAAACTTGGTCAACATCATAATATGGTGGGAGGAGTCATTGGTGAGTTTTGAGTGAAATCCAATCGCTAGAACTGTGCAATGCTCCAACCACTCCACTTACGGTTCAAAATTAATATGAACTTGAACTGTCCAAATTCTTTGACCAATTGATTTCGGATCGAGCTCAAAACTCGGTAAACATCAAAATATTGTGGGAGGAGTCATTTGGTGAGTTTTGGGTGAAATCCAATCACTTGAACTATACAATGCACAACCACGCCATTTACGGCACGAACTTCGT
Source organism: Prunus padus (assembly GCA_024362665.1). NCBI lineage: Eukaryota > Viridiplantae > Streptophyta > Magnoliopsida > Rosales > Rosaceae > Prunus > Prunus padus. The sequence continues at coordinate 2,165,069 of JANFAM010000003.1, read as the reverse complement.
GCGAACTTGAAGTGTCCAATTTCTTTAACCAATTGATTACGCATCTAGCCCAAAACTTAGTGAACATTATAATATGTTGGGGGGAGTCATTTGATGAGTTTTGAGTGAAATCCAATCACTGGAACTATGCAATGCTCCAACCACTCCACTTAGGGTTCGAAATTAATAAGAACTTCAAGTGTCCGATTTCTTTGACCAATTGATTTCGGACTAAGCCCAAAACTTGGTCAACACCATAATATGGTGAGAGGAGTCATTTGGTGAATTTTTATTGAAACCCAATCACTAGAACTATGCAAAGCACAACCACTACATTTACAGCACGAAGTTCGTACGAACTTGAATTGACTAATTTCTTTGATCAATTGATTTCGGACCGAGCCCAAAACTTGGTCAACATCATAATATGGTGAGAGAAGTCGTTCGGTGAGTTTTGAGTAAAATCTAATCATTAGAACTGTGCAATGCACAACCACTCCATTTGCGGCACGAACTTCGTACGAACTTGAATTGTCCTATTTCTTTGACCAATGCATTTCGGATCGACCCCAAAACCTGTTCAACATCATAATATGGTGCGAGGAGTCATTTGGTGAGTTTTGAGTGAAATCCAATCACTAGAAATATGCATTGCATTAACCACTCCATTTACGGCACGAACTTCATATGAACTTGAAGTGTGCAATTTCTTTGACCACTTAAATTCGGATCGAGCCCAAAATTTGGTCAATATCATAATATGGTGGGAGGAGTCATTTGGGGAGTTTTGAGTGAAATCCAATCTCTAGATCTATGCAATGCACCAACCACTCCACTTGTTGTTCGAAATTAATACGAAGTGTTCAATTTCTTTGACCAATTGATTTCGGATCGAGCCCAAAACTCGGTCAACATCATAATATGGTGGGAGGAGTCATTTGGTTAGTTTTGAGTGAAATCCAATTACTAGAACTATGCAATGGACCAACCACTGCACTTACGGTTTGAAATTAATGCGAACTTGAATTGTCCAATATTTCGGATAGAGCCCAAAACTCGGTCAACCACTGCACTGAAGTCTTCTTCATTCCTTCTAAGCCAAGCTTTTGATAAACTGAATATGGCATTAGATTGATGCTTGCTCGTCCAACATGGCTCTTCCAACCTTCTTGTCTCCAATGTTAATTGGAATGTCAAAACTGCCAGGATCTTCTAGTTTTGGTGGAAGCTTGCTTTGCAACACAGCACTTACATTCTTGTTGAGCCTCACTTCTTCATTTGGAGCAAAATGAGCTTGTGAGTTTTCAAGTTCTTGATGAACTTTCCATATGCTGGCATCTGTTCAATAACATCAAGCAAAGGCAAATTGATATTAACTTTACTCAAAATATCATAAATCTCTTTAAAAGCGTTATCTTGCTTTGCTTTCTTTAGACGGCCTGGAAATGGAATTGGTGGAACATATGGAGCGGGTGGCACGTATCTATCTTCTTGATGATGCGGTGGCACAAATTTGTCATCCCTTCTATGCAATTGGAATGGATTAGGTCCCTGCGAATCTGAATTGGCCTTAGGAGCAGATTGTTGCCCTTGGGTACCTGTGGTCTCCTCCTCCTCTTCTTCGTCCTCTACAACAACAACATCATTTGAAAGATTAGAATCAACTTTGTTATCAACTATCTTACCTGTTCGGAGCACGTGAATGGCCTTGGCTTCTTGGTTATTTGGATTGATCACGGTTTGGCTTGGCAATTTCCCAGGTTGTCTTTGGGTTATCTCCGCACCTATTTGGCCTATTTGAATTTCCAATTTGGAGATGGCCGCTTGTGTAGTTTGTTGGAAATTAGATTGGTTGATTGCCATTTGCTTCACTATATCCTCCAATGATGATGATTGTTGTGGCCTTTGGAATGAAGGGGGATTGGCTTGATTTTGTGTATTCCTCCATGAAAAGTTTGGATGATTCCTCCAACCTGGATTATAACTTTGAGTGTATGGATCATTTCTTGGACCTTGATTGTAGGAACTTACCAACTTAGCTTGCTCTTGCACAAATTCTGGATATGCAGCCCCAAGTGGACAAGCTATGGTAGCATGATCATGAGTTTCACAGATGCTACACACTTCCTTCGGAGGGTTTCTCGAGTTCAATGCAAGAAGAGCATCTAGCTTTTGTTCTAATTTTGAAATCTGCACACTAGAAGCATCATTAGAACCACTAACAACACGTTTACCTCTTGTATCAGTGTGTTGAGTCTCAATTGCTATTTCCTCAAAGAGTTCATACGTTTCTTCGGGAGTCTTGGTTTTATAAGAACCACCTGCAAAATTGGTGACAATATTATGGCTAGAAGGGGTTAGTCCTTTATAAAACATACGCATTTGAAGTTTCAACGGAACCCCATGATGAGGACGATTGAGCAGCCCATTGAATCTCTTCCATCCTTCACAAAACGATTCATCATCTTGTTGTGCAAATGACAAGATCTTGTCCCTAAGCATGTCGGTCTTTTGCGTGGAGAAGTATTTCTCCAAGAACTTCTTCTGAATGGCAGCCCATGTAGTGAGTGAACCAAGCTTTAAGGAATTTAGCCAATACTTCGCCTTATCCTTCAAAGTATAAGGAAACACTCTCATTCGAAGTTGATCTTCCGTCACACCTGTCAAGGGGAAAGAACTCACAACATTAAAAATATCCTTTATATGAGTTAATGGATCTTCATTTGGTAAACCATAAAAGGAAGGCAACATATTAAGATGAGAAGATTTAAGCTCATAGTTTCGAGCTACGGTAGGCAGCAAAATGCTTGAAGGAGATGCTGGGATTGTTGGGACATCAAGGTCTCCCATGATCTCATTCGCGGCCATCTCTTCTTCTTCTTGGTCTGAACTTGCTTCGGAATTTGAAAGTGAAGAACTGGGGAGGTCAGTGTGGAGAGCAAGACTTGTGAATGTGGCAAGAGCTTGCTCTTTTGCAGTTGACAACTCTCTTTCTATCGATTCTGAATTTCAGAGATCACTCGATTGGGTTGCAACGTTGGCCTTCCTTCCAATGATCTAGAACGTCTAAATGAAGACCTCACTTGATCAATGAATGGTCTTTTAGACATAAACTACTTGAAACAGAAAATTTAGAATTAATTAGAAACACTAAAAGAATAGGATAACCTTGGGCACATAACCAGGGAAGAACTTTCGTTCAATCCCCGGCAACGGCGCAAAAATTTTGTTAACTCGCAAGTGTATGGGCCAATTAGTAGTATAGCAAGACAAGTACGAGGTCGTACCCACGAGGACTGAAAAGTTCAAATTAGTTATGTACTTAGTGGTGCGTTGAATATAAGCACACAAATTAAACCCTCTTTTTATCAATTGTAGTATGGAATGTAAGTAGGGATCGTTCTAGGCCGGGGATTAGGAGGGAGCTAAATCACTTGAGATCTGACTCAAAAACTTAAAACAAAGTTTAAAACACTAAATTAGACTCAAAGAATGCAAAACTATACTTTAAAACACCAAAACAAACCAAAAGACTCAAATCAACAAACGAACACTCAAAACTGCCTAAAAACCACTTTCTGGGCAGTTTTGAACACTAAGGAAGAATTTGGACGAAAATATGTTATAACTTGACTCAAGACACTTAAAAACACAAACTAAACCACTGTCTAACTAATATGACACTTCAAAATAAAGGGGGGATTGGTTTTGACGAATTTGGAAACAAAGAAAACAGATTGTAATTAAAACAGATTGTAAAACGAGTTTGGATAAAACTATGGATGGAAGGTTAGCTAGAGGGTTCTTCTCCACACATGACATACTTGCACATAAACCAATTTTCAGTTGTTCTTTCGATAAATCATGGAACTCAACACCCCAGGTTAATTAGGTCCGCTTAAATTAACCTTCAAGTTCTCCTTAAGTTATTAAATTGGATGGGAAAGCGCATACAACAATTCAACACATTCTTCAAAAGTCCTTTACGTGAAAAGCACAATAAAGATACAATCAAAGATCATTAAGCAATATGAGAACTATAAGTATTGACGAGGCATTCGTACTATGATGAGCATGAGACTCGTACAAGAATTCATTTAACGCGATCGTTTATAAGCGACCTCCACTACTTGTGAACATAAGATTGTAACTATTAGGTGAAACTCCCTTATACTCTAGCATCATATTCATGCATGAAAACTAAGCGTGCACTCTTAATAAACATACACGAATAAGTTATCAATCAAGCAGTTAAACGAATTGAATTCACAACTTATGAAATCACAACTAAAGGTAATCAATTCATATTGCAAGTATGTACATGGTTTCGAATCACCCCCTAACTAAGAGGGGTTTAGTTCCTCATACTCACAACACAGAGATTATTGAATTGAAACATTGAAATAAAAGAAAGAAAACACCTAAACGTTCCAGCAATCCTCAATTGAATAGCAAGCACATTCAAGGCACTCCTCCTTCCTCTTTGCTGCGGCACAAGGGATGGTGGTGAGTTGTGGTGGTTATGGATGATGTAGAATGGTGGAAAAGTGTCTAGGATGGGAGTATGGCATGGCTAGGAAGGTTTATGGTCAGAAAATATGGAGATTGGTGAAGGATGGTGACTGCAGAGAATGGGTGAAGTTTTCTGGTGTGAATGGTGAGAGAATGGTTGAGTCCCCCTCTCTCTCTTTTTGCAACTGAATGTGTATCTGAATCTCCCCCTGTGAGTCTCTCCATCCCCCCTTAGAGTGTGAAATTCGTCCTCCCTTTGGTTGGTGTAAAGTAGCCCACCAGAAATCATGGAAACTGCTCCTTGATTTGTGCAAACAGGTTTCCCCTAATTGGGCATGACTTAATTTGCTCCTTGAGACTTCCCCAGCTGAAATGTCTCCCTAATTTGCTCAACATGTTAGGTTCAAAGTCAGGTACAACTAAGGTGAGGCACATGGCTCAAAGGTGATGTGGAACACAAAGCTCATAAGCTGGCAGCTGCACATTAAATGTCTCCTGAGCATGGTTCAGTGTTTGATGGGCAAAGGACTCCAGATTTCTCCAATTGGGCTGAAATTTGGATATGTTATTCTAGACACCCATGTGAACAACTTCCATGAAGAATATCTTCTCATCCGATCTGTGTAGGTTACTGAAATGAGGCCTGCAAGATGAGCTACGAAACTGGACTGACAGGGAGTGTGGGCCAAATTGGGTTTGTCTTTAAGCTCAATTTCCTCTCATCCCAATCATGTCATAACATGCTTGAATTGCATGCATTCTGCTCCCTTCCTATCTTTAAATCTTCAATTTCATCCATTCCTTTGGCTCCAAGCATATGATATCCATTCCAAGCTCAATTGTACTCCAAAAGGCTCCAAAATGCATTACTTTGCATACTTTGCCCTTAAAACCTGAAAACACATAAAACTAGCTTAAAGGACTACTTTAACTAAGAAAACACAATGTAAACGCACAAGAACAAGCCATCTAAGTCACATAATTATGCTCCTATCACTTAGAATACCCAATTCTAGAAACAAGAAGTTAAGTCTAAAACAGATTTCAAAGAGAGATTGATTGACTTTGTGACAACAAATGAAGCAAAACTAACTTGTAATTAAAAACAAGTAAACAAGTGTATCAAATAGTGGTTTTGAGGTTGGAAACAGAATTGAAGATTAGGGCATTCGATTCACCATAACAATCCAATTCTAGGTTATAAAGATTCAAGTGACAAGTCTAATTCAGATTCAAAGATTGATTCTAGCTAAATTATGATTAGGCCATGGTGTTTAATCCTAACCTTGTATTTCCAATTCCCTAATTAAGTCCTTATTGTCGAACTTAAATCAAGCATCAGAAATCCATTAAGCATAGAAGAATGTTTTAAACAACCAAGCATGTATCTAATCCCTATTGGCGAATGTCCATACATACTCATCTTATTCATAGTTCAATTAGAATTAAGGCATGTGGTGTCTACTCTTAATTCCAACCAAAATACAAAAATCTCAATGGTAGCTAGGCATTCAGATTAGCATATAAGTAGAAAGGCATAATGAATAAGAGCATGAATCTTGAATCAAACTTGAAACTTGGAATTTATAAACCCAGAATATTCATGTTAGGTTACATCGAAGCCCTAGTAATGGATTTAGCTACTCATAATGGGAAAGAAACCTAAACAGAAATGAGAAAGCATAATGAATGTAACAAGAAAAGAAAAACCTTTTTTGAAGTTCTTGTGGTGTCCAATGCTTCTCCAAGAACTTCTCCACGCCTAATACTTCTCCAAGAACTTCCCCACGTCTAGAAGAATGTATGAAGGTTAAGGAGGTGATTTGGGATGAGTTTGGGTGAGTGGTGATGGTTGAGAAAGAGGAAATTCTTAGGGAAATAGAAGGCAGGCTTGCAGGGATAGTTTTGGTGATTTGAGGCTGTTTAGAGTGTTGGGTTGATGTTTGGAGTGTCTGGGGAATTATGGGAGTGTGGAGGATGGTGTGAAGGATGTGTCTGTTATGGAATGAATGGGAGTGGTATTTATAAGGAGAATGAAAGGAGAATTCTGAATTGATTAATGCCTCCACCAACAACACTCATTTCACCAACCACACTAATGCATTTCACCAACCACACTAATGCATTAGAAAATCAGTTTATCTTCTTTTCTGGCTATTGCAGCTCCCACATGTAGCTCCTGGAGAATCCCACTAGAAATCACATCACAAGCATAGCTCATCATGACCAAGAAACTTCATGGGCTCATGAATTGGGCTTCCCTTAAGCAACTGATGACATTGAGCCATGCATCTTCAAGTTTAGAATGTCATCTTTGCAACCACATGTCATTTGGGCCAATCCAAGTTCGGAGGAAAGCGTTAAGGCTGAAACAAATTGCTAACTCAGTCTGCACGTTTTTGGACCATTTTGCACATTTGGGCCCCCATTGCTACCTAAAGCTCAATTAACTGAATGACAAACATAAAAGAGATTAAAAGCACAAGTTTAACTCAAAAACATAACTAAATCATATGCTAGAAGGGTACAAAATGATATACAATTATGAACCAATCAAATACCCCCAGACCTAGATTTTGCTAGTCCTCGAGCAAAACAAAACAAAACAAAGGTAAAAACAAAAACAAGAAGTTAACTAGACCACTTCCGCAGGTAACTCGATTGCATTGGGCATATGCAACAAGCCTTTAAACCTATAGGCATCCCTAGTAGGAGGAGTTGTGTCTCCTGAGGGTTTAACAGATACGATATCCACAAACGCTTTCCCGACTTTACAAAACAAAGCGGTTAACAAACCTTTGAAATCAACTAATGAAAATGAAGGAAAACTTGAGTCATACCTCCAACACCATAGAGTTGCCAAGAGAAGTGATCAATCAGTGTGTAAGGTGGAAGCTATAGCTCAAAGGCACATGGCTTCAAAGCAAGCACACTCAAACTTTGAAGAAAGAACATGCTTCGACTCTAATTCTCGCAGTGTCCAATCTCTTTCCCAATTGATTTCTTTGACCACATCATAATACGGTGTGAGGAGTCATTCGGTGAGTTTTGAGTGAAATCCAATCACCAGAACTATGCAATACACCAACCACTCCACTTAAGGCCCGAACTTCGTACGAACTTGAAGTGTCCAATTTCTTTGACCAATTGATTTCGGATCGAGCCCAAAACTTGGCCAACATCATAAAATGGTGGGCGGAGTCATTTGGTGAGTTTTGAGTGAAATCAAATCAATAGAACTATCCAATGCAACATCCACACCACTTACAGTTTGAAATTAATACGAACCTGAAGTGTCCAATTTCTTTGTCCAATTGATTTCGGAACGAGCCCAAAACTTGGTCAACATCATAATATGGTGGGTGGAGTCATTTGGTGAGTTCTGAGTGAAATCCAATCACAAGAGCTATGCAATGCACAAACACTCCATTTACGGCAGGAACTTCGTACAAACTTGAATTGTCGAATTTCTTTGACCAATTTATTTCAGACAGAGCCCAAGACTTGGTCAACATCATAATATGGTGGGAAGAGTCATTTGGTGAGTTTTGACTGAAATCCAATCACTAGAACTCTGCAGTGCACCAACCACGAAACTTACGGTACGAAATTCATACGAACTTGATGTGTCCAATTTCTTTGACCAATTGACTTCGAATCTTGCCCAAAACTTTGTCAACATCATAATATGGTGGGAGGAGTCATTTGGTACGTTTTGAGGGAAATCCAATCACTAGAACTATGCAATGCACGAACCACTCCATTTACGGCACGAACTTCGTGCGAACTTGAAGTGTTCAATTTCTTTGACCAATTGATTTCGGAACGAGCCCAAAACTTCGCCAACATCATAATATGGTGGATTGAGTCATTTGGTGAGTTTTGAGTGAAATGCAATCACTAGAGCTATGCAATGCACAACCACTCCATTTACGGCACGAACTTCGTATAAATTTGAATTGTCTATTTTCTTTGACCAATCCAGTTTAGATCGAGCCCAAAACTTGGTCAACATCATAATACGGTGTGAGGAGTCATTTGGTGAGTTTTGAGTGAAATCCAATCACCAGAACTATGCAATGCACCAACCACTCCACTTACGGCCTGAACTTCGTACGAACCTGAAGTGTCCAATTTCTTTGTCCAATTGATTTCGGAACGAGCCCAAAACTTGGTCAACATCATAATATGGTGGGTGGAGTCATTTGGTGAGTTTTGAGTGAAATCCAATCACTAGAGCTATGCAATACACAACCACTACATTTACGGCAGGAACTTCGTACAAACTTGAATTGTCTAATTTCTTTGACCAATTGATTTCAGACCGAGCCCAAGACTTGGTCAACATCATAATATGGTGGGAAGAGTCATTTGGTGAGTTTTGAGTGAAATCCAATCACTAGAACTATGCAGTGCACCAAACACAAAACTTACGGTACGAAATTCATACGAACTTGATGTGTCCAATTTCTTTGACCAATTGATTTTGGATCTTGCCCAAAACTTGGTCAACATCATAATATGGAGGGAGGAATCATTTGGTGTGTTTTGAGTGAAATCCAATCACTAGAACTATGCAATGCACGAACCACTAAATTTATGGCACTAACTTCTTACGAACTTGAAGTGTCCAATTTCTTTGACCAATTGATTTCGGAACGAGCCCAAAACTTGGTCAACATCATAATACGGTGGGTGGAGTCATTTGGTGAGTTTTGAGTAAAATCCAATCACTAGACCTATGCAATGCACAACCACTCCATTTACGGCACGAACTTCGTACAAATTTGAATTGTCTAATTTCTTTGACCAATCCATTTTAGATCGAGCCCAAAACTTTGTCAACAGCATAATACGGTGTGAGGAGTCATTTGGTGAGTTTTGAGTGAAATCCAATCACCAGAACTATGCAATGCCCCAACCACTCCACTTACGGCGCGAACTTTGTACGAACCTGAAGTGTCCAATTTCTTTGACCAATTGATTTCGGATCGAGCCCAAAACTTGGCCAACATCATAAAATGGTGGGAGGAGTCATTTGGTGAGTTTTGAGTGAAATCAAATCAATAGAACTATCCAATGCAACATCCACTCCACTTACAGTTTGAAATTAATACGAACCTGAAGTGTCCAATTTCTTTGTCCAATTGATTTCGGAATGAGCCCAAAACTTGGTCAACATCATAATATGGTTGGTGGAGTCATTTGGTGAGTTCTGAGTGAAATCCAATCACAAGAGCTATGCAATGCACAAACACTCCATTTACGGCAGGAACTTCGTACAAACTTGAATTGTCGAATTTCTTTGACCAATTTATTTCAGACAGAGCCCAAGACTTGGTCAACATCATAATATGGTGGGAAGAGTCATTTGGTGAGTTTTGAGTGAAATCCAATCACTAGAACTCTGCAGTGCACCAACCACGAAACTTACGGTACGAAATTCATACGAACTTGATGTGTCCAATTTCTTTGACCAATTGACTTCGAATCTTGCCCAAAACTTTGTCAACATCATAATATGGTGGGAGGAGTCATTTGGTACGTTTTGAGGGAAATCCAATCACTAGAACTATGCAATGCACGAACCACTCCATTTACGGCACGAACTTCGTGCGAACTTGAAGTGTCCAATTTCTTTGACCAATTGATTTCGGAACGAGCCCAAAACTTCGTCAACATCATAATATGGTGGATTGAGTCATTTGGTGAGTTTTGAGTGAAATGCAATCACTAGAGCTATGCAATGCACAACCACTCCATTTACGGCACGAACTTCGTATAAATTTGAATTGTCTATTTTCTTTGACCAATCCAGTTTAGATCGAGCCCAAAACTTGGTCAACATCATAATACGGTGTGAGGAGTCATTTGGTGAGTTTTGAGTGAAATCCAATCACCAGAACTATGCAATGCACCAACCACTCCACTTACGGCCCGAACTTCGTACGAACCTGAAGTGTCCAATTTCTTTGTCCAATTGATTTCGGAACGAGCCCAAAACTTGGTCAACATCATAATATGGTGGGTGGAGTCATTTGGTGAGTTTTGAGTTAAATCCAATCACTAGAGCTGTGCAATGCACAACCACTACATTTACGGCAGGAACTTCGTACAAACTTGAATTGTCTAATTTCTTTAACCAATTGATTTCGGACCCAGCCAAAGACTTTTTCAACATCATAATATGGTGGGAAGAGTCAGTTGGTGAGTTTTGAGTGAAATCCAATCACTAGAGCTATGTAATGCACAACCACTCCATTTACTGCAAGAACTTCGTACAAACTTGAATTGTCCAATTTCTTTGACCAATCCATTTTGGTTCGGGCCCAAAACTTGGTCAACATCATAATATGGTGGGAGGAGTCATTTGGTGAGTTTTGAGGGAAATCCAATCACTAGAACTATGCAATGCACCAACCACTCCACTTACGGCAGGAACTTTGTACAAACTTGAATTGTCTAGTTTCTTTGACCAATTGATTTCGGACCAAGCTCAAAACTTGGTCAACATCATAATATGTTGGGAGGAGTCATTTGGTGAGTTTTGCGTGAAATCCAATCACTGGAGCTATGTAATGCACAACCACTCCATTTACGGCAGGAACTTCGTACAAACTTGAATTGTCCAATTTCTTTGACCAATCCACTTCGGATCGAGCCCAAAACTTGGTCAACTTCATAATATGGTGGGAGGAGTCATTTGGTGAGTTTTGAGTGAAATCAAATCAATAGAACTATGCAATGCAACATCCACTCCACTTACAGTTTGAAATTAATACGAACCTAAAGTGTCCAATTGATTTTGGAAATAGCCCGAAATTCGGTCAACATCATAATTTGTGGGAGGAGTCATTTGGTGATGTTTGAGTGAAATCCAATCACTAGAACTATGCAATGCACAACCACTCCAGTTACGGTACGAACTTCATACGAACTTAAAGTGTCCAATTTCTTTGACCAATTCATTTCGGATCGAGCCCAAAACTTGGTCAACATCATAATATGGGAGAGGAGTCATTCGGTGTGTTTTGAGTGAAATCAAATCACTAGAACTATGCAATGCCCCAACCACTCCACCTACGGTTCGATATTTATACGAACTTGAAGTGTCCAATTTCTTTGAACAATGGACTTCGGATCTAGCCCAAAACTTGGTCAACATCATAATATGGTGGGAGGAGTCATTTGGTGAGTTTTGAGTGAAATCAAATAATTAGAAGTATGCAATGCAACATCCACTCCACTTACAGTTTGAAATTAATACGAACCTGAAGTGTCCAATTTCTTTGTCCAGTTGTTTTCGGAACAAGACAGAAATTCGGTCAACACCATAATATGGTGGGAGGAGTCATTTGGTGATGTTTGTGTGAAATCCAATCACTAGAACTATGTAGTGCACAACCACTCCATTTACGGCACGAATTTCATATGAGCTTGAAGTGTCCAATTTCTTTGACCAATTCATTTCGGATCGAGCCCAAAACTTCGTCAACATCAAAATATGGTGGGTGGAGTCATTTGGTGAGTTTTGAGTGAAATCAAATCACTAGAACTATGCAATGCACCATCTACTCCACTTACGGTTCGAAATTAATACGAACTTGAAGTGTCCAATTTCATTGACCAATTGATTTCGGTTCGAGCCCAAAACTTGGGCAACATCATAATATGGTGGGAGGAGTCATTTGGTTAGTTTTGAGTGAAATCCAATAACTAGAACTATGCAATGCACCATCTACTCCACTTACGGTTCGAAACTAATACGAACTTAAAGTGTCCAATTTCTTTGACCAATTGATTTCGGTTCGAGCCCAAAACTTGGGCAACATCATAATATGGTGGGAGGAGTCATTTGGTGAGTTTTGATTGAAATCCAATGACTAGAACTATGCAATGCACATTCCCTCCATTTATGGCAAGAACTTCGCACGAACTTGAATTGTCCAATTTCTTTGACCAATCAATTTCGGATTGAGCCCAAAACTTGGTCAACATCATAATATGGTGGGAATTTGGTGAGTTTTGAGTGAAATCCAATCACTTGAATTATGCAATGCACCAACCACTAAATTTACGGCACGAACTTGAATTGTCCAATTTCTTTGACCAATTCATTTCGGATCGAGCCCAAAACTTGGTCAACATCATAATATGGTGGGAGGAGTCATTGGTGAGTTTTGAGTGAAATCCAATGACTAGAACTATGCAATGCACAATCACTCCATTTATGGAACGAATTTCGTACAAACTTGAATTGCCCAATTTCTTTGACCAATCCATTTCGGATCGAGCCCAAAACTTGGTCAACATCATAATATGGTGCGAGGAGTCATTTGGTGAGTTTTGAGTGAAATCCAATTACTAGAACTATGCAATGTTCCAACCACTCCTGTTACGGTCCGAAATTAATACGAACTTGAAGTCTCCAATTTCTTTGACCAATTGATTTCGGATCTAGCCCAAAACTTGGTCGACATCATAATATGGTGGGTGGAGTCATTTGGTGTTTTTTGAGTGAAATCCAATCACTAGAACTATGCAATGCACAGCCATTCCATTTACGGCATGAACTTCGTACAAACTTGAATTGTCCAATTTGTTGGACTAATCCATTTCGGATCGAGCCCAAAACTTGGTCAACATCATAATATGGTGGCAGGAGTCATTTGGTGAGTTTTGAGTGAAATCCAATGACTAGAATTATGCAATGCACAACAAATCCATTTACGGCACGAACTTCGTACGAGCTTGAATTGTCCAATTACTTTGACCAATTCATTTCGGATCGAGCCCAAAACTTGGTCAACATCATAATATGGTTTGAGGAGTCATTTGGAGAGTTTTGAGTGAAATCCAATCACTAGAACTATGCAATGCACAACCACTCCATTCACGGCATGAACTTCATACGAACTTGAATTGTCCAATTACTTTGACCAATTCATTTCGGATCGAGCCCAAAACTTGGTCAACATCATAATATGGTTTAAGGAGTCATTTGGAGAGTTTTGAGTGAAATCCAATCACTAGAACTATGCAATGCACAACCACTCCATTTACGTCATGAACTTCCTACGAACTTGAATTGTCCAATTACTTTGACCAATTCATTTCGGATCGAGCCCAAAAATTGGTCAACATCATAATATGGTGGGAGGAGTCATTTGGTGTGTTTTGAGTGAAATCCAATCAATAGAACTATGCAATGCAAAACCACTCCATTTACGGCACGAACTTGAATTGTCCAATTTCTTTGACCATTTGATTTTGGACCGAGTCCAAAACTTGGTCAACATCATAATATGGTGGGAGGAGTCAAGTTTTGAGTGAAATCCAATCACTAGAACTATGCAGTGCACCAACCACTCCACTTACGTTTCGAAATTAATACGAACTTCAAGTGTCCGATTTCTTTGACCAATCCATTTCGGATTGAGCCCAAAACTTGGTCAACATCATAATATGGTGGGAGGAGTCATTTGCTGAGTTTTGAGTGAAATCCAATCACTAGAACTACGCAATGTTCCAACCACTCCACTTACGGTTCGAAATTAATACGAACTTCAAGTGTCCGATTTCTTTGACCAATCCATTTCGGATCGAGCCCAAAACTTGGTCAACATCATAATATGGTGGGAGGAGTCATTTGGTGTGTTTTGTGTGAAATCCAATCAATAGAACTATGCAATGCAAAACCACTCCATTTACGACACGAACTTCGTATGAACTAACTTAAGGTGTCCAATTTCTCTGACCAATTGATTTCGGATCGAGCCCAAAACTTGGTCAACATCATAATATGGTGTGAGGAGTCATTTGGTGAGTATTTAATTACATCGTTTTATTTAACATATAACGTCGGTATGTTTATATACCGCCTTGTTAAATATAATATTACGTCCGTTTTTGTTAAATAACCGCCATTGTTTTATCTTGCAGGTTTTATTACTTTCTAAACATGGTTTCCAATTCTCAAACCAAGGTGGCTCAAGGTTCTAAAGCTCAAAGTAAGGACCTTCTAGTTTCAAGGGCTCAAAGTAAGTCACTTCCTGTTTCAAGGGCACAAAGTATGGACCTTCCTGTTCAAATCAAACCCTCGAAGAAGATGAGATTTACTTCGATTGCCGAGAATGACCCTAACTCAACAACATCATTTGATGAGGAGCCAAAGTCTACTTGAGGTATCACCACAATGAGCCGTGTTGTGAAAAGGAATATGCGTAAGGTTAAACCTGTAGTGGAGTACAATAGAAGGGGCAAACCACATGGCAAGGCTGCTACTGAGATGCAATCGTATATTGGTGTTTTGGCACGCACCAGAGTCCCTCTTGTGGAAACGAATTTTAAAAAATTGCCTAAAGATATAAGGGAGCAGCTTTGGGAAACAGTTGATAAGGCTTATGCTGTTGGGCAAGGGGGCAAGAAAATGGTGCTATCGTCTACCGCCAAAAAATGGACGGATTTCAAGACTTCCTTAACGAGGAAATTTATCCTTCCATATAAAAATAACAAGGAAAGGTTAAGTCGACCCCCTCAGCTATATGAATTCATAGAGCAATTGCAATGGGAGGCCTTTGTAGCTTCAAGGCTAAGCCCAGCATTTGAGGTGGTGCATAAAGAGCAGAAAGAGAGAAGGGAAAAATGCGAGTACAATCATAGGTTGTCTCGGAAAGGGTATGTTGGTTTGGAGGACCAATTGGAAGAAACCATGCTCATTGAAGAAATTGATCGTTCTCTGCTATGGAGGAAGGCTAGGGAAGATAAATAGGGAAACATCCCAGATCCAAAGGTTGCAGAGAAAGCCAAAAAAATCGTAAGCCTCTATCACTCTGTTTTAAATTTTAAAAACAGAGCATTTTAAATTAATTCAGACGTCGTTATATTTATTAGCAACGTGTTAAAACGATTACAACGTCGGTATTTATTTACCGACGTTTTAAATATTTACAACGTCATTTATTTCAAAGTACCGACGTCTGTAGTCTAAACAACATCAGTTTATATCTTTATTTTAAATGCTTTTTTTAAAAAGATTAACGATCTGTCTTCTTCTACTAACACACACAAACACAAAATCTCTCTTAATATCTCTCTCTTTCTCTGCAATAGATTTATAATCTATTATGCTAAAGAATGTTAAACACTGATTTACACGACTATTTTTCCTTCTACCGACGTTATAAATTTTTTCAACGTCGGTATTTTTTACCGCCGTAGTAAATTATATACGACGTCAGGATTTTAAATAAACCGACGTCTTATGTGTTATACAACGTCGGTTTATTTTTAAGTTATTTTTCATTATTTTAAATTTTAACTTCACTCTCTAACATTATCTCTCTCTCTCTCTCTCTCTCTCTCTCTCTCTCTCTCTCTTTTAGGATGAATTAAAAAAGCAAGTCTCCGAGGGCACTCTCTCTGTCTCTGGTAGTAACGATATTTTGACTTTGGCATTGGGAAACCCAGAGCATGGTGGGAGAGTTAGAGGTTTGGGAGCTGGGGTTTCCCAAGTCAATTCTTCCAGTTGCCAAAACAAAGCAGAGTAAAGTTTGCTGACAAAATAACACAAACTGTTTTGGAGGTAGTCAGAGAAGAGAACTTGAGGAATGAGGCTAAAACATTGGAATTGTTAAAGGCTGAGAGGGAATATTTGTTCAAACAATTCAACCAACTAATTCCCAATTTTGATCCCAACATGCTCAAAAGTCCTATTAACCCAATTATACCAATGACCCCAACAATTGCCCCAATTACTGCACTGCCTGAAGATCAAAGCCCCAAAAATCCAATGTCTGACAAAGCAAGTGATAGGACCCGACCCAAATTCCACCCCGGAACTCGAGACGGACCCTGCGGTTATGCCCGACATCAACCCATGTCAAGCCCACAACCTAAACAGTTACCCTCTTCCCGAGATTCAACCTACAAGGGGCCAAGACTTCTGCCGAAAAACGGGCAGAGTCTCCCCTAAAACAAAAACTAGCTCAAAACTTCAACCTGTCAAACAAGCAACAGGTAAAACAACCCAAGCGCCAGCATGCATACACAAATATATAACAGGCCTCCGGCCAACAAATTTAACCCTAAAGGGTGATACAGAGCAAATCTAAGAGTCAGCGGAAAAGAAATAACAGGTTGTAGTTTAGGTTTCAAGGATGACAATCCTACCCTTCCAACGAAGCTCGAGAAGAGTAGCGCACAGCCGAACAGTAACGAAGCGACGACTACGGTCTGGGGGGGCGCAAAACAGAAAGAGTGTGAGTGGACAAAAACAAGGTTTTTCATACTTAAAATCAAAGTACTAACCCCACCGTTTAAAACCATGCCAAACATGCATATGAAACCCTTTAAATACTTGACTGATTTGAAAACCGTACTATCTCAAAGTACGTGAAAGCAACCCCTTTTTCGAACGACTAACCTTTTACTTTTTCCCGAGGCATAACCTCCCAAAACACGAACCCATATATTTGTAAGACAGAATTAGGAGAAATAGATAAACGTAAGTACGAAAGTATCATAAACTCCATAAACCAAAACAATCTTTAAAATAACAAAGATCACCTTCATGCCAAGAAAACCAACTCGACAACAATACAGAAATCAATTGCAGTTCAAATCATATATATATATATATATATATACATATATATATATAACAGGATTTACAATCCAATAAGTAAAACTTATCAAGTACTGAAATCTAAACAAGTACTGCAACTGAAAACAGGTAAACAGTTTTCCAAACTTCCCCACACTCACAACCACGTGCTCACAAGCACGACAAGCGAGGAACGATCCTCACTAAAATAAATATGAATACGAAGGTACTAACACACGCGTATAGGTATAGTATAATCATAACACCGAACACAAGTACCAGGGGAAAACAATCCAACAGGGGATCATTTGACTGGACATCGGTACAGTCTCATCGAGACACCGTGCCCAGGGTTGAGCCGTCCAAAGTGGGACTAAACTCACAAGACTATATGGTAAAAACTTACCAACCAAAACTCCGAAGGTTTGCACCGGCTCGAATCATACCAAATCCAGGTAACCGTATCATATCAATCGTCATGCGATCATTAGTATCAGAACAGGGGGAGGTACAATACAAGGTGCTAACAGCACTCACATCAATCGCTACGCGATAACAGTATATATATACAATCATTCACAATGTACCCAACCCCAAACATCAGACACCAGGACATATACAAGTCCATCAGTCAACTAACCAATATAAATATATTCAAAATTAGGACATCATCGTCTAAAACGTATATTTCGATATTTAAAATAATCACAAGGGTCAAACGACCGCATAACAGACCTAAATCAATTCAAACGTCCAATCACCGAAAACCCGCATTAAAAACCATATTCAAAACTTATTCAATGCTCAAGTCAAGCATATCAAAACATATTAAAAACTCAAGTCACTAAAACGTCAAATCTAAGATATAAACATATATATATATATATATAACCAAAGTACACACACATATATACATATATATATATATATATAACCCAAGTATAGATAACCCTTTTCTTAAAGTAGATGAACATATGTATATATATATATATATATATATATATATATAATCAAAGTACATATATATATATATATAACCAAAGTATAGGTAATCCTTTTCTTAAAGTAGATATATATATATATATATATATATATATATATATAATCAAAGTACATATATATATATATATATATATTTAACCCTTTCCCATCAATCCAAAGTATTTACTCAAATTAGCCATATATATATATAAATACATATATATATATAATCAAAGTATATTTATTATTAATCATAAGGTTTTAACACCAAAACTGAGTATGAAATCAAACGGACTATACTAACGTCCAAATATTCAATTATATAATTAAAATATAATATAACAGTTCCAAGCTTAATATAGCTCATTTATATAATTAGAATCTAATACGAAAACCACCGGGCGTTCACCACGTCCCGTTCAATACCCCAAAGGTATAAATACTAATAAAATATAACATCAGGGCCCCACATAAAACCCGGCAACCCAAAACATGCATAAACCTCAATGCAATAACTTTTAATATAAATCAATCAAAGTCATACCAAGACTTAAAACACTTATCCAATTCAAGATTTAAAACCATTATTAAATCTCATTTTATGCAATTCATTCAAATCACGCTCATTTGAAAACAAAGTCCACTCACCGTTGGTCCTAAGCTGCACAACCCTCAAAGGGTCCCGCTTACAGAGTACGCAGAGTCAAGGTACCTAAAGCGTTAAATACGAGGATTAGATTAGTACCGTGAACCGTATGAGAACCGTAAACTTAAACCCTAACAAAAATCCACTTAACGTGCACGTACGTCGTACGAAAGATTCTAAGGTCAAACTACCTCTTATAATCAGTGGGACCGCCCCGGAAGACTCACGGTCAACCGGAGGTCAAACACCCCGTTTTGGTCAACCCGGGCTCGCGGAGCCCACGACCTCCAGAAGGTTCAAGACATTCCTAGAAGTCCAACAAAGTCAACTACATGGCAAACAAACCTCGGGAGACACTCGGTCAACCCTGGTCAAACTTGGTCAAACCGACCCGAATAGGTCAAACCGGGCCCGTGGGTCCCATGACCTCCAAACTTAGATCCGAAAGTTCCTACAGGTTCAACATGGCCTAAACAACGTGTCCTGAAAATTTGGTCTCGATCGGACGGTCGGATCGCTCACGATTGCACGATCGGACGGTTAAGATTTAATTCAAGCTTCAAGTCAATGATCCGGGGTATCCGGGACTCCGAATCACGATTAGTCAAATCCTATACGTTCCTAGAAATACGGGGAACAACATGTGTGAATTTGGTTTCGATCCGACGGTCCCAACACATCGAACCCACAAAACGCGCAATAGGCGTACGTTGGTTCGATCGTCAAACGACGTCCGTATCTGAATCCGAGCACACGTACGCGTTCGTAGCAACACAAGGATTGCAGGGGAACCAAGAACCGCCACCACACTACCCCCACGCGCCGCCACACTCGCCACCGTGGGTGGTGGGTGTGGTGAGCAATTCCGACCACCCAGAAATCATCGAATTGAGCCACAACCCATACACCAATCGACTTAGAATAGGGAGGGGAGCTCAGAACCGTTGCCACCCCGCCAAGAACCAGCCGAAAAATGGCCCAACAGCCGCCTCGAACTCCGGTCAGATTTGGGGTTTAAGATCGAATCACCAAACGACCATATCGATCCAAACCCACTATACAAATAGCTTGAGGAGGAAGAGAGGGTTCAGAAGAGTACCTCGCGCGACGGAATAGCTCGCCGGAGACGGCAGCGCATCGCCGTGAAGAACCAGCGATTTTGCAGATGACACAGTCGCCGGAATCCAAGCTTTCCGGTCCCGATCCACCTTGCGGCGTGACCGGCTCGATGAGCTGGTTCAATCAAGACCGATGCGGGCCCTTGCCGTGGCCGGAGTTGACCAAACTGAAGAGAGAGAGAGAGAGAGAGTGGAGGTCGGGTTCGGGGAGAGAGAAACACGCGAGGGAGGAGAGAGAAGGTGCAACGCGCTTTCTGATTGGTCAACGCCTTTTTATATTATTTTATTTAATTTTGGAAATTACCATTATGTCCTTTTTCTCGTTTAAACTCCGATCCAAGCGTTCCGCACATCAACGGACTCGTTTCGACGTGCCGGACTCAATGGCGCAACTCGTTTCGCCAAATTTCGTCCCGAAAATATTGTTGACCAAAATGCCCCTTTATTTTCATTTATTTTCTTTTAAATTTTGGGTCAGGGATGTCACAGCAAGCTGCTCGACTCCGACGAATGTGAGACCGCTTGATTTGGATGAAGAAAATACCAAGATGAAACAAAAGAAAGATGAAACGGTAAAATCTCTAAAATTTGCGTTTTTTTTTGCTTTTTAAATTTTAAATATACGTCGTTATTTTAATTTCCCGACGTTGGAATTGTAAAACAACGACGGTAAATATTTACTAACGTCTTACGTCGGTTTGCATTTGTTTAACCGCCATCTAAATTCTTTACTACGTCGGTGTTTTAAGTAACCATCGTTTGTATTTAAATACCACAACGGTTTAATTGTTTATTTCCTCTCTTTTGTTTTACTTTTGTATTTGCAATTTATAAAAGTTTCTTTATTTCTTCCAACAGGATTCCGTTGTTCATGTTTGCAATCGAACAAAAGCAAGATGAAACGGTAAAATCTCTAAAATTTGCTTTTTTTTGCTTTTTAAATTTTAAATATACGTCGTTATTTTAATTTCCCGACGTTGGAAATTTAAAACAACGACGGTAAATATTTACAATGTCTTACGTTGGTTTGCATTTGTTTAACCGCCGTCTAAATTCTTTACTACGTCGGTGTTTTAAGTAACCGTTGTTTGTATTTAAATACCACGATGGTTTAATTGTTTATTTCCTCTCTTTTATTTTACTTTTGTATTTGCAATTTATAAAAGTTTCTTTATTTCTTCCAACAGGATTCCGTTGTTCATGCTGCTGCAACTGAACCAAATCAAGATGAAACGGTTTTGTTTTGCTCGAGGACTAGCAAAATCTAGGTCTGGGGGTATTTGATCGGTTCATAATTGTATATCATTTTGTACCCTTCTAGCATATGATTTAGTTATGTTTTTGAGTTAAACTTGTGCTGTTAATCTCTTTTATGTTTGTCATTCAGTTAATTGAGCTTTAGGTAGCAATGGGGGCCCAAATGTGCAAAATGGTCCAAAAACGTGCAGACTGAGTTAGCAATTTGTTTCAGCCTTAACTCCTTCGTCCGAACTTGGATTGGCCCAAGTCACATGTGGTTGGAAAGATGACATCTTGAACTTGAAGATGGACGGCTCAATGTCATCAGTTGCTTGAGGGAAGCCCAATTCGTGAGCCCATGAAGTTGCTAGTCATACTGGCCTGAGGAGTTGCATGTGAGAGCATGTGTGAGTAGCATGGGGAGCTGCAAAAGCTAGAAAAGTATCTGTTGACTCGCAAGTGCACGAGGCGTTGGATAGTATAGCTTGTGTAAGTACGAGGTCGATCCCACGAGGATTGATGATAGATTGATTCAATTTGATTCCCTGCACAAAATAGAAAACCAAAAGAGAATAAAAAAAACAAGAAAGAAAGAAAAGAAATTAACTCAAGCAAATTAGTTACCAAGTTCAATTTATATTCTTAGATTGATTCTAGCTAAAGTATGATTAAGCCATGGTGTTTGGTCCTAACCTTGTATTCCTAATTCCCTAATTAGATCCTTCTTGTCGAACCTAAATTAAGCATTAGAAATCCATTAAGCAAAGAAGAATGTTTTAAACAACCAAGCATGTATCTAATCCATGTTGACGAATGTCCATACATACTCTTCCTATTCATAGTTCAATTTGAATTAATGCATGGTGTCTACTCTTAATTCAAACCAAGATAGCTAACATACAAGTTTTAATGGTGATCACTCATTCAAACAAGCATATTAACTTATAAGCATAATGAATAAGAACAAGAACTATAATTGAAACTGGGAAGCTAATTAAACTTGAAAACTAAAGAAAAGAAATTACATTACAATGGAAAATAAATTACAACTAAAAAGCAAAATGGTTTTGTTACAACAATTGAGAACTAAAAAGAAAACTAAGAGAATTTGAGGGAGAGAAGGGAGAGGAGCTCTAGAGAGATGTTTGAGAGCTCCCCCCCTTGGGGTGTGTTTGAAGGTTAGCCAAGCCTCCTATTTATAGGAGAAGGAAAGCATCAAACTCACATGCCAATATTCTTCTTTTGACAACAAGTTGCATAGCCACCTCAAGTTCACATGAGCATCCATCTCCTTTCATCATTTGGCTAGTTCCCACTTGATGCTTTTGCTTCTTTATTTCTTACACAACCTACTTCAATTATGACAATTAACATGCTTCTTCCCCACTATCAACAATAGCACATGCATAGCTACTCATGACCAAGAACTATCAACAATAGCACATGCATAGCTAATCATGACCAAGCAATTTGCAGTCAGCTTGTGGGCTCGATTTGGGCTTGTTCCTTCACTCTAAAAATCTGGAAAAATATGGATCCTGAAGCTCTTTGTCTTATCTTTCTAAGCATATGCAGCCCAACTCAAGGAAAAATCGGGAAGGCCTTCAAAAGTCATTTTTGGCCCAGTAACGCAGATGCTGCCGAATTTGACCTTAAGTTGCCCAAACTTGCATAACTTCATCTAGAAGACTCGGAATCATGAACCGTAAAATTCTTCAGAAACTAGACTTCCGTATCTTTCCAATGACGTATGGTTCATTATCTGGTTCTTCCTGAGCAAGTACAGTCCAATCCGTGAACTTGACTGATCTGCATACACCGCTTTGAGCTAACTTGTCTCCAAAATGCATTTAGTGAGTCATGTTTATTACACTGAAACAAACACAAAATAAATTAAAAGCACAAGTTTAACTCAAAAACATAACCAAATCATAAGTTAGAAGGGTACAAAATGATATGTAATTATGCACCGATCAAATACCCCAAACCTATATTTTGCTAGTCCTCGAGCAAAACAAAAGGAAAACAGAGATAAAAATAAATAAATAAATAAATTTATTAGACCACTTTCGCAGGTAACTCGATTGCATTGAGCATATGCAACAAGCCTTTAAACCTCCAGGCATCCCTAGTAGGAGGAGTTGTGTCTCCTGAGGGTTTAACAGATACGATACCCACAAACGTTTTACTGACTCTACAAAAACAAAGTAGTTAGAAAACAAAAACAAAACAAAAACAAATACAAAACAATATTTCCGAACATTTTCTGAAGAGAAATGACTCATGCACATGACTCAAAAGTTTTAACAATAAAAGCTCATTTTTGGACATTATTCACAATGTGGCAAAGTTCAAAACATAACATGCTCAAAGTGTAGTAGTGTGATAGCCAAATGCAACAAATTCTCCAATCTTAGTTTTCACACAATTTCAAAAATCATACAAAGCACAAATTCAACTTCAAATCTCACCAAGTTGTCCTCTCACAAATGAATCACTCGGAAGAGGGCTACAATGCATCACTCGGTTATAAACATAAGATTAGAGTTAAACCATAAGGGACTTAACTCGAAATAGAAAGATTAAGAACTTGCATTAATATGATCTCAAGAAGGATGCCAAACACTTAAAAGTAGAAAATGGATGCAATTCAATCACATGACATTTAGGATCAATTTAGGTCTTTATCATAGGTTGTAATGAGGCCAAAGGTGTAAGGTGAGTAAGAAATGAAAGGTATGGATAAAACAAAGTCCAAGGAACTCACAATGTAAGAGCATAAAACAATTGTTTCCAAGACTTCAATCATCACAATGAGGATTTTTTATTTTTATTTTTTTCAAAACTCCTTATACCTCCATTTATAAGGATTCACACTCCTTTCTTTTAATTGAACAACCACCAATTTATTTTGAGGCCAATAAAGAAACCCAAAAATGAAATTTCATTCAACCACCACTTAATCACAACTTTTCTCTTTTCTTTCACCAATTGTGTATTTTTTTCGAAATGTAACACCTCTTCCAAAACTTAGTATGAAAAACACATCCCAATAAAAGCTCAAGAGTTCCTTAGAAAGGTCAATAATTGTTTTTCAGGCTAAGGTGAGGAAATATAATTGGTTAAAAGAAAGAAAAGGTTTACATGTAGGCTCAAAATGGTTAACAATGGAAAATCATGCTTAAGCATGCATAAGGTTAGCTTGAAAGGCACAAACGATCCAAAGAGGGCCTTAATATCATTTCTTAAATGTCATGTAATTAAATTGAATATGAATGAATGACTTTTAAGTGCTCAACCAATTCAATGAATAATGAGATCAAACAACAACTTAGATGACAAGAAAATAAGAATATGTGTATAACACTCATGAAATGAAGCACAAGGCTCAAAAGCTTACATTATATGGTTATACAAGTTTAATTTATGCTTGATACAATTCTTTAGATCATGCAAATCCTTTAATTAGAAAATTATGAAACAAATGGCAAGTGTAAAGAGGGTTTCGAACATATCATGCTAGAACGATGCCAAATTTATTTATTTATTTTTTAATAAAAAGAAATCCAATTTTCATTTAAGTCATGCAAACATTTATCACAATCTCATCATATGTGTTCGGAAAGTGACTCAAAATAAAAAAACAAAAAAACAAAGCAAGACTAAAATAAAACAGAAAAACAAGATTTTTTTCTTTTTAAAAATTTTTTTTTTTTTTTATAAAGAAAAACCAAATTTACTTGCTAAACTCTAATACCCCAAACTTAGAAATGAACATTGTCCTCAATGTTTAAAAATTACGCACAAGTAATGTCATAACAACAATTGAAAGGTATTAAAGCAAATAAAAATCACAAAATACAATAATTAAAATACAAAATAAAAATTGCAAAACAACCAAACGAAAAAATAAATAAATAAATAAAACGAAACAAGAAGCCCTAAACACACAAGCTTACGCAAATTGAAACCCAAAAAAAAAAAAAAAAAAAAAAAAAAAAAAAATTTGAAGCCCAAAGCCCACAATTTTGAAACCCAAACCATCGTTAAACCCGACCCACAATGAAATCCAAAGCCCACACATTTTATTTTTTTTAAATTTTAAAATTTTTCGTTTTTATTTTTTATTTTTTATTTTTACGTGGGAAGTGGATTCTCAAACGGGGTCCATATGTCGCCTCGAGCAACGAAGCAAGAGCCACGTGTCGACGCATAGAGGCGCCGCAGAGCTTTTGGCGCTTCCTGCCGAAAATTACGGGCGGTATGGAAAGGCGCGAAGACTTTGTTGAACGCGTCTGCTCAGAAAAGGTACATCGCGACAAATTATTTTGGGGACGGGGAAAGCCGTAAGGTGTGGAGCTTGAGTGGTGCTAGGGTTTGATATCTATAAAAGGAAACTAAGGGAGAAAAGCAAAAATTACAGCCACACGGAAGAGAGAAAGGAAAGAATAAAAGAGAGAGGGAAAAGAGAAAAAGAAGAGAGAAGAGAGAAAAAGAAAAGAAATCGGAAAAGAAAATGTCGCTCCTTTCCCATTTTCACTCGATCTTAACCTAGCTCAACCAATTCAGACGCCGAGTCAAGGAGCAAGACCAACGTGGATGCCCTATTTTGGCTCAAAGAAGAGGGCCCGTGATGCTGAATGACACAATACTCATGGACAACGAAGTTGCCCTTGGAGTCGCAAGGAGTTTAGTGACTCCCGGAGATGCACGAGTGCTCGGCGCAAAGTGTGACAATCGAATCGTCGGTGATGCCATGGCACCGGCCGCACAAAACACGACCACTATCGCAAGCGTGGGTTATCGCCTAATTGCGAAATCCCGTGAGTTGGAGCTAGTAAAGGCTCGAGTTGGCAGCATCGCAGAATGTGGTTGAGGATTGTCAAGGCATTATAAGGGACTTGAAAAAGGAGCGGACAAGGATGGTGGAGTTTAATCGACGTCGCCTAGAAGGTTTGCGGCGGAGAATAAACAGCTATCATCGATGGTAGATTTGTACGCCAAAGACATGCGCACGAAGCTGGAGTCTATTGGGCGACCGGGTAAGCGCGCAAGCAACCAGAGCACGAGACAAGTGGTGCTCAAGCCAAGAGTGCAGCCATAAGTGCGATCTTTGGGAGCTCAAGTGATGGGCCCCAAGAGGCTGTGCGTGAAGACCCAAAGGATGACGTCCAGACGGCTAAGTTTCCAATTTTGGAATCTGGAAGCGTGCCATGATGATGCTGATGCTGACGCAGATGAAGAAGAAGAAGAAGAAGACGATGATGATGAAGAAGATGAAGTTTTATTTATTTGTATTTTATGCTTTTTTTTATTTTTCTTTTCTTTTTTTTTTTTTAATTTTTAATTTTTTAAGTTTTTAGTGATGCAGCTTTATTTGGAGTAATTTTTTTTTTTAAATTTTTAACACACAGAAACAAACAAACTAACCACACCACATAAAAATTAAAATAATACAAAAATACAAAAAAATAAAACAGAGACTAACAGAAAACCAAGAAGTTCCAAAATGCAATTTTAATTTTTTAATTTTTTAATTTTTGTAATTATTATTTAAGCAAGAATACAATACCCAAACTTAAATTTTTATTTAAACTAAACTATTATTGTAAAAATAAATTTTAATTTAAGAACACACAATTATACAAGCAACTCTAGGATGACCGTTAAGGGCCTCGTAAAACACAGGGGTTCCGGGAAGGTTGGAGGGGTCACAATGGTCCCGCTTAAAACCCAAACTTCTTAGACACCGAAGGTGTCGCCTTAAAGAACTCCTAGACACCGCATAGACGGAAGTTGCTTACTGGAGTTACCAAAAGTCAGCTCATATGAAAAATCTTTTTAATTTTTTTTTAAATTATAAAAGAAACAGAAAATTAAAATTACTAAAATAACAATACAAGTAAAAGAGAAAGGATTGGAATACTCCCCCTTGAAGCGATTAGGTCGAGCATGGATGCATTTGGAGGTAGCTACTCCTCCCACTACTCCATACTTCCTATTCTTATGATTGAAGTTTCCTTCTCTCCCTTTTATTGAGCTATCCTATATTGCTAAAACAAACACAGAACTTGAAACGGAATTAAAAGGATTAGGAAATAAAAACTGAAATGAAAAGGAAAAAGGAAAGTAAAACAAGTAGGGAAAGAAAATAGAACCAAACTATGCCGTCAATCCCCGGCAACGGCGCCAAAATTTTGTTGACTCGCAAGTGCACGAGGCGTTGGATAGTATAGCTTGTGTAAGTACGAGGTCGATCCCACGAGGATTGATGATAGATTGATTCAATTTGATTCCCTGCACAAAATAGAAAACCAAAAGAGAATAAAAAAACAAGAAAGAAAGAAAAGAAATTAACTCAAGCAAATTAGTTACCAAGTTCAATTTATATTCTTAGATTGATTCTAGCTAAAGTATGATTAAGCCATGGTGTTTGGTCCTAACCTTGTATTCCTAATTCCCTAATTAGATCCTTCTTGTCGAACCTAAATTAAGCATTAGAAATCCATTAAGCAAAGAAGAATGTTTTAAACAACCAAGCATGTATCTAATCCATGTTGACGAATGTCCATACATACTCTTCCTATTCATAGTTCAATTTGAATTAATGCATGGTGTCTACTCTTAATTCAAACCAAGATAGCTAACATACAAGTTTTAATGGTGATCACTCATTCAAACAAGCATATTAACTTATAAGCATAATGAATAAGAACAAGAACTATAATTGAAACTGGGAAGCTAATTAAACTTGAAAACTAAAGAAAAGAAATTACATTACAATGGAAAATAAATTACAACTAAAAAGCAAAATGGTTTTGTTACAACAATTGAGAACTAAAAAGAAAACTAAGAGAATTTGAGGGAGAGAAGGGAGAGGAGCTCTAGAGAGATGTTTGAGAGCTCCCCCCCTTGGGGTGTGTTTGAAGGTTAGCCAAGCCTCCTATTTATAGGAGAAGGAAAGCATCAAACTCACATGCCAATATTCTTCTTTTGACAACAAGTTGCATAGCCACCTCAAGTTCACATGAGCATCCATCTCCTTTCATCATTTGGCTAGTTCCCACTTGATGCTTTTGCTTCTTTATTTCTTACACAACCTACTTCAATTATGACAATTAACATGCTTCTTCCCCACTATCAACAATAGCACATGCATAGCTACTCATGACCAAGAACTATCAACAATAGCACATGCATAGCTAATCATGACCAAGCAATTTGCAGTCAGCTTGTGGGCTCGATTTGGGCTTGTTCCTTCACTCTAAAAATCTGGAAAAATATGGATCCTGAAGCTCTTTGTCTTATCTTTCTAAGCATATGCAGCCCAACTCAAGGAAAAATCGGGAAGGCCTTCAAAAGTCATTTTTGGCCCAGTAACGCAGATGCTGCCGAATTTGACCTTAAGTTGCCCAAACTTGCATAACTTCATCTAGAAGACTCGGAATCATGAACCGTAAAATTCTTCAGAAACTAGACTTCCGTATCTTTCCAATGACGTATGGTTCATTATCTGGTTCTTCCTGAGCAAGTACAGTCCAATCCGTGAACTTGACTGATCTGCATACACCGCTTTGAGCTAACTTGTCTCCAAAATGCATTTAGTGAGTCATAAGCTTATTACACTGAAACAAACACAAAATAAATTAAAAGCACAAGTTTAACTCAAAAACATAACCAAATCATAAGTTAGAAGGGTACAAAATGATATGTAATTATGCACCGATCAGTATCCATGAGCTGCATGTGGGAGCTGCAAAGCTAGAAAAGTATCCATGAGCTGCATGTGGGAGCTACAAAGCTAGAAAAGTATCCATGAGCTGCATGTGGGAGCTACAATAGCCAGAAAAGAAGAGAAACTGATTTTCTAATGCATTAGTGTGGTTGGTGAAATGAGTGTTGTTGGTGGAGGCATTAATCAATTCAGAATTCTCCTTTCATTCTCCTTATAAATACCACTATCATTCATTCCATAAGACACATCCTTCACACCATCCTCCACACTCCCATAGTTCCCTAGACACTCCAGACATCAACCCAACACTCCAAACAACCTCAAATCACCAAAACTGTCCCTGCAAGCCTGCCTTCCATTTCCCTACGAATTTCCTCTTTCTCAACCATCACCACTCACCCAAACTCATCCCAAATCACCTCCTTAACCTTCATACATTCTTCTAGACATGGGGAAGTTCTTGGAGAAGTATTAGGCGTGGAGAAGCTCTTGAAGAAGCATTGGACACCACAAGAACTTCAGAAAAGGGTTTTTCTATTCTTGTTACATTCATTATGCTTTCTCATTTCTATTTATGTTTCTTTCCCATTATGAGTAGCTAAATCCATTACTAGGGCTTCGATGTAACCTAACATGAATATTCTGGGTTTATAAATTCCAAGTTTCAAGTTTGATTCAAGATTCATGCTCTTATTCATTATGCCTATCTACTTATATGCTAATCTAAATTCCGAGCTACCATTGAGATTTGTGTATTTTAGTTGAAACTAAAGTAGACACCTTATACTTTTGTTTCAATTGAACTATGAATAAGATGAGTATGTATGGACATTCGACAACAGGGATTAGATACATGCTTGGTTGTTTAAAACATTCTCTTATGCTTAATGGATTTCTAATGCTTAATTTAGGTTCGACAAAAAGGATCTAATTAGGGAATTAGGAATACAAGGTTAAGACCAGACATCATAGCTTAATCATACTTTAGCTAGAATCAATCTTTGAATCTAAATTAGACTTGTCACTTGAATCCTTATAACCTAGAATTGGATTGTTATGGTGAATCGAATGCCCTAGTCTCCAAATCTGTTTCCAACCTCAAAACCACTCTTTGATACACTTGTTTACTTTGCCTTTGTTTGCAATTTCGTTTTGTTTCATTTGTTTTCACAAAGTCAATCAATCTCTCTTTAAAATCTGTTTTAGACTTAACTTCTTGTTTCTAGAATTGGGTAATCTAAGTACATAACTAATTTGAACTTCTCAGTCCTCGTGGGTACGACCTCGTACTTGTCTTGCTATACTACTAATTGGCCCGTGCACTTGCGAGTTAACAAAAATCTCTAAAATTTGCATTTTTTTTGCTTTTTAAATTTTAAATATACGTCGTTATTTTGATTTCCCGACATTGGAAATGTCTCAACAACGGCAGTAAATATTTACCAACGTCTTACGTCGGTTTGCATTTGTTTAACAGCCGTCTAAATTCTGTACTACGTCGGTTTTTTAAGTAACCGTCGTTGTATTTAAATAGCACGACGGTTTAATTGTTTATTTCCTCTCGTTTATTTTTTTTTGTATTTGCAATTTCTACAAGTTTCTTTATTTCTTGGAACAGGATTTCTCAAAGCTAGACCTTCGACCTCCTCTGTTAGCCCTTTGCGAATATGCTAAGAATACATTGAAGGCTTCGGACCTAACTTTGAGAATTTCAGTGGCAGAGGATGTGTTTGGGTTTGAGCATGATGCCTACATCTTGTATGAAGATATTTTTCAGTTTGGATCCATGGTTGAGATAGGAGCCACTGTGATTGCAGTGTACATTAGGTAAACCTCAAAATCCAGTTTTCATTTTCCATTTTGTTTCTTTTATTTTAAATAACTCAATTGATTTTATATATTTAGGTACCTATTTGACTATTTACAAATGGCAAATATGGTAAACCTTGTTGGCCTTGTCGACCCTGAACAAGTGAGCTCTCAATCTGGATCGTTGTCTCACATATCAAAGAATCTGGCAAACAGATTGCAAACGGCGGCAGGTTTTGAACAAATTTTCTTGGTCCCTTATAATACGGGGTTAGTACCATTAACAATATTTTGTTTGTAATTAGGCAACTTTAAACTATATTTAACCTATTTCCTATCATTTTGTGTAGGGGTCATTGGGTGTTGGTGATTGTGAGACCAGAAAAGGAGACGGTATATTATATAAATTCATTGCCAAAGCTCTCCATTAACGAGGAACTCAAAAATGTTGTGAATACGTAAGTTGATCTACTACATTGTGTGTTCGTACTCTAAAATATTTTTCATTAACAAAGTGTTGTCTTCAAACAGTGTAATTAAAATCTATAACGCACACGTAGGCAAACAAGGTCGTAAATCAACCATATGGAAAGTTCTACAAGGCACTCCTCGACAACCATCCAATGTAGAGTGTGGCCACTACGTCATGCGTTTTATAAGAGATATAATCCAGAATCCCACACTATCATTTGAGAAGAAGGTATTAAACTAAATTTAAGTTAAATTTCTCATTTTTTAAAACTAAGATGAGAGTAATTGAAAAACGACGTTTGTGACATCCCTGACCCAATTTAATTGAATTTATTCAATTTAATAATTTTGGCGAAATTACAGTTTTGCCACTGGGATTAAGGGTATTTTAGGCACTTTAAAATTTCCAAAAAGAATTTGAAAAATTGAGTTGCGCCGTTGCGTCCGGCTCGTCGAAACAAGTTCGTGGATATTGGTACACCAAATTCCGGATTGTAACGATCGAGAAGCGATTAGAAAAAAAAAATGAATTTCTGATTTTTACTATAGTGGCTACAATGCTACAGTAAAAATCGATTTCTTCTTCTTCCCCGACGGCTCTCTCTTCTTCTCTCTCATTTTTCTTCCTCTCTTCGGGCCAGACTTTGACTGGCGATTTCTCCCTCCATCGATGTCCGATTCAGGTGATTCCAGTCCCAAAATCTTCGTCTCTTCCTCCTCTACATAGCCTGCCCATTATCCCAGCTCAGAAACTCAAGGATTTTAAACTGGAGCGACTGAAAGTTCGATGGTTATCGAACTTTCTGACGAGTTTTACAGCGACTCCGGCAACTGTTTCGATACAGTGAGGTATGAAACTTCATCTACTCTTCATGCTCTATCCATTTATGTAGGTATTGTAGATCGGTTTCAAGCCTAGGTTGTTCGATTTAGAAACCCATTTAAAGCCTAGTTTTCCGGCCAAACTAGATGTTGCCGTAGTTGAATAAAATGCTCCACTTGTTGAGTTGAATCTATAACTGAAGTCTTGACCCTTGGATTGGAGTTTTTCCAGTCACCGGAATTACTATGCACACCCAATTTCGGCGGGTTCCGGGGCACTGTTGTGGTGGTGCATTGTGTCCTAAAATGTTCCCCATGTCGTCCCGAGCGCATAGGTGTGTTCAGATTCCATTTTGGTTATTGTTTGACAGTCGAACAGATTTACGCCTATTATGCGTTATCCGGATTCGATATGTTCGGGCCGTCGGATCGGTCCCATTTCCAAGTATGTTGTTCCCGTACCTCTAGGATCGTGTAGGAACTGACGGATCAAGAATCGAGTCCCGGATACTCCGAATCATTAACCTTAGGGTTAGGTAACGATTCCGTCGATCGTGCGATTAGCGTGATTTCGACCGCTTCGATCGAGACCAAACTGTCTGGACGTGTTTAGTAAATCTTGTTGAACCTTTAGGAATGTTCGGATCGAAAATCGGAGGTCGTGGGCCCCGGAGGCCAGTTGACCTATTCGGTAGGTTTGACCAATCGGTTGACCGTGAGTCTTCCGACGTGGTCCTACCTGTTGAAGAGCGTAGTTTGACTCTAGAAACTCCCGGTAGTTGTGCACGCTTACTTTGAGACCCAAGAACTAGTTTCTTGAGTTAAAGTTTTTTGTCAGGTACGCGTATTAATTAAAGCGTTTATTCTCTCAAATAGGTACTCTTGCTTTGCGTACTACAGAGGAAAAGCTCTCTAAGGATTGAGCAGCATGGACTTGTTGTGAGTGGACATTTGTTTTGAACAAGCATTATTTCAAAGATTGGAATTTGATGCATAAATGATTTATCTTGATTTTCGGGATTTAAATATTGTTTAAGTCTTGGACTTGATTTTTGATGGAGTTATCGGAAAATTTATGCATATAAAATTAGTCGCTTTGACTATGGAGTTTTAATGATATTTGAAATCTTGGATAGAATATTTTATGAGGTTATTGGAATTTAAATTATATTCAAAGTTTGTGCACGTTTTGGGGTCCCGGTTTAATTGTGGGACATTGGTGGCTATATTTTAAATTAAAGGTCTTTGAGTATTGAATTTGGGATTGGACCATCGTCCGGTAATCTTTGTATACGGTTTGGGTATGGTGAAATACCCGGGAATTTCGTGAGTTTTATATTTGACAAATTGAGGATTTATTGTTATGTCGGATTTCGAAATTATTTACTTTGGTTAATTTAATCTTGGAATTTTTATATTGTTTCAAATCAAGGAATTTTCGATTGACTTTAATATTTGAAATTTATAATGTCGTGAGTGTGAATTTTATGATTTTGGGAATTTATAGTTTATATTTTATATTTTATATTTGTACGTTGATTAAATGTTTCGGGTCTTGGATTTCTCATTTTTAAGAAATTATATCTACTTTGCAATTATGGAGTTACATAGTTGTTTCAATTTTGGAATTGGTATTATATGGATTATTTGGATTATATTTGATATTGGAAGTTTATGAATACTTTGGGTTCCGGATATAAATATGTTGAGACTTTTGTGTCTATATTCTTATGGTATATATTTTGGGTGTCAATTATGGACGGGGTAACGTCCGGATGTTAGTGTTCGGGTTTGGGTACGGGCTGAATACCATGGAATTTAGGGTATGTCAGGATTTATGTATACTAGATGGAGTGCTATTAGCACCACTTTATGTACCTCCCCAAATACTTGGTTACTGAAACGGATACAAGATACAACGGAACCAGTTCACCCTTGACGGGGTGTTACTGTAGGCCCTTGTCGGGCAGTCTGCACGAGTAGGACTTTATTCAGCCGCACAATATTGAGGTATTTTCTTCTGTGCGTGTCTGGGAGTTAGTCCCCAGTTGGGACGGCTTGTTCCCTGGCTACGTGGTTGTGAAGGGACTTTTCTCCATGTAGTCAGTCAACAATCCCCTTGTTGGATTGTTTCCCCGGTACAAGTATTGGTCTAAGAGTCTTACTATTTATATATGTATATGTATATATATATATATATACCTATTACCATACTTCCATTCTTATTTTCTTTTAACTGAGGATCCTTCCTTGCTTGCTGTGCCTACGGGCATTGCGTCGGGAAACAGTTGGTTGTGAATTTGGGTTTTCTTGATTTTTAGTCGTTTTGGTTTTACATTTTCCTTGTTGGGATTTTCTGAGACTTTACATTTATGTTATCATAAATATATATGTGGGTGTGTCTATGGATGATATTTCCAGGAATTATTACGTTTGAATATGTGCACCGAGACGGTGATGCACAGGTACAGATTTTAAATTAAGGTTTGAAACTGGACAGGTTGGGTTCCAGGAAAAAGGGAAGTTATTCAAAGGAGTTAATTATGTTTTACTTAAACGGGATATTTTTGGATGGATTCAATTCCATGGTTTTTATTTTAAGAATTCAGTGTTCAAGTTGTGGTTTCAAGAATTTACGGAAGTAGCAAAGCTACAGTTTTCTTTATGGTATTTCAAGATATGAATTTAATAGAATTGTTTTCAAGTATCGGTTCGTATAAGTATGTACGTTTATACACAGATTTTTGTTGCATAAGTGCTTTGTTATTATTTGCGAAAACGGAGGGGGTTATTATGTTCATTGAAAAAGGAGGTTTAAAGTTTGATTTTTCGTCCACTCACATTTTCTGTTTTGCACCCCCCAGGTACTAGATCCCGAGGTCGAGACCACCACATCGAGGCATAACGGCTAACGGCTCCTGTAGGAGTTTTTTTTGTATTTTTACTTTGCTATCCTTTGCACAGGTTGTAAAGTTTAAATTTCTTTAGATTGCTCCGTAGCGGTCACCTAGGATTGAGGTAGAGGCCGAAGGCCTCCCTATTAATCTGTGTGCTTCTGCTTTGTGCATGCTGCCAGTTGGTTTATCTTTGTGTTTTTGACAGGTGGACATTTTAGGAAAGCCCATTTTTCATAGGAGACTTTGCCGAAATTCTTGCATAAGTCAACTTTCCTATTTTTGTAAACCAGGGTTAAGGGCCGTTTTAGTAAAGTAGGTTCGGCGTCGGGGTGGATTCTGACGGGAAGCAGGGTTGGACACGAGTTCCGAGGGGGAATTCGGATTCGGTCCTGTCACGTTTGTATTTTTAAAAACGACGGTTTGATATTCAACCGACGTTTGTCTACGCATCTAACACGTCATTTTTTTATTATATATTTGCAGTTTGAGAAGAAAAAGGAACCTGTAACGTATGCCCAAGCAGACATTGATGAAGTCAGGAAAGAATGGGCAGAATTTGTGAACAATCAGAGAGAGGATAACTAATATGAACAATATTGTAAAAGTGTATATATATATATTTGTAATTATATTACGATCAATGATATTTGTTTTGAGTGATTAATTTATATGATCACCTAATTAAAAGAAATAAATGACAAAGAAAGCTGTAATTTCTTAAAAACAACGCGATAAATAAAATCAACGTCGGTTATGAAAAGACCGTACTTAAATTCAAAAGGATTATGACGGCGGTAATTAATTAAAAAGCAACGTTGTAAATAAAATCAACGTCGGTTATTAATATACAGCGTTGTAACTTAAAACACCATCGGTTATTAAAAATTTCACGACGTCTAAAACATATAGGACGGCGTTTGTAAATCCATAAAACGACGAGATATTTAAAACTGATTAACTACGACGGCGGTAATTCCATTTGAATCGCCGTTGTAACTGAAAACACCGTCGGTTATTAAAAATTTAATGACGTCTAAAACATATAGGATGGCGTTTGTAAATATTTAACGCCTTGTAAAGCCATAAAACGACGAGATATTTAAAACTGATTAACTACGATGGCGGTAATTCCATTTGAATCGCCGTTGTAAGTGAAATTAACGACCTTTTTTAAATGCACGTGAATTTAAAATTAATTATTTTTAAATATTTTTTTTATTTTCCTCCCCTTTTAAAATTAAATATTATTTAAAAATTTAATTAACACTGTACCTTAAACTTCAATACCTTAGTAACACCCCAACCATTCCACACTTACACTACGTCGTTTTTAGCTTCCGATCGATGTTAACAAATTTAATTTCTAAATTCTTAATATGAAAACCTCAACAAATTTTTCAAATCTTAAGATTTTCTTTCTTTCTTTAGTGTACGTCTACCACTTGTTTCGGCACGCAACTAAGGGTTCTAAACTATTCTGACTCCAGGATGTTACATATACTTTCACAACATAACCCTAAGGTTTAGGTGATCCATTGATGACCATAAATAAAAAATATATGAAATCCTAATTGTAGCTTGCTATTATAGAAGGCATTGTCATAAGGATTCTGTAGCAATTATCGGTTTATTATTCCCATACTTGTGTATTTTTTTTATAATTTTTGTGAAATTGAGGGTTTAGGGTTTAGGGTTTAGAGTTTATTAAAACGACGTCGGTTTCCTCTGCGCTGCTTTTTGTTTATTACACCCTTGGTAATGCGCGTTCGAATCCCAGGAAAAATAGGACCATAATATTTATTTTAAATTTAAGACGGCGGTTTAATAGTGTTCGACAGTGAAAACAGTTTACAACGTCCCTAACATTAAATAAACCGACGTTTATGTTTTTAATTAGACGTCGTATTTTACTTTCCGACGTCTCTTAAAAACACGGTCCTTTGAAAATTTGACCGCTGTCTAAAATTTTCAAAATTCGACCTAAACCCTATAACATTTCGCTCTCTCTCTCTCTTCAACTCAAATTCTAACCTTAAAGTTTACACTCTCCGTCCTCAGTAGTATCAGATTGCGCTCTCCCTCCCAAAGAATTGGTGGTATTCTCGAAGCTCAGTGTATTGTAAGTACAAGCCCTAATCTCACATGCTTGTACTACTTTATTGTTTGAAGTTATTGCGTTAAATCTTTTAACATAATCTGACATGTTGTGAACTCCGTAATTGTTTTCATTAAATTTGTTTTGCTAGCTATGGGTTCTTAACATACATTTTGGGAGCTATGGGTTCTATAGGTTGAAAAATATATGTTTTGGGAGCTGTGAATCGGGAATGGAATATGAAAAACCCCATTTATTGTTTGCATGCTTTTCATAATAACTCTCTATTAAGGGTTCTTATTGTTTGTTTGGCTATGGGTTCTTAGAAAATAAATGGCATAGGATTTTTATTGTGTGTATAACATACAACAACGGTCGTTGTAATAAATCGTCGTCTGTATTATCTTTATACGTCGGCAGTTCTTTTACTTTCGATGTATGAAATCTGAAATACATTTTTAATTGTTTTGGTAGCCTTAAGACGACGGTTATTGTATTTACCGTCGACTGTATTACAATAACACGTCCATAATTTTGTAAAAACCGACGTTTGAAACCTGTGTTTCAAAAAATATATTATTCTCTGCTCTTTCGATACCTTAGTTCTTTTATTGCTTGTCTTTTCACTTTATTATATATATATATATATATATATATATATATATGATTGTATAGTGTTGGAGATGGATAAGTCATGGATGCATGCGGATAGAAGGTCGAAGGCATATGAGTTAGGCGTGGAAGGATTTTTGAATTTTGCCGTAGAAAAACTACAACACATATTCATTGTCCTTGTGTTAAATGTGGGAATTTTCGATTGTTTGGGGTTGGAATTATAAGGGACCACTTATTCTTTAATGGAATCGATCAAAGCTATAAGAGTTGGACATTTCATGGAGAACCTTGGCAATCAACTACTAATGCTAGTAGAAATGTGGAAGAAGATGATGACCACAGTTTTGTCTCTGAAGAAATAGAGATGGGTGATAATGATTTAGGCAATTTTGGATCCGATCATGCTGAGTTTGCCAATTTGATTGGGGATGGAGATCAACCCTTGTACCCTAGTTGTAGTAAGTTCACCAAGTTGTCGGCATTAGTGAAGTTATATAATTTGAAAGCAAAACATGGGATGAGTGATATATGTTGTACAGAATTATTGATACTCCAAGGAGATTTGCTTCCAGAAGGAAATACAATACCCAACTCTATGTACAAGGCAAAAAAAACTTTAGCTGCGTTGGGAATGAGTTATGAGAAAATTCACGCATGCCCCAATGACTACATCTTGTATAGGAAGGCTTATGAAGATTCAACTAATTGTCCTACTTGTGGTATCTCAAGGTGGAAGGAAGGCAAAGACTCGATCTTGAAAGAGGGTGTGCCAGCGAAGGTGGTGTGGTATTTTCCGCCAATTGCAAGGTTTAAAAGGATGTTTCAATCACGTAAGACCGCTAAAAGTTTGACTTGGCATGCTGATAGAAAGTCAATTGACAGTCATATGTCTCATCCAGCGGATTCCCCATCTTGGAAACTTGTTGATAATAAATGGCCCGAATTTGGTCAAGAGCCGAGAAACTTGAGATTGGCTCTCTCTTCTGATGGATTCAATCCCCCCAGTTTATTAAGTAGCAGATACAGTACATGGCCAGTTATCCTAGTTACATATAATCTCCCACCATGGCTACGCATGAAACGAAAGTTCATGATGTTGACCTCATTAATTTCCAGTCCTAAACAACCCGGAAATGATATAGACGTCTACCTAGAGCCTTTGATTGATGATTTAAAATCTTTGTGGGATGGGATTAGAGGAGTGTATGATGCACACATAGGAGAATACTTTACACTAAGAGGTGTATTACTGTGGACAATTAATGATTTTCCTGCCTATGGAAACTTATCTGGTTGTGTCGTTGTTAACTCGCAAGTGCACGGGCCATTGGTAGTATAGCATGTGTAAGTACGAGGTCGATCCCACGTGGATTGATGATAGATTGATTCAATTTGATTCCCTGCACAAAACAGAAATGAAAAGAAAATAAATAAAACAAGAAAGAAAGAAAAGAAATTAACTCAAGCAAATTAGTTACCAAGTTCAATTTAGATTCACAGATTGATTCTAGCTAAAGTATGATTAAGCCATGGTGTATGGTCCTAACCTTGTATTCCTAATTCCCTAATTAGATCCTTGTTATCGAACATAAATTAAGCATTAGAAATCCATTAAGCAAAGAAGAATGTTTTAAACAACCAAGCATGTATCTAATCCCTGTTGTTGAATGTCCATACATACTCTTCCTATTCATAGTTCAATTTGAATTAATGCATGGTATCTACTCTTAATTCAAACCAAGATAGCTAACATACAAGTTTTAATGGTGATCAATCATTCAAACAAACATATTAACTTATAAGCATAATGAATAAGAACAAGAACTATAATTGAAACTTGAAAACTAATTAAACTTGAAAACTAAAGAAAAGAAATTACATTACAATGAAAAATAAATTACAACTAAGAAAAACTTAAGGGAAAATTTAGCAAAAGGATTGTGTTACAACAATTGAGAACTAAAAAGGAAAACTAAGAGAATTTGAGGGAGAGAAGGGAGAGGAGCTCTAGAGAGATGTTTGAGAGCTCCCCTCCTTAGGGTCTGTTTGAAGGTTGGCCAAGCCTCCTCTTTATAGGAGAAGGAAAGCATCAAACTTACATGCCAATATTCTTCTTGGTTTATTTAATTCCTTCTTTTGACAACAAGTTGTAAGAATGATCATAGCCACCTCAAGTTCACATGGGCATCCATCTCCTTTCATCATTTGGCTAGTTCCCACTTGATGCTTTTGCTTTCTTTATTTCTTTACACAACCCACTTCAATTATGACAAATAAACATGCTTCTTCCCCACTATCAACAATAGCACATGCATAGCTAATCATGACCAAGAACTATCAACAATAGCACATGCATAGCTAATCATGACCAAGCAATTGCAGTCTGCTTTTGGGCTCATTTTGGGCTTGTTCCTCCATTCTGAAAAATCTGGAAAAATATGGATCTTGAATTTCTTTGAATTATCTTTCCAAGCATATGCATCCCAGCTCAAGGAAAAATCGGAAAGACCTTCAAATGTGATTTTTGGCCCAGTAACGCAGATGCTGCCGATTTTGACCTTAAGCTGCCAAAACTGGTATAACTTTCTCTAGAAGACTCAGAATCATGAACCGTAAAATTCTTCAGAAACTAGACTTCCGCATCTTTCCAATGATGTATGGTTCATTATCTGGTTCTTCCTGAGCAAGTACAGTCCAATCAGTGAAGTTGACTGATCTGCAGACACCGTTTTGAGCTAATTTGTCTCCAAAATGCATTTAATGTGTCATAAGCTTATTACACTGAAACAAGCACAAAATAGATTAAAAGCACAAGTTTAACTCAAAAACATAACCAAATCATAAGTTAGAAGGGTACAAAATGATATGTAATTATGCCCCGATCAAATACCCCCAAACTTATATTTTGCTAGTCCTCGAGCAAAACAAAAGGAAAACAAAGGTAAAAAGAAATAAATAAATAAAATTAATTATACCACTTTCGTAGGTAACTCGATTGCATTGAGCATATGCAATAAGCCTTTAAACCTCTAGGCATCCCTAGTAGGAGGAGTTGTGTCTCCTGAGGGTTTAACAGATACGATACCCACAAACGTTTTACTGACTCTACAAAACAAAGTAGTTAGAAAACTTATTAGTTTTGTTAATCCTTAAGCAAAACAACAACAAAAACAACAAAACTCAAAAATCTTTCCGAACATTTTATGAAGAGAAACGACTCATGCACATGATTCAAAAGTTTTAACAATAAAAGCTTATTTTTAGACATTATTCACAATGTGGCAAAGTTCAAAACATAACATGCTCAAAGTGTAGTAGTGTGATAGCCAAATGCAACAAATTCTCCACTCTTAGTTTTCACATAATTTCAAAAATCATACAAAGCACAAATTCAACTTCAAATCTCACCAAAGTTGTCCTCTCACAAATGAATCACTCAGAAAGAGGGCTACAATGCATCACTCAGTTATAAACATGAGATTAGAGTTAAACCATAAGGGACTTAACTCGAAATAGAAAGATGAAGAACTTGCATTAATATGATCTCAAGAAGGATGCCAAACACTTAAAAGTAGAAAATGGATGCAATTCAATCACATGACATTTAGGATCAATTTAGGTCTTTATCATAGGTTGTAATGGGGCCAAAGGTGTAAGGTGAGTAAGAAATGAAAGGTATGGATAAAACAAAGTCCAAGGAACTTACAATGTAAGAGCATAAAACAATTGTTTCCAAGACTTCGAATCATCACAATGAGGATTTTATTATTATTATTTTTTTCAAAACTCCTTATACCTCTATTTATAAGGATTCACACTCCTTTCTTTTAATTGAACAACCACCAATTTATTTTGAGGCCAATAAAGAAACCCAAAAATGAATTTTCAATCAACCACAATCACAACATTCTCTTT
Organism: Prunus padus; assembly: GCA_024362665.1. Classification (NCBI taxonomy): domain Eukaryota; kingdom Viridiplantae; phylum Streptophyta; class Magnoliopsida; order Rosales; family Rosaceae; genus Prunus; species Prunus padus. Next base: position 2,123,631 of record JANFAM010000003.1, on the reverse strand, counting down.
TCTTCCACCAATTGGGTGATTTTTTTATTTTTTTTTATTTTCAATATATAATACCCCTTCCCAAACTTAGCATGAAAAACACATCCCAATTAAAGCTCATGAGTTCCTTAGAAAATGTAAATACTTGTTTTTCAGGCTAAGACGAGGAAATATAATTGGTTAAATGAAAGAAAAGGTTTACATGTAGGCTCAAAATGGTTAACAATGGAAAAATCATGCTTAAGCATGCTTGGTTAGTTTGAAAGGCACAAACGATCCAAAGAGGGCCTTAATATCATTTCTTAAATGTCATGTAATTAAATTGAATATGAATGAATGACTTTTAAGTGTTCAACCAATTCAATGAATAATGAGATCAAACAACAACTTAGATGACAAGAAAATAAGAGTATGTGTATAACACTCATGAAATGAAGCACAAGGCTCAAAAGCTCACATTATATGGTTATACAAGTTTAATTTATGCTTGATACAATTCTTTGGATCATGCAAATCCTTTAATTGGAAAATTATGAAACAAATGGCAAGTGTAAAGAGGGTTTCGAACATATCATCCTAGAATGATGCCAAAAGTTTTTTTTTTTTGAAATAAAAAGAAATCCAATTTTCATTTAAGTCATGCAAACATTTATCACAATCCCATCATATGTGTTCGGAAAGTGACTCAAAATAAAAACAAAGCAAGACTAAAATAAAACAGAAAAACAAGAAAAGAAAAATTTATTTTAAGAAAAACCAAATTTACTTGCTAAACTCTAATACCCCCAAACCTAGAAATGAACATTGTCCTCAATGTTTAAAAATTAGGCACAAGTAATGTCATAACAACAATTGAAATATATTAAAGCAAATAACTATCACAAAATACAATAATTAAAATACAAAACAAAATAAAAATTGCAAAACAACCACACGAATAAAAAAAATTAAAATTAAAATAAAATGAAACAGTAAGCCCTAAACACACAAGCTTACGCAAATTGAAACCCAAAAAACTTTGAAGCCCAAAGCCCACAATTTTGAGACCCAAACCACAGTGAAACCCGACCCACAATGAAATCCGAAGCCCACACATTTTATTTATTTAAATTGATTATTTTTTTAAAAAAAATATATATATTTTTTTACGTGGGAAGTGGATTCTGAACGGGGGTCCATATGTCGTCTCGGGCGATGAAGCAAGAGCCACTTGTCGACACATAGAGGCGCCACAGAGCTTTTGCGCTTCCCCAAGCGAAAATTACGGGCGCCATGGAAAGACCCGAAGACTTGTTGAATGTGTTCGTTCAGAAAGGGCACGTCGCGACAAATTGGGAACGGTGGAAAGCCAGAAGGCTGTGGAGCTCGAGTGGTGCTAGGGTTTGACGTCTATAAAAGGAAACTAAGGGAGAAACAAAAATTACAGCCACATGGAAGAGAGAGAAAAAAAAAGAAGAGAGAAAAGAGAAAAAGAAAGAGAGAGGAAAGAAAAGAGAAAAAAGAAAAAGAAGAGAAAGCAAGCAGAAAGAAAATGTCGTCTTCTTTCCCATTTTCGCTCGATCTTAACCTAGCTCAACCAATCCAGACGTTGGGTCAAGGAACGGCACCAGTGTGGATGCCCTACTTTGGCTCCGCACGAGGTCCCGTGTCAGTAAACGACACAATACTCATGGACAACGGAGTTGCCCCTGGAGTCGCAAGGAGTTTAGTGACTCCCAGAGATGCACGAGTGCTCGGGGCAAAGTGTGACAATCGAATCGTGAGTGATGCCATGGCACTGGCCGCACAAAGCATGACCACTATCGCAACTGTGGGTTATCACCTAATTGCGAAATCCCGTGAGTTGGAGCTAGTAAGGGCTCAGTTGGCGGCATCACAAAATGTGGTTGAGGATTGTCAAGGCATTATAAAGGACTTGAAAAAGGAGAGGACAAGGATGGTGGAGTTTAATCGACGTCGGCTAGAAGGATTGCACAGAGAATAAACAACTATCAACGATGGTAGATTTGTACGCTAAAGACATGCGCACGTTTGGAGTCTATTGGGCGACCGGGTAAGCGCAAGCAACCAGAGCACGAGACAAGTGGTGCTCAAGCCAAGAGTGTAGCCATAAGTGCGATTTTTGGGAGCTCAAGTGATGGGCCCCAAGAGGTCGTGCGTGAAGACCCAAAAGATGACGTCCAGAGGGCTAAACTAAAGGTTCCAATTTTGGAATCGAAAGCGTGCCATGATGATCTTTGATCGATGAGGATGAAGAAGAAGAAGAAGAAGAAGAAAAAGAAGAAAAAAAGAAGTTTTATTTATTTGTAATTTTTGTAAAAATTTTTTTTTTGTGTGTAATGCAGCTTGTTTGAAGTGAATAATTTTTTTTTTTTTTTAATTATTATTTTTATTTATAAATTTATTTATTTATTTATTTTTTTAACACTTAGAAAAAATACTAACTAACCACACCACAAAACTAAAAATAAAAATAAAATAATACAAAAAATAAAAACAGAGATTAACAGAAAACCAAGAAGTTCCAAAATGCAATTTTAATTATATATATATATATATATTTTTGTAATTATTATTTAAGCAAGAATACAATACCCAAACTTAAATTTTTATTTAAACTAAACTATTATTGTAAAAAAAATAATTTCTTTTAAGAACACACAATTATACAAGCAACTCTAGGATGACCAGTTAAGGGCCTCAGAAAACATAGCCAGGGGTTCCGGGAAGATTGGAGGGTTCACAATGGTCCCGCTTAAAACCCAAACTTCTTAGACACCGAAGGTGTCGCCTAAAGAACTCCTAGACACTGTATTGACGGAGACACTCACTGGGGTTACCAAAAGTCAGCACATATGAAAAATCTTTTAAATATATATTTTTAATTATTATAAAAGAAACAGAAAATTAAAATTACAAAAATAATAACAATACAAGTAAAAGAGAAAGGATTGGAATACTCCCCCTTGAAGCGATTAGGTCGAGCATGGATGCATTTGGAGGTCACTACTCCTTCCACTACTCCATACTTCCTATCCTTATGATTGAAGTTGTCTTCTCTCCCTTTTTACTAAGCTATCCTAAATTGCTAAAACAAACACAGAAAACTTGAAACAGAATTAAAATGATTAGGAATAAATACTGAATTGAAAAAGGAAATACAAAAGTAAAACAAGTAGGTAAACAAAATAGAACCAAACTATGTCGTCAATCCCCTGCAACGGCGCCAAAATTTTGTTAACTCGCAAGTGCACGGGCCATTGGTAGTATAGCATGTGTAAGTACGAGGTCGATCCCACGAGGATTGATGATAGATTGATTCAATTTGATTCCCTGCACAAAACAGAAATGAAAAGAAAATAAATAAAACAAGAAAGAAAGAAAAGAAATTAACTCAAGCAAATTAGTTACCAAGTTCAATTTAGATTCACAGATTGATTCTAGCTAAAGTATGATTAAGCCATGGTGTCTGGTCCTAAACTTGTATTCCTAATTCCCTAATTAGATCCTTGTTGTCGAACCTAAATTAAGCATTAGAATTCCATTAAGCAAAGAAGAATGTTTTAAACAACCAAGCATGTATCTAATCCCTGTTGTTGAATGTCCATACATACTCTTCCTATTAATAGTTCAATTTGAATTAAGGCATGGTGTCTACTCTTAATTCAAACCAAGATAGCTAACATACAAGTTTTAATGGTGATCAATCATTCAAATAAGCATATTAACTTATACGCATAATGAATAAGAACAAGAACTATAATTGAAACTTGAAAACTAAAGAAAAGAAATTACATTACAATGAAAAATAAATTACAACTAAGAAAAACTTAAAGGAAAATTTAGTAAAATGATTTTGTTACAACAATTGAGAACTAAAAAGGAAAACTAAGAGAATTTGAGGGAGAGAAGGGAGAGGAGCTCTAGAGAGATGTTTGAGAGCTCCCCCCCTTGGGGTCTGTTTGAAGGTTGGCCAAGCCTCCTATTTATAGGAGAAGGAAAGCATCAAACTCACATGCCAATATTCTTCTTCGTTTATTTTAATTCCTTCTTTTGACAACAAGTTGTAAGAATGATCATAGCCACCTCAAGTTCACATGGGCATCCATCTCCTTTCATCATTTGGCTAGTTCCCACTTGATGCTTTTGCTTTCTTTATTTCTTTACACAACCCACTTCAATTATGAAAAATAAACATGCTTCTTCCCCACTATCAACAATAGCACATGCATAGCTAATCATGACCAAGAACTATCAACAATAGCACATGCATAGCTAATCATGACCAAGCAATTGCAGTCTGCTTTTGGGCTCGTTTTGGGCTTGTTCCTCCATTCTGAAAAATCTGGAAAAATATGGATCTTGAAGTTCTTTGAATTATCTTTCCAAGAATATGCAGTCCAGCTCAAGGAAAAATTGGAAAGACCTTCAAATGTGATTTTTGGCCCAGTAACGCAGATGCTGCCGAATTTGACCTTAAGCTGCCAAAACTTGTATAACTTTCTCTAGAAGACTCGGAATCATGAACCATAAAATTCTTCAGAAACTAGACTTCCGTATGTTTCCAATGATGTATGGTTCATTATCTGGTTCTTCCTGAGCAAATACAGTCCAATCCGTGAAGTTGACTGATCCGCAGACACCGTTTTGAGCTAACTTGTCTCCAAAATGCATTTAATGAGTCATAAGCTTATTACACTGAAACAAACACAAAATAGATTAAAAGCACAAGTTTAACTCAAAAACATAACCAAATCATAAGTTAAAAGGGTACAAAATGATATGTAATTATGCCCCGATCAAGGGCTTTTCCTTATACATTGAAAGATAGAGCAAAGGGTTGGCTAATGACTTTAGCACCTGGTTCGCTCACCACTTGGGATGCCGTAGCTAAGAAATTTTTGGAGAAGTTTTTCTCTACTCAAAAGACAGCTACTTTGACAGGGCAAATCTTTAACTTTAAACAAGATGATGGAGAACCTTTCAATGAATGTTGGGAGCGTTTCAAGGGACTTTTGCTGCAATGTCCACATCATGGGTTACCTCTTTACTTACAAATGCAAATTTTTTATGATGGACTAACCCAAACATGTCAATCGACCGTTGATAATGCAGCAGGTGGAGCTTTGACGAAAAAAAGTGTTCAAGAGTCATTTAACATTTATGAGATGTTGGGATCAAATGCTCAACACAAAGATACAAGAGGTAAACGAGTTGTTCGAACAAGACCGGCAGCTAGTTGGCGTGTTTGCACCGATTACAGGAAGTTGAATTCGGACACTAGAAAAGATTATTTTCCTATGGTAGGAGGAGTTACTTGGTCAACATCATAATATGGTGGTAGGAGTTATTTGGTGAGTTTTGAGTGAAATCGAATCACAAGAACTATGCAATGCACCAACCACTCCATTTATGGTACGAACTTGAAGTGCCCAAATTCTTTGACCAATTGATTTCGGATCGAGCCCATAACTTGGTCAACATCATAATATGGGGGGAGAGTCATTTGGGGAGTTTTGAGTGAAATCCAATCACTAGAACTAAGCAATGCACAACCTCTCCATTTACAGCAAGAAATTCGTACGAACTTGAATTGTCCAATTTCATTGACCAATACATTTTGGATCGAGCACAAAACATGGTCAACATCATAATATGGTGGGAGGAGCCATTTGGTGAGTTTTGACTGAAATCCAATCACTAGAACGACGCAATGCACCAACCACTCTACTTACGGTTCGAAATTAATACGAACTTGAAGTGTTCAATTTCTGTTACCAATTGATTTCGAATCGAGCCCAAAACTTGGTCAACATCATAATATGGTGGGAGGAGTCATTTGGTGAGTTTTGAGTGAAATCAAATCACTAGAACTATGCAATTCGCCATCCAGTCTACTAACGGTTTGAAATTAATACGAACTTGAAGTGCCCAATTTCTTTAACCAATTGATTTCGGACGGACCCCAAAACTTGGTCAACAACATAATATGGTGGGAGGAGTCATTTGGTGAGTTTTGAGTGAAATCCAATCACTAGAACTATGCAATGCACCAACCACTCCATTTATGGCATGAACTTCGTACGAACTTGAATTGCCCAATTTCTTTTACCAATTCATTTCGGATCGAGCCCAAAACTTGGTCAACATCATAATATGGTGGGGAGGAGTCATTTGGTGAATTTTGATTCAAATTCAGTCACTAGAACGATGCAATGCACCAACCACTCCACTTAAGGTTCGAAATTAATACGAACTTGAACTGTCCAATTTCTTTGACCAATTGATTTCGGACTGAGCCAAAAAAAGTTGGTCAACATAATAATATGGTGGGAGGACTCATTTTGTGAGTTTTGAGTGAAATCCAATCACTTGAACTAGGCAATGCACAACCACTCCATTCGTGCGAACTTGAATTGTCCTATTTCACTGACCAATTCATTTCGGATCGAGCGCAAAACTTGGTCAACAACATAATATGGTGGGAGGAGTCATTTGGTGAGTTTTGATTGAAATTCAATCACTTGAACTATGCAATGCACCAACCAATCTATTTATGGCATGAACTTCGTACGAACTTGAAGTGCCCAATTTCTTTGACCAATTGATTTCGGATGGAGCTCAAAACTTGGTCAACATCATAATATGGTGGGAGGACTTATTTGGTGAGTTTTGAGTGAAATCCAATCACTAGAACTATGCAATGCACCAACCAATCCATTTATGGCATGAATTTTGTACAAACTTGAAGTGCCCAATTTCTTTAACCAATTTCGGACGGACTCGTTTTGACGAGCCGGACGCAACGGTGCACTCCGTTCCACCAAATTCTTTCCCGATCTTAAAGTCAACTTTCAATTCCCTTAATTTTTAATCGGGCTATAATCGTCCTTTCCTTCAATATTTTAGTATTTAACTCTTAAATTGGGATCGGGTTGTTACAATCTACCCCCCTTATAAAAATTTCGTCCCCGAAATTTCTTACTCCGTTTAATTCACCGACTCTAAGCTCTTCAACTGACTTATGTAATTAACAAGTTTAATTCCTTGAATTTAATATGAAAACCACAACAAATTTTTCAAATCTTAAGATTCTTCTTTAACTTTAATAAAACCATCCTCTTACCTGTCATTCAAATAGATACGGATACTGAGCCCGCATCTGCTCCTCGGGTTCCCATGTGGCTTCCTCCACAGTGTAACTTCTCCACAAAACTTTCACAAGAGGAATTTCCCGTGAACGTAGAGTCTGCGTCTTCCAATCCAAGATTTGCACTGGCTGCTCCACATAACTCAAATCAAATCTCAAGTCTTCTGGTTGTGACTCTAACACATGAGAAGGATCTGAAATGTACTTCCGTAACATTGAGACATGAAAAACATCATGCATCCGAGAGAGTTCAGGAGGTAAAGCAACCCTATAAGCCACAGGGCCTACTCGCTCCACAATTTCATATGGCCCAATGTAACGAGGACTCAACTTTCCCCGCTTCCCAAATCTCACTACACCCTTCCAAGGCGACAATTTCAAGAAAACCCAATCACCAACTTCGAACTGAAGGTCTTTTCTGCGGTTATCAGCATAACTTTTCTGTCGATCTTGAGCCGCCTTAAGCCTTTCTCTGATCAGCTTGACTCTTTCTTTAGTAGCTTCAATATCGACCTCTCCTTCCACTCTTTTCTCACCAACCTCATCCCAAATAAGCGGAGTTCTGCACTGCCGCCCATACAATGCTTCATAAGGTGACATTCCGATGCTTGAATGGTAACTGTTATTGTAGGCAAACTCCATTAAGGGCAATTTCTCATCCCAGTCTCCTCGGAATTGCAATGCACAAGCTCTTAGCATATCTTCCAGAGTTTGAATGGTTCTTTCAGATTGTCCATCAGTTTGGGGATGAAAAGCTGTACTGAACCGCAGTTGAGTTCCAAAACCCTCTTGCAACTTCATCCAGAAACGAGATGTGAACCTCGGATCTCTGTCAGACACAATAGAAACTGGCACACCATGCAATCTTATAATCTCATCAACAAACAGATTGGCCAATTTGTTCAATTTATAAGTCTCCTTCACTGGTAGAAAGTGTGCAGACTTAGTGAGTCGGTCAACAATTACCCAAACTCCGTCATGCTTCTTCTGCGTCCGAGGAAGCTTGAATACAAAGTCCATTGTGATATGTTCCCACTTCCACTCAGGAATTGGAAGTGGTTGTAGTAACCCCGATGGTTTCGCCGTGCTCGGCCTTCACTTGCCGACAAATTAGGCATTTTCTGACATATTCTGCAATCTCCGTCTTCATGAAAGGCCACCAGTAATGTTCCCTCAAAGTACGATACATCTTTGTGCTACCAGGATGCATAGCAAAAGTCGAACTGTGAGCTTCTTCAAGAATTTCTCTTTTTAACCTCTCATCATCAGGAACATACAATCTTGTCCCGACCATCAAGGCTCCATCATTCCTTACTGAATAATCCGTTCTGGTGCCATTCTCAACCTCCAACCTTAACGTACAAATCAACGGATCCTGTAACTGAGCTTCAATTATTCGTTATACCAAGACAGATCTCACATGGAGAGTTGCAAGTAATCCTCCATCATGACTCAGTTCCAACCCAACGCTATACTTCCTCAGTTCATTCAACAGGGGGAGGTACTCCCCTCGGAGATAAGCCAAAGATCCCGATGATTTCCTGCTGAGGGCATCGGCCACAACATTCGCTCTTTCAGGATGGTGTTCAATAGTGCAGTCATAATCCTTTATCAATTCCAACAATCTTCTCTGCCTCAAATTCAACTCTTTCTGAGTGAACAAGTACTTCAAACTTTTATGATCTGTAAAGATCTGGCAGGTCTCCCCATAAAGATAATGTCGCCAAATCTTTAGGGCGAACACCACAGCAGCAAGCTCCAAGTCATGAGTAGGGTAGTTCAGCTCGTGCTTCTTAAGTTGCCTGGACGCATAGGCAATTACCCTTCCATGCTGCATTAAAACACACCCCAAACCTTGCCGTGAAGCATCACTGAAAATTACAAAACCTCCACTGTCATCAGGTAAGGCCAACACCGGAGCGGTAGTCAACCTGGTTTTCAACTCATTGAAGCTTCCTTCACACTCATCTGTCCAATCAAATTTGACCCCTTTCCTCGTTAACCGAGTGAGAGGTGCCGCTATGGTAGAAAAACCTTCCACAAAACGACGGTAGTAACCTGCCAAACCCAAGAAGCTTCGTATCTCAGTGACACTAGTTGGCCGAGCCCAGTTTACCACGGCTTCCACTTTCTGAGGATCCACATAAATTCCTTCAGCAGAAATCACGTGCCCCAAGAAACTGATTCTGTCCAACCAGAACATGCACTTACTGAACTTTGCATACAATCGCCTTCTTCTTAAAGTTCCCAGCACAATCTCGAAGTGCTTCATATGTGCTCTTTCACTTTTTGAGTAAACCAGAATGTCGTCTATGAATACGATGACAAAGCGATCCAAGTAGCGTCGGAACACTCTGTTCATCAAATCCATAAACGCTGCTGGTGCATTAGTCAGCCCAAAAGGCATCACAAGAAACTCATAATGCCCATACCTCGTCCGAAAAGCTGTTTTAAGCACATCCTCTTCCCTGACTCGCAATTGATGATAACCGGGACCTCAAATCAATCTTAGAAAACACTTTAGCACCCTTCAACTGATCAAATAAATCATCAATGCGAGGCAAGGGATAACGGTTCCGCACTGTAACCTTATTCAACTGTCTGTAATCAATGCACAGCCTCATAGTGCCATCCTTCTTCTTCACGAACAGAACAGGTGCACCCCAAGGTGAGAAACTGGGTCAGATGAAACCCTTGTCTACTAGCTCTTGCAACTGAGTTTTCAATTCCCTTAATTCTGCTGGTGCCATTCTGTACGGTGCTTGAGAGATGGGGTTGGTTCCAGGAACAAGTTCAATGGTGAATTCAATTTCACGTTCAGGGGGCAATCCGGGAAGATCTTCTGGAAACACATCCGGAAAGTCCCGTACCACAGGAATGTCTTCCAACCTCACACCGTTATCCCATGTATCAATGACATGAGCCAAGTACCCGGTGCAACCCTTCCTCAGCAACCGTCTTGCCGTCATGGCAGAAATGATACAGGATGGGAGAACTTGACGCTCCCCTTGGAAAATAACCTCCGGTCGTCCGGGACTACGAAATACAACCTCCTTCCGAAAACAATCAACCGAAGCATGATGCTTGGCTAACCAATCCATACCCAGAATCACATCCAGATCCACAATATCCAAAGGAATTAGATCTGCCTCCAGATACATATCCCCCACTAACACCGAACTATCTTTGAATACTGTGCTAGCCACAAGAGCATCACCCGTAGGTACAGAAATAATAAGTTCCCCTTGCAAGGCCCTAAGCCTAACATCCGCATTTAGGGCGAAGCTATGTGAAACAAAAGAGTGTGTAGCCCCGGTCAATTAACACACGTGCAGGAATACCAAAGACTTGGTCAACATACCCATGATAACATGGTGACGCCGAGCTTCTGTCGAGTCATGGTGTACACTCGCCCGTAGCTCGGGAACGTCCACCACGTCCCCTCTGCTGAGTCCCTCCTGCCGGCAAAGATGCAGGCCCCGCCGCTAGATGAGGCTCCAGCAATCATAGGTGTCTCCCTAGGTCGACTCTACATACTACCTCCCCGAGATGACTCAAGAAGCAAATGGTCTCTGCCTGCAGCAGGTGGGCACTCCTCCGAAAATGCCCCGGCTGTCCACAAAGATAACATCCTCCGAGTCTTGCCGACAGTGGTCCCGTATGCCAACGGTTACACCGCTCGCACCGAGAACGGCCTCGACCACGGAACACCGACCGCTGCAAATTCCCGAGCCTCGAGCTATGCCACTTGCCACGTCCTCGGTCAAGAACTAACACTCGACCGAACCATCGCTAGAATCGGCCCCGGCTCAGAACCACCATAACCTCGTCCCACTAGACGATCCGTAATCGAAATCGCCCCTCTTGGACGATCCCCGACTAGGACCCCAGAATCAAATGGTCGCCGACGGGAATCACTGCGCCCATGCCCCATCATCTGACTGTTCTCAACCAAGGATGCTAACATCACCAGGTCCCCATAATTACTCAATCGTTGTGCCATCACAATGTCCCGAATAGCAGGCTTCAGACCACGGGTGAACAGTTGACACTTCTTCTTTGCATCAGCCACCAATGGTGCACAATACTTGGGACATCTCAATAAACTTTTTCTCATACTCCAACACCGTCATACTACCCTGCTCCAGCTGTAAGAATTCTTCCATCTTCATATTCTGATAAGCCTCTAGGTAGAACTGATCATCAAAGGCACTTCTGAACACTTGCCAAGTAATGGTCGACGGGTCTGCATATCTTCTCTTCACTGATTCCCACCAGTACCTCGCATTCCTGGACAGGAAGAAAGTGGCCAGGATAACCCTACGCTCTGCGAACATCCATTACTTCCATAATCCTTTCCATCTTCTCCACCCATTCCTCGGCGGCAATGAGATCGCCCCTTCTCCATCAAATTCGGTTGCCCCTATCCTTTTGGCTTGATCCGCAAAGGACAAGGAAGGATCTCTGCCATGCCCAGCTCGTGATAAGGCTTGAGTCAAAAGCTCAATAGTCTGCTGTAAGTTAGGGTCAACAACTGGGGTAGGCATCACTGGAACGGCTCCTACCTGATCCCCCATAACTGGCTGCTCTTCCTGTTCAAACTGAGCTTCTTGTTCACGTCGTCGGGACGACTGACGTGTTCCCCTACGAGTACCACCACGTTTTGGGCCCATTTTACTGTTTCAGAAAACAAGCACTTGTTAAAACCGGAATTCACAGATTGCAAAGTCTGCAGGAATTTAAACCTAAAGCTCTGATACCAAGTTGACAGGACCCGACCCTAATTCCGCTTTGGAATCCGGGCCAAGCACGGTCCGTGGCCGACATCTGTCGGGTGTCGGACACACTACCATTTTGCCCTTTTAGTAAAGAAATTGAGTTTTAAAGAGTTTTAAGGTTCGACTTCTGCCGAAAATTCGGCAGAGTCTCCCCAGTAATTGGCTCAATTCCCAAATCTTTTTACACCTGCGAAAGCACAATTTAATTCCACAAACTTCAGCACGCACAAGTTTAAGTTCACACACCAACAGAAACTAAAGAGTACGGCCTCAGGCCTCACAAAAGTTTGGGCAAGGTTCAGAGCTACTAAAGTAGTTAAGTACAAAGTTCTTCGGGTCGTAGACCCTACACGAAGAGTGGGAGAGCAGTGGTGGTGAAGACGGGCCGGTGGTGGTGCTCAGCTACGACCTACAGCCTGGGGGCGAAAACATTTAAAAAGGTGAGTGGACCAAAAAGGTAGTTTTAGAAAATTGAAAACGCATGTTAGCCCCACTGTTAAAAACATTAGAAAACAATTCTATAAACGAGCAATAACTTAAAGTATGCAATAAAAATCAAATTTATAAAGTTCATCAGCATAAAAGTTCTTATTCATTAACGAAGATATTACTCAATCAACTTAATTAAAATCCACCTAGGTATACCCTTATCAATTCCGTCAATTCCAATCCTCGTAAGACTCGGTGGCACAAAGTCGGTCCGAGCCACGTCCTCGCAAGACTTAGGAGACACCAAGTCAACCTAAGCCACGTCCTCGCTAGACTCGGAAAACACAAAGTTTACCCGAGCCGCGTCCTCGCTCCGCACGGTCCGAGCGTCCCCGAGACTTGTGGGGCGTGAGTCATGCGCGCAGATTTAAACCGAAGGCAACAATGGTCCGTAGACCGGGTAATAACCTTTATCAATTTTTATTCCGTAGGCATCATTATTAATCCGAAGGCAACATCAATAGGGTACCTAGAGTGGTTTGAAACCTTTCATAAACTTATAGCTCAAAAACAAGTTTTTCCTCAAGCCATTCTAAAATCCATATCTTATAATCATGCATTTCATTCTAAAATTCCAGTCTTAGGCTCGGAAGTTAATTTATAGAAAATATTCAATAAATTCAATTAAACTCTAATATGAAAATCATAAATAATATTTGGAAATCAGTAATTCCACAAAAGCATTAAATGAGCATTTATGTAATAAAAGCATTTATAGAAATCAAAGGTCCACTCACAGTTGATCCGAGCTTGCCGGACCCTTAGAAGGGCCTTCCTGTACCTCCGCCGAAGCTTGAGTACCTATTTACGAAAATTAACCATTTATTACTTCACCAAAGCTCGGCATAATAATTTAATAGGAAAACCCGACCCCCGGGCCTAAAGTGTTCAATTTGATTAAAAGGTTTCCCCCGGGCCCACTTAGTTCTAATTTAAGCCGTTTAGTTAACTTGGAAATCCCCGGGATTAAATAAGCGATTAAACTTTAGTTTAGTTCCAACCGGGCATTCAAGGGGTTCCCGAACTCCAAACGACGATCCGTAAGTTCTTATAGGTTTCTACGATCCTCAATTACTTAACCTCCAAGTTTCAATACGATCCAACGGTTAGAACTTATCGAACCCAAGTTAACCCTAGTGAAACCTAACCGGTAACAATGGTTCTTCGCTCAAACGATTTCCAAAATTTCGTTCGAGCATACCTACGCACTCGGGAGGTTACGTGGAGTGTTTTGGCACGAAAAACCGCCGCCACCCCCTGGCCCACGGGCCGCCACACGCGCGGCCAGGTTGGGTGGCTTGAGAGAATTTTCCGGCGACGGAAAATTCTCGATTCAAGCTGCAAACTATATACCCAAGTGATCAGTGGGTGGAGTGGAACATTTTGGCAGTGAGAACCGGCCAAAAATCGGCCGGAAACTCATCGGAAACCATGAATTCCGATCACCCAAACCCTAACTCTCAAATCTGCTACACAAGCTCAAATCGATCGAAACCAAAGTTAAAGAAAGCTAGAGCTCGTCGAATAGGTCAGAAAACTCACCAGAATCGAAGAGTTTGACGGCCTGACGACGCCGGACGGAGGTGAGTTACTCCGGTTGGTTTTCGAGTTGGCACCGGTGGATTGAGGTGTTTTCTGACGAAACCGACGACAGGGATGAGTTAAGGGAGGTGAGGGGAAGCTTCAGTGAAGATCTGCGCAATTGATTCGGCCGGAATCGTGGTTGGCTCGGTCTGGTGCGAATCGGAGCAAGGGAGAGGGTTTCGCGAGGTTGAAGACGGGGTGGGGTGGGGTTGTGGCACGCGCTGGCCGATTGGCCAGCTGGGTTTCCTGATTTTTACCCCTTTTCGTAAATTACCAAAATGCCCTTAGGGTTTTTAAACTTTTAAACGTTCGTTCGGGCTCGGAATCGGGTGTTCCGCACGTCCACGGACTCGTTTTGACGAGCCGGACGCAACGGTGCACTCCGTTCCACCAAATTCTTTCCCGATCTTAAAGTCAACTTTTAATTCCCTTAATTTTTAATCGGGGTATAATCGTCCTTTCCTTCAATATTTTAGTATTTAACTCTTAAATTGGGATCGGGTTGTTACACCCAATTTCTTTGATAAATGGATTTCGGATCGAGCCCAAAACTTGGTCAATTTCATAATATGGTGGGAGGAGTCATTTGGTGAGTTTTGAGTGAAATCCAATCACTAGAACTATGCAATGCACAACCACTCCATTTATGGAAAGAAATTCGTACGAACTTGAATTGTCCAATTTCATTGACCAATTCATCTCGGATCGAACCCAAAACTTGGTCAATATCATAATATTATGGGAGGAGTCATTTGGTGAGTTTTGATTGAAAATCAATTACTAGAACGATGCAATGCACCAACCACTCCACTTACGGCTTGAAATTAGTACGAACTTGAAGTTTGTAATTTCTTTTACCAATTGATTTCGGATTGAGCCCAAAACTTGGTGAACATCATAATATATGGTGGGAGGAGTCATTTGGTGAGTTTTGAGTGAAATGAAATTCACTAGAACTATGCACTGCGCAATCCACTGTACTTGCGGTTTGAAATTAATACGAACTTGAATTCTCCAATATCTTTGACCAATTGATTTCGGATCGAGCCCAAAACTTGGTCAACATCATAATATGGTGGGAGGAGTCATTTGGTGAGTTTTGAGTGAAATGAAATTCACTAGAACTATGCACTGCGCAATCCACTCTACTTGCGGTTTGAAATTAATACGAACTTGAATTCTCCAATATCTTTGACCAATTGATTTAGGATCGAGCCCAAAACTTGGTCAACATCATAATATGGTGGGAGGAGTCATTTGGTGAGTTTTGAGTGAAATGAAATTCACTAGAACTATGCAATGCGCAATCCACTCTACTTGCGGTTTGAAATTAATACGAACTTGAATTCTCCAATATCTTTGACCAACGGATTTCGGATCGAGCCCAAAACTTGGTCAACATCATAATATGGTGGGAGGAGTCATTTGGTGAGTTTTGAGTGAAATCCAATCACTAGAACTATGCAATGCACAACCACTCCATTTACGGCAAGAAATTCGTACGAACTGGAATTGTCCGATTTCATTGACCAATTCATTTCGGATCAAGCGCAAAACTTGGTCAACATCATAATATGGTGGGAGGAGTCATTTGTCGAATTTTGATTGAAATTCAATCACTAGAATGATGCAATGCACCAACCACTCGACTTAAGTTTCGAAATTATTACGAACTTGAACTGTCCAATTTCTTTGACCAATTGATTTCAGATCGAGCCCAAAACTTGGTCAACATCATAATATGGTGGGAGGAGTCATTTGGTGAGTTTTGAGTGAAAGGAAATTCACTAGAACTATGCACTGCGCAATCCGCTCTACTTGCGGTTTGAAATTAATACGAACTTGAATTCTCCAATATCTTTGACCAACGGATTTCAGATGGAGCCCAAAACTTGGTCAACATCATAATATGGTGGGAGGAGTCATTTGGTGAGTTTTGAGTGAAATCCAATCACTAGAACTATGCAATGCACAACCACTCCATTTACGGCAAAAAATTCGTACGAACTGGAATTGTCCGATTTCATTGACCAATTCCTTTCGGATCGAGCCCAAAACTTGGTCATCATCATAATATGGTGGGAGGAGTCATTTGACGAATTTTTGGTTGAAATTCAATCACTAGAACGATGCAATGCACCAACCACTCCACTTACGGTTCGAAATTAATACAAACTTGAAGTGTGCAATTTCTTTGACCAATTGATTTCGGATCGAGTCCAAAACTTAGTCAACATCATAATATGGTGGGAGGAGTCATTTGGTGAGTTTTTAGTGAAATCCAATCACTAGAACGATGCAATGCACCAACCACTCAACTTACGGCTCTAAATTAATACGAACTTCAATTATCCAATTTCTTTGACCAATTCATTTCGGATCGAGCCCAAAACTTGGTCAACATTATAATACGGTGGGAGGAGTCATTTGGTGAGTTTTGAGTGAAATCCAATCACTAGAACTATGCAATGGACCAACCACTCCATTTATGGCGTGAACTTCGTACGAACTTGAAGTGCCCAATTTCTTTGACCAATTGAGTTCGAATCGAGCCCAAAACTTGGTCAACAACATAATATGGTGGGAGGAGTCATTTGGTGAGTTTTGAGTGAACTCCAATCTCTGGAACTATGCCACCAACCACTCCATTTACCCCACGAACTTCACCCGAACTTGAAGTGCCTAATTTCATTGACCGATTCATTTCGGAACGAGCACAAAACTTCGTCAACATCATAATATGGTGCGAGGAGTCATTTGGTGAGTTTTAATTGAAATCCAACCCCTAGAACTTCGCAATGCACCATTGACTCCATTTACGGCACGAACTTCGTACGAACACGAAGTGTCCAATTTCTTTGACCAATTGATTTCGGATCGAGCCCAAAACTTTTTCAACATCATAATATGGTGGGAGGAGTCATTTGGTGAGTTTTGAGTGAAATCCAATCACTAGAACTATGCAATGCACCAACCACTTCATTTATTGCAAGAACTTCGTACGAACTTGAATTGCCCAATTTCATTGACCAATTCATTTCGGATCGAGCCCAAAACTTGGTCAACATCTTAATATGGTGGGAGGAGTCATTTGGTGAGTTTTGAGTGAAATCCAATTCCTAGAACTATGCAATGCAGCAACTACTCCATTTACGTCACGAATTTTGTACGAACTTAAAGTTCCCAATTTGTTCGACCAATTGATTTCGAATCGAGCCTAAAACTTGGTCAACAGCATAATATGGTGGGAGGAGTCATTTGGTGAGTTTTGAGTGAAATCCAATCTCTGGAACTATGCAATGCACCAACCACTCCATTTATGCCACGAACTTCGTCCGAACTTGAATTGTCCAATTTCTTCGACCGGTTCATTTCGGATCGAGCACAAAACTTCGTCAACATCATAATATGGTGGGAGGACTCATTTGGTGAATTGTGAGTGAAATCCAATCACTAGAACTATGCAATACACTACCACTCCATTTATGGCACCAACTACATACGAACTTGACTTGTCAAATTTCTTTGACCCATCCATTTCGGATCGAGCCCAAAACTTGGTCAACATCATAATAGGGTGGGTGGAGTCATTTGGTGAGTTTTGAAGGAAATCCAATCACTAGAACTATGCAATGCACAACCACTCCATTTACGGCACGAACTACGTACGAACTTGAAGTGTCCAATTTCTTTGACCAATTCATTTCAGATCGAGCCCAAAATTTGGTCAACATCATAATAGGGTCGGTGGAGTCATTTGGTGGGTTTTGAGTGAAATCCAATCACTAGAACTATGCAATACACAACCACTCCATTTACGGCACGAACTTCGTACGAATTTGAAGTACCCAATTTCTTTGACCAATTCATTTCGGATCGAGCCCAAAACATGGCGGGAGGAGTCATTTGGTGAGTTTTGAGTGAAATCCAGTCACTAGAACTATGCAATGCACCAACCACTCCATTTACGCAACGAACTTGTTACGAACTTGAAGTGTCTAATTTCTTTGACCAATTGATTTCCGATCGAGCCCAAAACTCCGTCAACATCATAATATGTTGGGAAGAGTCATTTGTTGTGTTTTGAGTGAAATTCAATCACTAGAACTTTGCAATGCACAACCACTCCATTTACGGCACGAACATCGTAAGAACTTGAAGTGTCCAATTTCTTCGACCAATTGATTTAGGATCGAGCCCAGAACATAGTCAACATCATAATATGGTGGGAGGAGTCATTTGGTGAGTTTTGAGGGAAATCCAACCACTAGAACTATGCAATGCACCAACCACTGCACTTACTGTTCGAAATTAATACGAACTTGAAGGGTCCAATTTCTTTGACCAATTCATTTCGGATCGAGCCCGAAACTTGGGCAACAATATAATATGGTGGGAGGAGTCATTTGGTGAGTTTTGAGTGAAATCCAAGCAATAGAACTAAGCAATGCACCAACCACCGCACTTACGGTTCGAAATTAATACGAACTTGAAATGTCCAATTTCTTTAACCAATTGATTTCGGATCGAGTCCAAAACTTGGTCAACATCATAATATGGCGGGAGGAATTATTTGGTGAGGTTTGGATGAAATCCAATCACTAGAACTGTGCAATGCACCAACCACTCCACTTACGGTTCGAAATTAATACGAACTTGAAATGTCCAATTTTTCTGACCAATTGATTTCGGATCAAGCCCAAAACTTGGTCAACTTCATAATATGGTGGGAGGAGTCATTTGGAGAGTTATGAGTGAAATCCAATGAGTAGAACTATGCAATGCACCAACCACTCCACTTACGGTTCGAAATTAATTCGAACTTGAAACGTCTAATTTCTTAGACCAATTGATTTTCGATCGAGCCCAAAACTTAGTCAACATCATAATATGGTGGGTGGAGTCATTTGGTGAGTTTTGAGTGAAATCCAATCACTAGAACTATGCAATGCACCAACCACTCCATTTACGGTATGAACTTCGTACGAACTTGAATTATCAAATTTCTTTGACCAATTCATTTCAGATTGAGCCCGAAACTTGGTCAACATTATAATGTCTTGGGAGGAGTCATTTGGAGAGTTATGAGTGAAATCCAATGAGTAGAACTATGCAATACACCAACCACTCCACTTACGGTTCGAAATTAATACGAATTAGAAGTGTCCAATTTCCTTCACCATTGATTTTGGATCATGCCCAAAACTTGATCAACATCATAATACGGTGGGCTTTGTCATTTGGTGAGTTTTGAGGGAAATCTAATCACTTGTAGTGTCCAATTTCTTTGACCAATTGATTTCGGATCGAGCCCAAAACTTGGTCAACAACATAATATGGTGGGAGGAGTCATTTGGTGTGTTTTGAGTGAAATCCAATCACTCTAACTGTGCACTGCACCAACCACTACAGTTACGTTTCGAAATTAATACGAACTTGAAGTGTCCAATTTCTTTGACCAATTGATTTTTGATCAAGCCCAAAACTTGGAAAGCATTATAATGTGGTGGGAGGAGTCATTTGGTTAGTACTATATGGGAAGTGTCCAATTTCTTTGACCAATTCATTTCGGATCAAGACCAAAACTTGATCAGCATCAAAATACGGTGGGAGGAGTCATTTGGTGAGTTTTGAGTGAAATCCAATCACTAGAACTATGCAATGCACCAATCACTCCATCTACGGCACGAACTTCGTACGAACTTGAATTATCCAATTTCTTTGACCATTTCATTTCAGATCGGGCCCGAAACATGGTTAACTTTATAATGTGTTGGGAGGAGTCATTTGGTGAGTTTTGAGTGAAATCCAATCGCCACCAACCACTCCATTTAGGGCACGAACTTCGTACGAACTTGAATTATCAAATTTCTTTGACCAATTCATTTCAGATCGAGCCCGAAACTTGGTCAACATTATAATGTCTTGGGAGGAGTCATTTGGTGAGTTATGAGTGAAATCCAATGAGTAGAACTATGCAATGCTCCAACCACTCCACTTACAGTTCGAAATTATTACGAACTAGAAGTGTCCAATTTCCTTCACCATTGATTTTGGATTGTGCCCAAAACTTTATCAACCTCATAATACGGTGGGCTTTGTCATTTGGTGAGTTTTGAGGGAAATCTAATCACTTGAACTATGCAATGCACCAACCACTCTATTTACGGCAAGAAATTCATACGAACTTGAATTGTCCAATTCATTTCGGATCGAGCCCAAAACTTGGCAAACATCATAACATGGTGGGCTTTGTCATTTGATTGAAATCCAATCACAAGAACTATGCAATGCACCAACCACTCCACTTACGGTTCGAAATTAATTTGAACTTGAAGTGTCCAATTGCTTTGACCAATTGATTTCGGATCGAGCCAAAAACTGGGTTAACAACATACTATGGTGGGATGAGTTATTTGGTGAGTTTTGAGTGAAATCCAAACACAAGAACTATGCAATGCATCAACCACTCCAGTTACGGTTTGAAATTAATACGAACTTGAAGTGTTCAATTTGTTTGACCAATTGATTTTGGATAGAGCCCAAAACATGATCAACCTCATAATATGTTGGGAGGAGTCATTTGGTAAGTTTTGAGTGAAATCAAATCAGTAGAACTATGCAATGCGCATACCACTCCATTTATGGCACGAACTACGTACGAACTTGAAGTGTCCAATTTCTTTGAACAATTCATTTCAGATCGAGCCCAAAAATTGGTCAACATCATAATATGGTGGGAGGACTCATTTGGTGAGTTTTGATTGAAATCCAATCGCTACAATGATGCAATGCATCAACCCCTCCTCTTACGGTTCGAAATTAATACGAACTTGAAGTGTCCAATTTCTCTGACCAATTGATTTCGAATCAAGTCCAAAACTTGGTCAACTTCATAATATGGTGGGAGGAGTCATTTGGTGAGTTTTGAGTGAAATCCAATCACTAGAACTATGCAACGCACCAACCACTCGACTTACAGTTCGAAATTAATTCGAACTTGAAATGTCTAATTTCTTTGACCAATTTATTTTTGATCGAGCCCAAAACTTAGTCAACATCATAATATGGTGGGTGGAGTCATTTTGTGAGTTTTGAGTTAAATCCAATCCCTAGAACTATGCAATGCACCAACCACTCCACTTACGGTTCGAAATTAATTCGAACTTGAAATGTCTAATTTCTTTGACCAATTGATTTTTAATCGATCCCAAAACTTAGTCAACATCATAATATGGTGGGTGGAGTTATTTCGTGAGTTTTGAGGGAAATCCAACCGCTAGAACTATGCAGTGCACCAACCACTCTATTTACGGCCCGAACTTCGTAAAAACTTGATGTGCCCAATTTCTTTGACCAATTGATTTCGGATAGAGGTCAAAACTCGGTCAGCATTATAATATGGTGGGAGGAGTCACTTGTTGTGTTGTGAGTTAAATTTAATCTCGAGAACTATGCAATGCGACAAAAACTCCTCATACGGTTCGAAATTAATAGCACTTGAACTGTCCAATTTCTCTGACCATTGATTTCGGATCGAGCCCAAAACATAGTCAACATCATAATATGGTGGGAGGGGTCATTTGGTGAGTTTTGAGGGAAATCCAACGACTAGAACTATGCAATGAACCAAGCACTGCACTTACGGTTCGAAATTAATACGAACTTGAAGGGTCCATTTTCTTTGACCTATTCATTTCGGATCGAGCCCGAAACTTGGTCAACAACATCATATGGTGGGAGGAGTCATTTGGAGAATTTTGAGTGAAATCCAAGCAATAGAACTACACAATGCACCAACCACTGCACTTACGGTTCGAAATTAATACGAACTTGAAATTTCCAATTTGTTTGGCCAATTGATTTCGGATCGAGCCCAAAACTTAGTCAACATCATAATATAGTGGGAGGAGTTAGTTGGTGAGGTTTGGGTGAAATCCAATCACTAGAACTGTGCAATGCACCAACCACTCCACTTACGGTTCGAAATTAATATGAACTTGAACTGTCCAATTTCTCGGGCCAATTGATTTCGGATCAAGCCCAAAACTTGGTCAACTTCATAATATAGTGGGAGGAGTCATTTGGTGAGTTTTGAGTGAAATCCAATCACTATAACTATGCAATGCACCAACCACTCCACTTACGGTTTGAAATTAATTCGAACTTGAAATGTCTAATTTCTTTGACCAATTGATTTCGAATAGAGCCCAAAACTTGATCAACCTCATAATATGTTGGGGGGAGTCATTTGGTGAGTTTTGAGTGAAATCCAATCTGTAGAAGTATGCAATGTACCGACCACTCCATTTATGGCACGAACTTCGTACGAACTTTAAGTGTCCAACTTCTTTGACCAATTGATTTCGGATCGAGCCCAAAACTTGGTCAACATCGTAATTTGGTGCGAGGAGTCGTTTCGCGAGTGTTGAGTGATACCCAATCACTAGAACTATGCAATGCACCAACCACTCCACTTTTGGTTCGAAATTATTACGAACTTAAATTGTTCAATTTCTTTGACCACTCCAATCACTAGAACGTCAAAATATGGTGGGAGGAGTCATTTGGTAAATTTTGAGTGAAATCCAATTACTAGAACTATGCAATGCACCGACCACTCCATTTAAGGCATGAGCTTCGTACGAACTTGAATTGTCCAATTTTTTTGACCCATTCATTTCGGATCGAGCCCAAAACTTGGTCAACATCATAATATGGTGGGAGGAGTTATTTGGTGAGTTTTGAGTGAAATCCAATAACTAGAAATATCCAATGCACCAACCACTCCATTTACGGTACGAACTTCAGACGAACTTGAATTGTCCAATTTCTTTGACCAATCCATTTCGAATCGAGACCAAAACCTGGTCAACATCATAACATGGTGGGAGGATTCGTTCGGTGAGTTTTGAGTGAAATCCAATCACTCGAAGTATGCAATGCACCAACCACTAAATTTACTGCACGAGCTTCGTACAAACTTGAATTGTCCAATTTCTTTAACCGATTCATTTCGGATTGAGCCCAAAACTTTGTCAACATCATAATGTGGTGGGAGGAGTCATTTGGTATGTTTAGAGTGAAATCAAATCACTAAAACTATGCAATGCACAACCACTCCATTTGCGGCACGAACTTCGTACGAACTTGAATTGTCCAATTTCTTTGACCAATCCATTTCGGATCGAGATAAAAACCTGGTCAACATCATAACATGGTGGGAGGAGTCGTTCGGTGAGTTTTGAGTGAAATCCAATCACTCGAAGTATGCAATGCACCAACCATTCCATTTACGGCATGAACTTCGTACGAACTTGAATTGTCCAATTTGTTTGAAAAATCCATTTCGGATCGACCTCAAAACTCGTTCAACATCATAATATGGTGGGAGGAGTCATTTGTTGAGTTTTGAGTGAAATCGAATCACTAGAACTATGCAATGCACAACCACTTCATTTACAGCACGAACTTCGCATTTAACTTGAAGTGTCCAATTTTTTTGACCCATTGATTTCGGATCTAGCCCAAAACTTGGTCAACATCGTAATATGGTGGGAGTAGTCGTTCGGTGAGTTTTGAGTGAAATCCAATCACTAGAACTATGCAATGCACCAACCACTCCACTTACGGTACGAAATTGATACGAATTTGAAGTGTCCAATTTCATTGACCAATTGATTTCAAATCTAGCCCAAAACCTGGTGCACATCATAATTTGGTGGGAGGAGTCATTTGGTGAGTTTTGAGTGAAATCCAATCACTAGAGCTTTGCAATGCACAACCATTCCATTTACGGCAGAACTTCGTACAAACTTGAATTGTCTAATTTCTTTGACCAATTGATTTCGGACCGAGCCCAAAACTTGGTCAACATCGTAATATGCTGGGAGGAGTCATTCGGTGAGTTTTGAGTGACATCCAATCACAAGAACTATGTATTGCAAAACCACTCCATTTACGGCACGAACTTCGTACGAACTTGAATTGTGCAATTTCATTGACCAATCCATTTCGGATCTAGCCCAAAACTTGGTCAACATTATAATATGGTGGGAAGATTCTTTAGGTGAGTTTTGAGTGAAATCCAATCACTAGAACTATGCAATGCACAACCACTCCATTTACGGCACGGACTTCGTACAAACTTGAAGTGTCCAATTTCTTTGACCAATCTATATCGGATCAAGCCCAAAACTTGGTCAAAATCACAATATGCTGGGAGGAGTCGTTCAGTGAGTTTTGAGTGAAATCCAATCAATAGAACTATGCAATGGCACTTACGGTTCGAAATTAATTCGAACTTGAAATGTCTAATTTCTTTGACCAATTGATTTCGAATAGAGCCCAAAACTTGATCAACCTCATAATATGTTGGGGGAGTCATTTGGTGAGTTTTGAGTGAAATCCAATCAGTAGAAGTATGCAATGTACCGACCACTCCATTTATGGCACGAACTTCGTAAGAACTTTAAGTGTCCAACTTCTTTGACCAATTGATTTCGGATCGAGCCCAAAACTCGGTTAACATCGTAATTTGGTGGGAGGAGTCGTTTCGCGAGTGTTGAGTGATACCCAATCACTAGAACTATGCAATGCACCAACCACTCCACTTTTGGTTCGAAATTATTACGAACTTAAATTGTTCAATTTCTTTGACCACTCCAATCACTAGAACGTCAAAATATGGTGGGAGGAGTCATTTGGTAAATTTTGAGTGAAATCCAATTACTAGAACTATGCAATGCACCGACCACTCCATTTAAGGCATGAGCTTCGTACGAACTTGAATTGTCCAATTTTTTTGACCCATTCATTTCGGATCGAGCCCAAAACTTGGTCAACATCATAATATGGTGGGAGGAGTTATTTGGTGAGTTTTGAGTGAAATCCAATAACTAGAAATATCCAATGCACCAACCACTCCATTTACGGTACGAACTTCGTACGAACTTGAATTGTCCAATTTCTTTGACCAATCCATTTCGAATCGAGACCAAAACCTGGTCAACATCATAACATGGTGGGAGGATTCGTTCGGTGAGTTTTGAGTGAAATCCAATCACTCAAGTATGCAATGCACCAACCACTAAATTTACTGCACGAGCTTCGTACAAACTTGAATTGTCCAATTTCTTTAACCGATTCATTTCGGATTGAGCCCAAAACTTTGTCAACATCATAATGTGGTGGGAGGAGTCATTTGGTATGTTTAGAGTGAAATCAAATCACTAAAACTATGCAATGCACAACCACTCCATTTGCGGCACGAACTTCGTACGAACTTGAATTGTCCAATTTCTTTGACCAATCCATTTCGGATCGAGATAAAAACCTGGTCAACATCATAACATGGTGGGAGGAGTCGTTCGGTGAGTTTTGAGTGAAATCCAATCACTCAAGTATGCAATGCACCAACCATTCCATTTACGGCACGAACTTCGCATTTAACTTGAATTGTCCAATTTGTTTGAAAAATCCATTTCGGATCGACCTCAAAACTCGGTCAACATCATAATATGGTGGGAGGAGTCATTTGTTGAGTTTTGAGTGAAATCGAATCACTAGAACTATGCAATGCACAACCACTTCATTTACAGCACGAACTTCGTACGAACTTAAAGTGTCCAATTTTTTTGACCCATTGATTTCGGATCTAGCCCAAAACTTGGTCAACATCGTAATATGGTGGGAGTAGTCGTTCGGTGAGTTTTGAGTGAAATCCAATCACTAGAACTATGCAATGCACCAACCACTCCACTTACGGTACGAAATTGATACGAATTTGAAGTGTCCAATTTCATTGACCAATTGATTTCAAATCTAGCCCAAAACCTGGTGCACATCATAATTTGGTGGGAGGAGTCATTTGGTGAGTTTTGAGTGAAATCCAATCACTAGAGCTTTGCAATGCACAACCATTCCATTTACGGCAGGAACTTCGTACAAACTTGAATTGTCTAATTTCTTTGACCAATTGATTTCGGACCGAGCCCAAAACTTGGTCAACATCGTAATATGCTGGGAGGAGTCATTCGGTGAGTTTTGAGTGACATCCAATCACTAGAACTATGTATTGCAAAACCACTCCATTTACGGCACGAACTTCGTACGAACTTGAATTGTGCAATTTCATTGACCAATCTATTTCGGATCTAGCCCAAAACTTGGTCAACATTATAATATGGTGGGAAGATTCTTTAGGTGAGTTTTGAGTGAAATCCAATCACTAGAACTATGCAATGCACAACCACTCCATTTACGGCACGGACTTCGTACAAACTTGAAGTGTCCAATTTCTTTGACCAATCTATATCGGATCAAGCCCAAAACTTGGTCAAAATCACAATATGCTGGGAGGAGTCGTTCAGTGAGTTTTGAGTGAAATCCAATCAATAGAACTATGCAATGCACCAACCACTCCACTTACGGTTCGAAATTAATTCGAACTTGAAATGTCTAATTTCTTTGACCAATTGATTTCGAATAGAGCCCAAAACTTGATCAACCTCATAATATGTTGGGGGGAGTCATTTGGTGAGTTTTGAGTGAAATCCAATCTGTAGAAGTATGCAATGTACCGACCACTCCATTTATGGCACGAACTTCGCATTTAACTTTAAGTGTCCAACTTCTTTGACCAATTGATTTCGGATCGAGCCCAAAACTTGGTCAACATCGTAATTTGGTGGGAGGAGTCGTTTCGAGTGTTGAGTGATACCCAATTTTTTTGACCCATTCATTTCGGATCGAGCCCAAAACTTCGTCAAAATCACAATATGGTGTGTGGAGTCGTTTGGTGAGTTTTGAGTGAAATCCAATCACTAGAACTATGCCATGCACAAACAACTCCACTTATGGTACGAATTTGATACGAACTAGAATTGAACAATTTCTTTGACCAATCGTTTTCGGATCGAGCCCAAAACTTGGTCAAAATCAGAATATGGTGGGAGGAGTCATATGGTGAGTTTTGAGTGAAATCCAATCACTAGAACAATTCAATGCACAACTATTCCATTTACGGCAGGAAATTCGTACAAACTTGAATTGTCCAATTTCTTTGACCAATCCATTTTGGATCGAGCCCAAAACATGGTCAACATCATAATATTGTGGGAGGAGTCATTTGGGGAGTTGTGAGAGAAATCCAATCTCTAGAACTATGCAATGCACCAACCACTCCACTTACGGTTCGAAATTAATACGAACTTGAAGTGTCCAATCTTTGACCAATTGATTGAGGATCTGGCCCAAAACCTGGTCAACATCATAATATGGTGGCAGGAGCCATTTGGTGAGTTTTAAGTGAAATGCAATCAATAGAACTATGCAATGTGTTGACTCGCAAGTGCACGAGGCATTGGATAGTATAGCTTGTGTAAGTACGAGGTCGATCCCACGAGGATTGATGATAGATTGATTCAATTTGATTCCCTGCACAAAATAGAAAACCAAAAGAGAATAAATAAAACAAGAAAAGAAAGAAAAGAAATTAACTCAAGCAAATTAGTTACCAAGTTCAATTTATATTCTTAGATTGATTCTAGCTAAAGTATGATTAAGCCATGGTGTTTGGTCCTAACCTTGTATTCCTAATTCCCTAATTAGATCCTTATTGTCGAACCTAAATTAAGCATTAGAAATCCATTAAGCATAGAAGAATGTTTTAAACAACCAAGCATGTATCTAATCCCTATTGTCGAATGTCCATACATACTCTTCCTATTCATAGTTCAATTCGAATTAAAGCATGGTGTCTACTCTTAATTCAAACCAAGATAGCTAACATACAAGTTTTAATGGTGATCAATCATTCAACAAGCATATTAACTTATAAGCATAATGAATAAGAACAAGAACTATAATTGAAACTTGGAAACTAATTAAACTTAAGAAAAGAATTTACATTACAATGAAAAATAAATTACAACTAAGAAAAACTTAAAGGGTTTTGTTACAACAATTGAGAACTCAAAAGAAAAACTAAGAGAATTGGAGGGAGAGAAGGGAGAGGAGCTCTAGAGAGATGTTTGAGAGCTCCCCCCCTTGGGGTGTGTTTGAAGGTTAGCCAAGCCTCCTATTTATAGGAGAAGGAAAGCATCAAACTCACATGCCAATATTCTTCTTTTGACAACAAGTTGCATAGCCACCTCAAGTTCACATGAGCATCCATCTCCTTTCATCATTTGGCTAGTTCCCACTTGATGCTTTTGCTTCTTTATTTCTTACACAACCTACTTCAATTATGACAATTAACATGCTTCTTCCCCACTATCAACAATAGCACATGCATAGCTACTCATGACCAAGCAATTTGCAGTCAGCTTGTGGGCTTGATTTGGGCTTGTTCCTTCACTCTAACAAATCTGGAAAAATATGGATCTTGAAGCTCTTTGTCTTATCTTTCTAAGCATATGCAGCCCAACTCAAGGAAAAATCGGGAAGGCCTTCAAAAGTCATTTTTGGCCCAGTAACGCAGATGCTGCCGAATTTGACCTTAAGTTGCCCAAAATTGCATAACTTCATCTAGAAGACTCGGAATCATGAACCGTAAAATTCTTCAGAAACTAGACTTCCGTATCTTTCCAATGACGTATGGTTCATTATCTGGTTCTTCCTGAGCAAGTACAGTCCAATCCGTGAAGTTGACTGATCTGCATACACCGTTTTGAGCTAACTTGTCTCCAAAATGCATTTAGTGAGTCATAAGCTTATTACACTGAAACAAACACAAAAATAAATTAAAAGCACAAGTTTAACTCAAAAACATAACCAAATCATAAGTTAGAAGGGTACAAAATGATATGTAATTATGCACCGATCAAATACCCCCAAACCTAGATTTTGCTAGTCCTCGAGCAAAACAAAAGGAAAACAAAAAAATAAAAACAAAATAAGTAAATAAATTTATTAGACCACTTTCGCAGGTAACTCGATTGCATTGAGCATATGCAACAAGCCTTTAAACCTCTAGGCATCCCTAGTAGGAGGAGTTGTGTCTCCTGAGGGTTTAACAGATACGATACCCACAAACGTTTTACTGACTCTACAAAAAAAACAAAGTAGTTAGAAAACAAAACAAAAACAAATACAAAACAATATTTCCGAACATTTTCTGAAGAGAAATGACTCATGCACATGACTCAAAAGTTTTAACAATAAAAGCTCATTTTTAGACATTATTCACAATGTGGCAAAGTTCAAAACACAACATGCTCAAAGTGTAGTAGTGTGATAGCCAAATGCAACAAATTCTCCAATCTTAGTTTTCACACAATTTCAAAAATCATACAAAGCACAAATTCAACTTCAAATCTCACCAAGTTGTCCTCTCACAAATGAATCACTCGGAAGAGGGCTACAATGCATCACTCGGTTATAAACATAAGATTAGAGTTAAACCATAAGGGACTTAACTCGAAATAGAAAGATTAAGAACTTGCATTAATATGATCTCAAGAAGGATGCCAAACACTTAAAAGTAGAAAATGGATGCAATTCAATCACATGACATTTAGGATCAATTTAGGTCTTTATCATAGGTTGTAATGGGGCTAAGGGTGTAAGGTGAGTGAGAAATGAAAGGTATGGATAACACAAAGTCCAAAGAACTCACAATGTAAGAGCATAAAACAATTTTTTCCAAGACTTGAATCATCACAATGAGGTTTTTTTTTTTTTTTTTTTTTTCAAAACTCCTTTTACCTCCATTTATAAGGATTCACACTCCTTTCTTTTAATTGAACAACCACCAATTTATTTTGAGGCCAATAAAGAAACCCAAAAATGAAATTTCATTCAACCACCACTTAATCACAACTTTTCTCTTTTCTTTCACCAATTGTGTATTTTTTTTAGAAATGTAACTCCTCTTCCAAAACTTAGTATGAAAAACACATCCCAATAAAAGCTCAAGAGTTCCTTAGAAAGGTAAATAATTGTTTTTCAGGCTAAGGTGAGGAAATATAATTGGTTAAAAGAAAGAAAAGGTTTACATGTAGGCTCAAAATGGTTAACAATGGAAAATCATGCTTAAGCATGCATAAGGTTAGCTTGAAAGGCACAAACGATCCAAAGAGGGCCTTAATATCATTTCTTAAATGTCATGTAATTAAATTGAATATGAATGAATGACTTTTAAGTGCTCAACCAATTCAATGAATAATGAGATCAAACAACAACTTAGATGACAAGAAAATAAGAATATGTGTATAACACTCATGAAATGAAGCACAAGGCTCAAAAGCTTACATTATACGGTTATACAAGTTTAATTTATGTTTGATACAATTCTTTGAATCATGCAAATCCTTTAATTGGAAAATTATGAAACAAATGGCAAGTGTAAAGAGGGTTTCGAACATATCATGCTAGAACGATGCCAAATTTATTTATTATTTTTTTTTAATAAAAAGAAATCCAATTTTCATTTAAGTCATGCAAACATTTATCACAATCTCATCATATGTGTTCGGAAAGTGACTCAAAATAAAAAAATAAAAAAACAAAGCAAGACTAAAATAAAACAGAAAAACAAGATTTTTTCTTTTTAAAATTTTTTTAAGAAAAACCAAATTTACTTGCTAAACTCTAATACCCCCAAACTTAGAAATGAACATTGTCCTCAATGTTTAAAAATTACGCACAAGTAATGTCATAACAACAATTGAAAGGTACTAAAGCAAATAAATATCACAAAATACAATAATTAAAATACAAAATAAAAATTGCAAAACAACCAAACGAATAAAAAAAAAAATTAAATAAAACGAAACAGTAAGCCCTAAACACACAAGCTTACGCAAATTGAAACCCAAAAAAAAAAATTTGAAGCCCAAAGCCCACAATTTTGAAACCCGACCCACAATGAATTCCGAAGCCCACACGTTTTAATTTTAATTTTTTTTTAAAAAAAACTTTTAAAATTAATTATTATTATTATTATTATTTTTTAAACGTGAATTGGAGGATTCTGAAACGAGGGTCCGTATGTCGTCTCGGGCAACGAAGCAAAGAGCCACGTGTCGTCGCATAGAGGCGCCGCAGAGCTTAAGCGCGAAAATTACGGGGCATGAAAAGTCGTGACGACTTTGTTGAACGCGTTCGTTCAGAAAGGGCACGTCGCGACAATTGGGAACGGTGGAAAGCCAGAAGACTGTTGAGCTCGCAGAACGAGAGAAAAATTAGAAACGCTAGGGTTTGACGTCTACAAAAGGAAACTAAGGGAGAAAAAGAAAATTACAGCCACACGGAAGAGAGAAAAGAAAGAAGAAAAGAGAGAGGAAAGAAAAGAAAAAAAGAAGAGAGAAGAGAGAAAAAGAAAAGAAATCAGAAAGAAAATGTCGTCTCCTTTCCCATTTTCACTTGATCTTAACCTAGCTCAACCAATTCAGACGTCGAGTCAAGGAACGACACCAGTGTGGATGCCCTATTTTGGCTCAAAGACGAGGGCCCGTGTGATAAATGACACAATACTCATGGACAATGAAGTTGCCCTTGGAGTCGCAAGGAGTTTAGTGACTCCCGAGAGATGCACGAGTGCTCGGCGCAAAGTGTGACAATCGAATCGTGAGTGATGCCATGGCACTGGCCGCACAAAGCACAACCACTATCGCAACTGTGGGTTATCGCCTAATTGCGAAATCCCGTGAGTTGGAGCTAGTAAAGGCTCAGTTGGCAGCATCGCAGAATGTGGTTGAGGATTGTCAAGGCATTATAAGGGACTTGAAAAAGGAGAGGACAAGGATGGTGGAGTTTAATCGACGTCAGCTAGAAGGTTTGCAGGCAGAGAATAAACAGCTATCATCGATGGTAGATTTATACGCCAAAGACATGCGCACGAAGCTGGAGTCTATTGGGCGACCGGGTAAGCGCAAGCAACCAGAGCACGAGACAAGTGGTGCTCAGGCCAAGAGTGCAGCCATAAGTGCGATCTTTGGGAGCTCAAGTGATGGGCCCCAAGAGGTCGTGCGTGAAGACCCAAAAGATGACGTCCAGGCGGCTAAGTTTCCAATTTTGGAATGCAGGCGTGCCATGATGATGCCGATCTTGTGAAGATGAAGAAGAAGAAGAAGATGAAGAAGAAGAAGAAGAAGAAGATGATGAAGAAGATGAAGTTTTATTTATTTGTATTTTATGCATTTTTTTTTTTTTGGTTTTTTTTGTTTTTTGTTTTTTTGTTTTTTTGTTTTTTTGTTTTTAAGTTTTTAGTGATGCAGCTTTATTTAGAGTAATTTTTTTTTTTTTTTTTTAATTTTTTAACACTCAGAAACAAAACAACTAACCACACCACATAAAAATTAAAAAAAATCAAAGACTATAAAACAACTAAACATAAAAGAAAACAAAGAAATTCCAAATTGCAATTTTTTTTATTTTTATATTTTTATATTTTTGTAATTATTATTTAAGCATGAATACAATACCCAAACTTAAATTTTTATTTAAACTAAACCGTTATTGTAAAAAAAATAATTTATTTTAAGAACACACAAGTATACAAGCAACTCTAGGATGACCAGTTAAGGGCCTCAAAAACACAAATGGGTTCAGGGAAGGTTGGAGGGGTCACAATGGTCCCGCTTAAAACCCAAACTTCTTAGACACCGAAGGTGTCGCCTAAGAACTCCTAGACACTGCATTGACGGAAGTTGCTTACTGGAGTTACCAAAAGTCAGCTCATATGAAAAATCTTTTTAATTTTTTTAAATTATAAAAGAAACAGAAAATTAAAATTACTAAAATAACAATACAAGTAAAAGAGAAAGGATTGGATACTCCCCTTGATGCGATTAGGTCGAGCATAGATGCATTTGGAGGTCGCTACTCCTCCCACTACTCCATACTTCCTATCCTTAAGATTGAAGTTGCCTTCTCTCCTTTTTATTGAGCTATCTCATATTGCTAAAACAAACATAGAACTTGAAATGGGATTAAAAGAATTAGGAAATAAAAACTGAAATGAAAAGGAAAAAGGAAAGTAAAACAAGTAGGGAAAGAAAATAGAACCAAACTATGTCGTCAATCCCCGGCAACGGCGCCAAAATTTTGTTGACTCGCAAGTGCACGAGGCATTGGATAGTATAGCTTGTGTAAGTACGAGGTCGATCCCACGAGGATTGATGATAGATTGATTCAATTTGATTCCCTGCACAAAATAGAAAACCAAAAGAGAATAAATAAAACAAGAAAAGAAAGAAAAGAAATTAACTCAAGCAAATTAGTTACCAAGTTCAATTTATATTCTTAGATTGATTCTAGCTAAAGTATGATTAAGCCATGGTGTTTGGTCCTAACCTTGTATTCCTAATTCCCTAATTAGATCCTTATTGTCGAACCTAAATTAAGCATTAGAAATCCATTAAGCATAGAAGAATGTTTTAAACAACCAAGCATGTATCTAATCCCTATTGTCGAATGTCCATACATACTCTTCCTATTCATAGTTCAATTCGAATTAAAGCATGGTGTCTACTCTTAATTCAAACCAAGATAGCTAACATACAAGTTTTAATGGTGATCAATCATTCAACAAGCATATTAACTTATAAGCATAATGAATAAGAACAAGAACTATAATTGAAACTTGGAAACTAATTAAACTTAAGAAAAGAATTTACATTACAATGAAAAATAAATTACAACTAAGAAAAACTTAAAGGGTTTTGTTACAACAATTGAGAACTCAAAAGAAAAACTAAGAGAATTGGAGGGAGAGAAGGGAGAGGAGCTCTAGAGAGATGTTTGAGAGCTCCCCCCCTTGGGGTGTGTTTGAAGGTTAGCCAAGCCTCCTATT
This sequence comes from Prunus padus, assembly GCA_024362665.1. Classification (NCBI taxonomy): domain Eukaryota; kingdom Viridiplantae; phylum Streptophyta; class Magnoliopsida; order Rosales; family Rosaceae; genus Prunus; species Prunus padus. The sequence goes on along the minus strand of JANFAM010000003.1, from coordinate 2,089,853 downwards.
TATAGGAGAAGGAAAGCATCAAACTCACATGCCAATATTCTTCTTTTGACAACAAGTTGCATAGCCACCTCAAGTTCACATGAGCATCCATCTCCTTTCATCATTTGGCTAGTTCCCACTTGATGCTTTTGCTTCTTTATTTCTTACACAACCTACTTCAATTATGACAATTAACATGCTTCTTCCCCACTATCAACAATAGCACATGCATAGCTACTCATGACCAAGCAATTTGCAGTCAGCTTGTGGGCTTGATTTGGGCTTGTTCCTTCACTCTAACAAATCTGGAAAAATATGGATCTTGAAGCTCTTTGTCTTATCTTTCTAAGCATATGCAGCCCAACTCAAGGAAAAATCGGGAAGGCCTTCAAAAGTCATTTTTGGCCCAGTAACGCAGATGCTGCCGAATTTGACCTTAAGTTGCCCAAAATTGCATAACTTCATCTAGAAGACTCGGAATCATGAACCGTAAAATTCTTCAGAAACTAGACTTCCGTATCTTTCCAATGACGTATGGTTCATTATCTGGTTCTTCCTGAGCAAGTACAGTCCAATCCGTGAAGTTGACTGATCTGCATACACCGTTTTGAGCTAACTTGTCTCCAAAATGCATTTAGTGAGTCATAAGCTTATTACACTGAAACAAACACAAAAATAAATTAAAAGCACAAGTTTAACTCAAAAACATAACCAAATCATAAGTTAGAAGGGTACAAAATGATATGTAATTATGCACCGATCACAATGCACAACCACTCCATTTACAGCACGAACTTCATACGAACTTGAAGTGTCCAATTTCTTTGACCAATTGATTTCGGATCGAGCTCAAAACTCGGTCAACATCATAATATGGTGGGAGGAGTCATTTGGTGAGTTTTGAGTGAAATCCAATCACTAGAACTATGCAATGCACAACCACTTCATTTACAGCACGAACTTCGTACGAACTCGAAGTGTCCAATTTTTTTGACCCATTGATTTCGGACCAAGCCCAAAACTTGGTCAACATCATAATATGGTGGGAGTAGTCGTTCGGTGAGTTTTGAGTGAAATCCAATCACTAGAACTATGCAATGCACCAACCACTACACTTACGGTACGAAATTGATACGAATTTGAAGTGTCCAATTTCATTGACCAATTGATTTCAGATCTAGCCCAAAACCTGGTGCACATCATAATATGGTGGGAGGAGTCATTTGGTGAGTTTTGAGTGAAATCCAATCACTAGAGCTATGCAATGCACAACCATTCCATTTACGGCAGGAACTTCGTACAAACTTGAATTGTCTAATTTCTTTGACCAATTGATTTCGGACCGAGCCCAAAACTTGGTCAACATCGTAATATGCTGGGAGGAGTCATTCGGTGAGTTTTGAGTGACATCCAATCACTAGAACTATGCATTGCAAAACCACTCCATTTACGGCACGAACTTCGTACGAACTTGAATTGTCCAATTTCATTGACCAATCCATTTCGGATCTAGCCCAAAACTTGGTCAACATCATAATATGGTGGGAGGATTCTTTAGGTGAGTTTTGAGTGAAATCCAATCACTAGAACTATGCAATGCACAACCACTCCATTTACGGCACGGACTTCGTACGAACTTGAAGTGTCCAATTTCTTTGACCAATCTATATCGGATCGAGCCCAAAACTTGGTCAAAATCACAATATGCTGGGAGGAGTCGTTCAGTGAGTTTTGAGTGAAATCCAATCAATAGAACTATGCAATGGCACTTACGGTTCGAAATTAATTCGAACTTGAAATGTCTAATTTCTTTGACCAATTGATTTCGAATAGAGCCCAAAACTTGATCAACCTCATAATATGTTTGGGGAGTCATTTGGTGAGTTTTGAGTGAAATCCAATTAGTAGAAGTAAGCAATGTACCGACCACTCCATTTATGGCACGAACTTCGTACGAACTTTAAGTGTCCAACTAATTTGACCAATTGATTTCGGATCGAGCCCAAAACTTGGTCAACATCGTTATTTGGTGGGAGGAGTCGTTTCGCGAGTGTTGGGTGATACCCAATCACTAGAACTATACAATGCTCCAACCACTCCACTTTTGGTTCGAAATTATTACGAACTTAAATTGTTCAATTTCTTTGACCACTCCAATCACTAGAACGTCATAATATGGTGGGAGGAGTCATTTGGTAAATTTTGAGTGAAATCCAATCACTAGAACTATGCAATGCACTGACCACTCCATTTACGTCATGAGCTTCGTACGAACTTGAATTGTCCAATTTTTTTGACCCATTCATTTCGGATCGAGCCCAAAACTTGGTCAACATCATAATATGGTGGGAGGAGTTATTTGGTGAGTTTTGAGTGAAATCCAATAACTACAAATATCCAATGCACCAACCACTCCATTTACGGCACGAACTTCGTACGAACTTGAATTGTCCAATTTCTTTGACCAATCCATTTCGGATCGAGACCAAAACCTGGTCAACATCATAATATGGTGGGAGGATTCGTTCGGTGAGTTTTGAGTGAAATCCAATCACTCGAAGTATGCAATGCACCAACCATTCCATTTACGGCACGAACTTCGTACGAACTTGAATTTTCCAATTTGTTTGAAAAATCCATTTCGGATCGAGCCCAAAACTTGGTCAACATCATAATATGGTGGGTAGAGTCATTTGGTGAGTTTTGAGTGAAATCCAATTACTAGAACTATGCAATGCACCAACCACTCCACTTACGGTACGAAATTAATACGAACTTGACGTATCCAATTTCTTTGACCAATTGATTTCGGATCTAGCCCAAAACTTGGTCAACATCATAATTGTTGGGGTCTTTTTGTCCCAGCAGCCTGACGATTGGACTTGGGTTACTGCAAGTAGAAAATGAACAAAACCCCCTGATGCCTGAGTTCAAGAACCAAACTCCCAGAAGAATTATGAAAGACTTGCTAAAGCCTTACAAAATACTCTTTGGTTCTTTTCACCAACAACCAGAAGAACGTAACAAATTTTTTTGTCACTTAGCCTGAGGAGCTTGTGGCATGGGAGCTAAGCCTTCACAAGTTTAGCAATTTGGGAGAGAGAGATCAAAGCATGAATTTCTTTCAGAAGAAAAAGGTTTAGAGTGGATAAAGGAAAATTAGGAGGATTTCTATCCCAGAATGAGAGAGAAAACGATGGAAATAAGAGATGGGATGCCTAGAGTAAATTCCAGTTTGCTTGACAAAGCTTGGTCGTGCTCTGGAATGGTGTGTGGCACTGGGCAGAGGGAGCTTTCTTTTTATAGGCACTTGGGACCCTAATTTTGTGATCTTCCCACCCCCATATTTTCATTCGCTCCTTTCCATTCATTCCTTTTGGTGAAACCTCCTCCATCAGAGTGCAGGTTCCTTTGAGTTCCAAGGTTTTCTATACAGCTGGGCCTCCCCATGGAGGTGTGGTGCCGTTTGCTTTCTCCATTGGTTTTCAAACTAAAGCTTGCAGAGGAAAGGAGAGAGAGAGGAAGTCGTTTGTCCAGTGGGCATTCCTCATACACCTTTAAATTCCCTTCGGTTTTTTTACAATGGCTCCTAGTTGACCGTTTATGAAGCTTTGACAGGGGTGGAATACGATGCCAGATTTTTAACAAGGATCTGGGCTGGGCTTTGTTCACGGGTATTGGGCTGTTCTCTTTTCCAGCGTCCTTTGTGTTTTCGTCAAGCTGCTGGAAGTAGCCTATTTGCTTTGGGCATTTTAGCTAACGTGAGATTGCCTAAGGGCTACAGCAGTCTATGGGATGTTCTCCTAAAGCATTGGATCCCCTTTTCCCTCTCTCGTGCTAACCCATGTATTTGGGCCCGTGGAATGGGCTTGAGTTTTAGTGCCCCCAAGTGGCCTTAAACTTTCATTCCTTGGACCCTCAATGGGCCTTATGAGTGCTTGTACCCATCCACACCACAACCTTCTCAACAAGCCCCGGATGATTATGTGGCTTGGGCCCACTTAAGCTTGTAGCACCACTTGGTATTAGAATAGCGGTCCTTTACATGATATCACGTGTCTATTTGTCATGCTTGCGCTTGAGTTTTATTGTGTCACAAAAAGCCGTGAACTGGCCAAGTAGCAACGGATAAGTTGGTGAGCGTGAACTTATAAAGCCGGTGCATTTTTGGCCCTTTTGTGCATGCTTGCTTGGCGTGACATGTGGCCCATAGCATATGTAGGTGCGCCCTACAATTTCTCTTACGTCTCAATCGTGCTTCTTTTGCGATTAATTATTTGTGCTGGGCCGAGAATAAACCTCGGCCTAGACCTTGGATTTTTTGGCCTCAACAATAATATGGTGGGAGGCGTCATTTGGTGAGTTTTGAGTGAAATCCAATCAATAGAACAATGGAATGCACCAACCACTCCATTTACTGCAAGAACTTCGTATGAACTTGAACTGTCCAACTTCTTTGACCAATTGATTTCGGATCGAGCCCAAAACTTGGTCAACATCATAATATGGTCGGAGGAGTCATTCGGTGAGTTTTGAGTGAAATCCAATGACTAGAACTACGCAATGCACCATCCACTCCATTTACGCCACCAACTTCGTATGAACTAGAAGTGTCCAATTTCTTTGACCAATTGATTTCGGATCGAGCACAAAATAAGGTCATAATACAGGGGGAGGAGTAATTGGTGAGTTTTGAGTGAAATCCAACCACTAGAACTATGCAATGCACCAATCACTCCATTTACGGAACAAACATCGTACGAACTTGAATTATCCAATTTCATTGACCAATTCGTTTCGGATCGACCCCAAAACATAGTCAACATCATAATTTGGTGGGAGGAATCATTTGGTGAGTTTAGAGTGAAATCCAATCACTAGAACTTTGCAATGCATCAACCACTCCACTTACGGTTCGAAATTAATAAGAACTTGAAGTGTCCAATTTCATTGACCAATTGATTTAGGATCGACCCCAAAACTGGTCAGCATTATTAATACGGTGGGAGGAGTCATTTGGTGAGTTTTGAGTCAAATCCAATCATTAGAACTATGGAATGCATCAACCACTCAATTTACGCCACGAACTTGATACGAACTTGAATTGTCCAATTCCTTTGACCAATTCATTTTGGATCGAGCCCAAAACTTGGTCAACATCATAATACGGTGGGAGGAGTCATTTGGCTAGTCTTGAGTGAAATCCAATCACTAGAACTATGCAACGCACCAACCACTCCACTTACGGTTCGAAATAAATACGAACTTGAATTGTCCAATTTCTTTGACCAATTCGTTTCGGATCGAGCGCAAAACTTGGTTAACAACATAATATGGTGGGAGGAGTCATTTGGTGAGTTTTGAGTAAAATCCAATCACTTGAACTATGGAATGCACCAACCACTCAATTTACGCCACGAACTTCATACGAACCTTAATTGTCCAATTTCTTTGACCAATTCATTTCGGATCGAGCCCAAAACTCGGGCAACATCATAATATGGTGGGAGGAGTCATTTGGTGAGTTTTGAGTGAAATCCAATCACTAGAACTATGCAACGCACCAACCACTCCACCTACGGTTTTAAATAAATACGAACTTGAATTGTCCAATTTCTCTGACCAATTAATTTCGGATCGAGCCCAAAAAGTGGTCAACATCATAATATGGTGGGAGGAGTCATTTGCTTTGTTTTGAGTGAAATCTAATCACTAGAACTATGGAATGTACCAACCACTCAACTTATGCCACGAACTTCGAACGAACTTGAATTGTCCAATTTCTTTGACCAATTCATTTCAGATAGAGCCCAAAACTTGGTCCACAACATAATATGGTGGGAGGAGTTATTTGGTGAGTTTTGAGTGAAATCCAATCACTAGAACTATGTCATGCACCAATGACTCCACTTACGGTACGAACTTCGTACGAACTTGAATTGTCCAATTTGGTTGTCCAATTGACTTCGAATTGAGCCCAAAACTAGGTCAACATCACAATATGGAGGGAGGAGTCAATTTGTGAGTTTTGATTAAAATCCAAGCACTAGAACGATGCAGTGCACCAACCACTCCACTCACGGTTCAAAATTAATGCGAACTTGAATTGTCCAATTTCTTTGACAAATCCATTTCGGATCGAGCCCAAAACTTGGTCAACATCATAATATGGTGGGAGGAATCATTTGGTTAGTTTTGAGTGAAATCAAATCAATAGAACTATGCAATGCAACATCCACTCTACTTACAGGTTGAAATTAATACGAACTTGAAGTGTCCAATTTCTTTGTCCAATTGATTTCGGAACAAGCCCGAAACTCGGTCAACATCATAATATGGTGGGAGGGGTCATTTGGTGATGTTTGAGTGAAATCCAATCACTAGAACTATGCAATGCACCAACCACTCCATTTACAGCACGAACTTCGTACGAACTTGAAGTCTCCATTTTCTTTGCCCAATTGATTTCGGACTGAGCCCAAAACTTGGTCAACATCATAACATGGTGCGAGGAGTCATTCAGGGAGTTTTGAGTGAAATCCAATGACTAGAACTATGTAATGCACAGCCACTCCATTTACGGCATGAACTTCGTACGAACTTGAATTGTCCAATTTCTTTGACCAATCCATTTCGGATCGAGCCCAAAACGTGGTCAAAATCACAATATGGTGTGTGGAGACGTTTGGTGGGTTTTGAGTGAAATCCAATCACTAGAACTATGCAATGCACAAACCACTCCACTTACGGTACGAAATTGATACGAACTAGAATTGAACAATTTCTTTGACCAATCGTTTTCGGATCGAGCCCAAAACTTGGTCAAAATCAGAATATGGTGGGAGGAGTCATATGGTGAGTTTTGAGTGAAATCCAATCACTAGAACTATGCAATGCCCTAACAACTCCATTTACGGCACGAGCTTCGTACGAAATTGAATTGTCAAATTTCTTTGACCAATCCATTTCGGATCGAGCCCAAAAACTTTGTCAAAATCACAGTACGGTGGGAGGAGTCGTTTGGTGAGTTTTGAGTTAAATCCAATCACTAGAACTATGCAATGCACAAACCACTCCACTTACGGTACTAAATTGATAAGAACTTGAAGTGTCCAATTTCTTTGACCAATTGATTTCGGATATAGCCCAAAACCTGGTCAACATCATAATATGGTGAGAAGAATCATTTGGTGAGTTTTGAGTGAAATCAAATGAATAGAATTATGCAATGCAACCATACACTCTACTTACAGGTTGAAATTAATACGAACTTGAAGTGTCCAATTTCTTTGTCCAATGGATTCGGAACAAGCCCGAAACTCGTTCAACATCATAATATGGTGGGAGGGGTAATTTGGTGAGGTTTGAGTGAAATCCAATCACTAGAACTATGCAATGCACCAACCACTCCATTTACAGCACGAACTTCGTACGAACTTGAAGTGTCCAATTTCTTTGCCCAATTGATTTCGGACCGAGCCCAAAACATGGTCAACATCATAATATGGTGCGAGGAGTCATTCAGAGAGTTTTGAGTGAAATCCAATGACTAGAACTATGTAATGCACAGCCACTCCATTTACGGCATGAACTTCGTACGAACCTGAATTGTCCAATTTCTTTGACCAATCCATTTCGGATCGAGCCCAAACCTTGTTCAAAATCACAATATGGAGTGTGGAGTCGTTTGGTGAGTTTTGAGTGAAATCCAATCACTAGAACTATGCAATGCACAAACCACTCCACTTACGGTACGAATTTGATACGAACTAGAATTGAACAATTTCTTTGACCAATCGTTTTCGGATCGAGCCCAAAACTTGGTCAAAATCAGAATATGGTGGGAGGAGTCATATGGTGAGTTTTGAGTGAAATCCAATCACTAGAACAATGCAATGCACAACCACTCCATTTACGGCATAAACTTCGTACAAACTTGAATTGTCCAATTTCTTTGACCAATACATTTTGGATCGAGCCCAAAACTTGGTCAACATCATAATATTGTGGGAGGAGTCATTTGGGGAGTTTTGAGAGAAATCCAATCTCTAGAACTATGCAATGCATCCACCACTCCACTTACGGTTCGAAATTAATACGAACTTGAAGTGTCCAATCTTTGACCAATTGATTTACGATTTGGCCCAAAACCTGGTCAACATCATAATATGGTGGCAGGAGTCATTTGGTGACTTTGGAGTGAAATCCAATCAATAGAACTATGCAATGCACAACCACTCCATTTACAGCACGAACTTCATACGAACTTGTAGTGTCCAATTTCTTTGACCAATTGATTTCGGATCGAGCTCAAAACTCGGTCAACATCATAATATGGTGGGAGGAGTCATTTGGTGAGTTTTGAGTGAAATCCAGTCACTAGAACTATGCAATGCACAACCACTTCATTTACAGCACGAACTTCGTACGAACTTGAAGTGTCCAATTTTTTTGACCCATTGATTTCGGACCAAGCCCAAAACTTGGTCAACATCATAATATGGTGGGAGTAGTCGTTCGGTGAGTTTTGAGGGAAATCCAATCACTAGAACTATGCAATGCACCAACCACTCCACTTACGGTACGAAATTGATACGAATTTGAAGTGTTCAATTTCATTGACCAATTGATTTCAGATCTAGCCCAAAACCTGGTGCACATCATAATATGGTGGGAGGAGTCATTTGGTGAGTTTTGAGTGAAATCCAATCACTAGAGCTATGCAATGCACAACCCTTCCATTTACGGCAGGAACTTCGTACAAACTTGAATTGTCTAATTTCTTTGACCAATTGATTTCGGACGGAGCCCAAAACTTGGTCAACATCGTAATATGCTGGGAGGAATCATTCGGTGAGTTTTGAGTGACATCCAATCACTAGAACTATGCATTGCAAAATCACTCCATTTACGGCACGAACTTCGTACGAATTTGAATTGTCCAATTTCATTGACCAATCCATTTCGGATCTAGCCCAAAACTTGGTCAACATCATAATATGGTGGGAGGATTCTTTAGGTGAGTTTTGAGTGAAATCCAATCACTAGAACTATGCAATGCACAACCACTCCACTTACGGTACGAAATTGATACGAACTTGAAATGTCCAATTTCTTTGACCAATTGATTTCGGATCTAGCCCAAAACTTGGTCAACAACATAATTTGGTGGGAGGAGTCATTTGGTTAGTTTTGAGTCAAATTCAATCACTAGAATGATGCAATGCACCAACCACTCCACTTACGTTTCAAAATTAATACGAACTTGAAGTGTCTGAGTTCTTTGACCAATCCAATTCAGATCGAGCCCAAAACCTGGTCAATATCATAATATCATGGGAGGAGTCATTTGGTTAGTTTTGAGTGAAATCCAATCACTACAGCTATGCAATGCACAAGCATTCCATTTAGAGCAAGAACTTCGGTCAAACTCGAATTGTTCAATTTCTTTGACCAATCCATTTTGGATTGAGCCCAAAACTCGGTCAACATCATAATATGGTGGGATGAGTCATTTGGCGAGTTTTGAGTGAAATCGAATCACTTGAACTACGCAATGCACATCCACTCCATTTACGGCACGACCTTCGTACGAACTTGAATTGTCCAATTTCTTTGACCAGTCCATTTCGGATCGAGCCCAAAACTTGATCAACATCGTATTATGGTGGGAGGAGTCATTTGGTGGGTTTTGAGTGAAATCCAATCACTAGAACTATGCACAACCACTCCACTTGCTGTACGAAATTAATACGAACATTAAGTTCCAATTTCTTTGACCAATTGATTTCGGATCTAGCCCAAAACTTCGTTAACAACATAATATGGTGGGAGGAGTCATTTGGTGAGTTTTGAGTGAAATTCAATGACTAGAACTAAGCAGAGCGCGAACCACTCCACTTATGGAACGAAATTGATACGAACTTGAAGTGTCCAATTTCTTTGACCAATTGACTTCGCATCTAGGCCAAAACACGGTCAAAGTCATAATATGGTGGGAGGAGTCATTTGGAGAGTTTTGAGTGAAATCCAATCACAAAAACAATGCAATGCACAACCACTCCATTTACGACATGAACTTTGTACTAACTTAAAGTGTCCAATTTCTCTGACCAATTGATTTCGATCGAGCCCAAAACTTGCTCAACATCATAATATGGTGGGCGGAGTCATTTGGTGAGCTTTGAATGAAATCCAATCAGTAGAACTATGCAATGCACAACCACTCCATTTAGGGCACGAACTTCGTACGAACTTGAATTGTCCACTTTCTTTGACCAATCCATTTCGGATTGAGACCAAAACCTGGTCAACATCATAATATGGTGGGCGGAGTTGTTTGGGGAGTTTTGAGTGTAATCAAATCACTAGAACTATGCAATGCAACTTCCACTCCACTTAGAGTTTTAAATTAATACGAATTTGAATTGTCCAATTTCTTTAACCAATTGATTTCGGATCGAGCCCAAGAGTCTGTCAACATCATAATATGGTGGGAGGAGTCATTTGGTGAGTGTTGAGTGAAATCCAATCACTAGAACTATGCAATGCACAACCACTCCATTTACGGCATGAACTTCGTACTAACTTAAGTGTCCAATTTATCTGACCAATTGATTTCGGATCGAGCCCAAAACTTGGTCAACATCATAATATGGTGGGAGGAGTCTTTTGGTGAGTTTTGAGTGAAATCCAACCACTAGAACTATGCAAAGCACAACCACTCCATTTACGGCACGAACTTCGTACACAGTTCAAATGTCCAATTTCTTTGACCAATGCATTTCGGATCGATGTTAACTCGCAAGTGGGAGGAGTCGTTTGGTGAGTTTTGGGTGAAATCAAATCACTAGAACTATGCAATCCAACTTCCACTCCACTTACAGTTTGAAATTAAAACGAACTTGAAGTGTCCAATTTCTTTGACCAATTGATTTCGGATCGAGCCCACAAGTCGGTCAACATCATAATATGTTGGGAAGAGTCATTTGGTGTGTTTTGACTGAAATCCAATCACTAGAACTATGCAATGCACAACCACCACATTTACGGCACTAACTTCATACAAACTTGAAGTGTCCTATTTCTTTGACTAATTGATTTCGGATCGAGCCCAAAACTTGGTCAACAGCATAATACGGTGGGAGGAGTCATTTGGTGAGTTTTGAGTGAAATCCAATCACTAGAACTGTGCAATGCACAACCACTCCATTTGCGGCACGAACTTCGTACAAACTGGAACTGTCCAATGTCTTTGACGAATCCATTTCGGATCGAGACCAAAACCTGGTCAACATCATAATATTGTGGGAGGAGTTGTAAGTTGAGTTTTGATTGAAATAAAATCAGTAGAACTATGGAATGCAACTTCCACTCCACTTACGGTTTGAAATGAACAAGTACTTGAAGTGTCCAATTTCTTTGACCAATTGATTTTGGATCGATCCCAAAACTTAGTCAACAACATAATATGGTGGGAGGAGTCATTTGGTGAGTTTTGAGTGAAATCCAATCACTAGAACTATGCAATACACCAACCACTCCACTTACGGTTCGAAATTAATACGAACTTGAAGTGTCCAATTTCGTTGACCAATTGATTTCGAATCGAGCCCAAAACTTGGCCAACATCATAATATGGTGGGAGGAGTCTTTTGGTGAGTTTTGAGTGAAATCCAATCACTAGAACTATGCAATGCACAACCACTCCATTTACGGCATGAAATTCGTACGAACTTGAATTGTCCACTTTCTTTGACCAATCCATTTCGGATCGAGACCAAAACCTGGTCAACATCATGATACGGTGGGATGAGTCGTTTGGTGAGTTTTGAGTGAAATCAAATCACTAGAACTATGCAATGCAACTTCCACTCCACTTACGGTTTGAACTTAATACGAACTTGAAGTGTCCAATTTCTTTGACCTACTGATTTCAGATCAAGCCCAAACTTCGGTCAACATCATAATATGGTACGAACTAGAAATGTCCAACTATGATATGCACCATCCACTCCATTTACGCCACCAACTTCGTACGAACTAGAAGTGTCCAATTTCTTTGACCAATTGATTTTGGATCAACCCCAAAACATGGTCAACATCATAATATGGTATGAGGAGTCTTTTGGTGAGTTTTGAGTGAAATCCAATCACTAGAACTTTGCAATGCACAACCACTCCATTTACGGCACGAAATTCGTACGAACTTGAATTGTCCACTTTCTTTGACCAATCCATTTCGGATCGAGACCAAAACCTGGTCACCATCATAATATGGTGGGAGGAGTTGTTTGGTGAGTTGTGAGTTAAATCAAATCACTAGAACTATGCAATGCAACTTCCACTCCACTTACGGTTTGAAATTAATACAATCTTGAAGTGTCCAATTTCTTTGACCAATTGATTTCAGATCGAGCCCTAAAGTCGGTCAACATCATAATATGGTGGGAGGAGTCGTTTGGAGAGTTTTGAGTGAAATCCAATCACTAGAACTATGCAATGCAACTTCCACTCCACTTACGGTGTGAAATTAATACAAACTTGAACTGTCCAATTTCTTTGACCAATTGATTTCGTATCGAGCCCAAGATTCGGTTAACATCATAATAAGGTGGGAGGAGTCACTTGGTGGGTTTTGAGTGAAATCCAATCACTAGAACTATGCAATGCACAACCACTCCATTTATGGCATGAACTTCGTACTAACTTGAAGTGTCAAATTTCTTTGACCAATTGATTTCGGATGGAGCCCAAAACTTGGTCAACATCATAATATGGTGGGAGGAGTCATTTGGTGAGTTTTAAGTGAAATCCAATCACTAGAACTGTGCAATATACCAACCACTCCACTTACGGTTCGAAACTAATACGAAACAAAACGAATGAAACAAAACGAAATTGCAACAAAGGCAACGTAAACAAGTGTATCAAAGAGTGGTTTTGAGGTTCGAAACAGATTTGGAGACTAGGGCATTCGATTCACCATAACAATCCAATTCTAGCTTATATGGATTCAAGTGACAAGCCTAATTCAGATTCAAAGATTGATTCTAGCTACGGTATGATTAAGCCATAGTGTTTGATCCTAACCTTGTATTTCCAATTCCCTAATTAAGCCCTTATTGTCGAACTTAAATCAAGCATTAGAAATCCATTAAGCATAGAACAATGTTTTAAACAATCAAGCATGTATCTAATCCCTATTGGCGAATGTCCATACATACTCATCTTATTCATAGTTCAATTAGAATTAAGGCATGTGGTGTCGACTCTAAAGTCCAACCAAAATACACAAATCTCAATGGTAGCTTGGCATTCAGATTAGCATATAGGCAAGTAGGCATAATGAATAAGAACATGAATCATGAATCACACTTGAAACTTGAAATTTATAAACCCAGAATATTCATGTTAGGTTACATCGAAGCCCTAGTTATGAATTTAGCTACTCATAATGGGAAAGAAATTTAAACAGAAATGAGCAAACATAATGAATGCAACAATAGTAGAAAAACCCTTTTCTGAAGTTCTTGTGGTGTCCAATGGTTCTCCAAGAGCTTCCCCACGTCTAGAAGGATGTATGAAGGTTAAGGAGGTGATTTGGTATGAGTTTGGAGGAGTGGTGATGGTTGAGAGTGGTGATGGTCCTTTAGTCACCAGAATTCTAAGAGCAAAAGCTTTGTGAAGTACAAAAATTCTGATATGAAAACCACAATGGCAGCTCCATAGCACTGATTGCATGACTTTCTTTAAAAAAAAAAATTACTGACAAACGAAAACAAATTAAAAACCTCCCCCCCACACTTGAATTGAACATTGTCCTCAATGTTTGAATCCTTGTAAAGAATGATAGAGAACATGTAATTAATAAAATGGAAAGGTAAGAAAGGATTTAAAGAAACTGCCCTTTGATGCGATTAGGTCGACTGCTATCAAACACCTTCTTCTCAAACACATGGGTTGCCTCCCAAGAAGCGCCTTAGTTACTGTCTTGGCAAGACATTAAGCAACCAACTAAGTTGATGGTATGAAGGGAAGTTGATCAACCACATGTCCAGTTTGAATGCTAGTTGAAATTCCCTCATGGAATGGCTTTAAACGTTGTCCATTTACTTTGAAAGTCAAGCCATCTTTAGGGTTTTGAATCTCTACAGCTCCATAGGGAGAAACATTGACCACGGTGAATGGGCCAAACCACCTAGACTTCAATTTTCCTGGAAAGAGACGCAAACGTGAGTTAAACAAAAGAACTGTCATACCTTTGGCGAACTCTTTCCATTGAATGTTTCTGTCATGGTAACTCTTGGTTCATTCTTTGTAAAGCTTTGCATTCTCATAAGACTCGTGTCTTAACTCCTCCAATTCATTTAGCTGAAACTTCCTAGCTTCACCTGCCTTGTCTAGATCAAAATTCAATTTCTTGATGGCCCAAAGAGCTTTGTGTTCAAGCTCCATTGGCAGGTGACAAGCTTTTCCGAACACAAGACGATAAGGGCTCATTCCAATGAGAGTCTTATATGCAGTCCTATAAGCCCATAATGCATCATTGAGCTTGGCAGACCAATCTTTCCTTGTATGGTTCACAACCTTCTCTAGGATATGCTTAATTTCTCTATTGCTTATCTCTATTTGGCCAGAAGTTTGAGGATGATATGGAGTAGAGACTCGATGGGTGATGTTGTACCTTTTCATGAGTGCTTCGAATGGCTTGTTACAGAAGTGGCTACCTCCATCACTAATGACAGCCCTTGGAGTTCCAAACCTTGTGAAGATATTGTCCCTCAAGAATTTAAGCACAACCTTGTGATCGTTGGGTTTGGTTGGTATGGCTTCTACCCATTTAGACACATAATCAACAGCAACAAGTATGTAGGTGTAACCAAATGAAGATGGGAATGGTCCCATGAAATCAATACCCCACACATCGAAGAGTTCCACAATGAGTATGTTGTTCAATGGCATTTGATTCCTACGGCTTATGTTCCCCATTCTTTGACACCTATCACACATAACACAAAAATTAAACGCATCTTTGAATAGAGTGGGCCAAAAGAAACCAGATTGCAGAATTTTAAGTGCAGTTTTCTTAGCTCCAAAGTGACCTCCACAAGCCAATTCGTGGCTATGCTTAAGTATGCTTTCTTGCTCTTCTTCTGGAACACACCTTCTAATGAGTTGATCAGGGCAATGCTTGAATAAGAATGGTTCATCCCAAATATAGTGTTTCACCATGGAAAAGAACTTCTTCTTGCCTTGAGAAGTTAGATCATTTCTAATAACACCATAAGCAAGATAATTAACAAAATCAGCATACCATGGCTCTTTGACTTGGGCAACATATAATTGTTCATCCGGGAAAGTCTCATTCAAGGGTAGCACAACTTCTCCTTGTTCTTCAACCACAATTCTACTCAAATGGTCGGCCACCACATTCTCACTCCCCTTCTTGTCTCGAATCTCCAAATCGAACTCTTGCAACAAGAGAATCCAACTAATCAAGCGTGGTTTGGCGTCCTTCTTAGTGAGCAAGTATCTAAGAGCTGCATGGTCAGAATAAACAATTACTTTAGAACCAACAAGGTAAGAACGAAATTTTTCTAAAGCAAAAACCACAGCAAGGAACTCCTTCTCTGTTGTGGAGTAGTTGAGTTGAGCATCATTCAAGGTCCGGCTAGCATAATAAATCACATAGGGAAGCTTGTTCTTCCTTTGACCTAAAACTGCACCAATAGCAAAGTCAGAAGCATCACACATTATTTCAAATGGTAAAGACCAATCCGGAGCCATGATAATAGGGGCTGAAGTTAGCTCCTTCTTCAAGGTAGTAAAAGCTTCTATGCAAGCTTCATCAAACTCAAAAACAACATCTTTAGCAAGAAGATTACACAATGGTCTTGTAATGTTTGAGAAATTTTTGATGAACCTTCTATAGAATCCTGCATGGCCTAGAAAACTTCTAACTCCTTTAACTGAGGAAGGGGGTGGTAGATTCGATATGAGATCGATCTTGGCTTTGTCCACTTCAATTCCCTTGCTTGAGATCACATGGCCTAGCACAATACCTTGTTTCACCATGAAGTGACATTTCTCCCAATTCAAAATCCGATTTGTTTCCTGGCATCTTTTAAGCACTAGAGACAAGTGGTGAAGACATTCACCAAAAGATGATCCAAAAACTGAAAAATCATCCATAAATACCTCAATGAATCGTTCCACCATATCTTAAAAGATTGCCATCATGCATCTTTGGAAAGTTGCTGGAGCATTGCACAAACCAAATGGCATCCTTCTATAAGCAAATGTACCAAATGGGCATGTGAATGTGGTCTTCTCTTGGTCTTCTGGAGCAATGGGAATTTGATTATAACCTGAATGCCCATCAAGAAAACAATAGTAAGCATGGCCAGATAAACGTTCAAGCATTTGATCAATAAAAGGTAATGGAATGATCTTTTCTTGTGGATGTGTTCAACTTCCTGTAATCAATACAAACTCTCCAACCAGTGATAGTTCGTGTAGGAACTAGCTCATTCTGCTCATTCTTTACAACGGTGATTCCGGACTTCTTTGGAACAACTTGCACAGGACTCACCCACTTAGAATCTAAAATTGGGTAGATGATTCCTACATCAAGTAGCTTTAAAACTTTAGTGCTAACCACCTCTTTCATGTTGGGATTTAGTCTCCTTTGGGCATCACGGGACGGTTTGCTATCTTCTTCCATTAAGATCCGATGCATGCACATGCTTGGGCTTATTCCTTTGATATCTGCTATGGTCCACCCAAGGGTTGTTTTATGCTCCTTTAAAACTTTGATTAAGGTTTCTTCTTCATGTGAGGTGAGACCTGTAGCAATTATAACAGGAAGAGTTTCATTAACACCCAAATAAGTGTATTTAAGATGACTAGGCAGAGGTTTAAGTTCTAGCTTTGGTGGGGTGATAATGGATGGTGGGCTAAAAGATGGTGGGTATGCTTGGAACACTTCTAGGGCAGCCACCACTTCTTGGAACTCTGATTCACAAAGATCTTCCTCTTCTTGTGTTAGAACAACTTCTAGAGGATCATTGGACTTTTCTTGCAAAATTTTGGAAGAAACTTCATGATCCACAACATCAATTGAAAAACAAGTATCAAGAGAGATAGAGGGTTGAGCTCGAGCATCAAACACTTTAAATTCAACAGTTTCACCCAAAACAGTCATGGAGAGGGTGCCATCTTTCACTTTGATGATTGTGTCTACAGTAGCCATGAATGGGCGGCCTAAGAGGATAGGATTAACACGGTCCCCATTTGGGTTATCTTCCATGTCCATCAATATAAATCAGCGGGGAGGATTAGTGTATTAACTTGAACTAAGATATCTTCTACAATACCTTTTGGATATTTGATAGAATGATCAGCTAGTTCAAGTCGCACTGAAGTCTTCTTCATCCTTTCTAAGCCAAGCTTTTGATAAACTGAATATGGCATTAGATTAATGCTGGCTCCCAAGTCCAACATGGCTCTTCCAACCTTCTTGCCTCCAATGTTAATTGGAATGTCAAAGCTGCCAGGATCTTCTAGTTTTGGTGGAAGCTTGCTTTGCAAAACCGCACTTACATTCTTGTTAAGCTTTACTTCTTCATTTGGAGCAAAATCGAGTATATGAGTTTTCAAGTTCTTGATGAACTTTCCATATGATGGCATCTGTTCAATGACATCAAGCAACGGCAAATTGATATTAACTTTACTCAAAATATCATAAATCTCTTCAAACGGCCTGGAAATGGAATTGGTGGAACATATGGAGCCGGTGGCACGTATCTATCTTCTTGATGATGTGGTGGCACGAATTTGTCATTCCTTTTATGCAACTGGATGGATTGGGACCCTGGGAACCTAATTTGGCCTTAGGAGCAGATTTGGACGTTTTGGGTTGTTGCCCTTCCATAGTTGTGATCTCCTCCTCTTCATCTTCATCTTCTACAACCACAACATCATTAGAAAGATTAGTACCAACTTTGTTATCAACAATCTTACCTGATTTGAGCACATGAATGGCCTTGGCTTCTTGGTTGTTTGGATTGATCACGGTTTGGCTTGGCAATCTCCCAGGCTCTCTTTGGGTTATCTCCGCAGCTATTTGGCCTATTTGAACTTCCAATTTGGAGATGGCAGCTTGTGTAGTTTGTTGAAAATTAGATTGGTTGATTGCCATTTGCTTCACTATATCCTTGAATGATGATGACTGTTGTGGCCTTTGGAATGAAGGGGGATTGGCTTGATTCTGTGTATTCCTCCAACTGGATTATAACTTTGAGAGTATGGATCATTTCTTGGACCTTGGTTGTAGGAGTTTACCAACTTAGCTTGCTCTTGCACAAATTCTGGATATGCAGCCCCAAGTGGACAAGCTATGGTAGCATGATCATGAGTTTCACAGATGCTACACACTTCCTTCGGAGGGTTTCTTGAGTTCAATGCAAGAAGAGCATCTAGCTTTTGTTCTAATTTTGAAATCTGCACACTAGAAGCATCATTAGAACCACTAACAATATGCTTACGTCTTGTATCTCTGTGTTGGGTCTCCATTGCTATCTTCTCAAAGAGTTCATATGTTTTCTTCGGGAGTCCTGGTTTTATAAGAACCACCTGCAAAATTGGTGACAACATTATGGCTAGAAGGGGTTAGTCCTTTATAAAACATACGCATTTGAAGTTTCAAAGGAATCCCCTTATGAGGACATTGATTGTGCAGCCCATTGAATCTCTCCCATGCTTCACAAAACGATTCATCATCTTGTTGTGCA
The DNA here is from genome assembly GCA_024362665.1 of Prunus padus. NCBI lineage: Eukaryota > Viridiplantae > Streptophyta > Magnoliopsida > Rosales > Rosaceae > Prunus > Prunus padus. Next base: position 2,071,080 of record JANFAM010000003.1, on the reverse strand, counting down.
AATAGAAAGATCTTATCCCTAAGGATGTCGGTCTTTTGCGTGGATAAGTATTTCTCCAAGAACTTCTTCTGAATGGCAGCCCATGTAGTGAGTGAACCAGGCTTTAAGGAATTGAGCCAATACTTCGCCTTATCCTTCAAAGTATAAGGAAACACTCTCATTCGAAGTTGATCTTCTGTCACACCTGTCAAGGGGAAAGAACTCACAACATTAAAAATATCCTTTATATGAGTTAATGGATCTTCATTAGGTAAACCATAAAAGGAAGGCAACATATTAAGATGAGAAGATTTAAGCTCATAGTTTCGAGCTACGGTAGGCAGCAAAATGCTTGAAGGAGATGCTGGGATTGTTGGGACATCAAGTTGTCCCATGAACTCATTTGCAGCCATCTCTACTTCTTCTTCTTGGTCTGAACTTGCTTCTGAATTTGAAGGTGAAGACCCAGGGAGGTTAGTGTGGAGAGCAAGACTTGTGAATGTGACAAGGGCTTGCTCTTTTGCTGTTGACAACTCTCTTTCTAGACGATTCTGAATTTCAGAGATAACCCGGTTGGGTTGCAACGATGGTCCTGCGTTCAAAGATCTCGAACGTTGGAAAGAAGACCTCACTTGTTCAAGGAATGGTCTTCTAGACATAAACTACCTGAAACAGAAATTTGAATTAATTAGAAACACTAAAAAGAATAGGGTAACCTGTGGCACAAAATTTTGTTAACTCGCAAGTGCACGAGGCGTTGGGTAGGATAGCATGTGTAAGTACTGATAGGAGCATAATTATGCGACTTAGATGGCTTGTTCTTGTGCGTTTACATTGTGTTTTCTTAGTTAAAGTAGTCCTTTAAGCTAGTTTTATGTGTTTTCAGGTTTTAAGGGCAAAGTATGCAAAGTAATGCATTTTGGAGCCTTTTGGAGTACAATTGAGCTTGGTATGGATATCATATGCTTGGAGCCAAAGGAATGGACGAAATTGAAGATTTAAAGATAGGAAGGGAGCAGAATGCATGCAATTCAAGCATGTTATGACATGATTGGGATGAGAGGAAATTGAGCTTAAAGACAAACCCAATTTGGCCCACACCCCCTGTCAGTCCAGTTTCGTAGCTCATCTTGCAGGCCTCATTTCAGTAACCTACACAGATCAGATGAGAAGATATTCTTCATGGAAGTTGTTCACATGGGTGTCTAGAATAACATATCCAAATTTCAGCCCAATTGGAGAAATCTGGAGTCCTTTGCCCATCAAACACTGAACCTTGCTCAGGAGACATTTAATGTGCAGCTGCCAGCTTATGAGCTTTGTGTTCCACATCTCCTTTGAGCCATGTGCCTCACCTTAGTTGTACCTGACTTTAAGCCTAACATGTTGAGCAAATTAGGGAGACATTTCAGCTGTGGAAGTCTCAAGGAGCAAATTAAGTCATGCCCAATTAGGGGAAACCTGTTTGCACAAATCAAGGAGCAGTTTCCATGATTTCTGGTGGGCTACTTTACACCAACCAAAGGGAGGACGAATTTCACACTCTAAGGGGGGATAGAGAGACACACATGAGGGGAGATTCAGATACACATTCAGTTGCAAAAAGAGAGAGAGGGGACTCAACCATTCTCTCACCATTCACACCAGAAAACTTCACCCATTCTCTGCAGTCACCATCCTTCACCAATCTCCATATTTTCTGACCCTAAACCTTCCTAGCCATGCCATACTCCCATCCTAGACACTTTTCCACCATTCTACATCATCCATAACCACCACAACTCACCACCATCCCTTGTGCCGCAGCAAAGAGGAAGGAGGAGTGCCTTGAATGTGCTTGCTATTCAATTGAGGATTGCTGGAACGTTTAGGTGTTTTCTTTCTTTTATTTTCAATGTTTCAATTCAATAATCTCTGTGTTGTGAGTATGAGGAACTAAACCCCTCTTAGTTAGGGGGTGATTCGAAACCATGTACATACTTGCAATATGAATTGATTACCTTTAGTTGTGATTTCATAAGTTGTGAATTCAATTCGTTTAACTGTTTGATTGATAACTTATTCGTGTATGTTTATTAAGAGTGCACGCTTAGTTTTCATGCATGAATATGATGCTAGAGTATAAGGGAGTTTCACCTAATAGTTACAATCTTATATTCACAAGTAGTGGAGGTCGCTTATAAACGATCGCGTTAAATGAATTCTTGGCACGAGTCTCATGCTCATCATAGTACGAATGCCTCGTCAATACTTATAGTTCTCATATTGCTTAATGATCTTTGATTGTATCTTTATTGTGCTTTTCACGTAAAGGACTTTTGAAGAATGTGTTGAATTGTTGTATGCGCTTTCCCATCCAATTTAATAACTTAAGGAGAACTTGAAGGTTAATTTAAGCGGACCTAATTAACCTGGGGTGTTGAGTTTCATGATTTATCGAAAGAACAACTGAAAATTGGTTTATGTGCAAGTATGTCATGTGTGGAGAAGAACCCTCTAGCTAACCTTCCATCCATAGTTTCATCCAAACTCGTTTTACAATCTGTTTTAATTACAATCTGTTTTCTTTGTTTCCAAATTCGTCAAAACCAATCCCCCCTTTATTTTGAAGTGTCATATTAGTTAGAAAGAGGTTTAGTTTGTGTTTTTAAGTGTCTTGAGTCAAGTTATAACATATTTTCGTCCAAATTCTTCCTTAGTGTTCAAAACTGCCCAGAAAGTGGTTTTTAGGCAGTTTTGAGTGTTCGCTTGTTGATTTGAGTCTTTTGGTTTGTTTTGGTGTTTTAAAGTATAGTTTTGCATTCTTTGAGTCTAATTTAGTGTTTTAAACTTTGTTTTAAGTTTTTGAGTCAGATCTCAAGTGATTTAGCACCCTCCTAATCCCCGGCCTAGAACAATCCCTACTTACATTCCATACTACAATTGATAAAAAGAGGGTTTAATTTGTGTGCTTATATTCAACGCACCAAATTTTTGGCGCCGTTGCCGGGGATTAGCTACTTTGCTAATCCCTTGGATCTTTTATTTCTGTTTATTTCAATATGTTTTAGTTTCTGACATTGTGTTGTTTTCTTGCTTTTAGGTACTAGTTCATGACCAGAAGTTCTCAACCCATTCGTGCAAACATCTTGGACTTTAACGACGATTTTGAACGAGATTTGAGAAGGTTGAGGAGGCACCCAGCACCTGATCTACTTAGTTCTAGCTCTAACTCTGAATCTGAAGTTGACATTGAAGAGGAATTGGAAGAGGAGCAAGACATGGCAGCGGACAATCGTACAATCAAGGAGCTTTCTTCTTCGGGATTGGACAATGCTGCACCCTTATGCATCCAATACCCTGAGGCTGCTGCAGATAAGACCGCCGAGTTCGAATTGAAGTCGAGCTTGTTGCACCACATTCCAAAGTACCATGGGTTGTCCATGGAGGATCCAAACAAGCATTTGAAAGAATTCGAGGTGGTGTGTTCAAGCATGACTCCTGTCAACGTCGATGGAAGTATATTGAAGATGAAGGCCTTTCCCTTTTCACTCTTGGAAAAGGCAAAAGATTGGTTGTATGAATTGGCTCCCGAACTGTCACATCTTGGGAGAGCATGAAGCGAGCTTTCTTGGAGAAGTTTTTCCCAACTTCTCGAGTCATCACCATACGAAAAAGGATAAGTGGAATTCAGCAAGAGGAAGGTGAATCTTTTCCTACTTACTATGAACGTTTTAAATCACTTGTTGCTTCTTGTCCACAGCATCAGATGAAGGAGGAGTTACTTCTACAATACTTCTACGAGGGGCTCCTGCCAATTGAACGTCAAATGCTCGATGCCTCGGCGGGTGGAGCGTTGGTGGACAAAACACCCATGGCTGCCAAGATTCTAATTGCTAATCGAGCATTGAACGCTCAACAATACGAAGGCGTTGGCCAAATAGGACCCCCACGGCAACAAGTGCATGAGGTAAGTTCCAAATCTGACATTCATGTACAATTAGCTAATCTTACTTCCATTGTTTCTCAGATGGCCGAAGGAATGAAGATGCAAGAACCAATTGTGTGTGGTGTGTGTTCTATCCAAGGACATGCTTCTGAAAAGTGCCCACAATTGATTGAAAATGGTGGATGGGAAAGCGCCAACGCAATTGGATTTCAAGGCCAAAATCAGTCAAGGAATGATCCGTATTCCAACACGTACAATCCGGGGTGGAGAGACCATCCAAACTTCAAGTGGAGGGAGCAACAACAACCCCAACAACGTGGTTTTAGGCAGCAACCTCCGGGCTTCTATAACAAGCCATACGTCCCCACACAAGTCCCACAACAATCTGCCCCTAATGCTTCAGGTTCGTCTTTAGATAATGATGCACTTCTTAAAATACTAACCACTTTGTCTCAGGGGCAAGAAAAGCAAACCCAAGCTATGCAAAGCCAAGACAAAAGGGTGGATCAATTGGAGAAACAAATTGGGCAGATTGCAGATTTCGTGGGCAAATTTCGAGACCCGGTCAACTCCCTAGCTCAACCATTCAAAATCCGAAGGGAGGCTTGAAAGTGCAAAAGCCATACTCTTGAGAAGTGGAAAAGAAGTTGGAGCAGGTTCTAAACCATCAACATCAGGTCCCATAAAGGATGAAAAACTGAGATTTGAAGAGGAAGAAGCAAAGCCACCCACGGCAAAGGTGGGAACACCTTTGCCGCAAGCTTCCATAGTCCCAAATCTGTCCACTTCGGCCAATAAGGGTAAGAATGTGTCCAATTCAGTTCATACTAATGTTTTTCCTTCAAATGTGCCTTTTCCTAGTAGGTTCATGCAAACGAAGAAAGAAGAGGCTGAAAAGGACATCCTTGATACCTTTAGGAAAGTTCAAGTTAACATACCTTTGTTGGATGCAATCAAGCAAGTCCCGAGATACGCCAAGTTTTTGAAGGAGTTGTGCACCTCTAGGAAGAGGATTTCTACCAAGGAGGTGGTAAAGGTAGGTGAGAATGTATCCGCCATCTTGCAACGCAAACTACCCCCCAAATGCAAAGATCCGGGTAGTTTTACCATTCCTTGTGTAATTGGTAACACTAGGTTCGAATCTGCCATGCTAGACTTAGGTGCTTCTATAAATGTTATGCCATATTCCATTTATGCATCTATGAACCTAGGAGTGTTGAAAAATGATGGTGTTATCATACAATTGGCCGATAGATCTAATGCCTATCCAAAGGGGGTTTTGGAAGATGTTTTGGTGCAGGTTAATCATTTGATCTTTCCGGCAGATTTCTATGTTCTTGAGATGGATGAATCGGATCATGCACCTTCGCTGCCCATTCTACTTGGAAGGCCATTCATGAAGACGGCCCGGACTAAAATTGATGTGTTTAATGGAACTTTGTCCATGGAATTTGATGGGGAAGTTTTTAATTTCAATCTTTCTGATTCTATTAAGTATCCTAGTGAGGATCATTCATGTTTCTCTATTGATATAGTTGACTCTTTGGCGCAGGGATATCTTGAAGATTTGAATGACGATGCACTTGAAAAGGTCATTACAAGAGGCGTGGAACTCAAAACCAAGGGGGCAGAAATTAAGCTAACCCACGGCACACATGAATCACTTCATGCCGTGCCCCCTAGTGAGGAAATCAATGAGATGGTTGCTGCCCTTGAATCGTTACCTAAACACATTGGTAAGCCTCCAATCCCAATTCCAATCCCCGTTTCTACTAACAAGTTGTTACCTTCAGTGATTCAGGCACCCATTCTTGAGCTTAAACCATTGCCAGACCATTTGAAGTATTTTTTTTTGGGAGATAAAGAGACGTTGCCCGTCATTGTCTCTTCATCACTCACAGCAATGGAGGAGGAGAAACTGATTCGGGTGTTGAAAGAGTACAAAACAGCCATTGGATGGACCTTGGCCGACATTAAGGGAATTAGCCCTACAACGTGCATGCATCGCATACTTCTAGAGGAGGGGCTAAACCAACTCGAGAGGCACAACGCCGACTCAACCCTCCAATGATGGAAGTTGTGAAAAAGGAGATTATCAAGCTTCTTGATTGTGGAGTGATTTATCCAATCTCGGATAGTCGTTGGGTTTCACCGGTTCAAGTTGTTCCAAAGAAATCGGGAGTCCCTGTGGTAAAGAATGAAGAGAACGAACTTGTGCCTACCCGTATCCAAACAGGTTTGAGAGTTTGCATCGATTATAGAAAGCTCAACGCCACCACAAGGAAGGATCACTTCCCTCTGCCGTTCATCGATCAAATGCTTGAAAGGTTAGCTGGTCATTCATTTTATTGCTTTCTTGATGGGTATTCTGGATATAATCAAATTGTCATAGCTCCGGACGATCAAGAGAATACCACTTTTACTTGTCCCTTCGGAACGTTTGCATATCGACGTATGCCATTTGGCTTGTGCAATGCTCCTGCCACGTTTCAAAGGTGTATGGTAAGCATATTTTCTGATTATGTTGAAAGGAGTATTGAGATATTCATGGATGATTTTAGTGTGTTTGGTGATTCATTTGATGATTGCTTGGATAATCTCACTTTAATCTTGAAACGTTGTGTTGAAACAAACCTTGTGTTAAATTGGGAGAAATGTCATTTTATGGTTAAACAAGGTATTGTTTTGGGTCATATAATCTCTGAAAAAGGAATTGAAGTTGATAAGTCTAAGGTAGATCTTGTACGCTACTTACCCTCTCCTACTTCGGTTAGAGAGGTTCGTTCTTTTCTTGGTCATGCAGGATTCTATAGACGATTTATCAAGGACTTTTCCAAGGTCGCACAACCCCTATGCCGTCTCCTCCAAAAGGAAGTGTCTTTTGAGTTCAACGAGGCGTGTGAGAAAGCATTCAACCATCTCAAAGACTTACTCACCACGGCACCAATCATCACTCCACCGGATTGGTCCATTCCCTTTGAATTGATGTGTGATGCATCGGATTATGCACTTGGGGCTGTTTTGGGTCAAAGGAAAAACAAACAGCCACATGTTATTTATTATGCGTCCCGCACTTTAAATGATGCTCAATTGAATTATTCTACAACCGAAAAAGAACTTTTGGCGGTTGTATTTGCTTTAGATAAATTTAGATCATATTTAATTGGTACTAAAGTAATTGTTTTCACTGACCATGCAGCCTTGAAGTATCTTTTCAACAAAAAGGAGGCCAAACCAAGGCTCATTCGTTGGATGCTCCTACTTCAAGAATTCGATATAGAAATAAGGGACAAGAAAGGTTGTGAAAACGTGGTGGCTGACCACCTAAGTAGAAGGGTGCGTGAAGAGGACCCTCTTCCCATTTGTGAAACGTTTCCGGATGAACAACTTCTGTCCATTGAGGTAAGTACCCCTTGGTATGCCGATTTGGTCAATTTCTTGGTGTCTAAGCAAGTTCCTAACACCCTAAGCAAGGCCCAATGTGACAAACTTAGAAAGGATGCACGTTTTTATGTATGGGATGACCCATATTTGTGGAAAATCTGCCCTGATCAGATTGTGCGCCGTTGTGTTCTTGAATCTGAGTTTAATTCAATTTTGAGTTTTTGCCATTCATATGCATGTGGTGGACACTTTGGCACACAACGCACAGCGCATAAGGTTCTTGAATGTGGTTTTTTTGGCCTACGTTGTTTAGAGATGCTAGGATTTTTGTTTGACATGTGATAGATGCCAAAGGACAGGAAATTTAGGCCAAAGAGACCAAATGCCGCAAACCCCCATTCTTGTTGTGGAAATCTTTGATGTTTGGGGTATTGATTTTATGGGTCCTTTCCTACATCTTTTGGTTTTACTTACATTTTACTTGCGGTTGATTATGTGTCGAAGTGGGTGGAAGCCAAAGCCACCCGAACTAACGATTCTAGAGTTGTTGCAGATTTCGTTAAATCTAACATTTTCTCTAGATTTGGGATGCCTAGAGTGCTCATAAGTGATGGCGGATCTCACTTCTGCAACCGCACCATTGAAGCATTGTTGAGGAAGTATAATGTGATGCATAAGGTTTCCACACCTTATCACCCCCAAACAAGTGGCCAAGCCGAAGTTTCGAATAGAGAAATCAAGCAAATCTTGGAGAAGACCGTTGGGCCAAATAGAAAAGATTGGAGCTTGCGATTGGAGGATGCATTGTGGGCGTATAGAACGGCTTACAAAACGCCCATTGGTATGTCCCCATTTCGGCTAGTATATGGCAAGCCATGCCATCTGCCCGTGGAGCTTGAACACAAGGCACATTGGGCGGTCAAAACCTTCAATATGGATGTGGACACGGCTGGAAATCATAGGAAGCTACAATTGAACGAGCTTGAAGAGATTAGGCATGATTCGTATGAGAATGCCCGGATTTACAAAGAAAAGACCAAGGCGTTCCACGACAAGATGATTAGAGGCAAAACCTTCTCAATTGGGCAGAAAGTGTTGCTATTTAACTCTCGTCTTCGTCTATTCCCGGTAAGTTACGTTCTAAGTGGGTTGGTCCATTTGTTATTACTAATGTTTTTGTGCATGGTGCAGTCCAAATACAAAGTTTGAAAACTGGACAAGAATTCAAGGTTAATGGACATCGGTTGAAGCCCTACTATGAGAACTTTGTTGAGCATGTCGTGGAGGATGTACCCCTCCATGCCGTGGGGCCTATTCAAGCTTAAATGGAGGTACCGTCCGGCTGGAAGACGTTAAAGCAAGCGCTTCTTGGGAGGCAACCCATGTGTTGAAACGAGGAACGAAGGAATTCTTGCTCCAAACTCAGATTTGCGTTCCTAAACCCTTCTCTTTCTTGCTTTTACTTTGCCATTTCTGTTATGTTTGTTAGTTGTGTTGTTTGCTTGTTTGTGTGTGAGTCTATGTTTGAAACATTGAGGACAATGTTTGGTTTAAGTGTGGGGGGGTAAACAAGCTGTTTTTATTGCATGAAATTCGTGGGATTTTATCACCTATCACTTCTAATGTTGTTTCTCACTGTTTTAAGTGTTTTTAGTGTGTTTTGATGTGTTTTAATGTCATATAACAGAAAAAGAAAGAAAAAAATCGAAAAAGATTTGAAAAATACCAAAAAGAGTCGTTCTTGAGTCGTTTTTGTGTGTTTGTGTCTTAGGGTACCTTCCAACACAATGATGAGGATTTGGTTTTTAATTGCATGACTGTTAAAGAAAGTTACAAACATGGATGAAAGTTTGATTTACTCTTTGGTTTATGCTTGGTTGTGGTTATAACTTATGAATTCACATGCAATCATAAAGGAAAAATCAGTTTTTGTAACATGCCTGAAGGAATGAACTCAAACTAACGCTACAACCTTGTGAGACTTGAGCCGAAACGTTTATTTGGAGAGCTGATAATCTGTGCATTCTTGTTTTCTAAAAGTCGTTGCATGATCTCATCATTCTTTCCTTGGTTGCTACTTAGAAGGCGTTTCATCATTTAGTTCCAAATACTAGAACTCATGCCCGTTTCATTCAAAGCATGTTATTGAATTGCATAACACATATTCAAGATGAAGTTGTGTAGTGAACCAGAGCGAAATAGCCTAACCCATCTATGTCATTTGTTTTGTAGGCTTTAACCCCATTGAGCCTTGTTTAGCCTTTGTTCTTTGTTAACCACATCATCCTCACCAAGCCTAGTATAAGACTGTCCATACCCTTGTTCTTAAAGCATAGTGAAGCATGACTTAGAATGAATTCCGTTTGATTGTTCTTATGCAGAAAAACAAGTGTGGGGGAAGGGATGTGTGTGTGTGTATGCCAAAAAAAAAAAATAAAAATCGTGGAAAATAGAAAAGAAAAAGAAAAAGTTGTGAAAAGAGTGAAAAAGAGTTGAAAAATAAGTGAGAATAAGCTCACAAGTGTTGGTTGTTGAAGAAGGGGTCCAAAAAGATGAATTCGGCCCTAAGTATTGCATGAATCTTCCCTTGTGTTTAAAAGTTAATTTCTGCATTCTAAAGTGAATTCTAAGTGTAGATTGCATTACTTTGTTTACTTCGCTTTAAGAACGTTTGTTTATCCCATCCTTTCTTTGTTAGCTAATACCCCTTAGCCCCGTTTCAACCCTTGCACTTCTATCTTGAGTATTATGTGTTTCAATATGTGGAGTTTGAAGTTGGTATGAGCATATGGTGTCACTGGTTCTCGCATCTAAGTAGTAGCATTCCATTCATGAGATCATATTCATATACGCAGAAAAGTGTTTCTTGGCTATAACATATGTGAGTATTCGTTTTCATATTTACATAAATCTTCTCACATATAACTAGTGTAGGGTGGGTAGTCAGAAAATGTGTGTGAAAATTGAGTGCATATCTAGTAAGGAATTGAGCAACCTCTCTAAGGCATGTTACTACATTCAAAACACCATTTTAGTTGGTTATATGTGAACTGGGAAGTAGTGACCATGATTAAGTATGTGCTCAAGTGTGATGATGATTAAAATCTGTGGAAATGATGATCTTTAACGTGTCATGTGCATTGGAAATCCCTGAGGCAAATGTTGGAAGGACTAGAGTATGTTTGTTTACTTGTTTGGTTTTGTTTGATTTGTTTTGCTCGAGGACTAGCAAAAGCTAAGTGTGGGGGAATTTGATAGGAGCATAATTATGCGACTTAGATGGCTTGTTCTTGTGCGTTTACATTGTGTTTTCTTAGTTAAAGTAGTCCTTTAAGCTAGTTTTATGTGTTTTCAGGTTTTAAGGGCAAAGTATGCAAAATAATGCATTTTGGAGCCTTTTGGAGTACAATTGAGCTTGGAATGGATATCATATGCTTGGAGCCAAAGGAATGGACGAAATTGAAGATTTAAAGATAGGAAGGGAGCAGAATGCATGCAATTCAAGCATGTTATGACATGATTGGGATGAGAGGAAATTGAGCTTAAAGACAAACCCAATTTGGCCCACACCCCTTGTCAGTCCAGTTTCGTAGCTCATCTTGCAGGCCTCATTTCAGTAACCTACACAGATCAGATGAGAAGATATTCTTCATGGAAGTTGTTCACATGGGTGTCTAGAATAACATATCCAAATTTCAGCCCAATTGGAGATATCTGGAGTCCTTTGCCCATCCAATTTAATAACTTAAGGAGAACTTGAAGGTTAATTTAAGCGGACCTAATTAACCTGGGGTGTTGAGTTTCTTGATTTATCGAAAGAACAACTGAAAATTGGTTTATGTGCAAGTATGTCATGTGTGGAGAAGAACCCTCTAGCTAACCTTCCATCCATAGTTTCATCCAAACTCGTTTTACAATCTGTTTTAATTACAATCTGTTTTCTTTGTTTCCAAATTCGTCAAAACCAATCCCCCCTTTATTTTGAAGTGTCATATTAGTTAGAAAGTGGTTTAGTTTGTGTTTTTAAGTGTCTTGAGTCAAGTTATAACATATTTTCGTCCAAATTCTTCCTTAGTGTTCAAAACTGCCCAGAAAGTGGTTTTTAGGCAGTTTTGAGTGTTCGTTTGTTGATTTGAGTCTTTTGGTTTGTTTTGGTGTTTTAAAGTACAGTTTTGCATTCTTTGAGTCTAATTTAGTTTTTTAAACTTTGTTTTAAGTTTTTGAGTCAGATCTCAAGTGATTTAGCACCCTCCTAATCCCCGGCCTAGAACGATCCCTACTTACATTCCATACTACAATTGATAAAAAGAGGGTTTAATTTGTGTGCTTATATTCAACGCACCAAGTACAAGGTCGATCCCACGAGGATTGATGATAGATTGATTCAATTTGATTTCCTGCACAAAACAGAAAACCAAAAGAAAATAAATACAACAAGAAATTGAAAAATTTCTTTGACCAATCCATTTCGGATCTAGCCCAAAACTTGGTCAACACCGAAATTAGGTGGGAGGAGTCATTTGGTTAGTTTTTATTGAAATCGAATCACTGGAACGATGCAATGCACCAACCACTCCACTTACGGTTTGAAATTAATACGAACTTGAAGTGTCCAATTTCTTTGACCAATTGATTTCGAATCGAGCTCAAAACGTGGTCAACATCATAATATGGTGGGAGGAGTCATTTGGTGAGTTTTGAGTGAAAATCCAATCACTAGAACTATGCATTGCACCAACCACTCCATTTACTCCACGAAATTTGTACGAACTTGAAGTGTCCAATTTCTTTGACCAATTGATTTCGGATCGAGCCCAAAACTTGTTGAAGAACACAATATGGTTGGAGGAGTCAATTAGTGAGTTTTGAGTGAAATGCAAACAGTAGAATTATGCAATGCACCAACCACTCCACTTTCGGTTCGAAATTTATACGAAATTGAAGTGTCCAATTTCTTTGTCCAATTGATTTCGGATCGAGCCCAAAACTTGGTCAACAACATAATATGGTGGGAGGAGTCATTCGGTGAGTTTTTAGAGAAATCCAATCAATAGAACTATGCAAAACACCAACCACTCCATTTACAGCAAGAATTTCGTACGAACTTGAAGTGTCCAATTTCTTAGAACAATTGATTTCGGATCAGGTCCAAAACTTGGTCAACATCATCATATGGTGGGACGAGTCATTTGGGGAGTTTTCAGTGATATCCGATCTCTTGAACTATGCAACGCACAAACCACTCCATTTAAGGCACGCACATCGTAAGAACTTGAAGTGTCTAATTTCTTCGACAAATTTATTTCGTATCGAGCCCAAAACTAGGTCAACATCTTAATATGGTGCGACGAGTCAATTGGTGAGTTTTGAGTGAAATCCAATCACAAGAACTACGCAATGCACCAACCACTCCATTTACGGCATGAAATTAATACGAAATTGAATTGTCCAATTTCTATGACCAATTGATTTCGGATCGAGCCCAAAACTTGGTGAACATCATAATCTGGTGGGATGAGTCGTTTGGAGATTCTTGAGATAAATCCAATCACTAGAACTATGGAAAGCACCAACCTCTCCATTTACAGCAACAACTTCATATGAACTTGAAGTGTCCAATTTCTTCGACCACTTGATTTCAGATCGAGCCCAAAACTTGGTCAACATCATAATATGGTGGGAGGACTCTTTTGGTGAGTTTTGAGTGATATCCAATCACTAGAACTGCGCAATTCACCAACCATTCCATTTACGGCACGAACTTCGTACGAAATTGAATTGTCCAATTTCTTTTGCCAATTGATTTCGGTTCAAGCCCAAAACGGGGTCAACATCATAATATGATGGGAGGAGTCATTTGGTGAGTTTTGAGTGAAATCCAATCACTAGAACCACAATGCTCCAACCACTCCACCTACGGTTCGAAATTAATAACATGAAGTGTCCAATTTCTTTGACCAATTGATTTCGAATCGTGCCCAAAACTTGGTCAACATCATACTATGGTGGCAGGAGTCATATGGTGAGTTTTGAGTCAATTCAAATCACTAGAACTATGCAATGCACCATCCACTCCACTTACGATTTGAAATTAATACGAACTTGAAGTGCCCAATTTCTTTGACGAATTGATTTCGAATCGAACCCAAAACTTGGTCAACATCATAATATGATGGGAGTGGTCATTTAGTGAGTTTTCGGTGAAATCCAATCACTAGAACTATGCAATGCACCAACCACTCCATTTACGGCACGAACTTCATACAAAGTTCAATTGTCCAATTTCATTGACCAATGCATTTCGAATCGAGGCGAAAACTTGGTCAACATCATAATATGGAGGGAGGAGTCATTTGTTGAGTTTTGAGTGAAATCCAATCACTAGAACTATGCAATGCACAACCACTCCATTTACGGCATGAAATTCGTACGAACTTGAATTGTCCACTTTCTTTGACCAATTCCACTTCGGATCGAGACCAAAACCTGGTCAACATCATAATATGGTGGGAGGAGTCATTTGGTGAGTTTGGAGTGAAATCCAATCACTAGAACTATGCAAAGCACCAACCACACCATTTGCAGCACTAACTTCATACGAACTTGAAGTGTCCAATTTCTTTGACCAACTTATTCGAATTGAGCCCAGAACCTGGTCAGCATCATAATATGGTGGGAGGAGTAATTTAGTGAGTTTTGAGTGAAATCCAATCACTAGAACTATACGATGCACCAACCATTCCACTAACGGTTCGAAATTAATACGAACTTGAATTGTCCAAGTTCTTTGACCAATTAATTTTGGATCTGGCCCAAAACTTGGTCATCATCATAATATGGTGGGAGGAGTCATTTGGTAAGTTTTGAGTGAAATCCAATCACTAGACCTATGCAAAGCACCAACCACTCCATTTACGGCACTAACTTCGTACGCCAATTGATTTCGTATTGAGCTCAAACTTGGTCAACAGCATAATATGTTGGGAGAGTCATTTATTAAGTTTTGAGTGATATCCAATCACTAGAACTATGCAATGCACCAACCACTCCACTAACGATTCGAAATTAATACGAACTTGAAGAGTTCAATTTCTTTGACCAATTGATTTCGGATGGAACCCAAAACTTGGTCAACATCATACAATGGTGGGAGGAGTCATTTAGTGAGTTTTGAGTGAAATCAAATGACTAGAACAATGCAATGCACCAACCGCTCCACTTACATTTCGAAATTAATACAACTTGAAGTGTCCAATTTCTTTGACCCATTGATTTGGGATCAAGCCCAAAACTTGGTCATCAACATAAGATGGCGGGGGGAGCCACTTGGTAAGTTTTGAGTGAAATCCAATCACTAGAACTATGCTTTGCAAAACCACTCCATTTACGCCACGAACTTCGTATGAACTTGAATTGTCCAATTTCTTTGAACAATTCATTTCGGATCTAGCCTAAAACTTGGTCAACATCATAATATGGTGGGAGAAGTGATTTGGTGAGTTTTGAGTGAAATTCAATAACTAGAACTATGCAATGCACCAACCACTACATTTACTTGCCGACCTTCGTACGAACTTGAATTGTCCAATTTCTTTGACCTATTGATTTCGGATCGAGTCCAAAACTTGTTCAACTTCATAATATGGTGAGGGGAGTCCTTTGGAGAGTTTTCACTGAAAACCAATCACTCGAACAGTGCAATGCACCAACCAATTTCGTTGACCAATTGATTTCGGATCGAGCCCACAACTTGGTGAACACCATAATATGATGGGAGGAGTCATTTGGTGTTTTTTTAGTGAAATCCAATCACTAGAACCACAACGCTCAAACCACTCCACTTACGGTTCGAAATTAATAACATGAAGTGTCCAATTTATTTGACCAATTGATTTCGGATCGAGGCCAAAACTTGGTCAACAACATACTATGGTGGCAGGAGTCATTTAGTGAGTTTTGAGTCAAATCAAATCACTAGAACTATGCAATGCACCATCCACTCCACTTACGGTTCGAAATTAATACGAACTTGAAGTATTAAATTTCTTTGACCAATTGAGTTCGGCTCTAGACCAAAACTTGGTCAACATCATAATATGGTGGGAGGAGTCATTTGGTGAGTTTTGAGTGAAATCCAGTCACTAGAACTATGCAATGCACCAACCACTCCATTTACGGCATGAACTTTGTACATAGTTGAATTGTCCAATTTCTTTGACCAATGCATTTCGGATCGAGGCTAAATGTTGGGCAACACCATAATATGGTGGGAGGGGTAACTTGGTGAGTTTTTAGTGAAATCCAATCACTAGAACTATGCAATGCACCAACCAATCCATTTACGGCACGAACTTCGTAGGAACTTGAAGTGTACAATTTCTCTGACTAATTGATTTCGGATTGAGCCCAAAACTTGGTCAACATCATAATATGGTGGGAGAACTCATTTGGTGAGTTTCGAGTGAAATCAATCACTAGAACTATGCAATGCACCTACCACTCCACTTACGATTCAAAATTAAGACGTACTTGAAGTGTCCAATTTCTTTGACCAATTGATTTCGTATTGAGCGCAAAACTTGGTCAACATCATAATATGGTGGGAGGGGTCATTTAGTGAGTTTTGAGTGAAATCCAATCACCAGAACTATGCAATACACCAACCACTCCATTTACGGCACGAACTTCGTACATAGTTGAATTGTCCAATTTCTTTGACCAATGCATTTCGGATCGAGGCTAAAAGTTGGTCAACACCATAATATGGTGGGAGGAGTAACTTGACGAGTTTTGAGTGAAATCCAATCACTAGAACTATGAAATGCACCAACCACTCCATTTACGGCACGAACTTCGTACGAACTTGAAGTGTACAATTTCTCTGACTAATTGATTTCGGATTGAGCCCAAAACTTGGTCAACATCATAATATGGTGGGAGAACTCATTTGGTAAGTTTTGAGTGAAATCAATCACTAGAACTATGCAATGCACCAACCACTCCACTTACGATTCAAAATTAAGACGTACTTGAAGTGTCCAATTTCTTTGACCAATTGATTTCGGATTGAGCGCAAAACTTGGTCAACATCATAATATGGTGGGAGGGGTCATTTAGTGAGTTTTGAGTGAAATCCAATCACTAGAACTATGCAATGCACCAACCACTCCATTTACGGCACGAACTTCGTACATAGTTGAATTGTCCAATTTCTTTGACCAATGCATTTCGGATCGAGGCTAAAAGTTGGGCAACACCATAATATGGTGGGAGGAGTAACTTAGTGAGTTTTGAGCGAAATCCAATCGCTACAACTACGCAATGCACCAACCACTCCAGTTACAGTTCAAAATTAATACGTACTTGAAGTGTCCAATTTCTTTGACCAATTGATTTCGTATTGAGCTCAAAACTTGGTCAACATCATAATATAGTGTGAGGTGTCATTTAGTGAGTTTTGAGTGAAATCCAATCAGTAGAACTATGCAATGCACCAACAGTACGGCACGAAATTCGTACATAGTTAAATTGTCCAATTTCTTTGACCAATGCATTTCGAATCGAGGCGAAAACTTGGTCAACTTCATAATATGGAGGAAGGAGTCATTTCCTGAGTTTTGAGTGAAATCCAATCACGAGAACTGCGCATGAACTTTAATTGTCCAATTTATTTGACCAATCCATTTCTGAACGAGCCCAAAACTTGGTCAACATCATAATATGGTGGGAGGAGTCATTTGGTGAGTTTTGAGGGAAATCCAATCACTAGAACTATGGAAAGCACTAACCACACCATTTGCAGCACTAACTTCATACAAACTTGAAGTGTCCAATTTCTTTGACCAATTGATTTCGGATCGAGCCCATAACTTGGTCATCATCATAATATGATGGGGGAGTCATTTGGTAAGTTTTGAGTGAAATTCAGTCACTAGAATTATGCAAGGCACAACCACTCCATTTACGCCACGAATTTCGTACGTACTTGAGTTGTCCAATTTCTTTGACCAATTGATTTTGTATTGAAACCAAAACTTGGTCAACAGCAGAAAATGAAGGGAGGAGTCATTTAGTGAGTTTTGAGTGAAATCCAATCACTAGAACTATGCATTGCCCCAACCACTCCACATACGATTCGAAATTAATATGAACTTGAAATGTTCAATATCTTTGACCAATTGATTTCGTATCGAGCCCAAAACTTGGTCAACATCATACTATGGTGTGGGTAGTTATTTGGTAAGTTTTGAGTGAAATCCATTCACTAGAACTGTGCAATGCACTAACGGGTCCATTTTCGATGCGAACTTCGTACAAACTTGGTCAACAGCAAAAAATGGTGGGAGGAGTCATTTAGTGAGTTCTGAGTGAAATCCAATCAGTATAACTATGCAATGCACCAACCACTCCACTTACGATTCGAAATTAATACGAACTTGAAGTGTTCAATTTCTTTGACTAAATGATTTCGGATTGAGCCCAAAATTTGGTCAACATCATAATATAGTGGGAGGAGTCATTTGGTGAGTTTTGAGTTAAATCCAATCACTAGAACTATGCATTACACCAACAACTCCACTTACGGTTCGAATTTAATACGAACTTGAAGTGTCCAATTTCTTTGACCAATTGATTTCGGATGGAGCCCTAAACTTGGCCTACACCATAACATGGTCGGAGTAGTCATTTGGTGAGTTTTGTGTGAAATCCAATCAATAGAACTATGCAATGCACCAACCCCTCCACTTACGGTTCGAAATTCATACGATCTTGAAGTGTCCCATTTCTTTGACCAATTGATTTCATATTGAGCGCAAAACTTGGTCAACATCATAATATGGTGGAGGGGTCATTTAGTGAGTTTTGAGTGAAATCCAATCACTAGAACTATGCAATGCACCAACCCCTCCATTTACGATTCGAAATTAATACGAACTTGAAGTGTTCAATTTCTTTGACCAATTGACATCGGATGGAGCCCTAAACTTGGTCTACACCATAATACGGTGGGAGGAGTCATTTGGTGAGTTTTGTTTGAAATCCAATCAATAGAACTATGCAATGCACCAACCCCTCCACTTACGGTTCGAAATTAATACGAACTTGAAGTGTCCTGATTCTTTGACCAATTGATCTTGGATCTGGCCCAAAACATGGTCATCATCATAATATGGTGGGGGGAGTCATTTGGTAAGTTTTGAGTGAAATCCAATCACTAGAACTATGCAAAGAACCAACCATTCCATTTACGGCACAAACTTCGTACGAAATTGAATTGTCCAATTTCTTTGACCATTTGATTTCGTATTGAGCTCAAAACTTGGTCTGTAATATGTTGGGAGGAGTCATTTATTAAGTTTTGAGTGAAATCCAATCACTAGAACTATGCAATGCACCAACCACTCCACTTACGTTTCGAAATTGATACCAACTTGAAGTGTTCAATTTCTTTCACCAATTGATTTCGGATCGAACCCAAAACTTGGTCAACATCATACAATGGTGGGAGGAATCATTTGGTAGTTTTGAGTGAATGACTAGAGCAATGCAATGCACCAACCACTCCACTTACATTTCGAAATTAATACAAACTTGAAGTGTCCAATTCTTTGACCCATTGATTTGGGATCAAGCCCAAAACTTGGTCATCAACATAAGATGGCGGGGGGAGTCATTTGGTAAGTTCTGAGTGAATTCCAATCACTAGAACTATGCAATGCAAAACAACTCCATTTACGTCACAAACATCGTACGAACTTGAATTGTCCAATTCCTTCGAACAATTCATTTCGGATCGAGCGCAAAACTTAGTCAACATCATAATATGGTGGGAGGAGCATTTGGTGAGTTTTCAGTGAAATACAATCACTAGAACTATGCAATGCACAACCACTCCATTTATGCCACGAGCTTCGTACGAACTTGAATTGTCCAATTTCTTTGACCAATTGATTTCAGATCGAGCCCAAAACTTGGTCAACACAATAATATGGTGGGAGGAGTCATTTGGTGAGTTTTGTGTGAAATCCAATCACTAGAATTATGCAATGCACCAACCCCTCCACTTACGGTTCGAAATTCATACGATCTTGAACTGTCCAATTTCTTTGATCAATTGATTTCGGATAGAGCCCAAAACTTGGTCAACAGCATAATATGGGGGGAGGAGTCATTTAGTGAATTTTGAGTGAAATCCAATCACTAGAACTATGCAATGCTCCAACCACTCCATTTACGGCACGAACTTCTTATGAACTTGAAGAGTCCAATTTCTTTGACCAATTGATTTCGGATCGAGCCCAATACTTGGTCAACATCATAATATGGTGGGAGGAGTGATTTGGTGAGTTTTGAGTTAAATCCAATCACTAGAATTATGAAATGTATCAACCACTCCATTTACGCTACGAACCTCGTACGAACGTGAATTGTCCAATTTCTTTGACCAATTCATTTCGGATAGAGCCCAAAACTTGGTCAACATCATAATATGGTGGGTGGAATCATTTGGTGAGAGTTTTGAGTGAAATCCGACATTGAGTTTAGAAAGACAACGGTAACATAAAACAGACGTGGATACGTACCTTATATATCTAAAAATGGATTTCCATTTTCGTTTTTACGAAACACGACAGATTGAAATTCAAAAACGACGTCTTATTAATCGTGATTCTAAAGAAGTGAATTCTGAACCAATTAAACAACGACAGCATATACGAAACTCCCGCCGTATAAAGTGAAGACGTCGTCTATTCAATATACCGCCATGTTAAATTTAGTATAACACGTCAAAATATTCTCAATAAGTGCCATATAACTTTAAAATGAATACAATTTCATTGTCCAATCCATTTTGGAACGAGCCCAAAACTTGGTCAAGATCATAATATGGTGGGAGGAGTCATTTAGTGAGTTTTGAATGAAATCCAATCACTAGAACTATGCAATGCACAAACCACTCCACCTGCGGTACGAAATTAATACGAACTTGAAGTGTCCAATTTCTTTCACCAATTGATTTTGGATCGAGCCTAAAACTTGGTCAACATCATAATATGGTGGGAGGAGTCATTTGGTGAGTTTTGAGTAAAATCCAATCAGTAGAACTATGCAATACACGAACCACTCCACTTACGGTACGAAATGAATACGAACTTGAAGTGTCCAATTTCTTTGACCAATTGATTTCGTATGTAGCCTCAAACTTGGTCAACTTCATAATATGGTCGGAGGAGTCATTTGTTGAGTTTTGAGTGAAATCCAATCACTAGAACTATGCAATGCACAACCACTCCATTTACGGCACAAACTTCGTACGAACTTGAATTGTCCAATTTCTTTGTGCAATTCATTACGGATCTAGCCCAAAACTTGGTCAACATCCTAATATGGTGGGAGGATTCAGTTGGTTAGTTTTCCGTGAAATTAAAACACTGTAACTATATCGTGCCCCAGCCACTCCATTTATAGCAAGAACTTCAAATGAACTTGAAGTGTCCAATTTCTTTGACCAATTGATTTCGGATCGAGCCCAAAACTTGGTCAACATCATAATATAGTGGGAAGAGTCAATTGGTGTGTTTTTAGTGAAATCCAATCACTAGAACTATGCAATGCACAAACCACTTCATTTACCACAAGAACTTCGAACGAACTTGAATTGTCCAATTTCTTTGACCAATTAATTTCGGATCAAGCCCAAAACTTGGTCAACATCATAATATGGTGTGAGGAGACATGTGGTGAGTTTTGAGTGAAATCCAACCACTACAACTATGCAATGCACAACCACTCCATTTACGGCATAAACTTCGTACGAACTTGAGTTGTTCAATTTCTTTGACCAATCCATTTCGGATCGAGCTCAAAACTCGGCCAACATCATAATATTGTGGGCGGAGTCATTTGGTGTGTTTTTATCGAAATCCCATCACTAGAACTATGCAATGCACAACCACTCCATTTACGGCACGAACTTTTTACGAACTTGAATTGTCCAAGTTCTTTGACCAATTGATTTGGGACCGAGCCCAAAACTTGGTCAACATCATAATATGGTGTGAGGAGTCATGTGGTGAGTTTTGAGTGAAATCCAATCACTAGAACCTTGCAATGCACAACCACTCCATTTAAGGCACGAACTTCGTATGAACTTGAATTGTCCAATTGATTTTGGACAGAGCCCAAAACTTGGTCAACATTATAATATGGTGGGAGGAGTCATTTGGTAAGTTTTGAGTTAAATCCAAACACTGTAACTATGAGGGGCCCCAGCCACTCCATTTACAGTAAGAACTTCGTACAAACTTGAAGTGTCCAATTTCTTTGACCAATTGACTTCGGATCGAGCCCAAAACTTGGTCAACATCATAATATGATGGGAGGAGCCATTTGGTGAGTTTTGAGTGAAATTCAATCACTAGAACTATGCAATACACCAACAACTACATTTACGGCACGAACTTCGTACGAACTTGAATTGTCCAATTTCTTTGAGCGATATTTCGGATCGGGCTCAAAACTCGGTCAACATCATAATATTGTGGGAAGAGTCAGTTGGTGAGTTTTGAGTGAAATCCAATCACTAGAACTATGCAATGCACAACCACTCCATTTACGGCATGAAATTCGTACGAACTTGAATTGTCCAATTTCTTTGACCAATTGATTTCGGATCGAGCCCAAAACTTGGTCAACCTCATAATATGATGGGAGGAGTCATTTGGTGAGTTTTGAGTGAAATCCAATTACTGGAACTATGCAATACACCAACAACTACATTTACGGCACGAACTTCGTACGAACTTGAATTGTCCAATTTCTTTGACCAATCCATTTCGGATCGAGGTCAAAACTCGGTCAACATCATAATATTGTGGGAGGAGTCATTTGGTGAGTTTTGAGTGAAATCCAATGACTAGAACTATGCAATGCACAACCACTCCATTTACGGCACGAACTTTGTACGAACTTGAATTGTCCAATTTCTTTGACCAATTGATTTTGGACAGAGCCCAAAACTTGGTCAACATCATAATACGGTGTGAGGAGTCATTTGGTGAGTTTTGAATGAAATCCAACAACTAGAACTTTGCAATGTACAACCACTCCATTTAATACACGAACTTTGTACGAACTTGAATTGTCCAATTTCTCTGACCAATTGATTTTGGACAGACCCCAAAACTTGGGCAACATCGTAATATGGTGGGAGGATTCATTTGGTGAGTTTTGAGTGAAATCCAATCACTAGAACTATGCAATGCACCATCCACTCCATTTACAGATCGAACTTCGTACGAACTTCGTACGAACTTCAAGTGTCCAGTTTCTTTGACCAATTGATTTTAGATCGAGCCCAAAATTTGGTCAACATCATAATATGGTGTGTGGAGTCTTGTGGTTAGTTTTGAGTGAAATCCAATCACAAGAACTTTGCAATGCACAACCACTTGAATTGTCCAATTTCTTTTACTAATTGATTTTGGACGGAGCCCAAAACCTTGTCAACATCATAATATGGTGTGAGGAGTCATTTGGTGAGTTTTGAGTGACATCCAACAATTAGAACTATGCAATGCACCAACCACACCACTTACGGTTTTAAATCAATACAAAACTTTAAGTGTCCAATTTCTCGGACCAATTGATTTCGGATCGAGCCCAAAACATTGTCAACATCAATAATATGTGGGAGGAATCATTTGGTGTGTTTTGATTAAAATCCAATCACTAAAACTATGCAATGCACCAACCACTCCACTTACGGTTCGAAATAAATACGAACCTGAAGTGTCCAATTTATTTGACCGATTGATTTTGGACCAATCCCAAAACTTGGTCAACATTATAATATAGTGTGAGGAGTCATGTGGTGAGTTTTGAGTGAAATCCAATCACTCGAACTATGCACTGCACAACCACTCCATTTAAGGCACGAACTTAGTACGAACTTGAATTGTCCAATTTATTTGACCAATTGATTTTGGACCGAGCCCAAAACTTGGTCAAAATCATAATATGGTGGGAGGAGTCATTTGGTGAGTTTTGAGGGAAATCCAATCACTAGAACTATGCAATGCACCATGCACTCTTTTTACAGACCGAACTTCGTACGAACCTCAAGTGTCCAGTTTCTTTGACCAATTGATTTCGGATCGGTCCCAAAACTTGATCAACATCATAATATGGTGGGAGGAGTCATTTGGTGAGTTTTGAGTGAAATCCAATCACTAGAACTATGCAATGCACAACCACCTCATTTACGGCACAAACTTCGTACGAACTTGAATTGTTCAATTACTTTGACCAATTCAATTCGGATCGAGCCCAAAACTTGGTCAACACCGTAATATGGTGGGAGCGATTTGGGGAGTTTTGAGTGAAGTCAAATCATTAGAACTATGCAATACACCAACTACTCCATTTACGGCACGAACTTCGTACGAACTTGAAGTGTCCAATTTCTTTGACCTATTGATTTCGGATCGAGCCCAAAACATGGTGAACAACACAATATGGTGGGAGGAGACATTTAATGAGTTTTTAGTGAAATCCAGTCACTTGAATTATGCAATGCACCAACCACTCCACTTACGGTTTGAAATTAATCAGAAATTGAAGTGTCCAATTTCTTTAATCAATTGATTTCGGATCGAGCCCAAAACTTGGTGAACTACACAATATACTGGGAGTAGTCATTTAGTGACTTTGGAGTGAAATCCAGTCACTAGAACTATGCAATTGACCAACCACTCCACTTACGGTTCGAAATTAATACGAAATTGAAGTGTCCAATTTCAATGACCAATTGATTTCGGATCGAGCCCAAAACTTGGGGAACATCATAATACGGTGGGAGGAGTCATTTGGAGAGTTTTGAGATAAATCCAATCACTAGAACTATGGAAAGCACCAAACACTCCATTTACAGCAAGAACTTCGTTCGAACTTGAAGTGTCCAATTTCATTAACCAATTGATTTCGGATTGAGCCCAAAACTTGGTCAACATCACAAAATGGTGGGTGGAGTCATTTGGTGAGTTTTGAGTGAAATCCAATCACTAGAACTATGCAATGCACAACCACTCCATTTACGGCACGAACTTTGTACGAACTTGAAGTGTGCATTTTCTTTGACCAATTCATTTATGGCACGAACTTCTTACGAATTTGAGGTGTCCAATTTCTTTGACCAATTGATTTCGGATCGAGCCCAAAACTTGGTGAACAACACAATATGGTGGGAGGAGTCACTTAGTGAGTTTTGAGTGAAATACAATCACAACAACTATGCAATGCACCAAACACTCCATTTACCGCAAGGACTTCGTCCCAACTTGAAGTTTCCAATTTCTTTGACCAATTGATTTCGGATCGAGCCCAAAACTTGGTCAACAACATAATATGGTGAGAGGACTCATTTGGTGAGTTTTGAGTGAAATCCAATGACTAGAACTATGCAATGCACAAACCACTTCATTTACCACAAGAACTTCGTACGAACTTGAATTGTCCAATTTCTTTGACCAATTAATTTTGGATCAAGCCCAAAACTTGGTAAACATCATAATATGGTGGGAGGAGTCATTTGGTGAGTTTTGAGTGAAATCCAACCACCAGAACTATGCAATGCACCTACCACTCCATTTACGGCACGAACTTCGTACGAACTTGAAGTGTCTAATTTCTCTAACCAATTGATTTCAGATCGAGCCCAAAACATGGTCAACATCATAATATGGTGGGAGGAATCATTTGGTGAGTTTTGAGTAAAATCCAATCATTAGAACAATGCAATGCACCAACCACTCCACTTACCGTTCGAAATAAATACAAACTTGAAATGTCCAATTTCTTAGACCAATTGGTATCTGATCGTAATATGGTGGGAGGAGTCATTTGGTGAGTTTTGAGTGAAATCCAATCACTAGAACTATGCACCATGCACTCCATTTACAGACCGAACTTCGTACGAACTTCAAGTGTCCAATTTCTTTGACCAACTGATTTCGGATCGTGCCCAAACCTTGATCAACATCATAATATGGTGGGAGGAGTCATTTGGTGAGTTTTGAGTGAAATCCAATCACTTGAACTATGCAATGCACCAACCAATCCATTTATGGCATGAACTTCGTACGAATTTGAAGTGCCCAATTTCTTTCACCAATGGATTTCGGATCGTGCCCAAAAATTGGTCAACATCATAATATGGAGTAAGGCGTCATTTGGTAAGTTTTGAGTGAAATCCAATCACTAGAACTATGCAATGCACAACCACTCCATTTACGGCACGAACTTCGTACGAACTTGAAGTGTGCATTTTCTTTGACCAATTCATTTATGGCACGAACTTCGTACGAATTTGAAGTGTCCAATTTCTTTGACCAATTGATTTCTGATCGGGCCCAAAACTTGGTGAACAACACAATATGGTGGGAGGAGTGATTTAGTGAGTTTTGAGTGAAATACAATCACAACAACTATGCAATGCACCAAACACTCCATTTACAGCAAGGACTTCGTACCAACTTGAAGTTTCCAATTTCTTTGACCAATTGATTTAGAATCGAGCCCAAAACTTGGTCAACATCATAATTTGGTGAGAGGACTCATTTGGTGAGTTTTGAGTGAAATCCAATGACTAGAACTATGCAATGCACAAACCACTTCATTTACCACAAGAACTTCGTACGAACTTGAATTGTCCAATTTCTTTGACCAATTAATTTCGGATCAAGCCCAAAACTTGGTCAACATCATAATATGGTGGGATGAGTCATTTCATGTGTTTTGAGTGAAATCCAATCCATAGAAGTATGCAACGAACCAACCACTCCATTTACATTTCAAAATTAATACAAATTTGAAGTGTCCAATTTCTTTGACCAATTGATTTCGGATCAAGCCCAAAACTTGGTCATCATCATAAGATGGTTGGGGGAGTCATTTGGTAAATTTTGAGTGAAATCCAATCACAAGAACTATGCAAAGCAAAACTACTCCATTTACGCCACGAACTTCGTACGAACTTTAATTGTCCAATTTCTTTGACCAATTCATTTCGGATCAAGCCCAAAACATGGTCATCATCGTAATATGGTGGGGGGATGTCATTTGGTCAACACTGTAATATGGTAGGAGGAGTCATTTGGTGAGTTTTGCGTGAAATCCAATCCCTAGAACTATGCAATGCACCAACCCCACCACATACGATTCGAAATTAATATGAACTTGAAGTGTTCAATATCTTTGACCAATTGACTTCGGATCAAGCCCAAAACATGGTCATCATCATAATATGGTGGGGGGATGTCATTTGGTAAGTTTTGAGTGAAATCCAATCACTAGAACTGTGCAATGCACCAACGATTCCATTTACGACACGAACTTCGTACAAACTTGAAGTCTCCAATTTCTTTGAGCAATTGATTTCGGACCGAGCTCAAAACTTGGTCAACATCGTAATATGGTGGGAGGAGTGATTTGCTGAGTTTTAAGTGAAATCCAATCACTAGAACTATGCAATGCACCAACCACTCCACTTACGATTCGAAATAAATACGAACTTGAAGTGTTCAATTTCTTTGACCAATTGATTTCGGTTTGAGCCCAAAACTTGGTCAACATCATACTATGGTGGGTGGAGTCATTTGGTGAGTTTTGAGTGAAATCAAATGACTAGAGCAATGCAATTCACCAACCACCCTACTTACGGTTCGAAATTAATACGAACTTGAAGTGTCTAATTTCTTTGACCAATACATTTTGGATCGAGCCCAACACTTGGTCAACATCATAATATGTTGGGAGGCGTCATTTGGTGAGTTTCGATTGAAATCCAATCACAAGAACTATGCAATGCACCAACCACTCCATTTACGGCACGAACTTCGTACAAACTTGAAGTGCCCAGTCTCTTTTACCCACTGACTTCGGATCAAGCCCAAAACTTGTCCAACATCACAATATGTTAGGAGGAGTCATTTGGTGAGTTTCGATTGAAATCCAATCACTAGAACGATGCAATGCACCATCCACTCTGCCTATGGTTCAAAATTAATACGAACTTGATGTGTGAAATTTCTTTGACCAATTGATTTCGGATCAGGCCCAAAACTTGGTCAACATCATAATACGGTGGGAGGAGTTATTTGGTGACTTTTGAGTGAAATCAAATCAAAAGAACTATGCAGCACACCAACCACTCCATTTGTGGAATGAACTTCGTGCGAACTTGAAGTGCCCAATTTCTTTGACCAATTGAATTCGGATCGAGCCCAAAACATGATCAACATCATAATATGGTGGGAGGAGTCATTTAGTGAGTTTTGAGTGAAATCCAATCACTAGAACTATGCAATGCACCAACCACACCATTTACGCTGCGAACTTCGTCCAATCGAGCCCAAAACTTGGTCAACATCTTAATATGGTGGGAGGTGTCATTCGGGGAGTTTTGACTGAAATCAAATCATTAGAACTATGCAATTCACCATCCACTCCACTTACGGTTCCAAATTAACACGAACTTGCTGTGTCCAATTTCATTGACCAATTGATTTCGGATAGAGCCCAAAACGTGGTCAACATCATAAATGTCGGGAGGAGTCATTTGGTAAGTTTTGAGTGAAATCCAATCGCTAGAACTTCGCAATGCGCAACCACTCCATTTACGGCACGAACTTCATCCGAACTTGAAGTGTCCAATTTCTTTGACCAATTGATTTCGGATCGAGCCCAAAACTTGGTGAACAACACAATATGGTGGGAGTATTCATTTAATGAGTTTTTAGTGAAATCCAATCACTTGAATTATACAATGCACCAACTACTCCACTTACGGTTTGAAATTAATGCGAAATTTAAGTGTCCAATTTCTTTGACCAATTAATTTCGGATCGGGCCCAAAACTTAGGCAACAACATAATATGGAAGGAGGAGTCATTCGGTGAGCTTTCAGATAAATCCAATCACAAGAACTATGCAAAGCACCAACCACTCCATTTACAGCAAGAACTACGTACGAACTTAAAGTGTCCAATTTCTTTGACCAATTGATTTCGGATAGAGCCCAAAACTTGGTCAACATCATCATATGGTGGGACGAGTCATTTGGGGAGTTTTGAGGGATATCCAATCACTAGAACTATGCAATGCACCAACCACTCTATCTACGGCACGAACTTCGTACGTACTTGAATTGTCCACTTTCTTTGACCAATTCATTTCGGATCGAGCCCAAAACTTGGTGAACATCATAATATGGTGGTAGGAGTCATTTGGTGAGTTTTGAGATAAATCCAATCACTAGAACTATGGAAAGTACAAACACTCCATCTACAGCAAGAACTTCGTACGAACTTAAAGTGTCCAATTTCTTCTACCAGTTGATTTTCGATCGAGCCAAAACTTTGTCAACATCATAATATGGTGGGAGGAGTCATTTGGTGAGTTTTGAGTGAAATCCAATCACTAGAACTATGCAATGCACAACCACTCCATTTACGGCACGAACTTCGTACGAACTTGAATTGTCCAATTTCTTTGACTAATTCATTTCGGATCGAGGCCAAAACTTGGTCCACATTATGATATTGTTGGAGGAGTCATTTAGTGAGTTTTGAGTAAAATACAATCACAACAACTTTGCAATGCGCAACCACTCCATTTACGGCACGAACTTCGTACGAACTTGAATTGAACAATTTCTTTGACCAATCCATTTCGGATTTAGCCCAAAACTTGGTCAACATCATAATATGGTGGGAGGAGTCATTTGGTGAGTTTTGAGTGAAATCCAATCTCTAGAACTATGCAATGCACCAACCACTGCACTTACGGTTCGAATTTAATACGAACTTGAAATTTCCAATTTCTTTTACCAATTGATTTCGGATTGAGCCGAAAACTTGGTCAACATCATAATATGGAGGGAGGATTCATTTGGTGAGTTTTGAGTGAAATCCAATCTCTAGAACTATGCAATGCATGTTAACTCGCAAGTGCACGAGGCGTTAAGTAGTATAGCATGTGTAAGTACGAGGTCGATCCCACGAGGATTGATGATAGATTGATTCAATTTGATTCCCTGCACAAAACAAAAATGAAAAGAAAAATAAATAAAACAAGAAAGAAAGAAAAGAAATTAATTAACTCAATCAAATTAGTTACCAAGTTCAATTTAGATTCACAGATTGATTCTAGCTAAAGCATGATTAAGCCATGGTGTCTGGTCTAAACCTTGTATTTCTAATTCCCTAATTAGATCCTTGTTGTCGAACCTAAATTAAGCATTAGAAATCCATTAAGCAAAGAAGAATGTTTTAAACAACCAAGCATGTATCTCATCCCTGTTGTCGAATGTCCATACATACTCTTCCTATTCATAGTTCAATTTGAATTAATGCATGGTGTCTACTCTTAATTCAAACCAAGATAGCTAACATACAAGTTTTAATGGTGATCAATCATTCAAACAAGCATATTAACTTATAAGCATAATGAATAAGAACAAGAACTATAATTGAAACTTGAAAACTTAAGAAAAGAATTTACATTGCAATGAAAAATAAATTACAATTAAGAGAAACTTAAGGAAAATTTAGCAAAAGGATTTTGTTACAACAATTGAGAACTAAAAAGGAAAACTAAGAGAATTTGAGGGAGAGAAGGAAGAGGAGCTCTAGAGAGATGTCTGAGAGCTCCCCCCCTATTTATAGGAGAAGGAAAGCATCAAACTCACATGCCAATATTCTTCTTGGTTTATTTAATTCCTTCTTTTGACAACAAGTTGCATAGCCACCTCCAGTTCACATGGGCATCCATCTCCATTTATCATTTGGCTAGTTCCCACTTGATGCTTTTGCTTTCTTTATTTCTTTACACAACCCACTTCAATTATGACAAATAAACATGCTTCTTCCCCACTATCAACAATAGCACATGCATAGCTAATCATGACCAAGAACTATTGCAATCTGCTTTTGGGCTCGTTTTGGGCTTGTTCCTCCATTCTGAAAAATCTGGAAAAATATGAATCTTGAAGTTCTTTGAATTATCTTTCCAAGCATATGCAGCCCAGCTCAAGAAAAAATCGGAAAGACCTTCAAATGTGATTTTTGGCCCAGTAACGCAGATGCTGCCGATTTTGACCTTAAGATGCCAAAACTTGTATAACTTTCCCTAGAAGACTCGGAATCATGAACCGTAAAATTCTTCAGAAACTAGACTTCCGCATCTTTCTAATGATGTATGGTTCATTATCTGGTTCTTCCTGAGCTAGTACAGTCCAATCCGTGAAGTTGACTGATCTGCAGACACCGTTTTGAGCTAACTTGTCTCCAAAATGCATTTAATGAGTCATAAGCTTATTACACTGAAACAAACACAAAATAGATTAAAAGCACAAGTTTAACTCAAAAACATAACCAAATCATAAGTTAGAAGGGTACAAAATGATATCTAATTATGCTCCGATCAATGCACCAACCACTCCACTTACATTTCGAAATTAATACAAATTTGAAGTGTCCAATTTCTTTGACCAATTGATTTCAGATCACGCCCAAAACTTGGTCATCATCATAAGATGGTTGGGGGAGTCGTATGAACTTGAAGTGTCTAACTTCATATGGTGAGAGTCATTTGGAGAGTTTTCACAGAAATCCAATGACTAGAACAATGCAATGCACCAACCACTCCACTTACGGTTTGAATTAATACGAACTCGAAGTGTCCAATTTCTTTGACCTTTTGATTTCGGATCGACCCCAAAACTTAGTCAACATCATAATATGGTGGGAGGAATCATTTGGTGAGTTTTGAGTGAAATCCAATCACTAGAACTATGCAATGCACAACCACTCCATTTATGGCACGAACTTCGCACGACCTTGAAATGTCCAATTTCTTCGACTAATTCATTTCAGATCGAGGCCAAAACTTGGTCCACATTATGATATTGTGGGAGGAGTCATTTAGTGAGTTTTGAGTGAAATACAATCACAACAACTACGCAATGCACCAACCACTCCATTTACAGCAAGAACTTTGTACGAGCTTGAAGTTTCCAATTTCTTTGGCCAATTGATTTCGGATCGAGCCCAAAACTTGGTCAACATCATAATATGGTGAGAGGACTCATTTAGTGAGCTTTGAGTGAATCCAATTACTAGAACTATTTAATGCACAAACCACTTAATTTACCACACGAACATCGTATGAACTTGAATTGTCCAATTTCATTGACTAATTAATTTCGGATCGAGCCCAAAACTTGGTCAACATCATAGTATGGTGAGAGGACTCATTTAGTGAGCTTTGAGTGAAATCCAATTACTAGAACTATGCAATGCAAAAACCACTCCATTTACCACACAAACTTCGTACGAACTTGAATTGTCCAATTTCTTTGACTAATTAATTTCGGATCGAGCCCAAAACTTGGTCAACATCATAATATGGTGGGAGGAGTCATTTGGTGACTTTTGAGTGAAATCCAATCACTAGAACGATGCAATGCACCAACTACTCTGCTTACGGTTCGAAACTAATACAAACTTGAAGTGTGAAATTTCTTTGACCAATTGATTTCAGATCGAGCCCAAAACTTGGTCAACATCATACTCTGGTGGGTGGAGTCATTTGGTGAGTTTTGAGTGAAATCGAATGACTAGAGCAATGCACTGCACCAACCACTCTACTTACGGTTCTAAATTAATACGAACTTGAAGTGTCCAATTTCTTTGAGCAATTGATTTTGAATCAGGCCCAAAACTTGGTCATCATCATAATATGGTGGGGGAGTCATTTGGTAATTTTTGAGAGAAATCCAATCACTAGAACTATGCAATGATCAACCACACCATTTACGCCACGAACTTCGTACGAACTTTAATTGTCCAATTTCTTTGACCAATTCATTTCGCATCGAGCCCAAAACTTAGTCAAAACACGATATGGTGGAAGGAGTCATTTGGTGAGTTTTGAGTGAAATCCAACTATGCAATGCACCAACAACTCCACTTACGGTTCGAAATTAATACAAACTTGAAGTGTCCAATTTCTTTGACCAATTGATTTCGGATCGAGCAGTAAACTTGGTCTACACCATAATATGGTGGGAGGAGTAATTTGGTGAGTTTCGCGTGAAATACAATCGCTAGAACTATGCAATGCACCAACCCCTCCACTTACGGTTCGAAATTCATACGATCTTGAAGTGTCCAATTTTTTTGACCAATTGATTTCGGATCGAGCAGTAAACTTGGTCTACACCAAAATATGGTGGGAGGAGTCATTTGGTGAGTTTTGAGTGAAATCCAATCACTAGAACTATGCAATGCACAACCACTCCATTTACGGCACGAACTTCGTACGAACTTGATGTGCCCAATTTCTTTGAGCAATTGATTTCGGATCGAGCCCAGAACATGGTGGGAGGTGTCATTTGGTGAGTTTTGAGTGAAATCAAATCATTAGAACTATGAAATGCACCAACCACTCCACTTACATTTCGAAATTAATACAAACTTGAAGTGTCCAATTTCGTTGACTAATTAATTTCGGATCAATTCCAAAACTTGGTCATCATAATAGGATGGTGGGGGTAGTCATTTGGAAAGTTCTGAGTGAAATCAAATCACGAGAACTATGCATTTTAAAACCACCCCATTTACGCCACGAACTTCATACGAACTTGAATTGTCCAATTTCTTTGAACAATTCATTTCGGATCGAGCACAAAACTTGGTCAACGTCATAATATGGTGGGAGGAGCATTTGGTGAGTTTTGAGTCAAATCCAATCACTAAAACTATGCAATGCACAACCACTCCATTTACGCCACGAACTTCGTACGAACTTGAATTGCTCAATTTCGTTGACCAATCCATTTTGGATTGAGCCCAAAACTTGGTCAACATCATAATATGGTGGGAGGAATCATTTGGTGAGTTTTGAGAACTAAAAAGAAGACTAAGAGAATTTGAGGGAGAGAGAAGGAAGAGGAGCTCTAGAGAGGTGTTTGAGAGCTCCCCCCTGGGGGGTGTGTTTGAAGGTTGGCCAAGCCTCCTATTTATAGGAGAAGGAAAGCATCAAACTCAAATGCCTATATTCTTCTTGGTTTATTTAATTCCTTCTTTTGACAACAAGTTGTAAGAATGATCATAGCCACCTCAAGTTCACATGGGCATCCATCTAATTTCATCATTTGGCTAGTTACCACTTGATTCTTTTGCTTTCTTTATTTCTTTACACAATCCACTTCAATTATGACAAATAAACATGCTTCTTCACCATTATCAACAATAGCACATGCATAGACCAAGAAATTGCAGTCTGCTTTTGGGCTCGTTTTGGGCTTGTTCCTCCATTCTGAAAAATCTGGAAAAATATGGATCTTGAAGTTCTTTCAATTATCTTTCCAAGCATATGCAGCCCACTTACGGCACGAACTTCGTACGAATTTTAATTGTCCAATTTCTTTGACCAATCAATTTCAGATCGAGCCCAAAACTTGGTCAACATCATAAAATGGTGGCAGGAGTCATTTGGTGAGTTTTGAGGGAAATCCAATGTGTAGAACTATGCAATGCACCAACGACTCCACTTACGGTTCGAAATTAATACGAACTTGAAGTGTCCGATTTCTCTGACAATCCATTTCGGATCGAGCCCAAAACTCGGTAAACTTCATAATATGGTGGGAGGAGTCATTTGGGGAGTTTTGAGTGAAATCCAATCACTAGAGCTATGTAATGTACTGCCACTCCATTTACGACAGGAACTTCATACAAACCTGAATTGTGCAATTTCTTTGACCAATCCATTTCGGATCGAGCCCAAAACTTGGTCAACATCATAATATGGTGGGAGGAGTCATTTGGAGAGTTTTGAGTGAAATCCAATCACTAGAACTATGCAATGCACAACCAACCATTTACGGCACGAACTTCGTACGAACTTGAATTGTCCAATTTCTTTCACCAATTCATTTCGGATCGAGCCCAAAACTTGGTCAACATCATAATATGGTGGGTGGAGCCATTTTGCGAATTTTGAGTGAAGTCCAATCACTACAACTATGCAATGCACCAACCACTCCTGCTACGGTTCAAAATTAATACGAATTTGAAGTGTCCAATTAATACGGATCTTGCCTAAAACTTGGTCAACATCAAAATATGGTGGGAGGAGTCATTTGGCGATTTTTGAGTGAACTCCAATCACTAGAACTATACAATGCACCAACCACTCCATTTACGGTTCGAAATTAATACGAACTTGAAGTGTCCGATTACTTTGACCAATCCATTTCGGATCGAGCCCAAAACTCGGTCAACATCATAATATGGCGGGAGGAGTCATTTGTGGAGTTTTGAGTGAAAAACCAATCACTAGAGCTATGTAATGTACAGCCACTCCATTTACGACAGGAACTTCGTACAAACTTGAATTGTCCAATTTCTTTGAAAAATCCATTTTGGATCGAGCCCAAAACTTGATCAACATCATAATATGGTAGGAGGAGTCGTTTGGTGAGTTTTGAGTGAAATCCAATCACTAGAACTATGCAATGCACAACCACTCCATTTACGGCAAGAACTCCATACGAACTTGAAGTGTCCAATTTCTTTAACCAATTAATTTTGGACCGAGCCCAAAACTTGGTCAACATCATAATATAGTGGGAGAACTCATTTGGTGAGTTTTGAGTGAAATTCAATCGCTAGATGTAAGATCCCACATCGCCCGAGGGTGGGGATCCTGTAAGCCTTATATGTACATGCACTTTGTAAATAGCACGAGGCCTTTTGGGAGCTCAGCCGGAGTTGTGGGAACTCCGAAGTTAAGCGAGTCGTGTCTTAGAGCAATCCCGGGATGGGTGACCTCTTGGGAAGTTGCTCGTGAGTTCAAACAAAACCGTGAGGCCGGAGAGGGGGCCCAAAGCGGACAATATCGTGCTATGGCGGAGTTGAGCCGGGAAGTGGTCGGGCCGGGCAGGATGTGACAATTTGGTATCGAGCCACTCCCTGGCGGAGGTGTGCCGAGGACGTCGGGCCCCTAAGGGTGGATTGTAAGATCCCACATCGCCCGAGGTGGGGATCCTGTAAGCCTTATATGTACATGCCCACCTCCAAATAGCACGAGGCCTTTTGGGAGCTCGGCCGGAGTTGTGGGAACTCCGGTTAAGCGAGTCGGAGCTTAGAGCAATCCCGGGATGGGTGACCTCTTGGGAAGTTGCTCGTGAGTTCCCAGAAACAAAACCGTGAGGCCATAGAGGGGGGCCCAAAGCGGACAATATCGTGCTATGGCGGAGTTGAGCCCGGGAAGTGGTTGGGCCGGGCCGATGTGACACTAGAACTATGGAATGCACCAACCACACCACTTACGTTTCAAAATTAATACGAACTTTAAGTGTCCGATTTCTTTGACCAACCCATTTCGGATCGAGCCCAAAACTTGGTCAACATCATAATATGGTGGGAGGAGTCATTTGGTGAGTCTTGAGTGAAATCCAATCACTAGAACTACGCAATGCACCAACCACTCCACTTACAGTTTAAAATTAATACGAACTTCAAGTGTCCGATTTCTTTCACCAATCCATTTCGGATCGAGCCCAAAACTTGGTCAACATCATAATATAGTGGGAGGAGTCATTTGGGGAGTTTTGAGTGAAATCCAATCTCTAGAACTATGCAATGCACAACCACTCCATTTACGGCACAAACTTCGTACGAACTTGAATTTCCAATTTCTTCGACCAATCCATTTCAGATTGAGCCCAAAACTGGGTCAACATCATAACATGGTGGGAGGAGTCATGTAGTGAGTTATGAGAGAAATCCAATGACTAGAACTATGCAATGCAAAACCACTCCATTTACGGCACGAACTTCGTACGAACTTGATGTGCCCAATTTCTTTGACCAATTCATTTCAGATCGAGCCCAAAACTTGGTCAACATCATAATGTGGTGGGAGGAGTCATTTCGTGAGTTTTGAGTGAAATCACTAGAACAATGAAATGCACAACCACACCATTTACGGTACGAATTTCGTACGAACTTGAAGTGTCCAATTTCTTTGACCAATTGATTTCGGACTGAGCCCAAAACTTGGTCAACATCATAATATGGTGGGAGGAGTCATTTGGTGAGTGAAATCGAATTGCTATAACTATGCAATGCACCAACCACTCC
This sequence comes from Prunus padus, assembly GCA_024362665.1. Lineage (NCBI taxonomy): Eukaryota > Viridiplantae > Streptophyta > Magnoliopsida > Rosales > Rosaceae > Prunus > Prunus padus. Next base: position 2,034,579 of record JANFAM010000003.1, on the reverse strand, counting down.
ACTTATAGTTCGAAATTTATACGAACTTGAAGTGTCCGATTTCGTTTACCAATCCATTTCGGATCAAGCCCAAAACTTGGTCAACATCATAATATGGCAGGAGGAGTCATTTGGTGAGTTTTGAGTAAAATCCAATCACTATAACTATGCAATGCACCAACCACTCCACTTACGGTTCGACATTAATACGAACTTGAAGTGTCCGATTTCTTTTACCAATCTATTTCTGATCGAGCACAGAACTTGGTCAACATCTTAATATGGTGGGAGGAGTCATTTGGTGTGTTTTGAGTGTAATCCAATCACTTGAACTGTGCAATGCTCCAACCACTCCCTTTACGGCACGAACTTCGTACGAACTTTAAGTGTCCAATTTCCATGACCAATTGATTTCGGATCTAGCCCAAAACTTGGTCAACATCATAATATGTTGAGAGGAGTCATTTGGTAACTTTTGAGTGAAATCCAATCACTAGAACTATGCAATGCCCCAACCATTCCATTTACGGCACGAACTTCGTACGAACTTGAATTGTCCAATTTCTTCGACCAATCCTTTTCGTATCGAGCCCAAAACGGTCAACAACATAATATGGTAGGAGGAGTTATTTGGTGAGTTTTGAGTGAAATCCACTCAATAGAGCTATGCAATGCACCAACCACTCCACTTGAGGTACGAACTTCGTACGAACTTGCATTGTCAAATTTCTTTGACCAATCCATTTCGGATCGAGCCCAAAACCTCGTCAACATCATAATATGGTGGGAGGAGTCATTTGGTCAGTTTTGAGTGAAATCCAATCACTAAAACTATGCAATGCACCAACCACTCCATTTACGGCACGAACTTCGAATGAACTTGAAGTGTCCAATTTCTTTGACCAATCCATTTCGTATCGAACCCAAAACTTGGTCAACATCATAATATGGTGGGAGGACTCTTTTGGTTGAGTTTTGAATGATATCCAATCACTAGAACTATGCAATGCACAACCACTCCATTTACGGCACGAACTTCGTACGAACTTGAAATGTCCAATTTCTTTGACCAATCCGTGTCGGATCAAGCCCAAAACTTGGTCAACCCCATAATTTGGTGGGAAGAGTCATTTGGTGAACCTTTATTGAAATCGAATCACTAGAACAATGCAATGCACCAACAACTCCACTTACGGTTTGAAATTAATACGAACTTGAAGTGTCCAACTTCTTTGACCAATTGACTTCGAATTGAGCCCAAAACTTGGTAAACTTCATAATATGGTGGGAGGAGTCATTTGGTGAGTTTTGAGTGAAATCATATCACTAGAACGATGCAATGCACCAACCACTCCACTTACGGTTCAAAATTAATACGAACTTGAATTGTCCAATTTCTTGGACCAATTGATTTCGGATCGAGCCCAAAACTTGGTCAACATCATAATATGGTGGGAGGAGTCATTTGGTGAGTTTTGAGTGATATCCAATAACTAGAACTATGCAATGCACCAACCAATCCATTTATGGCATGAACTTCGTACGAAATTGAAGTGCCCAATTTCTTTGACCAATGGATTTCGGATTGAGCCCAAAAATTGGCCAACATTATAATATGGAGTGAGTAGTCATTTGGTAAGGTTTGAGTGAAATCCAATCACTAGAACTATGAAATGCACAACCAATCCATTTACGACAAGAAATTCGTACGAACTCGAATTGTCCAATTTCATGGACCAATTAATTTCGGATCGAGCCCAAAACTTATTCAACATCAGAATGAGGTGGGAGAAGTCATTTGGTGAGTTTTGATTGAAATTCAATCACTAGAACGATGCAATAAACCAACCACTCCACTTACAGTTTAAAATTAATACGAACTTGAAGTGTCCATTTTCTTATACCAATTGATTTCGGATCGGGCCCAAAACTTGGTCAACATCATAATATGGCGGAAGGAGTCATTTGGTGAGTTTTGAGTGAAATCCAATCACTAGAACGATGCAATGCACCAACCACTCCACTTACGGTTCGAAATTAATACGAACTTGAAGTGTCCAATTTCTTTGACCAATTCATTTCGGATCGAGTCTAAAACTTAGTCAACATCATAATGTGGTGGGAGGAGTCACTTGGTGAGTTTTGAGTGAAATCCAATCACTAGAACTATGCAATTCGCCACCTAGTCTACTGACGGTTTGAAATTAATACGAACTTGAAGTGTTCAATTTCTTTGACCAAATTGATTGGTGGGAGGAGTCATTTGGTTAGTTTTGAGTGAAATCCGATGACTAGAACTATGCAATGCACCATCCACCCCATTTATGGTATGAACTTCTTACGAACTTGAATTGCCTAATTTCTTTGACCAATTCATTTCGGATGGAGCCCAAAACTTGGTCAACATCATAATATGGTGGGAAGAGTTATTTGGTGAGTTTTGAGTGAAATCCAATCACTAGAACTATGCAATGCACCAACCAATCCATTTACGGCATGAACTTCGTACGAACTTGAAATGCCCAATTTCTTTGACCAATGGATTTCGAATCGAGCCCAAAAAGTGGTCAACATCATAATATGGAGGGAGGAGTCAATTGGTAAGTTTTGAATGAAATCCAATCACTAGAACTATGAAATGCACAACCAATCCATTTACGACCAGAAATTCGTACGAACTTGAATTGTCCAATTTCAAAGACCAATTCATTTGGGATCGAGCCCAAAACTTATTCAACATCATAATAAGGTGGGATGAGTCATTTGGTGAGTTTTGATTGAAATCCAATCACTAGAACGATGCACTGCACCAACCACTCCACTTACGATTTAAAATTAATACTAACTTGAAGAGTCCATTTTCTTTTACCAATTTATTTCGGATCGAGCCCGAAACTTGGTCAACATCATAACATGGTGGGAGGAGTCATGTGGTGAGTTTTGAGTGAAATGAAATTCACTAGAACTATGCACTGCGCAATCCACTCTACTTACGGTTTGAAATTAATACGAACTTGAATTCTACAATTTCTTTGACCAATTGATTTCAGATCGAGCCCAAAACTTGGTCAACATCATAATATGGTGGGAGAGTCATATGGGGAGTTTTGAGTGAAATCCAATCACTAGAACTATGCAATGCACAACCACTCCATTTACGGCAAGAAATTCGTACGAACTTCAATTGTCCAATTTCATTGACCAATTCATTTCGGATCGAGCCCAAAACATGGTCAACTTCATAATATGGTGGGAGGAGTTATTTGGTGAGTTTTGATTGAAATCCAATTCCTAGAACGACGCAATGCACCAACCACACCACTTACGGTTCCAAATTAATACGAACTTGAAGTGTCCAATTTCTTTTACCAATTGATTTCGGATAGAGCCCAAAACTTGGTCAACTTCATAATATGGTGGAAGGAGTCATTTGGTGAGTTTTGAGTGAAATCCAATAACTAGAACTATGCAATGCACCAACCACTACACTTATGGTTCATAATTAATACGAACTTGAATTGTCCAATTTCTTGGACCAATTGATTTCGGATCGAGCCCAAAACTTGGTCAACATCACAATATGGTGGGAGGAGTCATTTGGTGAGTTTTGAGTGAAATCCAATCATTAGAACTATGCAATGCACCAACCAATCCATTTATGGCATGAACGTCGTACGAATTTCAAGTGCCCAATTTCTTTGACCAATGCATTTCGGATTGAGCCTAAAAATTGGTCAACATTATAATATGGAGTGAGGAGTCATTTGGCAAGTTTTGAGTGAAATCCAACCACCAGAACTATGAAATGCACAACCAGTCCATTTACGACAAGAAATTTGTACCAACTTGAATTGTCCAATTTCATGGACCAATTCATTTCGGATCGAGCCCAAAACTTATTCAACATCATAATAAGGTGGGAGAAGTCATTTGGTGATTTTGGATTGAAATCCAATCACTAGAACGATGCAATACACCAACCACTCCACTTACGGTTTAAAATTAATACGAACTTGAAGTGTCCATTTTCTTTTACCAATTGATTTCGCATCAAGCCCAAAACTTAGTCAACATCATAATATGGTGGGAGGAGTCATTTGGGGAGTTTTGAGTGAAATCCAATCACTAGAACGATGCAATGCACCAACCACTCCACTTACGGTTCAAAATTAATACGAACTTGAATTGTCCAATTTCTTTGACCAATTCATTTCGGATCGAGCCCAAAACTTGGTCAACATCATAATACGGTGGGAGGAGTTATTTGGTGAGCTTTGAGTGAAATCCAATCACTACAACTATGCAATGGACCAACCACTCCATTTATGGCATGAACTTTGTTCGAACTTGAAGTGTAAAATTTCTTTGACCAATTGATTTCGGATCGAGACCAAAACTTGGTCAATATTATAATATGGTGGTAGGAGTCATTTGGTGAGTTTTGAGTGAAATCCAATCACTAGAACTATGCAATGCATAACCACTCCATTTACGGCAAGAAATTAGTACGAACTTGAATTGTCCAATTTCATTGACCAATTCATTTCAGATCGAGCTCAAAACTTGGTCAACATCATAATATGGTGGGACGAGCATTTGTGAGTTTTGAGTGAAATCAAATCACTAGAACTATACAATGCGCCATCCACTCTACTTACGGTTTGAAATTAATACGAACTTGAAGTGTCCAATTTCTTTGACCAATTGATTTTGGATGGAGCCCAAAACTTGGTCAACATCATAATACGGTGGGAGGAGTCATTTGGTAAGTTTTGTGTGAAGGCGAATCACTAGAACAATCCAATGCACCAACCACTCCATTTATGGTACGAACTTGAAGTGCCCAATTTCTTTGAACAATTGATTTCGGATCGAGACCGAAACTTGGTCAACATCATAATGTGGTGGGAGCAGTCATTTGGTAAGTTTTGAATGAAATCCAATCACTAGAACTATGCAAGGCACAACAACTCCACTTATGGCAAGAAATTCTTATGAACTTGAATAGTCCGATTTCATTGAACAATTCATTTCGGATCGAGCCCAAAACTTGGTCAACATCATAATATGGTGCGAGGAGTCATTTGGTGAATTTTGATTGAAATTCAATCACTAGAACTATGCAATGCACCAACCAATCCATTTATGGCAATGCACAAACCACTCCACTTACGGTTCGAAATTAATACGAACTTGAAGTGTCCAATTTCTTTTCCCAATTTATTTCGGATCGGGCCCAAAACTTCGTCAACATCATAATATGGTGGGTGGAATCATTTGGTAAGTTTTGAGTGAAATCAAATCACTAGAACTATGCGCCATCCACTCTACTTACTGCTTGAAATAAATACGAACTTGAAGTGTCCAATTTCTTTGACTAATTGATTTTGGATGGAGCCCAAAACTTGGTCAACATCATAATATGGTGGAAGGAGTTATTTGTTGAGTTTTGAGTGAAATCCAATCACTAGAACTACGCAATGCACCAACCACTCCATTTGTGGCGTGAACTTCATACGAACTTCAATTGCCCAATTTCGTTGACCAATTCATTTCGGATGGATCCCAAAACATGGTCAACATCATAATATAGTGGGAAGAGTTATTTGGTGAGTTTTGATTGGAATCCAATCACTAGAACTATGCAATGCACCAACCAATCCATTTATGGCATGAACTTCGTATGAACTTGAAGTGCCCAATTTCTTTCATAAATTGATTTCGGATCGAGCCCAAAACTTGGTCCACATCATAATATGGTGGGAGGAGTCATTTGGTGAGTTTTTAGTGATATCCAATCACTAGAACTATGCAACGCACAACCACTCCTTTTATGGCAAGAAATTCGTACGAACTTGAATTGTCCAATTTCATTGACCAATTCATATCGGATCGAACCCAAAACTTGGTCAATATCATAATATTTTGGGAGGCGTCATTTGGTGAGTTTTGATTGAAAATCAATTACTAGAACGATGCAATGCACCAACCACGTCACTTACGGTTTGAAATTCGTACTAACTCGAAGTGTGTAATTTCTTTGACCAATTGATTTTGGATTGAGCCCAAAACTTGGTCAACATCATAATATGGTGAGAGGAGTCATTAGGTGAGTTTTGAGTGAAATGAAATTCACTAGAACTATGCACTGCGCAATCCACTCTACTTGCGGTTTGAAATTAATACGAACTTGAATTCTCCAATATATTTAACCAATTGATTTCGGATCGAGCCCAAAACTTGGTCAACATCATAATATGGTGGGAGGAGGCATTTGGTGAGTTTTGAGTGAAATCCAATCACTAGAACTACGCAATGCACAACCACTCCATTTACGGCAAGAAATTCGTACGAACTTGAATTGTCCAATTTCATTGACCAATTCATTTCAGATCGAGCCCAAAACTTGGTCAACATCATAATATGGTGGGACGAGCATTTGGTGAGTTTTGAGTGAAATCAAATCACTAGAACTATGCAATTCGCCATCCACTCTACTTACTGTTTGAAATTAATACGAACTTGAAGTGTCCAATTTCTTTGACCAATTGATTTCGGATGGAGCCCAAAACTTGGTCAACATCATAATATGGTGGGAGGAGTCATTTGGTAAGTTTTTAGTGAAATAGAATCACTAGAACTATCCAATGCTCCAACCACTCCATTGATGGTACGAATTTTAAGTGCCCAATTTCTTTGAGCAATTGATATCGGATCGAGACCGAAGCTTGGTCAACAACGTAATGCGGTGGGAGGAGTCATTTGGTGAGTTTTGAATGAAATCCAATCACTAGAACTATGAAAGGCACAACCACTCCATTTACGGCAAGAAATTCATATGAACTTGAATTGTCCGATTTCATTGACCAATTCATTTCGGATCGAGCCCAAAACTTGGTCAACATCATAATATGGTGGGAGGAGTCATTTGGCGAAGTTTGATTGAAATTCAATCACTAGAACGATGTAATGCACCAACCACTCCACTTAAGGTTCGAAATTAATACGAACTTGAACTGTCCAATTTCTTTGACCAATTGATTTCGGATCGAGCCCAAAAATGTTGGTCAACATCATAATATGGTGGGAGGAGTCATTTGGTGAGTTTTGAGTGAAATCCAATCACTTGAACTAAGCAATGCACAACCACTCCATTTACGGCAAGAAATTCGTACGAACTTGAATTGTCCAATTTCATTGACCAATTCATCTCGGACCGAACCCAAAACTTGGTCAATATCATAATATTTTGGGAGGAGTCATTTGGTGAGTTTTGATTGAAAATCAATTACTAGAACGATGCAATGCACCAACCACTCCACCTACGGTTTCAAATTAGTACGAACTCGAAGTGTGTAATTTCTTTGACCAATTGATTTCGGATTGAGCCCAAAACTTGGTCAACATCATAATATGGTGGGAGGAGTCATTTGGAGAGTTTTGAGTGAAATGAAATTCACTAGAACTATGCACTGCGCAATCCACTCTACTTACGGTTTGAAATTAATACGAACTTGAATTCTCCAATTTATTTGACCAATTGATTTCGGATCGAGCCCAAAACTTGGTCAAAATCATAATACGGTGGGAGAGTCATATGGGGAGTTTTGAGTGAAATCCAATCACTAGAACTATACACTGCACAACCACTCCATTTACGGCAAGAAATTCGTACGAACTTGAATTGTCCAATTTCATTGACCAATTCATTTCGGATCGAGCCCAAAACATGGTGAACTTCATAATATGGTGGGAGGAGTCATTTGGTGAGTTTTGATTGAAATCCAATCCCTAGAACGACACAATGAACTAACCACTCCACTTACGGTTCGAAATTAATACGAAGTTGAAGTCTCTAATTTCTTTTACCAATTGATTTCGGATAGAGCCCAAAACTTGGTCAACATCATAATATGGTGGAAGGAGTCATTTGGTGAGTTTTGAGAGAAATCCAATCACTAGAACGATGCAATGCACCAACCACTCCACTTACAGTTCGAAATTAATACGAACTTGAAGTGTCCAATTTCTTTGATGAATTGATTTCGGATCGAGTCCAAAACTTAGTCAACATCTTAATATGGTGGGAGGAGTGATTTGGTGAGTTTTGAGATAAATCCAATCACTAGAACGATGCAATGCACCAACCACTCCACTTAATGTTCAAAATTAATACGAACTTGAATTGTCCAATTTCTTTGACCAATTCATTTCGGATCGAACCCAAAACTTGGTCAACATCATAATACGGTGGGAGGAGTCATTTGGTGAGTTTTGAGTGAAATCCAATCACTAGAACTATGCAATGGACCAAACACTCCATTTATGGCATGAACTTCGTACGAACTTGAAGTGTAAAATTTCTTTGACCCATTGATTTCGGATCGAGACCAAAACTTGGTCAACATCATAATATGGTGGGAGGAGTTATTTGGTGAGTTTTAAGTGAAATCCAATCACTAGAACTACACAATTCACCAACCACTCCATTTATGGCTTGAACTTCGTACGAACCTGAATTGCCCAATTTCTTTGACCAATTCATTTCGGATGGATCCCAAAACATTGTCAACATCATAATATGGTGGAAAGTGTTATTTGTTGAGTTTTGATTGAAATCCAATCACTAGAACTATGCAATCCACCAACCAATCCATTTATGGCATGAACTTCATACGAACTTTAAGTGCCCAATTTCTTTGATAAATTGATTTCGGATCGTGCCCAAAACTTGGTCAACATCAAACTTGAAACTTGGAATTTATAAACCCAGAATATTCATGTTTGGTTACATCGAAGCCCTAGTAATGGATTTAGCTACTCATAATGGGAAGGAAACTTAAACAGAAATGAGAAAGCATAATGAATGTAACAAGAATAGAAAAACCCTTTTATGAAATTCTTGTGGTGTCCAATGCTTCTCCAAGAGCTTCTCCACGCCTAATACTTCTCCAAGAACTTCCCCACGTCTAGAAGAATGTATGAAGGTTAAGGAGGTGATGTGGGATGAGTTTGGGTGAGTGTTGATGGTTGAGAAAGAGGAAATTCGTAGGGAAATGGAAGGCAGGCTTGCAGGAACAGTTTTGGTGATTTGAGGCTGTTTAGAGTGTTGGGTTGATGTCTGGAGTGTCTGGGGAATTATGGGAGTGTGGAGGATGGTGTGAAGGATGTGTGTTATGGAATAAATGATAGTGGTATTTATAAGGAGAATGAAAGGAGAATTCTGAATTGATTAATGCCTCCACCAACAACACTCATTTCACCAACCACACTAATGCATTAGAAAATCAGTTTCTCTTCTTTTCTGGCTATTGCAGCTCCCACATGCAGCTCATGGATACTTTTCTAGCTTTTATAGCTCCCACATGCAGCTCATGGATACTTTTTTTTGGCTTTTGCAGCTCACCCTATGCTCCCACATGCAACTGATGGAGAATCCCACCAGAAATCACATCACATGCACAGCTCATCATGACCAAGCAACTTCATCGGCTCACGAATTGGGTTTCCCTTAAGCAACTGATGACATTGAGCCATCTATCTTCGAGTTTAAAATGTCATCTTTCCAACCACATGTCATTTGGGCCAATCCAAGTTCGGAGGAAGGAGTTAAGGCTGAAACAAATTGCTAACTCAGTCTTCAAGTTTTTGAACCATTTTGCACATTTGGGCCCCCATTGCTACCTAAAGCTCAATTAACTGAATGACAAACATAAAATAGATTAAAAACACAAGTTTAACTCAAAAACATAACTAAATCATATTCTAGAAGGGTACAAAATGGTATACAATTATGAACCGATCAATAACGCCGTTTTAAATACATTATAGGGCGGTTTTATTTAAAACCGACGTGTAACTCAACTTCACGATTGTATATAAACTCTTTCGACGCCTGACCTAAATTTTTACGTTCTATCTTACCGAGAAAATAGTTCAGTTTTATATCCAAAAGCGGCGTGTCTGAATCTGGTCATCTTCCTCTCCATCTCGTTGTCGTCTCCAAATATCCAAGATTACGTCTGAAGCAAACATTCTTTTACCGCCAAAGGGTTTTTCTTTCTCTAATTAATTTTTATCATTTTAAGTTTCTTTGGTCAAATAATTTTAAGTTTTTTATGCAAAATGATTTTGAAATAAAGTGAACGAAAACAAGCACGAAAACAAGACTTCGTTTTCAAAATGTCCTAGTCTTGCATGTTTTTTATTAGTATCAGAAGTCACTCAAGTTCACGATATGTTAATACGTCGTTTTTGTCTTCTTCACGACGTGTTAATTTTCTCACCACGTAAACCGACGTGGTGTTCAAATTAAAACGACGTAGAAAATAAAAACCCACATAATAAATATAGTTTACCACGGCGGTATTTAAATTAACCGCCTCGTTTTTATTTTATATATAACGTCGGTATGTGTATTTACCGCCTTGTTAACTAAATATTACGTCCGTTTTTGTTAAATAACCGCCGTTGTTTTATCTTCCAGGTTTTATTACTTTCTAAACATGGTTTCCAATTCTCAAACCAAGGTGGCTCAAGGTTCTAAAGCTCAAAGTAAGGACCTTCCAGTTTCAAGGGCTCAAAGTAAGTCACTTCCTATTTCCGGGGCACAAAGTATGGACCTTCCTGTTCAAATCAAACCCTCGAAGAAGATGAGATTTACTTCGACTGCCGAGAATGACCCTAACTCAACAACGTCATTTGATGAGGAGCCAAAGTCTGCTCGCGGTATCACCACAATGAGCCGTGTTGTGAAAAGGAATATGCATAAGGTTAAACCCGTAGTGGAGTACAATAGAAGGGGCAAACCACATGGCAAGGCTGCTACTGAGATGCAATCGTATATTGGTGTTTTGGCACCCACCAAAGTCCCTCTTGTGGACACGAATTTTAAAAAATTGCCTAAGGATATAAGGGAGTGGCTTTGGGAAACAGTTGATAAGGCCTATGCTGTTGGGCAGGGGGGCAAGAAAATGGTGCTATCGTCTGCCGCCAAAAAATGGATGGATTTCAAGACTTCCTTAACAAGGAAATTTATCCTTCCATATAAAAATAACAAGGAAATGTTAAGTCGACCCCCTAAGCTATATGAATTCATAGAGCAATCGCAATGGGAGGCCTTTGTAGCTTCAAGGCTAAGCCCAGCATTTGAGGTGGTGCATAAAAAGCAGAAAGAGATAAGGGAAAAATGCGAGTACAATCATAGGTTGTCTCAGAAAGGGTATGTTGGTTTGGAGGACCAATTGGAAGAAACCATGCCCATTGAAGAAATTGATCGTTCTCTTCTATGGAGGAAGGCTAGGGAAGATAAACAGGGAAACATCCCAGATCCAAAGGTTGCAGAGAAAGCCAAAAAAATCGTAAGCCTCTATCACTCTGTTTTAAATTTTAAAAACAGAGCATTTTAAATTAATTTAGACGTTGTTATATTTGTTAGTAACGTGTTAAAACGATTACAACGTGGGTATTTATTTACCGACGTTTTAAAAATTTACAACGTCATTTATTTCAAGGTATCGACGTCTGTAGTCTAAACAACGTCGGTTTATATTTTTATTTTAAATGCTTATTTTAAAAGATTAACGATCTATCTTCTTCTACTAACACACATAGACACAAAATCTCTCTTAATATCTCTCTCTTTCTCTGCAATAGATTTATAATCTAATATGCTAAAGAATGCTAAATGCTGATTTGTACGACGGTTTTTCCTTCTACCGACGTTATAAATTATTTCAACGTCGGTATTTTTTACCGCCGTAGTAAATTATATACGACGTCAGGATTTTAAATAAAACGACGTCTTATTTGTTATACAACGTCGGTTTATTTTTAAGTTATTTTTCGTTATTTTAAATTTTAACTTCACTCTCTAACATTATCTCTCTCCCTCTCTCTCTCTCTCTCTTTTAGGATGAATTAAAAAAGCAAGTCTCCGAGGGCACTCTCTGACAGGACCTGACCCGAATTCCACCCCGGAACCCGTGCCAAACCCTGTTGACAACCGACATTAACTCAATGCCGGGCCCACATTCTAAAAGAAACCCTCTTCCCGACAAACGACATACAAGGGGCCGAGACTTCTGCCGAAAATCGGACAAAGTCTCCCCTAAAATATGAACATTCCCAAAATTAACAACCTGTTAAAACACAACAGATAATAATCCCCAAACGCCAACATGCATACACAAATACATAACAGGCCTCCGGCCATACAATTCAACCCTAATGGCGATAACAGAGCAATCTAAGAGTCAGCGGAATAGAAATAACCGAATACAGAGTTTAGGGTTCAAGGACGACAATCCTACCCTTCAACGAAGCTCGAGAAGAGAAGCGCACGGCCGAACAATAACGAAGCAACTACTGCCTGGGGGGCGCAAAACAGAAAGAGTGTGAGTGGACAAAAATAAAGTTTTACATACTTAAAACAATATACTAACCCCACCTTTTAAAACAATGCAAACCATGCATATGAAATCCTTTATATACGTGATTGATTTAGAAACCATATTATCTCAAATTAATGTGAAAACATTCTGGCTTAACACCGTATTCCGAGCAAACCAACCTTTAATCTTTTCTGAGGCATAACCTCTCAAATCAACCCATGTAGGTTTATAAAACATAAAAGCATAAAGATGGAATAAAATTCACATAAGGTAATGTAGACATTAATTGTAGTTCAAAGCATTTATATAAATATATATAAATATATCAAATCCTGATTTACAATCCAACAATTAAAACATAACCAGTACTGAAATCCAATCAAATACTAAAGTCAAGGTAAGTGCAAAGTTTCCCCATCTTCCCAACTCACAATCACGTGCTCGCAAGCATGACAAGTAAGGAGAGATCCTCACTAAAAGAAATAAGAATACGAAGGTACTAACACACGCGTATAGGTATACTATAACCTCAATACCAATTAAGTACCAGGGAAAACAATCCAACAGGGGATCATTTAACTGGACATCGGGACAACATTGCTGATGTGACTCGTGCAGGACTTAATCGACACCGGTCAGCATCACAATGGCCTCGTGCCCAGGGTCAAGCCGTCCAAAATTGACTAAGCTACCCGCCCGTATGGCAGAATCCTCCATACCCATACGTCCGAAATAAGTCCTGCGCGCAGACTACCCTGTTAAGGGTCTCTGACTACACCCGTTAAGGTATGTACCGGATCGAACCGTATCCAAGTAAGTATCATATCAATCGCCACGCGATCATCATCATCGAACAGGGGAGGTACATTACAAGGTGCTACCCGCACACATAAATCGCCACGCGATAACAATACATATATATATATATATAATCACAATGTACCCAACCCCAAACATCGAACACCTGGACATAAACAAGTCCATCAAGCATATAACCCATATATATACTCAACATAAGGACATCACCGTCCCAAACATATATTTATATATTCAAAATATCAATATAATTACATAAGGGACCTCACGTCCCGACACAGGCATCCCAACCCAAAGGTATATAATTAAAGTATAAAGAACTCGTTCGCAAACTCATACCGTTAAACCAAATGTATAATCCAAAATATACATATGTATATATATATATACATAAAACATAATGATCCTTTAAAATACAATAACTCAAGCCCAATCCCATATACATATCTATGTATATATATATATATATATATATATGAATATACGTATATATATATATATATATATGAATATACGTATAATCAATTCCCATTATTCCAAAGTATTTATTCAAAGTAAATATATATATATATATATATATATATATATATATGTATGAATATATACATATATATATAATCAAAGTATAAGTAATTATACTTCATAAGGTTTAAACGCCAAAACCGAATACGTAACCAAACGGACTACGCTAACGTCCAAATATTCAATTATATAATTAATATATAATATAACCACCCTTGTAAATATAATATCCCAAAAGATCCATAAATTCTCATTTATGTATGATAATCCATTAAATCTATATTTTATAAAGTATACGACTTTAAGCTTAAAATAGCTCAATTATATAACCCAATTTCAATACGAAAACCACCGGGCGTTCACCACGTCCCGTTCAATACCCAAATGTATAAATAATAATAAAATAGCCATCAGGGCCCCACAACAAACCGGCAACCCAAATCATGCATATACCTCAATGCAAATCCTTTTAATATATTTCAATCAAAGTCAAACCAAGACTTTAAAACAATTATCACATTCAAGATTTAGAACAATTGTTAAATCTCCTTTCATGCATTTCATGCCATTCATTGAAATCATGTTCGTTTGAAAACAAAGTCCACTCACCGTTGGTCCTACGCTGCATAACCCTAAAGGGTCCCACTTGCTGCGTAGCAGAAACAGAGTACCTAAAGTGATAGATACGAGGATTGGATTAGTACCGTGAACCGAATGAGAATCGTAAACTTAAATCCTACCAAAACCCGACTTAACGTGCACGTACGTCGTACTAAAGATTCTAAGGTCAAACTACCTCTTTAAACCACTAGTGGGACCGCCCCGGAAGACTCACGGTCGACCGGCGGTCAAACACCCCATTTCGGTCAACCCGGGCCCGCGGAGCCCATGACCTCCAAATCGATCCGGACATTCCTAGAAGTCCAACAAAGTCAACTACGTGGTAAGGCAACCTCGGGAGACGCTCGGTCAACCCCGGTCAAACTTGGTCAAACCTACCCGAATAGGTCAAACCGGCCCGTGGGTCCCATGACCTCCAAACTTAGATCTGAAAGTTCCTACAGGTTCAACCCGACCTAAACAACGTGTCTTCAAGGTTTGGTCTCGATCGAACGGTCGGATTACTCACGATCGGACGGTAACCGGGTTACCTAACCCTAGGGTTAATGATTCGGAGTATCCGGGACTCCGATTCTTGGTCCGTTTGTTCCTACACGATCCTAGAGGTACAGGAAACAACATACTTGGAAATGGGACCGATCCGACGGCACGAACATATCGAACCCGGATAACGCATAATAGGCGTAAATCCGTTCGACCGTCAAACGATAACCAAATTGGAATCCGAGCACACCTACACGCTTAGGAAGACATGGGGAACATTTTAGGACACAATGGACCACCACAACAGTGCCCCGACACCCGCTTGAATTGGGTGTGCATAGTAATTCTGGTGACCAGAAAAACTCCAAACCAAGGGTCAATACTTCAGGTATAGGTTCAACTCAACAAGTTGAGCATTTTATTCAATTACGGCAACATCTAGTTTGGCCGGCAAGTGGCCGGAAATTCCAACTCAAAACCGGCCAAAAATGGGTTTCTACAACGAACAACCTAGGCTTGAAACCGATCTACAATACCTATATAAATGGATAGAGCACGAAGAGTAGATGAAGTTTCATACCTCACTTGACCGAAACGGTTGCCGGAGTCGCCGGAAAACTCGTCGGAAATTTCGATAAGCATCGAACTTTCAGTCGCTCCAGTTTTAATTCCTTGGGTTTCCGAGATGGGATAATGGGCAGGCTATGTAGAGGACGAAGAGACGAAGATTTTGGGACTGGAATCACCTGAATTGGACACTGGACGGAGGAGAAATCGCCAGTCAAAGTGACTGGTCCGTGAAGGGAGAAAAATGGGAGGAAGAGAGGAAGAATCGGGGAAGAAAAAGAGCCATATATATATATAGATATATAACCATTTCCCATTATTCCGAAGTATTTACTCAAAGTAGCCATATATATATAAATACTTATATATATATATATATATATAATCAAGGTATACGTATTATTAATCATAGGGTTTTAACACAAAAACCAAGTATGAAATCAAATGGACTATACTAACGTCCAAATATTCAATTATATAATTAAAAAATAATATAACGGTTCCAAGCTTAATATAGCTCTTTTATATAACTAAAATCCAATACGAAAACCACCGGGCGCTCACCACGTCCCGTTCAATACCCCAAAGGTATAAATACTAATAAAATATAACATTAGGGCCCCACATAAAATCCGGCAACCCAAATCATGCATTAAACTCAAATACTAGTTCTTTTAGTACTTTTCAACCAAAGTCAAACAAGACTTAAACATTCAAGACTTAAAACAATTATTAAATCTCATTTATGCAGTTCATGCAATTCATTCAAATCATGCTCAGTTGAAAACAAAGTCCACTCACCGTTGGTCCTATGCTGCACAACCCTCAAAGGGTCCCGCTTACAGGGTACGCAAAGTCAAGGTACCTAAAGCGTTAAATACGAAGATTGGATTAATACCGTGAACCGAACGAGAACCTTAACTTCAAATTCTACCAAAACCCGACTTAACATGCACGTACGTCCTACGAATGATTCTAAGGTTAAACTACCTCTTTTAACCAGTGGGACCGCAAAGGAAGACTCACGGTCAACCGGCGGTCAAACATCCCATTTCGGTCAACCCGGGTCCGCGGAGCCCACGACCTCCAAACTTAGATCCGAAAGATCCTACAGGTTCAACACGACCTAAACAATGTGTCCTAAAAGTTTGGTCTCGATCGGACGGTCGGATCGCTCACGATCGCACGATCGGACGATTACGGTTTATTTCAAGCTTCAAGTGATTGATGCGGAGTATCCTGGACTCCGAATCACGATCCGTCAAATTCTATAAATCCTAGAAATACGAGGAACAATATACGTGAATTCGGATTCGATCCAACGGTCCAAACACATCGAACCCACGAAACGCGCAATAGGCATACGTTGGTTCGATCGTCAAACGAGGTCTGAATCAGAATCCGCGCATACGTACGCGTTCGTAACTACACAAGGGACACATTGGGACAAAGAACCACCACCACACTGCCGCCACGGGCCGCCACACGCCCCGCCGACCGGTGGGTGTCTAGATCAAATTCCGATGATCATAAAATCGTTGAATCAAAGGGCAAGACCTATACCAAAAGACTCAGAACGATCCCAGGAGTCCAAAATCGGTGACACCCAACCAAGAACCGGCCGGCAACCGCCCAAACTCCGACGCAAACTCCGGCCAAAACTGGGTTTCAGATCAGATGTTCTAGGCTACAAATTGAAGGCAATCAACCCCACAGATAGCTAGGGCTCGAGAAAAGGATGAGAAAACACACCTGGTTTGACGAGATTGGTGGCCGGAACTGGCCGGATCGATGCCGTGAGTTTTGGGTGAAAACCGGATGGTTTTCTGCATTTTCCGGAGAGGATCTGCGGCGGTGGCGTCGGGGGTTGGTCGGGATAGATCGGGATGGTTTGGCGGTTGAGCAGTGCGGCCGTGGCCGGTGGTGGTCGTCTGCGGTGGTTGCCAGCCAAACCATGGCCGGCTGGGGTTTGTCACGCGAGAGAGAGACGACCGAGAGAGAGAGAGAGAGAGAGAGAGAGAGAGAGAGAGAGATTCCTGGTTTCTGATTGGCCCACGTGGCTTATATCAAAATATCGCGAAAAATCAAATGACGCTTACGTCCTCAAATCCATCCGAAGCTCGTATCGAGACGTTCCTCCCGTCAACGGACTCGTTTCGACGAGCTAGACGCAATGGCGCAACTCGTTTCGCCAAATTCCGTCCCGAAACTAACGTTGACCAAAATGCCCCTTTAATATTTAATTTCCAATTTAATTCAATTTATTCATTTTAATTCCTTTTAATTTCCCAAATTATCCAATTTAATTATTTTAGTTTCTGTTAATTTATTTATCATATTTTTGGGTCAGGGATGTCACAGTTCAATTGTTTATTTCCTCTCTTTTATTTTACTTTTGTATTTGCAATTTATAAAAGTTTCTTTATTTCTTACAACAGGATTCCGTTGTTCATGCTGCTGCAACTGAACAAAAGCAAGATGAAACGGTAAAATCTCTAAAATTTGCTTTTTTTTTGCTTTTTAAATTTTAAATATACGTCGTTATTTTAATTTCTCGGCGTTTTAAATTAAAACAATGACGGTAAATATTTACCAACGTCTTACGTCGGTTTGCATTTGTTTAACCGCCGTCTAAATTCTATACTACGTCGGCTTTTGAAGTAACCTTCATTTGTATTTAAATACCACGACGGTTTAAATATTTATTTCCTCTCCTTTATTTTTTTTTGTATTTGCAATTTCCACAACTTTCTTTATTTCTAGGAATAGGATTTCTCAAAGCTAGACCTTCCACCTCCTCTGTTAGCCCTTTGCCAATATGCTGAGAATACATTGAAGGCTTCGGACCTAACTTTGAGAATTTCAATGGCAGAGGATGTGTTTGGGGTTTGAGCATGATGCCTACATCTTGTATGAAGATATTTTTCATTTTTCATTTTGTTTCTTTTATATTAAATAACTCAATTGATTTTATATATTTAGGTACCTATTTGACTATTTAAAAATGGCAAATATGGTAAACCTTGTTGGCCTTGTCGACCCTGCACAAGTGAGCTCTCAATCTGGATCGTTGTCTCACAGATCAAAGAATCTGGCAAACAGACTGCAAACGGCGGCAGGTTTTGAACAAATTTTCTTGGTCCCTTATAATACAGGGTTAGTACCATTAACAATATTTTGTTTGTAATTAGACAACTTTAAACTATATTTAACCTATATCCTATCATTTTCTGTAGGGGTCATTGGGTGTTGGTGATTGTGAGACCAGAAAAGGAGACGGTATATTATATAGATTCATTGCCAAAGCTCTCCATTAACGAGGAACTCAAAAATGTTGTGAATACATAAGTTGATCTACTACATTGTGTGTTCGTACTCTAAAATATTTTTCATTAACAAAGTGTTGTCTTCAAACAGTGCAATCAAAATCTATAACGCACACGTAGGCAAACAAGGTCGTAAATCAGCCATATGGAAAGTTCTACAAGGCACTCCTCGACAACCATCCAATGTAGAGTGTGGCTACTACGTCATGCGTTTTATGAGAGATATAATCCAGGATCCCACACTATCATTTGAGAAGAAGGTATTAAACTAAATTTAAGTTAAATTTCTCATTTTTTTAAACTAAGATGAGAGTAATTGAAAAACCGACGTTTGTGACATCCCTGACCCAATTTAATTGAATTTATTCAATTTAATAATTTTGGCGAAATTACAGTTTGATATTAAACCGACGTTTATATTTTTAAAAACGACGGTTTGATATTAAACCGACGTTTGTATACATTTAACACGTCGGTTGTTTTATATATTTGCAGTTTGAGAAGAAAAAGGAACCTGTAACGTATGCCCAAGCAGACATTGATAAAGTCAGGAAAGAATGGGTAGAATTTGTGAACAATCAGAGAGAGGATAACTAATATGAACAATATTGTAAAAGTGTATATATATTTTTTTGTAATTATATTACGATCAATGATATTTGTTTTGAGTGCTTAATTTATATGATCACCTAATTAAAAGAAATAAATGACAAAGATAGCTGTAATTTCTTAAAAAACAACACGGTATATAAAATCAACGTCGGTTATGAAAAGACCGTACTTAAATTCAAAAGGATTATGACGGCGGTAATTAATTAAAAAGCAACGTTGTAAATAAAATCAACGTCGATTATTAATATACAACGTTGTAACTTAAAACACCTTCGGTTATTAAAAATTTCACGATGTCTAAAACATATAGGACGGCGTTTGTAAATATTTAACGCCTTGTAAAGCCTTAAAACGACAAGATATTTAAAACTGATTAACTACGACGGCAGTAATTCCATTTGAATCGCCGTTGTAACTGAAAACACTGTCGGTTATTAAAAATTTCACGACGTCTAAAACATATAGGACGGCGTTTGTAAATATTTAACGCCTTGTAAAGCCATAAAACAACGAGATATTTATAACTGATTAACTACGATGGCGGTAATGCCATTTTAATCGCCGTTGTAAGTGAAATTAACGCCCTTTTTTAAATGCACGTGATTTTAAAATTAATTATTTTTTAAATATTTTTTTATTTTCCTCCCCTTTTAAAATAAAATATTATTTAAATTCCAAAATTTAATTAACACTGTACCTTAAACTTCAATGCCTTATTAACACCCCAACCATTCCACACTTACACTACGTCGTTTTTAGCTTCCGATCGATGTTAAACAAATTTAATTTCTAAATTCTTAATATGAAAACCTCAACAAATTTTTCAAATCTTAAGATTTTCTTTCTTTCTTTCTTTAGTGTACGTCTACCACTTGTTTCGCACGCAACTAAGGGTTCTAAACTATTCGACTCAGGGATGTTACATATACTTTCACAACATAACCCTAAGGTTTAGGTGATCCATTGATGACCATAAATAAAAAATATATGAAATCCTAATTGTAGCTTGCTATTATAGAAGGCATTGTAGTAAGGAGTCTGTAGAAATTCTCGGTTTATTATTCCCATACTTGTGTATTTTTTTATAATTTTTGTGAAATTTAGGGTTTAGGGTATAGGGTTTAGAGTTTATTAAAACGATGCCGGTTTCCTCTGCGCTGCTTTTTGTTTATTACATGGTAACGCGCGTTCGAATCCCAGGAAAAACAGGACCCTAATATTTATTTTAAATTTAAAACGGCGGTTTAATAGTGTTCGACGGTGAAAACAGTTTACAACGTCCCTAACGTTAAATAAACCGACGTTTATGTTTTTAATTAGACGTCGTATTTTACTTTCTGACGTCTTTTAAAAACGCGGTCTTTGAAAATTTGACTGCGATCTAAAATTTTAAGAATTCGACCTAAACCCTATAACATTTCACTCTCTCTCTTCAACTCAAATTCTAACCTTAAAGTTTACGCTCTCCGTCCTTAGTAGTATCAGATTGCGCTCTCCCTCCCAAAGAATTGGTGGTATTCTCGAAGCTCAGTGTACTGTAAGTACAAGCCCTAATCTCACATGCTTGTACTACTATATTGTTTGAAGTTATTGCGTTAAATCTTCTAACCTAATCTGACATGCTTGTGAACTCCGTAATTGTTTTCATTAAATTTGTTTTGCTAGCTATGGGTTCTTAACATACGTTTTGGGAGCTATGGGTTCTATAGGTTGAAAAATATATGTTTTGGGAGCTGTGAATCGGGAATGGAATCTGAAAAACCCCATTTATTGTTTGCATGCTTTTCATAATAACTCTCTGTTAAGGGTTCTTATTGTTTGTTTGGCTATGGGTTCTTAGAAAATGAACGGCATAGGATTTTTATTGTGTGTATAACATACGACGACGGTCGTTGTAATAAGCGTAAATCTGTATTATCTTTATACGTCTGCAGTTCTTTTACTTCTGACGTATGAAATCTGAAATACATTTTTAATTGTTTTGGTAGCCTTAAGACGACGGTTATTTTATTTACCGTCGACTGTATTACAATAACACGTCCATAATTTTGTAAAAACCGACGTCTGAACCTGTGTTTCAAAAAATATATTATTCTCTGCTCTTTCGATACCTTAGTTCTTTTATTGCTTGTCTTTTCACTTTATTATATATATATATATATATATATATATATATATATATATGATTGTATAGTGTTGGAGATGGATAAGTCATGGATGCATGCGGATAGCAGGTCGAAGGCATATGAGTTAGGCGTGGAAGGATTTTTGAATTTTGCCATAGAAAATATTTTAACTACAACACATATTCATTGTCCTTGTGTTAAATGTGGGAATTTTCGATTGTTTGGTATTGGAATTATAAGGGACCACTTATTCTTTAATGGAATCGATCAAAGCTATAAGAGTTGGACATTTCATGGATAACCTTGGCAATTACTCATGCTAGTAGAAATGTGGAAGAAGATGATGACCATAGTTTTGTCTCTGAAGAAATAGAGATGGGTGATAATGATTTAGGCGATGTTGGATCCGATCCTGCTGAGTTTGCCAATTTGATTGGGGATGGAGATCAACCCTTGTACCCTGGTTGTAGTAAGTTCACCAAGTTGTCGGCATTAGTGAAGTTATATAATTTGAAAGCAAAACAGGGGATGAGTGATATATGTTTTGCAGAATTATTGATATTCCAAGGAGATTTGCTTCCAGAAGGAAATACAATACCCAACTCTATGTATGAGGCAAAAAAAACTTTAGCTGCGTTGGGAATGAGTTATGAGAAAATTCACGCATGCCCCAATGCCTGCATCTTGTATAGGAAGGCTTATGAATATTCAACTAATTGTCCTACTTGTGGTATCTCAAGGTGGTAGGAAGGCAAAGACTCGATCTTGAAAGAGGGTATGCCAGCGAAGGTGGTGTGGTATTTTCCGCCAATTCCAAGGTTTAAAAGGATGTTTCAATCATGTAAGACCGCTAAGAGTTTGACTTGGGATGCTAATAGAAAATCAATTGACGGTCATATGTCTCATCCAGTGGATTCCCCATCTTGGAAACTTGTTGATAATAAATTGCCCGAATTTGGTCAAGAGCCGAGAAACTTGAGATTGGCTCTGTCTTCTGATGGATTCAATCCCCACAGTTCATTAAGTAGCAGATACAGTACATGGCCAGTTATCTTAGTTACATATCTCCCACCATGGCTATGCATGAAACGAAAGTTCATGATGTTGACCTTATTGATTTCCGGTCCTAAACAACTCGAAAATGATATAGACGTCTACCTAGAGCCTTTGATTGATGATTTAAAATCTTTGTGGGATGGGATTAGGGGAGTGTCTGATGCACACATAGGAGAATACTTTACACTAAGAGGTGTATTACTGTGTACAATTAATGATTTTCCTGCATATGGAAACTTATCTGGTTGTGTCGTTAAAGCATATAAAGCTTGTCCAATATGCGGTGATGATACACCTAGTCACATGTTGAAACATGGCCACAAAATTTGTTACATCGGGCATATAAAATGGTTACCACATATCATCCATATCGGAGGCAGCGTGCAGCTTTTAATGGGAAACACGAATATGACACGACTCCCGAGCCATTACCGGAGAACAAGTGCTGCAGATGGTTGAAGGTATTAATTACAAGTGGGGCTCGAAAAAAGGGGGAGGTGGAGGTGAAAATGATGGTGACAGAGTTTGTTGGAAGAAGAGATCAAAATTCTTTGATCTCGAGTATTGGAAATACCTTCCTGTGAGGCATGCCCTGGATGTTATGCACATTGAGAAGAATGTTTGCGATAATATCATTGGCACGCTGTTGGAGATTCCTGGAAAAAATAAAGATCAGATTGTTGCTCGGTTAGATTTATTAAACATGGGGGTCAAAACTGATTTGCAACCCGAGTATGGAGAAAGACGTACTCACTTACCTCCAGGGCCTTGGAATTTGTCAAGAGCAGAAAAGAGAGCGGTTTGCAATTCTTTCTATGGTATGAAGGTCCCTGAAGGTTATTCTTCAAATATAAAAAATCTTGTATCTTTACAAGATTCAAGACTTCTTGGCCTTAAATCACATGATTGTCATACCTTGATGCAACAATTGCTCCCTGTGGCAATTCGTTCTGTTTTGGAGAAGCCTGTAAGGTATGCAATAACTCGATTGTGTTTCTTCTTCAATGCTATATGTGCAAAGATGGTAAATGTTTCCAAGCTAGATAAATTAGAAGAAGATGTAGTAGTTACTCTGTGTTTGCTTGAGAAATACTTTCCCCCTTCATTCTTTGATATCATGGTTCATCTAGTAGTACATCTTGTCAGAAAAGTTCGTCTATGTGGGCCAGTTTATTTTAGGTGGATGTATCCGTTTGAAAGATATATGAAAGTGCTAAAGGGGTATGTTCAGAACCGTACTCATCCTGAAGGTTGCATTGCTGAGTGGTATATAGTTGAAGAATCTGTAGAGTTTTGCACCGAGCATTTGTCTGATGTTATTACAGTTGGAGTGCCATCAAGCCAGAAGATGAGACTTTCAAAGCCATTATCAGGTTGCACAATGAGCTTAGTTGATCAAGACTTGTTGAACCAAGCACATCTATATGTCTTGGAGAATACGGAGGAATTCCTACCCTATATCGAGTATGAGTTTTATTCTTTAAGTAGCCATTTTAAATTATTGATCCTTATGTTTATCTTATTTACAAGGGACCGTAATGCTTGAATTTTTGGTGTCATGTAGGGAACATATGCTCCACATCAAGACCACTTATCCAAAATTTAGAAAGAGAACAAAGTGACTGCAAGATAAGCACAATAGCACTTTCATTCAATGGCTACGCTTTAAGATATATGTTATTGAATAACAAATTGGACTTTTAATTTTCTTCTTTCTATGTTAGATTGAATTAAGATATGATTAATTTGCAGGTTGAAAGTGAACTTAATGTTGAAGACAATAATGACGTATCAGAAAATTTGAGGTGGCTAGCAGCTGGTCCAAGCCTTGCAGTGCCATCATATAAGAGTTATCTTATTAATGGTGTTAAATTTAACACCAAGGCACAAGATGATGTGCGAACTTTTGAAAATAGTGGAGTTTATTTACTTGCACATACTATGCAAGTTGCTAGTGTTAAGGATAAAAACCCGATTGTCTCCAATATGAGTTTTTATGGTGTCATTCAAGAAATTTGGGACCTTGACTACCAAAAGTTTAGTATCCCAGTTTTTAGGTGCGATTGGATAGATAACAATTCCGGCCTTGTAGTTGACGAACTTGGATTTACCCTTGTAGATCTGAGTAAAATTGGACATAGGAATGACCAATTTGTTATGGCTTCTCAAGTCAAACAAGTATTTTTTGTTGACAACCCAATGCATCATGGTTGGTCGGTAGTGTTATCAATGCCTAATAGAGAATATAATGATGTTATTGGTGATGATGTGCTAGATGATGTTAGAATTGAGTGTGAGCCTTTTACTAGAGGGATACCCAATGTTGACTTATTTGATGACCTAGTGGGTGAGTTTGGGAATGAAAATATTAGAGATGGGTGTGAAGATATATGGATTGATTGATTTTTGTAATGTATGACATTAGCTATGTAGTTAGTTGTATGACATTAATTTTGTAATAAATTGTAATGTTTGACATTATATTTACAATTTTTCATTATGCAGATTTTGGGTTCAAGCAGTAAAAGACGGCCAGTATTAAAAATACTGGGTTCAAGCAGTAAAATACGACGGTCCAGGTAACAAATAAAAAAACAAACGTCTAAATCATAAACAACGTCGTATTTCAGCAAACGACGTGGAATGACAATGTAAACCTCAGTAGATTGCCATTTGAATTTGAAAAACACGACGGTTAATCAGAATGTAATGCCATACGAACAACAACGACGGTGAAGTTCAGAAGCTAATAATAAAAATTCACGTCGGAGTATTAAAAAAAGTAACATTTCAAAATAAATAATACGACGGTAAAGTTAAAAATCCGACGTCTGAAAGGACAACAACAGCCACTCAGTTTAATAATTGACGTGGAAGCTCTTCTAAACGACGGTAAAATAATAATTAATGTCGTCTCAAATATTACAGACGGCCGTGTTTATATGAAAACCGAAGTTTAAGAAAGAAACCACGGCCGTATAAATATTCTTTCGGTAGTAGTAATAATTAACAACGGCGGGGATCAACACTAACCGACGGTAGTATTGTACTCACCACGGCGGTTTAATTTAGATAGTTGACGTTAAATGAATTATCAACGTCGGTTTCATTATATTAACTGCCGTAAAATATGTTATAAAGGTCGTTAAATTAATTATTTAGGAAGTGGTAAATGTTTTTTACGTCGGTGAAGTTTGATTAAGGACATGTAATTGGCTTTATACGTCGCTATTATTCTAGAAGCGGCGTATAATGTACTAGAAATTTGCCATTCTTGTGTTTTTGTAGTAATTAGACGTTGGTATCGTTGACTTTTTGCCGTGGTTAATCTATCTGACTGCGGTAACAATGGAATTTTGGACTTGTAAAGCCTTTGAGACGTCACTAATTTATGAAAGCGTCGTCTAAGGTTATCGATTTTGCCTTATAAAGGATCTTTTATTGTTAGTAGACGTCGGTTGTGTTAATATAAATGACATAGTATTTATTAGAAACGTTGTTAAATTAATTATTTGGGAAGTGGTACATGTTTTTTACGTCGGTGAAGTTTGATTAAGGGACATGTAATTGGCTTTATACGTCGCTATTATTCTAGAAGCGACGTACAATGTACGAGAAATTTTCCTTTCCGTGTTTTTGTAGTAATTAGACGTCGGTATCTTTGACTATTTGCCGTGGTTCATTTATCTGACGGCGGTAACAATGGAATTTTGGACTTATAAAGCCTTTGAGACGTCACTAATTTTATGAAAGCGTCGTCTAAGGATGTCGATTTTCCATTTTATGAAGCTTTTATTGTTATTAGACGTCGGTGTTGTTATTATAAATGACGTAGTTTTCCTTAACAACGTTGGTTAATAACCGTCGTGGGTTTATACATAATAGATGTTGGTCGATTTCACGGCGGTTTTAAATCACCCTAGACGGCGGTGGATTCCCGTCGTCTATTTCGATTTTTGTAGTAGTGCAACCACTAGAAAACTATGCAATGCACCAACCACTCCACTTACGGTTCGAAATTAATACGAACTTGAAGTGTCCAATTCTTTGACCAATTGATTTAGGATCAACCCCAAAACTTGGTCAACATCATAATATGGTGGGACGAGTCATTTGGTGAGTTTTGAGTGAAATCTAATCAATAGAACTATGCAATGCACCAACCAATCCATTTACGGCACAAACTATGTGCATATTTGAATTGTCAATTTCTTTGACCAATTCTTTTTGGATCGAGCCCAAAACTTGGTCAACAACATAATATGGTGGGAGGAGTCATTTGGTGAGTTTTGAATGAAATCCAATCACTAGAACTATGCAATGCACCAACCACTGCACTTATGGTTCAAAATTAATACGAACTTGAATTGTCCAATTGCTTTGACCAATTGATTTCGGATCGAGCCCAAAACTTGGTCAACATCGAATTATGGTGGGAGGAGTCATTTGGTGAGTTTTGAGAGAAATCCAATCACTAGAACTATGCAATGCGCAACCACTCCATTTAGGCCACGAACTTCGTACGAACTTGAAGTTTCCAATTTCTTTGAGCAATTGATTTCGGATCGAGCCCAGAACATGGTCAACATCATAAAATGGTGGGAGGAGTCATTTGGTGAGTTTTGAGTTAAATCCAATCACTAGACCTTTGCAATGCTCCAACCACTCCATTTACGACACGAACTTTGTACAAACTTGAAGTGTCCAATTTCTTTGACCAATTGATTTCGGATGAAGCCCAAAACTTGGTAACCATCATAATATGGTGGGAGGTGTCATTTGGTGAGTTTTGAGTGAAATCAAATCATTAGAACTATGCAATTCACCATCCACACCACTTACAGTTCGAAATTAATACGAACTTGAAATGTCAAATTTCGTTGACCAATTGATTTCGGATAGAGCCCAAAACTCGGTCAACATCATAATATGGTGGGAGGAGTCATTTGGTGAGTTTTGAGTGAAATCCAATCACAAGAACTTTGCAATGCCCAACCACACCATTTACGGCACGAACTTCGTACGAACTTGAATTGTCCAATTTCTTTGACCAATCCATTTCGGATTTAGCCCAAAACTTGGTCAACATCATAATATGGTGGGAGGAGTCATTTGGTGAGTTTTGAGTGAAATCCAATCACAAGAACTATGCAATGCACGAACCACTGCACTTACGGTTCGAACTTAATACGAACTTGAAGTGTCCAATTTCTTTGACCAATTGATTTCGGATCGAGCCCAAAACTTGGTCAACATCATAATATGGTGGGAGGAGTCATTTGTTGAGTTTTGAGTGAAATCCAATCACTAGAACTATGAAATGCAGCAAACACTCCATTTACGGCATGAACTTTGTACGAACTTGAAGGGCCCAATTTCTTTGAGCAATTGATTTTGGATCGAGCCCAGAACCTGGTCAACATCATAATATGGTGGGAGGAGTCATTTGGTGAGTTTTGAGTGAAATCCAATCACTAGAACTTAGCAATGCTCCAACCACTCCATTTACGGCACGAACTTCGGACGAACTTGAATTGTTCAATTTCTTGGACCAATTCATTTTGGATCGAGCCCAAAACTTGGTCAACATCATAATATGGTGGGAGGAGTCATTTGGTGAGTTTCGAGTGAAATCCAATGACTAGAACGATGCAATGCACCAACCACTATGCTTACGGTTTGAAATTAATACGAACTTGAAGTGTGAAATTTCTTTGACCAATTGATTTCGGATCAAGCCCAAAACTTGGTCAACATCAAAATATGGTGGGAGGAGTTATTTGGTGTGTGTTGAGTGAAATCCAATCACAAGAACTATGTAATGCACCAACCACTCCATTTATGGGACGAACTTCGTACAAACTTGAAGTGCCCAATTTCTTTTACCAATTGATTTCAGATCGAGCCCAAAACTTGGTCAACATCACAATATGGTGGGAGTAGTAATTTGTTGAGTTTTGAGTGAAATCCAATCACTATAACTATGCAATGCACCAACGACTGCACTTATGGTTCAAAATTAATACGAGCTTGAATTGTCCAATTGCTTTGACCAATGGATTTCGGATGGAGCCCAAAACTTGATCAACATCGTATTATGGTGGGAGGAGTCATTTGGTGAGTTTTGAGTGAAATCCAATCACTAGAACTATGCAATGCACAACCACTCCATTTACAGCACGAACTTCGTACGAACTTGAAGTTTCCAATTTCTTTGAGCAATTGATTTCGGATCGAGCTTAGAACATGGTCAACATCATAAAATGGTGGGAGGAGTCATTTGGTGAGTTTTGTGTGAAATCTAATTACTAGAACTTTGCAATGCTCCAACCACTCCATTTACGGCACGAACTTGGTACGAACTTGAATTGTTCAATTTCTTGGACCAATTCATTTTGGATCGAGCCCAAAACTTGGTCAACATCATAATATGGTGGGAGGAGTCATTTGGTGAGTTTCGATTGAAATCCAATCACTAGAACGATGCAATGCACCAACCACTATGCTTACGGTTCGAAATTAATACGAACTTGAAGAGGGCTACAATGCATCACTCAGTTATAAACATGAGATTAGAGTTAAACCATAAGGGACTTAACTCGAAAAGATGAAGAACTTGCATTAATATGATCTCAAGAAGGATGCCAAACACTTAAAAGTTGCAAAATGAATGCAATTCAACCACATGACATTTAAGATCAATTTAGGTCTTTAACATAGGTTGTAATGGGCCCAAAGGTGTAAGGTGAGTAAGAAATGAAATGTATGGATAAAACAAAGTCCAAGGAACTCACAATGTAAGAGCATAAAACAATTGTTTCCATGACTTCGAATAATCATGATTGGATATTTTTTTTTTTACATGATCAAAACTACTTATACCTCCATTCTTTTAATTGAACAAACACCAATTTATTTTGAGGCCAATAAAGAAACCCAAAAATGAAATTTCATTCAACCACCACTTAATCACAACTTTTCTCTTTTCTTTCACCAATTGTGTGATTTTAATTTTTTTTTCGAAATGTAACACCTCTTCCAAAACTTAGTATGAAAAACACATCACAATTAAAGCTCATGAGTTCCTTAGAAAAGGTAAATACTTGTTTTTCAGGCTAAGGCGAGGAAATATAATTGGTTAAATGAAAGAAAAGGTTTACATGTAGGCTCAAAATGGTTAACAATGGAAAATCATGCTTAAGCATGCATAAGGTTAGCTTGAAAGGCACAAACGATCCAAAGAGGGCCTTAATATCATTTCTCAAATGTCATGTAATCAAATTTGCAAAAGAATGAATGATTTTTAAGTGTTCAACCAAATCAATGAATAATGAGATCAAACAACAACTTAGATGACAAGAAAATAAGAGTATGTGTATGACACATGAAATGAAGGACAAGGCTCAAAAGCTTACATTATATAGTTATACAAGTTTAATTTATGCTTGATACAATTCTTTGGATCATGCAAATCCTTTAATTGGAAAATTATGAAACAAATGGCAAGTGTAAAGAAGGTTTCGAACATATCATGCTAGAACGATGCCAAAAGTTGTAATTATTATTTTTTAAAATTTTTTTTTTTGAAATAAAAAGAAATCCAATTTTCATTTAAGTCATGCAAACATTTATCACAATCTCATCATATGTGTTCGGAAAGTGACTCAAAATAAAAACAAAGCAAGACTAAAATAAAACAGAAAAACAAGAATTTTTTTTTAAATTTTATTTTAAGAAAAACCAAATTTACTTGCTAAACTCTAATACCCCCAAACTTAGAAATGAACATTGTCCTCAATATTTAAAAATTAGGCACAAGTAATGTCATAACAACAATTAAAAGGTATTAAAGCAAATTAATATCACAAAATACAATAATTAAACTACAAAACAAAATAAAATAACTACAAAATAAAAATTGCAAAACAACCAAACGAGAAAAAAAAAATTTAAAATTAAAATAAAACTAAACAGTAAGCCCTAAACACACAAGCTTACGCAAATTGAAACCCAAAAAACTTTGAAGCCCAAAGTCCACAATTTTGATACCCAAACCATCGTTAAACCCGACCCACAATGAATTTCGAAGCCCACAAGTTTTAAAATTTTTTTTTTAAAAAATTTAAATTTTTTTAATTTTTAGTATTTTTTTTTACGTGGGAAGTGGATTCTGAAACGGGGGTCCATATGTCGTCTCGGGCAACGAAGCAAGAGCCACTTGTCGACACATAGAGGCGCCTGAGCTTTTGCGCTTCCCCAAGCAGAAATTACGGGCGCCATGGAAAGACGCGAAGACTTTGTGGAACGCATTCGTTCATAAGGGGCACGTCGCGACAAATTGGGAACGGTGGAAAGCCAGAAGGCTGTGGAGCTCGAGTGGTGCTAGGGTTTGACGTTTATAAAAGGAAACTAAGGAAAAAAAAGAATTACATCCACACGGAAGAGAGAAAAGAAAGAAGAAAAGAGAGAGGAAAGAAAAGAAAAAGAAGAGAGAAGAGAGAAAAAGAAGAGAAAGCAAGCAGAAAGAAAATGTCGTCTTCCTTCCCATTTTCGCTCGATCTTAACCTAGCTCAACCAATTCAGACGTCGAATCAAGGAGCGGCACCAGTGTGGATGCCCTACTTTGGCTCAGCACGAGGGCCCGTGACAGTAAACGACACAATACTCATGGACAACGAAGTTGCCCTTGGAGTTGCAAGGAGTTTAGTGACTCCCAGAGATGCATGAGTGCTCGGGGAAATGTGTGACAATCGAATCGTGAGTGATGCCATGGCAGCATCGCAGAATGTGGTTGAGGATTGTCAAGGCATTATAAAGGACTTGAAAAAGGAGAGGACAAGGATGGTGGAATTTAATCGACGTCAGCTAGAAGGATTGCAGGCAGAGAATAAACAGCTATCAGCTATGGTAGATTTGTATGCTAAAGACATGCGCACGAATCTAGAGTCTATTGGGCGACCGGGTAAGCGCAAGCAACCAGAGCACGAGACAAGTGGTGCTCAAGCCAAGAGTGCAGCCATAAGTGCGATCTTTGGGAGCTCAAGTGATGGGCCCCAAGAGGCTGTGCGTGAAGACCCAAAAGATGACGTCCAGACGGCTAAACTAAAGGTTCCAATTTTGGAATCAGGAAGCGTGCCATGATGATGCTGATGCTGATGAAGATGAAGATGAAAACTATGAAGAAGAAGAAGAAGAAGAAGAAGAAGAAGAAGAAGAAGTTTTATTTTGTTGTATTTTATTTTATTTTTTTTTGTTTTGTTGTTTTTTTTTAATTATTAATTTTGTTGTTTTTTTTTGTTTTTAAGTTTTTAGTGATGCAGCCTTATTTAGAGTAAATTTTTTTAAATTTTTAAATTTTTAACACTCAGAAACAAACTAACACACCACATAAAAATTAAAATAATAATAATAAAAAATCACAGACTATAAAACAACTAAACGGAAAAGAAAACAAAGAAGTTCCAAATTGCAAATTTATTTTCTTTTATTATTATTATTTTTTTAAAATTATTATTAAGCAAAAATACAATACCCAAACTTAAATTTTTATTTAAGCTAAACTATTATTGTAAATAAAAAATAATTTATTTTAAGAACACACAATTATACAAGCAACTCTAGGATGACCAATTAAGGGCCTCGTAAAACACAATCGGGGTTCCGGAAGGTTGGAGGGGTCACAATGGTTCCGCTTAAAACCCAAACTTCTTAGACACCGAAGGTGTCGCCTAAAGAACTCCTAGACACTGCATTGACGGAGACGCTCACTGGAGTTACCACGAGTCAGCTCATATGAAAAATCTTTTTAATTTTTTTAATAAATTATAAAAGAAACAGAAAATTAAAATTACTAAAATAATAACAATACAAGTAAAAGAGAAAGGATTGGATACTCCCCCTTGAAGAGATTAGGTCGAGCATGGATGCATTTGGAGGTCGCTACTCCTCCCACTACTCCATACTTTCTATCCTTTGAAGTTGCCTTCTCTCTCCCTTTTTATTGAGCTATCTCATATTGCTAAAACAAACATAGAACTTGAAATGGAATTAAAAGGATTAGGAAATAAAAGCTGAAATGAAAAGGAAAAAGGAAAGTAAAACAAGTAGGGAAAGAAAATAGAACCAAACTATGCCGTCAATCCCCGGCAACGGCGCCAAAATTTTGTTAACTCGCAAGTGCACGAGGCGTTGGGTAGTATAGCATGTGTAAGTACGAGGTTGATCCCACGAGGATTGATGATAGATTGATTCAATTTGATTCCCTTCACAAAACAGAAATGAAAAGAAAATAAATAAAACAAGAAAGAAAGAAAAGAAATTAATTAACTCAAGCAAATTAGTTACCAAGTTCAATTTAGATTCACAGATTGATTCTAGCTAAAGTATGATTAAGCCATGGTGTCTAGTCCTAACCTTGTATTCCTAATTCCCTAATTAGATCCTTGTTGTCGAATCTAAACCAAGCATTAGAAATCCATTAAGCATAGAAGAATGTTTTACACAACCAAGCATATATCTAATCCCTGTTGTCGAATGTCCATACATACTCTTCCTATTCATAGTTCAATTCAAATTAATGCATGGTGTCTACTCTTAATTCAAACCAAGATAGCTAACATACAAGTTTTAATGGTGATCAATCATTCAAACAAGCATATTAACTTATAAGCATAATGAATAAGAACAAGAACTATAATTGAAACTTGAAAACTAATTAAACTTGAAAACTTAAGAAAAGAATTTACATTAAAATGAAAAATAAATTACAACTAAGAAAAACTTAAAGGAAAATTTAGCAAAAGGATTTTGTTAACAATTGAGAACTAAAAAGGAAAACTAAGAGAATTTGAGGGAGAGAAGGGAGAGGAGCTCTAGAGAGGTGTTTGAGAGCTCCCCCCCTTGGGGTGTGTTTGAAGGTTAGCCAAGCCTCCCATTTATAGGAGAAGGAAAACATCAAACTCACATGCCAATATTCTTCTTGGTTTATTTAATTCATTCTTTTGACAACAAGTTGCATAGCCACCTCAAGTTCACATGGGCATCCATCTCCTTTCATCATTTGGCTAGTTCCCACTTGATGCTTTTGCTTTCTTTATTTCTTTACACAACTCACTTTAATTATGACAAATAACATGCTTCTTCCCCACTATCAACAATAGCACATGCATAGCTAATCATGACCAAGAACTATCAACAATAGCACATGCATAGCTAATCATGACCAAGCAATTGCAGTCTGCTTTTGGGCTCGTTTTGGGCTTGTTCCTCCATTCTGAAAAATCTGGAAAAATATGAATCTTGAATTTCTTTGAATTATCTTTCCAAGCATATGCAGCCCAGCTCAAGGAAAAATCGGAAAGACCTTCAAATGTGATTTTTGGCCCAGTAACGCTGATGCTGCCGATTTTGACCTTAAGCTGCCAAAACTTGTATAACTTTCTCTAGAAGACTCAGAATCATGAACCGTAAAATTCTTCAGAAACTAGACTTCCGCATCTTTCTAATGATGTATGGTTCATTATCTGGTTCTTCCTGAGCAAGTACAGTCCAATCCGTGAAGTTGACTGATCTGCAGACACCGTTTTGAGCTAACTTGTCTCCAAAATGCATTTAATGAGTCATAAGCTTATTACACTGAAACAAACACAAAATATATTAAAAGCACAAGTTTAACTCAAAAACATAACCAAATCATAAGTTAGAAGGGTACAAAATGGTATATAATTATGCACCGATCATCAACATCACAATATGGTGGCAGTAGTCATTTGTTGAGTTTTGAGTGAAATCCAATCACTAGAACTATGCAATGCACCAACCACTGCACTTACGGTTCAAAATTAATACGAACTTGAATTGTCCAATTGCTTTGACCAATAGATTTCGGATCGAGCCCAAAACTTGGTCAACATCGAATTATGGTGGGAGGAGTCATTTGGTGAGTTTTGAGTGAAATCCAATCACTAGAACTATGCAATGCACAACCACTCCATTTACGCCACGAACTTCGTACGAACTTGAAGTTTCCAATTTCTTTGAGCAATTGATTTCGGATCGAGCTCAGAACATGGTCAACATCATAAAATGGTGGGAGGAGTCATTTGGTAAGTTTTAAGTTAAATCCAATCACTAGAACTTTTTAATGCTCCAACCATTCCATTTACGGCACGAACTTCGTACGAACTTGAAGTGCCGAATTTCTTTGAGCAATTGATTTCGGATCGATCCCAAAACCTGGTCAACATCATAATATGGTGGGAGGAGTCATTTGGTGAGTTTTGAGTAAAATACAATCACTAGAACTTAGCAATGCTCCAACCACTCCATTTACGGCACGAACTTCGTAGGAACTTGAATTGTCCAATTTCTTTGACCAATTCATTTCGGATCGAGCCCAAAACTAGGTCAACATCATAATATGGTGGGAGGAGTCATTTGGTGAGTTTTGAGTGAAATTCAATCACTAGAACTATGCAATGCACCAACCACTCCAACTACGGTTTTAAATAAAACGAACTTGAATTGTCCAATTTCTTTGACCAATTAATTTCGGATCGAGCCCAAAACTTGGTCAACATCATAATATGGTGGGAGGAGTCATTTGGTGAGTTTTGAGTGAAATCCAATCAATAGAACTATGGAATGCACCAACCAGTCAATTTATGCCACGAACTTCATACGAACTTGAAT
Organism: Prunus padus; assembly: GCA_024362665.1. Classification (NCBI taxonomy): domain Eukaryota; kingdom Viridiplantae; phylum Streptophyta; class Magnoliopsida; order Rosales; family Rosaceae; genus Prunus; species Prunus padus. The sequence continues at coordinate 1,999,389 of JANFAM010000003.1, read as the reverse complement.
TATCCAATTTCTTTGACCAATTCATTTCAGATCGAGCCCTGAACTTGGTCAACATCATAATATGGTGGGAGGAGTCATTTGGTGAGTTTTGAGTGAAATCCAATCTCTAGAACTGTGCAATGCACCAACCACTACAGTTCGAAATTAGTACGAACTTGAAGTGTCCAATTTCTTTGACCAATTGATTTCGAATGGAGCCCAAAACTTGGTAAACATCATAATACGGTGGGAGGAGTCATTTAGTGAGTTTTGAGCGAAATCCATTCACTAGAACTATGGAATGGACCAACCAATCCATTTTGCCACAAACTTCGTACGAAATTGAATTAACCAATTTCTTTGAGCAATTCATTTCGCATCGAGTCCGTAACTTGGTCAACGTCATAATACGGGGGGAGAAGCCATTTTGTGAGTTTTGAGTGAAATCCAATTACTTGAACTATGCAATGCATCAACCACTCCATTTACGGCGCGAACTTCGTACGAACATGAAGTGTCCAATTTCTTTGACCAATTGATTTCGGATCGAGCCCAAAACTTGGTCAACATCATAATAAGGTGGGAGGAGTCATTTGGCGTGTTTTGAGTGAAATCCCATCACTAGAACTACGCAATGCACCAACCACTCCACTTACGTTTCGAAATAAATACGAACTGGAATTGTCCAATTTCTTTGACCAATTCATTTTGGATCGAGCCCAAAACATGGACGACATCATAATATGGAGGGAGAAGTCATTTGGTGAGTTTTGATTGAAATCCAATCACTAGAGTTATGCAATACACCAACCCCTCCACTTACGGTTTGAAATTCATACGATCTTGAAGTGTCCAATTTCCTTGATCAATTGATTCGGATAGAGCCCAAAACTTGGTCAACAACAAAATGTGGTGGGATGAGTCATTTTGTGAGTTTTAAGTGAAATCCAATCACTAAAACTATGCAAAGCACCAACCACTCCATTTACGGCACGAACTTCGTACGAAATTGAATTGTCCAATTTCTTTGACCAATTGATTTCGTATTGAGCCCAAAACTTGGCCAACAGCATAGAATGGTGGGAGGAGTCATTTACTGAGTTTTGAGTGAATTCCAATCCCTAGAACTATGCAATGCATCAACCACTCCATTTACGCTACGAACCTCGTACGAACGTGAATTGTCCAATTTCTTTGACCAATTCATTTCAGATCGAGCCCAAAACTTGGTCAACATCATAATATAGTGGGTGGAGTCATTTGGTGATAGTTTTGAGTGAAATCCAACCCCTAGAACTATGCAATGCACCAACCACTTCCTTACGGTTCGAAATTAATACGAACTTGAATTGTCCAATCCATTTCGGATCTCTCCCAAAACTTGGTCAACATCATAATATGGTGGGAGGACTCATTTGGTGAGTTTTGAGTGAAATCCAATCATTAGAACTATGCAATGCACCAACCACTCCACTTACATTTCGAAATTAATACAAATTTGAAGTGTCCAATTTCTTTGACCAATTGATTTCGGATCAAGCCCAAAACTTGGCTATCATCATAAGATGGTTGGGGGAGTCATTTGGTAAGTTTTGAGTGAAATCCAATCCAGAGAACTATGCAATGCAAAACCACTGCATTTACGCCACGAACTTCGTACGAACTTTAATTGTCGAGTTTCTTGGACCAATTCATTTCGAATCGAGCCCAAAACTTGGTCAACACTGTATTATGATGGAAGGAGTCATTTGGTGAGTTTTGAGTGAAATCAAATCAGTAGAACTATGCAATGCACCAACAACTCCGCTTACGGTTTGAAATTAATACGAACTTGAAGTGTGGAATTTCTTTCACCAATTGATTTCGGATCGAGCCCTAAACTTGGTCTACACCATAATATGGTGGGAGGAGTCCTTTCGTGAGTTTTGCGTGAAATCGAATCGCTAGAACTATGCAATGCACCAACCCCACCACTTACGATTCGAAATTAATACGAACTTGAAGTGTTCAATATCTTTGACCAATTGACTTCGGATCAAGCCAAAAACTTGGTCATCAACATAATATGGTGGGGAGTCATTTGGTAAGTTTTGATTGAAATCCAATCTCTAGAACTGTGCAATGCACCAACGACTCCATTTACGACGCGAACTTCGTACAAACTTGAAGTCTCCAATTTCTTTTAGCAATTGATTTCGGACCGAGCTCAAAACTTGGTCAACACATAGAATGGTGGAGAGGAGTCATGTGCTGAGTTTTAAGTGAAATCCTATCACTAGAACTATGCAATGCACCAACCACTCCACTTACAATTCGAAATTAATACGAACTAGAAGTGTTCAATTTCTTTGACCAATTGATTTCGGGTCAAGCCCAAAACTTGGTCAACACCATAATATGGTGGGAGGAGTCATTTGGTGAGTTTTGTGTGAAATCCAATCACTATAACTATGCAATGCACCAACCCCTCCAGTTACGGTTCAAAATTCATACGATCTTGAAGTGTTCAATTTCATTGACCAATTCATTTCGGATAGAGCCCAAAACTTGTTTAACAACAAAATATGGTGGGACGAGTCATTTGGTGAGTTTTAAGTGAAATACAAACACTAGAACTATGCAAAGCACCAACCACTCCATTTACAGCACGAACTTCGTACGAAATTGAATTATCCAATTTCTTTGACCAATTGATTTCGTATTGATCCCAAAACTTGGTCAACAGCATAAAATGGTCGGAGGAGTCATTTAGTGAGTTTTGAGTGAAATCCAATCACTGGAACTATGCAATGCACGAACTTGAAGTGTTCAATATCTTTGACCAATTGATTTTGGATCAAGCCCAAAACTTGGTCATCATCATAATATGGTGGGGGGAGTTATTTGGCAAGTTTTGAGTGAAATCCAATCACTAGAACTGTGCAATGCACCAACGACTCCATTTACGACGCGAACTTCGTATGAACTTGAAGTCTCTAATTTCTTTGAGCAATTGATTTCGGACCGAGTCAAAACTTGGTCAACACTACGGTGGGAGGAGTCATTTGCTGAGTTTTGAGTGAAATCCAATCACTAGAACTATGCAATGCAGCAACCACTTCACTTATGATTCGAAATTAATACGAACTTGAAGTGTTCAATTTCATTCACCAATTGATTTCTGATCGAGCCCAAAAATTTTTCAACACCGTAATATGGTGGAAGGAGTCATTTGGTGACTATTCTGTGAAATCCAATTACTAGAACTATGCAATGCACCACCCACTCCACTTACGATTCAAAATTAATACGAACTTGAAGTGTTCAATTTCTTTAACCAATTGATTTCGGATCGAACCCAAAACTTGGTGAACATCATACTATGGTGGGAGGAGTTATTTGCTGAGTTTTGAGTGAAATCAAATGACTAGAACAATACAATTCCCCAACCACTCCAATTACATTTCGAAATTAATACAAACTTGAACTGTCCAATTTCTTTGACCAATTGATTTCAGATCAACCCCAAAACTTGGTCATCATCATAAGATGGTGGGGGGAGTCATTTGGTAAGTTTTGAGTGAAATACAATCACGAGAACTATGCAATGCAAAACCACTCCATTTACGCCACGAACTTCGTACGAACTTTAATTGTCCAATTTCTTTGACCAATTCATTTCGGATCGAGCCCAAAACTTGGTCAACACTGTAATACGGTGGAAGGAGTCATTTGGTGAGTTTTGAGTGAAATCCAGCACTAGAACTATGCAATGCACCAACAACTCCAGTTACGGTTTGAAATTAATACGAACTTGAAGTGTCCAATTTCTTTGACCAATTCATTTTGGATCGAGCCCAAAACATGGTCAACAACATAATATGTTGGGAGGAGTCATTTGGTGAGTTTTGAATGAAATCCAATCACTAGAACTATGCAATGCACCAACCACTTCATTTACGGCACAAACTTTGTGCAAACTTGAAGTGTCCAATTTCTTTGACCAATTGATTTCGGATCGAGCCCAAAACTTGGTCAACATCATAATATGGTGGGTGGATCCATTTGGTGAGTTTTGAGAGAAATCCAATTACTAGAAGTATGCAATGCACCAACCAATCCATTTACGCCACGAACTTCATCCGAACTTGAAGTGTCCAATTTCTTTGACCAATTGATTTCGGATCGAGCCCAAAACTTGGCCAACATGATAATATGGGGAGAGGAGTCATTTGTTGAGTTTTGAATGAAATCCATTCACTAGAACTATGCAATGCACAACCCCTCCATTTACGTCCCGAACTTCGTACGAACTTGAAGTGTCCAATTTCTTTGAACAATTGATTTCGGATGGAGCCCAAAACTTGGTTAACATCATAATATGGTGGGAGGTGTCATTTGGTGAGTTTTGAGTGAAATCAAATCATTAGAACTATGCAATTCACCATCACGCCACTTACGGTTCGAAATTAATACGAACTTGAAGTGTCCAATTTCGTTGACCAATTGATTTTGGATAGAGCCCAAAACTCGGTCAACATCATAATATTTTGGGAGGAGTCATTTGGTGAGCTTTGAGTAAAATCCAATCACTAGAACTTTGCAATGCGCAACCAATCCATTTTAGGCACGAACTTCTTACGAACTTGAGTTGTACAATTTCTTTGACCAATTCATTTCGGATTTAGCCCAAAATTTGGTCAACATCATAATATGGTGGGTGGAGTCATTTGGTGACTTTTGAGAAAAATCCAATCACTAGAACGATGCAAAGCACCAACCACCACATTTACAGGATGAACTTCGTACGAACTTGAAGTGTCCAATTTCTTTGACCAATTGATTTTGTATTGAGCTCAAAACTTGGTCAACATCACAATATGGTCGGGTAGTCATTTCGGGAGTTTTGTGTGAAATCCAATCACTTGAACTATGCAATGTACAAACCACTGCACTTACGGTTCGAATTTAATGCGAACTTGAAGTGTCCAATTTCTTTCACCAATTGATTTAGGATAGAGCCCAAAACTTGGTCAACATCATAATATGGTGGGAGGAGTCATGTAGTGAGTTTTCAATGAAATCCAATTACTAGAACTATGCAATGTACAACAACTCCATTCGCGGCACGAACTTCTTACAAACTTGATGTGCCCAATTTCTTTGAGCAATTGATTTCGAATCGAGCCCAGAACATGGTCAACATCATATTATGTTGGGAGGAGTCATTTGGTGAGTTTTGAGAGAAACCAATCACTAGAACTTTACAATGCTCCAACCACTCCATTTACGGCACGAACTTCTTACGAACTTGAATTGTCCAATTTCTTGGACCAATTCATTTTGGATCAAGCCCAAAACTTTGTCAACATCATAATATGGTGGGAGGAGTCACTTGGTGAGTTTCGATTGAAATCCAAACACTAGAACGATGCAATGCACCAACCACTCTACTTACGGTTCGAAATTAATACGAACTTGAAGTGTGAAATTTCTTTGACCAATTGATTTCGGATCAAGCCCAAAACTTGGTCAACATCATAATACAGTGGGAGGAGTTATTTAGTGAGTTTTGAGTGAAATCCAATCACAAGAACTATGTAATACACCAACCACTCCATTTATGGCACGAACTTCGTACGAACTTGAGGTGCCCAATTTCTTTTAACAATTGATTTCGGATCGAGCCCAAAACTTTGTCAACATCACAATATGGTGGGAGTAGTCATTTGTTGAGTTTTGAGTGAAATCCAATCACTAGAACTATGCAATGCACCAACCTGTGCACTTATGGTTCGAAATTAATGCGAACTTGAATTGTCCAATTGCTTTGACCAATTAATTTCGGATCGACCCAAAACTTGGTCAACATCATAATATGGTGGGAGGAGTCATTTGGTGGGTTTCAAGTGAAATCCAATTACTGAAACTATGCAATGCACCAACCACTCCATTTGCGGCACGAACTTCGTACAAACTTGAATTGTCCAATTTGTTTGACCAATCCATTTCTGATCGAGCCCAAAACTTGGTCAACAACATTATATGGTGGGAGGAGTCATTTGGTGAGTTGTGAGTGAAATCCAATCACTAGAACTATGGAAAGCACCTTCCACTCCACTTACGGTTCGACCTTCGTACGAACATGAAGTATCCAATTTCTTTGACCCATTGATTTCGAATCGACCCCAAAACTGGGTCAACATCCTAAAATGGTGGAAGAAGTAATTTGGTGAGTTTTGAGTGAAATCCAATCACTAGAACAATGCAATGCACAACCACTCCATTTACGGCACGAACTTCGTACGAACTTCAAGTGTCCAATTTCTTTGAACAATTAATTTCGGATCGAGCCCAAAACTTGGTCAAAATCATAACATTGTGGGAGTAGTCATTTGGTGAGTTTTGTGTGAATTCCAATAACTAGAACTATGCAATGCACAACCACTCCATTTGCGGCACGAACTTTGAACGAACTTGAATTATCCAATTTCGTTGACCAATCCATTTCGGATCGAGACCAAAACTTGGTCAACATCATAATATGGTGGGAGGAGTCATTTGGTGGGTTTCAAGTGAAATCCAATTACTGAAACTATGCAATGCACCAACCACTCCATTTGCGGCACGAACTTCGTACAAACTTGAATTGTCCAATTTGTTTGACCAATCCATTTCTGATCGAGCCCAACACTTGGTCAACAACATTATATGGTGGGAGGAGTCATTTGGTGAGTTGTGAGTGAAATCCAATCACTAGAACTATGGAAAGCACCTTCCACTCCACTTACGGTTCGATCTTCGTACGAACATGAAGTATCCAATTTCTTTGACCCATTGATTTCGAATCGACCCCAAAACTGGGTCAACATCCTAAAATGGTGGAAGAAGTAATTTGGTGAGTTTTGAGTGAAATCCAATCACTAGAACAATGCAATGCACAACCACTCCATTTACGGCACGAACTTCGTACGAACTTGAATTGTCCAATTACTTTGACCAATCCATTTCGGATCGAGCCCAAAACTTGGTCATCATCATAATATGGTGGGAGGAGTCATTTGGTGAGTTTTGAGTGAAATCCAATCACTGGAACTATGCAATGCACCAACCACTCTGATCGGTGCATAATTACATATCATTTTGTACCCTTCTAACTTATGATTTGGTTACGTTTTTGAGTTAAACTTGTGCTTTTAATTTATTTTGTGTTTGTTTCAGTGTAATAAGCTTGAGACTCATTAAATGCATTTTGGAGACAAGTTAGCTCAAACGGTGTCTGCAGATCAGTCAACTTCACGGATTGGACTGTACTTGCTCAAGAAGAACCAGATAATGAGCCATACATCATTGGAAAGATACGGAAGTCTATTTTCTGGATCATTTTACGGTTCATGATTCCGAGTCCTCTAGAGGAAGTTATGCAAGTTTTGGAAGCTTAAGGTCAAAATCGGCAGGATCTGCGTTACTGGGCCAAAAATGACTTTTGAAGGCCTTCCCGATTTTTCCTTGAGTTGGGCTGCATATGCTTGGAAAGATAAGACAAAGAGCTTCAAGATCCATATTTTTGCAGATTTGTTAGAGTGAAGGAACAAGCCCAAATCGAGCCCACAAGCTGACTGCAATGCATTGTCATGCATGAGCTAATCATTTTAGTGGTGAATTGAGTGGTGTAAGTTGGTGAAGTGAGTGTGATTAATAAATTCAATTGTATAATCAGATTTATACTTCCCCTAGGCCTATAAATAGTGAGTTCTCCAAACATGTAAACACACCCCAAGGGGGGGAGCTCTCAAACATCTCTCTAGAGCTCCTCTCCCTTCTCTCCCTCAAATTCTCTTAGTTTTCCTTTTTAGTTCTCAATTGTTGTAACAAAATCCTTTTGCTAAATTTTCCTTTAAGTTTTTCTTAGTTGTAATTTATTTTTCATTGTAATGTAATTTCTTTTCTTTAGTTTTCAAGTTTAATTAGTTTCCAAGTTTCAATTATAGTTCTTGTTCTTATTCATTATGCTTATAAGTTAATATGCTTGTTTGAATGAATAATCACCATTAAAACTTGTATGTTAGCTATCTTGGTTTGAATTAAGAGTAGACACCATGCATTAATTCAAATTGAACTATGAATAGGAAGAGTATGTATGGACATTCGACAACATGGATTAGATACATGCTTGGTTGTTTAAAACATTCTTCTATGCTTAATGGATTTCTAATGCTTAATTTAGGTTCGACAAGAAGGATCTAATTAGGGAATTAGGAATACAAGGTTAGGACCAAACACCATGGCTTAATCATATTTTAGCTAGAATCAATCCGTGAATCTAAATTGAACTTGGTAACTAATTTGCTTGAGTTAATTTCTTTTCTTTCTTTCTTGTTTTATTTATTTTCTTTTGGATTTCTGTTTTGTGCAGGGAATCAAATTGAATCAATCTATCATCAATCCTCGTGGGATCGACCTCGTACTTACACAAGCTATACTATCCAATGGCCCGTGCACTTGCGAGTTAACACACTCCATTTACTGCACGAACTGCGTACAAACTTGAATTGTCCAATTTCTTTTACCAATCCATTTCGGATCGAACCCAAAACTTGGTCAACATCATTATATGGTGGGCGTAGTCATTTGGTGAGTTTTGAGTGAATTCATATCATTAGAACTATGCAATGCACCATCCACTCCACTTACGGTTCGACCTTCGTACCAACATGAAGTATCCCATTTCTTTTACCAATTGATTTCGAATCGAGCCCAAAACAGGGTCAACATCCTAAAATGGTATGAGATGTAATTTGGTGAGTTTTGAGTGAATTCCAATCACCAGAACTATGCAATGCACAACCACTCCATTTACGTCACAAACTTCGTAAGAACTTCAAGTGTCCAATTTCTTTGACCAATTGATTTCTGATCGAGCCCAATACTCATCATAATATGGTGGGAGGATTCATTTAGTGAGTTTTGAGTGAAATCCAATCACTAGAACTATGCAATGCACAACCACTCCATTTGGGGCACGAACTTCGTACGAACTTCAAGTGTCAAATTTCTTTGACCAATTGATTTCAGATCGAGCCCAAAACGTGGTCAACATCATAATATGTTGGGAGGAGTCATTTGCTGAGTTTTGGGTGAAATCAAATCACTTGAACTGTGCAATGCACAGCCACTCCATTTATGGCTCGAACTTCGTACGAACTTCTAGTGTCCAATTTCTTTGACCAATTGATTTCAGATCGAGTCCAAAACTTGGTCAAAATCATAATATGGTGGGAGTAGTCATTTGGTGAGTTTTGAGTGAATTCCAATCACTAGAACTATGCAATGCACAACCACTCCATTTGCGGCACGAACTTCGAACGAACTTGAATTGTCCAATTTCTTTGACCAATCCATTTCGGATCGAGACCAAAACTTGGTCAACATCATAATATGGTGGGACCATTTGGTGAGTTTTGAGTGAAATCCAATTACTGGAATTATGCAATGCACCAACCAGTCCATTTACGTTACGAACTTCGTACAAACTTGAATTGTCTAATTTGTTTGACCAATCCATTTCTGATCGAGCCCAAAACTTGGTCAACAGCATTATATGGTGGGAGGAGTCATTTGGTGAGTTTTGAGTGAAATCCAATCACTAGAACTATGCAATGCACCTTCCACTCCACTTGCGGTTCGACCTTCGTACGAACATGAAGTATCCAATTTCTTTGACCAATTGATTTCGAATCGATCCAAAAACTGGGTCAACATCCTAAAATGGTGGAAGAAGTAATTTGGTGAGTTTTGAGGGAAATCCAATCACTAGAACTATGCAATGCACCTTCCTCTCAAGAAAGCAAATAGGCTCGATATAGCTCACTAGGGTAGTCTCCTCTATTCTCCTTCAAGAATTTGAGCATGGTACTTTAGCCACCAGAATTCTAAGAGCAAAAGCTTTGTGAGTGCAAAAATCTGATATGAAAATCTTAATGGCAGCTCCATAGCATTGATTGAATGACATTCTTAAAAAAAATTAGTGACAAAAGAAAACAAATTGAAAACCTTCCCCCCCACACTTAAATTGAACATTGTCCTCAATGTTTGAAGCACAGATGATTGAGAACTTGTAAATAATAGGGTGGAAAGGTAAGAAAGGATTTAGAGAAACTCCCCCTTGATGCGATTAGGTCGACCGCTACTAAACACCTTCTTCTTGAACACATGGGTTGCCTCCCAAGAAGCGCCTTAGTTACTGTCTTGGCAAGACATCCAACTATTTATGATGAATTGGGGGGTTTCGGCTCAATCGCCTCTTTATGCATAGCTAGATAGTTTACCCAGCTTCTTCTCCTTTTCCTTCGCTTCCTTTGTTTTTTCCTTTTCTTTTTCTTCATGTGTGTAGGAAGTGCAACATTGAACATTATGGTGACCATGGATGGTTCCAATTTGGTGGAGGATGGTCCAAGAGGCTCGAGTGGTGGCCCAAAAGATGGTGGGTATGGCTGGAATACTTCTAGGGCAGTTACCACTTCCTGAAAATCCGGTTCAACATGACCTTCCTTTTCTTGTGAAAGGACAACTTCTATAGCATCATTGGACTGTTTCTGCAAGGTCTTGGAAGAAACTTCATCATTCACAACATCAATTGAAAAACAAGTATCAAGAGAGGTTGAAGGTTGAGATGGAGGATCAAACACTTTAAATTCAGCAGTTTCACCCAACACAGTCATGGAGAGGGTGCCATCTTTCACATTGATGATTGTGTTCGCAGTGGCCATGAATGGCCGGCCTAAGAGAATAGGATCAACACGATCTCCATTTGGGTTGTCCTCCATGTCCATCACTACAAAATCAACAGGGAGAATTAGTGTATTAACTTGAACTAAAATATCTTCTATAATACCTTTTGGATATTTGATAGAATGATCAGCTAGTTCAAGTCGCACTGAAGTCTTCTTCATCCCTTCTAAGCAAAGCTTTTGATAAACTGAATATGGCATGAGATTGATGCTTGCTCCCAAGTCCAACATGGCTCTTCCAACCTTCTTGTCTCCAATGTTAATGGGAATGTCAAAGCTGCCAGGATCTTCTAGTTTTGGTGGAAGCTTCCTTTGCAACACTGCACTTACATTCTTGTTGAGCTTTACTTCTTCATTTGGAGCAAAATTGAGCTTGTGAGTTTTCAAGTTCTTGATGAACTTTCCATATGCAGGAATCTGTTCAATAACATCAAGCAAAGGCAAATTGATATTAACTTTACGCAAAATATCATAAATCTCTTTAAAAGCCTTATCTTGCTTTGCTCTCTTAAGATGCCCTGGAAATGGTATTGGTGGAACATATGGAGCGGGTGGCACATATTTATCTTCTTGATGATGTTGGGCCAGGAATTTGTCATCCCTTTTATGTAATTGGAATGGATTGGGTCCCCGAGAATCTGATTTGGCCTTAGAAGCAGATTTGGACGTTTTCTGTTGTTTCTCTTCTGTAGTTGTGATCTCCTCCTCTTCATCTTCATCTTCTACAACCACAACATCAATTGAAAGATTAGAATTAACTTTGTTATCAACTATCTTACCTGATCTGAGCACGTGAATGGCCTTGACTTCGTGGTTCTTTGGATTGATCACAGTTTGGCTTGGCCATGTCCCGGGCTCTTTGGTTGATCTCAGCAGCTATTTGGCCTATTTGAACTTCCAATTTGGAGATGGCAGCTTGTGTAGTTTGTTGGAAATTAGATTGGTTGATTGCCATTTGCTTCACTATATCCTCCAATGATGATGTTTGTTGTGGCCTTTGGAATGAAGGGGGATTAGCTTGATTCTATGTATTCCTCCATGAAAAGTTTGGATGATTCCTCCAACCTGGATTATAACTTTGAGAGTATGGATCATTTCTTGGACCTTGGTTGTAGGAACTTACCAACTTAGCTTGCTCTTGCACAAATTCTGGATATGCAGCCCCAAGTGGACAAGCTATGGTAGCATGATCATGAGTTTCACAGATGCTACACACTTCCTTCGGAGGGTTTCTCGAGGTCAATGCAAGAAGAGCATCTAGCGTTTGTTCTAATTTTGAAATCTGCACACTAGAAGCATCATTAGAACCACTAACAACACGTTTACCACTTGTATCAGTGTGTTGAGTCTCCATTGCTATCTCCTCAAAGAGTTCATACGTTTCTTCGGGAGTCTTGGTTTTATAAGAACCACCTGCAAAATTGGTGACAATATTATGGCTAGAAGAGGTTAGTCCTTTATAAAACATACGCATTTGAAGTTTCAATGGAATCCCATGATGAGGACATTGATTGAGCAGCCCATTGAATCTCTCCCATGCTTCACAAAACGATTCATCATCTTGTTGTGCAAATGACAGGATCTTGGCCCTAAGCAAGTCGGTCTTTTGCGTGGAGAAGTATTTCTCCAAGAACTTCTTCTAAATGGCAGCCCATGTAGTGAGTGAACCAGGCTTTAAGGAATTGAGCCAATACTTCGCCTTATCCTTCAAAGTATAAGGAAACACTCTCATTCGAAGTTGATCTTCCGTCACACCTGTCAAGGGAAAAGAACTCACAACATTAAAAATATCCTTTATATGAGTTAATGGATCTTCATTAGGTAAACCATAAAAGGAAGGCAACATATTAAGATGAGAAGATTTAAGCTCATAGTTTCGAGCTACGGCAGGCAGCAAAATGCTTGAAGGAGATGCTGGGATTGTTGGGACATCAAGGTCTCCCATGATCTCATTTGCGGCCATCTCTACTTCTTCTTCTTGGTTTGAACTTGCTTCCGAATTTGAAAGTGAAGAACTGGGGAGGTCAGTGTGGAGAGCAATACTTGTGAATGTGGCAAGAGCTTGCTCTTTTGTAGTTGACAACTCTCTTTCTAGTCGATTCTGAATATCAGAGATCACCCGGTTGGGTTGCAACGTTGGTCTTCCTTCCAATGATGTACAACGTCTAAACGAAGACCTCACTTGATCAATGAATGGTCTTTTAGACATAAACTACCTGAAACATAAAATTTTGAATTAATTAGAAACACTAAAAGAATAGGGTAATCTTGGGCACATAACCAGGGAAGAACTTTCGTTCAGTCCCCGGCAACGGCGCCAAAATTTTGTTAACTCGCAAGTGTACGGGCCAATTAGTAGTATAGCAAGACAAGTACGAGGTCGATCCCACGAGGATTGAGAAGTTCAAATTAGTTATGTACTTAGATTACCCAATTCTAGAAACAAGAAGTTAAGTCTAAAACAGATTTTAAAGAGAGATAGATTGACTTTGTGAAAACAAATGAAACAAAACGAAATGGCAAACAAAGGCAAAGTAAACAAGTGTATCAAAGAGTGGTTTTGAGGTTGGAAACAGATTTGGAGACTAGGGCATTCGATTCACCATAACAATCCAATTCTAGGTTACAAGGATTCAAGTGACAAGTCTAATTCAGATTCAAAGATTGATTCTAGCTAAAGTATGATTAAGCCATGGTGTCTGGCCTTAACCTTGTATCCCTAATTCCCTAATTAGATCCTTGTTGTCGAACCTAAATTAAGCATTAGAAATCCATTAAGCATAAGAGAATGTTTTAAACAACCAAGCATGTATCTAATCCCTGTTGTCAAATGTCCATACATACTCATCTTATTCATAGTTCAATTGAAACAAAAGCATAAGGTGTCTACTTTAGTTTCAACCAAAATACACAAATCTCAATGGTAGCTAGGCATTCAGATTAGCATATAAGTAGATAGGCATAATGGATAAGAGCATGAATCTTGAATCGAACTTGAAACTTGGAATTTATAAACCCAGAATATTCATGTTAGGTTACATCGAAGCCCTAGTAATGGATTTAGCTACTCATAATGGGAAAGAAACATAAACAGAAATGAGAAAGCATAATGAATGTAACAAGAATAGAAAAACCCTTTTCTGAAGTTCTTTTGGTGTCCAATGCTTCTCCAAGAGCTTCTCCATGCCTAATACTTCTCCAAGAACTTCCCCATGTCTAGAAGAATGTATGAAGGTTAAGAAGGTGATTTGGGATGAGTTTGGGTGAGTGGTGATGGTTGAGAAAGAGGAAATTCGTAGGGAAATGGAAGGCAGGCTTGTAGGGACAGTTTTGGTGATTTGAGGCTGTTTGGAGTGTTGGGTTGATGTCTGGAGTGTTTGGGGAATTATGGGTGTGTGGAGGATGGTGTGAAGGATGTGTGTAGTATGGATCCTGAAAATGAGTTCTCAGACCTCTCTATATATAGGCACAAGGGATGGGTGAATCAGAATTAACAATCAATTCTCTTCTCTTTTGGCTATTGTAGATCCCACATGCAGCTATGGATACTTTTTTTGGTTTTGCAACTCACCCTATGCTCCCACATGCAGCTATGGATACTTTTCTAGCTTTTGTAGCTCTGCATACTTTTCTAGCTTTTGCAGCTCCCACTATGCTCCCACATGCAACTCATGGAGAATCCCACCAGAAATCACATGCACAGCTCTTCATGACCAAGCAACTTCAAGGGCTCACGAATTGGGCTTCCCTCAAGCAACTGATGACATTGAGCCCTCCATCTTCAAGTTCAAGATATCATCTTTCCAACCACATGTGACTTGGGCCAATCCAAGTTCGGAGGAAGGAGTTAAGGCTGAAACAAATTGCTAACTCAGTCTGCACGTTTTTGGACCATTTTGCACATTTGGGCCCCCATTGCTACCTAAAGCTCATTTAACCGAATGGCAAACATAAAAGAGATTAAAAGCACAAGTTTAACTCAAAAACATAACTAAATCATTTGCTAGAAGGGTACAAAATGATATACAATTATGAACCGATCACTTAACTCCTCCAATTCATTGAGCTGAAACTTCCTAGCTTGGCATGCCTTGTCTAGATCAAAATTCAACTTCTTGATGGCCCAAAGAGCTTTGTGTTCAAGCTCCATTGGTAGGTGATAAGCTTTCCCAAACACAAGATGATAAGGGCTCATTCCAATGGGAGTCTTATATGCAGTCCTATAAGCCCATAATGCATCATTGAGCTTGGCAGCCCAATCTTTCCTTGTATTGTTCACAACCTTCTCTAGGATGTGCTTGATTTCTCTGTTGCTTATCTCTACTTGGCCAAAAGTTTGAGGATGATATGGTGTAGAGACACGATGGGTGATGTTGTACTTTTTCATGAGTGCTTCGAATGGCTTGTTACAGAAGTGGCTACCTCCATCACTAATGACAGCCCTTGGAGTTCCAAACCTTGTGAAAATATTGTCCCTCAAGAATTTTAGCACAACCTTGTGATCATTGGTTTTGGTTGGTATGGCTTCTACCCATTTAGACACATAATCAACTGCAACAAGTATGTAGTTGTAACCAAATGAAGATGAGAATGGTCCCATGAAATCAATACCCCAAACATCGAAGAGTTCCACAATGAGTATGTTGTTCAATGGCATTTGATTCCTGTGCCTTATGTTCCCCATTCTTTGACACCTATCACACTTAACACAAAAATTAAATGCATCTTTGAATAGAGTGGGCCAAAAGAAACCAGATTGCAGAATTTTAAGTGCAGTTTTCTTAGCTCCAAAGTGACCTCCACAAGCCAATTCGTGGCTATGCTTAAGTATGCTTTCTTGCTCTTCTTCTGGAACACACCTTCTAATGAGTTGATCAGGGCAATGCTTGAATAAGAATGGTTCGTCCCAAATATAATGTTTCACCATGGAAAAGAACTTCTTCTTGCCCTGAGAAGTTAGATCATTTCTAATTACACCACAAGCAAGATAATTAACAAAATCAGCATACCATGGCTCCTTGACTTGGGCAACATATAATTGTTCATCCGGGAAAGTCTCATTCAAGGGTAGCACAGCTTCTCCTTGTTCTTCAACCACAATTCTACTCAAATGGTCGGCCACCACATTCTCACTTCCCTTCTTGTCTCGAATCTCCAAATCGAGCTCTTGCAATAAGAGAACCCATCTAATCAAGCGTGGTTTGGCGTCCTTCTTAGTGAGCAAGTATCTAAGAGCTGCATGGTCAGAATAAACAATTACTTTAGAACCAACAAGGTTAGAATGAAATTTTTCTAAAGCAAAAACCACAGAAAGCAACTCCTTCTCTGTTGTGGAGTAGTTGAGTTGAGCATCATTCAAGGTCCGGCTAGCATAATAAATCACATGGGGAAGCTTGTTCTTCCTTTGACCTAAAACTGCACCAATAGCAAAGCCAGAAGCATCACACATTATTTCAAATGGTAAAGACCAATCCAGAGCCATGATAATAAGGGCTGAAGTTAGCTCCTTCTTCAAGGTAGTAAAAGCTTCTATGCAAGCTTCATCAAACTCAAAAACAACATCTTTAGCAAGAAGATTACACAATGGTCTTGTAATGTTTGAGAAATTTTTGATGAACCTTCTATAGAATCCTGCATGGCCTAGAAAACTTCTAACTCCTTTAATTGAGGAAGGGGGTGGTAGATTCGATATGAGATCGATCTTGGTTTTGTCCACTTCAATTCCCTTGCTTGAGATCACATGGCCTAGCACAATACCTTGTTTCCCCATGAAGTGACATTTCTCCCAATTCAAAATCAGATTTGTTTCCTGGCATCTTTTAAGCACTAGAGACAAGTGGTGACGACATTCATCAAAAGATGATCCAAAAACTGAAAAATCATCCATAAATACCTCAATGAATCATTCCACCATATCTGAAAAGATTGCCATCATGCATCTTTGGAAAGTTGCTGGAGCATTGCACAAACCAAATGGCATCCTTCTATAAGCAAATGTACCAAATGGGCATGTGAATGTGGTCTTCTCTTGGTCTTCTGGAGCAATGGGAATTTGATTATAACCTGAATACCCATCAAGAAAACAATAGTAAGCATGGCCAGATAAACGTTCAAGCATTTGATCAATAAAAGGTAATGGAAAATGATCTTTTCTTGTGGATGTGTTCAACTTCCTGTAATCAATACAAACTCTCCAACCAGTGATAGTTCGTGTAGGAACTAGCTCATTCTGCTCATTCTTCACAACGGTGATTCCGGACTTCTTTGGAACAACTTCCACAGGACTCACCCACTTAGAATCTGAAATTGGGTAGATGATTCCTACATCAAGTAGCTTTAAAACTTCACTTCTAACCACATCTTTCATGTTGGGGTTTAGTCTCCTTTGGGCATCATGGGACGGTTTGCTATCTTCTTCCATTAAAATCCGGTGCATGCACATGCTTGGACTTATTCCTTTGATATCTGCTATGGTCCACCCAAGGGCAGTTTTATGCTCCTTTAGAACTTTGATTAAGCTCTCTTCTTCATGTGAGGTGAGACCTGGAGCAATTATAACAGGAAGAGTTTCATTAACACCCAAATAAGTATATTTAAGATGACTAGGCAGAGGTTTAAGTTCTAGCTTTGGTGGTGTGATAATGGATGGCTCTAATTTCGTGGAGGATGGTCCAAGAGGCTCAAGTGGTGGCCTAAAAGATGGTGGATATGGCTGGAATGCATCTAGGGCAGCTACCACTTCTTGGAACTCCGGTTCACAAAGATCTTCCTATTCTTGTGTTAGAACAACTTCTAGAGGATCATTGGACTTTTCCTGCAAAATTTTGGAAGAAACTTCATGATCCACAACATCAATTGAAAAACAAGTATCAAGAGAGATAGAGGGTTGAGCTAGAGCATCAAACACTTTAAATTCAACAGTTTCACCCAAAATGGTCATGGAGAGGGTGCCATCTTTCACTTTGATGATTGTGTCTGCAGTAGCCATGAATGGCCGGCCTAAAAGGATAGGATCAACACGATCCCCATTTGGGTTGTCTTCCATGTCCATCACTACAAAATCAGCAGGGAGGATTAGTGTATTAACTTGAACTAAGATATCTTCTACAATACCTTTTGGATATTTGATAGAATGATCAGCTAGTTCAAGGCGCACTGAAGTCTTCTTCATTCCTTCTAAGCCAAGCTTTTGATAAACTGAATATGGCATTAGATTGATGCTTGCTCCCAAGTCCAACATGGCTCTTCCAACCTTCTTGTCTCCAATGTTAATTGGAATGTCAACACTACCAGGATCTTCTAGTTTTGGTGGAAGCTTGCTTTGCAACACAGCACTTACATTCTTATTGAGCCTCACTTCTTCATTTGGAGAAAAATTGAGCTTGTGAGTTTTCAAGTTCTTGATGAACTTTCCATATGCTGGCATCTGTTCAATAACATCAAGCAAAGGCAAATTGATATTAACTTTACTCAAAATATCATAAATCTCTTTAAAAGCCTTATCTTGCTTTGCTTACTTTAGATGGCCTGGAAATGGAATTGGTGGAACATATGGAGCGGGTGACACGTATCTATCTTCTTGATGATGTGGTGGCACAAATTTGTCATCCCTTCTATGCAATTGGAATGGATTAGGTCCCTGCGAATCTGAATTGGCCTTAGGAGCCGATTGTTGCCCTTGGGTACCTGTGGTCTCCTCCTCCTCTTCTTCGTTCTCTACAACAACAACATCATTTGCAAGATTAGAATCAACTTTGTTATCAACTATCTTACCTGTTCTGAGCACGTGAATGGCCTTGGCTTCTTGGTTATTTGGATTGATCACGGTTTGGCTTGGCAATTTCCCAGGTTGTCTTTGGGTTATCTCCGCAGCTATTTGGCCTATTTGAATTTCCAATTTGGAGATGGCAGCATGTGTAGTTTGTTGGAAATTAGATTGGTTGATTGCCATTTGCTTCACTATATCCTCCAATGATGATGATTGTTGTGGCCTTTGGAATGAAGGGGGATTGGCTTGATTTTGTGTATTCCTCCATGAAAAGTTTGGATGATTCCTCCAACCTGGATTATAACTTTGAGAGTATGGATCATTTCTTGGACCTTGGTTGTAGGAACTTACCAACTTAGCTTGCTCTTGCACAAATTCTGGATATGCAGCCCCAAGTGGACAAGCTATGGTAGCATGATCATGAGTTTCACAGATACTACACACTTCCTTCGGAGGGTTTCTTGAGTTCAATGCAAGAAGAGCATCTAGCTTTTGTTCTAATTTTGAAATCTGCACACTAGAAGCATCATTAGAACCAATAACAACACGTTTACCTCTTGTATCAGTGTGTTGAGTCTCCATTGCTATTTCCTCTAAGAGTTCATACGTTTCTTTGGGAGTCTTGGTTTTATAAGAACCACCTGCAAAATTGGTGACAATATTATGGCTAGAAGGGGTTAGTCCTTTATAAAACATACGCATTTGAAGTTTCAACGGAATCCCATGATGAGGACATTGATTGAGCAGCCCATTGAATCTCTCCCATGCTTCACAAAACGATTCATCATCTTGTTGTGCAAATGACAAGATCTTGGCCCTAAGCATGTCGGCCTTTTGCGTGGAGAAGTATTTCTCCAAGAACTTCTTCTGAATGGCAGCCCATGTAGTGAGTGAACCAGGCTTTAAGGAATTGAGCCAATACTTCGCCTTATCCTTCAAAGTATAAGGAAACACTCTCATTTGAAGTTGATCTTCCGTCACACCTGTCAAGGGGAAAGAACTCACAACATTAAAAATATCCTTTATATGAGTTAATGGATCTTCATTTGGTAAACCATAAAAGGAAGGCAACATATTAAGATGAGAAGATTTAAGCTCATAGTTTCGAGCTACGGTAGGCAGCAAAATGCTTGAAGGAGATGCTGGGATTGTTGGGACATCAAGGTCTCCCATGATCTCATTCGCGGCCATCTCTTCTTCTTCTTGGTCTGAACTTGCTTCGGAATTTGAAAGTGAAGAACTGGGGAGGTCAATGTGGAGAGCAAGACTTGTGAATGTGGCAAGAGCTTGCTCTTTTGCAGTTGACAACTCTCTTTCTAGTCGATTCTGAATTTCAAAGATCACTCGATTGGGTTGCAACGTTGGTCTTCCTTCCAATGATCTAGAACGTCTAAATGAAGACCTCACTTGATCAATGAATGGTCTTTTAGGCATAAACTACCTGAAACAGAAAATTTTGAATTAATTAGAAACACTAAAAGAATAGGGTAATCTTGGGCACATAACCAGGGAAGAACTTTCGTTCAGTCCCCGGCAACGGCGCCAAAATTTTGTTAACTCGCAAGTGCACGGGCCAATTAGTAGTATAGCAAGACAAGTACGAGGTCGTACCCACGAGGACTGAGAAGTTAAAATTAGTTATGTACTTAGATTACCTAATTCAAGAAATAAGAAGTTAAGTCTAAAACAGATTTTAGAGTGAGAGTGATTGATTTTTGTGAAAACAAATGAAGCAAAACTAAATTGCAATTAAAAACAAGTAAACAAGTGTATCAATGGTGGTTTTGAGGTTGGAAACAGATTTGGAGACTAGGGCATTTGATTCACTATAACAATCCAATTCTAGGTTATAAGGATTCAAGTGACAAGTCTAATTCAGATTCAAAGATTGATTCTAGCTAAAGTATGATTAAGCCATGGTGTTTGATCCTAACCCTGTATTTCCAATTCCCTAATTAAGTCCTTGTTGTCGAACTTAAATCAAGCATAAGAAATCCATTAAGCATAGAAGAATGTTTTAAAAAACCAAGCATGTATCTAATCCCTATTGGCGAATGTCCATACATACTCATCTTATTCATAGTTCAATTGAAACAAAAGCATAAGGTGTCTACTTTAGTTTCAACCAAAATACACAAATCTCAATGGTAGCTAGGCATTCAGATTAGCATATAAGTAGATAGACATAATGAATAAAAGCATGAATCTTGAATCAAACTTGAAACTTGGAATTTATAAACCCAGAATATTCATGTTAGGTTACATCGAAGCCCTAGTAATGGATTGAGCTACTCATAATGGGAAAGAAACATAAACAGAAATGAGAAAGCATAATCAATGTAACAAGAATAGAAAAACCATTTTATGAAGTTCTTGTGGTGTCCAATGCTTCTCCAAGAGCTTCTCCACGCCTAATACTTCTCCAAGAACTTCCCCACGTCTAGAAGAATGTATGAAGGTTAAGGAGGTTATTTGGGATGAGTTTGGGTGAGTGGTGATGGTTGAGAAAGAGGAAATTCGTAGAGAAATGGAAGGCAGGCTTGCAGGGACAGTTTTGGTGATTTGAGGCTGTTTAGAGTGTTGGGTTGATGTCTGGAGTGTCTGGGGAATTATGGGAGTGTGGAGGATGGTGTGAAGGATGTGTGTTATGGAATTAATGGGAGTGGTATTTATAAGGAGAATGAAAGGAGAATTCTGAATTGATTAATGCCTCCACCAACAACACTCATTTCACCAACCACACTAATGCATTAGAAAATTAGTTTCTCTTCTTTTCTGGCTATTGCAGCTCCCACATGCAGCTCATGGATACTTTTCTAGCTTTTGCAGCTCCGACATGCTCCCACATGCAACTCATGGAGAATCCCTCCAGAAATCACATGACATTCACAGCTCATCATGACCAAGAAACTTCACGGGCTCACGAATTGGGCTTCCCTTAAGCAACTGATGACATTGAGCCATCCATCTTCAAGTTTAGAATGTCATATTTCCAACCACATGTCATTTGGGCC
The DNA here is from genome assembly GCA_024362665.1 of Prunus padus. Taxonomy (NCBI): domain Eukaryota; kingdom Viridiplantae; phylum Streptophyta; class Magnoliopsida; order Rosales; family Rosaceae; genus Prunus; species Prunus padus. The sequence goes on along the minus strand of JANFAM010000003.1, from coordinate 1,977,859 downwards.
AATCCAAGTTCGGAGGAAGGAGTTAAGGCTGAAACAAATTGCTAACTCAGTCTGCACGTTTTTGGACCATTTTGCACATTTGGGCCCTCATTGCTACCTAAAGCTCAATTAACTGAATGACAAACATAAAAGAGATTAAAAGCACAAGTTTAACTAAAAATCATAACTAAATCATATGCTAGAAGGGTACAAAATGATATACAATTATGAACCGATCAAATACCCCCAGACCTAGATTTTGCTAGTCCTCGAGCAAAACAAAACAAAACAAAGGTAAAAACAAAAACAAGAAGTTAACTAGACCACTTCCGCAGGTAACTCGATTGCATTGAGCATATGCAACAAGCCTTTAAACCTATAGGCATCCCTAGTAGGAGGAGTTGTGTCTCCTGAGGGTTTAACAGATATGATACCCACAAACTCTTTACTGACTCTTCAAAACAAAGCGGTTAGAAAACTTTTGAAATCAACTAATGAAAATGAAAGAAAACTTCAGTCATACCTCCAACACCATAGAGTTGCCAAGAGAAGTGATCAATCAATGTGTAAGGTGGAAGCTATAGCTCAAAGGCACACGGCTTCAAAGCAAGCACACTCAAACTTTGAAGAAAGAACATGCTTCGACTCTAATTCTCGCAGAAAGTACTCAATCACTCGGAACCTATGGTTTTATTCTCTCAAGTAAGCATAAATGAGTATATGACAGAGAAGCACAATTTTTTGTTAGATCTCATGGAAGGAACCAAATACTAAGAATAGAGATACACACATACATACCAGCACCCATGAATACATCCTCAAAGATCTGCTAGGTCTTTCACAAGGTTGTAATGAACGGCTACGGTTAGGGAAAATGGAAGAAATGGAAGGGAAAACAACGAACTTAAGAACATACCAAGGTTGCATTCTTCATTGATCTACAAGGTATCTTTGATTTAGAATGGCATGGATGAAAACTTGATGGTATGACCTAGCATACACCTTATTTTTCACACTTAGATCATATCGAAACACTTTCTCTTTTATCTTTCTTATTTTCTGATTTGATCTGCTTCTTCTTTAACTTCATTGCATAGATTCACACTAATTTTCTTTCATGTACATGGCAGAAACTTCCTTGCTTCAAACTTCATCTTTGGCAAACCTTGATAGATTCCTAAGCTATAGGGTATGGCTACAATAGGTTAAATATATCATATTGAGATACAAAGGTAGGTGAATGATGAGGGTGATAGAATAAAAAGGTTTGAAGTGTTTGGAAATACTTTATTGTGAGGCATGCCCTGGATGTTATGTGTTAGGTAAAGTTAGTGAATTAAGTGTAAGCAATACTTAATTCCGATTTTCACTTCCCCTAGGCCTATATATAGTGAGGTTCTCCAAACTTGTAAACACACCGCAAGGTGGGGAGCTCTCAAACATCTCTCTAGAGCTCCTCTCCCTTCTCTCCCTCAAATTCTCTTAGTTTTCTTTTTAGTTCTCAATTGTTGTAACAAAACCATTTTCTTTTTAGTTGTAATTTATTTTCCATTGTAATGTAATTTCTTTTCTTTAGTTTTCAAGTTTAATTAGCTTCCAAGTTTCAATTATAGTTCTTGTTCTTATTCATTATGCTTATAAGTTAATATGCTTGTTTGAATGAGTGATCACCATTAAAACTTGTATGTTAGCTATCTTGGTTTGAATTAAGAGTAGACACCATGCATTAATTCAAATTGAACTATGAATAGGAAGAGTATGTATGGACATTCGACAACATGGATTAGATACATGCTTGGTTGTTTAAAACATTCTTCTTTGCTTAATGGATTTCTAATGCTTAATTTAGGTTCGACAAGAAGGATCTAATTAGGGAATTAGGAATACAAGATTAGGACCAAACACCATGGCTTAATCATATTTTAGCTAGAATCAATCCGTGAATCTAAATTGAACTTGGTAACTAATTTGCTTGAGTTAATTTCTTTTCTTTCTTTCTTGTTTTATTTATTTTCTTTTGGATTTCTGTTTTGTGCAGGGAATCAAATTGAATCAATCTATCATCAATCCCCGGCAACGGCGCCAAAATTGTTGTTAACTCGCAAGTGCACGAGGCGTTTGGATAGTATAGCTTGTGTAAGTACGAGGTCGATCCCACGAGGATTGATGATAGATTGATTCAATTTGATTCCCTGCACAAAACAGAAATCCAAAAGAAAATAAATAAAACAAGAAAGAAAGAAAAGAAATTAACTCAAGCAAATTAGTTACCAAGTTCAATTTAGATTCACGGATTGATTCTAGCTAAAATATGATTAAGCCATGGTGTTTGGTCCTAATCTTGTATTCCTAATTCCCTAATTAGATCCTTCTTGTCGAACCTAAATTAAGCATTAGAAATCCATTAAGCAAAGAAGAATGTTTTAAACAACCAAGCTTGTATCTAATCCATGTTGTCGAATGTCCATACATACTCTTCCTATTCATAGTTCAATTTGAATTAATGCATGGTGTCTACTCTTAATTCAAACCAAGATAGCTAACATACAAGTTTTAATGGTGATCACTCATTCAAACAAGCATATTAACTTATACATAATGAATAAGAACAAGAACTATAATTGAAACTTGGAAGCTAATTAAACTTGAAAACTAAAGAAAAGAAATTATATTACAATGGAAAATAAATTACAACTAAAAGAAAATGGTTTTGTTACAACAATTGAGAACTAAAAAGAAAACTAAGAGAATTTGAGGGAGAGAAGGAGAGGAGCTCTAGAGAGATGTTTGAGAGCTCCCCCTTGGGGTGTGTTTACAAGTTTGGAGAACCTCACTATATATAGGCCTAGAAGTGAAAATCTGAATTAAGTATTGCTTACACTTAATTCACTAACTTTACCTAACACACAATTGCATTTGAAAACAATTCTTCTTGTCTTTAAGCTTAGTGTTGCAACACCCACTTCATCTTCTTTTACTTCTTTTGGCTGCTGCAAAACTTCACTCCAATTATATGTATTGAATATGCTTCACCAAACTTTCCCACAATCAATAACATTTCATCATGCATATGTCATGCTTGACAATGCATTGCAGTCTTCTTTTGGGCTCGTTTTGGGCTTGTTTATCAATTCTGAAAAATCTGGAAAAATATGGATCTTGAAGCTCTTTGAATTATCTTTCCATGCATATGCAGCCCAGCTCAAGGAAAAATCGGAAAGACCTTCAAATGTGATTTTTGGCCCAGTAACGCAGATCCTGCCGATTTTGACCTTAAGCTGCCAAAACTTGCATAACTTCCTCTAGAGAACTCGGAATCATGAACCGTAAAATGATCCAGAAAATAGACTTCCGTATCTTTCCAATGATGTATGGCTCATTATCTGGTTCTTCTTGAGCAAGTACAGTCCAATCCGTAAAGTTGACTGATCTGCAGACACCGTTTGAGCTAACTTGTCTCCAAAATGCATTTAATGAGTTTTAAGCTTATTATACTGAAACAAACACAAAATAGATTAAAAGCACAAGTTTAACTCAAAAACATAACCAAATCATAAGTTAGAAGGGTACAAAATGATATGTAATTATGCACCGATCATTATGCACATTGAGATGAATGTTTGCGATTGTATCATTGGTACGCTGTTGGAGTTTCCTGGAAAAAATAAAGATGGGATTGCTACTCGGTTAGATTTATTAAACATGGGGGTCAAAACTGATTTGCAACCCGAGTATGGAGAAAGACGTACTCACTTACCTCCAGGGCCTTGGAATTTGTCAAGAGCAGAAAAGAGAGCGGTTTGCAATTCTTTCTACGGTATGAAGGTCCCTGAAGGTTATTCTTCAAATATAAAAAATCTTGTATCTTTACAAGATTCAAGACTTCTTGGCCTTAAATCACATGATTGTCATACCTTGATGCAACAATTGCTCCCTGTGGCAATTCGTTCTGTTTTGGAGAAGCCTGTAAGGTATGCAATAACTCGATTGTGTTTCTTCTTCAATGCTATATGTGCAAAGATGGTAGATGTTTCCAAGCTAGATAAATTAGAAGAAGATGTAGTAGTTACTCTGTGTTTGCTTGAGAAATACTTTCCCCCTTCATTCTTTGATATCATGGTTCATCTAGTAGTACATCTTGTCAGAGAAGTTCGTCTATGTGAGCCAGTTTATTTTAGATGGATGTATCCGTTTGAAAGATATATGAAAGTGCTAAAGGGGTATGTTCAGAACCGTACTCATCCTGAAGGTTGCATTGCCGAGCAGTATATAGTTGAAGAATCAGTAGAGTTTTGCACCGAGCATTTGTGCGATGTTATTACGGTTGGAGTGCCATCAAGCCAGAAGATGAGACTTTCAAAGCCATTATCAGGTTGCACGGTGAGATTAGTTGATCAAGACTTGTTGAACCAGGCACATCTATATGTCTTGGAGAATACGTTGGAAGTCCCACCCTATATCGAGTATGAGTTTTATTCTTTAAGTAGCCATTTTAAATTATTGATCCTTATGTTTATCTTATATACAAGGGACCGTAATGCTTGAATTTTTGGTGTCATGTAGGGAACATATGCTCCACATCAAGACCACTTATCCAAAATTTAGAAAGAGAACAAAGTGGATGCAACATAAGCACAATAACACTTTCATTCAATGGCTACGCTTTAAGGTATATGTTATTGAATAACAAATTGGACTTCTAATTTTCTTCTTTCTATGTTAGATTGAATTAAGATATGATTAATTTGCAGGTTGAAAGTGAACTTAATGTTGAAGACAATAATGGTGTATCAGAAAATTTGAGGTGGCTAGCAGCTGGTCCAAGCCTTGCAGTGGCATCATATAAGAGTTATCTTATTAATGGTGTTAAATTTAACACCAAGGCACAAGATGATGTGCGAACTATCCAAAATAGTGGAGTTTATTTACTTGCACATACTATGCAAGTTGCTAGTGCTAAGGATAAAAACCCGATTGTCTCCAATATGGATTTTTTTGGTGTCATTCAAGAAATTTGGGACCTTGACTACCAAAAGTTTAGTATCCCAGTTTTTAGGTGTGATTGGATAGATAACACTTCCGGCCTTGTAGTTGACGAACTTGGATTCACCATTGTAGATTTGAGTAAAATTGGACATAGGAATGACCAATTGTTATGGCTTCTCAAGTCAAACAAGTATTTTTTGTTGACAACCCAATGCATCATGGTTGGTCGGTAGTTTATCAATGCCTAATAGAGAATATAATGATGTTATTGGTGATGATGTGCTAGGTGATGTTAGAATTGAGTGTTAGCCTTTTACTAGAGGGATACCCAATGTTGACACATTTGATGACCTAGTGGGTGAGTTTGGGAATGAAAATATTAGAGATGGGTGTGAAGATATATGGATTGATTGATTTTTGTAATGTATGACATTAGCTATGCAATTAGTTGTATGACATTAATTTTGTAATAAACTGTAATGTTTGACATTATATTTACAATTTTTCATTATGCATATTTTGGGTTCAAGCAGTAAAAGACGGCCAGTATTAAAAATACTGGGTTCAAGCAGTAAAATACGACGGTCCAGTTAACAAATAAAAAAACAGACGTCTAAATCATAAACAACAACGTATTTCAGCAAACGACGTGGAATGACAATGTAAACCTCAGGAGATAAAAACAACCTCCATTTGAATTTGAAAAACACGACGGTTAATCAAAATGTAAAGCCATACAAACAACAACGACGGTGAAGTTCAGAAGCTAATAATAAAAATTCACGTCGGAGTATTAAAAAAAGCGACATTTCAAAATAAATAATACGACGGTAAAGTTAAAAATTCGACGTCTGAAAGGACAACAACGGCCTCTCAGTTTAATAATTGACGTGGAAGCTCTTCTAAACGATGGTAAAACAATAATTAATGTCGTCTCAAATATTACAGACGGCGGTTTTTATATGAAAACTGAAGTTTAAGAAAGAAACCACGGCCGTATAAATATTCTTTCGGACGAGTAATAATTAACAACGGCGGGGATCAACATTAACCGACGATAGTATTGTACTAACCACGGCGGTTTAACTTAGATAGTTGACGTTAAATTAATTACCAACGTCGGTTTCATTATATTAACTGCCGTAAGATATGTTATAAACGTCGTTAAATTAATTATTTAGAAAGTGGTAAATGTTTTTTACGTCGGTGAAGTTTGATTAAGGGACATGTAATTGGCTTTATACGTCGCTATTATTCTAGAAGTGACGTATAATGTATGAGAAATTTTCTTTTCTTGTGTTTTTGTAGTAATTAGACGTCGGTATCGTTGACTTTTTGCCATGGTTCATTTATCTGACGGCGGTAACAATGGAATTTTGGACTTGTAAAGCCTTTGAGACGTCACTAATTTTATGAAAGCGTCGTCTAAGGTTGTCGATTTTGCCTTTTTAAGAAGCTTTTATTGTTATTAGACGTCGGTTGTGTTAATATAAATGACGTAGTATTTATTAACAACGGCGGTTTCATTATATTAATTGCCGTAAGATATGTTATAAACATCGTTAAATTAATTATTTAGGAAGTGGTAAACGTTTGTTTACGTTGGTGAAGTTTGATTAAGGGACATGTAATTGGCTTTATACGTCGCTATTATTCTAGAAGCGACGTATAATGTACGAGAAATTTTCCTTTATGTGTTTTTGTAGTAATTAGACGTCGGTATCGTTGACTTTTTGCCGTGGTTCATTTATCTGATTGTGGTAACAATGGAATTGTGGACTTGTAAAGCCTTTGAGACGTCACTAATTTTATGAAAGCGTTGTCTAAGGTTGTTGATTTTGCCTCTTTATGAAGCTTTTATTATTATTAGACATCGGTGTTGTTATTATAAATGACGTAGTTTTCCTTAACAACGTCGGTTAATAACCGTCGTGGGTTTATGCATAATAGATGTCGGTCGATTTCACAGCGGTTTTGAATCACCCTAGACGGCAGTGGATTCCCGTCGTCTATTTCAATTTTTGTAGTAGTGTTAATTTAGTTTTATTTTTGTTTCTCAGGTAGTATATGTCAGATAAACTTGCTGAGATAGGCCAAAGACTTGAACGGTTAAAGAGCAACACTTTTGAGAATTCTGTATCAACTAGTGCTCAAACTAGCCGCGTAGAAGAGGACAATAGTTCTTCTAGCTTAGCGAGTGTAGATTCTTTCGATAACTCTAATTCTGAAGAACAGATGGCAGGCAATAACGATGACAACCAAGCTTTGGAGGATTATGTGCAACCGGTTATACCAAATTCACCTTTGTGCATCTTGCTGCCTACTGAAGCTAGAAATTATGATCTCAAATCTTCACATTTTCACATGCTTCCTTCTTTTTATGGTTTACCTGATGAATATACCACACCAATTCGTTATGTATGGATGATGAGATTCCATTGATACAGAGCCAATTCCAATAGACTTATTGGAGGGTCCCATTGGCGTGCATCCAGTAGGAATTGAACCTACGAATTCGCCAATTATGAGTTGGGTACTTTAACCATTCAGCCATGGATGCTTAGCGGGGATCCTCGTACGTAGTGAATAACCAAATTCCAATTGAAATGAAATCTTTAGGATAAATCAATGCAATTTAGGAGGACTCAATGAAAGGACATCAAATTAAGGAATTCTACAATGTTGTGAGTGGCTTACCTTTGCAGGGAGTGAGTGAAGCAAATCTGAGGATGAGGGCCGTTAACTCGCAAGTGCACGGGCCATTGGACAATATAGCATGTGTAAGTACGAGGTCAATCCCACGAGGATTGATGATAGATTGATTCAATTTGATTCCCTGCACAAAATAGAAATGAAAAGAAAATAAATAAAACAAGAAAGAAAGAAAGAAAATAAATTAACTCAAGCAAATTAGTTACCAAGTTCAATTCAGATTCACAGATTGATTCTAGCTAAAGTATGATTAAGCCATGATGTCTGGTCCAAACCTTGTATTTCTAATTCCCTAATTAGATCCTTGTTGTCGAACCTAAATTAAGCATTAGAAATCCATTAAGCAAAGAAGAATGTTTTAAACAACCAAGCATGTATCTAATCCCTGTTGTCGAATGTCCATACATACTCTTCATATTCATAGTTCAATTCGAATTAATGCATGGTGTCTACTATTAATTCAAACCAAGATAGCTAACATACAAATTTTAATGGTGATCAATCATTCAAACAAGCATATTAACTTATAAGCATAATGAATAAGAACAAGAACTATAATTGAAACTTGAAAACTAATTAAACTTGAAAACTTAAGAAAAGAATTTACATTACAATGAAAAATAAATTACAACTAAGATAAACTTAAAGGAAAATTTAGCAAAAGGATTTTGTTACAACAATTGAGAACTAAAAAGGAAAACTAAGAGAATTTGAGGGAGAGAAGGGAGAGGAGCTCTAGAGAGATGTTTGAGAGCTGCCCCCCTTGGGGTGTGTTTGAAGGTTGGCCAAGCCTCCTATTTATAGGAGAAGGAAAGCATCAAACTCACATGCCAATATTCTTCTTGGTTTATTTAATTCCTTCTTTTGACAACAAGTTGTAAGAATGATTATAGCCACCTCAAGTTCACTTGGGCATCCATCCTTTCATCATTTGGCTAGTTCCCACTTGATTCTTTTGCTTTCTTTATTTCTTTACACAACCCACTTCAATTATGACAAATAAACATGCTTCTTCCCCACTATCAACAATAGCACATGCATAGCTAATCATGACCAATAACTATCAACAATAGCACATGCATAGCTAATCATGACCAAGCAATTGCAGTCTGCTCTTGGGCTCGTTTTGGGCTTGTTCCTCCATTCTGAAAAATTTGGAAAAATATGGATCTTGAAGTTCTTTGAATTATCTTTCCAAGCATATGCAGCCCAGCTCAAGGAAAAATCAGAAAGACCTTCAAATGTGATTTTTGGCCCAGTAACGCAGATGCTGCCGATTTTGACCTTAAGCTGCTAAAACTTGTATAACTTTCTCTAGAAGACTTAGAATCATGAACCGTAAAATTCTTCAGAAACTAGACTTCCGCATCTTTCCAATGATGTATGGTTCATTATCTGGTTCTTCCTAAGCAAGTACAGTCCAATCCGTGAAGTTGACTGATCTGCAGACACCGTTTTGAGCTAACTTGTCTCCAAAATGCATTTAATGAGTCATAAGCTTATTACACTGAAACAAACACAAAATAGATTAAAAGCACAAGTTTAACTCAAAAACATAACCAAATCATAAGTTAGAAGGGTACAAAATGATATGTAATTATGCCCCGATCAAGGGCTTTTCCTTATACATTGAAAGATAGAGCAAAGGGTTGGCTAATGACTTTAGCACCTGATTCGCTCACCACTTGGGATGTCGTAGCTAAGAAATTTTTGGAGAAGTTTTTCTCTACTCAAAAGACAGCTACTTTGAGAGGGAAAATCTTTAACTTTAAACAAGATGATGGAGAACCTTTCAATGAATGTTGGGAGCGTTTCAAGGGACTTTTGCTGCAATGTCCACATCATGGGTTACCTCTTTACTTACAAATGCAAATTTTTTATGATGGACTAACCCAAACATGTCAATCGACTGTTGATAATGCAGCAGGTGGAGCTTTGACAAAACAAGTGCTCAAGAGTCATTTAACATTTATGAGATGTTGGGATCAAATGCTCAACACAAAGATACAAGAGGTAAACGAGTTGGAGTGTATGAAATGAGTTCTAATACTGATCTTGCCCTGCAGGTTGCTAGTTTGGAAAAGAAGCTCGATTCTGTGCTCAATATGGTGCCTAAGATAGTCAGTGTGTGCCATTTGCAACATACCAGGTCATCCTACTCATCAATGCTCAGCTAGTGAGGCTTATCCCAAATTCGTTCAAGAGCAAGTGAATCTCATGAATTCTTACAATCAGAGGCCAAGGAATGACCCATTCTCTAATACATATAACCTTGGTTGGAGAGATCATCCCAATCTCTCATGGAAGAATAACAATCAATTTCAAAATTTCCAACTAAAGCCTGCCACTATGCTTGAAGATACGATCAAAATGCTAGCCAAAAACACCGTTCAATTCCAGCAAACTACCAATAGTACTCTCCAACAACATTCAGCTGCTCTAACCAAAATGGAGACACAATTAGGTCAGATTGCTGATGCTTTGAGTCAAAGAGAACCCGGGAAGTTTCCAAGCCAACCGGTGATACGTCAAAGGAACCAAGAGCAAGCCAAAGCTGTCATAACACTTAGAAGTGGTAAGGGTATTAATAATGGAGTTGGCAATGAAGTTACTAATGAATCTAATCATGTGAATGCAGGTCCCACTCAAGAAGAAAATGAGAAACCGAATGACGATCCAAGCAATGCCACTTCTTCGTCTGAAGCTATAAATCCTAACAAAGCTGAAAAAGCTGAAAAACCTTACATTCCTCCCATCCCATTTCCTGGATGACTTGCCAAAAGCAAGCAGGATAAGTCATTTAAAGACATTTTTGATATTTCAAGTAAAGTGAATGTTAATTTACCTTTGCTAGAAGTCATTAGGAATATGCCAACGTATGGGAAATTTTTCAAGGAGCTAAACACCTATAAGAGGAAGTATGGCCACTGCAAAGCATATCATAGATGTGCAAAATGGTCTCCCATGACCGTTCTAGGAGAAACTGTACAATTCAAAGTGTTTGAATCTCTTTCTCACCCTTCTAGTTCAATTGACACAGTGGTAAAAATGAGCATAAAGAGCTTGTTCGAACAAGACCGGCAGCTAGTTGGCGTGTTTGCACCGATTACAGGAAGTTGAATTCGGAAACTAGAAAAGATTATTTTCCTATGGTGGGAGGAGTTACTTGGTCAACATCATAATATGGTGGGAGGAGTTATTTGGTGAGTTTTGAGTGAAATCGAATCACTAGAACTATGCAATGCACCAACCACTACATTTATGGTACGAACTTGAAGTGCCCAAATTCTTTGACCAATTGATTTGGATCGAGCCCAAAACTTGGTCAACATCATAATATGGGGGGAGAGTCATTTGGGGAGTTTTGAGTAAAATCCAATCACTAGAACTATGCAATGCACAACCACTCCATTTACGGCAAGAAATTCGTACGAACTTGAATTATCCAATTTCATTGACCAATACATTTTGGATCGAGCCCAAAACATGGTCAACATCATAATATGGTGGGAGGAGTCATTTGGTGAGTTTTGACTAAAATCCAATCACTAGAACGACGCAATGCACCAACCACTCCACTTACGGTTCAAAATTAATACGAACTTGAAGTGTCCAATTTCTTTTACCAATTGATTTCGAATCAAGCCCAAAACTTGGTCAACATCATAATATGGTGGGAGGAGTCATTTAGTGAGTTTAGAGTGAAATCAAATCACTAGAACTATGCAATTCGTCATCCAGTCTACTGACGGTTTGAAATTAATACGAACTTGAAGTGTCCAATTTCTTTGACCAATTGATTTCGGACGGAGCCCAAACTTGGTCAACATCATAATATGGTGGGAGGAGTCATTTGGTGAGTTTTGAGTGAAATCCAATCACTAGAACTATGCAATGCACCAACCACTCCATTTATGGTATGAACTTCATACGAACTTGAATTTGCCTAATTTCTTTGACCAATTCATTTCGGATGGAGCCCAAAACTTGGTCAACATCATAATATGGTGGGAAGAGTTATTTGGTGAGGTTTGAGTGAAATCCAATGACTAGAACTATGCAATGCACCAACCAATCCATTTATGGCATGAACTTCATACGAACTTGAAATGCCCAATTTCTTTGACCAATGGATTTCGGATCGAGCCCAAAAAATGGTCAACATCATAAAACGGAGCGAGGAGTCATTTGGTAAGTTTTGAATGAAATCCAATCACTAGAACTATGAAATGCAGAACCAATCCATTTACGACAAGAAATTCGTACGAACTTGAATTGTCCAATTTGATAGACCAATTCATTTGGGATCGAGCCCAAAACTTATTCAACATCATAATAAGGTGGGATGAGTCATTTGGTGAGTTTTGATTGAAATACAATCACTAGAACGATGCAATGCACCAACCACTCCACTTACGGTTTAAAATTAATACGAACTTGAAGAGTCCATTTTCTTTTACCAATTTATTTCGGATCGAGCCCAAAACTTGGTCAACATCATAATATGGTGGGAGGAGTCATTTGGTGAGTTTTGAGTGAAATGAAATTCACTAGAACTATGCACTGCGCAATCCACATTACTTAAGGTTTGAAATTAATACGAACTTGAATTCTCCAATTTCTTTGACCAATTGATTTCGGATCGAGCCCAAAACTTGGTCAACATCATAATATGGTGGGAGAGACATATGGGGAGTTTTGAGTGAAATCCAATCACTAGAACTATGCAATGCACAACCACTCCATTTATGGCAAGAAATTCGTACGAACTTGAATTGTCCAATTTCATTGAGCAATACATTTCGGATCGAGCCCAAAACATGGTCAACTTCAAAATATGCTGGGAGGAGTCATTTGGTGAGTTTTGAGTGAAATCCAGTAACTAGAACGATGCAATGCACCAACCACTCCACTTACGGTTCGAAATTAATACGAACTTGAAGTATCCAATTTCTTTGACCAATTGATTATGGATCGAGTCCAAAACTTAGTCAACATCATAATATGGTGGGAGGAGTCATTTGGTGAGTTTTGAGTGAAATCCAATCACTAGAATGATGCAATGCACCAACCACCATACTTACGGTTCAAAATTAATACGAACTTGAATTGTCCAATTTCTTGGACCAATTGAATTCGGATCGAGCCCAAAACTTGGTCAACATCATAATATGGTGGGAGGAGTCATTTGGTGAGTTTTGAGAGAAATCCAATCACTAAAACTATGCAATGCACCAACCAATCCATTTATGGCATGAACTTCGTACGAATTTGAAGTGCCCAATTTCTTTGACCAATGGATTTCGGATTGAGCCCAAAAATTGGTCAACATCATAATATGGAGTGAGGAGTCATTTGGTAAGTTTTGAGTGAAATCCATTCACTAGAACTATGAAATGCCCAACCAATCCATTTACGACAAGAAATTCGTACAAACTTGAATTGTCCAATTTCAAAGACCAATTCATTTCTGATCGAGCCCAAAACTTATTCAACATCATAATAAGGTGGGAGGAGTCATTTGGTGAGTTTTGATTGAAATCCAATCACTAGAACGATGCAATGCACCAACCACTCCACTTACGGTTTAAAATTAATACGAACTTGAAGTGTCCATTTTCTTTTACCAATTGATTTCGGATCGAGCACAAAACTTGGTCAACATCATAATATGGTGGGAGGAGTCATTTGGTGAGTTTTGAGTGAAATGAAATTCACTAGAACTATGCACTGCGCAATCCACTCTACTTACGGATTGAAATTAATACGAACTTGAATTCTCCAATTTCTTTGACCAATTGATTTCGGATCGAGCCCAAAACTTGGTCAACATCATAATATGGTTGGAGAGTCATATGGGGAGTTTTGAGTGAAATCGAATCACTAGAACTATGCAATGCACAACCACTCCATTTACGGCAAGAAATTCGTACAAACTTGAATTGTCCAATTTCAATGACCAATTCATTTCGGATCGAGCCCAAAACATGGTCAACTTCATAATATGGTGGGAGGAGTCATTTGGTGAGTTTTGAGAGAAATCCAATCACTAGAACGATGCAATGTACCAACCACTCCACTTACGGTTCGAAATTAATACGAACTTGAAGTGTCCAATTTCTTTGACCAATTGATTTCGGATCGAGTCCAAAACTTAGTCAACAACATAATATTGTGGGAGGAGTCATTTGGTGAGTTTTGAGTGAAATCGAATCACTAGAACGATGCAATGCATTAACCACTCCACTTAAGGTTAAAAATTAATACGAACTTGAATTGTCCAATTTCTTTGACCAATTCATTTCGGATCGAACCCAAAACTTGGTCAACATCATAATATGGTGGGAGGAGTCATTTGGTGAGTTTTGAGTGAAATCCAATTACTAGAACGATGCAATGCACCAACCACTCCACTTACGGTTCAAAATTAATACGAACTTGAATTGTACAATTTCTTTGACCAATTCATTTCGGATCGAGCCCAAAACTTGGTCAACATCATAATACGGTGGGAGGAGGGTGAGGTTTGAGTGAAATCCAATCACAAGAACTATGCAATGGACCAACCACTCCATTTATGGCATGAAATTTGTACGAACTTGATGTGTAAAATTTCTTTGACCAATTGATTTCGGATCGAGACCAAAACTTGGTCAACATCATAATATGGTGGGAAGAGTCATTTGGGGAGTTTTGAGTGAAATCCAATCACTAGAACTATGCAATGCACAACCACTCCATTTACGGCAAGAAATTCATACGAACTTGAATTGTCCATTTTCATTGACCAATTCATTTCAGATCGAGCCCAAAACTTGGTCAACATCATAATATGGTAGGACGAGCATTTGGTGAGTTTTGAGTGAAATCAAATCACTAGAACTATGCAATGCGCCATCCACTCTACTTACGGTTTTAAATTATTACGAACTTGAAGTGTCCAATTTCTTTGACCAATTGATTTCGGAGGGAGACCAAAACTTGGTCAACATCATAATACGGTGGAGGAGTCATTTGGTAAGTTTTGAGTGAAGGAGAATCACTAGAACTATCCAATGCACCAACCACTCCATTTATGGTACGAACTTGAAGTTCCCAATTTCTTTGAGCAATTGATTTCGGATCGAGACTGAAACTTGGTCAACATCATAATGTGGTGGGAGGAGTCATTTGCTGAGTTTTGAATGAAATCCAATCACTAGAACTATGCAAGGCACAACGACTCAACTTACGGCAAGAAATTCGAATGAACTTGAATTGTCCGATTTCATTGACCAATTCATTTCAGATCGGGCCCAAGACTTGGTCAACATCATAATATGGTGGGAAGAGTCATTTGGTGAATTTTGATTGAAATTCAATCACTAGAATGATGCAATGCATGAACCACTCAACTTAAGGTTCGAAATTAATATGAACTTGAACTGTCCAATTTCTTTGACCAATTGATTTCGGATCAAGCCCAAAAAAGTTGGTCTACATCATAATATGGTGGGACGAGTCATTTGGTGAGTTTTGAGTGAAATCCAATCAATTGAACTAGGCAATGCACAACCACTCCATTTACGGCAAGAAATTCGTACGAACTTGAATTGTCCAATTTCACTGACCAATTCAATTCGGATCGAGCCCAAAGCTTGGTCAACATCATAATATGGTGGGAGGAGTCATTTGGTGAGTTTTGATTGAAATTAAATCACTAGAACGATGCAATGCATAAACCACTCCACTTACGGTTCGAAATTAATACGAACTTGAAGTGTCCAATTTCTTTTTCCAATTGATTTCGGATCGAGTCCAAAACTTCGTCAACATCATAATATGGTGGGAGGAGTCATTGGTGAGTTTTGAGTGAAATCCAATCACTAGAACGAGGCAATGCACCAACCACTCCACTTACGGTTCAAAATTAATACGAACTTGAATTGTCCAATTTCTTTGACCAATTCATTTCGGATCGAGCCCAAAACTTGGTCAACATCATAATACGGTGGGAGGAGTTATTAGGTGAGGTTTGAGTGAAATCCAATCACTAGAACTATGCAATGGACCAACCACTCCATTTATGGCATGAACTTTGTACGAACTTGAATTGTCCAATTTCTTTGACCAATTGATTTCTGATCGAGACCAAAACATGGTCAACATCATAATATGGTGGGAGGAGTCATTGGGTGAGTTTTGAGTGAAATCAAAGCACTAGAACTATGCAATGCGCCATCCACTCTACTTACGGTTTGAAATTAATACGAACTTGAAGTGTCCAATTTCTTTGACCAATTGATTTCGGATGGTGCCCAAAACGTGGTCAACATCATAATACGGTGGGAGGAGTTATTTGGTAAGTTTTGAGTGAAGGCGAATCACTAGAACTATCCAATGCACCAACCACTTCATTTATGGTACGAACTTGAAGTGCCCAATTTCTTTGAGCAATTGATTTCGGATCTAGACCGAAACTTGATCAACATCATAATGTGGTGGGAGGAGTCATTTGGTGAGTTTTGAATGAAATCCAATCACTAGAACTATGCAAGGCACAACCACTCCACTTATGGCAAGAAATTCGTATGAACTTGAATTGTCCGATTTCATTGACCAATTGATTTCGGATCGAGCCCAAAACTTGGTCAACATCATAATATGGTGGGAGGAGTCATTTGGTGAATTTTGATTGAAATTCAATCACTAGAACGATACAATGCACCAACCACTCCACTTAAGGTTCGAAATTAATACGAACTTGAACTATTCAATATCTTTGACCAATTGATTTCGGATCGGGCCAAAAAAAGTTGGTCAACATAATAATATGGTGGGAGGAGTCATTTGGTGAGTTTTGACTGAAATCTAATCACTTGAACTAGGCAATGCACAACCACTCCATTTACGGCAAGAAATTCGTACGAACTTGAATTGTTCAATTTCACTGACCAATTCATTTCGGATCGAGCGCAAAACTTGGACAACATCATAATATGGTGGGAGGAGTCATTTGGTGAGTTTTGATTGAAATTCAATCACTAGAACGAGGCAATGCACAAACAACTCCACTTACGGTTCGAAATTAATACGAACTTGAAGTGTCCAATTTCTTTTTCCAATTGATTTCGGATCGGGCCCAAAACTTGGTCAACATCATAATATGGTGGGTGGAAACATTTGGTGAGTGTTTAGTGACATTAAATAGCTAGAACTATGCAATGTGCCATCCACTCTACTTATGGCATGAAATAAATACGAACATGAAGTGTCCAATTTCTTTAACCAATTGATTTCGGATGGAGCCCAAAACTTGGTCAACATCATAATATGGTGGGAGGAGTTATTTGGTGAGTTTTGAGTGAAATCCAATCACTAGAACTAAGCAATGCACCAACCACTCCATTTATGGCATGAATTTCGTACGAACTTGAATTGCCCAATTTCTTTGACCAATTCATTTCGGATGGATCCCAAAACCTGGTCAACATCATAATATGGTGGAAGAGTTATTTGTTGAGTTTTGATTGAAATCCAATCACTAGAACTATGCAATGCACCAACCAGTCCATTTATCGCATGAACTTCGTACGAACTTGAAGTGCCCAATTTCTTTGATAAATTGATTTCGGATCGAGCCCAAAACTTGGTCAACATCATAATATGGTGGGAGGAGTCATTTGGTGAGTTTTCAGTGAAATCCAATCACTAGAACTATGCAATGCACAACCAGTCCATTTATGTTAAGAAATTCGTACGAACTTGAATTGTCCAATTTCATTGGCCAATTCATCTCGGATCGAACCCAAAACTTGGTCAATATCATAATATGATGGGAGGAGTCATTTGGTGAGTTTTGATTGAAAATCAATTACTAGAACGATGCAATGCACCAACCACTCGACTTACGGATTGAAATTAGTACGAACTTGAAGTGTAATTTCTTTGACCTATTGATTTTGGATTGAGCCCAAAACTTGGTCAACATCATAATATGGTGGGAGGAGTCATTTGGTGAGTTTTGAGTGAAATGAAATTCACTAGAACTATGCACTGCGCAATCCACTCTACTCACGGTTTGAAATTAATACGAACTTGAATTCTCCAATTTCTTTGACCAATTGATTTCGGATTGAGCCCAAAACTTGGTCAACATCATAATATGGTGGGAGAGTCATATGGCGAGTTTTGAGTGAAATCCAATCACTAGAACTATGCAATGCACAACCACTCCATTTACGGCAAGAAATTCGTACGAACTTGAATTGTCCAATTTCATTGACCAATTCATTTCGGATCGAGCCCAAAACATGGTGAACTTCATAATATGATGGGAGGAGTCATTTGGTGAGTTTTGATTGAAATCCAATCCCTAGAACGACGCAATGCACAACACTCCACTTACGGTTCGAAATTAATACGAACTTGAAGTGTCCAATTTCTTTCACCAATTGATTTCGGATCGAGCCCAAAACTTGGTCAACATCATAATATGGTGGAAGGAGTCATTTGGTGAGTTTTGAGTGAAGTCCAATCACTTGAACTAGGCAATGTACAACCACTCCATTTATGGCAAGAATTTCGTACGAACTTGAATTGTCCAATTTCACTGACCAATTCAATTCGGATCGAGCCCAAAGCTTGGTCAACATCATAATATGGTGGGAGGAGTCATTTGGTGAGTTTTGATTGAAATTCAATCACTAGAACAATGCAATGCATAAACCACTCCACTTACGGTTCGAAATTAATACGAACTTGAAGTGTCCAATTTCTTTGACCAATTGATTTCGGATCGAGTCCAAAACTTAGTCAACATCATAATATGGTGGAGGTGTCATTTGGAGAGTTTTGAGTGAAATCCAATCACTAGAACGATGCAATGCACCAACCACTCAACTTACGGTTCAAAATTAATACGAACTTGAATTTTCCAATTTCTTTTACCAATTCATTTCGGATCTAGCCCAAAACTTGGTCAACATCATAATATGGTGGGAGGATTCGATCCAATGGTCCGAAGACATCGAACCCACGAAACGCGCAATAGCCATACGTTGGTTCGATCGTCAAACGAGGTCTGAATCAGAATCCCCGTATACGTACGCGTTCGTAACGACATGAGGGACACATTGGGACAAAGAACCACCACCACTCCGCCACCACGCGCCGCCACACGCCCCGGCCGATCGGTGGGTGTCTAGATCAAATTCCGACGATCTTAAAATCGTTGAATCGAAGGGCAAGACCTATACCAAAAGACTCAGAACGATCCCAGGAGTCCAAAATCAGTGACACCCAGCCAAGAACCGGCCAGCAACTGGCCCAAACTCCGACGCAAACTCTGGCCAAAATTGGGTTTCAGATCAGATGTTCTAGGCTAGAAATTGAAGGCAATCAACCCCACAGATAGCTAGGGCTCGAGAAAAGGATGAGAAAACACACCTGGTTTGACGAGATTGGTATCTGGAACTGGCCGGATCGATGCCGTGAGTTTTGGGTGAAAACAGGATGGTTTTTTGCATTTTCCGGAGAGGATCTGCGGCGGTGGCGTGGGGGTTGGTCGAGATAGATCAGGGATGGTGCAGCGATTCGAGCAGTGCAGGCCGTGGCGGTGGTGGTCGTATGCGGTGGTTGCCAGCCAAACCATGGCCGGCTGGGGTTTGTCACGCAAGAGAGAGATGACCGGAGAGAGAGAGAGAGATTCCTGGTTTCTGATTGGCCCACGTGGCTTATATCAAAATATCGTGAAAAATCAAATGACGCTTACGTCCTCAAATCCATCCGAAGCTCGTATCGAGACGTTCCGCCCGTCAACGGACTCGTTTCGACGAGCCAGACGTAATGGCGCAACTCGTTTCGCCAAATTCCGTCCCGAAACTAACGTTGACCAAAATGCCCCTTTAATATTTAATTTCCAATTTAATTCAATTTATTCATTTTAATTCCTTTTAATTTCCCAAATTATCCAATTTAATTATTTTAATTTATTTTAATTTATTTATCATATTTTTGGGTCAGGGATGTCACATTACTTTTGTATTTGCAATTTATAAAAGTTTCTTTATTCCTTACAACAGGATTCCGTTGTTCATGCTGCTGCAATTGAATAAAAGCAAGATGAAACGGTAAAATCTCTAAAATTTGCTTTTTTTTGCTTTTTAAATTTTAAATATACATCGTTATTTTAATTTCCCGACGTTTTAAATTAAAACAATGACGGTAAATATTTACCAACGTCTTACGTCGGTTTGCATTGGTTTAACTGCCATCTAAATTCTGTACTACATCGGCTTTTGAAGTAACCGTCGTTTGTATTTAAATACCACGACAGTTTAAATATTTATTTCCTCTGGGAATAGGATTTCTCAAAGCTAGACCTTCCACCTCCTCTGTTAGCCCTTTGCCAATATGTTGAGAATACATTGAAGGCTTCGGACCTAACTTTGAGAATTTCAATGGCAGAGGATGTGTTTGGGTTTGAGCATGATGCCTATATCTTGTATGAAAATATTTCATTTTTCATTTTGTTTCTTTTATATTAAATAACTCAATTGGTTTTATATATTTAGGTACCTATTTGACTATTTAAAAATGGCAAATATGGTAAACCTTGTTGGCCTTGTCGACCCTGCACAAGTGAGCTCTCAATCTGGATCGTTGTCTCACAGATCAAAGAATCTGGCAAACAGACTGCAAACGGCGGCAGGTTTTGAACAAATTTTCGTGGTCCCTTATAATACAGGGTTAGTACCATTAACAATATTTTGTTTGTAATTAGACAACTTTAAACTATATTTAACCTATATCCTATCATTTTGTGTAGGGGTCATTGGATGTTGGTGATTGTGAGATTAGAAAAGGAGACGGTATATTATATAGATTCATTGCCAAAGCTCTCCATTAACGAGGAACTCAAAAATGTTGTGAATACATAAGTTGATCTACTACATTGTGTGTTCGTACTCTAAAATATTTTTCATTAACAAAGTGTGGTCTTCAAACAGTGCAATCAAAATCTATAACGCACACATAGGCAAACAAAGTCGTAAATCAGCCATATGGAAAGTTCTACAAGGCACTCCTCGACAACCATCCAATGTAGAGTGTGGCTACTACGTCATGCGTTTTATGAGAGATATAATCTAGGATCCCACACTATCATTTGAGAAGAAGGTATTAAACTAAATTTAAGTTAAATTTTTCATTTTTTTAAACTAAGATGAGAGTAATTGAAAACCGACGTTTGTATTTTTAAAAACGACGGTTTGATATTAAACCGACGTTTGTATACATTTAACACGTCCGTTGTTTTATATATTTGCAGTTTGAGAAGAAAAAGGAACCTGTAACGTATGCCCAAGCAGACATTGATGAAGTCAGGAAAGAATGGGTAGAATTTGTGAACAATCAGAGAGAGGATAACTAATATGAACAATATTGTACAAGTGTATATATATTTTTTTGTAATTATATTACGATCAATGATATTTGTTTTGAGTGCTTAATTTATATGATCACCTAATTAAAAGAAATAAATGACAAAGATAGCTGTAATTTCTTAAAAAACAACACGGTATATAAAATCAACGTTGGTTATGAAAAGACCGTACTTAAATGCAAAAGGATTATGACGGCGGTAATTAATTAAAAAGCAACGTTGTAAATAAAATCAACGTCGGTTATTAATATACGACGTTGTAACTTAAAACACCTTCGGTTATTAAAAATTTCACGACGTCTAAAACATATAGGACAACGTTTGTAAATATTTAAAGCCTTGTAAAGCCTTCAAACGACGAGATATTTAAAACTGATTAACTACGACGACAGTAATTCCATTTGAATCGCCGTTGTAACTGAAAACACTGTCGGTTATTAAAAAATTCACAACGTCTAAAACATATAGGACGGCGTTTTGTAAATATTTAACGCCTTGTAAAGCCATAAAATGATGAGATATTTAAAACTGATTAACTACGACGGCGGTAATGCCATTTTAATCGCCATTGTAAGTGAAATTAATGCCCTTTTTTAAATGCACGTGATTTCAAAATTAATTATTTTTTAAATATTTTTTTATTTTCCTCCCCTTTTAAAATAAAATATTATTTAAATTCTAAAATTTAATTAACACTGTACCTTAAACTTCAATGCCTTAGTAACACCCCAACCATTCCACACTTACACTACGTCGTTTTTAGCTTCCGATCGATGTTAACAAATTTAATTTATAAATTCTTAATATGAAAACCTCAACAAATTTTTCCAATCTTAAGATTTTCTTTCTTTCTTTCTTTAGTGTACGTCTACCACTTGTTTCGGCACGCAACTAAGGGTTCTAAACTATTCTGACTCCGGGATGTTACATATACTTTCACAACATAACCCTAAGGTTTAGGTGATCCATTGATGACCATAAATAAAAAATATATGAAATCCTAATTGTAGCTTGCTATTATAGAAGGCATTGTCGTAAGGAGTCTTTAGCAATTATCGGTTTATTATTCCCATACTTGTGTATTTTTTTATAATTTTTGTGAAATTTAGGGTTTATGGTATAGGGTTTAGAGTTTATTAAAACGGCGCCAGTTTCCTCTGCGCTGCTTTTTGTTTATTACACCCTTGGTAACGCGCGTTTGAATCCCAGGAAAAACAGGACCCTAATATTTATTTTAAATTTAAAACGGCGGTTTAATAGTGTTTGACGGTGAAAACAGTTTACAACGTCCCTAACGTTAAATGAACCGACGTTTATGTTTTTAATTAGACGTCGTATTTTACTTTCTGACGTCTTTTAAAAACGCGGTCTTTGAAAATTTGACCGCGATCTAAAATTTTCAGAATTCGACCTAAACCCTATAACATTTCGCTCTCTCTCTTCAACTCAAATTCTAACCTTAAAAGTTTACGCTCTCCGTCCTCAGTAGTATTAGATTGCGCTCTCCCTCCCAAAGAATTGGTGGTATTCTCGAAGCTCAGTATACTGTAAGTACAAGCCCTAATCTCACATGCTAGTACTACTATATTGTTTGAAGTTATTGCGTTAAATCTTCTAACCTAATCTGACATGCTTGTGAACTCTGTAATTGTTTTCATTAAATTTGTTTTGCTAGCTATGGGTTCTTAACATACGTTTTGGGAGCTATGGGTTCTATAGGTTGAAAAATATATGTTTTGGGAGCTGTGAATCGGGAATGGAATCTGAAAAACCCCATTTATTGTTTGCATGCTTTTCATAATAACTCTCTGTTAAGGGTTCTTATTGTTTGTTTGGCTATGGGTTCTTAGAAAATGAACGGCATAGGATTTTAATTGTGTGTATAACTTACGACGACGGTCGTTGTAATAAACTGTCGTCTGTATTATCTTTATACGTCGGCAATTCTTTTACTTCCGACATATGAAATCTGAAATACATTTTTAATTGTTTTGGTAGCCTTAAGATGACGGTTATTTTATTTACCGTCGACTGTATTACAATAACACATCCATAATTTTGTAAAAACCGACGTCTAAACCTGTGTTTCAAAAAATATATTATTCTCTGCTATTTCGATACCTTAGTTCTTTTATTGATTGTCTTTTCACTTTATTATATATTTATATGATTGTATAGCGTTGGAGATGGATAAGTCATGGATGCATGCGGATAGAAGGTCAAAGGCATATGAGTTAGGCGTGGAAGGATTTTTGAATTTTAACGTAGAAAATATTTTAACTACAACACATATTCATTGTCCTTGTGTTAAATGTGGGAATTTTCGATTGTTTGGGATTGAAATTATAAGGGACCACTTATTCTTTAATGGAATCGATCAAAGCTATAAGAGTTGGACATTTCATGGATAACCTTGGCAATTACTCATGCTAGTAGAAATGTGGAAGAAGATGATGACCATAGTTTTGTCTCTGAAGAAATAGAGATGGGTGATAATGATTTAGGCGATTTTGGATCCGATCCTGCTGAGTTTGCCAATTTGATTGGGGATGGAGATCAACCCTTGTACCCTGGTTGTAGTAAGTTCACCAAGTTGTCGGCATTAGTGAAGTTATATAATTTGAAAGCAAAACATGGGATGAGTGATATATGTTTTGCAGAATTATTGATACTCCAAGGAGATTTGCTTCCAGAAGGAAATACAATACCCAACTCTATGTACGAGGCAAAAAAAACTTTAGCTGCGTTGGGAATGAGTTATGAGAAAATTCACGCATGCCCCAATGACTGCATCTTGTATAGGAAGGCTTATGAAGATTCAACTAATTGTCCTACTTGTGGTATCTCAAGGTGGAAGGAAGGCAAAGACTCGATCTTGAAAGAGGGTATGCCAGCGAAGGTGGTGTGGTATTTTCAGCCAATTCCAAGGTTTAAAAGGATGTTTCAATCATGTAAGACCGCTAAGAGTTTGACTTGGGATGCTAATAGAAAATCAATTGACGGTCATATGTCTCATCCAGCGGATTCCCCATCTTGGAAACTTGTTGATAATAAATGGCCCAAATTTGGTGAAGAGCCGAGAAACTTGAGATTGGCTCTCTCTTCTGATGGATTCAATCCCCACAGTTCATTAAGTAGCAGATACAATACATGGCTAGTTATCTTAGTTACATATCTCCCACCATGGCTATGCATGAAACGAAAGTTCATGATGTTGACCTTATTGATTTCCAGTCCTAAACAACCCGAAAATGATATAGACGTCTACCTAGAGCCTTTGATTGATGATTTAAAATCTTTGTGGGATGGGATTAGAGGAGTGTATGATGCACACATAGGAGAATACTTTACACTAAGAGGTGTATTACTGTGGACAATTAATGATTTTCCTTCCTATGGAAACTTATCTGGTTGTGTCGTTAAAGGATATAAAGCTTGTCCAATATGCGGCGATGATACACCTAGTCACAGGTTGAAACATGGCCACAAAATTTGTTACATCGGACATAGAAAATGGTTACCAACATATCATCCATATCGGAGGCACCGCGCAGCTTTTAATGGGAAACCTGAATATGACACGGCTCCGGAGCCATTAACCGGAGAACAAGTGCTGCAGATCGTTGAAGGTATTAAGTACAAGTGGGGCTCGAAAAAATGGGAAGGTGGAGGTGAAAATGATGGTGACAGAGTTTGTTGGAAGAAGAGATCAAAATTCTTTGATCTCGAGTATTGGAAATACCTTCCTGTGAGGCATGCCCTGGATGTTATGCACATTGAGAAGAATGTTTACGATAGTATCATTGGCATGCTGTTGGAGATTCCTGGAAAAAATAAAGATGGGTTGTTGCTCAGTTAGATTTATTAAACATGGGGGTCAAAACTGATTTGCAACCCGAGTATGGAGAAAGACGTACTCGCTTACCTCTAGGGCCTTGGAATTTGTCAAGAGCAGAAAAGAGAGCGGTTTGCAATTCTTTCTATGGTATGAAGGTCCCTGAAGGTTATTCTTCAAATATAAAAAATCTTGTATCTTTACAAGATTCAAGACTTCTTGGCCTTAAATCACATGATTGTCATACCTTGATGCAACAATTGCTCCCTGTGGCAATTCGTTCTGTTTTGGAGAAGCCTGCAAGGTATGCAATAACTCGATTGTGTTTCTTCTTCAATGCTATATGTGCAAAGATGGTAGATGTTTCCAAGATAGATAAATTGGAAGATGTAGTAGTTACTCTGTGTTTGCTTGAGAAATACTTTCCCCCTTCATTCTTTGATATCATGGTTCATCTAGTAGTACATCTTGTCAGAGAAGTTCGTCTATGTGGGCCAGTTTATTTTAGATGGATGTATCCGTTCGAAAGATATATGAAAGTGCTAAAGGGGTATGTTCAGAACCGTACTCATCCCGAAGGTTGCATTGCTGAGCGGTATATAGCTGAAGAATCTGTAGAGTTTTGCACCGAGCATTTGTCTGATGTTATTACAGTTGGAGTGTCATCAAGCCAGAAGATGAGACTTTCAAAGCCATTATCAGGTTGCACAGTGAGCTTAGTTGATCAAGACTTGTTGAACTAGGCACATCTATATGTCTTGGAGAATACTGAGGAAGTCCTACCCTGTATCGAGTATGAGTTATATTCTTTAAGTAGCCATTTTAAATTATTGATCCTTATGTTTATCTTATTTACAAGGGACCGTAATGCTTGAATTTTTGGTGTCATGTAGGGAACATAGCACTTTCATTCAATGGCTACGCTTTAAGGTATATGTTATTGAATAACAAATTGGAGTTTTAATTTTCTTCTTTCTATGTTAGATTGAATTAAGATATGATTAATTTGTAGGTTGAAAGTGAACTTAATGTTGAAGACAATAATGGCGTATCAGAAAATTTGAGGTGGCTAGCAGCTAGTCCAAGCCTTGCCGTGCCATCATATAAGAGTTATCTTATTAATGGTGTTAAATTTAACACCAAGACACAAGATGATGTGCGAACTTTCCAAAATAGTGGAGTTTATTTACTTGCACATACTATGCAAGTTGCTAGTGCTAAGGATAAAAACCCGATTGTCTCCAATATGGGTTTTATGGTGTCATTCAAGAAATTTGGGACCTTGACTACCAAAAGTTTAGTATCCCAGTTTTTAGGTGCAATTGGATAGATAACACTTCCGGCCTTGTAGTTGACAAACTTGGATTTACCCTTGTAGATCTGAGTAAAATTGGACATAGGAATGACCAATTTGTTATGGCTTCTCAAGTCAAACAAGTATTTTTTGTTGACGACCCAATGCATCATGGTTGGTCGGTAGTGTTATCAATGCCTAATAGAGAATATAATGATGTTATTGGTGATGATGTGCTAGGTGATGTTAGAATTGAGTGTGAGCCTTTTACTAGAGGGATACCCAATGCTGACACATTTGATGACCTAGTGGGTGAGTTTGGGAATGAAAATATTAGAGATGGGTGTGAAGATATATGGATTGATTGATTTTTGTAATATATGACATTAGCTATGTAGTTAGTTGTATGACATTAATTTTGAAATAAATTGTAATGTTTGACATTATATTTACAATTTTTCATTATGCAGATTTTGGGTTCAAGCAGTAAAAGACGGCCAGTATTAAAAATACTGGGTTCAAGCAGTTAAATACGACGGTCCAGTTAACAAATAAAAAAACAAACGTCTAAATCATAAACAACGTCGTATTTCAGCAAACGACGTGGAATGACAATGTAAACCTCAGTAGATTGCCATTTGAATTTGAAAAACACGACGGTTAATCAAAATGTAATGCCATACAAACAACAACGACGGTGAAGTTCAGAAGCTAATAATAAAAATTCACTTCGGAGTATTAAAAAAGCGACATTTCAAAATAAATAATACGACGGTAAAGTTAAAAATCCGACGTCTGAAAGGACAACAACGGCCACTCAGTTTAATAATTGACGTGGAAGCTCTTCTAAACGACGGTAAAATAATAATTAATGTCGTCTCAAATATTACAGACGGCCGTGTTTATTTGAAAACCGAAGTTTAAGAAAGAAACCACGGCCGTATAAATATTCTTTTGGTAGTAGTAATAATTAACAACGGCGGGGATCAACACTAACCGACGGTAGTATTGTACTCACCACGGCGGTTTAATTTAGATAGTTGACGTTAAATGAATTATCAACGCCGGTTTCATTATATTAATCGCCGTAAAATATGTTATAAAGGTCGTTAAATTAATTATTTAGGAAGTGGTAAATGTTTTTTTACGTCGGTGAAGTTTGATTAAGGACATGTAATTGGCTTTATACGTCGCTATTATTCTAGAAGCGACGTATAATGTACGAGAAATTTTCCATTCTTGCGTTTTTGTAGTAATTAGACGTCGGTATCGTTGACCGCTTGCCGTGGTTAATCTATCTCGATCAAGGTAACAATGGAATTTTGGACTTGTAAAGTCTTTGAGACGTCATTAATTTATGAAAGCGTCGTCTAAGGTTATCGATTTTGCCTTATAAAGGATCTTTTATTGTTAGTAGACGTCGGTTGTGTTAATATAAATGACGTAGTATTTATTAGAAACGTTGTTAAATTAATTATTTGGGAAGTGGTAAATGTTTTTTACGTCGGTGAAGTTATTAAGGACATGTAATTGGCTTTATACGTCGCTATTATTCTAGAAGCGACGTATAATGTACGAGAAATTTTCCTTTCCATGTTTTTGTAGTAATTAGACGTCGGTATCGTTGACTATTTGCCGTGGTTCATTTATCTGACGGCGGTAACAATGGAATTTTGGACTTATAAAGCCTTTGAGATGTCACTAATTTTATGAAAGCGTCGTCTAAGGCGGTCGATTTTCCATTTTATGAAGCTTTTACTGTTATTGGACGTCGGTGTTGTTATTATAAATGACGTAGTTTTCCTTAACAACGTCGGTTAATAACCGTCGTGGGTTTATGCATAATAGATGTTGGTTGATTTCACGGCGGTTTTAAATCACCCTAGACGGCGGTGGATTCCCGTCGTCTATTTCGATTTTTGTCGTAGTGCAACCACTAGAACTATGTAATGCACCAACCACTCCACTAACGGTTCGAAATTAAAACGAACTTGAAGTGTCCAATTTCTTTGACCAATTGATTTAGGATCGACCCCAAAACATGGTCAACATCATAATATGGTGGGACGAGTCATTTGGTGAGTTTTGAGTGAAATCTAATCAATAGAACTATGCAATGCACCAACCAATCCATTTACGGTGCGAACTATGTGCATACTTGAATTGTCCAATTTCTTTGACCAATTCTTTTTGGATCGAGCCCAAAACTTGGTCACAACATAATATGGTGGGATGAGTCATTTGGTGAGTTTTGAATGAAATCCAATCACTAGAACTATGCAATGCACCAACCACTGCACTTATGGTTCAAAATTAATACGAACTTGAATTGTCCAATTGATTTCGGATCGACCCCAAAACTTGGTCAACATCGAATTATGCTGGGAGGAGTCATTTGGTGAGTTTTGAGTGAAATACAATCACTAGAACTATGAAATGCACAACCACTCCATTTATGGCATGAACTTCGTATGAACTTGAAGTTTCCAATTTCTTTGAGCAATTAATTTTGGATCGAGCCCAGAACATGGTCAACATCATAAAATGGTGGGAGGAGTCATTTGGTGAGTTTTGAGTTAAATCCAATCACTAGAACTTTGCAATGCTCCAACCACTCCATTTACAGCATGAACTTCGTACGAACCTGAAGTGTCCAATTAATTTGACCAATTGATTTCGGATGAAGCCCAAAACTTGGTCAACATCATAATATGGTGGGAGGAGTCATTTGGTGAGTTTTGAGTGAAATCAAATCATTAGAACTATGCAATTCACCATCCACTCCACCTACGATTCGAAATTAATACGAACTTGAAGTGTCCAATTTCGTTGACCAATTGATTTCGAATAGAGCCCAAAACTCGGTCAACATAATAATATGGTGGGAGGAGTCATTTGGTGAGTTTTGAGTGAAATCCAATCACTAGAACTTTCCAATGCCCGACCACGCCATTTACGGCACGAACTTCGAACGAACTTGAATTGTCCAATTTCTTTGACCAATCCATTTCGGATTTAGCCCAAAACTTGGTCAACATCATAATATGCTGGGAGGAGTCATTTGGAGAGTTTTGATTGAAATCCAATCACAAGAACCATGCAATGCACGAACCACTGCACTTACGGTTCGGACTTAATACGAACAAGTGTTCAATTTCTTTGACCAATTGATTTCGGATCGAGCCCAAAACTTGGTCAATATCATAATATGGTGGGAGGAGTCATTTGGTGAGTTTTGAGTGAATTCCAATCAATTGAATTATGAAATGCACCAACCACTCCATTTTCGGCACGAACTTCGCACGAACTTGTAGTGCCCAATTTCTTTGAGTAATTGATTTCGGATCGGGCCCAAAACCTGGTCAACATCATAATTTCATGGGAGAAGTCATTTGGTGAGTTTTGAGTGAAATCCAATCACTAGAACTTAGCAATGCTCCAACCACTCATTTACGGCATGAACTTAATACGAACTTGAAGTGCCCAATTTCTTGGAGCAATTGATTTCGGATCGAGCCCAAAACCTGGTCAACATCATAATATGGTGGGAGAAGTCATTTGGTGAGTTTTGAGTGAAATCCAATCACTAGAACATAGCAATGCTCCAACCACTCATTTACGGCACGAACTTAAATGCGAACTTGTATTGTTCAATTTCTTGGACAAATTCATTTTGGATCGAGACCAAAACTTGGTCGACATCAGAGTATGGTGGGAGGAGTTATTTGGTGAGTTTTGAGTGAAATCCAATCACAAGAACTATGTAATGCACCAACCACTCCATTTATGGGACGAACTTCGTACAAGCTTGAAGTTTCCAATTTCTTTGAGCAATTGATTTCGGATCGAGCCCAGAACATGGTCAACATCGTAAAATGGTGGGAGTCATTTGGTGAGTTTTGAGTTAAATCCAATAACTAGAACTTTGCAATGCTCCAACCACTCCATTTATGACATGAACTTCATACGAACTTGAAGTGTCCAATTTCTTTGACCAATTGATTTTGGATGAAGCCCAAAACTTGGTCAACATCATAATATGGTGGGAGGTGTCATTTGGTGAGTTTTGAGTGAAATCAAATCAGTAGAACTATGCAATTTACCATCCACTCCACTTACGGTTCGAAATTAATACGAACTTGAAGTGTCCAATTTTGTTGACCAAATGATTTCGGATTGAGCCCAAAACTCGGTCAACATCATAATATGGTGGGAGGAGTCATTTGGTGAGTTTTGAGTGAAATCAAATCACTAGAACTTTGCAATGCCCAACCATGCCATTTACGGCACGAACTTCGTACGAACTTGAATTGTCCAATTTCTTTGACCAATCCATTTCGGATTTAGCCCAAAACTTGGTCAACATCATAATATGGTGGGAGGAGTCATTTGGAGAGTTTTGAGTGAAATCCAATGACAAGAACTATGCAATGCACGAACCACTGCACTTACGGTTCGAACTTAATACGAACTTGAAGTGTCCAATTTCTTTAACCAATTGATTTCGGATCAAGCCCAAAACTTGGTCAACATCACAATATGGTGGGAGGAGTCATTTGGTGAGTTTTGAGTGAAATCCAATCACTAGAACTATGAAATGCACGAAACACTCCATTTACTGCACGAACTTCATACGAACTTGAAGTGCCCAATTTCTTTGAGCAATTGATTTCGGATCGAGCATAGAACCGGGTCAACATCATAATATGGTGGGAGTAGTCATTTGTTGAGTTTTGAGTGAAATCCAATCACTAGAACTATGCAATGCACCAACCACTGCACTTATGGTTCAAAATTAATACGAACTTGAATTGTCCAATTGCTTTGACCAATTGATTTCGGATCGAGCCCAAAACTTGGTCAACATCATAATATGGTGGGAGGAGTCATTTGGTGAGTTTTGAGTGAAATCCAATCACTAGAACTATGCAATGCACAACCACTCCATTTACGCCACGAACTTCGTACGAACTTGAAGTTTCCAATTTCTTTGAACAATTGATTTCGGATCGAGCCCAGAACATGGTCAACATCATAAAATGGTGGGAGGAGTCATTTGGTGAGTTTTGAGTTAAATCCAATCACTAGAACTTTTTAATGCTCCAACCACTCCATTTACGGTTCGAACTTAATGCGAACTTGAAGTGCCGAATTTCTTTTAGCAATTGATTTCGGATCGAGCCCAAAACCTGGTCAACATCATAATATGGTGGGAGGAGTCATTTGGTGAGTTTTGAGTGAAATCCAATCACTAGAACTTAGCAATGCTCCAACCTCTCAATTTACGGCACGAACTTCGTACGAACTGGAATTGTTCAATTTCTTGAACCAATTCATTTTGGATCGAGACCAAAACTTGGTCAACATCATAATATGGTGGGAGGAGTCATTTGTTGAGTTATGATTGAAATCCAATTACTAGAACGATGCAATGCACGAACCACTCTGCTTACGGTTCGAAATTAATACGAACTTGAAGTGTGAAATTTCTTTGACCAATTGAATTCGGATCAAGCCCAAAACTTGGTCAACATCATATTATGGTGGGAGGAGTTATTGGGTGAGTTTTGAGTGAAATCCAATTTCAAGAACTATGTGATGCTCCAACCACTCCATTTATGGCACGAACTTCGTACAAACTTGAAGTGCCCAATTTCTTTTACCAATTAATTTCGGTTCGAGCCCAAAACTTGGTCAACATCATAATATGGTGGGAGGAGTCATTTGTTGAGTTATGATTGAAATCCAATTACTAGAACGATGCAATGCACGAACCACTCTGCATACGGTTCGAAATTAATACGAACTTGAAGTGTGAAATTTCTTTGACCAATTGAATTCGGATCAAGCCCAAAACTTGGTCAACATCATATTATGGTGGGAGGAGTTATTTGGTGAGTTTTGAGTGAAATCCAATTTCAAGAACTATGTGATGCTCCAACCACTCCATTTATGGCACGAACTTCGTACAAACTTGAAGTGCCCAATTTCTTTTACCAATTGATTTCGGTTCGAGCCCAAAACTTGGTCAACATGACAATATAGTGGGAGTAGTCATTTGTTGAGTTTTGAGTGAAATCCAATCACAAGAACGATGCAATGCAAGAACCACTCTGCTTACGGTTCGAAATTAATACGAACTTGAAGTGTGAAATTTCTTTGACCAATTGAATTCGGATCAAGCCCAAAACTTGGTCAACATCATAATATGGTGGGAGGAGTCATTTGTTGAGTTTCGATTGAAATCCAATCACAAGAACGATGTAATGCAAGAACCACTCTGCTTACGGTTCGAAATTAATACGAACTTGAAGTGTGAAATTTCTTTGACCAATTGAATTCGGATCAAGCCCAAAACTTGGTCAACATCATAATATGGTGGGAGGAGTTATTTGGTGAGTTTTGAGTGAAATCCAATTTCAAGAACTATGTAATGCTCCAACCACTCCATTTATGGCACAAACTTCGTACAAACTTGAAGTGCCCAATTTCTTTTACCAATTGATTTTGGATCGAGCCCAAAACTTGGTCAACATGACAATATGGTGGGAGTAGTCATTTGTTGAGTTTTGAGTGAAATCCAATCACTAGAACTATGCAATGCACCAACCACTACACTTATGGTTCAAAATTAATACGAACTTGAATTGTCCAATTGCTTTGACCAATTGATTTCGGATCGAGCCCAAAACTTGGTCAACATAGTATTATGGTGGGAGGAGTCATTTGGTGAGTTTTGAGTGAAATCCAATCACTAGAACTATGCAATGCACAACCACTCCATTTACGGCAAGAACTTCGTACAAACTTGAATTGTCCAATTTCTTTGAGCAATTGATTTCGTATCGAGCCCAGAACATGGTCAACATCATAAAATGGTGGGAGGATTCTTTTGGTGAGTTTTGAGTTAAATCCAATCACTAGAACTTTGCAATACTCCAACCACTCCATTTACGGCACGAACTTCGTACGAACTTGAAGTGCCCGATTTCTTTGAGCAATTGATTACATATCAAGCAAAGAACCTGGTCAACATCATAATATGGTGGGAGGAGTCATTTGGTGAGTTTTGAGTAAAATCCAATCACTAGAACTTAGCAATGCTCCAACCACTCCATTTACAACGAGGAACTTGAATTGTTCAATTTCTTGGACCAATTCATTTTAGATCGAGACCAAAACATGGTCAACATCATAATATGGTGGGAGGAGTCATTTGGTGAGTTTTGATTGAAATCCAATCACTAGAACGATGCAATACACCAACCACTATGCTTACGGTTCGAAATTAACACGAACTTGAAGTGTGAAATTATCTTTGACCAATTGATTTCGGATCATGCCCAAATTTAGTCAACATCATAAGATGGCGGGATGAGTTATTTGGTGAGTTTTGAGTGAAATACAATCACAAGAATTATGTAATGCACCAACTACTCCCTTTATGGCACGAACTTCGTACGAACTTGAACTGCCCAATTTGTTTTACCAATTGATTTCAGATCGAGCCCAAAACTTGGTCAACATCACAATGTGGTGGGAGTAGTCATTTGTTGAGTTTTCAGTGAAATCCAATCACTAGAACTATGCAATGCACCAACCGCTGCACTTATGGTTCGAAATTAATACGAACTTAAATTGTCCAATTGCTTTGACCAATTGATTTCGGATCGAGCCCAAAACTTGGTCAACATCGTATTATGGTGGGAAGAGTCATTAGGTGAGTTTTGAGTGGAATTCAATCACTAGAACTATGCAATGCACAACCGCTCCATTTACAGCACGAACTTCGTACGAACTTGAAGTTTCCAATTTCTTTGAGCAATTGATTTCGGATCGATCCCAAAACATGGTCAACATCAGAAAATGGTGGGAGGAGTCATTTGGTGATTTTCAATTGAAATCCAATCACTAGAACAATGCAATGCACCAACCACTCTGCTTACGGTTCGGAATTAATACGAACTTGAAGTGTGAATTTTTTTGACCAATTGATTTCGGATCAAGCCCAAAACTAGGTCAACATCATAATTTGGTGGGAGGAGTTAGTTGGTGAGTTTTGATTGAGATCCAATCACAAGAACCATGCAATGCACCAACCACTCCATTTATGGCACGAACTTCGTACGAACTTGAAGTGCCCAATCTCTTTTACCAATTGATTTCAGATCGAGCACAAAACTTGGCCAACATCACAATATGGTGGGAGGAGTCATTTGGTGAGTTTCGATTGAAATCCAATGTAACAACCCTGACCCAAAATTAAAAGAAAATAAATTGATTAATTGAGTTAAACAAATAAAGAATTAAAAGGAATTAAAAAGGGATTAAAATAATGAAATTGGAATTAATTAAGAATTTAATATTAAATGGGGCATTTTGGTCAACTTAATTTTCGGACGACAATTTGGCGGAACGAGTTGTGCCATTGCGTCCAGCACGTCGAAACGAGTTCATGGATATGTGACAATATGTAGGTATTGTAGATCGGTTTCAAGCCTAGGTTGTTCGATTTAGAAACCCATTTTTGGCCAGTTTTGAGTTGGAATTTCCGGCCACTTGCCGGCCAAACTAGATGTTGCCATAGTTGAATAAAATGCTCCACTTGTTGAGTTGAACCTATACCTGAAGTCTTGGCTCTTGGTTTGGAGTTTGTTCGGAAGCCAAATTTATCGCTTTAGAGACCCACCGAATCTGCCAGCGCGTGTACCCATGCCTGGCTCACTTTTCTCTTCATTCCTAAATTATCCTTACGTAGTCATGAGCGCGTAGGCATGCTCGGATTTCAATTTGGAGTTCGGAAGACAGTCGAACGGATTTACGCCTTTTGCGGGTTATCCGGGTTCGATGTGTGCGGACCTTCGAATTGGTCCCAATTCTTAGTATGTTGTTCCCAGTATTTCTAGGAATGTATAGGATTTGACGGATCGTGATTCGGAGCCCCGGATGCTTCGGATCAATGACTTGAAGTTAGGATTAAACCATAATAGTCCGATCGTGCGATCGTGAGCAATCCGACCGTCCGATCATGACCAAACTTTCTGGACGTGTTCTTTAAGCCGTAGTGAACCTGTAGGAACCTTCGGATGTAAGTTTGGAGGTCATGGGACCCACGGGCCCGGTTTGACCTATTCTGGTTAGTTTGACCAAGTTTGACCAGGGTTGACTGAGTGTCTCCCGAGGTCGGTTCGTCTCCTAACGAACATCATTGACCTTAGAATTCTTCGTACGATGTTTTGGTACACTTGAGTCGAGTTTGGTTAGGGTTGACTTTTAAGGTTATTGCTTTGGTCCGGTTGTTAATCTTAATCCTCGTATTCTTGATTAGGTTCTCAAGCTTCTCGTGATCATCAGGCGGGACCCTATCCGGGTCAGGCAGCGTGGGACTATCTGTGAGTGGACTTTGTTTTCAAACGACCATGATTTTAAGGAATTGAATGCGATGAATATAAATGAGATTTAAATATTGTTTTA
This sequence comes from Prunus padus, assembly GCA_024362665.1. Classification (NCBI taxonomy): domain Eukaryota; kingdom Viridiplantae; phylum Streptophyta; class Magnoliopsida; order Rosales; family Rosaceae; genus Prunus; species Prunus padus. The sequence continues at coordinate 1,942,156 of JANFAM010000003.1, read as the reverse complement.
AATCTTGATTTGACTTTGGATGGATTTATTATGATTGAATTGATATTTGAGGGTTATATATGATTTGGGTTGCCGATTTGTTTGTGGGGCCTTGGTGGCTATATTTTATTATTATGCTTATCTTCAAGTATTGATTTTGGGACAAGTCAAGCGTCCGGTAGTATTTACGTACGGATTTGGGGTACGGTGGGAATTTGATGGATTTTCCTTGGGTTTATATTTAATAATTGAGTTTGTGATTTTGTTGGGTTTCGGACTTTAATAATTTATCGTTACAAACGTCGTGGGTTATACCTTACATCTTTTTGAGAAACTTATACCTATACTTTGAATTAATTATTTGGGTGGTAAGATTTGGACGTTAGTATAGTCCGGTTGATTACGTATTCGGTTTTGATGTTTAAACCTTATGAATTATAATTACTTATACTTTGATTATATATATATATATATATATATATATATGTATATATATATATATGTATATATATACATATAGATCAACTTGGAAGGATTATGTCGGATTAATGGGACCAACGAGAAAATATGTCGGATTAATGGGGCTAACGAGAATATATGTCGGATTAATGGGAATTGATCATATGTATATATATATATATATATATATATATATATATATATATATATATATATATATATATATATATATTTCTACTATATATATATATATCTACTTTGAATATAATTATGTATATCTACTTTGATATGGAGTTTTGGGACATATATGCATACGGGATTGGACTTTCGGTTATATTTTAATGAATCACTATTTATGTTGTTTTAAAGTATGAACTTAAGGGATGTCAGTTATACGTGGGAATTTCGAATGCTTGAGTTTGAGTTATTGTATTTTAAAGGATAGTTATGTTTTGTATATATATATACGTATATTTTGAGTAATACGTTTCAAGGTTCAGACTTTATATTTTTAAAAGGGATTGTACCTATACTATGTTTTGGAGCATATGTTTTACTTGGGGTTCGACTTGACGTTCTCTTGACTTGGGTTTTGGATACGGTTTGATTATGCATTTTCAGTGATTATGACATTTTAATGGTTTATGGAGTGTTACGCCGTCATTTGACGCTTGTGTCTATTTTAACTATAGAATTGTATGTTTGGGACGGTGATGTCCTTATCTTGAATATATATGATGTTATTGGATTGTTGGACTTATATATGTCCTGGTGTGTGATATTTTGGGGTTCGGGTACATGTGATTAAATATGTATATATTGATTATCGTGTAGCGATGGATTTGAGTGCAGTTGGCACTTTGTTATGTACCTCCCCCTACTATTCTGATATGGTTACTGATTTATGGTTCGATCCGGTGCATACCTTAACGGGGTGTAGTTGTAGACTCTTAATTGAGTAGTTTAGACCATTTCGGACGTATGGGTATTGAGGATTCTGCCATACGGGCCGGGTAGCTTAGTCCATTTTTGGGACGGCTTGACCCTGGGCACGAGTCACATCAGTAATGTTGTCCCGGTGTCCAGTCAAATGATCCCCTATTGGATTGTTTTTCCCTGGTACTTGTATTTGGTGTTGAGGGTTTATTATACCTATATGTATATGTTAGTAGCTTCGTATTCGTATTTCTTTTAGTAAGGATCCTTCCTTGCTTGTCGTGCTTGCGAGCACGTGGTTGTCAGAGTATGGGATTGAAAGGGAAACAGTACTATGATATGACTATTGTGTTATTATATTGAAATTATTGGAATTTGAAGGACAACTGATATAAATGATTTCATATGCATGGTTTGCATTGTTTTGAAACGGTGATGTTAGTACATTGATTTAAGTATGTAAACCTTGTTTTTGTCCACTCACACTCTTTCTGTTTTGCGCCCTCCAGGCCGTAGTCGTGCTTCGATACTGTCCGGCCGAGCGCTTCTCTTCTCGAGCGTCGACTTGATTGTAGGACTTCGTGTCCCGTATCTTTAACTTTATTTCCGCTGTTTAAACTTGAATACTCTTAGTTGCTCTGTTATTGCCCTTTAGGGTTGAACTTGTTGGCCGGAGGCCTGTTATGTATTTTGCAATGCATGCTGGTTGTTGGGATATTCTTAACCAATTGATTTCGGATCGAGCCTAAAACTTGGTCAACATCATAATAAGGTGGGAGGAGTCATTTGGTGTGTTTTGAGTGAAATCCCATCACTAGAACTATGCAATGCACCAACCACTCCACTTACGTTTCGAAATAAATACGAACTTGAATTGTCCAATTTCTTTGACCAATTCATTTCGGATCGAGCCCAAAACATGGACGACATCATAATATGGAGGGAGGAGTCATTTGGTGAGTTTTGAGTGAAATGCAATGACTAGAACTATGCAATGCACCATCCACTCCATTTATGCCACCAACTTCGTACGAACTAGAAGTGTCCAATTTCTTTGACCAATTGATTTTGGATCGAGCCCAAAACATGGTCAACATCATAACATGGTGGGAGGAGTCATTTGGTGAGTTATGAGTGAAATCCAATCACTACAACTACGCAATGCACAAACCACTCCATTTACGGCACGAACTTCGTACGAACTTGAAGTGTCCAATTTCTTTGACCAATTGATTTCGAATCGAGCCCAAAACTTGGTCAACATCATAATATGGTGGGAGGAGTCATTTGGTGAACTTTGATTGAAATCCAATCACTAGAATGATGCAATGCACCAACCACTCCACTTACGGATCGAAATTAATACGAACTTGAAGTGTCCAATATCTTTGACCAATTGATTTCGGATCAAGCCCAAAACTTGGTCAACCACGTATTGTGGTGGGAGGAGCCATTTGGTGAGTTTTGAGTGAAATCCAATCACTAGAACTATGGAATGCAGGAACCACTCCATTTACGGCACGAACTTCATATGAACTTGAAGTGTCCAATTTCTTTGACCAATTCTTTTCGAACGGAGCCCAAAGCTTGGTCAACATCATAATATGGTGGGAGGTATCCAATCACTAGAACGATGCAAAGCACCAACCACTCCACTTACGGTTTGAAATTAAAACGAACTTGAACTGTCCAATTTCTTTGACCAATTGATTTCGGAATGAGCCCAAAACTTGGTCAACATCATACTACAGTGGGAGGAGTCATTTGGTGGGTTTTGAATGAAATCTAATCACTAGAACTAAGCAACTCACAACCACTCCATTTACGGCAAGCCCGAAACTTGTTCATCACCATAATATGGTGGAGGGAGTCATTTGGTAAGTTTTGAGTGAAAATCAATCACTAGAACTATACAATGCACAACCACTCCATTTACGCCACGAATTCGTACAAACTTGACTTGTCCAATTTCTTTGACCAATTCATTTCGGATCGCGTCCAAAACTTGGTCAACACCGTAATATGGTGGAAGGAGTCATTTGGTGAGTTTTGAGTGAAATCCAATCTATAGAACAATGCAATACATCAACAACTCCACTTACGGTTCGAAATTAATACGAACTTGAAGTGTCCAATTTATTTGACCAATTGATTTCGGGTCGATTCCCAAACTCTGTCAACACCATAATATGGTGGGAGGAGTCATTTGGTGAGTTTTGTGTGAAATCCAATCACTAGAACTATGCAAAGCACCAACCACTCCATTTACGGCAGGAACTTCGTACGAAATTGAATTATCCAATTTCTTTGACCAATTGACTTCGTATTGAGCCCAAAACTTGGTCAACAGCATAAAATGGTGGGAGGAGTCATTCAGTGAGTTTTTAGTGAAATTCAATTTCTAGAACTATGCAATGCACCAATCACTCCACTTACGATTCGAAATTAATACGAACTTGAAGTGTTCAATATCTTTGACCAACTGATTTCGGATCAAACCCAAAACTTGGTCATCGTCATAATATGGTGGAGGAGTCATTTGGTAAGTTTTGAGTGAAATCCAATCGCTAGAACTGTGCAATGCACCAAAGACTCCATTTACGACGCGAACTTCGTACAAACTTGAAGTCTCCAATTTCTTTGACCAATTGATTTCGGACCGAGCTCAAAACTTGGTCAACACTACGGCGGGAAGAGTCATTTGCTGAGTTTTGAGTGAAATCCAATCACTACAACTATGCAATGCACCAACCACTCCACTTACGATTTGAAATTAATACGAACTTGAAGTGTTCAATTTCTTTGACCAATTGATTGTTGATCGAGCCCAAAACTTTTTCAACACCGTAATATGGTGGAAGGATTCATTTGGTGACTTTTGTTTGAAATCAAATCACTAGAACTATGCAATGCACCACCCACTCCACTTACAATTCAAAATTAATACGAACTTGAAGTGTTCAATTTCTTTGACCAATTGATTTCGGATCGAACCCAAAACTTGGTCAACATCATACTATGGTGGGAGGAGTCATTTGGGGAGTTTTGAGTGAAATCCAATCACTAGAACTATGCAATGCACAACCACTCCATTTACGCCACGAACTTCGTACGAAATCCAATCATAAAATGACTAGAGCAATGCAATGCACCAACCACTCCCCTTACGATTCGAAATTAATACGAACTTGAAGTGTTCAATTTGTTTGACCAATTGATTTCGGATTGAGCCCAAAACTTGGTCAACATCATACTATGGTGGGTGAAGTCATTTGGTGAGTTTTAAGTGAAATCAAATGACTAGAACAATGCAATGCACCAACCACTCCACTTACGGTCCGAAATAAATATGAACTTGAAGTGTCCAATTTCTTTGACCAATTCATTTTGGATTGAGCCCAAAACTTGGTCAACATCATAATATGGTGGGAGGAGTCATCTGGTGAGTTTCTATTGAAATCCAATCACTAGAACGATGCAATGAACCAACCACTCTGCTTACGGTTCGAAATTAATACGAACTTGAATTCTGAAATTTCTTTGACCAATCGATTTCGGATGAAGACCAAAACTTGGTCAACATCATAATATGGTGGGAGGAGTTATTTGGTGAGTTTTGAGTGAAATCCAATCACAAGAATTATTTAATGCACCAACCACTCCATTTATGGCACGAACTTCGTACGAACTTGAAGTGCCCAATTTCTTTTACCAATTGATTTCGGATCGAGCCCAAAACTTTGTCAACATCACAATATGGTGGGAGTAGCCATTTGTTGAGTTTTGAGTGAAATCCAATCACTAGAACTATGCAATGCACAACCACTCCATTTACGGCACGAACTACGTATGAACTTAATGTGCCCAATTTTTTTGAGCAATTGATCTCGGATCGAGCCCAGAACATGGTCAACATCATAAAAAGGTATGAGGAGTCATTTGGAGAGTTTTGAGTGAAATCCAATCACTAGAACTTTGCAATGCTCCAAACACTCCATTTACGGCACGAAGTTCGTACGAACTAGAATTGTCCAATTTGTTGGACCAATTCATTTTGGATCAAGCCCAAAACTTGGTCAACATCATAATATGTTGGAAGGAGTTATTTGGTGAGTTTCGATTGAAATCCAATCATAAGAACTATGCAATGCACCAACCACTCTATTTATGGCATGAACTTTGTATGACTTCGGATTGAGCCGAAAACTTGGTCAACATCATAATATGGTGGGCGGATTCATTTGGGGAATTTTGAGTGAAATCCAATCACTAGTACTATGCAATGCACCAACCACTCCGTTTATGGCACGAACTTCGAGTTAACTTGAAGTGCACAATTTCTTTGACCAATTGATTTCGCATAGAACCCAAAACTTGGTCAACATCATAATATGTCAGGAGGAGTCATTTGGTAAGTTTTTAGTGAAATCCAATCACTAGAACTTTGCAATGCACAACCACTCCATTTACGGCACAAACTTCATACGAACTTGAATTGTCCAATTTCTTTTACCAATCCATTTCGGATTTAGCCCAAAACTTGGTCAACATTATAATATGGTGGGAGGAGTCATTTAGTGAGTTTTGAGTGAATTACAATCTCTAGAACAATGTAATGCACCAACCACTGCAAATACGGTTTGAACTTAATACGAACTTGAAGAGTCCAATTTCTTTGACCAATTGATTTCGGATTGAGCCGAAAACTTGGTCAACATCATAATATGGTGGGAGGATTCATTTGGGGAGTTTTGAGTGAAATCCAATCACTAGAACTATGTAATGCACAACCACTCCATTTTCGGCACGAACTTGATGTGCCCAATTTCTTTGAGCAATTTATTTCGGATCGAGCCCAAAACTTGGTCAACATCATACTATGTTGGGTGGAGTCATTCGGTGAGTTTTGCGTGAAATCAAATGACTAGAGCAATGCAATGCACCAACCACTCCACTTACGGTTTGAAATTAATCCAAACTTGAAGTGTCCAATTTCTTTGACCAATTGATTTCGGATCGAGCCCTAATGTTGGTCTACACCATAATATGGGGGGAGGAGTCATTTGGTGAGTTTTGCGTGAAATACAATCGCTAGAACTATGCAATGCACGAACCCCTCCACTTACGGTTCGAAATTGATACGATCTTGAAGTGTTCAATTTTTTTGACCGATTGATTTCGGATCGAGCACTAAACTTGGTCTACACCATAATATGGTGGGAGGAGTCATTTGGTGAGTTTTGAGTGAAATCCAATCACTAGAACTATGTGATCGGTGCATAATTACCTATCGTTTTGTACCCTTCTAACTTATGATTTGGTTATGTTTTTTAGTTAAACTTGTACTTTTAACCTATTTTGTGTTTGTTTCAGTATAATAAGCTTAAAACTCATTAAATGCATTTTGGAGACAGGTTAGCTCAAAACGGTGTCTGCAGATCAGTCAACTTTACGGATTGGACTGTACTTGCTTAAGAAGAACCAGATAATGAGCCATACATCATTGGAAAGATACGGAAGTCTATTTTCTGGAGAATTTTACGGTTCATGATTCCGAGTCCTCTAGAGGAAGTTATACAAGTTTTGGCAGCTTAAGGTCAAAATTTGCAGGATCTGCGTTACTGGGCCAAAAATGACATTTGAAGGTATTTCCAATTTTTCCTTGAGCTGGGCTGCATATGCTTGGAAAGATAATTCAAAGAAATTCAAGACCCATATTTTTCCAGATTTTTCAGAATGGAGGAACAAGCCCAAAACTAGCCCAAAAGCAGACTGCAATGCATTGTCATGCATGACGTATGCATGAGCTAATTATTTTTAGTGGGGAAGTTAGGTAAAGTTGGTGAATTGAGTGTTGTAAGTTGGTGAAGTGAGTGTTGTAGGTAGAAGCAATACTCAATTCAGAATTTTACTTCCCTTAAGCCTATATATATTGAGGTTCTCCAAACTTGTAAACACACCCCAAGGGGGGGAGCTCTCAAACATCTCTCTAGAGCTCCTCTCCCTTCTCTCCCTCAAATTCTCTTAGTTTTCCTTTTTAGTTCTCAATTGTTGTAACAAAATCCTTTTGCTAAATTTTCCTTTAAGTGTTTCGTAGTTGTAATTTATTTTTCATTGTAATGTAATTTCTTTTCTTTAGTTTTCAAGTTTAATTAGTTTCCAAGTTTCAATTATAGTTCTTATTCTTATTCATTATGCTTATAAGTTAATATGCTTGTCTGAATGAGTGATCACCATTAAAGCTTGTATGTTAGCTATCTTGGTTTGAATTAAGAGTAGACACCATGCATTAATTCAAATTGAACTATGAATATGAAGAGTATGTATGGACATTCGACAACAGGGATTAGATACACGCTTGGTTGTTTAAAACATTCTTCTTTGCTTAATGGATTTCTAATGCTTAATTTAGGTTCGACAACAAGGATCTAATTAGGGAATTAGGAATACAAGATTAGGACCAGACACCATGGCTTAATCATACTTTAGCTAGAATCAATCTGTGAATCTAAATTGAACTTGATAACAAATTTGCTTGAGTTAATTTCTTTTCTTTCTTTCTTTCTTGTTTTATTTATTTTCTTTTGGTTTTCTATTTTGTGCAGGGAATCAAATTGAATCAATCTATCATCAATCCTCGTGAGATCGACCTTGTACTTACAAATGCTATACTACCCAACACTTCGTGCACTTGCGAGTTAACAAAATTTTGGTTACGGTTGAAATCCAATCAATAGAACGATGCAATCCACCAACCACTCTGCTTAAGGTTCGAAATTAATACGAACTTGAAGTGTCCAATTTCTTTGACCAATTGATTTCGGATCGAGCCCAAAACTTAGTCAACATCATACTATGTTGGGTGGAGTGATTCGGTGAGTTTTGAGTGAAATCAAATGACTAGAGCAATGCAATGCACCAACCACTCCACTTACGGTTCGAAATTAATACGAACTTGAAGTGTCCAATTTCTTTGACCAATTGATTTTGGATCGAGCCCTAAAGTTGGTTTGCACCATAATATGGAGGGAGGAGTCATTTGGTGAGTTTTGCGTGAAATACAATCGCTAGAACTATGCAATGCACCAACTCCTCCACTTACGAACTTGAAGTGTTCAATTTTCTTGACCAATTGATTTCGGATCGAGCACTAAACTTGGTCTACACCATAATATGGTGGGAGAAGTCATTTGGTGAGTTTTGAGTGAAATCCAATCACTAGAACTATGCAATGCACAACCACTTCATTTACAGCACGAACTTCGTACGAACTTGATGTGCCCAATTTCTTTGAGCAATTGATTTCAGATCGAGCCCAGAACATGGTCAACATCATAATATGGTGGGAGGAATCATTTGGTAAGTTTTGAATGAAATCCAATCACTAGAACTTTGCAATGCTCCAACCACTCCATTTACGGCACTAACTTCGTACGAACTTGAATTGTCCAATTTCTTGGACCAATTCATTTTGGATCGAGCCCAAAACTTGGTCAACATCATAATATGGTGGGAGGAGTCATTTGGTGAGTTTTGATTGAAATCCAATCACTAGAACGATGCAATGCACCAACCACTCTGCTTACGTTTCGAAATTAATACGAACTTGAATTGTCCAATTTCTTGGACCAATTCATTTTGGATCGAGCCCAAAACTTGGTCAACATCATAATATGGTGGGAGGAGTCATTTGGTGAGTTTTGATTGAAATCCAATCACTAGAACGATGCAATGCACCAAGCACTCTGCTTACGTTTCAAAATTAATACGAACTTGAAGTGTGAAATTTCTTTGACCAATTGATTTTGGATCAAGCCCAAAACTTGGTCAACATCTTAATATGGTCGGAGGTGTCCTTTGGTGAGTTTTGAGTGAAATCAAATCATTAGAACTATGCAATTCACCATCCACCCACTTACGGTTCGAAATTCCTATGAACTTGAAGTGTCCAATTTCATTGACCAATTCATTTCGGATAGAGCCCAAAACTCGGTTAACATCATAATATGCTGGGATGAGTCATTTGGTGAGTTTAGAGTGAAATCCAATCACCAGAACTTTGCAATGCGCAACCACTCCATTTACGGCACGAACTTCGTACGAACATGAATTCTCCAATTTCTTTGACCAATCCATTTCGGATTTAGCCCAAAACTTGGTCAACATCATAATATGGTGGAAGGAGTCATTTGGTGAGTTTTGAGTGAAATCCAATAATTAGAACTATGCAATGCACAACCACTCCATTTACGGCACGAACTTTGTACGAACTTGATGTGCCCAATTTGTTTGAGCAATTGATTTTGGATCGAGCCCAGAACATGGTCAACATCATAATATGGTGGGAGGAATCATTTGGTGAGTTTTGAATGAAATCCAATCACTAGAACCTTGCAATGCTCCAACCACTCCATTTACGGCACGAACTTCTTACAAACTTGAATTGTCCAATTTCTGGGAGATCAAGCCCAAAACTTGGTCAACATCATAATATGGTGGGATGAGTCATTTGCTGAGTTCCGATTGAAATCCAATCACTAGAACGATGCAATGCACCAACCACTTTGCTTACGGTTCGAAACTAATACGAACTTGAAGTGTGAAATTTCTTTGACCAATTGATTTCGGATCGAGCCCTAAACTTGGTGTACACCATAATATGTTGGGAGGAGTCATTTGGTGAGTTTTGTGTGAAATCCAATCACTAGAACTATGCAATGCACCGACCACACCACTTACAGTTCGAAATTAATACGAACTTGAAGTGTCCGATTTCTTTGACCAATCCATTTCGGATCGAGCCTAAAACTTGACCAACACCATAATATGGTGGGAGGAGTCATTTGGTGAGTTTTGTGTGAAATCAAATCATTAGAACTATGCAATGCACCATCCCCTCCACTTACGGTTCGAAATTCATAAGATCTTGAAGTGTCCAATTTTTTTGACCAATTGATTTCGGATCGAGCCCTAAACTTGGTCTACACCATAATATGGTGGGAGGAGTCATTTGGTGAGTTTTGTGTGAAATCCAATCACTAGAACTATGCAATGCACCAACCAGTCGACTTAAGGTTCGAAATTAATACGAACTTGAAGTGTTCAATTTCTTGGACCAATTGATTTCGGATCGAGACCCAAAATTGGTCAACATCATACTATGGTGGGAGGGGTTATTTGGTGAGTTTTGTGTGAAATCAAATGACTAGAGCAATGCAATGCACCAACCACTCCAGTTACGGTTCGAAATTAATACGAACTTGATGTGTCCAACTTCTTTGACCAATTGATTTTGGATCAGGCCTAAAACTTGGTCATCATCATAATATGGTGTGGGGAGTCATTTGGTAAGTTTTGAGCGAAATCCAATCACTAGAACTATGCAAACCACCAACCACTCCATTTACGGCACGAACTTTGTACGAAATTGAATATTTCAATTTCTTTGACCAATTTATTTCCTACTGAGCTCAAAACTTGGTGAACAGCATAATACGTTGGGAGGAGTCATTTATTAAGTTTTGAGTGAAATCCAATCACTAGAACTATGCAATGCACCACCCACTCAACTTACGATTCGAAATTAATACGAACTTGAAGTGTTCAATTTCTTTGACCAATTGATTTCGGATCGAACCCAAAACTTGGTCAACATCATTCTATGGTGGGAGGAGTCATTTGGTGAGTTTTGAGTGAAATCAAATGACTAGAACAATGCAATGCACCAACCACTCCACTTACATTTCGAAATTAATACGAACTTGAAGTGTTCAATTTCTTTGACCAATTAATTTCGGATCAAGTCCAAAACTTGGTCATCATCATAGGATGGTGGGGGTAGTCATTTGGTAAGTTTTGAGTGAAATCCAATCACGAGAACTATGCATTGCAAAACCACTCCATTTATGCCACGAACTTCGTACGAACTTGAAGTGTCCAATTTCTTTGACCAATTGATTTCGGATGGAGCCCAAAACTTGGCAAACATCATAATATGGTGGGAGGTGTCATTTGGTGAGTTTTGAGCGAAATCAAATCATTAGAATTATGTAATTCACCATCCACTCCACTTACGGTTCGAAATTAATACAAACTTGAAGTGTCCAATTTCGTTGACCAATTGATTTCGGATAGAGCCCAAAACCCGGTCAAAATCATAATATGTTGGGAGGAGTCATTTGGTGAGTTTTGAGTGAAATCCAATCACTAGAACTTTGCAATGCGCAACCACTCCATTTACGGCACGAACTTCGTACCACTACAACAAATATGTCTTTTTATGACGTGGATTTAATGACACATCGAAAATACACGTCATTAAATATTATAAACTATGATGTGTTTTTAAAATGCGTCATTGAAGTGAGTTTATGACACCGTTATCACGACGTTCGTTTGACGCGTCATTGATCGGTTCATAATTGTATATCATTTTGTACCCTTCTAGCATATGATTTAGGTATGTTTTTGAGTTAAACTTGTGCTTTTAATCTCTTTTATGTTTGTCATTCAGTTAATTAAGCTTTAGGTAGCAATGGGGGCCCAAATATGCAAAATGGTCCAAAAACGTGCAGACTGAGTTAGAAATTTGTTTCAGCCTTAACTCCTTCCTCCGAACTTGGATTGGCCCAAATGATATGTGGTTGGAAAGATGACATTCTAAACTTGAAGATGGACAGCTCAATGTCATCAGTTGATTAAGGGAAGCCCAATTCGTGAGCCCATGAAGTTTCTTGGTCATGATGAGCTGTGCATGAGATGTGATTTCTGGTGGGGTTCTCCATTAGCTGCATGTGGGAGCTGCACTAGCCAGAAAAGAAGGGAAACTGATTTTCTAATGCATTAGTGTGGTTAGTGGAGGCATTAATCAATTCAGAATTCTCCTTTCATTCTCCTTATAAATACCACTCTCATTCATTCCATAAGAGACATCTCTCACATCCTTCAGATCTCTCACATCCTTCACATCTCTCACATCCTTCAGATCCTTCACACATCCTTCAGACATCCTCCACACTCCCATAATTCCCCAAACACTCCAGTCATCAACCCAACACTCTAAACAGCCTCAAATCACCAAAACTGTCCCTGAAAGCCTGCCTTCCATTTCCCTACGAATTTCCTCTTTCTCAACCATCACCACTCACCCAAACTCATCCCAAATCACCTCCTTAACCTTCATACATTCTTCTAGACGTGGGGAAGTTCTTGGAGAAGTATTAGGCGTAGAGAAGCTCTTGGAGAAGCATTGGACACCACAAGGACTTCAGAAAAGGGTTTTTCTACTCTTGTTACATTCATCATGCTTTCTCATTTCTGTTTATGTTTCTTTCCCTTTATGAGTAGCTAAATCCATTACGAGGGCTTCGATGTAACCTAACATGAATATTCTGGGTTTATAAATTCCAAGTTTCAAGTTTGATTCAAGATTCATGCTCTTATTCATTATGCCTATCTACTTATATGCTAATCTGAATGACTAGCTACCATTGAGATTTGTGTATTTTGGTTGAAACTAAAGTAAACACCTTATGCTTTTGTTTCAATTGAACTATGAATAAGATGAGTATATATGGACATTCGTCAATAGGGATTAGATACATGCTTGGTTGTTTAAAACATTCTTCTATGCTTAATGGATTTCTAATGCTTGATTTAAGTTCGACAATAAGGGCTTAATTAGGGAATTGGAAATACAAGGTTAGGATCAAACACCATGGCTTAATCATACTTTAGCTAGAATCAATCTTTGAATCTAAATTAGACTTGTCACTTGAATCCTTATAACCTAGAATTGGATTGTTATGGTGAATCGAATGCCCTAGTCTCCAAATCTGTTTCCAACCTCAAAACCACTCTTTGATACACTTGTTTACTTTGCCTTTGTTTGCAATTTCGTTTTGTTTCATTTGTTTTCACAAAGTCAATCAATCTCTCTTTAAAATCTGTTTTAGACTTAACTTCTTGTTTCTAGAATTGGGTAATCTAAGTACATAACTAATTTGAAATTCTCAGTCCTCGTGGGTACGACCTCGTATTTGTCTTGCTATACTACTAATTGGCCCGTACACTTGCGAGTTAACAGTCATTAAAATCATTTTCAATGACGCGGGATGTGTGTCATTTATTCTAGTACATTTAGACGGCGCATATCATACGTTGTTAATATTGTGAATTTAACGACGTCTACTATTCGTCATGCATTACTTATACGACGACGCAGGATCTGCGTCATAGATATACCCTATACGACGACGTAGGACCTGCGTCATGGATATACACCAAATTTTTTCTTAAATTAATGACGTCTTTTAAATGTCATGAAATAGTTTTACAACGACGCAGGATCTGCGTCATAGTTGTAAAAATATTCAATGACACTCTTCCTGCGTCATAGATATATAAATGCTTTCTCCCCCTAAATTATTTTCTAGTGGCGCCCTTTTTTTCACCCAATTCTAATTTGGCGCTTTATCCCTTCAAGAACCCTTTTGTTCCCAGAGTCTGACCTCTCTTCCTTTATCTCTAGTTCTCCCCTAGCTCTCTATGAACCCGAACACTCACTCTCTCCCTGGACCCATCACAGCCCCATCAGACTTCCATGGCAGCCAAGTTCTGCTATGGCATCAAGATGCACGACTCTCATTCCAATCCTCCCAAATGCACGTAGAAAAGAAACTTTCAGAAACAGAGAAAGGTTCCATGCTTCTAATTTCTACAGATTGCCTTCTTTCTTTCTTTTATTTTTTTGTTTCTTTCAATTGTTTTTTCTATTGACTTCACTTTTTAACTTTCAAATTTGTATGCATAACAATTTATTAAAGGTTATGTGGTCTTCATGTCACAGGCCCAAGAGGAAAATGGTGAAAGACGGAGGAGAATAGCTACAATGACTCCATCTCAATGAGGAGGACCGCACAGATTCCTCACTTGAAAGGGATGATTTTTTTCGATTAACCATATTCTGGTATGACACACTTTCTCTCTGTATCTTTTTGTTCACTCTTCTTAATTCTTTCATGGATTTGTTAATTTTTTGATGTGGTTGTTGATTCTTTCTTGGTAGATAGTTGGGTTTTCGTTGTTTTGGTCAATTTTGTGTTTATCTCACAGTTATAGGGTTTTATTGTTTGGATTTGTTTTGATTATGGTTTGATGAGAACCAGTCGCGTTGATGGAAGAGACGCGCTTGACGCTCTTCTCATCAGGGAAGGACCTATGTGCGAGGTCATCATTCCCCACGCCCAAAACACCACCCTTTTGGTCTTCAGAGCCACTTCAAGCATTGGCCCGCAAGCTCATGCTCAGACACTACATTGTTAAGGTGTTCATTTCTATCCAAGTCTTGAGATTCTCGATGTTTTGTTTTTTCTATGTGGGTTTTGTTTTGTGTAATAATGGGTTGGGTTTTGTGATGGTGAATTAGGCTCTGGTGAGGAAGGCTGATCAGGAAGTGGTGGACATGTTGCCCAAATCGGTGGGGATTGTGACTGGGGATGTGGGTGATCCTGCCACTCTATTCAGTACTGAGAAGGAGAGCCAAGGGAATAGTCCTACCTATATTGGCTTTTTACAGCATCTGTATTTGTAGGTGAATGTTTGATTTTGGTTTATAGGGTGAGCCACGTACCAAAAGTAGGAGCGAATGGGAGGTTTGGGTGGATTGGATTGTTGGGTGCCCAGATATGGTTTGCTTTTTACTGGCTCCTCACTCAAGCCTCCAGGTGGAGAACCCTGTTTATAGGCACACCTTCAAGGACATGCTCTCTCAAAGTCAAAGGGGCCTACTTTTGGTAAATCATTTACTTCATGTTAGATATGTCTCTTAGTAATGTGTGTATTAATCAATTTGGAATAAATAAGTTTTATTTTTAACCATGCTCTTGAGTATTTGCAGGAACACAACCCGTAGAATGCAACTCCGGTGATCTCTCTGGGTATTGAATGGCAAGAGCCCCAACATAATTGCTGCTCCCATCCAAGTTTTCAACAGATTCTTCTATTGGCTTTTTTACAGGTCTTCCTCTAGGCCTCTTTGGTCGAGTTGATTTTTCTTATGTGGCCTCACTGTCAGCAGATTCTTCAATTGGCTTCTTTCTAGGTCTTCCTCTTGGCCTTTGGGTTCAGTTGATCGAAGTTAGTATTATATTGTTTTGTATGCCTTATTTATTTGCAGGTACTTGAGAGAAGATTCATCTGGGGTATTTTCTCTTTCTTAATGCTCTGTTGTGCATAAAAAAATAAAATAAAAAAAGATGCAGCAAGATTGAAGGACACTATAGCCAAGGAGATTGTAGTTAGCTTTATATAGGAAGAGATTTCCTGTACTACTTAAATTTGATTTAATCGAATGTTTTGACTTCAAAATTGATGAATTTTATTACATTCTTAAGTTGTAATTCGTTTTCATTTCTTTAGCAATATGTATGCTTCTTCTATAGCAATATGTAGGGGTGGGCATCAAAACCGGAATACCGATACCGTCCCGAAACCGTGCCAACCCGTGCCAATCACGTGCCAAACCGTTTGGTGTTGAAGTGTAAACGGGATGAAACCGTATCATCCCGTTACTGTTTGGCACGACACCGGTATCAAATTTGTGATCCCGTTTGATGTCATACCGTACCGAATAGTAACCAATTATTATTAAATAATAAATATTAATCCCAAATTGTAGTATCTGATCTGTATCTTTTTTTTTTGGTCTGAAGTATCTGATCTGTATCTTTCTCCCATGAACGAAAACTATTTTCAGATCTAGAAGCTTTTGTTTTCCTTCCTCCGTCCATGTCTCTCTCCTCTATCTCACCTTCCCTCCACCAATCGATCCATCTCAATTCTCAATCTCATCTTCTTCTCCTCTTCCACCTCTCTCTCTCTCTCTCTCTCTCTCTGTGTTCTTTTCCTCTCTCTCTGTTAGATTTTTTCCCCATTATTTTGCATTGTACACGAATGGCTTTTGATGATAGACCCTACTACTTTATAAGGTGAAGTTTTTCTTGTCTAGTATATAGCTTCTTATGGAAATTTTATGTCATGCTATGAAATGTTGATTCATGTGTTTGACTTTCCGGTTCAAGTGTGATGTTCTTTTGTTGTGTGTGTGTAAACCAGATGGTTTTTTGTTGCTAAATTGACTTTGCAATATCCTCAGCTGGTCGTAAAATCAATGATCTACATTGTCTGCTGTACAGAGCTTTTAGATACAAGATTGTTTTAAATCGGTGTTTACTTCGATAATTTTATTTGGTTAGCACTGATACTCAAGTGAACCTGGTGAATTGTTGTAGTATGTATGGTACTGCTGTGACATTTATGAAATAGATTGAGAATTTTGTTCTTCTCTCAAAACTGAAAAAGGAACATGAATCTCAACGGTATCAGTTTTGATACCGAACCGTACCGGTCCCGTTTGGGGCCGGTATAGTTTGAACGTCCTATGAAAATCCTTCATCCCGTGTCATACCATCCCGAAACTTTTAATCGGTATTGACACTGGGATCACCTCCATCCCGTGTCATCCCGTACCGTGCCCACCCCTAGCAATATGTATGCTAAAAAAATTGAAATTTAAACTTAAGTAATTATACCTAATGGAAACGTAGTGCCTAGGGAGTAATTATAGTGCAGACCGCTGTAACAATTTGGTAATTTTGTTGAATTATGTAGCAGTTTGGTCCTTTCTTGTTTCAGATGAAAATTCAAACTAATCTGAAGGCATTTATGTATGAATGAGCACTTTTTGTTATGCTAGATTTTGTTTTCCTAAGATTTTCTCTCACCCATTGCAGGCTAGAAAAGCTTTAAGCCGCTTGAAAAGGATTGTTAGATTGCAAATACTGACCCAAGCTTATCCTGTTACAAAGCAAGCCACAACTGCATTGAGCATGGAGCAGAATACAGGATGAGATTAGAGCTCGCCAACTCTATATGGTAACGGAAGGATGGATCAAGCAGAAGAACAAGTTTATGAGCTTTTTTCTCATGCTGGAGAGATTAAGAAGATAAATATGGGCTTGGATAAAAATACCAAAACGCCTTGTGGTTTTGGTTGTCCTGTAAGCTTCATTCTTCATATTTTTAACTTCTTGAAAGGGAAATGGTTTAGTGGGATTCGTTAAAGACAATTTTAATGTACTAGAATTATTTTGAATAATAGAAATATAATTTAGAGTACTTTATCTTTGTGTCTATATTTTTGCTTTTATATATTAATTTTTTTTTGCATAATTAAAATGATGGGATATGTAATTAAGAATTTTTATTTAAAAAATTAAAGAATTTCAACGACGTCTAAACCGTGTCATGAAAAATATTTCAATGACGTCTCAGCAACGTCATTAAGTTCAATGGCGCTCATTCCATGACGTCAAATAGACGTCGTGTTTTGAAAAAGTTTCCACGACACGCTATCCGCGTCATTGAAACCTCATTCCATGACGCGGAATAAACGTCGTGTTTTGAAAAAGTTTCCACGACACACTATCCGCGTCATTGAAACCCCATACCATGACGCGGAATAGACGTCATGCTTTGAAAAAGTTTCCACGACACACTATCCGCGTCATTGAAACCCCATACCATGACGCGGAATAGACGTCATGCTTTGAAAAAGTTTCCACGACACACTATCTGCGTCATTGAAACCCTATTCCATGACGCGGAATAGACGTCGTGCTTTGAAAAAAGTTTCCATGACCCCCCCTTTCTATGACGTGGGTTACGACGCCTGATCCGCGTCATTAAATGCCTTCCATGACGCAAATTAGACGTCATTGAAGGATTTTTGTGTTGTATACGAACTTGAATTTTCCAATTGCTTTGACCAATCCATTTCGGATGTAGCCCAAAACTTGGTCAACATCATAATTTGGTGGGAGGAGTCATTTAGGTGAGTTTTGAGTGAAATCCAATCACTAGAACTATGCAATGCACCAACCACTCTGCTTACGGTTCGAAACAAATACAAAATTGAAGTGTGAAATTTCTTTGACCAATTGATTTCGGGTCAAGCCCAAAACTTGGTCAACATCATAATACGGTGGGAGGAGTTATTTGGTGAGTTTTGAGTGAAATCCAATCACAAGAACTATGCAATGCACCAACCACTCCATTTATGGCACGAACTTCGTGCGAACATGAAGTACCCAATTTCTTTGACCAATTGATTTCGGATCGAGCCCAAAACTTGGCCAACATCATAATACGGTAGGAGGAATCATTTGGTGGGTTTTGAGTGAAATCCAATCACTAGAACTATGGAGTGCACAACCACTCCTTTTGCGGCACGAACTTCAAGTGTCAAATTTCTATGACTGATTGATTTCGGATCGAGCGCAAAACATGGTCAAAATCATAATATGGTGGCAGGAGTCGTTGAGTGAGTTTTGAGTGAAATCCAATCACTAGTCGTTGAGTGAGTTTTGAGTGAAATCCAATCACTAGAACCATGCAATGCACAACCACTCCATTTACGAAACGAACTTCGTACGAACTTGAATTGTCCAATGTTGTTGACCAATCGGTTTTGGATGGTGTTCCAAACTTGGTCAACATCATAATATGGTGGGAGGAGTCATTTGGTGAGTTTTGAAAGAAATCCAATCACTAGAACTATGCAGTACACCATCCATTGCACTTACGTTTCGAAATTAATAGGAACTTGAAGTGGCCAATTTCTTCGACCAATTGATTTCCGATCGACCCCAAAACTCGGTGACCATCATAATATGGTGGGAGTAGTCATTTGGTGAGTTTTGAGTGAAATCCAATCTCTAGATCTATTCAATGAACAACCACTCCATTTACAGCACGAACTTCGTACGAACTTGAATTGTACAATTTCTTTGACCAATCCATTTTGGATCGTGCCCCAAACCTGGTCAACATCATAATATGGTGGGAGGAGTCATTTGGTGAGTTTTGAGTGAAATCCAATGACTAGAACTATGCAATGCACAACCACTCCATTTACGTCACGAACTTCGTACGAACTGTAATTGTGCAATTTCTTTGACCAATCCATATCGGATCGAGCCCAAAACTTGGTCAACATCATAATATGGTGGGAGGAGTCACTTGGTGAGTTTTGAGTGAAATCCAATCACTAGAACTATGTAATGCACCAACCACACCACTTACGGTTCGAAATTAATACGAACTTGAAGTATCCAATATGTTTGACAAATCCATTTCTGATCGAGCCCAAAACTTGGTCAACATAATAATATGGTGGGAGGATTCATTTGGTGAGTTTTGAGTGAAATCCAATGACTAGAACTATGCAATACAACAACCACTCCACTTACGGTATGAAATTAATACGAACTTGAAGTATCCGATTTGTTTCACACATCCGTTTCGGATCGAGCCCAAAATCTGGTCAACATCATAATATGGTGGGAGGAGTCATTTGGTGAGTTTTTAGTGAAATCCAATCACTAGAACTATGCAATGCTCCAACCACTCCACTTACGGTGCGAAATAATACGAACTTGAAGTGTCCAATTTCTTTGACCAATAAATTACGGATCGAGCCCAAAACGTGGACAACAACATAATATGGTTGAAGGAGTCATTTGGTGAGTCTTGAGTAAAATCCAATCACTGGAACTATGCAATGCAAAACCACCCCATTTACATCACGAAGTTCGTACGAACTTGAAGTGTCCAATTTCTTGGAACAATTGATTTTGGAACGAGTCCAAAACTTACGGTTCGAAATTAATAGGAACTTGAAGTGGCCAATATCTTTGACCAATTGATTTCCGATCGACCCCAAAACTCGGTGACCATCATAATATGGTGGGAGTAGTCATTTGGTGAGTTTTGAGTGAAATCCAATCTCTAGATCTATTCAATGCACAACCACTCCATTTACAGCACGAACTTCGTACGAACTTGAATTGTACAATTTCTTTGACCAATCCATTTTGGATTGTGCCCCAAACTTGGTCAACATCATAATATGGTGGGAGGAGTCATTTGGTGAGTTTTGAGTGAAATCCAATCACTAGAACTATGCAATGCACCAATAACTCCATGTACGACGTAAATTAATACTTAACTTGAAGTGTCCGATTTGTTTGACAAATCCATTTCGGATCAAGCCCAAAACTTGGTCAACATCTTAATATGGTGGGAGGAGTTATTTGGGGAGTTTTGTGGGAAATCCAATCACCAGAACTATTCAATGCACAACCACTCCATTTACGGCACGAACTTCGTACGAACTGTAATTGTGCAATTTCTTTGACCAATCCATATCGGATCGAGCCCAAAACTTGGTCAACATCATAATATGGTGGGAGGAGTCATTTGGTGAGTTTTGAGTGAAATCCAATCACTAGAACTATGCAATGCACCAATAACTCCATGTATAGTACGAAATTAATACGAACTTGAAGTGTCCAATTTCTTTGACCAATTGATTACGAATCAATCGCAAAACTTAGTCAACGTCATAATATTTTGAGAGGAGTCATTCAGTGAGTTTTGATTGAAATTCACTCACTAGAACTTTGCAATGGACAACCACTCCATTTACGGCACGAATTTCGTACGAACTTTAATTGTTCAATTTCTTTGACCAATCCATTTCGGATCGAGCCCAAAACTTTGGTCAACATCATAATATGGTGGGAGTCATTTTGTGAGTTTTGAATGAAATCCAATCACTAGATATATGCACTGCACAACCACTCCATTTACGGTAGGAACTTCGTACAAACATGAATTGTCCAATTTCTTTGACCAATCCATTTTGGATCGAGCCCAAAACTTGGTCAACATCATAATATGGTGGCAGGGGTCATTTGGTGAGTTTTGAGTGAAATTCAATCACTAGAACTATGCAATGCACCAACCACTCCACTTACGGTATGAAATTAATACGAACTTGAAGTGTCCGATTTGTTTGACAAATCCATTTCGGATCGAGCCCAAAACTTGGTCAACATCATAATATGGTGGGAGGAGTCATTTGGTGAGTTTTGAGTGAAATCCAATCACTAGAACTATGCAATGCTCAAACCTCTCCACTTACGGTTCGAAATTAATAAGAATTTCAAGTGTCCAATTTCTTTGACCAATTGATTTCGGATAGATCATAAAACTCGGTCAACATCATAATATGGTGGAAGGAGTCATTTGGTGAGTTTTGAGTAAAATTCAATCACTGGAACTATGCAATGCAAAACCACCCCATTTACAGCACAAACTTGATACGTACTTGAAGTGTCCAATTTCTTTGACCAAATGATTTCGGAACGAGCCCAAAACTTGGTCAACATCATAATATTTTGAGAGGAGTCATTCGGTGAGTTTTGATTGAAATCCAATCACTAGAACTATGCAATTGACAACCACTCCCTTTACAGCACGAACTCAGTACGAAGTTGAAGTGTGCAATTTCTTTGACAAATTGATTTCGGACCGAGCCCAAAACTTGGTCAACATCATAATATGGTGAAGGGAGTCATTCGGTGGGTTTTGACAGAAATCCAATCACTAGAACAATGCAATGCACAAGCACACCATTTACAGCACGAACTTCGTACGAACTTGAAGTGTCCAATTTCTTTGACCAATTGAATTCAGAACGATCCCAAAACATGGTCGACATCATAATATTTTGAGAGGAGTCATTCGGTGAGTTTTGATTGAAATCCAATCACTAGAACTACGAACTAGACAACCACTCCCTTTACAGCACGAACTTCGTACGAAGTTGAAGTGTGCATTTTCTTTGACCAATTGATTTCGGACCGAGCCCAAAACTTGGTCAACATCATCATATGGTGAGAGGAGTCATTCGGTGAGTTTTCAGTGACATCCAATCACTAGACCTATGCAATACACAACCACTCCATTTACGGCACAAACTTCATCCGAACTTGAATTGTCTAATTACATTGACTAATTGATTTCGGATCAAGCCCAAAACTTGGTCAACAAGATAATATGGTGTGAGGAGTCATTGGTGAGTGTTGAGAGAAATCCAATCGCTAGAACTATGCAATGCTCCAACAACTCCACTTGCGGTTCGAAATTAATACGAAGTTGAAGTGTCCAATTTCTTTGACCAATTGATGAGTTTTGATTGACATCCAATCACTAGAACTATGCAATGGACAACCACTCCATTTACGGCGGGAACTTCGTACAAACTTGAATTGTCCAATTTCTTTGACCAATCCATTTTGGATCGAGCCCATAACTTGGTCAACATCATAATATGGTGGGACTAGTCATTTGGTGAGTTTTGAGTGAAATCCAATCACTAGAACTATGCAATGCACCAACCACTCCACTTACGGTTCGAAATTAATACGAACTTGAACTGTCCAAATTCCTTGACCAATTAATTTTGGATCGAGCTCAAAACTCGGTCAACATCAAAATATGGTGGGAGGATTCATTTGGTGAGTTTTGAGTGAAATCCAATCACTAGAACTATACAATGCACAACCACTCCATTTACGGCACGAACTTCGTACGAACTTGAAGTGTTCAATTTCTTTGACCAATTGATTACGGATCTAGCCCAAGACTTAGTCAACATCATAATATGTTCGGGGGAGTCATTTGGCGAGTTTTGAGTGAAATCCAATCACAAGAACTATGCAGTGATCCAACCATTCCACTTACGGTTCGAAATTAATACGAACTTCAAGTGTCTGATTTCTTTCACCAATTGATTTTGGATCTTGCCCAAAACTTGGTCAACATCATAATATGTTGGGAGGAGTCATTCGGTGAGTTTTGAGTGAAATCCAATCACTAGAACTATGCGAAGCAGAACCACTCCATTTACGGAACGAACTTCGTACTAACTTGTGTTAACTCGCAAGTGCACGGGCCATTGGATAGTATAGCTTGTGTAAGTACGAGGTCGATCCCACGAGGATTGATGATAGATTGATTCAATTTGATTCCCTGCACAAAATAGACATGAAAAGAAAATAAATGCAACAAGAAAGAAAGAAAAGAAATTAACTCAAGCAAATTAGTTACCAAGTTCAATTTAGATTCACGGATTGATTCTAGCTAAAATATGATTAAGCCATGGTGTTTGGTCCTAACCTTGTATTCCTAATTCCCTAATTAGATCCTTCTTGTCGAACCTAAATTAAGCATTAGAAATCCATTAAGCATAGAAGAATGTTTTAAACAACCAAGCATGTATCTAATCCATGTTGTCGAATGTCCATACATACTCTTCCTATTCATAGTTCAATTTGAATTAATGCATGGTGTCTACTCTTAATTCAAACCAAGATAGCTAACATACAAGTTTTAATGGTGATCACTCATTCAAACAAGCATATTAACTTATAAGCATAATGAATAAGAACAAGAACTATAATTGAAACTTGGAAGCTAATTAAACTTGAAAACTAAAGAAAAGAAATTACATTACAATGGAAAATAAATTACAACTAAGAAAAACTTAAAGGAAACAATTGAGAACTAAAAAGAAAACTAAGAGAATTTGAGGGAGAGAAGGGAGAGGAGCTCTAGAGAGATGTTTGAGAGCTCCCCCCCTTGGGGTGTGTTTACATGCTTGGAGAACTCACTATTTATAGGCCTAGGGGAAGTATAAATCTGATTATACAATTGAATTTAATAACCACACTCACTTCACCAACTTACACCACTCAATTCACCACTAAAATGATTAGCTCATGCATGACAATGCATTGCAGTCAGCTTGTGGGCTCGATTTGGGCTTGTTACTTCACTCTAACAAATCTGCAAAAATATGGATCTTGAAGCTCTTTGTCTTATCTTTCCAGGCATATGCAGCCCAACTCAAGGAAAATTCGGGAAGGCCTTCAAAAGTCATTTTTGGCCCAGTAACGCAGATCCTGCCGATTTTGACCTTAAGCTGCCAAAACTTGTATAACTTTTTCTAGAGGACTCGGAATCACGAACCGTAAAATGATCCAGAAAATAGACTTCCGTATCTTTCCAATGACGTATGGCTCATTATCTGGTTCTTCTTGAGCAAGTAGAGTCCAATCCGTGAAGTTGACTGATCTGCAGACACCGTTTTGAGCTAACTTGACTCCAAAATGAATTAAATGAGTCCCAAACTTATTATACTGAAACAAACACAAAATAGATTAAAAGCACAAGGTTAACTCAAAAACATAACCAAATCATAAGTTAGAAGGGTACAAAATGATATGTAATTATGCATCGATCAAATACCCCCAAACCTATATTTTGCTAGTCCTCGAGCAAAACAAAAGGAAAACAAAGATAAAAATAAATAAATAAATAAATTTATTAGACCACTTTCGCAGGTAACTCGATTGCATTGAGCATATGCAACAAGCCTTTAAACCTCTAGGCATCCCTAGTAGGAGGAGTTGTGTCTCCTGAGGGTTTAACAGATACGATACCCACAAACGTTTTACTGACTCTACAAAACAAAGTAGTTAGAAAACAAAAACAAAACAAAAACAAATACAACAACAAATACAAAACAATATTTCCGAACATTTTCTGAAGAGAAATGACTCATGCACATGACTCAAAAGTTTTAACAATAAAAGCTCTTTTTTTAAACATTATTCACAATGTGGCAAAGTTCAAAACATAACATGCTCAAAGTGTAGTAGTGTGATAGCTAAATGCAACAAATTCTCCAATCTTAGTTTTCACACAATTTCAAAAATCATACAAAGCACAAATTCAACTTCAAATCTCACCAAAGTTGTCCTCTCACAAATGAATCACTCAGAAGAGGGCTACAATGCATCACTCAGTTATAAACATGAGATTAGAGTTAAACCATAAGGGAATTAACTCACAATAGAAAGATGAAGAACTTGCATTATATGATCTCAAGAAGGATGCTAAACACTTAAAAGTAGGAAAATGGATGCAATTCAATCACATGACATTTAAGATCAATTTAGGTCTTTATCATAGGTTGTAATGGGGCCAAGGGTGTAAGGTGAGTGAGAAATGAAAGGTATGGATAACACAAAGTCCAAAGAACTCATAATGTAAGAGCATAAAACAATTTTTTCCAAGACTTGAATCATCACAATGAGGATTTTTTTTTTTTTTGAAAATTCCTTATACCTCCATTTATAAGAATTCACACTCCTTTCTTTTAATTGAACAACCACCAATTTATTTTGAGGCCAATAAAGAAACCCAAAAATGAATTTTCAATCAACCACAATCACAACATTCTCTTTTCTTCCACCAATTGGGTATTTTTTTTTTTAAATTTTCAATATATAATACCCCTTCCCAAACTTAGTATGAAAAACACATCATAATTAAAGCTCATGAGTTCCTTAGAAAAGGTAAATACTTGTTTTTCAGGTTAAGGCGAGGAAATATAATTGGTTAAATGAAAGAAAAGGTTTACATGTAGGCTCAAAATGGTTAACAATGGAAAAATCATGCTTAAGCATGCATAAGGTTAGCTTGAAAGGCACAAACGATCCAAAGAAGGCCTTAATATCATTTCTTAAATGTCATGTAATTAAATTGAATATGAATGAATGACTTTTAAGTGTTCAACCAAATCAATGAATAATGAGATCAAACAACAACTTAGATGACAAGAAAATAAGAGTATGTGTATAACACTCATGAAATGAAGGACAAGGCTCAAAAGCTCACATTATATGGTTATACAAGTTTAATTTATGCTTGATACAATTTTTTGAATCATGCAAATCCTTTAATTGGAAAATTATGAAACAAATGGCAAGTGTAAAGAAGGTTTCGAACATATCATGCTAGAACGATGCCAAAAGTTTTTTTTTTTTTTATTTTTTATTTTTGAAATAAAAAGAAATCCAATTTTCATTTAAATCATGCAAACAATTATCACAATCTCATCATATGTGTTCGGAAAGTGACTCAAAATAAAAAATAAAATAAAAACAAAGCAAGACTAAAATAAAATAGAAAAACAAGAATTTTTTTTTTTAAATTTTTATTTTAAGAACACACAATTATACAAGCAACTCTAGGATGACCAGTTAAGGGCCTCAGAAAACACAGCCAGGGGTTCCGGGAAGGTTGGAGGGGTCACAATGGTCCCGCTTAAAACCCAAACTTCTTAGACACCGAAGGTGTCGCCTAAAGAACTCCTAGACACTGCATTGACGGAGACGCTCACTGGAGTTACCAAAAGTCAACTCATATGAAAAATCTTTTTAATTTTTTTTTAATTATAAAAGAGACAGAAAATTAAAATTACAAAAATAATAACAATACAAGTAAAAGAGAAAGGATTGAAATACTCCCCCTTGAAGCGATTAGGTCGAGCATGGATGCATTTGGAGGTAGCTACTCCTCCCACTACTCCAT
This sequence comes from Prunus padus, assembly GCA_024362665.1. NCBI lineage: Eukaryota > Viridiplantae > Streptophyta > Magnoliopsida > Rosales > Rosaceae > Prunus > Prunus padus. The sequence goes on along the minus strand of JANFAM010000003.1, from coordinate 1,915,438 downwards.
ACTTCCTATTCTTATGATTGAAGTTTCCTTCTCTCCCTTTTTATTGAGCTATCCTAAATTGCTAAAACAAACACAAAAAACTTGAAATAGAATTAAAAGGATTAGGAATAAAAATTGAAATGAAACGGAAAAAGGAAAGTAAAACAAGCAGGGAAAGAAAATAGAACCAAATTATGCCGTCAATCCCCGGCAACGGCGCCAAAATTTTGTTAACTCGCAAGTGCACGGGCCATTGGATAGTATAGCTTGTGTAAGTACGAGGTCGATCCCACGAGGATTGATGATAGATTGATTCAATTTGATTCCCTGCACAAAATAGACATGAAAAGAAAATAAATGCAACAAGAAAGAAAGAAAAGAAATTAACTCAAGCAAATTAGTTACCAAGTTCAATTTAGATTCACGGATTGATTCTAGCTAAAATATGATTAAGCCATGGTGTTTGGTCCTAACCTTGTATTCCTAATTCCCTAATTAGATCCTTCTTGTCGAACCTAAATTAAGCATTAGAAATCCATTAAGCATAGAAGAATGTTTTAAACAACCAAGCATGTATCTAATCCATGTTGTCGAATGTCCATACATACTCTTCCTATTCATAGTTCAATTTGAATTAATGCATGGTGTCTACTCTTAATTCAAACCAAGATAGCTAACATACAAGTTTTAATGGTGATCACTCATTCAAACAAGCATATTAACTTATAAGCATAATGAATAAGAACAAGAACTATAATTGAAACTTGGAAGCTAATTAAACTTGAAAACTAAAGAAAAGAAATTACATTACAATGGAAAATAAATTACAACTAAGAAAAACTTAAAGGAAACAATTGAGAACTAAAAAGAAAACTAAGAGAATTTGAGGGAGAGAAGGGAGAGGAGCTCTAGAGAGATGTTTGAGAGCTCCCCCCCTTGGGGTGTGTTTACATGCTTGGAGAACTCACTATTTATAGGCCTAGGGGAAGTATAAATCTGATTATACAATTGAATTTAATAACCACACTCACTTCACCAACTTACACCACTCAATTCACCACTAAAATGATTAGCTCATGCATGACAATGCATTGCAGTCAGCTTGTGGGCTCGATTTGGGCTTGTTACTTCACTCTAACAAATCTGCAAAAATATGGATCTTGAAGCTCTTTGTCTTATCTTTCCAGGCATATGCAGCCCAACTCAAGGAAAATTCGGGAAGGCCTTCAAAAGTCATTTTTGGCCCAGTAACGCAGATCCTGCCGATTTTGACCTTAAGCTGCCAAAACTTGTATAACTTTTTCTAGAGGACTCGGAATCACGAACCGTAAAATGATCCAGAAAATAGACTTCCGTATCTTTCCAATGACGTATGGCTCATTATCTGGTTCTTCTTGAGCAAGTAGAGTCCAATCCGTGAAGTTGACTGATCTGCAGACACCGTTTTGAGCTAACTTGACTCCAAAATGAATTAAATGAGTCCCAAACTTATTATACTGAAACAAACACAAAATAGATTAAAAGCACAAGGTTAACTCAAAAACATAACCAAATCATAAGTTAGAAGGGTACAAAATGATATGTAATTATGCATCGATCAACTTGAAGTGTCCAATTTGTTTGACCAATCCATTCTGGATCGAGCCCAAAACTTCGTCAATACCACAATAGGGTGGGAGGAGTCGTTTGGTGAGTTTTCAATGAAATCCAATCATTAGAGCTATGCAATGCACAACCACTCCATTTACGACACAAACTTCGTACGAACTTGAATTGTCCAATTTCATTGACTAATTGATTTCGGATAGAGCCCAAAACTTGGTCAACACGATAATATGGTGTGAGGAGTCATTTGGTGAGTTTTCAGTGAAATCTAATCACTAGAACTATGCAATGCACCAATCACTCCATTTACGGCACGAACTTCGTATGAACTTTAATTGTTAAATTTCTTTGACCAATCCATTTTGGATCGCGCCAAAAACTTGGTCAGCATCATAATATGGTGGGAGGAGTCATTTGGTGAGTTTTGAGTCAAATCCAATCACTAGAACTATGCAATGCACCAACCACTCCACTTACGGTACGAAATTAATACGAACTTGAAGTGTCAAATTTCTTTAACCAATTGATTACGGATCTATCCCAAAACTTAGTCAACATCGTAATATTTTGAGAGGAGTCATTCGGTGAGTTTTGATAGAAATCCAATCGCTAGAACTCTGCAATGGACAACCACTCCATTTACGGCACGAACTTCGTACGAACTTGAATTGTCCAATTTCTTTGACCAATCCATTTCGGATCGTGCCCAAAACTTGGTCAACATCAGAATATGGTGGGAGGAGTCATTTGGTTAGTTTTAAGTGAAATTAAATCACTAGAACTATGCATTGCTCAACCACTCCATTTACAGCACAAACTTCGTACGAACTTGAAGTGACCAATTTCTTTGACCAATTGGTTTCGGACCGAGCCCAAAACTTGGTCAAGATCGTAATATGGTGGGAGGAGTCAGTTGGGGAGTTTTGAGCGAAATCCAATTACTAAAGCTATGCAATGCACAATCACTCCATTTACGGCAGGAGTGTCCAAATTTCTTTGACCAATTGATTTCGAATCTAGCCCAAAAGTTGGTCAACATCATAATATGGTGGGAGGCGTCATTTGGTGAGTTTTGAGAGAAATCCGATCACTAGAACTGTGCAATGCACCAACCACTCCACTTACGGTACGAAATTAAGACGAACTTGAAGTGTCCAATTTTTTTGACGAATTGATTTTGGATCTGTCCCAAAACTTGGTCAACATCATAATATGTTGGGAGGAGTCATTTGGTGAGTTTTGAGTGAAATCCAATCACTAGAACTATGCCATGCTCCAACCACTCCACTTACGGTTCGAAATTAATACGAACTTGAAGTGTCCGATTTCTTTGACCAATTGATTTCGGATCTGGCCCAAAACTTGGTCAACATCATAATATGTTGGGAGGAGTCATTTGGTGAGTTTTGAGTGAACTCCAATCACTAGACCTATGCAATGCTCCAACCACTCTACTTACGGTTCGAAATTAATACGAACTTCAAGTGTCCGATTTCTTTGACCAATTGATTTCGGATCTAGCCCAAAACTTGGTTAACATCATAATATGTTGGGAGGAGTCATTTGGTGAGTTTTGAGTGAAATCCAATCACTAGAACTATGGAATGCCCCAACCACTCCACTCACGGTACGAAATTAATACGAACTTGAAGTGTCCAAATTCTCTGACCAATTGATTTCGGATCTAGCCCAAAACTTGGTCAACATCATAATTTGTTGGGAGGAGTCATTTGGTGAGTTTTGAGTGAAATCCAATCTCTATAACTATGCAATACTCCATCCACTCCACTTACGGCACGATCTTCGTACGAACTTGAATTGTCCAATTTCTTTGACCAATCCATTTCGAATCTGGCCCAAAACTCGGTCAACATCATAATATGGTGTGAGGAGTCATTTGATGTGTTTTGAGTGAAATCCAATCACTAGAACTATGCAATACACCCACCACTCCACTTACGATTCGAAATTAATACGAACTTGAAGGGTCCACAAAACTCGGTCAACATCATAATATGGTGGGAGGAGTCATTTGGTGAGTTTTGACTGAAATCCAATCACTAGAACTATGCAATACACCATCCACTCCATTTACGGCACGAAATTCGTACGAACTTAAATAGTTCAATTTCTTTGACCAATTGATTTTGGACCGAACCCAAAACTTGGTCAACATCATAATATGGTGTGAGGAGTCATTTGGTGAGTTTTGAGTGAAATCCAGTCACTAGAACTATGCAATACACAACCACTCCATTTACTGCACGAACTTCGTACGAACTTGAATTGTCCAATTTCTTTGACCAATTGATTTTGGCGCGAGCCCAAAACTCGGTCAACATCATAACATTGTGTGAAGAGTCATTTGGTGAGTTTTGAGTGAAATCCAATCACTAGAACTATGCAATGCACAACCACTCCATTTACGGCATGAACGTCGTACGAACTTGAATTGTCCAATTGATTTTGGACCGAGCCCAAAACTTGGTCAACATCATAATATGGTGTGGTGAGTTTTGTGTGAAATCCAATCACTAGAACTATGTAGTGCACAACCACTCCATTTACGGCACGAACTTCGTACGAACTTGAATTGTCCATTTTCTTTGACCAATTGATTTTGGACCAAGCCCAAAACTTGGTCAACATCATAATATGGTGTGAGGAGTCATGTACAGTTTTGAGTGAAATCCAATCACTAGAACTATGCAATGCACAACCACTCCATTTACGGCACGAACTCCGTACGGACTTGAATTGTCCAATTTCTTTGACCAATTGATTTTGGACCGAGCCCAAAACTTGGTCAACATCATAATATTTTGAGAGGAGTCATGTGGTGAGTTTTGAGTGAAATCCAATCACTTGAACTATGCAATGCACCAACCACTCCATTTACGGCACGAACTTCGTGCGAAGTTGAATTGTCCAATTTCTTTGACCAATCCATTTCATATCGAGTTCAAAACTCGGTCAACATCATAATATGTTGGGAGGAGTCATTTTATGTGAAATCCAATCACTAGAACTATGCAATGAACAACCTTGGGTGGAGCATTGCAAATATCAAAGGAATAAGCCCAACATTGTGCATGCACAGAATATTATTGGAGGACAACACAATGCCTAAGAGGGATGCCCAAAGACGTCCCAATGCAAACATGAAGGAGGTGGTAAGGAAAGATGTAATGAAGCTTTTAAATGTTGGTACTATTTACCCTATTTCTAATAGTAAATGGGTGAGCCCAGTGCAAGTTGTCCCCATGAAGTCAGTTACCACAGTGGTGAAGAATGAAGCAAACAAGCTTGTACCTACATGGATGACCACGGGTTGGAGAGTGTGCATTGATTATAGGAAGCTCAACACAACAACAAGCAAGGATCACTTTCCTCTTCCATTCATTGATCAGATGCTTGAGAGATTGGCTGACCATAGCCATTATTGTTTCCTTGATGGATATTCAGGCTACAATCAAATAGCCATAGCCCCGGAGGATCAAGAGAAAACGACCTTCACATGTCCCTTTGGAACTTTTGCTTATAGGAGGATGCCTTTTGGTCTCTGCAACGCCCCAGCCACTTTTCAAAGGTGCATGATGGGCATCTTCTTAGACATGGTAGAAAGGTTCATTGAGGTATTCATGGATGACTTCTCTGTCTTTGGTGATTCTTTTGACCAATGCTTGCATAATTTATCCAAGGTGTTGGCTAGATGTGAACAGAGTAACCTTGTGCTTAATTGGGAAAAATGTCATTTTATGGTTAACCAAGGCATAGTTCTAGGTCATGTCATCTCTAGTAAAGGAATTGAGGTAGATAAAGCTAAGATTGATTCAATTGCCTCTATGCCCTCACCTACTTCTGTCAAAGAAGTACGTTCTTTCCTTGGCCATGCAGGTTTCTATAGGCGTTTCATTAAGGATTTTTCTAAGATTGCAAGGCCTTTGTGCAATCTCCTTGCTAAGGACGTGGATTTTGTGTTTGATCAAGACTGTGAGAATGCTTTCAATGCTTTGAAAAAGATGCTCACAACTGCCCCAGTCATTATGCCACCGGATTGGAGCTTGCCTTTTGAACTGATGTGTGACGCCTCGGATTATGCCGTTGGAGCTGTTTTGGGGCAGCGAGTTGATAAGAAGCCACATGCCACCTACTATGCTAGTAGAACCCTCAACGATGCCCAACTCAACTATTCCACCACGGAGAAGGAGTTGTTAGCAGTCATTTTTGCTTTAGAGAAGTTCAGATCATATTTGATTACTAACAAGGTTGTTGTTTACACTGATCATGCAGCATTGAAGTACTTGATAGCTAAGAAGGATGCCAAGCCACACCTCATTAGATGGATTCTCTTGTTGCAAAAGTTTGACTTGGAGATAAAAGATAAGAAAGGAAGTGAGAATGTGGTGGCTGATCACTTGAGTAGATTGGTGCACATATCTAATGAAGAGGAGGATTCATTGCCATTACGTGAAAGCTTCCCTGATGAGCAACTCTTTTCTATTTGTGCTTTGAATTCTCTTAATCCACTGCCTTGGTTTGCTGATATTGTTAACTATTTGTGCACTAATGAACTCCCCACAGGGTTATCTACGTTCCAACGTGACAAGCTTAGAAAGCAATCACGATACTACTTTTGGGATGATCCATATCTATTCAAGCATTGTCCGGACCAAGTAATTCGAAGGTGTGTGCCAGAAAGTGATTTTAAGAGCATTCTGGAGTTTTGTCACTCCCATGCATGCGGAGGCCATTTTGGAGCGAAGAAGACTGCCAACAAAGTGCTGCAATCAGGTTTCTTTTGGCCTACCCTTTTTCAGGATGCTTATGCTTTTTGTGCTTCATGTGATAGATGCCAACGGATGGGTAATTTGCATGGTAGAAATCAGATGCCTCTCACTAATATCTTAATCATTGACATATTTGATGTTTGGGGAATTGATTTCATGGGCCCTTTTCCTACCTCTTATGGATTTGAATATATATTAGTTGCTGTCGATTATGTTTCCAAATGGGTGGAAGCCATTGCCACTAGAACTAATGATGCTAAGGTTGTGATCAGTTTTCTCAAAGGAAATATTTTTACAAGGTTTGGCACACCTAGAGCAATCATTAGTGATGGTGGCTCCCATTTGGTTAACCAAGCTTTTGCAGCACTCTTGAAGAAATATGGCATCACTCATAAGGTGGCAACACCCTATCATCCTCAAACTAGTGGGCAGGTTGAGATAAGCAATCGGGAGATTAAGCACATACTTGAGAAGACAGTAAACATCACAAGGAAGGATTGGTCCATCCGTTTGGATGATGCATTGTGGGCTTATAGGACTGCTTATAAGACCCCTATAGGCATGTCTCCTTATAGACTTGTTTTCGGTAAACCTTGTCACTTACCAGTGGAGCTTGAGCACAGGGCTTATTGGGCTATCTTCAATTTTGATATGAAAGCTGCTGGTGATTAGAGGAGGCTTCAACTCAATGAGCTTGAGGAGTTGCGACATGAAGCGTATGAGAACACTAAGCTGTACAAAGAGAAAACAAAGCAATATCATGACAAGAAAATTCTAAGGAAGATGTTTGAGAAAGGGCAGAAGGTTCTCTTATTCAATTCACGCCTTAAGCTCTTCCCAGGTAAGCTTCGTTCTCGGTGGATTGGCCCTTTTGTTATTACTAATGTGTTTGATCATGGCGCAGTGGAGATTCAAAACATTAAGGATGGCAGCACCTTCAAGGTGAACGGACATCGGTTGAAACCTTACTTTGATGCCAATATTGAGTCTCAAGCACTCAAGGTGCCTCCACCACTCTCTTGAAGCTCACCAAAGTTTGGACGTCTGGCTGAGGACATGAAACTTAGCGCTTCTTGGGAGGCAACCCAAGGTGACAAGGAGAAGATAGAACATGCAAGGAGCTTGCTTGCGTCCTAATCGCCTCAAAGGGGAGTTTTTCTGAACTCTAATCTTTGGTTATGTCTGTTCCTATCTTTCGTTCCTTTTATTTTTTAGGCATTACGTGTTTCTTCACTCTAACCATTGGGGACAATGTTTCATTTAAGTTTGGGGGGAAAGGATTTGGTTATGTTGTTTCAAATTGTCAAATTTTTAAAATTTTAAATTTTTGCGTGTGTCTAGTTTCTAAAAACGTAGGATTATCCTTTCAAACACCTATGATAAGACTGGGATTTGACACTAATATGGCTTTCAGAAATTGATAATCATTGTTTAGGTCTTTGTGTGATTCTGAGTTAACTTTGTCTTGCATGCCATCCTTGAACTTATTGAGCACTTTACCGAGTTAGTCCAATTCTTGCTACTTGGAGACGTTATGCAATTCTACTTATCTCATGATCTTGGTTTCGTACTCTAGAACTTATTTGAATATCTCTTGAGACATTTTGTTGCCATACAATGCTTGGGAAGTGATTTAGGACATGTTTGAACCGTTTGAGCCTTTCTAACCATCCCTCTACACGTTTCATCCCTAGTCAACCCATTTGAGCCTAAGTTAAGCCTTTCTTTGTGTAAACCATTCCTACCATAATGAACCGTTGTTTTCTTATCCTTACCTATTCTATGAGCAATTAAAGCTATCTTCAAAGGAGAGCCATAAAGAATGCAAGGTTTGTGGAGCAAAAGTGAATCATTAGTGCCATAACCCAAGTGTTGAAAAGAAATAAGTTTGGGGGTATTAGTAACAAATCAAAAGAGGTAATGAAGTGTGACCAATGTAGTCACGGCCCTAGGCAATAAGGAGCATATCAGGTGATCTAGGGTAAAGAGCCACAAAATTAGGCCAAATAAACAGTTATGAAGGTGCTGAAATTATGTTGAAAATATGCTCATGTATGTGTTCCTTGCTTGTTACAAAGTTCAGTAATCTCTCATGCTATTAATTATGCTTTAGTTGTGCTCAAGATGTTGTTATATCTAAATGTCCCCTCTTTCATTCAAGCACTACCCTAAGCCTCATTACAACCCTTGTAAAGTCCTTTTGATCCTCGGAATTGTATGGTATTACTGTGGAGCTGGTATGATAATGAGCCTATGGGGTTTGTGAGTTTTGATTTTGCTCTAAGTGTGTGCGCATGTACTTATTTGAGTGGCAGGTGTTGTTCTGCTTCGGCAATCACACACTACACTTAAGGATGTCATTGTGAGCTTTGCTAACTCTTGAATCATGTGTGGAACTCAGATTATGATTGTTGTGTTTCTTTGGAACCATATACTTCGGTGATTCTTTGAGGGTATTGTTTGGAAGGCTAGCTGCTTATCTCCTGTTTTCTAAGTGGCTGTTTTATTTTGTTTCGCTCGAGGACTAGCAAAATCTAAGTTTGGGGGTATCTGATAGGTTCATAATTTCATACATTTACATTCCCTCTTTACTTAGTGTTTTTGTTTAGTTTCTCTTTATTTTGAGTCACTTACCTATCTTTGTGTATTTTGTAGGTCAATAAAGCAAGGGAGCATATTCATGCAATTCAAGCATGTTAAGGCATGAATTGAATGAGAGGAATGTGAGCTTAAAGACTGACCAGTGCAAAAGTGTAGCAATGGTGGCTTTGGGTGCAAAATCGTGCAGAAGCTGGATACTGAGTTAGAAACTTGTTTCGGCCTTAACGTCTTTATCCGAACTTGGATTGGGCCAAATGATATGTGGTTGGAAAGATGACATCCTGAACTTCAAGATGAAGGATTCAAAGTCATTATATGAATAATGGAAGCCCTATTCGATCCAATGAAGTTTCTTGTTGCTAGTGACAAAATGGCTCCAAACTGTCTTTGCAGATCTGTCACCTTCACATTCACCGACTACTAACTGCACATGCCATTGGGAGCAGATATCTTGGAAAAGAAGGGAGACTAATTAGCCTTGGGAGTTTAGAGAAAAGGAGCAAAAGGCAAGCCTTGCACTGGAAGACCATGCTGAATAGTTACATAGCATTTATTGGACAGCTGTGCAATTTATTGAGGTAGCTGAAAGAGTTGTGCTTCACAAGCCAAAGGGGAGAACGAAATTGAAGACAAAAATACTCTATAAAAGAGGGCATCAGATGAGAGAGGGGGACTCATTCATCCATTACTCATACACACTCATTCATCCATTACTCATACACACTCATTCACCACAAAGAGATAAGAGATCTAGTTGCAGAGCAAGAAGAGCTTGGAGCAGTCCTGGAAACAACTTTGCTACCACCACCAGCTAGTTCTTCTCTTCTCTAGCCCTATGTATTTCTTATTTTCTGTATTCATAGTTATGTTTAGCTAATCCATTCAGTTTGGGCTTAGGATGAAGCCCTAGTCATGAATATTCAATGTTATGGATGATTTCATAGTTAATTGATTTCCTTTCTTTCATTATCAAGTTATTACCCTCCAATATATTATGTGCTTGATGTATGTCTTCTTGGAGTAGCTAACTAGGATTTTATTCATCTAGCAAAGGTTAGGAAGGGGTTTAGATTCACCAATTCTACTCCCTTTCCACAAGCAACACATGAATGGCCTAAGACTCATTCAAGGGGTTAATAACCATATGTTGACTAGGCTGTATACCATGTTCTAGGACTTGTGTGATTATCGTATTCTCATGGAGTTTAATGACTCTTGTATGCGTAGATACCATGCTTAGGTTGCATATTAGAGATAACGTGTTGTGTAGATACCATGCACAACTACATGCCTTAGGGGGAATCATGCATCCTAATACGAACTTGAAGTGTCAAACTTCTTTGACCAATTGATTTCGGCTCGAGCCCAAAACTCGGTCAACATCATAATATGGTGGGAGGAGTCATTTGGTGAGCTTTGAGTGAAATCCAATTACAAGAAGTATGCAATGCGCCAACCACAGCACTTACGGTTTGAAATTAATACGAACTTGAATTGTCCAATTTCTTTGACCAATTGATTTCAGATCGAGTCCAAAACTCTGTCAACATCATAATATGGTGGGAGGAGTCGTTTGGTGGGTTTTGAGTGAAATTCAATCACTAGAACTATGCAATGCACAACTACTCCATTTACGGCACGAACATCGTACGAACTTGAATTGTCCAATTTCATCAACCAATACATTTCGGATCGAGCCCAAAACTTAGTCAACATCATAATATGGTGGGAGGAGTCATTTGATGAGTTTTGAGTGAAATCCAATCTCCAGAACTATGCATTCCACCAACTACTCCAATAGCGGTTCGAAATTAATACGAACTTAAAGTGTCCAATTTCTTTGACCAATTGATTTCGGATCGGGTCCAAAACTTGGTCAACATCATAATATGGTGGGAGCTGTCATTTGGTGAGTTTTGAGTGAAATCCAATAACTAGAACTATGCAATGCACCAACCACTCCACTTATGGTTCGAAATTAATATGAACTTGAAGTGTCCAATTTCTTTGTCCAATTGATTTCGGATCGAGCCTGAAACTCGGTCAACATCATAATATGGTGGGAGGAGTTGTTTGGTGAGTTTTGAGTGAAATCCAATCACTAAAACAATGAAATGCACCAACCACTCCATTACGGCACGAACTTCGTACGAACTTGAATTGTCCAATTTCTTTGACCAATCCATTTCGGATTGAGACCAAAACCTGGTCAACATCATAATATGGTGGGAGCATTCATTCGGTGAGTTTTGAGTGAAATCCAATCACTAGAACTATGCAATGCACCAACCACTCCACTTACGGTACGAAATTAATACGAACTTGAAGTGTCCAATTTCTTTGACCAATTGATTGCGGATCTAGCCCAAAACTTGGTCAACATCATAATATGGTGGGAGGAGTCATTTGGTGAGTTTTGAGTGAAATCCAATCAATAGAACTATGGAATGCACCAACCACTTAATTTATGCCACAAACTTAAATACGAACTTGAAGTGTCAAATTTCTTTGAACAATTCATTTCGGATCGAGCCCAAAACTTGGACGACATCATAATATGAAGGGAGGAGTCATTTGGTGAGTTTTGATTGAAATCCAAACACTGGAACTCTACAATGCACCAACACATCCAATTACTACAAGGACTTCGTATGAACTTAAATTGTCCAACTTCTTTCACCAATTGATTTCGGATCGAGCCCAAAACTCGGTTAACATCATAATATGGTGGGAGGAGTCATTTGGTGAGTTTTGAGTGAAATCCAATCACTAGAACTATGCAATGCACAACCACTCCTTTTACGGCACGAACTTCGTACGAACTTGAAGTATCCAATTTCTTTGACCAATTGATTTCGGACCGAGCCCAAAACTTGGTCAACATCATAATATGCTGGGAGGAGTCATTTGGTGAGTTTTAAGTGAAATCAAATCACTAGAACTATGCAATGCACCATCCACTCCACTTATGGTTCGAAATTAATACGAACTTGAAGTGTCCAATTTCTTTGTCCAATTGATTTCGGATCGAGCCTAAAACTCGGTCAACATCATAATATGGTGGGAGGAGTTGTTCGGGAGTTTTGAGTGAAATCCAATCACTAAAACAATGAAATGCACCAACCACTTCACTTACGGCACGAACTTAAATACGAACTTGAATTGTCCAATTTATTTGACCAATCCATTTCGGATTGAGACCAAAACTCGGTCAACATCATAATATGGTGGGAGGAGTTGTTCGGGGAGTTTTGAGTGAAATCCAATCACTAGAACTATGCAATGCACCAACCACTCCACTTACGGTACGAAATTAATACGAACTTGAAGTGTCCAATTTCTTTGACCAATTGTTTGCGGATCTAGCCCAAAACTTGGTCAACATCATAATATGGTGGGAGGAGTCATTTGGTGAGTTTTGAGTGAAATCCAATCAATAGAACTATGGAATGCACCAACCACTTAATTTATGCCACAAACTTCGTACGAACTTGAAGTGTCAAATTTCTTTGAACAATTCATTTCGGATCGAGCCCAAAACTTGGACGACATCATAATATGAAGGGAGGAGTCATTTGGTGAGTTTTGATTGAAATCCAAACACTGGAACTCTACAATGCACCAACACATCCAATTACTACAAGGACTTCGTATGAACTTAAATTGTCCAACTTCTTTCACCAATTGATTTCGGATCGAGCCCAAAACTCGGTTAACATCATAATATGGTGGGAGGAGTCATTTGGTGAGTTTTGAGTGAAATCCAATCACTAGAACTATGCAATGCACAACCACTCCTTTTACGGCACGAACTTCGTACGAACTTGAAGTATCCAATTTCTTTGACCAATTGATTTCGGACTGAGCCCAAAACTTGGTCAACATCATAATATGCTGGGAGGAGTCATTTGGTGAGTTTTAAGTGAAATCAAATCACTAGAACTATGCAATGCACCATCCACTCCACTTATGGTTCGAAATTAATACGAACTTGAAGTGTCCAATTTCTTTGTCCAATTGATTTCGGATCGAGCCTGAAACTCGGTCAACATCATAATATGGTGGGAGGAGTTGTTCGGGGAGTTTTGAGTGAAATCCAATCACTAAAACAATGAAATGCACCAACCACTTCACTTACGGCACGAACTTCGTACGAACTTGAATTGTCCAATTTATTTGACCAATCCATTTCGGATTGAGACCAAAACCTGGTCAACATCATAATATGGTGGGAGCATTCATTCGGTGAGTTTTGAGTGAAATCCAATCACTAGAACTATGCAATGCACCAACCACTCCACTTACGGTACGAAATTAATACGAACTTGAAGTGTCCAATTTCTTTGACCAATTGTTTGCGGATCTAGCCCAAAACTTGGTCAACATCATAATATGGTGGGAGGAGTCATTTGGTGAGTTTTGAGTGAAATCCAATCAATAGAACTATGGAATGCACCAACCACTTAATTTATGCCACAAACTTAAATTGAACTTGAAGTGTCAAATTTCTTTGAACAATTCATTTCGGATCGAGCCCAAAACTTGGACGACATCAAAATATGAAGGGAGGAGTCATTTGGTGAGTTTTGATTGAAATCCAAACACTGGAACTATACAATGCACCAACCAATCCAATTTCACCAATTGATTTCGGATCGAGCCCAAAACTCGGTTAACATCATAATATGGTGGGAGGAGTCATTTGGTGAGTTTTGAGTGAAATCCAATCACTAGAACTATGCAATGCACAACCACTCCTTTTACGGCACGAACTTTGTACGAACTTGAAGTATCCAATTTCTTTGACCAATTGATTTCAGACCGAGCCCAAATCTTGGTCAATATCATAATATGCTGGGAGGAATTGTAGGGGTCTTTTTGTTCCAGCATCCTGACGAATGGGCTTGGGCTGCTGCAAGAAGAAAATGAACAAAACCCCCTGATGCCTGAGTTCAAGAACCAGACTCCCTAAAGAATTATGAAAGACTTGCTAAAGCCTTAGAAAATACTCTTGGGTTCTCTTCACCAACAACTAGAAGAACGTAGCAAATTTATTAGTGACTTAGCCTGGGGAGCTTGTGGCATGGGAGCTAAGCCTTCACAAGTTTAGCAATTTGAGAGAGAGAGATCAAAGCATGAATTTGTTTTAGAAGAAAAAGGTTTAGAGTGGAAAAAGGAAAATTAGGAGGATTTCTATCCTAGAAAGAGAGAAAACGATGGAAATAAGATATGGGATGCCTAGAGTAAATTCCAGTTTGCTTGACAAAGCTTGGTCGTGCTCTGGAATGGTGTGTGTTGCTAGGCAGAGGGAGCTTTCTTTTATAGGCACTTGGGACCCTAATTTTGTGATCTTCCCACCCCCATATTTTCCTTCGCTCCTTTCCATTCATTCCTTTTGGTGAAACCTCCTCCATCATAGTGCAGGTTCCTTTGAGTTCCAAGGTTTTCTATACAGCTGGCCTCCCCATGGGGGTGGGGTGTCGTTTGCTTTCTCCATTGGTTTTCAAACTAAAGCTTCACTACAAGGAAAAATAGCTTTTGCGACGAAAATTTCAACGACCAACAATATTTTGGTCACCAAAAAGGGACATCGGCGACCAAATTTTCCCAGTTGGTCGCCAAAAGTTTGGTGATATTTAGACATCCGTCAATTCTTGAGTCAACTAAATAGCGACGAATTTATTTGAAAGGGCAACGAAATTGTTTGGTGGCTTGGCTAAGACTTAGCGACGAAATATATATTTGGTCCCAATTTATGGAATTGGGTTCGCGCCAAACTCTAAAATTCATTGCGACGAAAATTTTGGTCGCTAAGTTTTCATGTGTTGTCGCTAAGTAAGATTTCGCGCGTGAAAATTTCGTGAGGATAGCGACCATTTATATTTCGTCGCCGACCTGTGTGCTTGCAAATTTTAAGGCTTAAAACGACATCGTTTTATGATTGGTAGCATATAGGGGTGGCAATTTCCGACTCGAAACCCGCACGGAAAAACCACGACCCAAACACGACCCATTTATAAATGGGTAATTTTCGGGTCAACCCGCCACTGACCCGTTTATAAACGGGTGGGTTTCGGGTCAACCCGCAACCCGTTTAAATACCTGTTTAACCCGTTTATTAAACGGGTCGTGTCGCGGGTCGTGTCAACCCATTTAATACCTGCCAACCCGCGAAAAAAATCAAATAAAATGAAAGTTTTAGCACACATGGGTTTCGAACCCTTGCCATGTCCACTACTCTCCTTGCACCTTATCCATCATGGTGTTGATAAATTTGTGATTATATGTTACAACATTAGAGATTTATAATGTCCTTACATAATGATGAGCACTCAAATATTACATTTTTATCCCTAAATTATATTTGTTAGTAATTGTTCCTTATATAATTTGAGTTCATTAAATATCTAGGGATTAGGGTTTAATGTTTTAATCCCAAAATCATAAACCCTAAACCCTAAACCCTAAACCCTAAACTCTAAACCCTAAACCCTAATCCCTAAACTCTAAACCCTAAACCCTAATCCCTAAACTCTAATCAATAATCCCTAAACCCTAAACCATAATCCATAAACCCTAATCCCGATTCCCCAATCCCTAAACCCTAAACCCTAAACCCTAATCTCTAAACTCTAATCCCTAATCCCTAAACCCTAAACCATAATCCCTAAACCCTAATTCCGATTCCCTAAACTCTAATCCCTAAACCATAAACCTTATTTATTTTCAAAATGCAATAATTATTTTCTTTGTTTCTTCTTCATTTTCTTCAATTTTTTAATTTTTTAATTTCTCTTTCTCAATCTTTATACATAGAGAGAGAGAGAGGCAAAATGAAATCACTATTTTATATCTAAAAAATGTAATTACTTGATTAAATTATCAACATTTAGAATTTTTTATTTATTTTTATTTGCTATCACTTAGCGTCATTAAACGGGTTAATGGGTCAACCCGAAATCCGCACGAAAATAAATGGATAAATACGGGTTGACCCGTATTTGACACGAATACTAAACAGGTCAATACGGGTTGACCCGTATTTGACACGGGTATAAATACGACACGACACGAACCCGACCCGACACGACCCATTAACAGCCCTAGTAGCATATCAGCGACCAAATAGGTTTTGGGGCTAGTCTAGAAAGTATAAATAGTAAAATGAAAAATAAGAAGTTCCCAAATCGTTTTTTCCTCACCCACTCTCCGCTGCTCTGTCGTTGGCAAAGCAATCCTCCACCGACATCGGGCAAAGCAATCCTTCACCGACGTCGGCAAAGCAATCCTTCACCGACGTCGGCAAAGCGTCCCTTCATCTCTCACACCTTTCCCTACAAGGGTCAGAAATCGACTGCCATCTTAAAACTCCATCTCCGAAGTCCTCCTCACTGCGTGTGTCAGCGGCAAGCTTCTGGTGAGTCTACCTTGTCTCGGTTACCTTCATTTTCTTTTGAGGGTTGATTTTCAATTGTAGATTCCAATTGGTTGCTGAGAAAATAACCAAGGAAAATCGGAAATAGATACCCATGAATTGAAATCGGAATTGATTTTAAGTGCTTCATTTCCTACTGTCGCAGGAAAGATTGCTTTTCAATATCCAGGCCAAATATTTTTTTTTCCTTTTTCATAGGCAGAATCGTTTGCATCACTTTTCATTCCATTGTTTTGTAATGACAGTGTTATTGGTGTTTGGGCCTATGTGGGGTACACAATTGGTTATTCTATTATGTTCCTCTTTGGTGCTTTATGTCTCAGACAGAGATACAGACAAAAAAAAACTATTGCATTTTTGTCAACAACAAAAAAAAAGTACAAAGGGGAAGGAATTTTTCCCGTATGGTCTAAATAGTTTGACTTCGATGTACCATTCGGATCTCTAGGTCCAATTATAAGCCTTTGATTTTGCTATTTTCTTTTTATAAACTCATAGATTTGTCTTCATTCTATATCTATACTAAATTTTATGGCACTAACAAAGGCCTTACTGACTTCAGCCCTTATTATTAAATTAAAGCCTATAGCATATGACTTGATTGTTCCTATTTCATTGTTTGTTTCTTTGTTTTAATATATATATACATACTGTAAACTCCTCCATCCTGCAGCTAGAATATTACTCAAATTATCAGTTACATAAATGCAAATTTTTTATTGATTCAATTTCCAAATTAGCTTCTTAATAAGGTTTCAACTTGTACGTAGAAAATGTCAAAATGAAACAATATTAGAACTCAATAATATTCTAGTGCAAAATGGGCGGCAAGGCAAGGCGATGCATATATACTTTCGCTAGCTAAATATATACACAAGCTTTATTTTCAAGTGGTTAATAACATTTTCTCTTGTCTAGCCAAGGTTTCTTGAAAAAATAAAGTAGGACTTGTTGTTAATGTAAAGGATACCTATACCTATATGTAGCACCTTAAATAATAAATATAGTTCCATGGAATTTTAGGTGTCCTCACTAGGGATTAGAATATCATGTTTAAAACATCTTTTTGCTGTAGTATGAACTTCTGCAGCTGATGTAAACGATATATCTCCAATCTACTAATACCATAATATCTCCAAGTTTTTTAAATAAATGACTTTTCCTTTTTCATGATTGTTCCTAATCATTCTCTTAATCATGTTTTTGATTCCTTAATTGTATTTTGTTAACTCGCAAGTGCACGAGGCGTTGGGTAGTATAGCTTGTGTAAGTACGAGGTCGATCCCACGAGGATTGATGATAGATTGATTCAATTTGATTCCCTGCACAAAACAGAAATGAAAAGAAAATAAATAAAACAAGAAAGAAGGAAAAGAAATTAACTCAAGCAAATTAGTTACCAAGTTCAATTTAGATTCACGGATTGATTCTAGCTAAAATATGATTAAGCCATGGTGTTTGGTCCTAACCTTGTATTCCTAATTCCCTAATTAGATCCTTCTTGTCGAACCTAAATTAAGCATTAGAAATCCATTAAGCATAGAAGAATGTTTTAAACAACCAAGCATGTATCTAATCCATGTTGTCGAATGTCCATACATACTCTTCCTATTCATAGTTCAATTTGAATTAATGCATGGTGTCTACTCTTAATTCAAACCAAGATAGCTAACATACAAGTTTTAATGGTGATTATTCATTCAAACAAGCATATTAACTTATAAGCATAATGAATAAGAACAAGAACTATAATTGAAACTTGGAAACTAAAGAAAAGAAATTACATTACAATGAAAAATAAATTACAACTAAAAAAGCAAAATGGTTTTGTTACAACAATTGAGAACTAAAAAGAAAAACTAAGAGAATTTGAGGGAGAGAAAGGAGAGGAGCTCTAGAGAGATGTTTGAGAGCTCCCCCCCTTGGGGTGTGTTTACATGCTTGGAGAACTCACTATTTATAGGCCTAGGGGAAGTATAAATCTGATTATACAATTGAATTTAATAACCACACTCACTTCACCAACTTACACCACTCAATTCACCACTAAAATGATTAGCTCATGCATGACAATGCATTGCAGTCAGCTTGTGGGCTCGATTTGGGCTTGCTCCTTCACTCTAACAAATCTGCAAAAATATGGATCTTGAAGCTCTTTGTCTTATCTTTCCAAGCATATGCAGCCCAACTCAAGGAAAATTCAGGAAGGCCTTCAAAAGTCATTTTTGGCCCAGTAACGCAGATCCTGCCGATTTTGACCTTAAGCTGCCAAAACTTGTATAACTTCCTCTAGAGGACTCGGAATCATGAACCGTAAAATGATCCAGAAAATAGACTTCCGTATCTTTCCAATGACGTATGGCTCATTATCTGGTTCTTCTTGAGCAAGTAGAGTCCAATCCGTGAAGTTGACTGATCTGCAGACACCGTTTTGAGCTAACTTGACTCCAAAATGCATTAAATGAGTCCCAAACTTATTATACTGAAACAAACACAAAATAGATTAAAAGCACAAGTTTAACTCAAAAACATAACCAAATCATAAGTTAGAAGGGTACAAAATGATATGTAATTATGCACCGATCATATTTATTCGCAGAGGGTTGTGAAGAGTGCTTAAGGACTTTTTGACTCCTCAGTTACAAACCATCTGCAATTCAATGGTATTTTCATATTTTGTTTTTTCAACAAATTTTCTGAAGTTATTTGATTTTGATTCTTTGAACATAAAGTCTGAGTTTTTTTTTGTCTTAATAACAAGGTCATTGCAACCCCTGAACCATTGAACTGGCGAAGTCCTCCTCTCACAATTTCCTTCATATGCTGCCTTTCTGTTAGGTATGATTGACTATTTGCTCTGTATGATTTGAGTTTTGTTTTGGAAATATTTATTTGGTCATCTATGATTTACTGGAAACTGCTTTCTTCTCTGTTTTGTATGTGTGTGTGTGTATATGCAGTTTGTGTGTTCACTTGTAATGTGGTTAGTATATGGGTTGGGTTCTAGTTATTGTCTTTGATATGAATGCCCTGTTTTCCATTTGATGTGGGTTATGTGTCAAATTTGAGATGTTTCACTTGCACACATACCTAATAGTTATTTCATTTTTTATGTTTTAGTGATCATGAGTCTGATGGATTGTTTTCCAAGTCTTCAATGTTTGCTTGATACTTCTGGATTAAATTTGAATTTCTTTACTATCTGTTGGAAGAAAGAATATAACAATTCATTTATATAATTGAAGTAAAAAGTTTGAAGTTGGAAGTTGGTCATGTGGGTGTGTATTCTTTTCAAGATTTCTTTGTCTTTGTCTATGCACAACTAAAACTACAATGACTAGCTACTGCTTTGAGTTTGTGTCTATTGTTAATTTAACATACAATTAATAGTCTCCTTTAAACAATAGCAACTAAGCAGCCACCATTAACTTAACAGTGTCCTAGCTTGGGGTGTGTATTGCTCTAAATAGACCATTTGAGTCATCAGTAGTCTATCCTATTATACAAAATAGATAAATAATATATAAAGGTAGGAGTGAGTATGGGTCTGGATTGGATCGATTTTATATCATAAAATCGTAGTCGAATCAAATTGCAATAAAACAGTTTAGTTCTTTTTTTGTTTTGACAAAAATCACTAGGGAAACCTAACCAATTTTGGATGATTTGGTTCAGCAAGTTTTGGCTGAAGCTGAAGTCCTTACCCTTTTTCTTTTGCATTTTTCGACTTTGCTAGCTCAATTACAACATAAATTTTTCATTTCTAATACATCAAACCGCCCTAAAATTTAACATGCCATGAAATTTCAAAGTTAAGTAATTAATATTGTTACAATCCAAAAATCAATTTTCAAAGTTCCATCAAATTTTAAATTTAATATACTTATCGAATTATTATCCAATGATGGAGATGTATATTGACCTTGTGCTTGATTGGATAGAGTTGTCCACTGGTTTCTTCTTTTGCTTTGAATCAATTTTTTGCCTTTCAATTTGTGATGTCCAAGTAACCATTACTTGGTGTTGTCCAGTGGCTTTTTCTTTTCGCTTCAAGTCCCACCAGTCATTTGACTTAGTTTGTCAGATAATAATGTTTTTTGATAAGAATTTGTAACTGATTACATGTTCTCCACTTAATTAAAAAAGACTGATAAATTCAATTCCGACAATAAAAAGACTAAAAATTCAATTAAGTTGATTTGAAGACAGAAAATTGAATGCCAGTTGCTAAAACATACTGATGATCCCATTTGTATCCATTGTTCTCTAAGTAGTAACAGTCATTCATGTGTTGCTGTTCTCAGTACTTAATATCAAGTTTTCTAATAGTGAATTTGTAACAATTTTTTGTTATAAGTTTCCTAAGAGTGTTGGGGGACTGATAAAAGAGACCCAAATATGAAGGAAAAAAATGAAAATTATGTTATTTGTATTACACACCAATGTCTATCCCAAAAACCTTTAATAGGCATGGTGGGATTGTTCCAAATTTAAAAGCCACTTTTATAAATTTGTATCTACATAATCAGCGGGTAATGACTGATTTTCTATTAGTGATGAGCTTATGGTTTGTTGTTGTTATAAGTAATTCATTTTTTTGCCAATGTAGCTTATGCTTTAATTGAGTTCTCTTTATAGTTTAGATATAAGCTAGTTGCAGAGTTGTCTCTATATTTTATATATAAGCTAGCTGCAGGCTCATGGTCCAAATAGATTAACTATTCAGTTTAGCTATGTCTGAGTGTAGTACCACTTAATTGGACAATTGAATTTAACTGATGGAGTTTAAGCCTACACGAGAGACATGTGACCTTTAACATGATGTTATTCTTTGTACATGTTATAACTGTATATAAAGTGGATGTGGAATCTCTCTTCTTATAATTTTCCTGTGAAAGAGTTATTAGCTTGTCATCCTATGAAAGAGTTTTTTGCTTGTGTCTATATAAGTGTTCAATCTAATCATGTTATGAAATTTTGGAACTACTTCAAGTCATCACTGGTTGAATTGGATAAGGCCCATTATAGGAGGATAAGGAGACGGAGACAAGGCACTTAGAGATGAGGTGGCTCACGAGGCAGAAACACTGTATGATGATGGTGTAGACCAAACTGCGCATACTACTGTTAGACATGCACCAGAAGATCATGATCTACCTAGTTCATCACTTCGTAGAGAATGTGTTGAACCAGAAATAGTTACCGAAGATATTAATTTTAAACCTCCCCCAAATGATATAGAGGATGAAGATTTTATTGATGATGATGATATTGAAGAAATACCTTCGGGTGATGACGAAGACAGTGTTCACAGTGATGATTATAGTGATTTGGATTGACTTGTTAGGCTGTATTTTGTTTAGGCACTATATGTTTCTTAATTATCTTCACGTTACAGACCTTACCCTTAATTTGTTTGTAAAGGGTAAGGTCTGTATATTGAAAAAATGTCTTAGCATAAGGTTTTTTTTTATGAGAATCGAAGTCTGTAAGGTCTTATATTGATAAGGTCTGTAAGGTCTGTATTTTGATGAATAATTCCTCTATCTCAAACACGTTTGTGATGAGAATCTAAGTCATAAGAGCTGAAGTATGATGTTCAATTATTTATTTAATTTTTCAGGGAATGATCTAGTAGTATGTTGGTGTATTCTCTTTGTTTATGTGTTTGCAGATGTGCAGAATGACACTTAAGAGGGCTGCTACCTTAAGCAACAATAACAATAAGAAGAAAACTTCAACTCTACTACCACCCCAGCCACTTGAGCAACCATGTCAGCTGCCACAACAACAATCAGCTCAGCCACAACAAGGTACTTCATCAGCCTCAGGAGGTGGTTCACACCAACAGGGTAACTGATACCATATTTCGTGCCCTTAATTTTAATATATTTATTTTCTCTATCTTTTTTCTGTTATTAGTCCTCCTTTCAAGAAGGAAAATGATGTTGGTAAGCCATGTCTTTAATTTTCATATTTTTTATAGTGACTGAGTATTTAAAGTAGTAGTGGTCACGCATGTGAAGTCATCAATTGCAGACAAAGAGAAATTAAATATCAACCTACCTATATTAAAAATGTATATTTGCATCGCATGGTTTAGATTTTAGATTAAGATGGCTGCAAGTCTTCTTTTAAATGGCATATTATTTGCGTTGA
Organism: Prunus padus; assembly: GCA_024362665.1. Lineage (NCBI taxonomy): Eukaryota > Viridiplantae > Streptophyta > Magnoliopsida > Rosales > Rosaceae > Prunus > Prunus padus. The sequence continues at coordinate 1,892,869 of JANFAM010000003.1, read as the reverse complement.
CGAGTTAATGGGCGGGTGTTGTGCACTCTAGTTACTAATTTATTGATTTTTGTCTACTAGATGAGGGAACGCATACTCGAGACTTCTTCACAGGGAAGAAAACTCGTGGCGAACTATGGGGGCTGGCACTTGTGATGTTGTTAAAAAGAGCAAGAGTTTGATTCCAATACGGATGGATCCATTGTCACATCCGGCCCGGGCCCGACCACTTCCCGGCTCAACTCCGCCATAGCACGATATTGTCCGCTTTGGGCCCCCTCTGCCCTCACGGTTTTGTTTACGGGAACTCACGAGCAACTTCCCGGTGGGTCACCCATCCTGGGATTGCTCTAAGCCACGACTCGCTTAACTTCGGAGTTCCCACAACTCCGGCCGTGAGCTCCCAAAAGGCCTCGTGCTATTTGGAGGCGGGCATGTACATATAAGGCTTACAGGATCCCCACCCGGGCGATGTGGGATCTTACAATAACAATTTGGTATCGAGCCACTCTGCCGTGTGGTGCGAGTGTGCCGACAATTGTCACATCTCGGCCCGGCCCGACCACTTCCGGGCTCAATCGCCATAGCACGATATTGTCCGCTTTGGGCCCCCTCTCTGCCCTCACGGTTTTGTTTAAGGAACTCACGAGCAACTTCCCGTGGGTCACCCATCCTGGGATTGCTCTAAGCCACGACTCGCTTAACTCGGAGTTCCCACAACTCCGAAGCCAACAGCTCCCAAAAGGCCTCGTGCTATTTGGAGGCGGGCATGTACATATAAGGCTTACAGGATCCCCACCTGGGCGATGTGGGATCTTACAATCCACCCCCTTAGGAGCCCGACGTCCTCGTCGGCACACTTCCGGCCAGGGAGTGGCTCGATACCAAATTGTCACATCCCGGCCGGGCCCGACCACTTCCGGGCTCAACTGCGCCATAGCACGATATTGTCCGCTTGGGGCCCCTCTCTGCCCTCACGGTTTTGTTTCTCGGGAACTCACGAGCAACTTCCCAAAGAGGTCACCCATCCTCGGGATTGCTCTAAGCCACGACTCGCTTAACTTCGAGTTCCCACAACTCCGGCCAGTGAGCTCCCAAAAGGCCTCGTGCTATTTGGAGGCGGGCATGTACATATAAGGCTTACAGGATCCCCACCCCTGGGCGATGTGGGATCTTACATCCATCCCAGAATTTGGTGGCGATTGTTGAGGCTCGAAACTGTTTGTCTCTGAGATTGGGATAATCACTCGCAATAAAGCTCCATTGAATGTTTCAGGGATGAAAAAAGTGACCTTGGAGACTAAGAAAGATATGGCATTGGGATTTGGTGCGTTGAATATAAGCACACAAATTAAACCCTCTTTTTATCAATTGTAGTATGGAATGTAAGTAGGGATCGTTCTAGGCCGGGGATTAGGAGGGAGCTAAATCACTTGAGATCTGACTCAAAAACTTAAAACAAAGTTTAAAACACTAAATTAGACTCAAAGAATGCAAAACTATACTTTAAAACACCAAAACAAACCAAAAGACTCAAATCAACAAACGAACACTCAAAACTGCCTAAAAACCACTTTCTGGGCAGTTTTGAACACTAAGGAAGAATTTGGACGAAAATATGTTATAACTTGACTCAAGACACTTAAAAACACAAACTAAACCACTTTCTAACTAATATGACACTTCAAAATAAAGGGGGGATTGGTTTTGACGAATTTGGAAACAAAGAAAACAGATTGTAATTAAAACAGATTGTAAAACGAATTTGGATGAAACTATGGATGGAAGATTAGCTAGAGGGTTCTTCTCCACACATGACATACTTGCACATAAACCAATTTTCAGTTGTTCTTTCGATAAATCATGGAACTCAACACCCCAGGTTAATTAGGTTCGCTTAAATTAACCTTCAAGTTCTCCTTAAGTTATTAAATTGGATGGGAAAGCGCATACAACAATTCAACATATTCTTCAAAAGTCCTTTACGTGAAAAGCACAATAAAGATACAATCAAAGATCATTAAGCAATATGAGAACTATAAGTATTGACGAGGCATTCGTACTATGATGAGCATGAGACTCCTGCCAAGAATTCATTTAACGCGATCGTTTTTAAGCGACCTCCACTACTTGTGAATATAAGATTGTAACTATTAGGTGAAACTCCCTTATACTCCAGCATCATATTCATGCATGAAAACTAAGCGTGCACTCTTAATAAACATACACGAATAAGTTATCAATCAAGCAGTCAAACGAATTGAATTCACAACTTATGAAATCACAACTAAAGGTAATCAATTCATATTGCAAGTATGTACATGGTTTCGAATCACCCCCTAACTAAGAGGGGTTTAGTTCCTCATACTCACAACACAGAGATTATTGAATTGAAACATTGAAAATAAAAGAAAGAAAACACCTAAACGTTCCAGCAATCCTCAATTGAATGGCAAGCCCATTCAAGGCACCCTCCTAGCAGATGGTGGTAGTAAGGTAGTTCCCAGGACAGCTCCAAGCTCCTCTCTCCTTTGCAACTAGCTCTCTTCTCTCTTTGTGGAATCTGGATGGGTGTGTGAGTAGTGGTGGTTATGGATGATGTAGAATGGTGGAAGAGTGTCTAGGATGGGAGTATGGCACGGCTAGGAAGGTTTGGGGTCAGAAAATATGGAGATTGGTGAAGGATGGTGACTGCAGAGAATGGGTGAAGTTTTCTGGTGTGAATGGTGAGAGAATGGTTGAGTCCCCCTCTCTCTCTTTTTGCAACTGAATGTGTATCTGAATCCCCCCTCATGTGAGTCTCTCTATCCCCCTTTAGAGTGTGAAATTCGTCCTCCCTTTGGTTGGTGTAAAGTAGCCCACCAGAAATCATGGAAACTGCTCCTTGATTTGTGCAAACATGTTTCCCCTAATTGGGCATGACTTAATTTGCTCCTTGAGACTTCCACAGCTGAAATGTCTCCCTAATTTGCTCATCATGTTAGGCTTAAAGTCAGGTACTGCTTATGTGAGGCACATGGCTCAAAGGAGATGTGGAACCCAAGGCTCATAAGCTGGCAGCTGCACATTAAATGCCTCCTGAGCATGGTTTAGTGTTTAACGGGCTGAGGACTCCAGATTTCTCCAATTGGGCTGAAATTTGGATATGTTATTCTAGACACCCATGTGAACAACTTCCATGAAGAATATCTTCTCATCCGATCTGTGTAGGTTACTGAAATGAGGCCTGCAAGATGAGCTACGAAACTGGACTGACAGGGAGTGTGGGCCAAATTGGGTTTGTCTTTAAGCTCAATTTCCTCTCATCCCAATCATGTCATAACATGCTTGAATTGCATGCATTCTGCTCCCTTCCTATCTTTAAACCTCCAATTTCGTCCATTCCTTTGGCTCCAAGCATATGATATCCATTCCAAGCTCAATTGTGCTCCAAAAGGCTCCAAAATGCATTACTTTGCATACTTTGCCCTTAAAACCTGAAAACACATAAAACTAGCTTAAAGGACTACTTTAACTAAGAAAACACAATGTAAACGCACAAGAACAAGCCATCTAAGTCGCATAATTATGCTCCTATCAGGATTGCAGGTAATTTTATCTAATACTGCTTTGTAGTGTGTGCAACTTAATTCATAATTCGGGGACTTGCAAATAAAAAGCTTGTAGCAATATATATAAGGCTGAGAAAAGCAAAGATCATCTTTTGATTGTAGCAATATATTGGCTTGTAGCAATAGTCGGTGATTTTATTTGATTTTTCATTTTCTTTCCTTGAAACCAATTGTGCTTTGAAAGACAAGGTCATCTTTTGATTGGATAACTTGGATAATCATCCTCTCAAAAAGAAAACGTCACAGGCAATCTTTTCTTTATATAATATGTATTATTCAAAAACAAAACGAGGGCCATTAATCTAAGAGCAGTTTGTGTTTAACCCATCGTTGGTATGAAGAAGACTTGTTTTGCAATTCTTCATTGTGAATTAAGTCCCCGAATTATGAATTAAGTTGAAAATTATATTGCTACAAGCTTTTTATTTCAATTCTTCGTTGTATTGTAGTGGGAACTGGAAAATTATAACTAATACTTGTTTTGTTTATGGTTAATTGATATTATTTCATGTTTGATGTGGACTTAACGGATCCGGATATATGGAAATTTATTAATGGCCATATGCACTCGACTTATAAAGATTGGAAAGCAAAGCTCCACAGTCACTATAAGCAATATGCTTCTGACCCTGCTCTTGCACGAGAAACACCTCCCCCTGAAAAGATCTTTGGAACTCGAAGGAATCTAGAAGAGTGGCATTATTTGGTTGATACCTTGTACACAAATGAGCGATATCAGGTATCTAATGTATCATAACATATGCAGTTTTTATTTTTTGATTGGGAACTTATTCTAAGTATCAAATAGAACAAAAAAATAATAGCAATTCATGTATATAATCAAAACAGAAACGCTGCAAGGTCAATGCTGAGAATAGAAAAAAAGAAAGAGTTCGATCATACAGGGGGTCACGTCCTTTCCTAAAACACATGGAAGCTGCTACAGAGGTTTATAATTTTAGGTCACTTTAAATCTTTCTTTATTTATCATATTGTAATAATTTTATGTATTTCTCATTTTCTTTTTGTTGGGAAAATGTAGAAGGGTGAAAATCCTACATACACTAGCAACTGGAACAACATGCATATGCGTAAGGGTAAGAGCCTGTGGATCAATGAGGCTGCTGAAATTAAAGGGGTAAGGAATACATAAACCTTCTGACACTTAACTATTGACTTGCATATATATATATGCATGTACTCTTCATGGCTTTTTAGTTTATAATCTGCAATCAAAAAAATCAGCCGACTGGTCATGCAATGCATGGTGAATCTGTGAATCTGTGAATATATGGGCAATGATGGTGTTGCTGTGCTTGGAATTTTAAATAAAATTGATTATTTGATTAACAAGTAGTTGAGCATGGGAGTGACCATGCTTTAATACCAGTTTTCTTGTTAAAAGTTATGTTGTAATTTGTCAAATTGTCCTGATAATGAATAATTGGGATGCATTTAAACTTCTGTGTTGCATTGTTTATTCAATGATTTTTCAAATTTGCTGTCTTTAATAACTCAAACATGTGATTCTTCAATTCGTTTACTAAAATTAGGCTGCCCAAAATGCTTATATCAGTAGAAAATGGAGCCAGCTTGAAATTTTAGTTCAAACATCTCTAACTTTAAACTTTAAAACACTGATAAGTACCTTTAATTGCAGCATTATCCCATCCTTGTAGAATGCTACCAATTGTAGCAGCAACGGCCACCATCACAGCTCCCCTCATCTTGTCACCAATCAATAAATGCGACCCCCAATATCAAACAAACTTGAAAGGAAAAAGTACTCACATATCACAAAATTAATAAATCATTTCCACCTAAGATAGACCCAAATCTTACTCATAAGTAACCATTGTCACACCCCAAAACTCATGTGTAAGATCAATGAAATTAAAAGAGCATACAAACAGCAGAAAATAAAACTTTGAAACCTTGATGCTAGACAAAAGAAGATATGTGGAACTAATTGGTGTAACCTTCCCAATCTGGTTTCTCTAATTTTGAATCATAGTAATATAGTATTAAAAATAGCTCAATACCAAAGAACAATAACAGAATACATCTAAACCAAAGTTTCTTATTTCATCCAAATACAAGCTAAATACCTTTACAAGAAGAGCATTACAAGTGGACTCCTCTATTGCTCTCTTAATACGTTTTGGATTCGACATTATCAAGTCATCTCCAACTACCTGCAAAAGCACCAGTCTTCAATTAAAACATCTAGCCATATCTCAGGCGTAAAATAGAAATATCCTAGGGTAATCTGATAGACAACAAACTAATAGTAATATATATATATAGGGGAGCTCCTAAATTGCTCAGCCATAGAAACAGGCAAGCCTACCAAGTTATTCTTGTCAGTTAATCTTTACATCCAACAGGATTTGCAGTTACTACTACCTTAAATATTCACAAGGATGTAAATTAAGAACAGTTACACTAGCATGTCTAGTCACTTCCTACATAATTCTCCATGAGGAGTATCAATGCCTTCTTTGGCCAAAGCTAATTCCGTCGAAGAATGCAAGCACCAGGACACTAAATAAATCACCAAGAAAAAATAAACAAACCTGACAAATTCCAAGACCAGAAAACTTTTGGTGTGTTCCCAGTCCTCCTTATCAAATGGGTCTTCAATTGAAACAATTAGGTACTCTAACACCCCAAAAACAAGGGAAAAGAAGAGATAAAAGGTTGAGTCACAGAAAAATCAAACACAAAAACATTGAGAAGCTAAAAAACAGATAATTATGTACGATTACAAAGTTCTTTATACATCTCTGTCATATCTTGGCCCGACTTGAAATTTTGTCCCGACTTATTTGCTGATTTGTAGTCCATGTCATACTTTGTACCTGTATCATGGGGAAAAAGAATTAGAAATATCAATATTATATATGATGGTGTTCTTTGTCCAAGTCCATTACTTTTCAGAACATAGCTATATGTCGTCCATTACTTTTCAGAACATAGCTATATGCTATAAAATTTGCAACATAAATTAAGGACAATTACTTTTAAAAAATGAGAAACACAATAAGTCTCTTAAACTAGAACAGATTTTCACGTCAGTAGGCACTTTTATGAATTTCTATCTATTATATATGTGCCTAGTGGCCATATTTCTAGTAGTGATTTAGTGATTACTTGTTCTACGATTGAATTGTTTTGGTTTGATGTTGAGTTTATATCTTTGAGGATATATTGTTTCCGGTAGTTAATTCATTACATCTGTAAGCATGTTTTAATTTTAAAGATTGTCAGAGGATATATGTTGGGATGCATCTATTGTTCGATGCCAAATTTTTCACTCTCTATTTTTGCATGTTCGAAGTTATGAATCCCTTCAGGGAAATTGATGCTAGAGAGAGGGCCATTGTGACATGTGAGAACATCTGTTGTGTTACTGCTTAGCTTATAAGTTCACGAAGACATGAATGTTGGGTGTAGATACTATCTTGGTAGAAATTCTGTTGCTGAATATGGATTTGAGTAATACTTGATGAGTGGTGCAGGCTACCCTTATTTTGATTGATCAATTTTACAGGGTACCCTTATTCACTAGCTAGTATTAGACTCAACAAACTTTTCTTGTTTATGACTGTTTGATTTTGGATAATTGGCACTGCTAATTTATGAATGCCATTGGTGGTACTAGCATCCCATTCACTTCATTCTTTTTATGCATTTATATATATTGACGTATCTTTATTTTGCTTCTTTTTGTAGAAGAATATGAATGAAGAGTATGAGAAGGCCAAGCAACAAGTAGCAGAGAGTTCAGGAACTCCACTAGATCAAGTCACACTCCCTATCCCACAACAGTTAGAGATCATGACTGCAGAACTTGGGGTTGCGAAGGGCAAGAGGATTCGAGGCTTGGGTTCTAGTCTTCGAGTGGAGAGTTCGCATAGTGGTCGAGTTGCCTCCTCTTTGGCTACAGAGCGAAAGGTTGAGGAACTTGAAGGCACAGTTGGTGAGTTGAAAGGCACAGTGAGTGAGCTTCAGGGCACAGTAGGTAAACTTTTGGATGTCATTGAGTGGATGCGAACCCATGTTGGTCCTCTACCCTCACATTTAGGCATTCCTTCCCAGCATGTTGGTCATTCTCCTAGTGATGATGATCAACGTAATAGTGGTGGTTCACATAATGTTTATGAGGATCTTGACGATATTGGATTTAGTCATTAGGTTGTGTGTATATCTAGCTACTTGATGGTTTTTGTATCTAGCATACCTCGGGGGATCTAGGGGGTTTTTGTATCTAGCTACTTGATGGTTTTTGTATCTACCATACCTTGGGGGATCTATGGGTTTTTGTATCTAGCTACTTGACGGCTTTTGTATCGGCCATACTTTGGGGGGTTTTTGTATCTAGCATACATTGATGTGTGCTTAAACAACTAGTATGTTATGATATTTATGTTAATCTATTTCCTGTTTTTCAGAAACTTTATGGAGTAAATAAAATTCATGTACAAAAGTTTCACATATAAATTATTAAATAATAAATAAATAAATCTTTACACTTTTTAGTGACGAATATGTTTTGTTGCAACATCTGAAAACTCACTATTTCACGACCAAAAATTTCGTGGCTAAAATTTTCAGGCGACCACCTGGAAAAATTTGGCGACGAATTATTTTGGCCGCGAAATAGTTTTAGCAACGAAATTTGATTTCGTCGCCAAATGTCCGAAGGAATTTTGGTATTCTGATGCCAACTCACTCTCCAAAGGCGGCCACCATGACCTATTTGGCGACGAATTACTTTGGTGGCTAAATAATTTTAGCGACGAAAAAAAATTTCATCGCTAAATTTTCGCGGGAAATTTTGGTATGTGGCGCCAACTCCCTCTCTATAGGCGACAAACACGATATGATTTTGCGACAATATTTTTTCGTCGTGGATACATGTTAGCGACGGAATTATGTTTCGTCGCCTGATATCTTTAGCCACGCACTTTCGGTGACCATTCTGGCAACCAAAATAATTCGTCGCAATTGTGTTTTGGCGACGAAATTAGATGTTATAGCGACCAACTTGTTTCGTCGCAAAAAGGGATTTTCCTTGTAGTGCTTGCAGAGGAAAGGAGAGAAGAGAGGAAGTCGTTTGTCCAGTGGGCATTCCTCATACACTTGTAAATTCCCTTTGGTTTTTTTACAATGGCTCCTAGTTGACCGTTTATGAAGCTTTGACAGGGGTGGAATACCATGCCGGATTTTTAACAAGGATCCGGGCTGGGCTTTGTTCACGGGTATTGGGCTGTTCTCTTTTCCAGCTGCCTTTGTGTTTTCGTCAAGCTGCTAGAAGTAGCCTATTTGCTTTGGGCATTTTAGCTAACGTGGTATTGGGATGTTCTCCTAAAGCATTGGATCCCCTTTCCCTCTCTCATGCTAACCCATGTATTTGGGCCCGTGGAATGGGCTTGAGTTTTATTGCCCCCAAGTGGCCTAAAACTTTCATTCCCTGGACCCTCAATGGGCCTTGTGAGTGCTCGTACTCATCCATACCACAACCTTCTCAGCAAGCCCCTGATGATTATGTGGCTTGGGCCCACTTAAGCTTGTAGCACCGCTTGGTATTAGAATAGCGGTCCTTTACATGATATCGCGTGTCTATTTGTCATGCATGCACTTGAGTTTTATTGTGTCACAATAAGCCATGATCGGGCCAAGTAGCATCAGATAAGTTGGTGAGCGTGAACTTATAAAGCCGATGCATTTTTGGCCCTTTTGTGCATGCTTGCTTGGCGTGACATGTGACCCATAGCATATGTAGGTGCGCCCTACAATTTCTCTTACGTCCCAATCGTGCTTCTTCTGTGATTAATTATTTGTGCGGGGCCGAGAATAAACCTGGGCCCAGCCCTTGGATTTTTGGGCCTCAACAATAATATGGATGGAGGAGTCATTTGGCGAGTTTTGAGTGAAATCCAATCAATAGAACTATGGAATGCACCAACCACTCAATTTATGCCACTAAGTTCGTACGAACTTGAAGTGTCCAATTTCTTTGACCAATTCAATTCGGATCGAGCCCAAAACATCGACGACATCATAATATGGAGGAAGGAGTCATTTGGTGAGTTTTGATTGAAATCAAAAAACTAGAACTATACAATGCACCAACCACACCATTTATGGCAAGAACTTCGTATGAACTAGAAGTGTCCAATTTCTTTGACCAATTGATTTCGGATCGAGCCCAAAACTTGGTCAACGTCATAATACGGGGGGAGGAGTCATTTGGTGAGTTTTGAGTGAAATCCATTCTCTAGAACTACGCAATGCACCAACCACTCCATATGCGGCACGAACTTCGTACGAACTCGAATTGTCCAGTTTCTTTGACCAATTCATTTCGAATCGAGCCCGAAACTTGGTCAACATCATAATACGGTGGGAGGAGTCATTTGGTGATTCTTGAGTGAAAAGCAATGACTAGAACTATGCAATGCACCATCCACTCCATTTACACCACCAACTTCGTACGAACTAGAAATGTCCAATTTCTTCGACCAATTGATTTTGGATCGAGCCCAAAACTTGGTCAACATCATAATATGGTGCGAGGAGTCATTTGGTGAGTTTTGACTGAAATCCAATCACTCGAACTATGCGACGCACCAACCACTCCATTTACGGCACGAACTTCGTACAAACTTGAATTGTCCAATTACTTTGATCAATTCATTTCGGATAGAGCCCAAAACTTGGACAACAACATAATACGGTGGGAGGAGTCATTTGGTGAGTTTTGAGTGAAATCCATTCACTAGAACTACGCAATGTACCAACCACTCCATTTACGGCCCAAACTTCGTACGAAATTGAATTGTCCAATTTCATTGACCAATTGATTTCGGATCGAGCCCAAAACTTTGTCAAGTTCATAATTTGGTGGGAGGAGTCATTTGGTGAGTTTTGAGTGAAATCCAATCAGTAGAACCATGCAATGAACAACCACTCCATTTACGGCACAAACTTCGTAAGAACTTGAAGTGTACAATTTCGTTGACCAATTGATTTTGGATCGAGCCCAAAACTTGGTCAACATCATAAAATGGTGGGAGGAGTCATTTGGTGAGTTTTGAGAGAAATTCAATCACTAGAACTATGCAATGCACCAACCACTCCGTTTACGGCACGAACTTCGTACGAACTTGAAGTGTCCAATTTCTTTGACCAATTGATTTCGGATCGAGCCCAAAACTTGGACAACATCATAATATGGTGGGAGGAGTCATTTGGTGAGTTTTGAGTGAAATCCAATCACTAGAACGATGCAATCCACCAACCACTCCACTTGCGGTTCGAAATTAATATGAACTTGAAGTGTCCAATATCTTTGACCAATTGATTTCGGATGAAGCCCAAAACTTGGTCAACATCATAATACGGTGGGAGGAGTCATTTGATGAGTTTTGAGTGAAATCCAATAACTAGAACTACGCAATGCATGAGCCACTCCACTTACCGTATGAAATTAATACGAACTTGAAGTGTCAACTTTCTTTGACCAATTGATTTCGGATCTAGCCCGAAACTTGGTCAACATCATAATATGGTGGGAGGAGTGATTTGGTGAATTTTGAGTGAAATCCAATCACAAGAACTATGCAATGCTCCAACAACTCCACTTACGGTTCGAAATCAATACGAATTTCAAGTGTCCGATTTCTTTCACCAATCCATTTCGGATCGACCCCAAAAGTCGGTCAATATCATAATATGGTGGGAGGAGTCATTTGGAGAGTTTCGAACGAAATCCAATCACTAGAACTATGCAATGCACAACCACTCCATTTACGGCACGAACTTCGTACGAACTTGAATTGTCCAATTTCTTTGACCAATCCTTTTCGGATCGAGCCCAAAACACGGCCAACATCATAATACGGTGGGAGGAGTCATTTGGTGTGTTTTGAGTGAAATCCAATGACTAGAACTATGCAATGCACCAACCAGTCCACTTGCGGTACGAAATTAATACGAACTTGAAGTGTCCAATTTCTTTGACCAATTGATTTCGGGTCTAGTCCAGAACTTGATAAACATCATAATATGGTGGGAGGAGTGATTTGCTGAGTTTTGAGTGAAATCCAATCACAAGAACTATGAAATGCTCCAACGACTCCACTTACGGTTCGAAATCAATATGAACTTCAAGTGTCCGATTTCTTTGACCAATCCATTTCGGATCGACCCCAAAACTTGGTCAACATCATAATATGGTGGGAGGAGTCATTTGGGGAGTTTTGAACGAAATCCAATCACCAGAACTACGCAATGCACAACCACTCCATTTATGGCACGAACTTCGTACGAACATGAATTGTCCAATTTCTTTAACCAATCCTTTACGGATCGAGCCCAAAACTCGGTCAACATCATAATACGGTGGGAGGAGTCATTTGCTGTGTTTTGAGTGAAATCTAATCACTAGAACTATGCAATGCACCGACCAGTCCACTTGCGGTACGAAATTAATACGAACTTGAAGTGTCCAATTTCTTTGACCAATTGATTTCGGATCTAGCCCAAAACTTGATCAACATCATAATATGGTGGGAGTAGTGATTTGGTGAGTTTTGAGTGAAATCTAATCATTAGAACTGCGCAATGCTCCAACCACTCCACTTACGGTTGGAAATTAATACGAACTTCAAGTGTCCGATTTCTTTCACAAATCCATTTCGGATCGAGCCCAAAAATTGGTCAACATCATAATATGGTGGGAATAGTCATTTGCTGAGTTTTGAGTGAAATTTAATCACTAGAACTATGCAATGCACAACCACTCCATTTACGTCATGAACTTGAACGAACTGGAATTGTCCAATTACTTTGACCAATTCATTTCGGATTGAGCCCAAAACTTGGTCAACATCATAATATGGTGGGAGGAGTCATTTGGTGTGTTTTGAGTGAAGTCCAACAATAGAACTATGCAATGCAAAACCACTCCATTTACGGCACGAACTTCGTACGAACTTGAATTGTCCAATTTCTTTCACCAATTGATTTTGGACCGAGCCCAAAACTTGGTGAGCATCATAATATGGTGGGAGGAGTGATTTGGTTTGTTTTGAGTGAAATCTAGTCACTAGAACTATGCAATGCACCAACCACTCCACTTACGGTACGAAATTAATATGAACTTGAAGTGTCCAATTTCTTTGACCAATTGATTTCGGATCTAGCCCAAAACTTGATCAACATCATAATATGGCGGTCTGAGTGATTTCATGAGTTTTGAATGAAATCCAATGGCTAGAACTACGCAATGCTTCAACCACTCCAGTTACGGTTCGAAATTAATACGAACTTCAAGTGTCCGATTTCTTTCACAAATCCATTTCGTATCGAGCCCAAAAATTGGTCAACATCATAATATGGTGGGAAGAGTCATTTGCTGAGTTTTGAGTGAAATTTAATCACTAGAACTATGCAATGCACAACCACTCCATTTACGTCATGAACTTCGAACGAACTGGAATTGTCCAATTACTTTGACCAATTCATTTCGGATTGAGCCCAAAACTTGGTCAACATCATAATATGGTGGGAGGAGTCGTTTGCTGACTTTTGAGTGAAATCCAATCACTAGAACTATTCAATGCACAACCACTCCACTTACAGCACGAATTTCGTACGAACTTGAAGTGTCCAATTTCTATGACCAATTGATTACGGAACGTGCCCAAAACTAGGTCAACATCGTAATATGGTGGGAGGAGTCATTCGGTGAGTTTTGAGTGAAATCCAATCACTAGAACTATGCAATGCGCAACCACTCCATTTACGGCACGAACTTCGCACGAACTTGAATTGTCCAATTTCTTTGACCAATCCATTTCCAATCGAGCCCAAAACTCGGTCAACATCATAATATGGTGGGAGGAGTCATTTGGTGTGTTTTGAGTGAAATCTAATCACTAGAACTACGCAATGCACCAACCACTCCACTTACGGTACGAAATTAATACAAACTTGAAGTGTCCAATTTCTTTGACCAATTCGTTTTGGATGTAGCCCAAAACTTGGTCAACATCATAATATGGTGGGAGGAGTGATTTGGTGAGTTTTGAGTGAAATCCAATCACTAGAACTACGCAATGCTCCAACCACACCACTTGCGGTTCGAAATTAATACGAACTTCAGGTGTCGGATTTCTTTGACCAATCCATTTCGGATCGAGCCCAAAACTTGGTCAACATAATAATATAGTGGGAGGAGTCATTTGTTGAGTTTTGAGTGAAATCCAATCACTAGAACAACGCAATGCTCCAACCACTCCACTTACGGTTCGAAATTAATACGAACTTCAAGTGTCCGATTTCTTTGACCAATCCATTTCGGATTGAGCCCAAAACTTGGTCAACATCATAATATGGTGGGAGGAGTCATTTGCTGACTTTTGAGTGAAATTTAATCACTAGGACTATGCAATGCACAACCACTCCATTTACGGCACGAACTTCGTACAAACTTGAATTGTCCAATTTCTTTGACCAACCCATTTCGGATCGAGCACAAAACTTGGTCAACATCATAATATGGTGCGAGGAGTCATTTGGGAAGTTTTGAGTGAAATCCAATCACTAGAACTATGCAATACACAACCACTCCACTTACGGCACGAACTTTGTACGAACTTGAATTGTACAATTTCTTTGACCAATTCATTTCGGATTGAGCCCAAAACTTGGTTAACATAATATGATGGTGTGAGGAGTCATTTGGTGAGTTTTGAGTGAAATCCAATCACTCGAACTTTGCAGTGCACCAACCACTCCATTTATGGCATGAACTTCGTACGAACTTGAATTGTCCAATTTCTTTGACCAATCCATTTCGGATCGAGCCCAAAACTTGGTCAACATTATAATATGGTGGGAGGAGTCATTTGGTGAGTTTGAGTGAAATCCAATGGCTAGAACTATAAAATGCACGAACCACTCCACTTACGGTTCGAAATTAATACGAACTTAAAGTGTCCGATTTCTTTGACCAATCCATTTCGGATCGAGCCCAAAACTTGGTCAACATCATAATATAGTTGGAGGATCCATTTGCTGACTTTTGAGTGAAATTTAATCACTAGAACTATGCAATGCACAACCACTCCATTTACATCATGAACTTAGTACGAACTTGAATTGTCCAATTAGTTTGACCAATTCATTTCGGATCGAGCCCAAAACTTGGTCAACATCACAATATGGTGGGAGGAGTTATTTGGAGAGTTTTGAGTGAAATCTAATCACTAGAACTATGCAATGCACAACCACTCCATTTATGGCACGAACTTCGTACGAACTTTAATTGTCCAATTACTATGACCAATTCATTTCGGATCGATCCCAAAACATGGTCAACATCATAATATGGTGGAAGGAGTCATTTGGTGAGTTTTGAGTGAAATCCAATCACTAGAACTATGCAATGCTCCAACCACTCCACTTGCGGTTCGAAATTAATACGAACTTCAAGTGTCCGATTTCTTTTACCAATTGATCGGTGCATAATTACATATCATTTTGTACTCCTCTAACTTATGATTTGGTTATGTTTTTGAGTTAGACTTGTGGGTTTAATTTATTTTGTGTTTGTTTCAGTATAATAAGCTTAAGACTCATTAAATGCATTTTGGAGACAAGTTAGCTCAACACGGTGTCTGCAGATCAGTCAACTTCACGGATTGGATTCTACTTGCTCAAGAAGAACCAGATAATGAGCCATACATCATTGGAAAGATACAGAAGTCTATTTTCTGGATCATTTTACGGTTCATGATTCCGAGTCCTCTAGAGGAAGTTATGCAAGTTTTGGCAACTTAAGGTCAAAATCGGCAGGATCTGCGTTACTGGGCCAAAAATCACATTTGAAGGTCTTTCCGATTTTTCCTTGAGCTGGGCTGCATATTCTTGGAAAGATAATTCAAAGAGCTTCAAGATCCATATTTTTCCAGATTTTTCAGAATTGAGAAACAAGCCCAAAACGAGACCAAAAGAAGACTGAAATGCATTGTCAAGCATGACATATGCATGATGAAATGTTATTGATTGTGGGAAATTTTAGTGAAGCATATTCAATACATATAATTGGAGTGGAGTTTTGCATCAGCCAAATAAAGTAAAAGAAGATGAAGTGGGAGTTGCAACACTAAGCTTAAAGACAAGAAGAATTGTTTTCAAATGCAATTGTGTGAATTAAGTGTTGTAAGTTGGTGAAGTGAGTTTGTAGGTAGAAGCAATACTTAATTCAGATTTTCACTTCCCCTAGGCCTATATATAGTGAGGTTCTCCATGCTTGTAAACACACCCCAAGGGGGGGAGCTCTCAAACATCTCTCTAGAGCTCCTCTCCCTTCTCTCCCTCAAATTCTCTTAGTTTTCCTTTTTAGTTCTCAATTGTTGTAACAAAATCCTTTTGCTAAATTTTCATTTAAGTTTTTCTTAGTTGTAATTTATTTTTCATTGTAATGTAATTTCTTTTCTTAAGTTTTCAAGTTTAATTAGTTTTCAAGTTTCAATTATAGTTCTTGTTCTTATTCATTATGCTTATAAGTTAATATGCTTGTTTGAATGAGTGATCACCATTAAAACTTGTATGTTAGCTATCTTGGTTTGAATTAAGAGTAGACACCATGCATTAATTCAAATTGAACTATGAATAGGAAGAGTATGTATGGACATTCGACAACATGGATTAGATACATGCTTGGTTGTTTAAAACATTCTTCTTTGCTTAATGGATTTCTAATGCTTAATTTAGGTTCGACAAGAAGGATCTAATTAGGGAATTAGGAATACAAGGTTAGGACCAAACACCATGGCTTAATCATACTTTAGCTAGAATCAATCTGTGAATCTAAATTGAACTTGGTAACTAATTTGCTTGAGTTAATTTCTTTTCTTTCTTTCTTGTTGTATTTATTTTATTTTCATTTCTATTTTGTGCAGGGAATCAAATTGAATCAATCTATCATCAATCCTCGTGGGATCGACCTCGTACTTACACAAGCTATACTATCCAATGGCCCGTGCACTTGCGAGTTAACACCAATCCATTTCGGATCGAGTCCAAAACTTGGTCCACATCATAATACATTGGGAGGAGTCATTTGCTGAGTTTTGAGTGAAATCCAATCACTAGAACAACGCAATGCTCGAACCACTCGACTTACGGTTCGAAATTAATACGAACTTCAAGTGTCCGATTTCTTTGACCAATCCATTTCGGATCGGGCAGAAAACTTGGTCAACATTATAATATGGTGCGAGGAGTCATTTGGAGAGTTTTGAGTGAAATCCAATCACTAGAACTATGCAATGCACAACCACTCCATTTACGGCATGAACTTTGTACGAACTTGAAATGTCCAATTACTTTGAGCAATTCATTTCGGATGGAGCCCAAAACATGGTCAGCATCATAATACGGTGGATGGAGTCATTTGTTCAGTTTTCAGTGAAATCCAATCTCTAGAACTATGCACTGCACCATCCACTCCACTTACGGTACGAAATTCACATGAACTTGAAGTGTCCAATTTCTATGACCAATTGATTTCGGATCTGGCCTAAATCTTGGTCAACATCATAATATGGTGGGAGTAGTCGTTTGTAGAGTTTTTGGTGATATCAAATCACCAGAACTATATGCACCATCCACTCCACTTACGGTTCAAAATTAAGACGGTGGGAGGAGTGATTTGGTGAGTTTGGAGTGAAATCCAATCACTAGAACTATGCAACGCACAACCACTCCATTTACGGCACGAACTTCGTACGAACTTGAATTGTCCAATTTCTTTGACCAATCTGTTTCAGATCGAGCCCAAAACTTGGTCAACAGCATAATATGGTGCGAGGAGTCATTTGGGAAGTTTTGAGTGAAATCCAATCACTAGAACTAAGCAATGCAAAACCTCTCCATTTACGGCACGAACTTTGTACGAACTTGAATTGTCCAATTTCTTTGACCAATTCATTTCGGATTGAGCCCAAAACTTGGTCAACATCATAATATGGTGTGTGGAGTCATTTTTTGAGTTTTGAGTGAAATCTAATCACTAGAACTTTGCAATGCACCAACCACTCCATTTAAGGCACGAACTTCGAGTGTCCGATTTCTTTGACCAATCCATTTCGGATCGAGCCCAAAACTTGGTCGACATCATAATATGGTGGGAGAATTGATTTGGTGAGTTTTGAGTGAAATCCAATCACTAGATCTATGCAATGCTCCAACCACTCCACTTGCGGTTCGAAATTAATACGAACTTCAAGTGTCCGATTTCTTTGACCAATCCATTTCGGATCGAGCCCAAAACTTGGTCAACATCATAATATGGTGGGAGGAGTCATTTGCTGAATTTTGGGTGAAATCCAATCACTAGAACAACGCAATGCTCCAACCACTCCACTTACGGTTCGAAATTAATACGAACTTCAACTGTCCGATTTCTTTGACCAATCCATTTCGGATCGAGCCCAAAACTTGGTCAACATCATAATATGGTGGGAGGAGTCATTTGGAGAGTTTTGAGTGAAATCCAATCACTTGAACTATGCAATGCACAACCACTCCATTTACGGCATGAACTTCGTACGAACTTGAATTGTCCAATTACTTTGAGCAATTCATTTCGGATCAAGCCCAAAACATGGTCAACATCATAATATGGTGGGAGGAGTCATTTGTTGAGTTTTGAGTGAAATCCAATCTCTAGAACTATGCACTGCACCATCCACTCCACTTACGGTATGAAATTCACATGAACTTGAAGTGTCCAATTTCTATGACCAATTGATTTCGGATCTAGCCTAAATCTTGGTTAACATCATAATATGGTGGGAGGAGTCATTTGTTGAGTTTTTGGTGAAATCCAATCCCTAGAACTATATGCACCATCCACTCCACTTACGTTTCGAAATTAAGACGGTGGGAGGAGTGATTTGGTGAGTTTGGAGTGAAATCCAATCACTGGAACTATGCAATGCACAACCACCCCATTTACGGCACGAACTTCGTACGAACTTGAATTGTCCAATTTCTTTGACCAATCCATTTCGGATCGAGCCCAAAACTTGGCATCCATCTCCTTTCATCATTTGTCTAGTTCCCCCTTGATGCTTTTGCTTTCTTTATTTCTTTGCACAACCCACTTCAATTATGACAAATAAACATGCTTCTTCCCCACTATCAACAATTGCACATGCATAGCTAATCATGACCAAGAACTATCAACAATAGCACATGCATAGCTAATCATGACCAAGCAAGTGCAGTCTGCTTTTGGGCTCGTTTTGGGCTTGTCCCTCCATTCTGAAAAATCTGAAAAAAAATTATGGATCTTGAAGTTCTTTGAATTATCTTTCCAAGCATATGCAGCCCAGCTCAAGGTAAAATCGGAAAGACCTTCAAATGTGATTTTTGGCCCAGTAACGCAGATGCTGTGGATTTTGACCTTAAGCTGCCAAAACTTGTATAACTTTCTCTAGAAGACTCGGAATCATGAACCGTAAAATTCTTCAGAAACTAGACTTCCGTATCTTTCCAATGATGTATGGTTCATTAGAGAGAGATTGAGTTTAAAAACAAATGAAACAAAACGAAATTGCAACAAATGCAAAGTAAACAAGTGTATCAAAGAGTGGTTTTGAGGTTGGAAACAAATTTGGAGACTGGGGCATTCGATTCACCATAACAATCCAATTCTAGGTTATAAGGATTCAAGTGACAAGCCTAATTCAGATTCAAAGATTGATTCTAGCTAAGGTATGATTAAGCCATGGTGTTTGATCCTAACCTTGTATTTCCAATTCCCTAATTAAGCCCTTATTGTCGAACTTAAATCAAGCATTAGAAATCCATTAAGCATAGAAGAATGTTTTAAACAACCAAGCATGTATCTAATCCCTATTGGTGAATGTCCATACATACTCATCGTATTCATAGTTCAATTAGAATTAAGGCATGTGGTGTCTACTCTTAAGTCCAACCAAAATACACAAATCTGGAGTGTTCGAGGAAATTCGCAGTCATACCTCCAACACCATAGAGTTGCCAAGAGAGGTGATCAATTAGTGTGTAAAGTGGAAGCTATAGCTCAAAGGCACACGGCTTCAAAGCAAACACACTCAAACCTTGAAGAAAGAACATGCTTCGACTCTAATTCTAGCAGATTGCACTCAATCACTCGGAACCTATGGTTTTATTTTCTCCAGCAAGCATAAGTGAGTATATGACAGAGAAGCACAATTTTTGGTTAGATCTCATGAAAGGAATCAAATACTAAGAATAGAGATACACACAAACTTACCAGCACCCATGAATATATACTCAAAGATCAGGTAGGTCTTACACAAAGTTATAATGAAAGGCTAAGGTTAGGGAAATGGAAGAATTGGAAGGAAAAGCAAGTAACTTAAGAACATACCAAGGTTGGATTCTACATTGATCTGCAAGGTTTCATTGATTTAGAATGGCATAGATGCAAACTTGATGGTATCACTTGGCATAGACCTTATTTTTCACACTTAGATCATATCAAAACACTTTCTCTTTTATCTTTCTCATTTTCTGATTTGATCTGCTTCTTCTTTTCATTGCATAGATTCACACCCCAATTTTCTTTCATGTACATGGCAGAAACTTCCTTGCTTCAAACTTCATCTTGACAGACCTTGGTAGATTCCTAAGCTATAGGGTGTGGCTGCAATAGGTTAAATATCTCACATTGAGATACAAAGGTAGGGGAAGATGAGGGTGATAGAAGAAAAAGGCTTGTAGTGTTTGGCTTCAAGAGGGCTGATGGAACACACATAAGGTTATGATAGAAATAAAGCATTTACAATGGTTAAGCACACATAGCCTAGCATCACTTCAATGAGTTCATTCATGAGTGAGAGCAAGCACATGGTATCTGCAAAAGAGAATCATCCTTAGTATTCAATGGAACAATGAGATCATTTAGAGTGAATTGAAGAAATAAGTAGGGATGAGAATTAGGAACACTTTAAACCCTCTCAAGAAAGCAAATAGGCTTGATATAGCTCACTAGGGTAGTCTCCACTATTCTCCTTCAAGAATTTGAGCATGGTCCTTTAGTCACCAGAATTCTAAGAGCAAAAGCTTTATGAAGTGCAAAAATTCTGATATGAAAACCTCAATGGCAGCTCCATAGCACTGATTGCATGACATTCTTTAAAAAAAAATTAGTGACAAACGAAAACAAATTAAAAACCTCCCCCACACTTGAATTGAACATTGTCCTCAATGTTTGAATCCTTGTAAAGAATGATAGAGAACATGTAATTAATAAAATGGAAAGGTAAGAAAGGATTTAAAGAAACTCCCCTTTGATGCGATTAGGTCGACCGCTATCAAACACCTTCTTCTCAAACACATGGGTTGCCTCCCGAAGCGCCTTAGTTACTGTCTTGGCAAGACATTAAGCAACCAACTAAGTTGATGGTATGAAGGGAAGTTGATCCACCACATGTCCAGTTTGAATGCTAGTTGAAATTCCCTCATGGAATGGCTTTAAATGTTGTCCATTTACTTTGAAAGTTGAGCCATCTTTAGGGTTTTGAATCTCTACAGCTCCATTGGGAGAAACATTGACAACGGTGAATGGGCCAAACCACCTAGACTTCAATTTTCCTGGAAAGAGATGCAAACGTGAGTTAAACAAAAGAACTGTCATAACTTTG
The DNA here is from genome assembly GCA_024362665.1 of Prunus padus. Lineage (NCBI taxonomy): Eukaryota > Viridiplantae > Streptophyta > Magnoliopsida > Rosales > Rosaceae > Prunus > Prunus padus. The sequence continues at coordinate 1,871,544 of JANFAM010000003.1, read as the reverse complement.
GTGAACTCTTTCCGTTGAATGTTTCTGTCATGGTAACTCTTGGTTCGTTCTTTGTAAAGCTTTGCATTCTCATAAGACTCATGTCTTAACTCCTCCAATTCATTTAGCTGAAACTTCCTAGCTTCACCTGCCTTGTCTAGATCAAAATTCAATTTCTTGATGGCCCAAAGAGCTTTGTGTTCAAGTTCCATTGGCAGGTGACAAGCTTTTCCGAACACAAGACGATAAAGGCTCATTCCAATGAGAGTCTTATATGCAGTCCTATAAGCCCATAATGCATCATTGAGCTTGGCAGACCAATCTTTCCTTGTATGGTTCACAACCTTCTCTAGGATATGCTTAATTTCTCTATTGCTTATCTCTACTTGGCCAGAAGTTTGAGGATGATATGGAGTAGAGACTCGATGGGTGATGTTGTACCTTTTAATGAGTGCTTCGAATGGCTTGTTACATAAGTGGCTGCCTCCATCACTAATGACAACCCTTGGAGTTCCAAACCCTATGAAGATATTGTCCGTCAAGAATTTAAGCACAACCTTGTGATCGTTGGTTTCGGTTGGTATGGCTTCTACCCATTTAGACACATAATCAACAGCAACAAGTATGTAGGTGTAACCAAATGAAGATGGGAATGCTCCCATGAAATCAATACCCTACACATCGAAGAGTTCCACAATGAGTATGTTGTTCAATGGCATTTGATTCCTGCGGCTTATGTTCCCCATTCTTTTACACCTATCAAGCTTAACACAAAAATTAAACGCATCTTTGAATAGAGTGGGCCAAAAGAAACCAGATTGCAGAATTTTAAGTGCAGTTTTCTTAGCTCCAAAGTGACCTCCACAAGCCAATTCGTGGCTATGAGTATGCTTTCTTGCTCTTCTTCTGGAACACACCTTCTAATGAGTTGATCAGGGCAATGCTTGAATAAGAATGGTTTATCCCAAATATAGTGTTTCACCATGGAAAAGAACTTCTTCTTGCCCTGAGAAGTTAGATCATTTCTAATAACACCACAAGTAAGATAATTAACAAAATCAGCATACCATGGCTCTTTGACTTGGGCAAAATATAATTCTTCATCCGAGAAAGTCTCATTCAAGGGTAGCACAGCTTCTCCTTGTTCTTCAGCCACAATTCTACTCAAATGGTCGGCCACCACATTCTCACTTCCCTTCTTGTCTCGAATCTCCAAATCGAACTCTTGCAACAAGAGAATCCATCTAATCAAGCGTGGTTTGGCGTCCTTCTTAGTGAGCAAGTATGTAAGAGCTACATGGTCAGAATAAACAATTACTTTAGAACCAACAAGGTAAGAATGAACTTTTTCTAAAGCAACTCCTTCTTTGTTGTGGAGTAGTTGAGTTGAGCATCATTCAAGGTCCGGCTAGCATAATAAATCACATGGGGAAGCTTGTCCTTCCTTTGACCTAAAACTGCACCAATAGCAAAGTCAGAAGCATCACACATTATTTCAAATGGTAAAGACCAATCTGGAGCCATGATAATAGGGGCTGAAGTTAGCTCATTCCTCAAGGTAGTAAAAGCTTCTATGCAAGCTTCATCAAACTCAAAAACAACATCTTTAGCAAGAAGATTACACAATGGTCTTGTAATGTTTGAGAAATTTTTGATGAACCTTCTATAGAATCCTGCATGGCCTAGAAAACTTCTAACTCCTTTAACTGAGGAAGGGGGTGGAAGATTTGATATGAGATCGATCTTAGCTTTGTCCACTTCAATTCCTTTGCTTGAGATCACATGGCCTAGTACAATGCCTTTTTTCACCATGAAGTGACACTTCTCCCAATTCAAAATCAGATTTGTTTCCTGGCATCTTTTAACCACTAGAGACAAGTGGTGAAGACATTCATCAAAAGAGGATCCAAGAACTGAAAAATCATCCATAAATACCTCAATTAATCGTTCCACCATATCTGAAAAGATTGCCATCATGCATCTTTGGAAAGTTGCTGGAGCATTGCACAAACCAAATGGCATCCTTCTATAAGCAAATATACCAAATGGGCATGTGAATGTGGTCTTCTCTTGGTCTTCCGGTGCAATGGGAATTTGATTATAACCTGAATGCCCATCAAGAAAACAATAGTAAGCATAGCCAGATAAACGTTCAAGCATTTGATCAATAAAAGGTAATGGAAAATGATCTTTTCTTGTGGATGTGTTCAACTTCCTGTAATCAATACAAACTCTCCAACCAGTGATAGTTCGTGTAGGAACTAGCTCATTCTGCTCATTCTTTACAATGGTGATTCCGGACTTCTTTGGAACAACTTGCACAGGACTCACCCACTTAGAATCTAAAATTGGGTAGATGATTCCTACATCAAGTAGCTTTAAAACTTCAGTTCTAACCACCTATTTCATGTTGGCATTTAGTCTCCTTTGGGCATCATGAGACGGTTTGCTATCTTCTTCCATTAAGATCCGATGCATGCACATTCTTGGGCTTATTCCTTTGATATCTGCTGTGGTCCACCCAAGGGCTGTTTTATGCTCTTTTAAAACTTTGATTAAGCTTTCTTCTTCATGTGAGGTGAGACCTGCAGCAATTATAACAGGAAGTGTAAGACCCGTGTCTTGGGAAAGCAAGAACGGTGAGCAATCCCACATCCCTCGGGGAGGGAAGGGTGGTGTGCCTTATATGTGTGGGCACATCTCTATCTAGCACGAGGCCTTTTGCGAGCCCATTGGCTTCGTATTCCTTGGAACTCCGAAGCTAAGCGAGTTGAGGCTAGAGCAATCCCAGGATGGGTGACCCACTGGGAAGTTGCTCGTGAGTTCCCAGAAACAAAACCGTGAGGGTGGGATCCAAAGCGGACAATATCGTGCTTGGATAGTCGGGTCGTGACATAATGGTATTAGAGCCTGACCCCGATCGAAATGTGCCAGCGAGGACGCTGGGCCCCAAGAGGGGTGGATTGTAAGACCCGAGCGGCGGGTAGAATCCTTTGCAGACGACTTAAATACGCGCGGGGTATTGTAAGTGGCAGAGTGGCCTTGCTACCACGATCCATTGAGATTCAGCCCTGCGTCGCTTCGATTCGTCCCTCCCCGTCCTTTTCTATTCAACTTTCCCCCAAAAATTGGCAAGGCTACCGACCCAACGCTCGGGGAGGGAAGGGTGATGTGCCTTATATGTGTGGGCACGTCTCTATCTAGCATGAGGCCTTTTGGGAGCTCACTGGCTTCCTATTCATTGGAACTCCGAAGTTAAGCGAGTTGAGGCTAGAGCAATCCCAGGATGGGTGATCCACTGGGCAGTTGCTCGTGAGTTCCCATAAACAAAACTGTGAGGGTGGGGCCCAAAGCGGACAATATCGTGCTAGGAGAGTCTTGTCGTGACAGGAAGAGTTTCATTAACACGGTCCCCATTTGGGTTGTCTTCCATGTCCATCACTACAAAATCAGCAGGGAGGATTAGTGTATTAACTTGAACTAAGATATCTTCTACAATACCTTTTGGATATTTGATAGAATGATTAGCTAGTTCAAGTCGCACTGAAGTCTTCTTCATCCCTTCTAAGCCAAGCTTTTGAAGGTGAAGACCCAGGGAGGTCATTGTGGAGAGCAAGACTTGTGAATGTGGCAAGAGCTTGCTCTTTTGCTGTTGACAACTCTCTTTCTAGACGATTCTGAATTTCAGAGATCACCCGGTTGGGTTGCAACGATGGTCCTGCGTTCAAAGATCTCGAACGTTGGAAAGAAGACCTCACTTGTTCAAGGAATGGTCTTCTAGACATAAACTACCTGAAACAGAAATTTGAATTAATTAGAAACACTAAAAAGAATAGGGTAACCTTTGGCACAAAATTTTGTTAACTCGCAAGTGCACGAGGCGTTGGGTAGTATAGCATGTGTAAGTACGAGGTTGATCCCACGAGGATTGATGATAGATTGATTCAATTTGATTCCGTTCACAAAACAGAAAACCAAAAGAAAATAAATACCTCAAGCAAATAAGTTACCAAGTTCAATTCAGATTCTTAAATTGATTCTAGCTAAAGTATGATTAAGCCATGGTGTTTGGTCTAAACCTTGTATTTCTAATTCCCTAATTAGATCCTTGTTGTCGAACCTAAATTAAGCATTAGAAATCCATTAAGCATAGAAGAATGTTTTAAACAACCAAGCATGTATCTAATCCTTGTTGTCAAATGTCCATACATACTCTTCCTATTCATAGTTCAATTCAAATTAATGCATGGTGTCTACTCTTAATTCAAACCAAGATAGCTAACATACAAGTTTTAATGGTGATCAATCATTCAAACAAGCATAATGAATAAGAACAAGAACCGTAATTGAAACTTGGAGACTAATTAAACTTGAAAACTTAAAATAAGAAATTCCATTACAATGAAAAATAAATTACAACTACGAAAAACTTAAAGGAAAATTTAGCAAAAGGGTTTTGTTATAACAATTGAGAACTAAAAAGGAAAACTAAGAGAATTTGAGGGAGAGAAGGAAGAAGAGCTCTAGAGAGGTATTTGAGAGCTCCCCCTTGGGGTGTGTTTGAAGGTTTGTCATAGCCTCCTATTTATAGGAGAAGGAAAGCATCAATTCCAGCTGCCATTAGCTAAGCATGACCAAGCAATTGCAGTCTGCTTGTTGGCCGAAGTTGGGCTCGTTCCTCTTATCAATAAATTCTGGAAAAATGTGGACCTTCAAGATCTTTGAATTATCTTTCCAAGCATATGCAGCCCAGCTCAAGGAAAAATCGAAAAGACCTTCAAATGTGATTTTTGGCCCAGTAACGCAGATGGTGCCGAATTTGACCTTAAGCTGCCAAAACTTGTATAACTTTCTCTAGAAGACTCGGAATCATGAACCGTAAAATTCTTCAAAAACTAGACTTCCGTGTCTTTCCAATGATGTATGGGTCATTATCTGGTTCTTCCTGAGCAAGTACAGTCCAATCTATGAAGTTGACTGATTTGCAGACACCGTTTTGAGCTAACTTGTCTCCAAAATGCATTTAATGACTCTCAAGCTTATTAAACTGAAACCAACACAAAAGAAATTAAAAGCACAAGTTTAACTCGAAAACATAACGAAATTATAAGCTATAAATGTACGAAATGATATTTAATTATGCACTGATCAAATTAAATTAATACGAACTCGAAGTGTCCCATTCCGTTGACCAATTGATTTCGAATCGAGCCCAAAACTTGGTCAACATCCACCGTCCACTAGAACTATGCAATGCACCGTCCACTCCACTTACGGTTCGAAATTAATACAAACTTGAAGTGTCCAATTTCTTTGACCAATTTATTTCGGATTGACCCCAAAACTCGGTCAACATCGTAATATGGTGGGAGGAGTCATTCGGTGAGTTTTGAGTGAAATCCAATTTCCAGAACTATGCAATGCACAACCACTCCATTTACGGCAAAAATTTCGTACGAACCTGAATTGTCCAATTTCTTTGACCAATCCATTTTTGATCAAGACCAAAACCAGGTCAAGAACATAATATGGTGGGAGGAGTCATTTGGTGAGCTTTGAGTGAAATCCAATCACAAAAACTACGCAATGCACCAACCACTCCATATACGGCACGAACTTCGTATGAACTTGAATTTTCCAATTTCATTGACCAATTCATTTCGGATCGAGACCAAAATCTGGTCAACGTCATAATATGGTGGGAGGAGTCGTTCGGTGAGTTTTGAGTGAAATGCAATCACTAGTAGTTTGCAATGCACCAACTCCATTTACGGCATGAACTTCGTACGACCTTGAATTGTCCAATTTCTTTGACCAATCCATTCCGGATCGAGATCAAAACCTGGTGAACATCATAAAATGGTGGGAGGAGTCGTTTGGTGAGTTTTGAGTGAAATCCAATCAATAAAACAGTGCAATGCACAAACCACTCCATTTACGGCACGAACTTCGTACAAACTTGAATTGTCCAATTTCTTTGACCAATCCATTTCGGATCGAGGCCAAAACTTAATATGGTGGGAGGAGTTATTTGGTGAGTTTTGAGTGAAATCCAATCACTAGAACTATGTAATGCACAACCACTCCATTTACGGCATGAACATCATACGAAATTGAAGTGTCCAATTTCATTGGCCAATTGACTTCGGACCAAGCCCAAAACTTGGTCGACAACAAAATATGGTGGGAGGAGTCCTTTGGTGAGTTTTAAGTGAAATCAAATCACTAGAACTATGCAATGCACCATCCACTCCACTTACGGTTCGAAATTAATACGAACTTGAAGTGTCCAATTTCTTTGACCAATTGATTTCGGATTGAGCCGAAAACCTGGTCAACATTATAAGATGGTGGGAGGAGTCATTTGTTGAGTTTTGAGTTAAATCCTATCTCGAAAACTATGCAATGCAACAACCACTCCATATACGGCACGAACTTCGTACGAACTTGAATTTTCCAATTTCTTTGACCAATTCATTACGGATCGAGACCAAAACCTGGTCAACATCATAATATGGTGGGAGGAGTCGTTCGGTGTGTTTTGAGTGAAATCCAATCACTAGAACTATGCAATGCACCAACCACACCATTTACAGCACGAACTTCGTACGAACTTGAATTGTCAAATTTCTTTGACCATTCCATTTCGGATCGAGCCCAAAACTTGGTCAACATCATAATATGGTGGGAGGAGTCATTTGGTGTGTTTTGAGTGAAATCCAATCACGAGAACTATGCAATGCTCAACCACTCCATTTACGGCACGAACTTCTTTCGAACTTGTAGTGTTCAATTTCTGTACAATTGATTTCGGATCGAGCGCAATACTTGGTCAACATCATAATATGGTGGGAAGAGTTATTTGGTAAGTTTTGAGTGTAATACAATCACTAGAACTGTGCAATGCACCAACCACTCCATTTACGGCACGAACTTCGTACGAACTTGAATTGTCCAATATCTTTGAAAAATCCATTTCGAATCGAACTCAAAACGGTTTCAACATCATAATATGGTGGGAGGAGCCAGTTGTTGAGTTTTTAGTGAAATCCAATCACTTAAACTATGCAATGCACCATCCACTCCACTTACGGTTCGAAATTAATACGAACTTGAAGTGTCCAATTTCTTTGACCAATTCATTTCGGATCTAGCCGAAAACTTGGTCAACATCATAATATGGTGGGAGGAGTTATTTGGTAAGTTTTGAGTGTAATACAATCACTAGAACTGTGCAATGCACCAACCACTCCATTTACGGCTCGAACTTCGTACGAACTTGAATTGTTTAATTTCTTTGAAAAATTGTTAACTCGCAAGTGCACGAGGCATTGGATAGTATAGCATGTGTAAGTACGAGGTAGATCCCACGAGAATTGATGATAGATGGATTCAATTTGATTCCCTGCACAAAACAGAAATGAAAAGAAAATAAATAAAACAAGAAAGAAAGAAAGAAAATAAATTAACTCAAGCAAAGTAGTTACCAAGTTCAATTTAGATTCATGATCGGTTCATAATTGTATATCATTTTGTACCCTTCTAGCATATGATTTAGTTATGTTTTTGAGTTAAACTTGTGCTTTTGATCTCTTTTATGTTTGTCATTCAGTTAATTGAGCTTTAGGTAGCAATGGGGGCCCAAATATGCAAAATGATCCAAAAACGTGCAGACTGAGTTAGAAATTTGTTTCAGCCTTAACTCTTTCCTCCGAACTTGGAGATAGACGGCTCAATGTCATCAGTTGATTAAGGGAAGCCCAATTCGTGAGCCCATGAAGTTTCTTGGTCATGATGAGCTGTGCATGAGATGTGATTTCTGGTGGGGTTCTCCATTAGCTGCATGTGGGAGCTGCACTAGCCAGAAAAGAAGGGAAACTGATTTTCTAATGCATTAGTGTGGTTAGTGGAGGCATTAATCAATTCAGAATTCTCCTTTCATTCTCCTTATAAATACCACTCTCATTCATTCCAGAGGACATCATCTTTCACATCCTTCAGATCCTTGACATCCTTCACACCATCCTCCACACTCCCATAATTCCCCAAACACTCCGGACACACTCCCAACACTCTAAACAGCCTCAAATCACCAAAACTGTCCCTGCAAGCCTGCCTTCCATTTCCCTACGAATTTCCTCTTTCTCAACCATCACCACTCACCCAAACTCATCCCAAATCACCTCCTGAACCTTCATACATTCTTCTAGACGTGGGGAAGTTCTTGGAGAAGTATTAGGCGTGGAGAAGCTCTTGGAGAAGCATTGGACACCACAAGAACTTCAGAAAAGGGTTTTTCTACTCTTGTTACATTCATCATGCTTTCTCATTTCTGTTTAAGTTTCTTTCCCATTATGAGTAGCTAAATCCATTACTAGGGCTTCGATGTAACCTAACATGAATATTCTGGGTTTATAAATTCCAAGTTTCAAGTTTGATTCAAGATTCATGCTCTTATTCATTATGCCTATCTACTTATATGCTAATCTGAATGCCTAGCTACCATTGAGATTTGTGTATTTTGGTTGAAACTAAAGTAGACACCTTATGCTTTTGTTTCAATTGAACTATGAATAAGATGAGTATGTATGGACATTCGTCAATAGGGATTAGATACATGCTTGGTTGTTTAAAACATTCTTCTATGCTTAATGGATTTCTGATGCTTGATTTAAGTTCGACAATAAGGACTTAATTAGGGAATTGGAAATACAAGGTTAGGATCAAACACCATGGCCTAATCATACTTTAGCTAGAATCAATCTTTGAATCTGAATTAGACTTGTCACTTGAATCCTTATAACCTAGAATTGGATTGTTATGGTGAATCGAATGCCCTAGTATCCAAATCTGTTTCCAACCTCAAAACCACTCTTTGATACACTTGTTTACCTTGCCTTTGTTTGCAATTTCGTTTTGTTTCATTTGTTTTCACAAAGTCAATCAATCTCTCTTTAAAATCTGTTTTAGACTTAACTTCTTGTTTCTAAAATTGGGTAATCTAAGTACATAACTAATTTTAACTTCTCAGTCCTCGTGGGTACGACCTCGTACTTGTCTTGCTATACTACTAATTGGCCCGTACACTTGCGAGTTAACAATTCACAGATTGATTCTAGCTAAAGTATGATTAAGCCATGGTGTCTGGTCCTAACCTTGTATTCCTAATTCCCTAATTAGATCCTTGTTGTCGAACCTAAATTAAGCATTAGAAATCCATTAAGCAAAGAAGAATGTTTTAAACAACCAAGCATGTATCTAATCCCTGTTGTCGAATGTCCATACATACTCTTCCTATTCATAGTTCAATTTGAATTAATGCATGGTGTCTACTCTTAATTCAAACCAAGATAGCTAACATACAAGTTTTAATGGTGATCAATCATTCAAACAAGCATATTAACTTATAAGCATAATGAATAAGAACAAGAACTATAATTGAAACTTGAAAACTAATTAAACTTGAATTCTTAAGAAAAGAATTTACATTACAATGAAAAATAATTACAACTAAGAAAAACTTAAAGGAAAATTTAGCAAAAGGATTTTGCTACAACAATTGAGAACTAAAAAGGAAAACTAAGAGAATTTGAGGGAGAGAAGGGAGAGGAGCTCTAGAGAGATGTTTGAGAGCTCCCCCCCTTGGAGTGTGTTTACAAGTTTGGAGAACCTCACTATATATAGGCTTAAGGGAAGTAAAATTTTGAATTGTGTATTGCTTCTACCTACAATACTCACTTCACCATCTTACAACACTCAATTCATCAATTCTTTTGGGCTCGTTTTGGGCTTGTTTCTCAATTCTGAAAAATCTGGAAAAACACAGAACTTGAAGCACTTTGAATTATCTTTTCAAGCATATGCAGCCCAGCTAAAGGAAAAACCGGAAAGACCATCAAATGTGATTTTTGGCCCAGTAACGCAGATCCTGCTGATTTTGACCTTAAGCTGCCAAAACATGCGTAACTTCCTCTAGAGGACTCGGAATCATGAACCGTAAAATGCTCCAGAAAATAGACTTCTGTATCTTTCCAATGATGTATGGCTCATTATCTGGTTCTTCTTGAACAAGTACAGTCCAATCCGTGAAGTTGACTGATCTGCAGACACCGTTTTGAGCTAACTTGTCTCCAATCCTTAAGCTTATTATACTGAAACAAATACAAAATAGATTAAAATCACAAGCTTAACTAAAAAACATAACCAAATCATAAGTTAGAAGGGTACAAAATGATATGTAATTATGCACCGCTCAAAAATCCATTTCGAATCGAGCCCAAAACTGTTTCAACATCACAATATGGTGGGAGGAGCCATTTGTTGAGTTTTTAGTGAAATCCAATCACTTACACTATGCAATGCACCATCCACTCCACTTACGGTCCTAAATTAATACAAACTTGAAGTGTCCAATTTCTTTGACCAATTCATTTCGGATCTAGCCCAAAACTTGGTCAACATCATAATATGGTGGGAGGACTCATTTGGAGATTTTTGAGTGAAATCCAATCACTAGAACTATGCAATGCACAACCACTCCATTTACGGCATGAACTTCGTACGAACTTGAAGCGTTCGATTTCTTTCACCAATCCACTTCGGATCGAGCCCAAAACTTGGTCAACATAATAATATGGTCAGAGGAGTCATTTGGTGGGTTTTGAGTGAAATCCAATCACGAGAACAATGCAATGCACAACCACTCCATTTACGGCACGAACTTCTTTCGAACTTATAGTGTCTGATTTCTGTCCAATTGAATTCGGATCGAGCCCAAAACTTGGTCAACTTCATAATATGGTGGGAGGAGTCATTTGGTGAGTTTTGAGTAAAATCCAATCACTAGAACTATGCAATGCATAACCACTCCATTTACGGAAAGAACTTCGTACGAACTTGAATTATCCAATTTCTTTGACCAATCCATTTTGTATCAATACCAAAACCTGGTCAACATTATAAGATGGTGGGAGGAGTCATTTGGTGAGTTTTGAGTTAAATCCTATCTGAAAAACTATGCAATGCAACAACCACTCCATATACGGCACGAACTTCGTACGAACTTGAATTTTGTAATTTCTTTGACCAATTCATTTCGGATCGAGACCAAAACCTGGTCAACATCATAATATGGTGGGAGGAGTCGTTCGGTGAGTTTTGAGTGAAATCCAATCACAAGAAGTATGCAATGCACCGACAACTCCATTTAAGGCACAAACTTCGTACGAACTTGAATTGTCCAATTTCTTTGAAAAATCCATTTCGAAACGAGCCCAAAACCTGGTCAACTACATAATATCGTGCGAGGAGTCATTCGGTGAGTTTTGAGTGAAATCTGTTGTTAACTCGCAAGTGCACGAGGCGTTGGATAGTATAGCTTGTGTAAGTACGAGGTCGATCCCACGAGGATTGATGATAGATTGATTCAATTTGATTCCCTGCACAAAATAGAAATGAAAAGAAAATAAATAAAACAAGAAAGAAAGAAAAGAAATTAACTCAAGCAAATTAGTTACCAAGTTCAATTTAGATTCACAGATTGATTCTAGCTAAAGTATGATTAAGCCATGGTGTTTGGTCCTAACCTTGTATTCCTAATTCCCTAATTAGATCCTTCTTGTCGAACCTAAATTAAGCATTAGAAATCCATTAAGCATAGAAGAATGTTTTAAACAACCAAGCATGTATCTAATCCATGTTGTCGAATGTCCATACATACTCTTCCTATTCATAGTTCAATTTGAATTAATGCATGGTGTCTACTCTTAATTCAAACCAAGATAGCTAACATACAAGTTTTAATGGTGATTATTCATTTAAACAAGCATATTAACTTATAAGCATAATGAATAAGAACAAGAACTATAATTGAAACTTGGAAACTAATTAAACTTGAAAACTAAAGAAAAGAAATTACATTACAATGAAAAATAAATTACAACTAAAAAGCAAAATGGTTTTGTTACAACAATTGAGAACTAAAAAGAAAACTAAGAGAATTTGAGGGAGAGAAGGGAGAGAAGGGAGAGGAGCTCTAGAGAGATGTTTGAGAGCTCCCCCCCTTGGGGTGTGTTTACATGTTTGGAGAACTCACTATTTATAGGCCTAGGGGAAGTGAAAATCTGAATTAAGTATTGCTTCTACCTACAAACTCACTTCACCAACTTACAACACTTAATTCACACAATTGCATTTGAAAACAATTCTTCTTGTCTTTAAGCTTAGTGTTGCAACTCCCACTTCATCTTATTTTACTTCATTTGGCTGCTGCAAAACTCCACTCCAATTATATGTATTGAATATGCTCCACCAAAATTTCCCACAATCAATAACATTTCATCATGCATATGTCATGCTTGACAATGCATTGCAGTCTTCTTTTGGGCTCGTTTTGGGCTTGTTCCTCCATTCTGAAAAATCTGCAAAAATATAGATCTTGAAGCTCTTTGTCTTATCTTTCCAAGCATATGCAGCCCAACTCAAGGAAAATTCGGGAAGGCCTTCAAAAGTCATTTTTGGCCCAGTAACGCAGATCCTGCCGATTTTGACCTTAAGCTGCCAAAACTTGTATAACTTCCTCTAGAGGACTCGGAATCATGAACCGTAAAATGATCCAGAAAATAGACTTCCGTATCTTTCCAATGACGTATGGCTCATTATCTGGTTCTTCTTGAGCAAGTAGAGTCCAATCCGTGAAGTTGACTGATCTGCAGACACCGTTTTGAGCTAACTTGACTCCAAAATGCATTAAATGAGTCCCAAACTTATTACACTGAAACAAACACAAAATAGATTAAAAGCACAAGTTTAACTCAAAAACATAACCAAATCATAAGTTAGAAGGGTACAAAATGATATGTAATTATGCACCGATCAAATACCCCAAACCTATATTTTGCTAGTCCTCGAGCAAAACAAAAGGAAAACAAAGATAAAAATAAATAAATAAATAAATTTATTAGACCACTTTCGCAAGTAACTCGATTGCATTGAGTATATGCAACAAGCCTTTAAACCTCTAGGCATCCCTAGTAGGAGGAGTTGTGTCTCCTGAGGGTTTAACAGATACGATACCCACAAACGTTTACCGACTCTACAAAAAAACAAAGTAGTTAGAAAACAAAAACAAAACAAAAACAAAAACAAAAACAATATTTCCGAACATTTTCTGAAGAGAAATGACTCATGCACATGACTCAAAAGTTTTAACAATAAAAGCTCATTTTTGGACATTATTCATAATGTGGCAAAGTTCAAAACATAACATGCTCAAAGTGTAGTAGTGTGATAGCCAAATGCAACAAATTCTCCAGTCTTAGTTTTCACACAATTTCAAAAATCATATAAAGCACAAATTCAACTTCAAATCTCACCAAAGTTGTTCTCTCACAAATGAATCACTTAGAAGAGGGTTACAATGCAACACTCAGTTATAAACATGAGATTAGAGTTAAACCATAAGGGAATTAACTCACAATTGAAAGATGAAGAACTTGCATTATATGATCTCAAGAAGGATGCCAAACACTTAAAAGTAGGAAAATGGATGCAATTCAATCACATGACATTTAGGATCAATTTAGGTCTTTATCATAGGTTGTAATGGGGCTAAGGGTGCAAGGTGAGTGAGAAATGAAAGGTATGGATAACACAAAGTCCAAAGAACTCACAATGTAAGAGCATAAAACAATTGTTTCCAAGACTTGAATCATCACAATGAGGATTTTTTTTTCAAAACTCCTTTTACCTCCATTTATAAGGATTCACACTCCTTTCTTTTAATTGAACAACCACCAATTTATTTTGAGGCCAATAAAGAAACCCAAAAATGAATTTTCAATCAACCACAATCACAACATTCTCTTTTCTTCCACCAATTGGGTGATTTTTTTTCAATATATAATACCCCTTCCCAAACTTAGCATGAAAAACACATCACAATTAAAGCTCATGAGTTCCTTAGAAAAGGTAAATACTTGTTTTTCAGGTTAAGGCGAGGAAATATAATTGGTTAAATGAAAGAAAAGGTTTACATGTAGGCTCAAAATGGTTAACAATGGAAAAATCATGCTTAAGCATGCATAAGGTTAGCTTGAAAGGCACAAACGATCCAAAGAAGGCCTTAATATCATTTCTTAAATGTCATGTAATTAAATTGAATATGAATGAATGACTTTTAAGTGTTCAACCAAATCAATGAATAATGAGATCAAACAACAACTTAGATGACAAGAAAATAAGAGTATGTGTATAACACTCATGAAATGAAGGACAAGGCTCAAAAGCTCACATTATATGGTTATACAAGTTTAATTTATGCTTGATACAATTCTTTGAATCATGCAAATCCTTTAATTGGAAAATTATGAAACAAATGGCAAGTGTAAAGAAGGTTTCAAACATATCATGCTAGAACGATGCCAAAAGTTTTTTTTTTTTTTTTAAATTTTTTTTTTTTTTTTGAAATAAAAAGAAATCCAATTTTTATTGAAGTCATGCAAACATTTATCACAATCTCATCATATGTGTTCGGAAAGTGACTCAAAATAAAAAAATAAAATAAAAACAAAGCAAGACTAAAATAAAATAGAAAAACAAGAAAAAAAAAAGAATTTAATTTTTTTTTTAAAAAAAATAAAGAAAAATCAAATTTACTTACTAAACTCTAATACCCCCAAACTTAGAAATGAACATTGTCCTCAATGTTTAAAAATTAGGCACAAGCAATGTCATAACAAAAATGAAAGGTATTAAAACAAATAAAATCACAAAACAAAATAAAATAATTACAAAATAAAAATTGCAAAACAACCAGACAAATATAAAAAAATAAAAATAAAACGAAACAGTAAGCCCTAAACACACAAACTTACGCAAATTGAAACCCAAAAAACTTTGAAGCCCAAAGCCCACAATTTTGAAACCCAAACCATCGTTAAACCCGACCCACAATGAAATCCGAAGCCCACACATTTATTTTTTTTTTAAATTTTTTAATTTTTTAATTTTACGTGGGAAGTGGATTCTGAAATGGGGGTCCATATGTCGTCTCGAGCAACGAAGCAAGAGCCACGTGTCGATGCATAGAGGCGCCGCAGAGCTTTTGCGCTTTTCCAAGCGGAAATTACGGGCGTCATAGAAAGGCGCGAAGACTTTGTTGAACGCGTTCGTTCAGAAAGGGTACGTCGCGACAATTATTTTGGGGACGGGGGAAAGCCAGAAGGCTGTGAAGCTCGAGTGGTGCTAGGGTTTGAAGTCTATAAAAGGAAACTAAGGGAGAAAAACAAAAATTACAGCCACACGGAAGAGAGAAAGGAAAGAAGAAGAGAGAAAAGAAAAGAAAAAAAAAGAGAAGAGAGAAAAAAGAAAAAGAAAGCAGAAAGAAAATGTCGTCTCCTTTCCCATTTTCGCTCGATCTTAACCTAGCTCAACCAATTCGTACGTCGAGTCAAGGAGCAGCACCAACGTGGATGCCCTATTTTGGCTCAAAGAAGAGGGCCCGTGACAGTGAATGACACAATACTCATGGACAACGAAGTTGCCCTTGGAGTCGCAAGGAGTTTAGTGACTCCCAGAGATGCACGAGTGCTCGGCGCAAAGTGTGACAATCGAATCGTCAATGATGCCATGGCACTGGCCACACAAAACACGACCACTATCGCAATCGTGGGTTATCGCCTAATTGCGAAATCCCGTGAGTTGGAGCTAGTAAAGGCTCAGTTGGCGGCATCGCAGAATGTGGTTGAGGATTGTCAAGGCATTATAAGGGACTTGAAAAAGGAGAGGACAAGGATGGTGGAGTTTAATCGACGTCGGCTAGAAGGTTTGCAAAGGAGAATAAACGGCTATCATCGATGGTAGATTTGTACGCCAAAGACATGCGCACGGCCGAGTCTATTGGGCGACCGGGTAAGCGCAAGCAGCCAGAGCACGAGACAAGTGGTGCTCAAGCCAAGAGTGCAGCCATAAGTGCGATATTTGGGAGCTCAAGTGATGGGCCCCAAGAGGCTGTGCGTGAAGACCCAAAAGATGACGTCCAGACGGCTAAACTAAAGTTTCCAATTTTGGAATCAGGAAGCGTGCCATGATGATGCTGATGCTGACGAAGATGAAGAAGAAGATGAAGATGAAGAAGAAGAAGAAGAAGAAGATGATGAAGAAGATGAAGTTTTATTTATTTGTATTTTATGCAATTTTTTTTTTTGTTTTTTTGTTTTTGTGTTTTTTTAAGTTTTTAGTGATGCAGCTTTATTTAGAGTAAATTTTTTTTTAATTTTTTAACACACAGAAACAAACTAACTAACCACACCACATAAAAATTAAAATAATAAAAAATCACAGACTATAAAGCAACTAAACAGAAAAGAAAACAAAGAAGTTTCAAATTGCAATTTTTTTTTTTATATTTTTATATTTTTGTAATTATTATTTAAGCATGAATACAATACCCAAACTAAAATTTTTATTTAAACTAAACCGTTATTGTAAAAAAAAAATATTATTTTAAGAACACACAAGTATACAAGCAACTCTAGGATGACCAGTTAAGGGCCTCGTAAAACACAAACAGGGGTTCCGGAAGGTTGGAGGGGTCACAATGGTCCCGCTTAAAACCCAAACTTCTTAGACACCGAAGGTGTCGCCTAAAGAACTCCTAGACACTGCATAGACGAAGGTTGCTTACTGGAGTTACCAAAAGTTAGCTCATATGAAAAATCTTTTTAATTTTTTTTTAATTAAAAAAAAGAAACAGAAAATTAAAATTACTAAAATAAAAACAATACAAGTAAAAGAGAAAGGATTGGATACTCCCCCTTGAAGCGATTAGGTCGAGCATGGATGCATTTGGAGGTAGCTACTCCTCCCACTACTCCATACTTTTTATCCTTATGATTGAAGTTTCCTTCTCTCTCTTTTTATTGAGTTATCTTATATTGCTAAAACAAATATAGAAAACTTGAAACAGAATTCAAATAATTAGGAATAAAAACTGAATTGAAAAAGGAAATACAAAAGCAAAATAAGTAGGGAAAGAAAATAGAACCAAACTATGCCGTCAATCCCCGGCAACGGCGCCAAAATTTTTGTTAACTCGCAAGTGCACGAGGCGTTGGATAGTATAGCTTGTGTAAGTACGAGGTCGATCCCACGAGGATTGATGATAGATTGATTCAATTTGATTCCCTGCACAAAATAGAAATGAAAAGAAAATAAATAAAACAAAAAGAAAGAAAAGAAATTAACTCAAGCAAATTAGTTACCAAGTTCAATTTAGATTCACAGATTGATTCTAGCTAAAGTATGATTAAGCCATGGTGTTTGGTCCTAACCTTGTATTCCTAATTCCCTAATTAGATCCTTCTTGTCGAACCTAAATTAAGCATTAGAAATCCATTAAGCATAGAAGAATGTTTTAAACAACCAAGCATGTATCTAATCCATGTTGTCGAATGTCCATACATACTCTTCCTATTCATAGTTCAATTTGAATTAATGCATGGTGTCTACTCTTAATTCAAACCAAGATAGCTAACATACAAGTTTTAATGGTGATTATTCATTTAAACAAGCATATTAACTTATAAGCATAATGAATAAGAACAAGAACTATAATTGAAACTTGGAAACTAATTAAACTTGAAAACTAAAGAAAAGAAATTACATTACAATGAAAAATAAATTACAACTAAAAAGCAAAATGGTTTTGTTACAACAATTGAGAACTAAAAAGAAAACTAAGAGAATTTGAGGGAGAGAAGGGAGAGAAGGGAGAGGAGCTCTAGAGAGATGTTTGAGAGCTCCCCCCCTTGGGGTGTGTTTACATGTTTGGAGAACTCACTATTTATAGGCCTAGGGGAAGTGAAAATCTGAATTAAGTATTGCTTCTACCTACAAACTCACTTCACCAACTTACAACACTTAATTCACACAATTGCATTTGAAAACAATTCTTCTTGTCTTTAAGCTTAGTGTTGCAACTCCCACTTCATCTTATTTTACTTCATTTGGCTGCTGCAAAACTCCACTCCAATTATATGTATTGAATATGCTCCACCAAAATTTCCCACAATCAATAACATTTCATCATGCATATGTCATGCTTGACAATGCATTGCAGTCTTCTTTTGGGCTCGTTTTGGGCTTGTTCCTCCATTCTGAAAAATCTGCAAAAATATAGATCTTGAAGCTCTTTGTCTTATCTTTCCAAGCATATGCAGCCCAACTCAAGGAAAATTCGGGAAGGCCTTCAAAAGTCATTTTTGGCCCAGTAACGCAGATCCTGCCGATTTTGACCTTAAGCTGCCAAAACTTGTATAACTTCCTCTAGAGGACTCGGAATCATGAACCGTAAAATGATCCAGAAAATAGACTTCCGTATCTTTCCAATGACGTATGGCTCATTATCTGGTTCTTCTTGAGCAAGTAGAGTCCAATCCGTGAAGTTGACTGATCTGCAGACACCGTTTTGAGCTAACTTGACTCCAAAATGCATTAAATGAGTCCCAAACTTATTACACTGAAACAAACACAAAATAGATTAAAAGCACAAGTTTAACTCAAAAACATAACCAAATCATAAGTTAGAAGGGTACAAAATGATATGTAATTATGCACCGATCAAAATCCAATCACTAGAACTATACAATGCACAACCACACCATTTACGGCACGCACTTCGTACGAACTTGAATTGTCCAATTTCTTTGACCAATCCATTTCGGATCGAACCCACAGCTTAATATGGTGGGAGGAGTTACTTGGTGAGTTTTGAGTGAAATCCAATCACTAGAACAATGCAATGCACCAACCACACCATTTACAGCACGAACTTCGTACGAACTTGAATTGTCAAATTTCTTTGACCATTCCATTTCGGATCGAGCCCAAAACTTGGTCAACATCATAATATGGTGGGGAGTCATTTGGTGTGTTTTGAGTGAAATCCAATCACGAGAACTATGCAATGCTCAACCACTCCATTTACGGCACGAACTTCTTTCGAACTTGTAGTGTTCAATTTCTGTACAATTGATTTCGGATCGAGCGCAATACTTGGTCAACATCATAATATGGTGGGAAGAGTTATTTGGTAAGTTTTGAGTGTAATACAATCACTAGAACTGTGCAATGCACCAACCACTCCATTTACGGCACGAACTTAAATACGAACTTGAATTGTCCAATATCTTTGAAAAATCCATTTTGAATCGAGCCCAAAACGGTTTCAACATCATAAACTATGCAATGCACCATCCACTCCACTTCGTGGGAGGAGCCAGTTGTTGAGTTTTTAGTGAAATCCAATCACTTAAACTATGCAATGCACCATCCACTCCACTTACGGTTCGAAATTAATACGAACTTGAAGTGTCCAATTTCTTTGACCAATTCATTTCGGATCTAGCCGAAAACTTGGTCAACATCATAATATGGTGGGAGGAGTTATTTGGTAAGTTTTGAGTGTAATACAATCACTAGAACTGTGCAATGCACCAACCACTCCATTTACGGCACGAACTTCGTACGAACTTGAATTGTCCAATTTCTTTGACCAAATGATTTCGAATCGAGCCCAAAACTTGGTCAACCTCATAGTTTGGTGGGAGGAGTTATTTGGTGAGTTTTGAGTGAAATCCAATCCCTAGAACTATGCAACGCACCAACCACTCCACTTACGGCACGAACTTCGGATCGAGCCCTAAACTTGGTCAACATCGTAATATGGTTGGATGAGTCATTTGGTGAGTTTTGATTGAAATCCAATTACTAGAACTACGCAATGCACAAATCACTCCATTTACGGAACGAATTTCGTACGAACTTGAAGTGTCCAATTTCTTTGACCAATTGATTTCGAATCGAGCCCAAAACTTGGTCAACATCAAAATATGCTGGGAGGAATGATTCGGTGAGTTTTGATTGAAATCCAATCACAAGAACGACGCAATGCACCAACCACTCCACTTACAGTTCGACATTAATACGAACTTGAAGTGTCCGATTTCTTTGACCAATTGATTTCGAATGGAGCCCGAAAGTTGGTCAACATCATAATATGGTGGGAGGAGTCATTAGGTGAGTTTTGATTGAAATCCAATCACTAGAAGGATGCAATGCACCAATCACATGGTCAACATTATACTATGGTGGGAGGAGTCATTTGGTGGGCATTGATTGAAATCCTATCACTAGACTATGCAACACACAACCATTCCATTTACGGCAAGAAATTCGTACAAACTTGAATTGTCCAATTTCATTGACCAATTCATTTCGGATCGAGCCCAAAAACTTGGTCAACATCAAAATATGGTGGGAGGAATCATTTGGTGAGTTTTTAGTGAAATCCAATCACTAGAACGATGCAATGCACCAACCACTCCACTTACGTTTCTAAATTAATACGAACTTGAAGTGTCCAATTTCGTTGACCAATTGATTTCGGATAGAGCCCAAAACTTCGTCAAAATCATAAAATGGAGGGAGAAATTATTTGGGGAGTTTAGAGTGCAATCCAATCACTAGAACTATGCAATGCACCAACCACTCCATTTACGGCACGAACTTCGTACGAACTTAAAGTGTCCAATTTCTTTGACCAACTGATTTCGAATCAGGCCCAAAACTTGGTCAACACCATAATATGATGGGAGGAGTCATTTGGCGAGTTTTGAGTGAAAACCAATCACTAGAACTATGCAATGCACTAACCACCCCACTTACGGTTCGAAATTAATACGAACTTGAAGTGAACAAAATCTTTGACCAATTGATTTCGGATCAAGCCCAAAACTTCGTCAAATTCATAAAATGGTGGGAGGAGTTATTTGGTGAGTTTTGAGCGAAATCCAATCACTAGAACTGTGCAATGCACCCACCACTCCAGTTACGGTGCGAAATTAATACGAACCCAAATGACTCCTCCCACCAATCACTAGAACTATGCAATGCACAACCATTCCATTTACGGCACGAACTTCGTACGAACTTGAAGTGTACAATTTCTTTGACCAATTCATTTCGAATCTAGCCCAAAACTTGGCCAACATCATAATTTGGTGGGAGGAGTCATTTGGTGAGATATGAGTGAAATCCAATTACTGGAACTATGCAATGCACCAACCACTCCATTTACGGCACGAACTTCGTACAAACTTGAATTGTCCAATTTCTTTGACAAATCCATTTCTTATCGAGCCCAAAACTTGGTCAACAACATTATATGGTGGGAGGAGTCATTTGGTCAATTTTGAGTGAAATCCAATCACTAGAATTATGCAATGCACCTTCCACTCCACTTACGGTTCGACCTTCGTACGAACATGAAGTATCCAATTTCTTTGACCAATTGATTTCGAATCGAGCCCAAAACTGGGTCAACATCCTAAAATGGTGGAAGAAGTGATTTGGTGAGTTTTGAGTGAAATCCAATTAGTAGAACTCTGCAATGCACCTTCCTCTCAAGAAAGCAAATAGGCTCGATATAGCTCACTAGGGTAGTCTCCACTATTCTCCTTCAAGAATTTGAGCATGGTACTTTAGCCACCAGAATTCTAAGAGCAAGAGCTTTGTGAGTGCAAAAATCTGATATGAAAACCTTAATGGCAGCTCCATAGCATTGATTGAATGACATTCTTAAAAAAAAAAAAAAAATTAGTGACAAAAGAAAACAAATTGAAAACGTTCCCCCCCACACTTAAATTGAACATTGTCCTCAATGATTAAAAGAGTAACTTCAAGCAAAGCAAATCAAATCCAGGGAAAGGAAACAAAACAACTAATAACCAAATGAAAACCAAATGAAAGACTAAAGGGAAGAACTAGAGGTTTCAAATTGCTATTTTGCCATATTTCGACATATGTTTTATTTTGACCTGTAACTTTCAAACCACTTGGTCAAATTTAACGTTCTTTATGTTCGTTGGATTCAGCATGAAAAACTGAAGAACACAACCCGGACCAAAAGTTCAAAATAGATGTAGAAATTAAACAAATTGTAGCAATCAAGAAGCCTACATTTTCAGCATTGAACAAAAACTAAAAATCGTCTTCCACCCCCAAACTTAAATGAAGCATTGTCCTCAATGTTTGAAGCACAGATGATTGAGAACTTGTAAATAATAAGGTGGAAAGGTAAGAAATGATTTAGAGAAACTCCCCCTTGATGCGATTAGGTCGACCGCTACTAAACACCTTCTTCTTGAACACATGGGTTGCCTCCCAAGAAGCGCCTTAGTTACTGTCTTGGCAAGACATTAAGCAAGAAGCTAAGTTGATGGTATGAAGGGAAGTTGATCCACCACACGACCAGTTTAAATGGCAGCTGAAATTCCCTCATAGAATGGCTTTAAACGTTGTCCATTTACTTTGAAAGTCCAGCCATCTTTAGGGTTTTGAATCTCCACAGCTCCATAGGGAGAAACATTGACCACGGTGAATGGGCCAAGCCACCTAGACTTCAATTTTCCTGGAAAAAGACGCAAACGTGAGTTAAACAAAAGAACTGTCACACCTTTGGTGAACTCTTTCCGTTGAATGTTTTTGTCATGGTAACTCTTGGTTCGTTCTTTGTAAAGCTTTGCATTCTCATAAGACTAATGTCTTAACTCCTCCAATTCATTGAGCTGAAACTTCCTAGCTTGGCCTGCCTTGTCTATATCAAAATTCAACTTCTTGATGGCCCAAAGAGCTTTGTGTTCAAACTCCATTGGTAGGTGACAAGCTTTCCCAAACACAAAACGATAAGGGCTCATTCCAATGGGAGTCTTATATGCAGTCCTATAAGCCCATAATGCATCATTGAGCTTGGCAGCCCAATGTTTCCTTGTATTGTTCACAACCTTCTCTAGGATGTGCTTGATTTCTCTATTGCTTATCTCTACTTGGCCAGAAGTTTGAGGATGATATGGTGTAGAGACACGATGGGTGATGTTGTACTTTTTCTTGAGTGCTTCGAATGGCTTGTTACAGAAGTGGCTACCTCCATCACTAATGACAGCCCTTGGAGTTCCAAACCTTGTGAAAATATTGTCCCTCAAGAATTTTAGCACAACCTTGTGATCATTGGTTTTGGTTGGTATGGCTTCTACCCATTTAGACACATAATCAACTGCAACAAGTATGTAGTTGTAACCAAATGAAGATGGGAATGGTCCCATGAAATCAATACCCCAAACATCGAAGAGTTCCACAATGAGTATGTTGTTCAATGGCATTTGATTCCTGTGGCTTATGTTCCCCATTCTTTGACACCTATCACACTTAACACAAAAATTAAACGCATCTTTGAATAGAGTGGGCCAAAAGAAACCAGATTGCAGAATTTTAAGTGCAGTTTTCTTAGCTCCAAAGTGACCTCCACAAGCCAATTCGTGGCTATGCTTAAGTATGCTTTCTTGCTCTTCTTCTGGAACACACCTTCTAATGAGTTGATCAGGGCAATGCTTGAATAAGAATGGTTCGTCCCAAATATAGTGTTTCACCATGGAAAAGAACTTCTTCTTGCCCTGAGAAGTTAGATCATTTCTAATAACACCACAAGCAAGATAATTAACAAAATCAGCATACCATGGCTCTTTGACTTGGGCAACATATAATTGTTCATCCGGGAAAGTCTCATTCAAGGGTAGCACAGCTTCTCCTTGTTCTTCAACCACAATTCTACTCAAATGGTCGGCCACCACATTTTCACTTCCCTTCTTGTCTTGAATCTCCAAATCGAACTCTTGCAATAAGAGAATCCATCTAATCAAGCGTGGTTTGGCGTCCTTCTTAGTGAGCAAGTATCTAAGAGCTGCATGGTCAGAATAAACAATTACTTTAGAACCAACAAGGTAAGAATGAAATTTTTCTAAAGCAAAACCCACAAAAAGCAACTCCTTCTGTGTTGTGGAGTAGTTGAGTTGAGCATCATTCAAGGTCCGGCTAGCATAATAAATCACATGGGGAAGCTTGTTCTTCCTTTGACCTAAAACTGCACCAATAGCAAAGTCAGAAGCATCACACATTATTTCAAATGGTAAAGACCAATCCGGAGCCATGATAATAGGGGCTGAAGTTAGCTCCTTCTTCAAGGTAGTAAAAGCTTCTATGCAAGCTTCATCCAACTCAAAAACAACATCTTTAGCAAGAAGATTACACAATGGTCTTGTAATTTTTGAGAAATTTTTGATGAACCTTCTATAGAATCCTGCATGGCCTAGAAAACTTCAAACTCCTTTAACTGAGGAAGAGGGTGGTAGATTCGATATGAGATCGATCTTGGCTTTGTCCACTTCAATTCCCTTGCTTGAGATCACATGGCCTAGCACAATACCTTGTTTCACCATGAAGTGACATTTCTCCCAATTCAAAATCAGATTTGTTTCCTGGCATCTTTTAAGCACTAGAGACAATTGGTGAAGACATTCATCAAAAGATGATCCAAAAACTGAAAAATCATCCATAAATACCTCAATGAATCGTTCCACCATATCTGAAAAGATTGCCATCATACATCTTTGGAAAGTTACTGGAGCATTGCACAAACCAAATGGCATCCTTCTATAAGCAAATGTACCAAATGGGCATGTGAATGTGGTCTTCTCTTGGTCTTCCGGAGCAATGGGAATTTGACTATAACCTGAATACCCATCAAGAAAACAATAGTAAGCATGGCCAGATAAACGTTCAAGCATTTGATCAATAAAAGGTAATGGAAAATGATCTTTCTTGTGGATGTGTTCAACTTCCTGTAATCAATACAAACTCTCCAACCAGTGATAGTTCGTGTAGGAACTAGCTTATTCTGCTCATTCTTCACAACGGTGATTCCGGACTTCTTTGGAACAACTTGCACAGGACTCACCCACTTAGAATCTGAAATTGGGTAGATGATTCCTACATCAAGTAGCTTTAAAACTTCACTTCTAACCACCTCTTTCATGTTGGGGTAAGTCTCCTTTGGGCATCACGGGAAGGTTTGCTATCTTCTTCCATTAAAATCCGGTGCATGCACATGCTTGGACTTATTCCTTTGATATCTGCTATGGTCCACCCAAGGGTAGTTTTATGCTCCTTTAGAACTTTGATTAAGCTCTCTTCTTCATGTGAGGTGAGACCTGGAGCAATTATAACAGGAAGAGTTTCATTAACACCCAAATAACTATATTTAAGATGACTAGGCAGAGGTTTAAGTTCTAGCTTTGGTGGTGTGATAATGGATGGCTCTAATTTCATGGAGGATGGTCCAAGAGGCTCAAGTGGTGGCCTAAATGATGGTGGGTATGGCTGGAATGCTTCTAGGGCAGCTACCACTTCTTGGAACTCCGGTTCACAAAGATCTTCCTTTTCTTGTGTTAGAAAACCTCTAGAGGATCATTGGACTTTTCCTGCAAAATTTTGGAAGAAACTTCATGATCCACAACATCAATTGAAAAACAAGTATCAAGAGAGATAGAGGGTTGAGCTAGAGCATCAAACACTTTAAATTCAACAGTTTCACCCAAAACGGTCATGGAGAGGGTGCCATCTTTCACTTTCATGATTGTGTCTGCAGTAGCCATGAATGGCAGGACTAAAAGGATAGGATCAACACGATCGCCATTTGGGATGTCTTCCATGTCCATCACTACAAAATCAGCAGGGACGATTAGTGTATTAACTTGAACTAAGATATCTTCTACAATACCTTTTGGATATTTGATAGAATGATCAGCTAGTTCAAGGCGCACTGAAGTCTTCTTCATTCCTTCTAAGCCAAGCTTTTGATAAACTGAATATGGCATTAGATTGATGCTTGCTCCCAAGTCCAACATGGCTCTTCCAACCTTCTTGTCTCCAATGTTAATTGGAATGTCAACACTGCCAGGATCTTCTAGTTTTGGTGGAACCTTGCTTTGCAACACAGTACTTACATTCTTGTTGAGCCTCACTTCTTCATTTGGAGCAAAATTGAGCTTGTGAGTTTTCAAGTTCTTGATGAACTTTCCATATGCTGGCATCTGTTCAATAACATCAAGCAAAGGCAAATTGATATTAACTTTACTCAAAATATCATAAATCTCTTTAAAAGCCTTATCTTGCTTTGCTTTCTTTAGACGGCCTGGAAATGGAATTGGTGGAACATATGGAGCGGGTGGCACGTATCTATCTTCTTGATGATGTGGTGGCACAAATTTGTCATCCCTTCTATGCAATTGGAATGGATTAGGTCCCTGCGAATCTGAATTGGCCTTAGGAGCAGATTGTTGCCCTTGGGTACCTGTGGTCTCCTCCTCCTCTTCTTTGTCCTCTACAACAACAACATCATTTGAAAGATTAGAATCAACTTTGTTATCAACTATCTTACCTGTTCTGAGCACGTGAATGGCCTTGGCTTCTTGGTTATTTGGATTGATCACGGTTTGGCTTGGCAATTTCCCAGGTTGTCTTTGGGTTATCTTCGCAGCTATTTGGCCTATTTGAATTTCCAATTTGGAGATGGCAGCTTGTGTAGTTTGTTGGAAATTAGATTGGTTGATTGCCATTTGCTTCACTATATCCTCCAATGATGATGATTGTTGTGGCCTTTGGAATGAAGGGGGATTGGCTTGATTTTGTGTATTCCTCCATGAAAAGTTTGGATGATTCCTCCAACCTGGATTATAACTTTGAGAGTATGGATCATTTCTTGGACCTTGGTTGTAGGAACTTACCAACTTAGCTTGCTCTTGCACAAATTCTGGATATGCAGCCCCAAGTGGACAAGCTGTGGTAGCATGATCATGAGTTTCACAGATACTACACACTTGAAGTTTCAACGGAATCCCATGACGAGGACATTGATTGAGCAGCCCATTGAATCTCTCCCATGCTTCACAAAACGATTCATCATCTTGTTGTGCAAATGACAAGATCTTGTCCCTAAGCATGTCGGTCTTTTGCGTGGAGAAGTATTTCTCCAAGAACATCTTCTAAATGGCAGCCCATGTAGTGAGTGAACCAGGCTTTAAGAAATTGAGCCAATACTTCGCCTTATCCTTCAAAGTATAAGGAAACACTCTCATTTGAAGTTGATCGTCCGTCACACCTGTCAAGGGGAAAGAACTCACAACATTAAAAACATCCTTTATATGAGTTAATGGATCTTCATTTGGTAAACCATAAAAGGAAGGCAACATATTAAGATGAGAAGATTTAAGCTCATAGTTTCGAGCTACGGTAGGCAGCAAAATGCTTGAAGGAGATGCTGGGATTGTTGGGACATCAAGGTCTCCCATGATCTCATTCGCGGCCATCTCTTCTTCTTCTTGGTCTGAACTTGCTTCGGAATTTGAAAGTGAAGAACTGGGGAGGAAAATGTGGAGAGCAAGACTTGTGAATGTGGCAAGAGCTTGCTCTTTTGCAGTTGACAACTCTCTTTCTAGTCGATTCTGAATTTCAAAGATCACTCGATTGGGTTGCAACGTTGGTCTTCCTTCCAATGATCTAGAACGTCTAAATGAAGAGCTGACTTGATCAATGAATGGTCTTTTAGGCATAAACTACCTGAAACAGAAAATTTTGAATCAATTAGAAACACTAAAAGAATAGGGTAACCTTGGGCACATAACCAGGGAAGAACTTTCGTTCAGTCCCCGGCAACGGCGCCAAAATTTTGTTAACTCCGTGCACGGGCCAATTAGTAGTATAGCAAGACAAGTACGAGGTCGTACCCACGAGGACTGAGAAGTTTAAATTAGTTATGTACTTATATTACCTAATTCAAGAAACAAGAAGTTAAGTCTAAAACAGATTTTAGAGTGAGAGTGATTGATTTTTGTGAAAACAAATGAAGCAAAACTAAATTGCAATTAAAAACAAGTAAACAAGTGTATCAATGGTGGTTTTGAGGTTGGAAACAGATTTGGAGACTAGGGCATTTGATTCACCATAACAATCCAATTCTAGGTTATAAGGATTCAAGTGACAAGTCTAATTCAGATTCAAAGATTGATTCTAGCTAAAGTATGATTAAGCCATGGGTTTGATCCTAACCCTGTATTTCCAATTCCCTAATTAAGTCCTTGTTGTCGAACTTAAATCAAGCATAAGAAATCCATTAAGCATAGAAGAATGTTTTAAACAACCAAGCATGTATCTAATCCCTATTGGCGAATGTCCATACATACTCATCTTATTCATAGTTCAATTGAAACAAAAGCATAAGGTGTCTACTTTAGTTTCAACCAAAATACACAAATCTCAATGGTAGCTAGGCATTCAGAATAGCATATAAGTAGATAGGCATAATGAATAAGAGCATGAATCTTGAATCAAACTTGAAACTTGGAATTTATAAACCCAGAATATTCATGTTAGGTTACATCGAAACCCTAGTAATGGATTTAGCTACTCATAATGGGAAAGAAACATAAACAAAAATGAGAAAGCATAATGAATGTAACAAGAATAGAAATACCCTTTTCTGAAGTTCTTGTGGTGTCCAATGTTTCTCCAAGAGCTTCTCCACGCCTAATACTTCTCCAAGAACTTCCCCACGTCTAGAAGAATGTATGAAGGTTAAGGAGGTGATTTGGGATGAGTTTGGGTGAGTGGTGATGGTTGAGAAAGAGGAAATTCGTAGGGAAATGGAAGGCAGGCTTGCAGGGACAGTTTTGGTGATTTGAGGCTGTTTAGAGTGTTGGGTTGATGTCTGGAGTGTCTGGGGAATTATGGGAGTGTGGAGGATGGTGTGAAGGATGTGTGTTATGGAATGAATGAGAGTGGTATTTATAAGGAGAATGAAAGGAGAATTCTGAATTGATTAATGCCTCCACCAACAACACTCATTTCACCAACCACACTAATGCATTAGAAAATCAGTTTCTCTTCTTTTCTGGCTATTGCAGCTCCCACATGCTGCTCATGGATACTTTTCTAGCTTTTGCAGCTCCCACATGCTCCCACATGCAACTCATGGAGAATCCCACCAGAAATCACATCACATGCACAGCTCATCATGACCAAGAAACTTCATGGGCTCACGAATTGGGCTTCCCTTAAGCAACTGATGACATTGAGTCATCGATCTTCAAGTTTAGAATGTCATCTTTCCAACCACATGTCATTTGGGACAATCCAAGTTCGGAGGAAGGAGTTAAGGCTGAAACAAATTGCTAACTCAGTCTGCACGTTTTTGGACCATTTTGCACATTTGAGCCCCCATTGCTACCTAAAGCTCAATTAACTGAATGACAAACATAAAAGAGATTAAAAGCACAAGTTTAACCAAAAAAAACATAACTAAATCATATGCTAGAAGGGTATAGAATGATATACAATTATGAACCGATCAAATACCCCCAGACCTAGATTTTGCTAGTCCTCGAGCAAAACAAAACAAAACAAAGGTAAAAACAAAAACAAGAAGTTAACTAGACCACTTCCGCAGGTAACTCGATTGCATTGAGCATATGCAACAAGCCTTTAAACCTATAGGCATCCCTAGTAGGAGGAGTTGTGTCTCCTGAGGGTTTAACAGATACGATACCCACAAACTCTTTACTAACTCTTCAAAACAAAGCGGTTAGAAAACTTTTGAAATCAACTAATGAAAATGAAAGAAAACTTCAGTCATACCTCCAACACCATAGAGTTGCCAAGAGAAGTGATCAATCAGTGTGTAAGGTGGAAGCTATAGCTCAAAGGCACACGGCTTCAAAGCAAGCACACTCAAACTTTGAAGAAAGAACATGCTTCAACTCTAATTCTCACAGAAAGTACTCAATCACTCGGAACCTATGGTTTTATTCTCTCAAGCAAGCATAAGTGAGTATATGACAGAGAAGCACAATTTTTGATTAGATCTCATGGAAGGAATCAAATACTAAGAATAGAGATACACACATACATACCAGCACCCATGAATACATCCTCAAAGATCTGCTAGGTCTTTCACAAGGTTGTAATGAACGGCTACGGTTAGGGAAAATGGAAGAAATGGAAGGGAAAACAACGAACTTAAGAACATACCAAGGTTGCATTCTTCATTGATCTGCAAGGTATCTTTGATTTAGAATGGCATGGATGCAAACTTGATGGTATGACCTGGCATACACCTTATTTTTCACACTTAGATCATATCGAAACACTTTCTCTTTTATCTTTCTTATTTTCTGATTTGATCTGCTTCTTCTTTAACTTCATTGCATAGATTCACACCAATTTTCTTTCATGTACATGGCAGAAACTTCCTTGCTTCAAACTTCATCTTGGCAAACCTTGGTAGATTCCTAAGCTATAGGGTATGACTACAATAGGTTAAATATATCATATTGAGATACAAAGGTAGGGGAATGATGAGGGTGATAGAATAAAAAGGTTTGAAGTGTTTGGAAATACCTTCCTGTGAGGCATGCCCTGGATGTTATGCACATTGAGAAGAATGTTTGCGATAGTATCATTGGTACGCTGTTGGAGATTCCTAGAAAAAATAAAGATGGGATTGCTGCTCGGTTAGATTTATTAAACATGGGGCCAAAACTGATTTGCAACCCGAGTATGAAGAAAGACGTACTTGCTTACCTCCAGGGCCTTGGAATTTGTCAAGAGCAGAAAAGAGAGCGGTTTGCAATTCTTTCTATGGTATGAAGGTCCCTGAAGGTTATTCTTCAAATATAAAAAATCTTGTATCTTTACAAGATTCAAGACTTCTTGGCCTTAAATCACATGATTGTCATACCTTGATGCAACAATTGCTCCCTGTGGCAATTCGTTCTGTTTTGAAGAAGCCTGTAAGGTATGCAATAACTCGATTGTGTTTCTTCTTCAATGCTATATGTGCAAAGACGGTATATGTTTCCAAGCTAGATAAATTAGAAGAAGATGTAGTAGTTACTCTGTGTTTGCTTGAGAAATACTTTCCCCATTCATTCTTTGATATCATGGTTCATCTAGTAGTACATCTTGTCAGAGAAGTTCGTCTATGTGGGCCAGTTTATTTTAGATGGATGTATCCATTCGAAAGATATATGAAAGTGCTAAAGGGGTATGTTCAGAACCGTACTCATCATGAAGGTTGCATTGCCGAGCGGTATATAGTTGAAGAATCAGAGAGTTTTGCACCGAGCATTTGTCTCGATGTTATTACAGTTGGAGTGCCATCAAGCCAGAAGATGAGACTTTCAAAGCCATTATCAGGTTCCACAGTGAGCTTAGTTGTCAAGACTTGTTGAACCAGGCACATCTATATGTCTTGGAGAATACGGAGGAAGTCCTACCCTATATCGAGTATGAGTTTTATTCTTTAAGTAGCCATTTTAAATTATTGATCCTTATGTTTATCTTATATACAAGGGACTGTAATGCTTGAATTTTTGGTGTCATGTAGGGAACATATGTTCCACATCAAGATCACTTATCCAAAATTTAGAAAGAGAACAAAGTGGCTGCAAGATAAGCACAATAGCACTTTCATTCAATGGCTACGCTTTAAGGTATATGTTATTGAATAACAAATTGGACTTTTAATTTTCTTCTTTCTATGTTAGATTGAATTAAGATATGATTAATTTGCAGGTTGAAAGTGAACTTAATGTTGAAGACAATAATGGTGTATCAGAAAATTTGACGTGGCTAGCAATGGTCCAAGCCTTGCGGTGCCATCATATAAGAGTTATCTTATTAATGGTGTTAAATTTAACACCAAGGCACAAGATGATGTGCGAACTTTCCAAAATAGTGGAGTTTATTTACTTGCACATACTATGCAAGTTGCTAGTGCTAAGGATAAAAACCCAATTGTCTCCAATATGGGTTTTTATGGTGTCATTCAAGAAATTTGGGACCTTGACTACCAAAAGTTTAGTATCCCAGTTTTTAGGTGTGATTGGATAGATAACACTTCCGGCCTTGTAGTTGACGAACTTGGATTTACCCTTGTAGATTTGAGTAAAATTGGACATAGGAATGACCAATTGTTATGGCTTCTCAAGTCAAACAAGTATTTTTTGTTGACGACCCAATGCATCATGGTTGGTCGGTAGTGTTATCAATGCCTAATAGAGAATATAATGATGTTATTGGTGATGATGTGCTAGGTGATGTTAGAATTGAGTGTAAGCCTTTTACTAGAGGGATACCCAATGTTGACACATTTGATGACCTAGTGGGTGAGTTTGGGAATGAAAATATTAGAGATGGGTGTGAAGATATATGGATTGATTGATTTTTGTAATGTATGACATTAGCTATGTAGTTAGTTGTATGACATTCATTTTGTAATAAACTGTAATGTTTGACATTATATTTACAATTTTTCATTATGCAGATTTTGGGTTCAAGCAGTAAAAGACGACCAGTATTAAAAATACTGGGTTCAAGCAGTAAATACGACGGTCCAGTTAACAAATAAAAAAACAGACGTCTAAAACATAAACAACATCGTATTTCAGCAAACGACGTGGAATGACAATGTAAACCTCATGAGATAAAAACAACCGCCATTTGTATTTGAAAAACACGACGGTTAATCAAAATGTAAAGCCATACAAACAACAACGACGGTGAAGTTCAGAAGCTAATAATAAAAATTCACGTCGAAGTATTAAAAAAAGCGACATTTCAAAATAAATAATATGACAGTAAAGTTAAAAATCCGACGTCTAAAAGGACAACAACGGCCTCTCAGTTTAATAATTGACGTGGAAGCTCTTCTAAACGACGGTAAAACAATAATTAATGTCGTCTCAAATATTACAGACGGCGGTTTTTATATGAAAACCGAAGTTTAAGAAAGAAACCACGGCCGTATAAATATTCTTTCGGACGTAGTAATAATTAACAACGGCGGGGATCAACATTAACCGACGATAGTATTGTACTAACCACGGCGGTTTAACTTAGATAGTTGACGTTAAATTAATTACCAACGTCGGTTTCATTATATTAACTGCCGTAAGATATGTTATAAACGTCGTTATTATTTAGAAAGTGGTAAATGTTTTTTACGTCGGTGAAGTTTGATTAAGGGACATGTAATTGGCTTTATACGTCGCTATTATTATAGAAGTGACGTATAATGTATGAGAAATTTTCTTTTCTTGTGTTTTTGTAGTAATTAGACGTCGGTATCGTTGACTTTTTGCCGTGGTTCATTTATCTAACGGCGGTAACAATGGAATTTTGGACTTGTAAAGCCTTTGAGACATCACTAATTTTATGAAAGCGTCGTCTAAGGTTGTCGATTTTGCCTTTTTAAGAAGCTTTTATTGTTATTAGACGTCGGTTGTGTTAATATAAATGACGTAGTATTTATTAACAACGGCGGTTTCATTATATTAATTGCCGTAAGATATGTTATAAACATCGTTAAATTAATTATTTAGGAAGTGGTAAACGTTTTTTATGTTGGTGAAGTTTGATTAAGGGACATGTAATTGGCTTTATACGTCGCTATTATTCTAGAAGCGACGTATAATGTACGAGAAATTTTCCTTTATGTGTTTTTGTAGTAATTAGACGTCGGTATCGTTGACTTTTTGCCGTGGTTCATTTATCTGACTGCGGTAACAATGGAATTTTGGACTTGTAAAGCCTTTGAGACGTCACTAATTTTATGAAAGCGTCGTCTAAGGTTGTCGATTTTGCCTTTTTATGAAGCTTTTATTGTTATTAGACGTCGGTGTTGTTATTATAAATGACGTAGTTTTCCTTAACAACATCGGTTAATAACCGTTGTGGGTTTATGCATAATAGATGTCGGTCGATTTCACAGCGGTTTTGAATCACCCTAGACGACAGTGGATTCCCGTCGTCTATTTCGATTTGTTAGTAGTGTTAATTTAGTTTTATTTTTGTTTCTCAGGTAGTATATGTCAGATAAACTTGCTGAGATAGGCCAAAGACTTGAACGGTTAAAGAGCAACACTTTTGAGAATTCTGTATCAACTAGTGCTCAAACTAGCCGTGTAGAAGAGGACAATAGTTCTTCTAGCTCAGCGAGTGTAGATTCTTTCGATAACTCTAATTCTGAAGAAGAGATGGCAAGCAATAACGATGACAACCAAGCTTTGGAGGATTATGCGCAACCGGTTATACCAAATTCACCTTTGTGCATCTTGCTGCCTACTGAAGCTAGAAATTATGATCTCAAATCTTCACATTTTCACATGCTTCCTTCTTTTTATGGTTTACCTGACGAATATACCACACCAATTCGTTATGTATGGATGATGAGATTCCATTGATACAGAGCCAATTCCAATAGACTTATTGGAGGGTCCCATTGGCGTGCATTCGGTAGGAATTGAACCTACGAATTCGCCAATTATGAGTCGGGTGCTTTAACCATTCAGCCATGGATGCTTAGCGGGGATCCTCGTGCGTGGTGAATAACCAAATTCCAATTGAAATAAAATCTTTAGGATAAATCAATGCAATTTAGGAGGACTCAATGAAAGGACATCAAATTAAGGAATTCTACAATGTTGTGAGTGGCTTACCTTTCCGGGAGTGAGTGAAGCAAATCTGAGGATGAGGGCTGTTAACTCGCAAGTGCACGGGCCATTGGATAGTATAGCATGTGTAAGTACAAGGTCGATCCCACGAGGATTGATGATAGATTGATTCAATTTGATTCCCTGCACAAAATAGAAATGAAAAGAAAATAAATAAAACAAGAAAGAAAGAAATAAAATAAATTAACTCAAGCAAATTAGTTACCAAGTTCAATTCAGATTCACAGATTGATTCTAGCTAAAGTATGATTAAGCCATGGTGTCTGGTCCAAACCTTGTATTTCTAATTCCCTAATTAGATCCTTGTTGTTGAACCTAAATTCAGCATTAGAAATCCATTAAGCAAAGAAGAATGTTTTAAACAGCCAAGCATGTATCTAATCCCTGTTGTCGAATGTCCATACATACTCTTCATATTCATAATTCAATTCGAATTAATGCATGGTGTCTACTCTTAATTCAAACCAAGATAGCTAACATACAAGTTTTAATGGTGATCAATCATTCAAACAAGCATATTAACTTATAAGCATAATGAATAAGAACAAGAACTATAATTGAAATTTGAAAACTAATTAAACTTGAAAACTTAAGAAAAGAATTTACATTACAATGAAAAATAAATTACAACTAAGAAAAACTTAAAGGAAAATTTAGCAAAAAGATTTTGTTACAACAATTGAGAACTAAAAAGGAAAACTAAGAGAATTTGAGGGAGAGAAGGGAGAGGAGCTCTAGAGAGATATTTGAGAGCTCCCCCCCTTGGGGTGTGTTTGAAGGTTGGCCAAGCCTCCTATTTATAGGAGAAGGAAAGCATCAAACTCACATGCCAATATGCTTCTTGGTTTATTTAATTCCTTCTTTTGACAACAAGTTGTAAGAATGATCATAGCCACCTCAAGTTCACATGGGCATCCATCCTTTCATCATTTGGCTAGTTCCCACTTGATTCTTTTGCTTTCTTTATTTCTTTACACAACCCACTTCAATTATGACAAATAAACATGCTTCTTCCCCACTATCAACAATAGCACATGCATAGCTAATCATGACCAAGAACTATCAACAATAGCACATGCATAGCTAATCATGACCAAGCAATTGCAGTCAGCTCTTGGGCTCGTTTTGGGGTTGTTCCTCCATTATGAAAAATTTGGAAAAATATGGATCTTGAGGTTCTTTGAAATATATTTCCAAGCATATGCAGCCCAACTCAATGAAAAATCGAAAAGACCTTCAAATGTGATTTTTGGCCCAGTAACGCAGATGCTGCCGATTTTGACCTTAAGCTTCCAAAACTTGTATAACTTTCTCTAGAAGACTCGGAATCGTGAACCGTAAAATTCTTCAGAAACTAGACTTCCGTATCTTTCCAATGATGTATGGTTCATTATCTGGTTCTTCCTGAGCAATTACAGTCCAATCCGTGAAGTTGACTGATCTGCAGACACCGTTTTGAGCTAACTTGTCTCCAAAATGCATTTAATGAGTCATAAGCTTATTACACTGAAACAAACACAAAATAGATTAAAAGCACAAGTTTAACTCAAAAACATAACCAAATCATAAGTTAGAAGGGTACAAAATGATTCTAAATGTCAATCACATGACATTTAGAATCAATTTAGGTCTTTATTATAGGTTGTAATGGGGCCAAGGGTGTAATGTGAGTGAGAAATGAAAGGTATGGATAACACAAAGTCCAAAGAACTCACAATGTAAGAGCATAAAACAATTGTTTCCAAGACTTCGAATCATCACAATGAGGATTTTCTTTTTTCTTTTTTTTTTCTTTTTTTTTAACTTTTTTTTTTTCAAAACTCCTTATACCTCCATTTATAAGGATTCACACTCCTTTCTTTTAATTGAACAACCACCAATTTATTTTGAGGCCAATAAAGAAACCCAAAAATGAAATTTCATTCAACCACCACTTAATCACAACTTTTCTCTTTTCTTTCACCAATTGTGTGATTTTATTTTATTTTTATTTTTTTCGAAATGTAACACCTCTTCCAAAACTTAGTATGAAAAACACATCCCAATACAAGCTCAAAAGTTCCTTAGAAAGGTAAATACTTGTTTTTCAGGCTAAGGACATATAATTGGTTTAATGAAAGAAAACGTTTACATGTAGGCTCAAAATGGTTAATAATGGAAAATCATGCTTAAGAATGAATGATTTTTAAGTGTTCAACCAAATCAATGAATAATGAGATCAAACAACTTAGATGACAAGAAAATAAGAGTATGTGTATAACACTCATGAAATGAAGGACAAGGCTCAAAAGCTCACATTATATGGTTATACAAGTTTAA
Source organism: Prunus padus (assembly GCA_024362665.1). Classification (NCBI taxonomy): domain Eukaryota; kingdom Viridiplantae; phylum Streptophyta; class Magnoliopsida; order Rosales; family Rosaceae; genus Prunus; species Prunus padus. The sequence goes on along the minus strand of JANFAM010000003.1, from coordinate 1,834,789 downwards.
TTTATGCTTGATACAATTCTTTGGATTATGCAAATCCTTTAATTGGAAAATTATGAAACAAATGGCAAGTGTAAAGAAGGTTTTGAACATATCATGCTAGAACGATGCCAAAAGTTTTTTTTTTTAATTTTTTTAATTTTTAATAAAAAAAATCCAATTTTCATTTAAGTCATGCAAACATTTATCACAATCTCATCATATGTGTTCGGAAAGTGACTCAAAATAAAAACAAAGCAAGACTAAAATAAAACAGAAAACCAAAAATTTTTTTTCTTTAATTTAATTTTAAGAAAAACCAAATTTACTTACTAAACTCTAATACCCCCAAACCTAGAAATGAACATTGTCCTCAATGTTTAAAAATTAGGCACAAGTAATGTCATAACAACAATTGAAAGGTAATAAAGCAAATAAATATCACAAAATACAATAATTAAAATACAACACAAAATAAAATAATTACAAAATAAAAATTGCAAAACAACCAAATAATATATATATATATAAATAATAATAAAACGAAACAGTAAACCCTAAACACACAAGCTTACGCAAAATGAAAGCCAAAGCCCACAATTTTTGAAACCCAAACCATCGTTAAACTCGACCCACAATGAAATCCGAAGCCCACACATTTTATTTTTTAAAATTTTTAAATTTTTTGTATATGTTTTTTTACGTGGGAAGTGGATTCTGAAACGGGGGTCCATATGTCGTCTCGGGCAACGAAGCAAGAGCCACGTGTCGACACATAGAGGCGCCGCAGAGCTCAAGCGCGAAAATTACGGGCCATGAAAAGTCGTGACGACTTTGTTGAACGCGTTCGTTCAGAAAGGTCACGTCGCGACAAATTGGGAACGGTGGAAAGCCAGAAGGTTGTGGAGCTTGCGGAACGAGAGAAAAATTAGAAGCGCTAGGGTTTGACGTCTATAAAAGGAAACTAAAGGATAAAAAAAATTACAGCCACATGGAAGAGAGAAAAGAAAGACGAAAAGAGAGAGGAAAGAAAAGAAAAAAGAAGCGAGAAGAGAGAAAAAAAAGAAGCGAGAAGAAAATGTCGTCTTCTTTCCCATTTTCGTGTTAACTCGCAAGTGCACGGGCCATTGGATAGTATAGCATGTGTAAGTACGAGGTCGATCCCACGAGGACTGAGAAGTTCAAATTAGTTATGTACTTAGATTACCCAATTCTAGAAACAAGAAGTTAAGTCTAAAACAGATTTTAAAGAGAGATAGATTGACTTTGTGAAAACAAATGAAACAAAACGAAATTGCAAACAAGGGCAAAGTAAACAAGTGTATCAAAGAGTGGTTTTGAGGTTGGAAACAGATTTGGAGACTAGGGCATTCGATTCACCATAACAATCCAATTTTAGGTTATAAGGATTCAAGTGACAAGTCTAATTCAGATTCAAACATTGATTCTAGCTAAAGTATGATTAAGCCATGGTGTCTGGTCTTAACCTTGTATTCCTAATTCCCTAATTAGATCCTTGTTGTCGAACCTAAATTAAGCATTAGAAATCCATTAAGCATAAGAGAATGTTTTAAACAACAAAGCATGTATCTAATCCCTGTTGTCGAATGTCCATACATACTCATCTTATTCATAGTTCAATTGAAACAAAAGCATGAGGTGTCTACTTTAGTTTCAACCAAAATACACAAATCTCAATGGTAGCTAAGCATTCAGATTAGCATATAAGTAGACAGGCATAATGAATAAGAGCATGAATCTTGAATCAAACTTGAAACTTGGAATTTATAAACCCAGAATATTCATGTTAGGTTACATCGAAGCCCTAGTAATGGATTTAGCTACTCATAATGGGAAAGAAACATAAACAGAAATGAGAAAGCATAATGAATGTAACAAGAATAGAAAAACCCTTTTATGAAGTTCTTGTGGTGTCCAATGCTTCTCCAAGAGCTTCTCCACGCCTAATACTTCTCCAAGAATTTCCACACGTCTAGAAGAATGTATGAAGGTTAAGGAGGTGATTTGGGATGAGTTTGGGTGAGTGGTGATGGTTGAGAAAGAGGAAATTCGTAGAGAAATGGAAGGCAGACTTGCAGGGACAGTTTTGGTGATTTGAGGTCGTTTGGAGTGTTGGGTTGATGTCCTGGAGTGTCCGGGGAATTATGGGAGTGTGGAGGATGGTGTGAAGGATGTGTGTTATGGAATGAATGATGAAAATGAGTTCTCAGAGCTCTCTATATATAGGCACAAGGGATGGGTGAATCAGAATTAACAATCACTCTTCTCTTTTGGCTATTGCAGATCCCACATGCAGCTCACCCATGCTCCCACATGCAGCTATGGATACTTTTCTAGCTTTTGTAGCTCTGCATACTTTTCTAGCTTTTGTAGCTCCCACATGCAGCTCATGAATACTTTTCTAGCTTTTGCAGCTCCCACTATGCTCCCACATGCAACTCATGGAGAATCCCACCAGAAATCACATGCACAGCTCTTCATGACCAAGCAACTTCATGGGCTCACGAATTGGGCTTCCCTCAAGCAACTGATGACATTGAGCCGTCCATCTTCAAGTTCAAGATGTCATCTTTCCAACCACATGTGACTTAGGCCAATCCAAGTTCGGAGGAAGGAGTTAAAGTTGAAACAAATTGCTAACTCAGTCTGCACGTTTTTGGACCATTTTGCACATTTGGGCCCCCATTGCTACCTAAAGCTCATTTAACTGAATGACAAACATAAAAGAGATTAAAAGCACAAGTTTAACTTAAAAACATAACTAAATCATATGCTAGAAGGGTACAAAATGATATACAATTATGAACCGATCATTTCGCTCAACCTCAACCTAGCTCAACCAATTCAGACGTCGAGTCAAGGAGCGGCACCAGTGTGGATGCCCTACTTTGACTCAGCACGAGGGCCCGTGACAGTAAACGGCACAATACTCCTGGACAACGAAGTTGCCCTTGGAGTCGCAAGGAGTTTAGTGACTCCCAAAGATGCACGAGTGCTCGGGGCAAAGTGTGACAATCGAATCGTGAGTGATGGCATGGCACTGGGCGCACAAAGCACGACCACTATCGTAACTGTGAGTTATCGCCTAATTGCAAAATTCCGTGAGTTGGAGCTAGTAAGGGCTCAGTTGGCGGCATCGCAGAATTTGGTTGAGGATTGTCAAGGCGTTATAAAGGACTTGAAAAAGGATGGTGGAGTTTAATCGACGTTAGCTAGAAGGATTGCAGGCAGAGAATAAACAGCTATCAACGATGGTAGAATTGTACGCTAAAGACATGCGCACAAAGCTGGAGTCTATTGGGCAACCGGGTAAGCGCAAGCAACCAGAGCACTAGACAAGTGGTGCTCAAGCCAAAGAGTGTAGTCATAAGTGCGATCTTTGGGAGCCCAAGTGATTGGGTCCAAGAGGCTGTGCGTGAAGACCCAAAAGATGACGTCCAGAGGGCTAAACTAAAGGTTCCAATTTTGGAATCAGGAAGCGTGCCATGATGATGCTGATGTTGATGCTGATGAAGATGAAGAAGAAAAAGAAGAAGAAGAAGAAGAAGAAGAAGAAGGTTTTTTTTAAAATTTTTTTAAAAAAAAATTTATTTAAAATTTTTTTTTATATAAGTTTTTAGTGATGCAGCCTTATTTAAAATAAATTTTTTTTATTTTTTATTTTTAACACTCAGAATTAACTAACCACACCACATAAAAATTAAAATAATAATAATAAATAAATAAATAAATCACATACTATAAAACAACTAAACAGAAAAGAAAACAAAGAAGTTCCAAATTGCAATTTTATTTTCTTTTATTATTATTTTTTTAATTTTTAAAATTAATATTATTGTAAAATTAAGCTAAACCATTATTGTAAAAAAAAAATTTTATTTTAAGAACACACAATTATACAAGCAACTCTAGGATGACCAGTTAAGGGCCTCAGAAAACACAGCCAGGGGTTCCGGGAAGGTTGGAGGGGTCACAATGGTCCCGCTTAAAACCCAAACTTCTTAGACACCGAAGGTGTCGCCTAAAGAACTCTTAGACACTGCATTGACGGATACGCTCACTGGTGTTACCAAAAGTCAGCTCATATGAAAAATCTTCTTAAAATTTTTTTTTAATTTAAAATTATTATAAAAGAAACAGAAGATTAAAATTACTTAAATAATAACAATACAAGTAAAAGAGAAAGGATTGGATACTCCCCCTTGAAGCGATTAGGTCGAGCATGGATGCATTTGGAGGTCACTACTCCTCCCACTACTCCATACTTCCTATCCTTATGATTGAAGTTGCCTTCTCTCCCCTTTTATTGAGCTATCCTATATTGCTAAAACAAACACAGAAAACTTGGAAAAGAATTAAAATGATTAGGAATAACAACTGAATTGAAAAAGGAAATACAAAAGTAAAACAAGTAGGGAAAGAAAATAGAACCAAACTATGCTGTCAATCCCCGGCAACGGCGCCAAAATTTTGTTAACTAGCAAGTGCACGGGCCATTGAATAGTATAGCATGTGTAAGTACGAGGTCGATCCCACGAGGATTGATGATAGATTGATTCAATTTGATTCCCTGCACAAAATAGAAATGAAAAGAAAATAAGAAAGAAAGAAATAAAATAAATTAACTCAAGCAAATTAGTTACCAAGTTCAATTCAGATTCACAGATTGATTCTAGCTAAAGTATGATTAAGCCATGGTGTCTGGTCCAAACCTTGTATTTCTAATTCCCTAATTAGATCCTTGTTGTGGAACCTAAATTCAGCATTAGAAATCCATTAAGCAAAGAAGAATGTTTTAAACAGCCAAGCATGTATCTAATCCCTGTTGTCGAATGTCCATACATACTCTTCATATTCATAGTTCAATTCGAATTAATGCGTGGTGTCTACTCTTAATTCAAACCAAGATAGCTAACATGCAAGTTTTAATGGTGATCAATCATTCAAACAAGCATATTAACTTATAAGCATAATGAATAAGAACAAGAACTATAATTGAAACTTGAAAACTAATTAAACTTGAAAACTTAAGAAAATAATTTACATTACAATGAAAAATAAATTACATGACAGGACCTGACCCAAATTCCACTTTGGAATTTGAGCCGAACCCTGTGCGTGTCCGACACCTGGCAGATGCCGGGCACAAATGACCTAATTGCCCATCTACTACAGTTTCAAAGAAATTCAAGGTTCGACTTCTACCGAAAAATTCGGCAGAGTCTCCCCTGTAATTTGATCACTTCCAAAATCTTCACCTGTCAAACAAGTACACATTAAAACAAGCCAACTGCCAGCAAGCTTCAACAAACGTTCAAAGAGTGAATTTACATCCTAGGGCAATTCATCAGAGCCACTAACTCAGAGTTACAAAGAAAATACAGTTTGTTTACAAACGATGTCCTACAACGAGTGAGGAAGGAGCGGAGCGGGAATTCTGCCTTGTGGTGGTCTCCTAGTGCACGCCTACAGCCTGGGGGCGCAAAACATTTGAAAAGGGTGAGTGGACAAAAAGAAAGTTTTACAAGATAGCGTAAAACCATACTAACCCCCTTGTTAAAACATTAGAAAACAATTAGAGATGTAATCGTACCAGAAAGATGAGCATGTATAAAACAGAAACCAGGAATTCTCATTTAGTAACAGAAACCAATTTAATTCAATAAAAAACAATTAAAATAAGAATTTCCGAAAAGACTTTTCAATTTCCATCTAAGCGTACCCTTTTTCAATTTTCCGTCAATTCCAATATTTAACCGTCAATTCCATATCCTCGTAAGACTCGGTGACACAAAGTCGGTCCGAGCCACGTCCTCGCAAAACTTAGGAGACACATAGTCAACCTAAGCCGCGTCCTCGCTGAACTCAGGGGACACTTGGTCAGCCTGAGTCGCGTCCTCGCTCCTCACGGTTCGAGCGTCCCCGAGACTCGTGGGGCGTATAGTCATGCGCGCAGACTTAAACCGAAGGCAACAGTAGGTCCGTAGACCGGGTAATCACCAATATCAATATTTATATAATCCGTAAGAAACATAACCTTTCCGAAGGCAACATTCATTCCGAGGCAACATCTAGGGTACCAAAGGTGGTTTAAAACCTTTCATAAATCATTCATATATATAAAACAAATTCTCACCTTTCCGAGCCATTCAACTCTCACAATATTAAACATAAATATCATTTTCCAATTCAATTCCATGCTCAGAACAATGTTCATAACAAATATTTCAAATAAACGATTGAGATCAATTTCAAGCTTAAACCCGTAAATCATAAAGTTCATTTCAAGAAATCAATATTTGCTCGGAATAGAAATCATAAATGAGTATTCCAGAAAATCAATTAAATTCTATTATGCAACTTAAAGATATTATTTGGAAATAATTAAATCCATAATAAACTTTTAATAAAACAGTTATTGCATAAAACTCGTTTATAAAATAAAAGTCCACTCACTCCTGGTCCGTGCTAGCTGAACCTTTCGAAGGTACCTCCTGCGGGTCAATCTGCGCCCGGGTGCCTGATTAAATCATCATAATATTTTATTAATAAAACTGCTCAATATAATATTTAATTAAAAACCCTGACCCCCGGCTCCTAGAAGTGCGTGCACTAAATTTAAGATGATTTATATGCCCACATAAGCTTTTCCGATGCTTAGAACGGTTTAGAGTGCCTCGGGACTCAAAAAGCGTTAAGGTCCTAAAAAGTCAACTCGGGACCCCGTGGGGTCCACAACCTCGAAATCCTGATCCAGAAGTTCCTAAAAGTTCCAATCTGCTTAGGACACATGTCCCGAAAGTTTGGTCTCGATCTGACGGTCGGATTGCTCACGATCGCATAATCGGATGGTCGGATGATTTTTCGTAACCCTAACCCTAGGGTTGGCATTTTTGGAGTATCCGGGACTCGGATTCACGATCCGTCGAATCCTACACGATCCTGAAAATACGGGAACCAACATACTAAGAATTGGGACTGATCCAACGGTCTGAACACATTGAACCCGGATAGCGCGCAATAGGCGTAAATCCGTTCGACTGTCAAACGAACTCCAAATTGAAATCCGAGCACGCCTACGCGCTCGTGACAATGTAAGGATAATTTAGGAATAAAGATTGACAATTAAAAGGCAGATTCGGTAGTTCAAAAAGCGATAAATTTGTCGCTCGGACAAACTCCAAACCAAGAGCTGTACTTCCACCTACGGCTAGTTCTCGACCTCCCGAACACTTTCTTCTACTATGGGAACGTACAATTCAAACCCTAAGTGGGTCAAAACTTAACTTCAAAACTGGCTGAAACTTAACTTCGAAATTTGGTTTACCTATGCTACGAATCGATCAAAACCTACCCAACAGGCAGCTAGAGAATGAAAAATAGGTGAAGATCCATACCTTACACGTCTGATTTGGTTGCCGGAGGACGACGAACGGAGCCGGCGAAGTTTTGGGTCAAAATCGGTGATTTTCGTGAAATTCCGGCGAATCCAAGGGTTGCCGACGTCAGGGAAGGTGGGGAACAGGTCGGGGACGTGGCGGCCGACCTTCCTTGGCCGGTCTCATGGCCGGAGGTGGTGAGGGGTGGTGGTTATGGTGGATGGAGGGTTTGGTTGTAAGGAAGGAGGGGTTGTTTCGGGGAGAAAACTGATTCTGCGTTTTTTTTTTAAAAAAAAATTTTTAATTTTTAACTGCTGTCTCTGGTTAATTACCATTTTTCCCCTCGTGAACTTTCAATCGTAAAACCTTCAATATAACTCGGAATTGAGCCCACAATATACCCACGAACTCGTATCGACAAGCCCGACGTAAAAGTGTAGCTCGCTTCCCCAAATTCTTCCCCGTACGATAAAAATTAATTTTAAGCTCATTAAAATAATACTGGGGCATAAACCACTCCACTTACGGTTCAAAATTAATACGAACTTGAAGTGTCCAATTTCTTTTTCCAATTGATTTCGGATCGGGCCCAAAACTTGGTTAACATCATAATATGGTGGGTGGAATCATTTGGTGAGTTTTGAGTGAAATCAAATCACTAGAACTATGCACCATCCACCCTACTTACGGCTTGACATAAATACGAAGTTGAAGTGTCCAATTTCTTTGACCAATTGATTTCGGATCGAGCCCAAAACTTGGTCAACATCATAATACAGTGGGTGGAGTCATTTGGTGAGTTTTGAGTGAAATCCAATCCCTTGAACTGCAATGCACAAACCTCTCCAATTACGGCACGAACTTCGTACGAACTTGAATTGTCCAATTTCTTTGACCAATTGATTTCGATCGAGCCCAAAACTTGGTGAACATCGTAATATGATGGGAGGAGTCATTTGGACAGTTTTGTGTGAAATCCAATCACTAGAACTACGGAATGCACCAACGACTCCATTTATTGCATGAAATTCGTACGAACTTGAATTGCCCAATTTTTGGACCAATTCATTTCGGATGAATCCCAAAACATGGTTAACATCATAATATGGTGGGAAGAGTTATTTGGTGAGTTTTGATTGAAATCCAATCACTAGAACTATGCAATGCACCAACCAATACATTTATGGCAGTAACTTCGTACGAACTTGAAGTGCCCAATTTCTTTGATACATTGATTTCGGATCGAGCCCAAAACTTGGTAAACATCATAATATGGTGGGAGAAGTCATTTGGTGAGTTTTGAGTGAAATCCAATCACTAGAACTATGCAATGCACGACCACTCCATTTATGGCAAGAAATTCGTATTAAGTTCAATTGTCCAATTTCATTGGCCAATTCATCTCGGAATGAACCCAAAACTTGGTCAATATCATAATATGGTGGGTGGAGTCATTTGGTGAGTTTGGTTTGAAAATCAATTACTAGAACGATGCAATGCACCAACCACTCCACTTACGGTTCAAAATTAATACGAACTTGGATTGACCAATTTCTTTGACCAATTCTTTTTGGATTTAGCCCAAAACTTGGTCAACATCATAATACGGTGGCAGGAGTCATTTGGTGAGTTTTGAGTGAAATCCAATCACTAGAACTATGCAATGGACCAACCACTCCATTTATGGCATGAACTGCATTTAACTTGAAGTGTAAAATTTCTTTGACCAATTGATTTCGGATTGAGACCAAAACTTGGTCAACATCATAATATGGTGGGAGGAGTCATTTGGTGAGTTTTGAGTGAAATTCAATCACTAGAACTATGCAATGCACAACCACTCCATCTACGGCAAGAAATTCGTACGAACTTGAATTGTCCAATTTCATTGACCAATTCATTTCAGATCGAGCCCAAAACTTGGTCAACATCATAATATGGTGGGACGAGCATTTGGTGAGTTATGAGTGAAATCAAATCACAAGAACTATGCAATGCGCCATCCACTCTACTTACGGTTTGAAATTAATACTAACTTGAAGTGTCCGATTTCTTTGACCAATTGATTTCGGATGGAGCCCAAAACTTGGTCAACATCATAATACGGTGGGAGGAGTCATTTGGTAAGGTTTGAGTGAAATCGAATCACTAGAACTATCCAATGCACCAACCACTCCGTTTATGGTACGAATTTGAAGTGCCCAATTTCTTTGAGCAATTGATTTCGGATCGAGACCGAAACTTGGTCAACATCATAATGCGGTGGGAGGAGTCATTTGGTGAGTTTTGAATTAAATCCAATCACTAGAACTATGTAAGGCGCAACCACTCCATTTACGGCAAGAAATTCGTATGAACTTGAATTGTCCCAAAAAAGTTGGTCAACATCATAATATGGTGGGAGGAGTAATTTGGTGAGTTTTTAGTGAAATCCAATCACTTGAACTAGGCAATGCACAACCACTCCATTTACGGCAAGAAATTCGTACGAACTTGAATTGTCCAATTTCACTGACCAATTCATTTCGGATCGAGCCCAAAACTTGGTCAACATCATAATATGGTGGGAGGAGTCATTTGGTGAGTTTTGATTGAAATTCAATCACTAGAACGATGCAATGCACAAACCACTCCACTTACGGTTCGAAATTAATACGAACTTAAAGTGTCCAATTTCTTTTCCCAATTTATTTCGGATCGGACCCAAAACTTGGTGAACATCATAATATGGTGGGTGGAATCATTTGGTGAGTTTTGAGTGAAATCAAATGACTAGAACTATGCGCCATCCACTCTACTTATTGCTTAAAATGAATACGAACTTGAAGTGTCCAATTTCTTTGACCAATTGATTTCGGATGGAGCCCAAAACTTGGCCAACATCATAATATGGTGGGAGGAGTTATTTGTTGAGTTTTGAGTGAAATCCAATCACTAGAACTACGCAATGCACCAACCACTCTATTTGTGGCATGAACTTCATACGAACTTGAATAGCCCAATTTCGTTGACCAATTCATTTCGGATGGATCCCAAAACATGATCAACATCATAATATGGTGGGAAGAGTTATTTGGTGAGTTTTGGTTGAAATCCAATCACTAGAACTATGCAATGCACCAACCAATCCATTTATGGCATGAACTTCGTACGAACTTGAAGTGCCCAATTTCTTTGACCAATTGATTTCGGATCTAGCACAAAACTTGGTGAACATCATAAGATGTTGGGAGGAGTCATTTGGTGAGTTTTGAGTGAAATCCAATCACTAGAACTATGCAAGGCGCAACCACTCCATTTACGGCAAGAAATTCGTATGAACTTGAATTGTCCCAAAAAGTTGGTCAACATCATAATATGGTGGGAGGATTCATTTGGTGAGTTTTTAGTGAAATCCAATCACTTGAACTAGGCAATGCACAACCACTCCATTTACGGCAAGAAATTCGTACGAACTTGAATTGTCCAATTTCACTGTCCAGTTCATTTCGGATAGAGCCCAAAACTTGGTCAACATCATAATATGGTGGGAGGAGTCATTTGGTGAGTTTTGATTGAAATTCAATCACTAGAACGATGCAATGCACAAACCACTCCACTTACGGTTCGAAATTAATACGAACTTAAAGTGTCCAATTTCTTTTTCCAATTTATTTCGGATCGGGCCCAAAACTTGGTGAACATCATATTATGGTGGGTGGAATCGTTTGGTGAGTTTTGAGTGAAATCAAATCACTAGAACTCTGCGCCATCCACTCTGCTTACTGCTTGAAATAAATACGAACTTGAAGTGTCCAATTTCTTTGACCAATTGATTTCGGATGGAGCCTTATATGTACATGCCCACCTCCAAATAGCACGAGGCCTTTTGGGAGCTCACTGGCTTCGGAGTTGTGGGAACTCCGAAGTTAAGCGAGTTGTGGCTTAGAGCAATCCCAGGATGGGTGACCTCTTGGGAAGTTGCTCGTGAGTTCCCAGAAACAAACCGTGAGGGCCCGGCCCAAAGCGGACAATATCGTGCTACGGCGGAGCGATTCTGGATGTGACAATTTGGAATCGAGCCACTCTGCCGTGTGGTGCGAGTGTGCCGACGAGGACGTCGGGCCCCTAAGGGGGTGGATTGTGAGATCCCACATCGGCCAACGGAGATGGGGTGATGTGCCTTATATGTACATGCCCACCTCCAAATAGCACGAGGCCTTTTGGGAGCTCAGCCGGAGTTGTGGGAACTCCGGGTTAAGCGAGTTGTGGCTTAGAGCAATCCCAGGATGGGTGACCTCTTGGGAAGTTGCTCGTGAGTTCCCAGAAACAAAACCGTGAGGGCCCCGGCCCAAAGCGGACAATATCGTGCTACGGCGGAGCGATTCTGGGATGTGACATATTTGGTGAGTTTTGAGTGAAATCCAATCACTAGAACTATGCAATGGACCAACCACTCCATTTATGGCATGAACTTCGTACGAACTTAAAGTGTAAAATTTCTTTGACCAATTGATTTCGGATCGAGACCAAAACTTGGTCAACATCATAATATGGTGGGAGAAGTTATTTGGTGAGTTTTAAGTGAAATCCAATCACTAGAACTACACAATGCACCAACCACTCCATTTATGGCATGAACTTCGTACGAACTTGAATTGCCCAATTTCTTTGACCAATTCATTTCGGATGGATCCCAAAACATTGTCAACATCATAATATGGTGGGAAGAGTTACTTGTTGAGTTTTGATTGAAATCCAATCACTAGAACTATGCAATGCACCAACCAATCCATTTATGGCATGAACTTCATATGAACTTGAAGTGCCCAATTTCTTTGATAAATTGATTTCGGATCGAGCCCAAAACTTGGTCAACATCAAACTTGAAACTTGGAATTTATAAACCCAGAATATTCATGTTAGGTTACATCGAAGCCCTAGTAATGGATTTAGCTACTCATAATGGGAAGGAAACTTAAACAGAAATGAGAAAGCATAATGAATGTAACAAGAATAGAAAATCCCTTTTATGAAGTTCTTGTGGTGTCCAATGCTTCTCCAAGAGCTTCTCCACGCCTAATACTTCTCCAAGAACTTCCCCACGTCTAGAAGTATGTATAAAGGTTAAGGAGGTGATTTGGGATGAGTTTGGGTGAGTGGTGATGGTTGAGAAAGAGGAAATTCGTAGGGAAATGGAAGGCAGGCTTGCAGGGACAGTTTTGGTGATTTTAGGCTGTTTAGAGTGTTGGGTTGATGTCTGGAGTGTCTGGGGAATTATGGGAGTGTGGAGGATGGTGTGAAGGATGTGTGTTATGGAATGAATGATAGTGGTATTTATAAGGAGAATGAAAGGAGAATTTTGAATTGATTAATGCCTCGACCAACCACACTAATGCATTAGAAAATCAGCTTCTCTTCTTTTCTGGCTATTGCAGCTCCCACATGCAGCTCATGGATACTTTTCTAGCTTTTGTAGCTCCCACATGCAGCTCATGGATACTTTTTTTGGCTTTTGCAGCTCACCCTATGCTCCCACATGCAACTAATGGAGAATCCCACTAGAAATCACATCACATGCACAGCTCATCATGACCAAGCAACTTCATGGTCTCACGAATTGGGCTTCCCTTAAGCATCTGATGACATTGAGCCATCTATCTTCAAGTTTAGAATGTCATCTTTCCAACCACATGTCATTTGGGCCAATCTAAGTTCGGAGGAAGGAGTTAAGGCTGAAACAAATTGCTAACTCAGTCTTCACGTTTTTGGACGATCTTGCACATTTGGGCCCCCATTGCTACCTTAAGCTCAATTAACTGAATGATTCATAAAAGAGATTAAAACCACAAGTTTAACTCAAAAACATAACTAAATCATATGCTAGAAGGGTACAAAATGGTATACAATTATGAATCGATCAATAATGCCGTTTTAAATACATTATAGGGCGGTTTTATTTAAAACCGACGTGTAACTCAACTTCGCGATTGTATATAAACTCTTTCGACGCCTGACCTAAATTTTTACGTTCTATCTTACCGAGAAAATAGTTCAGTTTTCTATCCAAAAGCGGCGTGTCTGAATCTGGTCATCTTCCTCTCCATCTCGTCGTCGTCTCCAAATATCCAAGATTACGTCTGAGGCAAACATTCTTTTACCACCAAAGGGTTTTTCTTTCTCTAATTAATTTTTATCATTTTAAGTTTCTTTGGTCAAATCATTTTAAGTTTTTTATGCAAAATGATTTTGAAATAAAGTGAACGAAAACAAGACTTCGTTTTCAAAATATCCTAGTCTTGCATGTTTTTTATTAGTATCAGAAGTCACTCAAGTTCACGATATGTTAAGACGTCGTTTTTGTCTTCTTCACGACGTGTTAATTTTCTCACCACGTCGGTTAACTAAAAACTTTCTTTTGCATATATCAAGTTTGTAAAGTATCACCGACGTGGTGTTCAAATTAAAACGACGTAGAAAATAAAAACCCACATAATAAATATAGTAACACGGCGGTATTTAAATTAACCGCCTCGTTTTTATTTTATATATAACGTCGGTATGTGTATTTACCGCCTTTTTAACTAAATATTACGTCCGTTTTTGTTAAATAACCGCCGTTGTTTTATCTTGCAGGTTTTATTACTTTCTAAACATGGTTTCCAATTCTCAAACCAAGGTGGCTCAAGGTTCTAAAGCTCAAAGTAAGGACCTTCCAGCTTCAAGGAGTAAGTCACTTCCTATTTCCGGGGCACAAAGTATGGACCTTCCTGTTCAAATCAAACCCTCGAAGAAGATGAGATTTACTTCGACCGCCGAGAATGACCCTAACTCAACAACGTCATTTGATGAGGTGCCAAAGTCTGCTCGCGGTATCACCACAATGAGCCGTGTTGTGGAAAGGAATATGCATAAGGTTAAACCCGTAGTGGAGTACAATAGAAGGGGCAAACCACATGGCAAGGCTTACGAGATGCAATCGTATATTGGTGTTTTGGCACGCACCAAAGTCCCTCTTGTGGACACGAATTTTAAAAAATTGCCTAAGGATATAAGGGAGCGGCTTTGGGAAACAGTTGATAAAGCCTATGTTGTTGGGCAGGGGGGCAAGAAAATGGTGCTATCGTCTGCCGCCAAAAAATGGACGGATTTCAAGACTTCCTTAACGAGGAAATTTATCCTTCCATATAAAAATAACAAGGAAATGTTAAGTCGACCCCCTAAGCTATATGAATTCATAGAGCAATCGCAATGGGAGGCCTTTGTAACTTCAAGGCTAAGCCCCGCATTTGAGGTGGTGCATAAAGAGCGAGAAAGAGAGAAGGGAAAAATGCGAGTACAATCATAGGTTGTCTCGGAAAGGGTATGTTGGTTTGGAGGACCAATTGGAAGAAACCATGCCCATTGAAGAAATTGATCGTTCTCTTCTATGGAGGAAGGCTAGGGAAGATAAACAGGAAACATCCTGCATCCAAAGGTTGAGAAAGCTAAAAAAATCGTAAGCCACTATCACTCTGTTTTAAATTAATTTAGACGTTATATTTGTTAGCAACGTGTTAAAACGATTACAACGTCGGTATTTATTTACCGACGTTTTAAAAATTTACAACGTCATTTATTTCAAGGTATCGACGTCTGTAGTCTAAACAACGTCGGTTTATATTTTTATTTTAAATGCTTATTTTAAAAGATTAACGATCTATCTTCTTCTACTAACACACACAGACACAAAATTTCTCTTAATATCTCTCTCTTTCTCTGCAATAGATTTATAATCTAATATGCTAAAGAATGTTAAACGCTGATTTGTACGACGGTTTTTCCTTCTACCGACGTTATAAATTATTTCAACGTCGGTATTTTTTACCGCCGTAGTAAATTATATACGACGTCAGGATTTTAAATAAAATGATGTCTTATTTGTTATACAACGTCGGTTTATTTTTAAGTTATTTTTCGTTATTTTAAATTTTAACTTCACTCTCTAACATTATCTCTCTCCCTCTCTCCCTCTCTCTCTCTCTCTCTCTCTCTCTCTTTTAGGATGAATTAAAAAGCAAGTCTCCGAGGGCACTCTCTCTGTCTCTCGGTAGTAATGATATTTTGACTTTGGTATTGGGAACCCCAGAGCATGGTGGGAGAGTTAGAGGTATGGGAGTCAAGCGTTTCCCAAGTCAATTCTTCCAGCTTGCCAAAACAGAGCATGACAGACCTGACCCTAATTTCGCTTTGGAATTCGAGCCAAACCTGTTCGTGTCCGACACCTGTTAGGTGCCAGGCACAATTGACCAAATAGCCCTTTTTAAACTAAAACTCAAAAGAATAACTCTTTTTAAGGGTTGACTTAGAAAATTCGGCAGTCTCCCGTAAAATAAACATTTCCCACAATTTCCACCTGTAAATAACATAATTAGACATCCCCAAACGTTCAGCATGCACAAACATATTCACACACAACTAAAAGCATTTGAACTAAATGGCCTCCGGCCCAACAACAAACCAAACGTAAGCATTAACATCAATTCACACCTAACATTTTTATCCATTGCAAATATCAATTCTCAATAAAAACAATTTGACAAAAACATCAACCCTTCTTGCTGTCCCAATTTAAACAAAGAGAATCCTAGCCAACTGTTCAGCTATAATCATTTCAGTAGTTATTAACTTAACAAGCACATCATCAATATTAACAGCATTTCATGAAGAAATCTTACAAGTAAGGTTCATTACCAAACAAACTTCATATCTCAATATCAATCGGGTCTTAGGCCCGCATATCAATTCAGATTCAAACCCATAACCAAATTTCATAATATTCTTTCTCGTGGCTGCGCCCAGATTATTCTAGGCTGCCTACGTACCCTCCGTGAGGGATCAAGCCACACCTAGCTCTTACAAGAACTAAAGTTCGAACCATAAAGTACCTGAGTTAATATTCCTACATATTTTCAAATACTAAACTGTCCCAACTATAATCAATCAGTTAAAACCAGAATAAAGCTGAGTGGTTTCACAACGATCTCATGATTCAAGTAAACAGTTGTAAATAGTATAACATCCTTTACTTTGAAAACTCTCATTCTTTGCCTCATAAATCTGAAAGTATATAATAAAGTTCCCGCCAATAAGTATCCAAGGTCAAATCCTTAATTTCTGTTTAAAAACATCTTAAATATCAAAATACTCCTCATCCAGGTGTACCCCCAATCATATCCGTCAATGCCCAGTATCATACATGTTACATCCTCGCAGAACTCGGGAAACACAAAGTCAGCCCGAGACGCGTTATCCGTCAATTCCCAAGTATCAATCCGTCAATTCCATATATCATGTACCAGTTACATCCTCGCGACACTCAGGGATCACGTAATCAGCCTGAGGTGCGTATCCTTTGATTTTCCGTCAATTCCAATTTTTAGCCGTCAATTCCATTTCCTCGCAAGACTCGGTGACATGAAGTCTGCCCGAGCCGCGTCCTCGCAAGACTCAGGAGTCATAAAGTCAACCTGAGCCGCGTCCTCGCAAGACACTCAGGAGTCACAAAGTCAACCTGAGCTGCGTCCTGGCTAGAACGGGTGATCAGCCCGAACGCGTATCCTCGCTGAATCAGGGGACACCAAGTCCACCCGAAACGCGTCCTCGCTCCACACGGTTCGGGCGTCCCCGAGACTAGTGGGGCGTATCATAAATGACAAATCTGTTTCAAAGACAACATGAGGTACTCCTGAGGTGAGTTTGAAAACCAAATCCAAATCTGAAAATCATCACCCTTCGCCAAAAATCCATTTTCATACTTAATTATATAATATAAAATATAATACTCTCAAAATCAGTTTCCCAAATATTCAAAAGTACTCAACCATATACTCAATTATAATAGTAATAATAATAATAAAACTAAATATAAAAAAACGTAGACTTTCCTTATTTTTATTAAACTAGATATGACCATGAACTTCAATTATCAAAATAACATCCAAACCAACCATTTAATAAAATAAATAAAACCTCATCCTTTTGAACCATTCAAGTTCCACAATATTAAAACATAAATCTCATTCCCGAACCAATTCCATGCTTAGACCAATAATCATAACAATACTTCCAATAAAACAAACAAGTTCGGTTCCAAGCTTGTAACACATAAATCATAAAAGTTTATTCACGAGTATTCGATAAAACCATTTAATAAATTAAATAGCTCAGCACAATTATTTTAATAGAAACCCAACCCCCAGATCTTTAAGTGCTCCACTAGGTAGAAAGTGTCTCTAGGCCCATTTAAATCCGTTCTACCCGTTAAATCAATTTAATAATCCCCGTAATGAATTATCCGATTAAAATATTACTTTAATCCAATCCGGTCACCCTTAGGGTTTGTGACCTTCAATAGACGATCCAAGAGTTCCAAAGACTTCAATGGAGTTTATAAAGCTTATCCCAAAGGTTTGGTCTCGATCGAACGGTCGGACGATTTTTCGTAATCCTAGACCTAGGGTTGGCATTTTCGGAGTATCCGGGACTCCGATTTACGATCCGTCGAATCTTACACGGTCCTGAAATTTTCTAGATCAACATACTAAGAATTGGGACCGATCCAACGGTCCGAACACATTGAACCCGGATAACGCGCAATAGGTGTAAATTCGTTTGACTGTCATACCAACTCCAAATTGCAATCCGAGCACGCCTACGCGCTCGTGATGATGTAAGGATAATTTAGGATTAAATATGGGCAATTAAATGCGCCGGCAGATCCGGAGCCTAACAAGCGATAAAATTGGGCGTCGGTCAAACTTCAAACCAAGGGCCCTCCTTCCACATCCAACTAGTTCTCGACCTCCCGAACACATTTCTCAACTACGGGAAAATCCAATTCGAACCCTAAGTTGGTCAAAACTAAACCTCAAAAACCGGCCAAACTTTATCTCGAATTTTGATCTACCTACGCTGCTATTCGATCAACACCTACCCAACCATCAGCTAGAGCATGAAAAATAGGTGGAAAAGCATACCTCATTCGTCTCGATCGGTGGCCGGAGGAGGGAGAACGA
Organism: Prunus padus; assembly: GCA_024362665.1. NCBI lineage: Eukaryota > Viridiplantae > Streptophyta > Magnoliopsida > Rosales > Rosaceae > Prunus > Prunus padus. The sequence goes on along the minus strand of JANFAM010000003.1, from coordinate 1,816,377 downwards.
GGATGGTGAAGTTTGAGCTAAAATCCGGCCCAAAATGGCGTTTTCCGGCGACCACAGGTGGCGGCTCCAGCTGGGCAGCGGTGGAAACGAAAGAGGGCGGCGGCACGGTCTTTTTGGTACCAGCCCCGCCAAGTTTGGTGGCTGGATGAGGTGGTGGCAGCCTAAAATGGAGAGAGTTTCCTCTTCCAAAAATGAAAAACCCAGAATTTTAAGAACCAGCCCGATTACTGTAGCACGGGGGGCACTGTTGTGGTACAGTGCCGAAATCTGATTTTTTGATTTTTTTTTAATTTTAAAATTTATTTTTTTTCCTTTTCATTTCATTTCTTTAATTTATCATACTTTTGGAGCAAAAATGTCTTTTACTTGGATAATTTAAGATTTAAATATTTATTTAGGAACGGGATGTTACAGGGCAGAGTAAAGTTTGCTGACAAAATAATACAAACTGTTTTGGAGGCAGTCAGAGAAGAGAACTTGAGGAATGAGGCTAAAACATTGGAATTGTTAAAGGCTGAGAGGGAATATTTGTTCAAACAATTCAGCCAACTAATTCCCAATTTTGATCCCAGCATGCTCAAAAGTCCTATTAACCCAATTATACCAATTACCCCAACAATTGCCCCAATTACTGCACTGCCTGAAGATCAAAGCCCCAAAAATCAAATGTTTGACAAAGCAAGCTGCTCGGCTTCGACGAATGTGAGACTGATAGATTTGGATGAAGAAAATACCAAGATGAAACAAAAGAAAGATGAAACGGTAAAATCTCTAAAATTTGTGCTTTTTTTGCATTATAAATTTTAAATATACGTCGTTATTTTAATTTCCCGACGTTGGAATTGTAAAACAACGATGGTAAATATTTACTAACATCTTACGTCGGTAAATATTTACAGCAAGAACTTCATACAAACTTGAAGTGTCCAATTTCTTTGACCAATTGATTTCGGATAGAGCCCAAAACTTGGTCAACATCATCATATGGTGGGACGAGTCATTTGGGGAGTTTTGAGTGATATCCAATCACTAGAACTATGCAATGCACCAACCACTTTATTTACGGCACGAACTTCGTACGAACTTGAATTGTCCAATTTCTTTGACCAATTCATTTCGGATCGAGCCCAAAACTTGGTCAACATCATAATATGGTGGGAGGAGTCCTTTGGTGAGTTGTGAGTTAAATCCAATCACTAGAACTATGCAATGCACCAACCACTCCACTTACGGTTCGAAATTAATACGAAATGAAGTGTCCAATTTCTTTGACCAATTGATTTCGGACTGATCCCAAAACTTGGTCAACATCATAATATGGTGGGAGGAGTCATTTAGTGGGTTTTGAGTGAAATTAAATCACTAGAACTATGCAATGCACCAACCACTCCACTTACGGTTCGAAATTAATACGAAATTGAAGTGTCCAATTTCAATGACCAATTGATTTTGGATCGACCCCAAAACTTGGTAAATATCATAATATGGTGGGAGGAGTCATTTGGTGAGTTTTGAGATAAATCAAATCACAAGAACTATGGAAAGTACCAACCACTCCATTTACAGCAAGAACATCGTACCAACTTGAAGTGTCCAATTTCTTATACCAATTGATTTCGGATCGAGCCCAAAACTTGGTCAACATCATAATATGGTAGGAGGAGTCATTTGGTGAGTTTTGAGTGAAATCCAATCACTAGAACTATGCAATGCACAACCTCCATTTACGGCACGAACTTCGTATGAACTTGAATTGTCCAATTTCTTTGACTACTTCATTTTGGATCGAGGCCAAAACTTGGTCAACATTATGATATTGTGGGAGGAGTCATTTAGTAAGTTTTGAGTAAAATACAATCACAACAACTACGCAATGCACCAACCACTCCATTTACAGCAAGAACTTCGTACGAACTTGACGTCTCCAATTTCTTTGACAAATTGATTTCGAATCGAGCCCAAAACTTGGCCAACATCATAATATGGTGGGAGGAGTCATTTGGTGAGTTTTGAGTGAAATCCAATCATTAGAACTATGCAATGCACCAACCATTCCACTTACATTTCAAAATTAATACAAATTTGACGTGTCCAATTTCTTTGACCAATTGATTTCGGATCAAGCCCAAAACTTGGTCATCATCATAAGATGGTTGGGGGAGTCATATGAACTTGAAGTGTCTAACTTCATATGGTGAGAGTCATTTGGAGACTTTTCACAGAAATCCAATCACTAGAACAATGCAATGCACCAACCACTCCACTTACGGTTCGAATTAAGACGAACTCGAAGTGTCCAATTTCTTTGACCTTTTGATTTCGGATCGAGCCCAAAACATGGTCAACATCATAATATGGTGGGAGGAGTCATTAGGTTAGTTTTGAGTGAAATCCAAAAACTAAAACTATGCAATGCACAACCACTCCATTTACGGGACGAACTTCGTAGAACTTGAATTGTCCAATTTCTTTCACTAATTCATTCCAGATCGAGGCCAAAACTTGGTCAACATTATGATACTGTGGGAGGAGTCATTTAGTGAGTTTTGAGTGAAATACAATCACAACAACTACGCAATGCACCAACCACTCCATTTACAGCAAGAACTTCGTACGAGCTTGAAATTTCCAATTTCTTTGACCAATTGATTTCGGATCGAGCCCAAAACTTGGTCAACATCATAATATGGTGAGAGGAGTCATTTGGTGAGCTTTGAGTGAAATCCAATTACTAGAACTATGCAATGCACAAACCACTCCATTTACCACACGAACTTCGTACGACTTGAATTGTCCAATTTCTTTGACCAATTAATTTCGGATCGAGCCCAAAAGTTGGTCAACAACATAATATGGTGGGAGGAGTCATTTGGTGAGTTTTGAGTGAAATCCAATCAATAGAACTATGCAATGCACCAACCACCCCACTTACTGTTAGAAGTCTCCAATTTCTTTTAGCAATTGATTTCGGATTGAGCTCAAAACTTGGTCAGCACTACAGCGGGAGGAGTCATTTGATGAGTTTTAAGTGAACATCATACTATGGTGGGTGGAGTCATTTGGTGAGTTTTGAGTGAAATCAAATGACTAGAGCAATGCAATGCACCAACCACCCCACTTACTGTTAGAAATTAATACGAACTTGAAGTGTCCAATTTCTTTGACCAATTCGTTTTGGATCGAGCCCGAAACTTGGCCAACATCATAATATGTTGGGAGGAGAGTTTTGGTGAGTTTCGATTGAAATCCAATCACAAGAACTATGCAATGCACCAACCACTCCATTTATGACATGAACTTTGTACGAACTTGAAGTGCCCAATCTATTTTACCAATTGACTTGGGATCGAGCCCAAAACTTGGCCAACATCACAATATGTTGGGAGGAGTCATTTGGTGAGTTTCGATTGAAATCCAATCACTAGAACGATGCAATGCACCAACCACTCTGCTTACGGTTCAAAATTAATACGAACTTGAAGTGTGAAATTTCTTTGACCAATTGATTTCGAATCAAGCCCAAAACTTGGTCATCATCATACTATGGTGGGTGGAGTCATTTGGTGAGTTTTGAGTGAAATCGAATGACTAGAGCAATGCAATGCCCCAACCACTCCACTTACGGTTCGAAATTAATACGAACTTGAAGTGTCCAATTTCTTTGACCATTTGATTTCGGATCGAGCCCTAAACTTGGTCTGCACAGCAATATGGAGGGAGGAGTCATTTGGTGAGTTTCGCGTGAAATACAATCGCTAGAACTATACAATGCACAACCACTCCATTTAAGGCACGAACTTCGTACGAACTTAATGTGCCCAATTTCTTTGAGCAATTTATTCGGATCGAGCCCAGAACATGGTGGGAGGTGTCATTTGGTGAGTTTTGAGTGAAATCAAATCATTAGAACTATGAAATTATCCACTCCACTAACGGTATTTCGTTGACCAATTCATTTTGGATCGAGCCCAAAACTTGGTCAACATTATAATATGGTGGGGGAAGTTATTTGGTAAGTTTTGAGTGAAATCCAATCACTATAACTATGCAAAGCACCAACCACTCCATTTATGGCACAAACTTCGAACGAAATTGAATTGTCCAAATTCTTTGACCAATTGATTTCGTATTGAGCTCAAAACTTGGTCAACAGCATAATATGTTGGGAGGAGTCATTTATTAAGTTTTGAGTGAAATCCAATCTCTAGAACTATGCAATGCACCACCCACTCCACTTACGAGTCGAAATTTATACGAACTTGAAGTGTTCAATTTCTTTGACCAATTGATTTCGGATTGAACCCAAATTTGGTCAACATCATACTTTGGTGGGAGGAGTCATTTGGTTAGTTTGAGTGAAATCAAATGACTAGAACAATGCAATGCACCAACCACTCCACTTACATTTCAAAATTAATACAAACTTGAAGTGTCTAATTTCTTTGACCATTTAATTTCGGATCAAGTCCAAAACTTGGTCATCCTCATGAGATGGTGGGGGGAGTCATTTGGTAAGTTCTGAGTGAAATCCAATCACGAGAACTATGCATTGCAAAACCACCCCATTTACGGCACGAACTTCGTACGAACTTGAATTGTCCAATTTCTTTGGACAATTCATTTCGGATCGAGCACAAAACATGGTCAACGTCATAATATGGTGGGAGGAGCATTTGGTGAGTTTTGAGTCAAATCCAATCACTAGAACTATGCAATGCACCAACCACTCCATTTACGGCACGAACTTCGAACGAACTTGAATTGTCCAATTTCTTTGACCAATTGATTTCAGATCGAGCCCAAAACTTGGTCAACACCATAATATGGTGGGAGGAGTCATTTGGTGAGTGTTGTGTGAAATCCAATTGATCGGTGCATAATTACATATCATTTTGTACCCTTCTAACTTATGATTTGGTTATGTTTTTGAGTTAAACTTGTGCTTTTAATTTATTTTGTGTTTGTTTCAGTGTAATAAGCTTAAAACTCATTAAATGCATTTTGGAGACAAGTTAGCTCAAACGGTGTCTGCAGATCAGTCAACTTCACGGATTGGACTGTACTTGCTCAAGAAGAACCAGATAATGAGCCATACATCATTGGAAATATACGGAAGTCTATTTTCTGGATCATTTTACGGTTCATGATTCCGAGTCCTCTAGAGGAAGTTATGCAAGTTTTGGCAGCTTAAGGTCAAAATCGGCAGGATCTGCGTTACTGGGCCAAAAATCACATTTGAAGGTCTTTCCGATTTTTCCTTGAGCTGGGCTGCATATGCATGGAAAGATAATTCAAAGAGCTTCAAGATCCATATTTTTCCAGATTTTTCAGAATTGAGAAACAAGCCCAAAACGAGCCCAAAAGAAGACTGCAATGCATTGTCAAGCATGACATATGCATGATGAAATGTTATTGATTGTGGGAAAGTTTGGTGAAGCATATTCAATACATATAATTGGAGTGGAGTTTTGCAGCAGCCAAATGAAGTAAAAGAAGATGAAGTGGGAGTTGCAACACTAAGCTTAAAGACAAGAAGAATTGTTTTCAAATGCAATTGTGTGTTAGGTAAAGTTGGTGAATTAAGTGTTGTAAGTTGGTGAAGTGAGTTTTGTAGGTAGAAGCAATACTTAATTCAGATTTTCACTTCCCTAGGCCTATATATAGTGAGGTTCTCCAAACTTGTAAACACACCCCAAGGGGGGGAGCTCTCAAACATCTCTCTAGAGCTCCTCTCCCTTCTCTCCCTCAAATTCTCTTAGTTTTCTTTTTAGTTCTCAATTGTTGTAACAAAACCATTTTGCTTTTTAGTTGTAATTTATTTTTCATTGTAATGTAATTTCTTTTCTTTAGTTTTCAAGTTTAATTAGTTTCCAAGTTTCAATTATAGTTCTTGTTCTTATTCATTATGCTTATAAGTTAATATGCTTGTTTGAATGAATAATCACCATTAAAACTTGTATGTTAGCTATCTTGGTTTGAATTAAGAGTAGACACCATGCATTAATTCAAATTGAACTATGAATAGGAAGAGTATGTATGCAAAACCACTCCATTTACGGCACGAACTTCGTCCAAACTTTAATTGTCCAATTTCTTTGACCAATCCATTTCGAATCGAGCCCAAAACCTCGTCAACATCATAATATGGTGGGAGGAGTCATTTGGTCAGTTTTGAGTCAAATCCAATAACTAAAACTATGCAATGCACCAACCACTCCATTTACAGCATGAACTTCGAATGAACTTGAAGTGTCCAATTTCTTTGACCAATCCATTTCGTATCGAGCCCAAAACTTGGTCAACATCATAATATGGTGGGAGGAGTCTTTTGCTGAGTTTTGAGTGATATCCAATCACTAGAACTATGCAATGCACAACCACTCCATTTACGGCACGAACTTCGTACTAACTTGAAATATCCAATTTCTTTGGCCAATTGATTTCGGACCGAGCCCAAAACTTGGTCAACATCATAATATGGTGGGAGGAGTCATTTGGTGAGTTTTGAGTAAAATTCAATCCCAAGAACTATGCAATGCACAACCATTCCATTTACGGCGCGAACTTCGTAGGAACTTGAATTGTTTAATTTCTTTGACCAATCCATTTCGGATCTAGCCCAAAACTTGGTCAACCACATAATTTGGTGGGAAGAGTCATTTGGTGAATGTATTGAAATCGAATCACTGGAACGATGCAATGCACCAACCACTCCACTTACGGATTGAAATTAATACGAACTTGAAGTGTCCAATTTCTTTGACCATTTGATTTCGAATCGAACCCAAAACTTGGTCAACATCATAATATGGTGGGAGGAGTCATTTGGTAAGTTTTGAGTGAAATCCAATCACTAGAACTATGCAATACACCAACCACTCCATTTACGGCACGAACTTCAAACGAACTTGAAGTGTCCAATTTCTTCGACCAATTGATTTCATATCGAGCACCAAACTTGGTGAACATCTTAATATGGTGGGAGGAGTCATTTGGAGAGTTTTGAGTGAAATCCAATCACTAGAACTATGCAATGCACCAACCACTCCATTTACGGCACGAACTTCATCCAAACTTGAAGTGTCCAATTTCTTTGACCAGTTGATTTCGGATCGAGCCCAAAACTTGGTGAACAACACAATATGGTGGGAGGAGTCATTTAATGAGTTTTTAGTAAAATCCAATGAATTTAATTCTGCAATGCACCAACCATTCCACTTACGGTTTGAAATTAATACGAAATTGAAGTGTCCAATTTCTTTGACCAATTGATTTCGGATCGAGCCCAAAACTTGGTCAACAACATAATATGGTGGGAGGAGTCATTTGGTGAGTTTTCAGAGAAATCCAATCACAAGAACTATGCAAAGCACCAACCACTCCATTTACGGCAAGAACTTCGTACGAACTTGAAGTGTCCAATTTCTTTCACCAATTGATTTCGGATCGAGCCCAAAACTTGGTCAACATCATCATATGGTGGGACGAGTCATTTGGGGAGTTTTGAGTGATATCCAATCGCTAGAACTGTGCAAAGCACCAACCACTCCGTTTACAGCAAGAACTTCGTACTAACTTGAAGTGTCCAATTTCTTTGACCAATCGATTTCGGATCGAGCCCAAAACTTGGTCAACAACATAATATGGTGGGACGAGTCATTTGCCGAGTTTTGGGTGATATCCAATCACTTGAACTATGCAACGCACAAACCACTCCATTTACGGCACGCACATCGTACGAACTTTAAGTGTCTAACTTCTTCGACCAATTTATTTCGGATCGAGCCCAAAACAGGGTCAATATCGCAATGCACCAACCACCACTCCATTTACGGCATGAACTTCGTACGAACTTGAAGTGTCTAATTTCTTTGACCAATTGATTTCGGATCGAAGCCAAAACTTGGTCAACATTATGATATTGTGGGAGGAGTCATTTGGTGAGTTTTGAGTGAAATCCAATAACTAGAACTATACAAAGCACCAACCACCCCATTTACAGCACGAACTTCATACGTACTTGACTTGTCCAATTTCTTTAACCAATTGATTTCGGATCTAGCCCAAAACTAAGTCAACATCATAACATGGTGGGAGGAGTCATTTGGTGAGTTTTGAGTGATATCCAATCACTAGAAAAATGCAATGCACCAACCACTCCACTTACGGTTCGAAATTAATAATAACATGAAGTGTCCAATTTCTAAGACCAATTGATTTCGCATCAAGTCCAAAACTTGGTCATCATCATAATATGGTGGGGGGAGTCATTTGGTAAGTTTTGAATGAAATAAAATCACTAGAACTATGCAATGCATAACCACTCCATTTACGCCACGAATTTCGAACGGATTTACGCCTTTTGCGCGTTATCCGGGTTCGATGTGTGCGGACCGTCAGATTGGTCCCAATTCTTAGTATGTTGTTCCCCGTATTTCTAGGAATGTATAGGATTTGACGGATCGTGATTCGGAGCCCCGGATGCTTCGGATCAATGACTTGAAGTTAGGATTAAACCGTAATTGTCCGATCGTGCGATCGTGAGCAATCCGGCCGTCCGATCATGACCAAACTTTGTGGACCTGTTCTTTAAGCCGTAGTGAACATGTAGGAACCTTCGGATGTAAGTTTGGAGGTCATGGGACCCACATGCCCGGTTTGACCTATTCGGGTTAGTTTGACCAAGTTTGACCAGGGTTGACTGAGCGTCTCCCGAGGTCGGTTTGTCTCCTAACGAACGTCATTGACCTTAGAATTCTTCGTACAATGTTTTGGTACACTTGATTCGAGTTTGGTTAGGGTTGACTTTTAAGGTTATCGCTTCGGTCCGGTTGTTAATCTTAATCCTCGTATTCTTGATTAGGTTCTCAAGCTTCTCGTGATCATCAGGCGGGACCCTATCCGGGTCAGGCAGTGTGGGACTATCTGTGAGTGGACTTTGTTTTCAAACGAGCATGATTTTAAGGAATTGAATGCGATGCATATAAATGAGATTTAAATATTGTTTTAAATCTTGATTTGACTTTGGATGGATTTATTATGATTGAATTGATATTTGAGGGTTATATATAACTTGGGTTGCCGATTTGTTTGTGGGGCCCTGTTGGCTATATTTTATTTTTATGCTTATCTTTAAGTATTGATTTTGGGACAAGTCAAGCGTCCGGTAGTATTTACGCACGGATTTGGGGTACGGTGGGAATTTAATTGAGTTTATGGTTTTGTTGGGTTTCTGACTTTAATAATTTATCGTTACGAACGTCGTGGGTTATACCTTATATCTTTTTGAGAAACTTATACCTATACTTTGAATTAAGTATTTGGGTGGTAAGGTTTGGACGTTAGTATAGTCCGGTTGATTATGTATTCGGTTTTGATGTTTAAACCTTATGAATTATAATTACTTATACTTTGATTATATATATATGTGTATATATATACATATAGATCAACTTGGAAGGATTATGTCGGATTAATGGGACCAACAAGAAAATATGTCGGATTACTGGGGCTAACGAGAATATATGTCGGATTAATGGGAATTGATCATATGTATATTTATATATATCTACTTTGAATATATATATATATATATATATATATATATATATATATATCTACTTTGAATATAATTATGTATATCTACTTTGATATGGAGTTTTGGGACATACATGCATACGGGATTGGACTTTCGGTTATATTTTAATGAATCACTATTTATGTTGTTTTAAAGTATGAACTTAAGGGATGTCAGTTATAATGGGAATTTCGAATGCTTGAGTTTGAGTTATTGTATTTTAAAGGATAGTTATGTTTTGTATATATATATACCTATATTTTGAGTAATATGTTTCGAGGTTCGGACTTTATATTTTTAAAAGGGATTGTACCTATACTATGTTTTGGAGCATATGTTTTACTTGGGGTTCGACTTGACGTTCTCTTGACTTAGGTTTTGGATACGATTTGATTATGCATTTTCAGTGATTATGACATTTTAATGGTTTATGGATTGTTACGCCGTCATTTGATGCTTGTGTCTATTTTAACTATAGAATTGTATGTTTGGGACGGTGATGTCCTTATCTTGAATATATATGATGTTATTGGATTGTTGGACTTATATATGTCCTGGTGTGTGATATTTTGGGGTTCGGGTACATGTGGTTGAATATGTATATATTGATTATCGTGTAGCGATGGATTTGAGTGCAGTTGGCACTTTGTTATGTACCTCCCCCTACTATTCTGATATGGTTACTGATTTATGGTTCGATCTGGTGCATACCTTAACGGGGTGTAGCTGTAGACTCTTAATTGAGTAGTTTAGTCTGCGCGTATGACTCGTTTCGGACGTATGGGTATTGAGGATTCTGCCATACGGGCCGGGTAGCTTAGTCCATTTTTGGGACGGCTTGACCCTAGGCACGAGGTCATTGTGATGCCGACCCGTTGTCCAGTTAAATCCTGGGCACGAGTCACATCAGTAATGTTGTCCCGGTGTCCAGTCAAATGATCCCCTGTTGGATTGTTTTTCCCTGGTACTTGTATTTGGTGTTGAGGGTTTATTATACCTTTATGTATATGTTAGTACCTTCGTATTCGTATTTCTTTTAGTAAGGATCCTTCCTTGCTTGTCGTGCTTGCGAGCAGGTGGTTGTCAGAGTATGGGATTGAAAGGGAAACAGTACTATGATATGACTATTGTGTTATTATATTGAAATTATTGGAATTTGAAAGACTACTTATATAAATGATTTCATATGCATGGTTTGCATTGTTTTGAAATGGTGGGGTTAGTACATTGATTTAAGTATGTAAACCTTGTTTTTGTCCACTCACACTCTTTCTGTTTTGCGCCCCCCAAGCCGTAGTCATGCTTCGATACTGTCCGGCCAAGCGCTTCTCTTCTTGAGCGTCGACTTGAATGTAGGACTTCGTGTCCCGTATCTTTAACTTTATTTCCGCTGTTTAAACTTGAATACTCTTAGTTGCTCTGTTATTGCCCTTTAGGGTTGAACTTATTGGCCGGAGGCCTGTTATGTATTTTGTAATGCATGCTGGCTGTTGGGATATTCTTAATCTACTGTTTTTGAACAGGTTGGAACTTTTGGGTTTGTTTGTTTTTGTGGGGAGACTCTGCCCGATTTTTTCGGTAGAAGTCTTGAACCCTTTATCTTTTTGTCTCGGGAAGAGGGATTCTGTTAGTGTGTGGGCCCGACATAGGTTGATGTCGGAACTTCCACAGGGTCTGAGTAGGGTTCCGGGGCAGAATTCGGGTCAGGTCTTGTCATCCAATCACTAGAACGATGCAATGCACGAACCACTCTGCTTACGGTTCAAAATTAATACGAACTTCAAATGTGAAATTTCTTTGACCAATTGATTTCAGAACAAGCCCAAAACTTGGTCAACATCAAAATATGGTGGGATGAGTTATTTAGTGAGTTTTGAGTGAAATCCAATCATTAGAACTATGCAATGCACCAACCACTCCACTTACGGTTCGAAATAAATACGAACTTGAATTGTCCAATTTCTTTGACCAATTCATTTTAGATCGAGCCCAAAACTTGGTTAACATCATAATATCGTGGGAGGAGTCATTTGGTGAGTTTTGAGTGAAATCCAATCACTAAAACTACGGAATGCACCAACCACTCCATTTACGCCACGAACTTCATATGAACCTGAATTGTCCAATTTCTTTGACCAATTCATTCCGGATCGAGCCCAAAATTTGGTCGACATCATAATATGGTGGGACGAGTAATTTGGTGAGTTTTGAGTGAAATCCAATCACTAGAACTACACAATGCACCAACCACTCCAACTACGGTTTTAAATAAATACGAACTTGAATTGTCCAATTTCATTGACCAATTAATTTCGGATCGAGCCCAAAACTTGGTCAACATCATAATATGGTGGGAGGAGTCATTTGGTGAGTTTTGAGTGAAATCCAATCAATAGAACTATGGAATGCACCAACCACTCAATTTATGCCACAAACTTCGTACGAACTTGAATTATCCAATTTCTTTGACCAATTCATTTCAGATCAAGCCCAAAACTTGGTCAACATAATAATATGGTGGGAGGAGTCATTTGGTGAGTTTTGAGTGAAATCCAATCTCTAGAACTGTGCAATGCACCAACCACTCCACTTACGGTTCAAAATTAATACCAACTTGAAGTGTCCAATTTCCTTGACCAATTGATTTCGAATCGAACCCAAAACTTGGTCAACATCATAATATGGTGGGAGGAGTCATTTAGTGAGTTTTGAATGAAATCCATTCACTAGAACTATGTAATGGACCAACCACTCCATTTATGCCATGAACTTCGTACGAAATTGAATTGTCCAATTTCTTTGACCAATTCATTTTGCATCGAGTCCATAACTTGGTCAATGTCATAATACAGGGGGAGGAGCCATTTTGTGAGTTTTGAGTGAAATCCAATTACTTGAACTATGCAAAGCATCAACCACTCCATTTACGGCACGAACTTCGTACGAACATGAAGTGTCCAACTTCTTTGACCAATTGATTTCGGATCGAGCCCAAAACTTGGTCAACATCATAACAAGGTGGGAGGAGTCATTTGGTGTGTTTTGAGTGAAATTTCATCACTAGAACTATGCAATGCACCAACCACTCCACTTACGTTTCAAAATAATAACGAACTTGAATTGTCCAATTTCTTTGACCAATTCATTTCGGATCGGGCCCAAAACATGGACGACATCATAATATGGAGGGAGGAGTCATTTGGTGAGTTTTGAGTGAAATCCATTCACTAGAACTACGCAATGCACCAACCACTCCATTTGTGGCACGAACTTCGTACGAAATTGAATTGTCCAATTTCTTTGGCCAATTCATTTCGGATCGAGCCCGAAACTTGGTCAACATCATAATAAGGTGGGAGGAGTCATTTGGTGAGTCTTGAGTGAAATGCAATGACTAGAACTATACAATGCACCATCCACTGCATTTACGCCACCAACTTCGTACGAACTAGAAGTGTCCAATTTCTTTGACCAATTGATTTTGGATCGAGCCCAAAACTTGGTCAGCATCATAATATGGTGGGAGGAGACATTTGGTGAGTTTTGAGTGAAATCCAATCACTACAACTACGCAATGCACAAACCACTCCAGTTACGGCACGAACTTCGTATGAACTTGAAGTGTCCAATTTCTTTGACCAATTGATTTCGAATCGAGCCCAAAACTTGGTCAACATCATAATATGGTGGGAGGAGTCATTTGGTGAGTTTTGATTGAAATCCAATCACTGGAAAGATGCAATGCACCAACCACTCCACTTACGGATCGAAATTAATACGAACTTGAAGTGTCCAATATCTTTGACCAATTGATTTCGGATCAAGCCCAAAACTTGGTCAACCACGTATTGTGGTGGGAGGAGCCATTTGGTGAGTTTTGAGTGAAATCCAATCACTAGAACTATGGAATGCAGCAACCACTCCATTTACGGCACAAATTTCATACGAACTTGAAGTGTCCAATTTTTTTGACCAATTGTTTTCGAACGGAGCCCAAAGCTTGGTCAACATCATAATATGGTGGTAGGTATCCAATCACTAGAACGATGCAAAGCACCAACCACTCCACTTACGGTTCGAAATTAAAACGAACTTGAACTATCCAATTTCTTTGACCAATTGATTTCAGAATGAGCCCAAAACTTGGTGAACATCATACTACAGTGGGAAGAGTCATTTGGTGGGTTTTGAATGAAATCCAATCACTAGAACTATGCAACTCACAACCCCTCAATTTACGGCAAGCCCAAAACTTGTTCAACACCATAATATGGTGGGGGGAGTCATTTGGTAAGTTTTGAGTGAAAACAAATCACTAGAACTATGCAATGCACAACCACTCCATTTACGCCACGAATTCGTACGAACTTGACTTGTCCAATTTCTTTGACCAATTAATTTCGGATCGCGTCCAAAACTTGGTCAACCCCGTAATATGGTGGAAGGAGTCATTTGGTGAGTTTTGAGTGAAATCCAATCTATAGAACAATGCAATACTAGAACTATGCAATGCACCAACCCCTCCGGTTATGGTTCGAAATTCATACGATCTTGAAGTGTCCAATTTCTTTGACCAATTGATTTCGTATTAAGCCCAAAACTTGGTCAAGAGCATAAAATGGTGGGAGGAGTCATTTAGTGAGTTTTGAGTGAAATCCAATCACTAGAACTATGCAATGCAACAATCACTCCACTTACGATTCGAAATTAATACGAACTTGAAGTGTTCAATATCTTTGACAAATTGATTTCGGATCAAGCCCAAAACTTGGTCATCATCATAATATGGTGGGTGAGTCATTTGGTAAGTTTTGAGTGAAATCCAATCCCTAGAACTATGCAATGCACAACCACTCCATTTACGCCACGAATTCATACGAACTTGACTTGTCCAATTTCTTTGACCAATTAATTTCGGATCGCGTCCAAAACTTGGTCAACACCGTAATATGGTGGAAGGAGTCATTTGGTGAGTTTTGGGTGAAATCCTATCTATAGAACAATGCAATACACCAACAACTCCACTTACGGTTCAAATTAATACTAACTTGAAGTGTCCAATTTCTTTGACCAATTGATTTCGGGTCGAGCCCAAAACTTGGTCAACACCATAATATGGTGGGAGGAGTCATTTGGTGAGTTTTGTGTGAAATCCAATCACTATAACGATGCAATGCACCAACCCCTCCAGTTACGGTTTGAAATTCATACGATCTTGAATTGTCCAATTTCTTCGACCAATTGATTTCGTATTGAGCCCAAAACTTGGTCAACAACATCAAATGGTGGGAGGAGTCATTTAGTGAGTTTTGAGTGAAATCCAATCACTAGAACTATGCAATGCACCAATCACTCCACTTACGATTCGAAATTAATACAAACTTGAAGTGTTCAATAGGTTTGACCAATTGATTTCGGATCAAGCCCAAAACTTGGTCATCATCATAATATGGTGGGGGGAGTCTCCAATTTCTTTGAGCAATTGATTTCGGACCGACCTCAAAACTTGGTCAACACTACAGCGGGAGGAGTCATTTGCTGAGTTTTGAGTGAAATCCACTCACTACAACTATGCAATGCACCAACCACTCCACTTACGATTCGAAATTAATACAAACTTGAAGTGTTCAATTTCTTTGACCAATTGATTTCTGATTGAGCCCAAAACTTTTTCAACACTAGAACTATGCAATGCACCACCCACACCACTTACAATTCAAAATTAATACGAACTTGAAGTGTTCAATTTGTTTGACCAATTGATTTCGGATCGAACCCAAAACTTGGTCAACATCATACTATGGTGGGAGGAGTCATTTGGTGAGTTTTGAGTGAAATCCAATCACTAGAACTATGCAATGCACAACAACTCCATTTACGCCACGAACTTCGTACGAAATCCAATCATAAAATGAGTAGAGCAATGCAATGCACCAACCACTCCCCTTACGATTCGAAATTAATACGAACTTGAAGAGTTCAATTTGTTTGACAAATTGATTTCAGATCGAGCCCAAAACATGGTCATCATCATAATATGGTGGGTGGAGTCATTTGGTGAGTTTTGAGTGAAATCAAATGACTAGAGCAACGCAATGCACCAACCACTCCACTTACGATTCGAAATTAATACAAACATGAAGTGTCCAATTTATTTTGGATCAGGCCCAAAACTTGGTCATCATCATAATATGTTGGGGTGAGTCATTTGGTAAGTTTTGAGTGAAATCCAATCACTAGAACTATGCAATGCACAACCACTCCATTTACGCCACGAACTTCGTACGAAATCCAATCATAAAATGACTAGAGCAATGCAATGCACCAACTACTCCACTTATGATTCGAAATTAATACGAACTTGAAATGTTGAATTTGTTTGACCAATTGATTTCGGATTGAGCCCAAAACTTGGTCAACATCATACTATGGTGGGTGGAGACATTTGGTGAGTGTTGAGTGCACTAGAGCAATGCATTGCACCAACCACTCCAATTACGGTCCGAAATAAATATTAACTTGAAGTGTCCAATTTCTTTGACCAATTCATTTTGGATTGAGCCCAAAACTTGGTCAACATCATAATATGGTGGGAGGAGTCGTTTGGTGAGTTTCGATTGAAATCCAATCACTAGAACGATGCAATGCACGAAATTAATACGAACTTGAAGTGTGAAATTTATTTGACCAATCGATTTCGGATCAAGTCCAAAACTTGGTCAACATCATAATATGGAGGGCAGAGTTATTTGGTGAGTTTTGAGTGAAATCCAATCACAAGAACTATTTAATGCACCAACCACTCCATTTATGGCACGAACTTCGTACGAACATGAAGTGCCCAATTTCTTTTACCAATTGATTTCGGATTGAGCCCAAAACTTGGTCAACATCACAATATGGTGGGAGTAGCCATTTGTTGAGTTTTGAGTGACATCCAATCACTAGAACTATGCAATGCACAACCACTCCATTTAAAGTGCCCAATTTCTTTGAGCAATTGATCTCGGATCGAGCCCAGAACATGGTCAACATCATAAAATGGTGGGAAGAGTCATTTGGAGAGTTTTGAGTGAAATCCAATGACTAGAACTTTGCAATGCTCCAAACACTCCATTTACGGTGCGAAGTTCGTACAAACTAGAATTGTCAAATTTGTTGGACCAATTCATTTTGGATCGAGCCCAAAACTTGGTCAACATCATAATATGTTGGGAGGAGTCATTTGGTGATTTTTGATTGAAATCCAATCACAAGAACTATGCAATGCACCAACCACTCCATTTATGGCACGAACTTCGTGTTAACTTGAAGTGCACAATTTCTTTGACCAATTGATTTCGGATAGAGCCCAAAACATGATCAACATCATAATACGGTGGGAGGATTCATTTCGTGAGTTTTGAGTGAAATCCAATCACTAGAACTACGCAATGCACCAACCACTCCATTTATTCTGCGAACTTCGTCCGATTGAGCCCAAAACTTGGTCAACATCTTAATATGGAGGGAGGTGTCATTTGGTGAGTTTTGAGTGACATCAAATCATTAGAACTATGCAATTCACCATCCACTCCACTTACGGTCCAAAATTAATACGAACTTGCAGTGTCCAAATTCGTTGACCAATGGATTTCGCAAAGAGCCCAAAACTTGGTCATCATCATAATATGTCGGGAGGAGTCATTTGGTAAGTTTTGAGTGAAATCCAATCACTAGAACTTTGCAATGCACAACCACTCCATTTACGGCACGAACTTCATACGAACTTGAATTGTCCAATTTCTTTGACCAATCCTTTTCGGATTTAGCCCAAAACTTGGTCAACATCATAATATGGTGGGAGGAGTCATTTGTTGAGTTTTGAGTGAATTCCAATCTCTAGAACAATGTAATGCACCAACCACTGCAAATACGGTTCGAACTTAATACGAACTTGAAGTGTTCAATTTTTTTGACCAATTGATTTCGGATTGATCCGAAAACTTGGTCAACATCATAATATGGTGGGAGGATTCATTTGGGGAGTTTTGAGTGAAATCCAATCACTAGAACTATGCAATGCACAACCACTCCATTTACGGCACGAACTTCATACGAACTTGATGTGCCCAATTTCTTTGAGCAATTGATTTTGGATCGAGCCCAAAACTTGGTCAACATCATAATATGGTAGGAGGAGTCATTTGGTGAGTTTCGATTGAAATCCAATCAATAGAACGATGCAATGCACCAACCACTCTACTTACGGTTCGAAATTAATATGAACTTGAAGTGTCCAATTTCTTTTACCAATTGATTTCAGATCGAGCCCAAAACTTGGTCAACATCATACTATATTGGGTGGAGTCATTCAGTGAGTTTTGCGTGAAATCAAATGACTAGAGCAATGCAATGCACCAACCACTCCACTTACAGTTCGAAATTAATACGAACTTGAAGTGTCCAATTGCTTTGACCAATTGATTTCGGATCGAGCCCTAAAGTTGGTCTGCACCATAATATGGAGGGAGGAGTCATTTGGTGAGTTTTGAAGTGTTCAATTTTTTTGACCAATTGATTTCGGATCGAGTACTAAACTTGGTCTACACCATAATATGGTGGGCGGAGTCATTTGGTAAGTTTTGAGTGAAATCCAATCACTAGAACTATGTGATCGGTGCATAATTACATATCGTTTTGTACCCTTCTAACTTATGATTTGGTTATGTTTTTGAGTTAAACTTGTACTTTTAATCTATTTTGTGTTTGTTTCAGTATAATAAGCTTAAAACTCATTAAATGCATTTTGGAGACAAGTTAGCTCAAAACGGTGTTTGCAGATCAGTCAACTTCATGGATTGGACTGTACTTGCTCAAGAAGAACCAGATAATGAGCCATACATCATTGGAATGATACGGAAGTCTATTTTCTGGAGAATTTTATGGTTCTTGATTCCGAGTCCTCTAGAGGAAGTTATACAAGTTTTGGGAGCTTAAGGTCAAAATCGGCAGGATCTGCGTTACTGGGCCAAAATGACATTTGAAGGTCTTTCCGATTTTTCCTTGAGCTGGGCTGCATATGCTTAGAAAGATAATTCAAAGAAATTCAAGATCCATATTTTTCCAGATTTTTCAGTACAGAGGAACAAGCCCAAAACGAGCCCAAAAGCAGAATGCAATGCATTGTCATGCATGACATATGCATGAGCTAATTTATTTTAGTGGGGAAGTTAGGTAAAGTTGGTGAATTGAGTGTTGTAAGTTGGTGAAGTGAGTGTTGTAGGTAGATGCAATACTCAATTCAGAATTTTACTTCCCTTAAGCCTATATATAGTGAGGTTCTCCAAACTTGTAAACACACCCCAAAGGGGGGAGCTCTCAAACATCTCTCTAGAGCTCCTCTCCCTTCTCTCCCTCAACTGTGCTAAATTTTCCTTTAAGTTTTTATTAGTTGTAATTTATTTTTCATTGTAATGTAATTTCTTTTCTTTAGTTTTCAAGTTTAATTAGTTTCCAAGTTTCAATTATAGTTCTTGTTCTTATTCATTATGCTTATAAGTTAATATGCTTGTTTGAATGAGTGATCACCATTAAAACTTGTATGTTAGCTATCTTGGTTTGAATTAAGAGTAGACACCATGCATTAATTCAAATTGAACTATGATACACGCTTGGTTGTTTAAAACATTCTTCTTTGCTTAATGGATTTCAAATGCTTAATTTAGGTTCGACAACAAGGATATAATTAGGGAGTTAGGAATACAAGGTTAGGACCAGAAACCATGGCTTAATCATACTTTAGCTAGAATCAATCTATGAATCTAAATTGAACTTGATAACTAATTTGCTTGAGTTAATTTCTTTTCTTTCTTTCTTGTTTTATTTATTTTCTTTTGGTTTTCTATTTTGTGCAGGGAATCAAATTGAATCAATCTATCATCAATCCTCGTGAGATCGACCTCGTACTTACACATGCTATACTACCCAACGCCTCATGCACTTACGAGTTAACAAAATTTTGTTTCGGTTGAAATCCAATCAATAGAACAATGCAATCCACCAACCACTCTGATTACAGTTCGAAATTAATACGAACTTAAAGTGTCCAATTTCTTTGACCAATTGATTTCGGATCGAGCCCAAAACTTGGTCGACATCATACTATGTTGGGTGGAGTGATTCGGTGAGTTTTGAGTGAAATCAAATGACTAGAGCAATGCAATGCACCAACCACTCCACTTACGGTTCGAAATTAATACGAACTTGAAGTGTCCAATTTCTTTGATCAATTCATTTCGGATCGAGCCCTACAGTTGGTCTGCACCATAATATGGAGGGAGGAGTCATTTGGTGAGTTTTGCGTGAAATACAATCGCTAGAACTATGCAATGCACCAACCCCTCCACTTACGGTTCGAAATTCATACGATCTTGAAGTGTTCAATTTTTTTGACTAATTGATTTCGGATCGAGTACTAAACTTGGTCTACATCGTAATATGGTGGGAGGAGTCATTTGGTGAGTTTTCAGTGAAATCCAATCACTTGAACTATGCAATGCACAACCACTCCATTTACGGCACGAACTTCGTACGAACTTGATGTGCCCAATTTCTTTGAGCAACTGATTTCGGATCGAGACCAAAACACGGTCAACATCACAATATGGTGGGAGGAATCATTTGGTAAGTTTTGAATGAAATCCAATCACTAGAACTTTGCAATGCTCCAACCACCCCATTTACGGCACGAACTTCGTACGAACTTGATGTGTCCAATTTCTTGGACCAATTCATTTTGGATCGAGCCCAAAACTTGGTCAACATCATAATATGGTGGGAGGCGTCATTTGGTGAGTTTCGATTGAAATCCAATCACTAGAACGATGCAATGCACCAACCACTCTGCTTACGTTTCAAAATTAATACGAACTTGAAGTGTGAAATTTCTTTGACCAATTGATTTCGGATCAAGCCCAAAACTTGGTCAACATCATAATACGGTGGGAGGAGTTACTTGGTGAGTTTTGAGTGAAATCCAATCACAAGAATGATGCAATGCACCAACCACTCTGCTTACGGTTCGAAATTAAAACGAACATGAAGTGTGAAATTTCATTCACCAATTGATTTCGGATCAAGCCCAAAACTTGGTCAACATCTTAATATGTTGGGAGGTGTCATTTGGTGAGTTTTGAGTGAAATCAAATCATTAGAACTATGCAATTCACCAACCACGCCACTTACGATTCGAAATTCATACGGACTTGAAGTGTCCAATTTCATTGACCAATTCATTTCAGATAGAGCCCAAAACTAGGTCAACATCATAATATGCTGGGATGAGTCATTTGGTGAGTTTTGAGTGAAATGCAATCACCAAAACTTTGCAATGCGCAACCACTCCATTTACGGCACGAACTTCATACGAACTTGAATTCTCCAATTTCTTTGACCAATCCATTTCGGATTTAGCCCAAAACTTGGTCAACATCATAATATGGTGGGAGGAGTCATTTGGTGAGTTTTGAGTGAAATCCAATTATTACAACTATGCAATGCAAAACCACTCCTTCTACGGGACGAACTTCGTACAAACTTAATGTGCCCAATTTCTTTGAGCAATTGATTTCGGATCGAGCCCAGAATATGGTCAACATCATAATATGGTGGGAGGAATCATTTGGTGAGTTTTGAATGAAATCCAATCACAAGAACTTTGCAATGCTCCAACCACTCCATTTACGGCACGAACTTGAATTGTCCAATTTCTGGGAGATCAAGCCCAAAACTTGGTCAACATCATAATATGGTGGGATGAGTCATTTGGTGAGTTTCGATTGAAATCCAATCACTAGAACGATGCAAAGCACCAACCACTTTGCTTACGGTTCGAAACTAATACGAACTTGAAGTGTGAAATTTCTTTGACCAATTGCTTTCGGATCGAGCCCTAAACTTGGTCTAAACCATAATATGGTGGGAGGAGTCATTTGGTGAGTTTTGTGTGAAATCCAATCACTAGAACTATGCAATGCACCAACCCCTCCACTTTCAGTTCGAAATTCATACGATGTTGAAGTGTCCAATTTTTTTGACGAATTGATTTCGGATCGAGCCCTAAACTTGGTCTACACCATAATATGGTGGGAGGAGTCATTTGGAGAGTTTTGTGTGAAATCCAATCACTAGAACTATGCAATGCACAGACCACTCGACTTAAGGTTCGAAATTAATACGAATTTGAAGTGTCAATTTCTTTGACCAATTTATTTCGGATCGAGCCCAAAACTTGGTCAACATCATACTATGGTGGCAGGGGTCAAGTGGTGAGTTTTGAGTGAAATCAAATGACTAGGGCAATGCAATGCACCAACCACTCCAGTTACGGTTCGAAATTAATACGAACTTGAAGTGTCCAATTTCTTTGACCAATTGATTTTGGATCAGGCCCAAAACTTGGTCATCATCATAATATGGTGGGGGGAGTCATTTGGTAAGTTTTGAGTGAAATCCAATCACTAGAACTATGCAAAGCACCAACCACTCCATTTACGGCACGAACTTTGTACGAAATTGAATTGTCCAATTTCTTTGACCAATTTATTTCATATTGAGCTAAAAACTTGTTCAACAGCATAATATGTTGGGAGGAGTCATTTATTAAGTTTTGAGTAAAATCCAATCACCAGAACTATGCAATGCACCACCCACTCCACTTACAAATTCCAAATTAATACAAACTTGAAGTGTACAATTTCTTTGACCAATTAATTTCGGATCAAGCCCAAAACTTGGTCATCATCATAGGATGGTGGGGGGAGTAATTTGGTAAGTTTTGAGTGATATCCAATCAAGAGAACTATGCATTGCAAAATCACACCATTTACGCCACGAACTTCGAACGAACTTGAACTGTCCAATTTCTTTGACCAATTGATTTCGGATGGAGCCCAAAACTTGGCAAACATCATAATATGGTGGGAGGTGTCATTTGGTGATTTTTGAGTGAAATCAAATCATTAGAGCTATGTAATTCACCATCCACTCCACTTACGGTTCGAAATTAATACGAACTTGAAGTGTCCAATTTCGTTGACCAATTGATTTCGGATTGAGCCCAAAACACGGTCAAAATCATAATATTCTGGGAGGAGTCATTTGGTGAGTTTTGAGAGAAATCCAATCACTAGAACTTTGCAATGCGCAACCGCTTCATTTACGGCACGAACTTTGCACGAACTTGAATTTTCCAATTTCTTTGACCAATCCATTTCGGATGTAGCCCTAAAGTTGGTCAACATCATAATTTGGTGGGAGGAGTCATTTAGGTGAGTTTTGAGTGAAATCCAATCACTAGAACTATGTAATGCACGGCCTACGGTTCGAAACTAATACAAAATTGAAGTGTGAAATTTCTTTGACCAATTAATTGTGGATCAAGCCCAAGACTTGGTCAACATCATAATACGGTGGGAGGAGTTATTTTGTGAGTTTTGAGTGAAATCTAATCACAAGAACTATGCAATGCACCAACACTCCATTTATGGCAGGAACTTTGTGCGAACTTGAAGTGCCCAATTTCTTTGACCAATTGATTTCGGATCCAGCCCAAAACATGATCAACATCATAATATGGTGGGAGGAGTCATTTAGTGAGTTTTGATTGAAATCCAATCACTAGAACTATGGAATGCAATAACAACTCCATATACGCCGCGAACTTTGTCAGAACCTGAATTGTCCAATTTCTTTGACCAATTCATTTGGGATCGAGCCCAAAACTTGGTCAACGTCTTAATATGGTGGGAGGTGTCATTTGGTGAGTTTTGAGTGAAATCAAATCATTAGAACTATGAAATTCACCATCCACTCCACTTACGGTTCGAAATTAATACGAACTTGAAGTGTCCAATTTCGTTGAACAATTGATTTCAGATAGAGCCCAAAACTCGGCCAACATCATAATATGCTGGGAGGAGTCATTTGGTGAGTTTTGAGTGAAATCCAATCACTAGAACTTTGCAATGCACAACCACTCCTTTTACGGCCCGAACTTCGTATGAACTTGAATTTTCCAATTTCTTTGACCAATCCATTTCGGATTTAGCCCAAAACTCGGCCAACATCATAATATGCTGGGAGGAGTCATTTGGTGAGTTTTGAGTGAAATCCAATCACTAGAACTTTGCAATGCACAACCACTCCTTTTACGGCACGAACTTCGTATGAACTTGAATTTTCCAATTTCTTTGACCAATGCATTTCGGATCGTTCCCAAAACATGGTCAACATAATATGGTGGGAGGAGTCATTTGGTGAGTTTTGAGTAAAATCCAATCACTAGAACGATGCAAAGCAACAACCACCCCATTTACAGCACGAACTTCGTACGAACTTGAAGTGTCCAATTTCTTTGACCAATAGATTTTGTATTGAGCTCAAACCGGGGTCAACATCATAATATGGTAGGGTAATCATTTCCGGACTTTTGTGTGAAATCCAATCACTTGAACTATGCAATGCACCAACCACTGCACCTACGGTTCGAACTTAATACGAACTTGAAGTGTCAAATTTCTTTGACCAATTGAATTCGGATTCAACCCAAAACTTGGTAAATATCATAATATCTCGGGAGGAGTCATTTGGTGAGTTTTGACTGAAATTCAATTACTAGAACTATGCAATGCACAACCACTCCATTTACGGTACGAACCTCTTATGAACTTGATGTGCCCAATTTCTTTGAGGAATTGATTTCGAATCGAGCCCAGAACATGGTCAACATCATAATATTGTGGGAGGAGTCTTTTAGTGAGTTTTGAGAGAAATCCAAACACTAGAACTTTGCAATGCTCCAACCACTTCATTTACGGCACGAACTTCGTACGAACTTGAATTGTCCAATTTCTTGGACCAATTGATTTTGGATCGAGCCCAAAACTTGGTCAACAAAGTATTATGGTGGGAGGAGTCATTTGATGAGTTTTGAGTGAAATCCAATCACTACAACTATGCAATGCACCAACCACTACATTTGTTGCACGAACTTCGTAGATCTTGAAGTGCCCAATCTCTTTTACCAATTGACTTCGGAACTATCCCAAAACTTGGCCAACATCATAATATGGTGGGAGGAGTAATTTGGTGGGTTTTGAGTGAAATCCAATCACTAGAACTATGGAGTGCACAACCACTCCTTTTGCGGCAGGAACTTCGAGTGTGAAATTTCTATGCCCAATTGATTTCGGATCGAGCACAAAACATGGTCAACATCATAATATGGTGGGAGGAGTCGTTTAGTGAGTTTTGAGAGAAATCCAATCACTAGAACCATGCAATGCACAACCACTTCATTTACGGCACGAACTTCGTACGAACTTCAATTGTCCAATTTCGTTGACCAATCGATTTTGGATCGTGCCCCAAACATGGTCAACATCATAATATGGTGGGAGGAATCATTTGGTGAGTTTTGAATGAAATCCAATCACTAGAACTCTGCAATGGACAACCACTCCATCTACGGCACAAACTTCGTACGAAGTTGAAGTGTGCAATTTCTTTGACCAATTGATTTCGGACCGAGCCCAAAACGTGGTCAACATCATAATTTGGTGAGATGAGTCATTGGGTGAGTTTTGAGTGAAATCCAATAACTAGAACTATGCAATGCCAACCACTCCTTTTACGGCACGAACTTCGTACGAACTTGAATTTTCCAATTTCTTTGACCAATTGATTACGGATCTATCGCAAAACTTAGTCAACGTCATAATATTTTGAGAGGAGTCATTCAGTGACTTTTGATTGAAATGCAATCACTAGAACTATGCAATGGACAACCACTCCATTTACGACACGAACTTTGTACGAACTTTAATTGTTCAATTTCTTTGACCAATCCATTTCGGATCGAGCCCAAAACTTGGTCAACATCATAATATAGTGGGAGGAGTCATTTTGTGAGTTTTGAATGAAATCCAATCACTATGCAATGCACAACCACTCCATTTAAGGCAGGAACTTCGAACAAACTTGAATTGTCCAATTTCTTTGACCAATCCAATTTGGATCGAGCCCAAAACTTGGTCAACATCATAATATGGTGGGAGGAGTCATTTGGTGAGTTTTGAGTTAAATCCAATCACTAGACCTATGCAATGCTCCAACCACTCCACTTACGGTTCGAAATTAATACGAACTTCAAGTGTCCAATTTCTTTGACCAATTGATTTCGGATAGATCTCAAAACTCGGTCAACATCATAATATGGTGGAAGGAGTCATTTGGGGAGTTTTGAGTAAAATCCAATTACTGGAACTATGCAATGCAAAACCAGCCCATTTACAGCACGAAATTCGTACGAACTTCAAGTGTCCAATTTCTTTGACCAATTGATTTCGGAACGAGCCCAAAACTTGGTCAACATCATAATATTTTGAGAGGAGTCATTCGGTGAGTTTTGATTGAAATCAAATCACTAGAACTATGCAATGGACAACCACTCCCTTTACAGCACGAACTTAGTACGAAGTTGAAGTGTGCAATTTCTTTGACGAATTGATTTCGGACCGAGCCCAAAACTTGGTCAACATCATAATATGGTGAGAGGAGTCATTCGGTGGGTTTTGAGTGAAATCCAATCACTAGAACTATGCAATGCACAACCACCCCATTTACAGCACGAACTTCGTACGAACTTGAAGTGTCCAATTTCTTTGACAAATTGAATTCGGAACGAGCCCAAAACATGGTCAACATCATAATATTTTGAGAGGTGTCATTCGGTGAGTTTTTATTGAAATCCAATTACTAGAACTATGCAATAAACAACCACTCCCTTTACAACATGAACTTCGTACGAAGTTGAAGTGTGCAATTTCTTTGACCAATTGATTTCGGACCGAGCCCAAAACTTGTTCAACATCATAATATGGTGAGAGGAGTCATTCAGTGAGTTTTGAGTGAAATCCAATCACTAGAACTATGCAATGCACAACCACTCCATTTACGGAACCAACTTCGTACTAACTTGAAGTGTCCAATTTGTTTGACCAATCCATTCCGGATCGAGCCCAAAACTTGGTCAATACCACAATTTGGTGGGAGGAGTCGTTTAGTGAGTTTTCGGTGAAATCCAATCACTAGACCTAAGCAATGCACAACCACTCCATTTACGGCGCAAACTTCGTACGAACTTTAATTGTTAAATTTCTTTGACCAATCCATTTTGGATCGAGCCCAAAACTGGTCAACATCGTAATATGGTGGGAGGAGTCATTTGGTGAGTTTTGAGTGAAATCCAATCACTAGAACTATGCAATGCACCAACCACTCCATTTACGGCACGAACTTCGCATTTAACTTTAATTGTTAAATTTCTTTGACCAATCCATTTTGGATCGAGCCCAAAACTTAGTCAACATCATAATGTGGTGGGAGGAGTCATTTGGTGAGTTTTGAGTGAAATCCAATCACTAGAACTATGCAATGCACCAAGCACTCCACTTACGGTACGAAATTAATACAAACTTGAAGTGTGAAATTTCTTTGACCAATTGATTACGGATCTATCCCAAAACTTAGTCAACATCATAATATTTTGAGAGGAGTCATTCAGTGAGTTTTGATTGAAATCCATTCACGAGAACTATGCAATGGACAACCACTCCATTTACGGCACGAACTTCGTACGAACTTGAATTGTCCAATTTCTTTGACCAATCCATTTCGGATCGTGCCCAAAACATGGTCAACATCAGAATATGGTGGGAGAAGTCATTTGGTGAGTTTTATGTGAAATCAAATCACTAGAACTATGCAATGCTCAACCACTCCATTTACAGCATGAACTTCGTACGAACTTGAAGTGTCCAATTTCTTTGACCAATTGGTTTCGGACCGAGCCCAAAACTTGGTCAATATCGTAATATGGTGCGAGGAGTCATTTGTAGAATTTTGAGTGAAATCCAATCACTAGAACTATGCATTGCACAACCACTCCATTTAAGGCATGGACTTCGTACGAACTTGAATTGTCCAATTACTTTGAGCAATTCATTTCGGATCGAGTCCAAAACGTGGTCAACATCATAATACGGAGGAAGGACTCATTCGGTGAGTTTTGAGTGAAATCCAATTTCTAGAACTATGCAATGAAACAACCACTCCACTTACGGTATGAAATGAGTACGAACTTGAATTGTCCAATTTCTTTGACCAATTCGTTTCGGATGTAGCTCAAAACATGGTCAACATCATAATATGATGGGAGGAATGATTTGTTGAGTTTTGAGTGAATTCCAATGACTAGAACTACGCAATGCTCCAACCACTCCACTTACGGTTCGAAATTAATACGAACTTCAAGTGTCTGATTTCTTTGACCAATCCATTTCGGATCGAGCCCAAAAACTTGGTCAACATCATAATATGGTGGGAGGAGTTATTTGCAGACTTTTGAGTAAAATTTAATCACAACAACTATGCATTGCACAACCACTCCATTTACGTCATGAACTTCATACAAACTTGAATTGTCCAATTACTTTGACCAATTGGTTTCGGACCAAGCCCAAAACATGGTCAACATCATAATATGGAGGGAGGAATCATTTGTTGAGTTTTGAGTGAAATCCAATCACTAGAACTATGCAATGCACCAACCAATCCACCTACGGTACGAAATTAATACGAACTTGAAGTGTCCAATTTCTTTGACCAATTGATTTCAAATCTAGCCTAAATCTTGGTCGACATCATAATATGGTGGGAGGAGTCATTTGTTGAGTTTTTGGTGATATGCAATCACTATAAGTATATGCACTATCCACTCCACTTACGGTTCGAAATTAAGACGGTGGGAGAAGTGATTTGGTGAGTTTGGAGTGAAATCCAATCACTAGAACTATGCAATGGACAACCACTCCATTTACGGCACGAACTTCGTATGAACTTGAATTGTCCAATTTCTTTGACCAATCCATTTCGGATCGAGCACAAAACTTGGTCAACACCATAATATGGTGCAAGGAGTCATTTGGGAAGTTTTGAGTGAAATCCAATCACTAGAACTATGAATGCACAACCACTCTATTTACGGCACGAACTTTGTACGAACTTGAATTGTCCAATTTCATTGACCAATTCATTTCGGATTGAGCCCAAAACTTGGTTAACATCATATTATAGTGTGCGGAGTCATTTGGTGAGTTTTGAGTGAAATCCAATCACTAGAACTTTGCAATGCACCAACAACTCCATTTATGGCAAGAACTTCGTACGAACTTGAATTGTCCAATCTCTTTGACCAATCCATTTCGGATTGAGCCCAAAACTTGGTCAACATCATAATATGGTGGGAGGAGTGATTTGGTGAGTTTTGAGTGAAATCCAATCACAAGAATTATGCAATGCTCCAACCACTCCACTTGCGGTTCGAAATTAATACGAACTTCAAGTGTCCGATTTCTTTGACCAATCCATTTCGGATAGTGCCCAAAACTTGGTCAACATCATAATATGGTGGGAGGAGTCATTTGCTGAGTTTTGAGTGAAATCCAATCACTAGAACAACGCAATGCTCGAACCACTCCACTTACGGTTCGAAATTAATACGAACTTCAAGTGTCCGATATCTTTGAGCAATTCATTTCGGATCGAGCCCAAAACAGGGTCAACATCATAATACGGTGGAAGGAGTCATTTGCTGAGTTTTGAGTGAAATCCAATTACTAGAACTATGCAATGCACCAACCACTTCCCTTACAGTACGAAATTAGTACGAACTTG
Source organism: Prunus padus (assembly GCA_024362665.1). Classification (NCBI taxonomy): domain Eukaryota; kingdom Viridiplantae; phylum Streptophyta; class Magnoliopsida; order Rosales; family Rosaceae; genus Prunus; species Prunus padus. Next base: position 1,787,024 of record JANFAM010000003.1, on the reverse strand, counting down.
AAGTGCACAATTTTCTTTGACCAATTCGTTTCAGACGTAGCCCAAAACTTGGTCAACATCATAATATGGTGGGAGGAGTGATTTGGTGAGTTTTGAGTGTAATCCAATCACTAGAACTACGCAACGTTCCAACCACTCCACTTGCGGTTTGATATTAATACGAACTTCAAGTGTCCGATTTCTTTGACCAATCCATTTCGGATCGAGCCCAAAACATTGTCAACATCATAATATGGTGGGAGGAGTGATTTGGTGAGTTTTGAGTGAAATCCAATCACTAGAACTACGCAATGCTCCAACCACTCCACTTACGGTTCGAAATTAATATGAACTTCAAGTGTCCGATTTCTTTGACCAATCCATTTCGGATCGATCTCAAAACTTGGTCAACATCATAATATGGTGGCAGGACTCATTTGCAGACTTTTGAGTGAAATTTAATCACTAGAACTATGCAATGCACAACCACTCCATTTACGTCATGAACTTCGTATGAACTTGAATTGTCCAATTACTTTGACCATTTCATTTCGGAATGAGCCCAAAACTTGGTCAACATCATAATATGGTGCGAGGAGTCATTTGGAGAATGTTGAGTGAAATCCAATCCCTAGAACTATATAATGCACAACCACTTCATTTACGGCATGAAGTTCGTACGAACTTGAATTGTCCAATTACTTTGACCAATTCATTTCGGATCGAGCCCAAAACTTGGCCAACGTCATAATATGGTGGAAGGAGTCATTTGGTGAGTTTTGAGTGGAATCCAATTACTAGAACTATGCAATGCACCAACCACCACACTTACGGTACGAAATTACTACGAACTTGAAGTGTCCAATTGCTTTGACCAATTCGTTTCGGATGTAGCCCAAAACTTGGTCAACATCATAATATGGTGGGAGGAGTGATTTGGTGAGTTTTGAGTGAAATCCAATCACTAGAACTACACAATGCTCCAACCACTCCACTTGCGGTTCGAAATTAATACGAACTTCAAGTGTCCGATTTGTTTCACCAATCCATTTAGGATCGAGCCCAAAACATGGTCAACATCATAATATGGAGGGAGGAGTCATTTGTTGAGTTTTGAGTGAAATCCAATCACTAGAACTATGCAATGTACCAACCACTCCACCTACGGTACGAAATTAATACGAACTAGAAGTGTCCAATTTCTTTGACCAATTGATTTCACATCTAGCCTAAATCTTGGTCGACATCATAATATGGTGGGAGGAGTCATTTGTTGAGTTTTTGGTGATATCTAATCACTATAACTATATGCACCATCCACTCCACTTCCGGTTCGAAATTAAGACTGTGGGAGGAGTGATTTGGTGAGTTTGGAGTGAAATCCAATCACTAGAACTATGCAATGCACAACCACTCCATTTAGAGTACGAACTTTGTACGAACTTGAATTGTCCAATTTCTTTGACCAATTTATTTCGGATTGAGCTCAAAACTTGGTCAACATCATAACATAGGAGTGATTTGGTGAGTTTTGAGTGAAATCCAATCACTAGAACTACGCAATGCTCCAACCACTCCACTTGCGGTTCGAAATTAATACGAACTACAAGTGTCCAATTTCTTTCACCAATCCATTTCGGATCGAGCCCAAAACATGGTCAACATAATAATATGGTGGGAGGAGTCATTTGATGAGTTTTGAGTGAAATCCAATCACTAGAACAACGCAATGCCCCAACCACTCTACTTACGGTTCGAAATTAATACGAACTTCAAGTGTCCGATTTCTTTTACCAATCCATTTCGGATCGAGCACAAAACTTGGTCAACATCATAATATGGTGCGAGGAGTCATTTGGAGAGTTTTGAGTGAATTCCAGTCACTAGAACTATGCAATGCACAACCACTCCATTTACGGCATGAACTTCGTACGAACTTGAATTATCCAATTACATTGAGCAATTCATTTCGGATCGAGCCCAAAACATGCTCAATATCATAATACGGTGGAAGGAGTCATTTGTTGAGTTTTGAGTGAAATCCAATCTCTAGAACTATGCACTGCACCATCCACTCCACTTATGGTACGAATTTCACACGAACTTGAAGTGTCCAATTTCTATGACCAATTGATTTCGGATCTAGCCTAAATCTTGGTCAACATCATAATATGGTGGGAGGAGTCATTTGCTGACTTTTGAGTGAAATCCAATCACTAGAACTATTCAATGCCCAACCACTCCATTTACAGTACGAACTTCGTACGAACTTGAAGTGTCCAATTTCTTTGACCAATTGATTTCGAAACGAGCCCAAAACTAGGTCAACATCGTAATATGGAGGGAGGACTCCTTCGCCTAGTTTTGAGTGAAATCCTATCCCCAGAAGTACGCAATGCTCCAACCACTCCACTTAAGTTTCGTAATTAATACGCACTTCAAGTGTCCGATTTCTTTGACCAATCCAGTTCGGATCGAGCCCAAAACTTGGTCAACACCATAATATTGTTTGAGGAGTCATTTGGAGAGTTTTAAGTGAAATCCAATCACTAGAACTCTGTAATGCACCAACCACTGCACTTACGGTTTGAAATTATTACGAACTTGAATTGTCCAATTTTGTTGACCAATTGACTTCGGATTGAGCCCAAAACTCGGTCAACATCATAATATGGTGGGAGGAGTCGTTTGGTGAGTTTTAGGTGAAATCAAATCACTAGAACTATGCAATGCACCAACCACTCCACTTACGGTTCCAAATTAATACGAACTTGAATTGTCCAATTTCTTTTACCAATTGATTTCGGATCGACCCCAAAACTTGGTCAACATCATAATATGGTGGAAGGAGTCATTTGGTGAGTTTTGAGTGAAATCAAATCACTAGAACTATGCAGTGCGCCATCCACTCTACTTACGGTTTGAAATTAATACTAACTTGAAGTGTCCAATTTCGTTGAACAATTGATTTCGGATCGATCCCAAAACTTGGTCAAAATCGTAAAATGGTGGGAGGAGTCATTTGGTGAGTTTTGAGTGAAATTCAATCACTAGAACTATGCAATGCACAATCACTCCATTTACGGCACGAACTTCGTACAAACTTGAAGTGTCCTATTTCTTTGACTAATTGATTTCGGATCGAGCCCAAAACTTGGTTAACATCATAATATGGTGGGAGGAGTGATTTGGTGAGTTTTGAGTGAAATCCAATCACTAGAGCAACGCAGTGCTCCAACCACTCCACTTACGGTTCGAAATTAATACGAACTTCAAGTGTCCGATTTCTTTGACCAATCCATTTCGGATCGAGCCCAAAACTTGGTCAACATCATAATATGGTGGGAGGAGTCATTTGCTGAGTTTTGAGTGAAATCCAATCACTAGAACTATGCAATGCCAACCACTCCATTTACAGCACAAACTTCGTACGAACTTGAATTGTCCAATTTCTTTGACCAATCCATTTCGGATCGAGCCCAAAACTTGGTCAACATCATATTATGGTGGGAGGAGTCGTTTGGTGAGTTTTAAGTGAAATCAAATCACTAGAATTATGCAATGCACCATGCACTCCACTGACGGTTCGAAGTTCGTACGAACTTGAAGTGTCCAATTTCTTTGACCAATTGATTTCGAATCGAGCCCAAAACAAGGTCAATATCATAATATGGTGGGATGAGTCATTTGTTGAGTTTTGAGTGAAATTCGATTGTTAACTCGCAAGTGTACTGGCCAATTTGTTGTATAGCAAGACAAGTACGAGGTCGTACCCACGAGGACTGAGAAGTTCAAATTAGTTATGTACTTAGATTACCCAATTCAAGAAACAAGAAGTTAAGTCTAAAACAGAATTAGAGAGAGATTGAGTTTAAAAACAAATGAAACAAAACGAAATTGCAACAAATGCAAAGTAAACAAGTGTATCAAAGAGTGGTTTTGAGGTTGGAAACAAATTTGGAGACTGGGGCATTCGATTCACCTTAACAATCCAATTCTAGGTTATAAGGATTCAAGTGACAAGCCTAATTCAGATTCAAAGATTGATTCTAGCTAAGGTATGATTAAGCCATGGTGTTTGATCCTAACCTTGTATTTCCAATTCCCTAATTAAGCCCTTATTGTCGAACTTAAATCGAGCATTAGAAATCCATTAAGCATAGAAGAATGTTTTAAACAACCAAGCATGTAACTAATCCCTATTGGCGAATGTCCATACATACTCATCTTATTCATAGTTCAATTAGAATTAAGGCATGTGGTGTCTAGTCTTAAGTCCAACCAAAATACACAAATCTGGAGTGTTTGAGGAAATTCGCAGTCATACCTCCAACACCATAGAGTTGCCAAGAGAGGTGATCAATCAGTGTGTAAAGTGGAAGTTATAGCTCAAAGGCACACGGCTTCAAAGCAAACACACTCAAACCTTGAAGAAAGAACATGCTTCGACTCTAATTCTAGCAGATTGCACTCAATCACTCGGAACCTATGGTTTTATTTTCTCCAGCAAGCATAAGTGAGTATATGACAGAGAAGCACAATTTTTGGTTAGATCTCATGAAAGGAATCAAATACTAAGAATAGAGATACACACATACTTACCAGCACCCATGAATATATACTCAAAGATCAGGTAGGTCTTTCACAAAGTTATAATGAAAGGCTAAAGGTTAGGGGAAATGGAAGAATTGGAAGGAAAAACAAGTAACTTAAGAACATACCAAGGTTGCATTCTACATTGATCTGCAAGGTATCATTGATTTATAATGGCATAGATGCAAACTTGATGGTATCACTTGGCATAGAACTTATTTTTCACACTTAGATCATATCAAAACACTTTCTCTTTTATCTTTCTCAATTTCTGATTTGATCTGCTTCTTCTTTTCATTGCATAGATTCACACCCCAATTTTCTTTCATGTACATGGCAAAAACTTCCTTGCTTCAAACTTCATCTTGACAAACCTTGGTAGATTCCTAAGCTATAGGGTGTGGCTGCAATAGGTTAAATATCTCACATTGAGATACAAAGGTAGGGGAATGATGAGGGTGATAGAAGAAAAAGGCTTGTAGTGTTTGGCTTCAAGAGGGCTGATGGAACACACATAAGGTTATGATAGAAAGAAAGCATTTACCATTAAGCACACATAGCCTAGCATCACTTCAATGAGTTCATTCATGAGTGAGAGCAAGCACATGGTATCTGCAAAAGAGAATCATCCTTAGTATTCAATGAAACAATGAGATCATTTAGAGTGAATTGAAGAAATAAGTAGGGATGAGAATTAGGAACACTTTAAACCCTCTCAAGAAAGCAAATAGGCTCGATATAGCTCACTAGGGTAGTCTCCACTATTCTCCTTCAAGAATTTGAGCATGGTCCTTTAGTCACCAGAATTCTAAGAGCAAAAGCTTTATGAAGTGCAAAAATTCTGATATGAAAACCTCAATGGCAGCTCCATAGCACTGATTGCATGACATTCTTTAAAAAAAAAATTAGTGACAAACGAAAACAAATTAAAAACCTCCCCCCCCACACTTGAATTGAACATTGTCCTCAATGTTTGAATCCTTGTAAAGAATGATAGAGAACATGTAATTAATAAAATGGAAAGGTAAGAAAGGATTTAAAGAAACTCCCCTTTGATGCGATTAGGTCGACCGCTATCAAACACCTTCTTCTCAAACACATGGGTTGCCTCCCAAGAAGCGCCTTAGTTACTGTCTTGGCAAGACATTAAGCAACCAACTAAGTTGATGGTATGAAGGGAAGTTGATCCACCACATGTCCAGTTTGAATGCTAGTTGAAATTCCCTCATGGAATGGCTTTAAATGTTGTCCATTTACTTTGAAAGTCGAGCCATTTTTAGGGTTTTGAATCTCTACAGCTCCATAGGGAGAAACATTGACAACGGTGAATGGGCCAAACCACCTAGACTTCAATTTTCCTGGAAAGAGACGCAAACGTGAGTTAAACAAAAGAACTGTCATACATTTGGCGAACTCTTTCCGTTGAATGTTTCTGTCATGGTATCTCTTGGTTCGTTCTTTGTAAAGCTTTGCATTCTCATAAGACTCATGTCTTAACTCCTCCAATTCATTTAGCTGAAACTTCCTAGCTTCACCTGCCTTGTCTAGATCAAAATTCAATTTCTTGATGGCCCAAAGAGCTTTGTGTTCAAGCAGCATTGGCAGGTGACAAGCTTTTCCGAACACAAGACGATATGGGCTCATTCCAATGAGAGTCTTATATGCAGTCCTATAAGCCCATAATGCATCATTGAGCTTGGCAGACCAATCTTTCCTTGTATGGTTCACAACCTTCTCTAGGATATGCTTAATTTCTCTATTGCTTATCTCTACTTGGCCAGAAGTTTGAGGATGATATGGAGTAAAGACTCGATGGGTGATGTTGTACCTTTTCATGAGTGCTTCGAATGGCTTGTTATAGAAGTGGCTGCCTCCATCACTAATGACAGCCCTTGGAGTTCCAAACCCTATGAAGATATTGTCCCTCAAGAATTTAAGCACAACCTTGTGATCGTTGGTTTTGGTTGGTATGGCTTCTACCCATTTAGACACATAATCAACAGCAACAAGTATGTAGGTGTAACCAAATGAAGATGGGAATGCTCCCATGAAATCAATACCCCACACATCAAAGAGTTCCACAATGAGTATGTTGTTCAATGGCATTTTTGATTCCTGCGGCTTATGTTCCCCATTCTTTGACACCTATCACACTTAACACAAAAATTAAACGCATCTTTGAATAGAGTGGGCCAAAAGAAACCAGATTGCAGAATTTTAAGTGCAGTTTTCTTAGCTCCAAAGTGACCTCCACAAGCCAATTCGTGGCTATGCTTAAGTATGCTTTCTTGCTCTTCTTCTGGAACACACCTTCTAATGAGTTGATCAGGGCAATGCTTGAATAAGAATGGTTCATCCCAAATATAGTATTTCACCATGGAAAAGAACTTCTTCTTGCCCTGAGAAGTTAGATCATTTCTAATAACACCACAAGCAAGATAATTAACAAAATCAGCATACCATAGCAAAGTCAGAAGCATCACACATTATTTCAAATGGTAAAGACCAATCCGGAGCCATGATAATAGGGGCTGAAGTTAGCTCCTTCCTCAAGGTAGTAAAAGCTTCTATGCAAGATTCATCAAACTCAAAAACAACATCTTTAGCAAGAAGATTTGATCGGTGCATAATTACATATCATTTTGTACCCTTCTAACTTATGATTTGGTTATGTTTTTGAGTTAAACTTGTGCTTTTAATCTATTTTGTGTTTGTTTCAGTGTAATAAGCTTGGGACTCACTTAATGCATTTTGGAGTCAAGTTAGCTCAAAACGGTGTCTGCAGATCAGTCAACTTCACGGATTGGACTGTACTTGCTCAAGAAGAACCAGATAATGAGCCATACATCATTGGAAAGATACGGAAGTCTAGTTTCTGTAGCATTTTACGGTTCATGATTCCGAGTCTTCTAGATGAAGTTATGCAAGTTTGGGCAACTTAAGGTCAAATTCGGCAGCATCTGCGTTACTGGGCCAAAAAATGACTTTTGAAGGCCTTCCCGATTTTTCCTTGAGTTGGGCTGCATATGCTTGGAAAGATAAGACAAAGAGCTGCAAGATCCATATTTTTCCAGATTTGTTAGAGTGAAGGAACAAGCCCAAATCGAGCCCACAAGCTGACTGCAATGCATTGTCATGCATGAGCTAATCATTTTAGTGGGGAAGTTAGGTAAAGTTGGTGAATTGAGTGGTGTAAGTTGGTGAAGTGAGTGTGGTTAGTAAACTCAATTGTATAATCAGATTTATACTTCCCCTAGGCCTATAAATAGTGAGGTTCTCCAAACTTGTAAACACACCCCAAGGGGGGGAGCTCTCAAACATCTCTCTAGAGCTCCTCTCCCTTCTCTCCCTCAAATTCTCTTAGTTTTCTTTTAGTTCTCAATTGTTGTAACAAAACCATTTTGCTTTTTAGTTGTAATTTATTTTCCATTGTAATGTAATTTCTTTTCTTTAGTTTTCAAGTTTAATTAGCTTCCAAGTTTCAATTATAGTTCTTGTTCTTATTCATTATGCTTATAAGTTAATATGCTTGTTTGAATGAGTGATCACCATTAAAACTTGTATGTTAGCTATCTTGGTTTGAATTAAGAGTAGACACTATGCATTAATTCAAATTGAACTATGAATAGGAAGAGTATGTATGGACATTCGACAACATGGATTAGATACATGCTTGGTTGTTTAAAACATTCTTCTTTGCTTAATGGATTTCTAATGCTTAATTTAGGTTCGACAAGAATGATCTAATTAGGGAATTAGGAATACAAGGTTAGGACCAAACACCATGGCTTAATCATACTTTAGCTAGAATCAATCTGTGAATCTAAATTGAACTTGGTAACTAATTTGCTTAAATTAATTTCTTTTCTTTCTTTCTTGTTTTATTTATTTTCTTTTCATTTCTATTTTGTGCAGGGAATCAAATTGAATCAATCTATCATCAATCCTCGTGGGATCGACCTCGTACTTACACAAGCTGTATCCAACGCCTCGTGCACTTGCGAGTTAACAAAAATTTTGGCGCCGTTGCCGGGGATTGACGGCATAGTTTGGTTCTATTTTCTTTCCCTACTTATTTTGCTTTTGTTTTCCTTTTTCAATTCAGTTTTTATTCTTAATTATTTTAATTCCGTTTCAAGTTCTATGTTTGTTTTAGCAATATAGGATAGCTCAATAAAAAGGGAGAGAAGGAAACTTCAATCATAAGAATAGGAAGTATGGAGTAGTGGGAGGAGTAGGTACCTCCAAATGCATCCATGCTCGACCTAATCGCTTCAAGGGGAGTATTCCAATCCTTTCTCTTTTACTTGTATTGTTATTTTAGTAATTTTAATTTTCTGTTTCTTTTATAATTTAAAAAAATTAAAAAGATTTTTCATATGAGCTGACTTTTGGTAACTCCAGTAAGCAACCTCCGTCTATGCAAGTGTCTAGGAGTTCTTTAGGCGACACCTTCGGTGTCTAAGAAGTTTGGGTTTTAAGCGGGACCATTGTGACCCCTCCAACCTTCCGGAACCCCTGGCCGTGTTTTCTCGAGGCCCTTAACCTGGTCATCCTAGAGTTGCTTGTATAATTGTGTGTTCTTAAAATAATTTTTTTACAATAATAGTTTAGCTTAAATAAAAATTTAAGTTTGGGTATTGTATTCTTGCTTAAATAATAATTACCAAAAATAAAAAATAAAATAAAATAAAATTGCATTTTGGAACTTCTTGGTTTTCTGTTAGTCTCTGCTTTTATTTTTTATTATTTTATTTTTATTTTAATGTGGTGTGGTTAGTTTGTTTGTTTACGAGTGTTAAAAAAAAATTACTTTAAATAAAGCTGCATCACTAAAAACTTAAAAAAAAAAACAAAAAAACAAAAAAAACAAATAAAAACAAATAAAAAACAAAAAAAACAAATAAATAAAACTTCTTTTTTCTTCTTCTTCTTCTTCATCTTCGTCAGCATCAGCATCAGCATCATCATGGCACGCTTCCAGATTCCAAAATTAGAACCTTTAGTTTAGCCCTCTGGACTTCATCTTTTGGGTCTTCACGCACAGCTTCTTGGGGCCCATCACTTGAGCTCCCAAAGGTCGCACTTATGGCTGCACTCTTGGCTTGAGCACCACTTGTCTCGTGCTCTGGTTGCTTGCGCTTACCCGGTCGCCCAATAGACTCCAAACTCGTGCGCATGTCTTTAGCGTACAAATCTACCATCGTTGATAACTGTTTATTCTCTGCCTCCAAACCTTCTAGCTAACGTCGATTAAACTCCACCATCCTTGTCCTCTCCTTTTTCAAGTCCCTAGCCTTGACAATCCTCAACCACATTCTGCGATGCCGCCAACTGAGCCTTTACACAATGGTCTTGTAATGTTTGAGAAATTTTTGATGAACCTTCTATAGAATCCTGCCTGGCCTAGAAAACTTCTAACTCCTTTAACTGAGGAAGGGGGTGGTAGATTTAATATGAGATCGATCTTAGCTTTGTCCACTTCAATTCCTTTGCTTGAGATCACATGGCCTAGTACAATGCCTTGTTTCACCATGAAGTGACACTTCTCCCAATTCAAAATCAGATTTGTTTCCTGGCATCTTTTAACCACTAGAGACAAGTGGTGAAGACATTCATCAAAAGAGGATCCAAGAACTGAAAAATCATCCATAAATATCTCAATTAATCGTTCCACCATATCTGAAAAGATTGCCATCATGCATCTTTGGAAAGTTGCTGGAGCATTGCACAAACCAAATGGCATCCTTCTATAAGCAAATATACCAAATGGGCATGTGAATGTGGTCTTCTCTTGGTCTTCGGTGCAATGGGAATTTGATTATAACCTGAATGCCCATCAAGAAAACAATAGTAAGCATAGCCAGATAAACGTTCAAGCATTTGATCAATAAAAGGTAATGGAAAATGATCTTTTCTTGTGGATGTGTTCAACTTCCTGTAATCAATACAAACTCTCCAACCAGTGATAGTTCGTGTAGGAACTAGCTCATTCTGCTCATTCTTTACAATGGTGATTCCGGACTTCTTTGGAACAACTTGCACAGGACTCACCCACTTAGAATCTAAAATTGGGTAGATGATTCTTACATCAAGTAGCTTTAAAACTTCAGTTCTAACCACCTATTTCATGTTGGGATTTAGTCTCCTTTGGGCATCATGTTAACTCGCAAGTGTACGGGCCAATTAGTAGTATAGCAAGACAAGTACGAGGTCGTACCCACAAGGACTGAGAAGTTCAAATTAGTTATGTACTTAGATTACCCAATTCTAGAAACAAGAAGTTAAGTCTAAAACAGATTTTAAAGAGAGATTGATTGACTTTGTGAAAACAAATGAAACAAAACGAAATTGCAAACAAAGGCAAAGTAAACAAGTGTATCAAAGAGTGGTTTTGAGGTTGGAAACAGATTTGGAGACTAGGGCATTCGATTCACCATAACAATCCAATTCTAGGTTATAAGGATTCAAGTGACAAGTTTGATTCAGATTCAAAGATTGATTCTAGCTAAGTATGATTAAGCCATGGTGTTTGATCCTAACCTTGTATTTCCAATTCCCTAATTAAGCCCTTATTGTCGAACTTAAATCAAGCATTAGAAATCCATTAAGCATAGAAGAATGTTTTAAACAACCAAGCATGTATCTAATCCCTATTGACGAATGTCCATACATACTCATCTTATTCATAGTTCAATTGAAACAAAAGCATAAGGTGTCTACTTTAGTTTCAACCAAAATACACAAATCTCAATGGTAGCTAGGCATTCAGATTAGCATATAAGTAGATAGGCATAATGAATAAGAGCATGAATCTTGAATCAAACTTGAAACTTGGAATTTATAAACCCAGAATATTCATGTTAGGTTACATCGAAGCCCTAGTAATGGATTTAGCTACTCATAATGGGAAAGAAACATAAACAGAAATGAGAAAGCATAATGAATGTAACAAGAATAGAAAAACCCTTTTATGAAGTTCTTGTGGTGTCCAATGCTTCTCCAAGAGCTTCTCCACGCCTAATACTTATCCAAGAACTTCCCCACGTCTAGAAGAATGTATGAAGGTTAAGGAGGTGATTTGGGATGAGTTTGGGTGAGTGGTGATGGTTGAGGAAGAGGAAATTCGTAGGGAAATGGAAGGCAGGCTTTCAGGGACAGTTTTGGTGATTTGAGGCTGTTTAGAGTGTTGGGTTGATGACTGGAGTGTTTGGGGAATTATGGGAGTGTGGAGGATGGTGTGAAGGATGTCTGAAGGATGTGAAAGATCTGAAGGATGTGAAAGATGATCCTTTATGGAATGAATGAGAGTGGTATTTATAAGGAGAATGAAAGGAGAATTCTGAATTGATTAATGCCTCCACTAACCACACTAATGCATTAGAAAATCAGTTTCCCTTCTTTTCTGGCTAGTGCAGCTCCCATATGCAGCTAATGGAGAACCCCACCAGAAATCACATCTCATGCTCAGCTCATCATGACCAAGAAACTTCATGGGCTCACGAATTGGGCTTCCCTTAATCAACTGATGACATTGAGCCGTCTATCTTCAAGTTTAGAATGTCATCTTTCCAACCACATATCATTTGGGCCAATCCAAGTTCGGAGGAAGGAATTAAGGCTGAAACAAATTTCTAACTCAGTCTGCACGTTTTTGGACCATTTTGCATATTTGGGCCCCCATTGCTACCTAAAGCTCAATTAACTGAATGACAAACATAAAAGAGATTAAAAGCACAAGTTTAACTCAAAAACATAACTAAATCATATGCTAGAAGGGTACAAAATGATATACAATTATGAACCGATCACATCACGGGACGGTTTGCTATCTTCTTCCATTAAGATCCGATGCATGCACATGCTTGGGCTTATTTGACAGGACCCGACCCAAATTCCACCCCGGAACCCGGGCCGGACCCTGTTGATGGGCCCAACACCAACCCATGCCGGGCCCACGAACTGAACAGAACCCTCTTCCCGACAAAACAACAACAAAGGGCCGAGACTTCTGCCGAAAATCGGACAGAGTCTCCCCTACAAAGTGAACAATCCCCAAAGTTAAAACCTGCTCAAACAAGCAACAGAAACAAAGCCCAAGCACCAGCATGCTACAGATAAACTACCCAGGCCTCTGGCCAACAAATTAACCCTTACAGGCAATACAGAGCAATCTAAGAGTTTAGGAATTCAGCAGCGGAAAAGAATAAACAGAATATGAGTTTAGGGTTCAAGGACAACAGATCCTACCCTTCAGTCAAAGCTCGAGAAGAGGAGCGCACGGCCGAACAGTGTCGACGCAACTACAGTCTGGGGGGCGCAAAACAGAAAGAGTGTGAGTGGACAAAAACAAAGTTTTGCATACTTAAAACAATATACTAACCCCACCTTTTAAAACTATGCAAACCATGCATATGAAATCCTTTATATACGTGATTAATTTAGAAATCATATTATCTCAAATTACATGAGAGCAATCCAGCTCAAAACCTTTTTCCGAATAAAACACCCTTTTTTTTCTTTTCCCGAGGCGTAACCTCTCAAATCAACCCAAGCAGGTTTATAAAACATAAACAAACGGCCTTTGTTAAAGTAAAGCATAAAGATGGAATAAAATTCTCATAAAGTAAAACAAACCTTTAAATGCCGAATAATTCGTACATGTCAAGAAAACCCAACTCGACAGCAATATAGACATTTATTGTAGTTCAAAGCATTTATATAAATATATATAAATGTATCAAATCCGATTCACAATCCAACAAGTAAAACATAACCAAGATCAAATCCAATCAAATCAAGTCAAAGTAAGTGTAAAGTTTCCCCAACTTCCCCAACTCACAATCCTGTGCTCGCAAGCACGACAAGTAAGGAGGGATCCTCACTAAAAGAAATAAGAATACGAATATAATAACCCACGCATATACATATATATACATATATATATATATACAATAACAACTCAACACCAGATCAAGTGTACCGGGAAACCATCCAACAGGATAGTTTAATCGGATACGAGGACTACACCGCGGTGGCCCCGCACCCAGGGTTTAGCCGTCCATAGTAATGGATTATGCTACCCGACCCGTATGGCAGAGTACGCATACTCAATACCCCTACGTCCGAACTAGTCCATGCGCGCTGACTAAATACTCAATTAAGAGTCTACAGCTACACCCCGTTAAGGTATGCACCGGATCGAACCATATCTCAGTAACCGTATCAGAACAGGAGGGGGAGGTACATAATACGGTGTTTACAACACTCACAACCATTGCCCTGCAATAATCCATTTATACATATTCATATACTTTCACATTTCAACCCACAATCATGTACCCAAACCCAAATACGATTACCGGACCCAAGCGTCCAAAATTCAAGGTCAACATATATATATATTCAAAATAAGGACATCACCGTCCCAAACATATATTTCCATATTCAAAATATCAATATAATTATATGAGGGACCTCACGTCCCGACGCCGGGCATTCCAACCCAAAGATATATATATAATTAAAGTATAAGGAACTCGTCCGTAAATACATACCGTTAAATCAGACGTATAATCCAAAATATACATATGTATATATATATATATAAAAATATATATATATATACATAAAACATAAAGATCCTTTAAAGTACAAAAACTCAAGCCCGATCCCATATACATATCTATGTATATAAATATGTATGAATATACGTATAATCAATTCCCATTATTCCAAAGTATTTATTCAAAATCAATATATATATGTATGAAAATATACATATATATAATCAAGGTATAAGTAATTATACTTCAAAGGTTTTAAAAGCCAAAACCGAATACGTGACCAAATGGACTACGCTAACGTCCAACTATTCAATTATATAAATAATATATAATAAAACCAACCTTATAAATATAATATCCCAAAAATCCATAAATTCTCCTTTTATAACGTATACGACTTCAAGCTTAAAATAGCTCAATTAGATAACCCAATTTCAATACGAAAAACCATCGGGCGTTAACCCCGTCTCCGTTTGATACCCAAAGGTATAAATAATAATAAAATAGCCATCAGGGCCCCACAATAAACCGGCAACCCAAATCATGCATTTACCTCAATGCAAATCCTTTTAATACATTTCAATCAAAGTCAAATCAAGACTTTAAATTATTAATAAATTCAAGATTTAAAACCATTAAATCTCATTTCATGCAGTTCATGCAAAACATTCAAATCATGCTCATTTGAAAACAAAGTCCACTCACCGTTGGTCCTACGCTGCATAACCCCAAAGGGTCTCACTTGTCGCGTACTGCAAACAGAGTACCTAAAGCGATAGATACGAAGATTGGATTAGTACCGTGAACCGAACGAGAATCGAAAACTTAAACCCTAACAAAACCCCACTTAACGTGCACGTACGTCCTACGAAGGATTCTAAGGTCAAACTACCTCTTTTAACCAGTGGGACCGTCCCTAAGACTCACGGTCAACCGCGGTCAAACACCCATTTTCGGTCAACCCGGGCCCGCGGAACCCACAACCTCCAAAACGATCCGGACATTCCTAGAAGTCCAACAAAGTCAACTACACGGCAAACAGACCTTGGGAGACCCTCGGTCAACCTTGGTCAAACTTAGTCAAACCGACCCTAATAGGTCAAACCGGGCACGTGGGTCCCATGACCTCCAAACTTAGATCCGAAAGTTCCTATAGGTTCACTACGGTTTAACTAACACGTGCTGAAAGTTTGGTCACGATCGAGGCGGTCGGATTGCTCACGATCGCACGATCGGACGATTACGCTTAACTCAAACTTCAAGTCGTTGATCCGAAGCATCTGGGGCTCCGAATCACGATCCGTCAAATTCTACACGATCCTAAAAATACAGGGAACAACATACTTGGAAAAGGGACCGATCCAACGGCCCGAACATATCGAACCGGATAACGCGCACAGGCGTAAACTGCTCGATCGTCATCCGAACTCCAAATTGAAATCCGAGCACGCCTACGCGCTCGTGACGACGTACGGATAATTTAGGAATGAAGATTGACAATTACTAGTAGGCCCCGCGCAGCCACCCACACTGGCAGCGCATTTGGGTGCCCAAAGCGATAAATTTGACTTCCGAACAAACTCCAAACCAAGAGCTGCCCTTCCACCAGCCTATACTACTCGATTATTGGAACAACTTATTCAACTACGAGAACTTTTATAGACGCGGCAAGTGGCCGGAAATTCAATTGGAAAACCGGCCAAAACTTTGTGTTACAGATTCGATCCCCTACGCTACGAATTGATGAAAACCAACCATGCAGATAGCTAGAGCTCGAAGAGTAGTTAAGTTTTCATACCTTACTCGTCGAATTCCGTCGCCGGAGGAGGGAGAACGAACGCTCGAAAGATTACGTAAAATCCGGCCAGTTTCTTGCATTTTCCGGCGAACGGCGACCGTTCCAGAGGTGGAACCTGGCTGGGGTTGGAAGAGGAAGGCGTCACGGATCTTTTGGGACTGGTATCGCTCCATTTGGTGGCCGGATGAATCCGTGGCCACCAAAAAACCCATCGGTGCTGTTTTGGGAGGGGGGAGCTGCGCACGGGAGAGAAGAGACCGAGAGGAGAGAAGAGAAAGGGAGAAGAAGAAGGGAATTTTCGGGTTTTACTGTAGCGGTACTGTAGCCGCTACAGTAAAAATCAGAATTTTTGTTTTTATTTTTATTTCTTTTCTCTTCTATCGCTTCCCGATCGTTACAACACGGAATTCGGTGTACCGCATATCCACGAACTCGTTTCGACGAGCCGGACGCAACGGCGCAACCCATTTCTCCAAAATCCTTATGGAATTTTTAAAGTGCCTAAAATACCCTTAATCCCAGTGGCAAAACTGTAATTTCGCCAAAATTATTTAAATTGAATAAATTCAATTAAATTGGGTCAGGGATGTCACAACCTACCCACCTTATAAGAATTTCGCCCTCGAAATTCCACAACTACTTCAGTACACCAACACGGTACCCAACAACTCCAAAACCACCGTAACATCCCACACCAACCACACTTCCACCAAAAGGACAATCAACTTCTTAAGTTAACGAACTCAATTTCATATTTTCTAAATATGAAAACCTCAACAGAATTTTCAAATCTTAAGATTTCTCCTTATCTTACGTGCACAACCACCGCCAGTTTGTGCACGCCACTAAGTGTTCTAAACACGTGTAACTTCGGGTTCTAACGAAACTCGTACAAAACAACAAAGAGAGAGGAATCATGCCATAAACGACATCGGGTGTGACCTGTGCCTCATGTCGAGTCATAGGAAACACCCGCGCCTTAGTCGTCGAACGCACTGGCTGACCCCTCGAATTCCTTCCGCCACTTCCACGGAAAGTCAACTGAATACCACTACTCGTAGCGGTAACAGAACTAGAGGATGAGGCATCACCCCAACAATGCCTCCGACTACCTTGCTCCTACGAGGTCACGAATTCATGCATTGCTGCACCACTCCGAAGAAGATTAGGATGGTTCCCCTTAGTATGCCCAACTTACCCACAAGCATAACAAGTTAGGACGCAACCTTGACCATGTCAACCACTCTGTACGGGATGGGAACAATCCCGCCCAAAGTGTCCAACTTTACTGCATTTAAGACAACTCACACAACCCGTTGCGAGCTATCCCCAAGTTGTACCGGCAACCGACTGCTGCCCAGCACGCTTAAACTTAGTATCTCCATTCTTTGATAGACCTCGCCTTGATCCATCAAGGTCAGTCGTATCTCTACGACGCCTACCTACATTAACACCAGCACCACACCTCTGTGCCACCCCGTCAGCAATTTCAATCAAGGCTCCCATGGTCGGATAGACAGTGGCAGAAAGCACAACCTGAATATCCAATCACAGACATTCGTCTTTCAACCTTACCGTACAAACTGTTCCACGTTACTTAGCTTTAACTAAAGCACCAATGGCATTCCGCCAACTGCCCAACTCTTAAGACTAACTCTAGACGCTCAACCGTCTTACGCCTTTTAAACTAAACGCGTGAACCACGACAAACACCTTCAGTTGCAAGGAAACTTGTTCCAGCAACAAACTTTCGTCAAGCTTACCTCGACCATTCAAACTTTCCACAAAAGTCAACTGTAGGATCACCTGTCAGTCAACTCATGGTTCAACTCAATGTGCTTCAATCCCCAATTCAACCACGTCCAACACATTTTCCTTAGGGTCACCACAACACCGTAAACAAGGGTCCTACAAGCACTCGGCTACTTAAACTCTTCAACCTTCTTCACCAACCTTAGCCCAACTCCAAGGCTGTCTGGGTATTCCAACTTGACATACCCGTGATCAATTACTTTCCGTGAATGTCACACAAGTGCAACATCCAAACTTAGCGAAACTTCTGCTAAAGGATCAAACTCCAAATCCCTTTCAAAACAAAAGCAACCAACCGAACCTTGTCACCGTCAGGGCACTTCATGACAACAACCACCATTTCCAATCAGTGAGCCAGCTCCCAGCCTCGGCCAGGTCGGCACTGCCCAAATAGTCATGAGCTCCCAAATTGACTAATTCTCTTAACGTCAGTAGCTTCCGGGTTACCTCTCGCACGTAACGCCGTAACATTGATCGAGTAAACTGGTCAACCACTTGACGTAGCTCCAGCTCACTCACGCTCGTTCGTTCACTGGTAGGTGGAGGAAGAATAGACTCTCAAGTCTCGGGAAAGGAACTCTCCACCTACAACTTCTCGGGAGAACGAAACTTGAAGAGGAAAAACGAGAAAACACGGAAACCATTCACAACAAAGTGCACAATGGAAGCGAAGTCCGAAGGAAATTGAACCTAATGCTCTGATACCAAGTTGACAGGACCCGACCCAAATTCCACCGGAACCGGGCCGGACCACTGTTGATGGGCCCAACACCAACCCATGCCGGGCCCACGAACCGAATGTAACCCTCTTCCCGACAAAACAACAACAAAGGGCCGAGACTTCTGCCGAAAATCGGACAGTCTCCCCTACAAAGTGAACAATCCCCAAAGTTAAAACCTGCTCAAACAAGCAATGTAAACAAAGCCCAAGCACCAGCATGCTACAGATAAACTACCCAGGCCTCGCCAACAAATTAACCCTTACAGGCAATACAGAGCAATCTAAGAGTTTAGGAATTCAGCAATGGAAAAGAATAAACAGAATATGAGTTTAGGGTTCAAGGACAACAGATCCTACCCTTCACCAAAGCTCGAGAAGAGGAGCGCACGGCCGAACAAAGGTCGACGCAACTACGATCTGGGGCGCAAAACAGAAAGAGTGTGAGTGGACAAAAACAAAGTTTTGCATACTTAAAACAATATACTAACCCCACCTTTTAAAACTATGCAAACCATGCATATGAAATCCTTTATATACGTGATTAATTTAGAAATCATATTATCTCAAATTACATGAGAGCAATCCAGCTCAAAACCTTTTTCCGAATAAAACACCCTTTTTTTCTTTTCCCGAGGCGTAACCTCTCAAATCAACCCAAGCAGTGTTTATAAAACATAAACAAACGGCCTTTGTTAAAGTAAAGCATAAAGATGGAATAAAATTCTCATAAAGTAAAACAAACCTTTAAATGCCGAATAATTCGTACATGTCAAGAAAACCCAACTCGACAAAGAATATAGACATTTATTGTAGTTCAAAGCATTTATATAAATATATATAAATGTATCAAATCCGGATTCACAATCCAACAAGTAAAACATAACCAAGATCAAATCCAATCAAATCAAGTCAAAGTAAGTGTAAAGTTTCCCCAACTTCCCCAACTCACAATCCTGTGCTCGCAAGCACGACAAGTAAGGAGGGATCCTCACTAAAAGAAATAAGAATACGAATATAATAACCCACGCATATACATATATATACATATATATATATATACAATAACAACTCAACACCGCATCAAGTGTACCGGGAAACCATCCAACAGGGGATAGTTTAATCGGATACGAGGACTACACCGCGGTGGCCCTGCACCCGTGGTTTAGCCGTCCATAGTAATGGATTATGCTACCCGACCCGTATGGCAGAGTATGCATACTCAATACCCCTACGTCCGAACTAGTCCATGCGCCGACTAAATACTCAATTAAGAGTCTACAGCTACACCCCGTTAAGGTATGCACCGGATCGAACCATATCTCAAGAATCAGACGTAACGTGAGGGGGAGGTACATAATACGGTGTTTACAACACTCACAACCATTGCCCTGCAATAATCCATTTATACATATTCATATACTTTCACATTTCAACCCACAATCATGTACCCAAACCCAAATACAGTTACCCGGACCCAAGCGTCCAAAATTCAAGGTCAACATATATATATATTCAAAATAAGGACATCACCGTCCCAAACATATATTTCCATATTCAAAATATCAATATAATTATATGAGGGACCTCACGTCCCGACGCCGGGCATTCCAACCCAAAGATATATATATAATTAAAGTATAAGGAACTCGTCCGTAAATACATACCGTTAAATCAGACGTATAATCCAAAATATACATATGTATATATATATATATAAATATATATATATATATACATAAAACATAAAGATCCTTTAAAGTACAAAAACTCAAGCTCCGATCCCATATACATATCTATGTATATAAATATGTATGAATATACGTATAATCAATTCCCATTATTCCAAAGTATTTATTCAAAATCAATATATATATGTATGAAAATATACATATATATAATCAAGGTATAAGTAATTATACTTCAAAGGTTTTAAAAGCCAAAACCGAATACGTGACCAAATGGACTACGCTAACGTCCAACTATTCAATTATATAAATAATATATAATAAAACCAACCTTATAAATATAATATCCCAAAAATCCATAAATTCTCCTTTTATAACGTATACGACTTCAAGCTTAAAATAGCTCAATTAGATAACCCAATTTCAATACGAAACCATCGGGCGTTAACCCCGTCTCCGTTTGATACCCAAAGGTATAAATAATAATAAAATAGCCATCAGGGCCCCACAATAAACCGGCAACCCAAATCATGCATTTACCTCAATGCAAATCCTTTTAATACATTTCAATCAAAGTCAAATCAAGACTTTAAATTATTAATAAATTCAAGATTTAAAACCATTAAATCTCATTTCATGCAGTTCATGCAAAACATTCAAATCATGCTCATTTGAAAACAAAGTCCACTCACCGTTGGTCCTACGCTGCATAACCCCAAAGGGTCTCACTTGCTGCGTCACTGAAATGTAGTACCTAAAGCGATAGATACGAAGATTGGATTAGTACCGTGAACCGAACGAGAATCGAAAACTTAAACCCTAACAAAACCCCACTTAACGTGCACGTACGTCCCACGAAGGATTCTAAGGTCAAACTACCTCTTTTAACTAGTGGGACCGTCCCGGAAGACTCACGGTCAACCGGCGGTCAAACACCCATTTTCGGTCAACCCGGGCCCGCGGAACCCACAACCTCCAAAACGATCCGGACATTCCTAGAAGTCCAACAAAGTCAACTACACGGCAAACAGACCTTGGGAGACCCTCGGTCAACCTTGGTCAAACTTAGTCAAACCGACCCTAATAGGTCAAACCGGGCACGTGGGTCCCATGACCTCCAAACTTAGATCCGAAAGTTCCTATAGGTTCACTACGGTTTAACTAACACGTCCTGAAAGTTTGGTCACGATCAGACGGTCGGATTGCTCACGATCGCACGATCGGACGATTACGGTTTAACTCAAACTTCAAGTCGTTGATCCGAAGCATCTGGGGCTCCGAATCACGATCCGTCAAATTCTACACGATCCTAAAAATACAGGGAACAACATACTTGGAAAAGGGACCGATCCAACGGCCCGAACATATCGAACCCGGATAACGCGCAATAGGCGTAAATCCGTTCGACTGTCATCCGAACTCCAAATTGAAATCCGAGCACGCCTACGCGCTCGTGACGACGTACGGATAATTTAGGAATGAAGATTGACAATTACTAGTAGGCCCCGCGCAGCCACCCACACTGGCAGCGCATTTGGGTGCCCAAAGCGATAAATTTGACTTCCGAACAAACTCCAAACCAAGAGCTGCCCTTCCACCAGCCTATACTACTCGATGATTGGAACAACTTATTCAACTACGAGAACTTTTATAGACGCCGGCAAGTGGCCGGAAATTCAATTGGAAAACCGGCCAAAACTTTGTGTTACAGATTCGATCCCCTACGCTACGAATTGATGAAAACCAACCATGCAGATAGCTAGAGCTCGAAGAGTAGTTAAGTTTTCATACCTTACTCGTCGAATTCCGTCGCCGGAGGAGGGAGAACGAACGCTCGAAAGATTACGTAAAATCCGGCCAGTTTCTTGCATTTTCCGGCGAACAGCGACCGTTCCAGAGGTGGAACCTGGCTGGGGTTGGAAGAGGAAGGCGTCACGGATCTTTTGGGACTGGTATCGCTCCATTTGGTGGCCGGATGAATCCGTGGCCACCAAAAAACCCATCGGTGCTGTTTTGGGAGGGGGGAGCTGCGCACGGGAGAGAAGAGACCGAGAGGGAGAGAAGAGAAAGGGAGAAGAAGAAGGGAATTTTCGGGTTTTACTGTAGCGGTACTGTAGCCGCTACAGTAAAAATCAGAATTTTTGTTTTTATTTTTATTTCTTTTCTCTTCTATCGCTTCCCGATCGTTACAACACGGAATTCGGTGTACCGCATATCCACGAACTCGTTTCGACGAGCCGGACGCAACGGCGCAACCCATTTCTCCAAAATCCTTATGGAATTTTTAAAGTGCCTAAAATACCCTTAATCCCAGTGGCAAAACTGTAATTTCGCCAAAATTATTTAAATTGAATAAATTCAATTAAATTGGGTCAGGGATGTCACATTATTCCTTTGATATCTGCTATGGTCCACCGAAGGGCTGTTTTATGCTCTTTTAAAACTTTGATTAAGCTTTCTTCTTCATGTGAGGTGAGACCTGCAACAATTATAACAGGAAGTGTAAGACCCGTGTCTTGGGAAAGCAAGAACGGTGAGCAATCCTACATCGCTCGGGGAGGGAAGGGTGGTGTGCCTTATATGTGTGGGCACATCTCTATCTAGCACGAGGCCTTTTACGAGCTCACTGGTTTCGTATTCTTTGGAACTCCGAAGTTAATCTAGTTGAGGCTAGAGCAATCCCAGGATGGGTGACCCACTGGGAAGTTGCTCGTGAGTTCCCAGAAACAAAACCGTGAGGGTGGGGCCCAAAGCGGACAATATCATGCTAGGAGAGTCGGGTCGTGATAGGAAGAGTTTCATTAACACGGTCCCCATTTGGGTTGTCTTCCATGTCCATCACTACAAAATCAGTAGGGAGGATTAGTGTATTAACTTGAACTAAGATATCTTCTACAATACCTTTTGGATATTTGATAGAATGATCAGCTAGTTCAAGTTGCACTGAAGTCTTCTTCATCCCTTCTAAGCCAAGCTTTTGAAGGTGAAAACCCAGGGAGGTCATTGTGGAGAGCAAGACTTGTGAATGTGGCAAGAGCTTGCTCTTTTGCTGTTGACAACTCTCTTTCTAGACGATTCTGAATTTCAGAGATCACCCGGTTGGGTTGCAACGATGGTCCTGCGTTCAAAGATCTCGAACGTTGGAAAGAAGACCTCACTTGTTCATGGAATGGTCTTCTACACATAAACTACCTGAAACAGAAATTTGAATTAATTAGAAACACTAAAAAGAATAGGGTAACCTTTGGCACAAAATTTTGTTAACTCGCAAGTGCACGAGGCGTTCGGTAGTATAGCATGTGTAAGTACGAGGTTGATCCCACGAGGATTGATGATAGATTGATTCAATTTGATTCCCTGCACAAAACAGAAAACCAAAAGAAAATAAATACAACAAGAAAGAAAATAAATACCTCAAGCAAATAAGTTACCAAGTTCAATTCAGATTCTTAGATTGATTCTAGCTAAAGTATGATTAAGCCATGGTGTTTGGTCTAAACCTTGTACTTCTAATTCCCTAATTAGATCCTTATTGTCGAACCTAAATTAAGCATTAGAAATCCATTAAGCATAGAAGAATGTTTTAAACAACCAAGCATGTATCTAATCCTTGTTGTCGAATGTCCATACATACTATTCCTATTCATAGTTCAATTCGAATTAATGCATGGTGTCTACTCTTAATTCAAACTAAGATAGATAACATACAAGTTTTAATGGTGATCAATCATTCAAACAAGCATATTAACTTATAAGCATAATGAATAAGCACAAGAACTGTAATTGAAACTTGGAAACTACTTAAACTTGAAAACTTAAAGTAAGAAATTCCATTACAATGAAAAATAAATTACAACTAAGAAAAACTTAAAGGAAAATTTAGCAAAAGGGTTTTGTTATAACAATTGAGAACTAAAAAGGAAAACTAAGAGAATTTGAGGGAGAGAAGGAAGAGGAGCTCTAGAGAGGTGTTTGAGAGTTCCCCCCCTTGGGGTGTGTTTGAAGGTTTGCCATAGCCTCCTATTTATAGGAGAAGGAAAACATCAATTCCAGCTGCCATTATTCTTCTTGGTTTATTTAATTCCTTCTTTTGACAACAAGTTGTAAGAATGATCATAGCCACCTCAAGTTCACATGGGCATCCATTTCCTTTCATCATTTGGCTAGTTCCCACTTGATGCTTTTGCTTTCTTTATTTCTTAACAAAACCCACTTCAATTATAACAAATAAATCTGCTTCTTCCCCACTATCAACAATAGCTCATGCATTAGGAGTGTAATGATTAGCAGCTTTCCCTTTAGCTAAGCATGACCAAGCAATTGCAGTCTGCTTGTTGGCCGAATTTGGGCTCGTTCCTCTTATCAATAAATTCTGGAAAAATATGGACCTTCAAGATCTTTGAATTATCTTTCCAAGCATATGCAGCCCAGCTCAAGGAAAAATCGGAAAGACCTTCAAATGTGATTTTTGGCCCAGTATCGAAGATGCTGCCGAATTTGACCTTAAGCTGCCAAAACTTGTATAACTTTCTCTAGAAGACTCGGAATCATGAACCGTAAAATTCTTCAGAAACTAGACTTCCGTGTCTTTCCAATGATGTATGGCTCATTATCTGGTTCTTCCTGAGAAAGTACAGTCCAATCAGTGAAGTTGACTGATCTGCAGACACCGTTTTGAGCTAACTTGTCTCCAAAATGCATTTAATGACTCTCAAGCTTATTACACTGAAACCAACACAAAAGAAATTAAAAGCACAAGTTTAACTTGAAAACATAACGAAATTATAAGCTAGAAATGTACGAAATGATATTTAATTATGCACTGATCAAATTAAATTAATACGAACTCGAAGTGTCAAGAACAAAACCAGGTCAATAACATAATATGGTGGGAGGAGTCATTTGGTGAGCTTTGAGTGAAATCCAATCACAAAAACTATGCAATGCACCAACCACTCCATATACGGCACGAACTTCGTACGAACTTGAATTTTCCGATTTCTTTGAACAATTCATTTCGGATCGAGACCAAAACCTGGTCAACATCATAATATGGTGGGAGGAGTCGTTCAGTGAGTTTTGAATGAAATGCAATCACTAGTAGTTTGCAATGCACCAACTCCATTTACGGCACGAACTTCGTACGAACTTGAATTGTCCAATTTCTTTGACCAATCCATTCAGGATCGAGACCAAAACCTGGTGAACATCATAATATGGTGGGAGGAGTCGTTTGGTGAGTTTTGAGTGAAATCCAATCAATAAAACAGTGCAATGCCCCAACCGCTCCATTTACGGCACGAACTTCGTACGAACTTGAATTGTCCAATTTCTTTGACCAATCCATTTCGGATCGAGGCACCATCCACTCCACTTACGGTTCGAAATTAATACGAACTTGAAGTGTCCAATTTCTTTGACCAATTGATTTCGGATTGAACCCAAAACTTGGTCAACATCATAATATGGTGGGAGGAGTCATTTGGTGAGTTTTGAGTAAAATCCAATCACTAGAACTATGCAATGCATAACAACTCCATTTATGGAAAGAACTTCGTACGAACTTGAATTACCGAATTTCTTTGACCAATCCATTTTGTATCAAGACCAAAACCTGGTCAACATTATAAGATGGTGGGAGGAGTCATTTCGGAAGGAGCCCAAAACCTGGTCAACATCATAATATGGTGGGAGGAGTCATTCGGTGAGTTTTGAGTATAATCCAGTCACTAGAACTTTGCAATGCTCCAACCACTCCATTTACGGGGCGAACTTCGTACGAACTTGAATTTTCCAATTTCTTTGACCAATTCATTTCGGATTGAGGCCAAAACCTGGTAAACATCATAATACGGTGGGAGGAGTCGTTCGGTGAGTTTTGAGTGAAATCCAATCACTAGAACTTTGCAATGCTCCAACCACTCCATTTACGGCACGAACTTCGTACGAACTTGAATTGTCCAATTTCTTTGACCAATCCATTTTGGATCGAGCCCACAGCTTAATATGGTGGGAGGAGTTACTTGGTGAGTTTTGAGGGAAATCCAATCACTAGAACTATGCAATGCACCAACCACCCCATTTATAGCACGAACTTCGTACGAAATTGAATTGTCAAATTTCTTTGACCATTCCATTTCGGATCGAGCCCAAAACTTGGTTAACATCATAATATGATAGGGGGAGTCATTTGGTGAGTTTTGAGTGAAATCCAATCATGAGAACTATGCAATGCACAACCACTCCATTTACGGCACGAACTTCTTTCGAACTTGTAGTGTTCAATTTCTGTCCAATTGATTTCAAATCGAGCCGAAAACTTGGTCAACATCATAATATGGTGGGAGGAGTTATTTGGTAAGTTTTGAGTGTAATACAATCACTAGAACTGTGCAATGCACCAACCACTCAATTTACTGCACGAACTTCGTACGAACTTGAATTGTCCAATTTGTTTGAAAAATTGTTAACTCGCAAGTGCACGAGGCGTTGGATAGTATAGCATATGTAAGTACGAGGTCGATCCCATGAGAATTGATGATAGATTGATTCAATTTGATTCCCTGTACGAAACAGAAATGAAAAGAAAATAAATAAAACAAGAAAGAAAGAAAGAAAATAAATTAACTCAAGCAAATTAGTTACCAAGTTCAATTTAGATTCACAGATTGATTCTAGCTAAAGTATGATTAAGCCATGGTGTCTGGTCCTAACCTTGTATTCCTAATTCCCTAATTAGATCCTTGATGTCGAACCTAAATAAAGCATTAGAAATCCATTAAGCAAAGAAGAATGTTTTAAACAACCAAGCATGTATCTAATTAATGCATGGTGTCTACTCTTAATTCAAACCAAGATAGCTAACATACAAGTTTTAATGGTGATCACTCATTCAAACAAGCATATTAACTTATAAGCATAATGAATAAGAACAAGAACTATAATTGAAACTTGAAAACTAATTAAACTTGAATTCTTAAGAAAAGAATTTACATTACAATGAAAAATAAATTACAACTAAGAAAAACTTAAAGGAAAATTTAGCAGAAGGATTTTGCTACAACAATTGAGAACTAAAAAGGAAAACTAAGAGAATTTGAGGGAGAGAAGGGAGAGGAGCTCTAGAGAGATGTTTGAGAGCTCCCCCCCTTGGGGTGTGTTTACAAGTTTGGAGAACCTCACTATATATAGGCTTAAGGGAATTAAAATTCTGAATTGAGTATTGCTTCTACCTACAATACTCACTTCACCAACTTACAACACTCAATTCACCAACTTTACCTAACTTCCCCACTTAAAATAATTAGCTCATGCATATGTCATGCATGACAATGCATTGCAGTCTTCTTTTGGGCTCGTTTTGGGCTTGTTTCTCAATTCTGAAAAATCTGGAAAAATATGGATCTTGAAGCACTTTGAATTATCTTTTCAAGCATATGCAGCCCAGCTAAAGGAAAAATCGGAAAGACCTTCAAATGTGATTTTTGGCCCAGTAACGCAGATCCTGCCGATTTTGACCTTAAGCTGCCAAAACTTGCATAACTTCCTCTAGAGGACTCGGAATCATGAACCGTAAAATGGTCCAGAAAATAGACTTCCGTATCTTTCCAATGATGTATGGCTCATTATCTGGTTCTTCTTGAACAACTACATTCCAATCCGTGAAGTTGACTGATCTGCAGACACCGTTTTGAGCTAACTTGTCTCCAAAATGCATTTAATGAGTCTTAAGCATAGATTAAAAGCACAAGTTTAACTCAAAAACATTACCAAATCATAAGTTAGAAGGGTACAAAATGATATGTAATTATGCACCGATCAAAAATCCATTTCGAATCGAGCCCAAAACTGTTTCATAATATGGTGGGAGGAGCCATTTGTTGAGTTTTTAGTGAAATCCAATTACTTAAACTATGCAATGCACCATCCACTCCACTTACGGTTCAAAATTAATACGAACTTGAAGTGTCCAATTTCTTTGACCAATTCATTTCGGATCGAGCCCAAAACTTGGTCAACATGATAATATGGTCGGAGGAGTCATTTGGGGGGTTTTGAGTGAAATCCAATCACGATAACTATGCAATGCACAACCACCCCATTTACGGCACGAACTTCTGTCCAATTGATTTCAGATCGAGCCCAAAACTTGGTCAACATCATAACAGGGTGGGAGGAGTCATTTGGTAAGTTTTGAGTAAAATCCAATCACTAGAACTATGCAATGCATAACCACTCCATTTACAGAAACAACTTCGTACGAACTTGAATTATCCAATTTCTTTGACCAATCCATTTTGTATCAAGACCAAAACCTGGTCAACATTATAAGATGGTGGGAGGAGTCATTTGGCGAGTTTTGAGTTAAATCATATCTCAAAAACTATGCAATGCAACAACCACTCCATATACGGCACGAACTTCGTACGAACTTGAATTTTCTAATTTCTTTGAACAATTCATTTCGGATCGAGACCAAAACCTGGTCAACATCATAATATGGTGGGAGGAGTCGTTCGGTGAGTTTTGAGTGAAATCCAATCACTAGAAGTATGCAATCCACCAACCACTCCATTTAAGGCACAAACTTCGTACGAACTTGAATTGTCCAATTTCTTTGAAAAATCCATTTCGGAACGAGCCCAAAACCTGGTCAACTACATAATATGGTGCGAGGAGTCATTCGGTGAGTTTTGAGTGAAATCCAATCACTAGAACTATGCAATGCACAACCACTCCATTTACGGCACGAACTTCGTACGAGCTTGAATTGTTCAATTTCTTTGACCAATCCATTTCGGATCGTACCCACAGCTT
Organism: Prunus padus; assembly: GCA_024362665.1. Classification (NCBI taxonomy): domain Eukaryota; kingdom Viridiplantae; phylum Streptophyta; class Magnoliopsida; order Rosales; family Rosaceae; genus Prunus; species Prunus padus. The sequence continues at coordinate 1,758,053 of JANFAM010000003.1, read as the reverse complement.
AATATGGTGGGAGGAGTTACTTTGTGAGTATTGAGTGAAATCCAATCACTAGAACTATACAATGCACCAACCACCCCATTTACAGCACGAACTTCGTACGAACTTGAATTGTCAAATTTCTTTTGACCATTCCATTTCGGATAGAGCCCAAAACTTCGTCAACATCATAATATGGTGGGAGGAGTCATTTGGTGTGTTTTGAGTGAAATCCAATCACGAGAACTATGCAATGCTCAACAACTCCTTTTACGGCACGAACTTCTTTCGAACTTGTAGTGTTCAATTTCTGTCCAATTGATTTCGGATCGAGCCAAATACTTGGTCAACATCATAATATGTTGGGAGTAGTTATTTGGTAAGTTTTGAGTGTAATACAATCACTAGAACTGTGCAATGCACCAACCACTCCATTTACGGCACGAACTTCGTACGAACTTGAATTGTCCAATTTCTTTGAAAAATCCATTTCGAATCGAGCCCAAAACGGTTTCAACATCATAATATGGTGGGAGGAGCCATTTGTTGAGTTTTTAGTGAAATCCAATCAGTTAAACTATGCAATGCACCATCCACTCCACTTACGGTTCGAAATTAATACGAACTTGAAGTGTCCAATTTCTTTGACCAATTCATTTCGGATCAAGCCCAAAACTTGGTCAACATCATAATATGGTGGGAGGAGTCATTTGGTAATTTTAGGGTGAAATCCAGTCACTAGAACTATGCAATGCACAACCACTCCATTTATAGCACGAACTTCGTACGAACTTGAAGCGTTCGATTTCTTTGACCAATCCACATCGGATCAAGCCCAAAACTTGGTCAACATCATAATATAGTCGAAGGAGTCATTTGGTGAGTTTTGAGTGAAATCAGAACTATGCAATGCACCAACCACTCTATTTACGGCACGAGCTTAGTATGAACTTGCAGTGTCCAATTTCTTTGACCAATTGATTTCGGATCGAGCCCAAAACTTGGTCAACATCGTAATATGGTAGGAGAAGTCATTTGGTGACTTTTGAGTGAAATTCAATCACTAGAACTATGCAACGCACCAACCACTCCATTAACTGCACAAACTTTGTACGAACTTGAAGTGTTCAATTTCTTTGACCAATTGATTTCGGATTGAGCCCAAAACTTGGTCAACATCATAATATGGTGAGAGGAGTCCTTTGGAAAGTTTTGACTGAAAACCAATCACTCGAACAGTGCAATGCACCAACCACTCCACTTACGGTTTGAATTAATACAAACTCGAGGTGTCCAAAATCGTTGACCAACTGATTTCGAATTGATCCCACAACTTGGTCACCACCATAATATGGTGGGAGGAGTCATTTGGTGAGTTTTGGGTGAAATCCAATCACTATAACTATCCAATGCACCACCCACTCCATTTACGGCACGAACTTCGTACGAACTAGAAGTGTCCAATTTCTTTGACCAATTGATTTCGGATCGAGCCCAAAACTTGATCAACAACATAATATGGCGGGAGGAGTAATTTGGTGAGTTTTGAGTGAAATCCAATCACTAGAACTATGCAACGCACAAACCATTCCTTCTGTGGCAGCAACTTCGTACGAACTTGAAGTGTCCAATTTTTTTGACCAATTGATTTCGGATCGAGACCAAAACTTGGTCAACATCATAAATATGGTGGGACGAGTCATTTGGTGAATTGTAAGTGAAATCCAATCACTTCAACTGTGCAATGCACCAACCACTCCATTTACGCCACGAACTTTGTACAAACTTGAAGTGTCCAACTTCTTTGACCCCTTGATTTTTGATCGAGCCCAAAACTTGGTGAACACCAAAATGTGGTGGGAGGAGTCATTTGGTGAGTTTTGAGTGAAATCCAATCACTAGAACTATGCAATGCCCCAACGTTTGCATTTATGGCAAGAACTTGAAGTGTCAAATTTCATTGACCAATTGATTTCGGATCAATTCCAAAACTTGGTCAACATCATAGTATGGTGGGAGGAGTGATTTGGTGAGTTTGGAGTGAAATCCATTCACTAGAACTATGCAATGCACAACCACTCCATTTATGGCACGAACTTCGCATTTAACTTGAATTGTCCAATTTCTTTGACCAATCCATTTCGGATCGAGAACAAAACTTGGTCAACATCATAATATGGTGGGAGGAGTCATTTGGTGAGTTTTGAATGAAATCCAATCACTAGAACTATGCAGTGCACCAACCACTCCATTTACGGCACGAAATTCCTACATTCCTGAAGTGTCCAATTTCTTTGACCAATTGATTTCGGATTGAGCCCAAAACTTGGTCAGCATCATAATATGGTGGGACGAGTCCTTTGGTGAATTCTAAGTGAAATCCAATCACTTCAACTGCGTAATGCACGAACCACTCCATTTACTCCACGAACTTCGTACGAACTTGAAGTGTCCAACTTCTTTGACCACTTGATTTCGGATCGAGCCCAAAACTTGGTGAACACCAAAATGTGGTGGGAGGAGTCATTTGGTGAGTTTTGAGTGATTACCAATCACTAGAACTATGCAATGCACCAACCTTTCCATTTATGTCACGAACTTGAAGTGTCAAATTTCATTGACCAATTGATTTCGGATCGAGCCCAAAACTTGGTCAACATCATAGTATGGTGGGAGGAGTCATTTGAGGAGTTTTGAATGAAATCCAATCACTAGAACTATGCAGTGCACCAAACCTCCATTTACGGCACGAAATTCGTACATTCCTGAAGTGTCCAATTTCTTTGACCAATTGATTTCGGATTGAGCCCAAAACTAGGTCAACATCATAATATGGTGGGAGGACTGATTTGGTGAGTTTGTATTGAAATCCAATCCCATGTACTATGCAATGCACCAACCACTCCATTTACGGCAGCAAATTCGTACGAACCTGAAGTGTCCAATTTCTTTGACCAATTGATTTCCGATCGACCCCAAAACTTTGTCAACATCATAATATGGTGGGAGGAGTCATTTGGTGAGTTTTGAGTCAAATCAAATCACTAGAACTATACAAAGCACCAACAACCCCATTTACAGCACGAACTTCATACGAATTTGAAGTGTCCAATTTCTTTGACCAATTAATTTCGGATCAAGCCCTAAACTTTGTCAACATCATACTATGGTGGCAGGAGTCATTTGGTGAGTTTTGAGTCAAATCAAATCACTAGAACTATGCAATGCACCATCCACTCCACTTACGGTTCGAAATTAATACGAACATGAAGTGTCCAATTTCTTTGACAAATTGAGCTCGGGTCTAGCCCAAAACTTGTTAACTCGCAAGTGTACGGGCCAATTAGTAGTATAGCAAGACAAGTACGAGGTCGTACCCACGAGGACTGAGAAGTTAAAATTAGTTATGTACTTAGATTACCCAATTTTAGAAACAAGAAGTTAAGTCTAAAACAGATTTTAAAGAGAGATTGATTGACTTTGTGAAAACAAATGAAACAAAACGAAATTGCAAACAAAGGCAAAGTAAACAAGTGTATCAAAGAGTGGTTTTGAGGTTGGAAACAGATTTGAAGACTAGGGCATTCGATTCACCATAACAATTCAATTCTAGGTTATAAGGATTCAAGTGACAAGTCTGATTCAGATTCAAAGATTGATTCTAGCTAAAGTATGATTAGGCCATGATGTTTGATCCTAACCTTGTATTTCCAATTCCCTAATTAAGTCCTTATTGTCGAACTTAAATCAAGCATTAGAAATCCATTAAGCATAGAAGAATGTTTTAAACAACCAAGCATGTATCTAATCCCTATTGACGAATGTCCATACATACTCATCTTATTCATAGTTCAATTGAAACAAAAGCATAAGGTGTCTACTTTAGTTTCAACCAAAATACACAAATCTCAATGGTAGCTAGGCATTCAGATTAGCATATAAGTAGATAGGCATAATGAATAAGAGCATGAATCTTGAATCAAACTTGAAACTTGAAATTTATAAACCCAGAATATTCATGTTAGGTTACATCGAAGCCCTAGTAATGGATTTAGCTACTCATAATGGGAAAGAAACATAAACAGAAATGAGAAAGCATAATGAATGTAATAAGAATAGAAAACCCTTTTCTGAAGTTCTTGTGGTGTCCAATGCTTCTCCAAGAGCTTCTCCACGCCTAATACTTCTCCAAGCACTTCCCCACGTCTAGAAGAATGTATGAAGGTTAAGAAGGTGATTTGGGATGAGTTTGGGTGAGTGGTGATGGTTGAGAAAGAGGAAATTCGTAGGGAAATGGAAGGCAGGCTTGCAGGGACAGTTTTGGTGATTTGAGGCTGTTTAGAGTGTTGGGAGTGTGTCTGGAGTGTTTGGGAAATTATGGGAGTGTGGAGGATGGTGTGGAGGAGGTCTGAAGGATGTGTGAAGGATCTGAAGGATGTGAAAGATGTGAAGGATGTGAGAGATGATGTCTTATGGAATGAATGAGGGTGGTATTTATAAGGAGAATGAAAGGAGAATTCTGAATTGATTAATGCCTCCACTAACCACACTAATACATTAGAAAATCAGTTTCCCTTCTTTTCTGACTAGTGCAGCTCCCACATGCAGCTAATGGAGAACCCCACCAGAAATCACATCTCATGCATAGCTCATCATGACCAAGAAACTTCATGGGCTCACGAATTGGGCTTCCCTTAATCAACTGATGACATTGAGCCGTCCATCTTCAAGTTTAGAATGTCATCTTTCCAACCACATATCATTTGGGCCAATCCAAGTTCGGAGGAAGGAGTTAAGGCTGAAACAAATTTCTAGCTCAGTCTGCACGTTTTTGGACCATTTTGCAAATTTGGGCCCCCATGGCTACCTAAAGCTCAATTAACTGAATGACAAACATAAAAGAGATTAAAAGCACAAGTTTAACTCAAAAACATAACTAAATCATATGCTAGAAGGGTACAAAATGATATACAATTATGAACCGATCAAATACCCCCAGACCTAGATTTTGCTAGTCCTCGAGCAAAACAAAACAAAACAAAGGGAAAAACAAAAACAAGAAGTTAACTAGACCACTTCCGCAGGTAACTCGATTGCATTGAGCATATGCAACAAGCCTTTAAACCTATAGGCATCCCTAGTAGGAGGAGTTGTGTCTCCTGAGGGTTTAACAGATACGATACCCACAAACGCTTTCCCGACTCTCCAACACCATAGAGTTGCCAAGAGAAGTGATCAATCAGTGTGTAATGTGGAAGCTATAGCTCAAAGGCACACGGCTTCAAAGCAAGTACACTCAAACTTTGAAGAAAGAACATGCTTCGACTCTAATTCTCGCAGAAAGTACTCAATCACTCGGAACCTATGGTTTTATTCTCTCAAGCAAGCATGAGTGAGTATATGACAGAGAAGCACAATTTTTGGTTAGATCTCATGAAAGGAATCAAATACTAAGAATAGAGATACACACATACTTACCAGCACCCATGAATACATCCTCAAAGATCTGCTAGGTCTTTCACAAGGTTGTAATGAAGGGCTACGGTTAGGGAAAATGGAAGAAATGGAAGGGAAAACAAGTAACTTAAGAACATACCAAGGTTGCATTCTCTATTGATCTGCAAGGTATCTTTGATTTATAATGGCATGGATGCAAACTTGATGGTATGACTTGGCATACACCTTATTTTTCACACTTAGATCATATCGAAACACTTTCTCTTTTATTTTTCTTATTTTCTGATTTGATCTGCTTCTTCTTTAACTTCATTGCATAGATTCACACCAATTTTCTTTCATGTACATGGCCAAAAACTTCCTTGCTTCAAACTTCATCTTGGCAAACCTTGGTAGATTCCTAAGCTATAGTGTATGGCTATAAAAGGTTAAGTATCTCAGATTGAGATACAAAGGTAGGGAAAATGATGAGGGTGGTAGAAGAAAAAAGCTTGAAGTGTTTGGCTTCAAGAGGGCTGATGGAACACACATATGGAGTACGATGAAAAGAAAGCATATAGAACGGTTAAGCACACATAGCCTAGCATCACTTCAATGAGTTCATTCATGAGTGAGAGCAAGCACATGGTATCTGCAAAAGACAATCATCCTTAGTATTCAATCAAAATGGAACAATGAGATCATTTAGAGTGAATTGAAGAAATAAGTAGGGATGAGAATTAGAAACACTTTAAACCCTCTCAAGAAAGCAAATAGGCTCGATATAGCTCACTAGGGTAGTCTCCACTATTCTCCTTCAAGAATTTGAGCATGGTACTTTAGCCACCAGAATTCTAAGAGCAAAAGCTTTGTGAGTGCAAAAATTCTGATATGAAAACCTCAATGGCAACTCCATAGCACTGATTGAATGACATTCTTAAAAAAAAATAAGTGACAAAAGAAAACAAATTGAAAACCTTCCCCCCCCCACACTTAAATGAAGCATTGTCCTCAATGTTTGAACCATAGATGATTGGGAACTTGTAAATAATAAGGTGGAAAGGTAAGAAAGGATTTAGAGAAACTCCCCCTTGATGCAATTAGGTCGACCGCTACTAAACACCTTCTTCTTGAACACATGGGTTGCCTCCCAAGAAGCGCCTTAGTTACTGTCTTGGCAAGACATTAAGCAACAAGCTAAGTTGATGGTATGAAGGGAAGTTGATCCACCACACGACCAGTTTGAATGCCAGCTGAAATTCCCTCATAGAATGGCTTTAAACGTTGTCCATTTACTTTGAAAGTCGAGCCATCTTTAGGGTTTTGAATCTCCACAGCTCCATAGGGAGAAACATTGACCACGGTGAATGGGCCAAGCCACCTTGACTTCAATTTTCCTGGAAAAAGACGCAAACGTGAGTTAAACAAAAGAACTGTCATACCTTTGGTGAACTCTTTCCGTTGAATGTTTTTGTCATGGTAACTCTTGGTTCGTTCTTTGTAAAGCTTTGCATTCTCATAAGACTCATGTCTTAACTCCTCCAATTCATTGAGCTGAAACTTCCTAGCTTGGCCTGCCTTGTCTAGATCAAAATTCAACTTCTTGATGGCCCAAAGAGCTTTGTGTTCAAGCTCCATTGGCAGGTGACAAGCTTTCCCAAACACAAGACGATAAGGGCTCATTCCGATGGGAGTCTTATATGCAGTCCTATAAGCCCATAATGCATCATTGAGCTTGGCAGACCAATCTTTCCTTGTATTGTTCACAACCTTCTCTAGGATGTGCTTGATTTCTCTGTTGCTTATCTCTACTTGGCCAGAAGTTTGAGGATGATATGGTGTAGAGACACGATGGGTGATGTTGTACTTTTTCATGAGTGCTTGAATGGCTTGTTACAGAAGTGGCTACCTCCATCACTAATGACAGCCCTTGGAGTTCCAAACCTTGTGAAAATATTGTCCCTCAAAAATTTTAGCACAACCTTGTGATCATTGGTTTTGGTTGGTATGGCTTCTACCCATTTAGACACATAATCAACTGCAACAAGTATGTAGTTGTAACCAAATGAAGATGGGAATGGTCCCATGAAATCAATACCCCAAACATCGAAGAGTTCCACAATGAGTATGTTGTTCAATGGCATTTGATTCCTGTGGCTTATGTTCCCCATTCTTTGACACCTATCACACTTAACACAAAAATTAAACGCATCTTTGAATAGAGTGGGCCAAAAGAAACCAGATTGCAGAATTTTAAGTGCAGTTTTCTTAGCTCCAAAGTGACCTCCACAAGCCAATTCGTGGCTATGCTTAAGTATGCTTTCTTGCTCTTCTTCTGGAACACACCTTCTAATGATTTGATCAGGGCAATGCTTGAATAAGAATGGTTCATCCCAAATATAGTGTTTCACCATGGAAAAGAACTTCTTCTTGCCCTGAGAAGTTAGATCATTTCTAATAACACCACAAGCAAGATAATTAACAAAATCAGCATACCATGGCTCTTTGACTTGGGCAACATATAATTGTTCATCTGGGAAAGTCTCATTCAAGGGTAGCACAACTTCTCCTTGTTCTTCAACCACAATTCTACTCAAATGGTCGGCCACCACATTCTCACTTCCCTTCTTGTCTCGAATCTCCAAATCGAACTCTTGCAATAAGAGAATCCATCTAATCAAGCGTGGTTTGGCGTCCTTCTTAGTGAGCAAGTATCTAAGAGCTGCATGGTCAGAATAAACAATTACTTTAGAACCAACAAGGTAAGAACGAAATTTTTCTAAAGCAAAAACCACAGAAAGCAACTCCTTCTCTGTTGTGGAGTAGTTGAGTTGAGCATCATTCAAGGTCCGGCTAGCATAATAAATCACATGGGGAAGCTTGTTCTTCCTTTGACCTAAAACTGCACCAATAGCAAAGTCAGAAGCATCACACATTATTTCAAATGGTAAAGACCAATCCGGAGCCATGATAATAGGGGCTGAAGTTAGCTCCTTCTTCAAGGTAGTAAAAGCATCCAAGCAAGCTTCATCAAACTCAAAAACAACATCTTTAGCAAGAAGATTACACAATGGTCTTGTAATGTTTGAGAAATTTTTGATGAACCTTCTATAGAATCCTGCATGGCCTAGAAAACTTCTAACTCCTTTAACTGAGGAAGGGGGTGGTAGATTCGATATGAGATCGATCTTGGCTTTGTCCACTTCAATTCCCTTGCTTGAGATCACATGGCCTAGCACAATACCTTGTTTCACCATGAAGTGACATTTCTCCCAATTCAAAATCAGATTTGTTTCCTGGCATCTTTTAAGCACTAGAGACAAGTGGTGAAGACATTCATCAAAAGATGATCCAAAAACTGAAAAATCATCCATAAATACCTCAATGAATCGTTCCACCATATCTGAAAAGATTGCCATCATGCATCTTTGGAAAGTTGCCGGAGCATTGCACAAACCAAATGGCATCCTTCTATAAGCAAATGTACCAAATGGGCATGTGAATGTGGTCTTCTCTTGGTCTTCCGGAGCAATGGGAATTTGATTATAACCTGAATACCCATCAAGAAAACAATAGTAAGCATGGCCAGATAAACGTTCAAGCATTTGATCAATAAAAGGTAATGGAAAATGATCTTTTCTTGTGGATGTGTTCAACTTCCTGTAATCAATACAAACTCTCCAACCAGTGACAGTTCGTGTAGGAACTAGCTCATTCTGCTCATTCTTCACAACGGTGATTCCGGACTTCTTTGGAACAACTTGTACAGGACTCACCCACTTAGAATCTGAAATTGGGTAGATGATTCCTACATCAAGTAGCTTTAAAACTTCGGTTCTCACCACCTCTTTCATGTTGGGATTTAGTCTCCTTTGGGCATCACGGGATGGTTTGCTATCTTCTTCCATTAAAATCCGGTGCATGCACATGCTTGGACTTATTCCTTTGATATCTGCTATGGTCCACCCAAGGGCAGTTTTATGCTCCTTTAGAACTTTGATTAAGCTCTCTTCTTCATGTGAGGTGAGACCTGCAGCAATTATGACAGGAAGAGTTTCATTAACACCCAAATAAGTATATTTAAGATGACTAGGCAGAGGTTTAAGTTCTAGCTTTGGCGGTGTGATAATGGATGGCTCTAATTTCGTGGAGGATGGTCCAAGAGGCTCAAGTGGTGGCCTAAATGATGGTGAGTATGGCTGGAACGCTTCTAGGGCAGCTACCACTTCTTGGAACTCCGGTTCACAAAGATCTTCCTCTTCTTGTGTTAGAACAACTTCTAGAGGATCATTGGACTTTTCCTGCAAAATTTTGGAAGAAACTTCATGATCCACAACATCAATTGAAAAACAAGTATCAAGAGAGATAGAGGGTTGAGCTAGAGCATCAAACACTTTAAATTCAACAGTTTCACCCAAAACGGTCATGGAGAGGGTGCCATCTTTCACTTTGATGATTGTGTCTGCAGTAGCCATGAATGGCCGGCCTAAAAGGATAGGATCAACACGATCCCCATTTGGGTTGTCTTCCATGTCCATCACTACAAAATCAGCAGGGAGGATTAGTGTATTAACTTGAACTAAGATATCTTCTACAATACCTTTTGGATATTTGATAGAATGATCAGCTAGTTCAAGGCGCACTGAAGTCTTCTTCATTCCTTCTAAGCCAAGCTTTTGATAAACTGAATATGGCATTAGATTGATGCTTGCTCCCAAGTCCAACATGGCTCTTCCAACCTTCTTGTCTCCAATGTTAATTGGAATGTCAAAACTGCCAGGATCTTCTAGTTTTGGTGGAAGCTTGCTTTGCAACACAGCACTTACATTCTTGTTGAGCCTCACTTCTTCATTTGGAGCAAAATTGAGCTTGTGAGTTTTCAAGTTCTTGATGAACTTTCCATATGCTGGCATCTGTTCAATAACATCAAGCAAAGGCAAATTGATATTAACTTTACTCAAAATATCATAAATCTCTTTAAAAGCTTTATCTTGCTTTGCTTTCTTTAGACGGCCTGGAAATGGAATTGGTGGAACATATGGAGCGGGTGGTACGTATCTATCTTCTTGATGATGTGGTGGCACAAATTTATCATCCCTTCTATGCAATTGGAATGGATTAGGTCCCTGCGAATCTGAATTGGCCTTAGGAGCAAATTGTTGCCCTTGGGTACCTGTGGTCTCCTCCTCCTCCTCTTCTTCGTCCTCTACAACAACAACATCATTTGAAAGATTAGAATCAACTTTGTTATCAACTATCTTACCTGTTCTGAGCACGTGAATGGCCTTGGCTTCTTGGTTATTTGGATTGATCACGGTTTGGCTTGGCAATTTCCCAGGTTGTCTTTGGGTTATCTCCGCAGCTATTTGGCCTATTTGAATTTCCAATTTGGAGATGGCAGCTTGTGTAGTTTGTTGGAAATTAGATTGGTTGATTGCCATTTGCTTCACTATATCCTCCAATGATGATGATTGTTGTGGCCTTTGGAATGAAGAGGGATTGGCTTGATTCTGTGTATTCCTCCATGAAAAGTTTGGATGATTCCTCCAACCTGGATTATAACTTTGAGAGTATGGATCATTTCTTGGACCTTGGCTGTAGGAACTTACCAACTTAGCTTGCTCTTGCACAAATTCTGGATATGCAGCCCCAAGTGGACAAGCTATGGTAGCATGATCATGAGTTTCACATATGCTACACACTTCCTTTGGAGGGTTTCTTGAGTTCAATGCAAGAAGAGCATCTAGTTTTTGTTCCAATTTTGAAATCTGCACACTAGAAGCATCATTAGAACCACTAACAACACGTTTACCTCTTGTATCAGTGTGTTGGGTCTCCATTGCTATCGCCTCAAAGAGTTCATACGTTTCTTGAGTCTTGGTTTTATAAGAACCACCTGCAAAATTGGTGACAATATTACGACTAGAAGGGGTTAGTCCTTTATAAAACATACGCATTTGAAGTTTCAAAGGAATCCCATGATGAGGACATTGATTGAGCAGCGCATTGAATCTCTCCCATGCTTCACAAAACGATTCATCATCTTGTTGTGCAAATGAGAAGATCTTGTCCCTAAGCGTGTCAGTCTTTTGCGTGGAGAAGTATTTCTCCAAGAACTTCTTCTGAATGGCATCCCATGTAGTGAGTGAACCAGGCTTTAAGGAATTGAGCCAATACTTCGCCTTATCCTTCAAAGTATAAGGAAACACTCTCATTCGAAGTTGATCTTCCGTCACAGCTGTCAAGGGGAAAGAACTCACAGCAATAATAATATCCTTTATATGAGTTAATGGATCTTCATTAGGTAAACCATAAAAGGAAGGCAACATATTAAGATGAGAAGATTTAAGCTCATAGTTTCGAGCTACGGGGTAGCAAAATGCTTGAAGGAGATGCTGGAATTATTGGGATATCAAGGTCTCCCATTAACTCATTGGCAGCCATCTCTTCTTCTTCTTGGTCTGAACTTGCTTCGGGAATTTGAAAGTGAAGAACCAGGGAGTTCAGTGTGGAGAGCAAGACTTGTGAATGTGGCCAGAGCTTGCTCTTTTGCAGTTGACAACTCTCTTTCTAGTCGATTCTGAATTTCAGAGATCACTCGATTGGGTTGCAACTTTGGTCTTCCTTCCAATGATCTAGAATGTCTAAATGAAGACCTCACTTGATCAATGAATGGTCTTTTAGACATAAACTACCTGAAATAGAAAAATTTGAATTAATTAGAAACACTAAAAGAATAGGGTAACCTTGGGCACATAACCAGGGAAGAACTTTCGTTCAGTCCCCGGCAACGGCGCCAAAATTTTGTTAACTCGCAAGTGTACGGGCCAATTAGTAGTATAGCAAGACAAGTACGAGGTCGTACCCACGAGGACTGAGAAGTTAAAATTAGTTATGTACTTAGATTACCCAATTTTAGAAACAAGAAGTTAAGTCTAAAACAGATTTTAAAGAGAGATTGATTGACTTTGTGAAAACAAATGAAACAAAACGAAATTGCAAACAAAGGCAAAGTAAACAAGTGTATCAAAGAGTGGTTTTGAGGTTGGAAACAGATTTGAAGACTAGGGCATTCGATTCACCATAACAATTCAATTCTAGGTTATAAGGATTCAAGTGACAAGTCTGATTCAGATTCAAAGATTGATTCTAGCTAAAGTATGATTAGGCCATGATGTTTGATCCTAACCTTGTATTTCCAATTCCCTAATTAAGTCCTTATTGTCGAACTTAAATCAAGCATTAGAAATCCATTAAGCATAGAAGAATGTTTTAAACAACCAAGCATGTATCTAATCCCTATTGACGAATGTCCATACATACTCATCTTATTCATAGTTCAATTGAAACAAAAGCATAAGGTGTCTACTTTAGTTTCAACCAAAATACACAAATCTCAATGGTAGCTAGGCATTCAGATTAGCATATAAGTAGATAGGCATAATGAATAAGAGCATGAATCTTGAATCAAACTTGAAACTTGAAATTTATAAACCCAGAATATTCATGTTAGGTTACATCGAAGCCCTAGTAATGGATTTAGCTACTCATAATGGGAAAGAAACATAAACAGAAATGAGAAAGCATAATGAATGTAATAAGAATAGAAAACCCTTTTCTGAAGTTCTTGTGGTGTCCAATGCTTCTCCAAGAGCTTCTCCACGCCTAATACTTCTCCAAGCACTTCCCCACGTCTAGAAGAATGTATGAAGGTTAAGAAGGTGATTTGGGATGAGTTTGGGTGAGTGGTGATGGTTGAGAAAGAGGAAATTCGTAGGGAAATGGAAGGCAGGCTTGCAGGGACAGTTTTGGTGATTTGAGGCTGTTTAGAGTGTTGGGAGTGTGTCTGGAGTGTTTGGGAAATTATGGGAGTGTGGAGGATGGTGTGGAGGAGGTCTGAAGGATGTGTGAAGGATCTGAAGGATGTGAAAGATGTGAAGGATGTGAGAGATGATGTCTTATGGAATGAATGAGGGTGGTATTTATAAGGAGAATGAAAGGAGAATTCTGAATTGATTAATGCCTCCACTAACCACACTAATACATTAGAAAATCAGTTTCCCTTCTTTTCTGACTAGTGCAGCTCCCACATGCAGCTAATGGAGAACCCCACCAGAAATCACATCTCATGCATAGCTCATCATGACCAAGAAACTTCATGGGCTCACGAATTGGGCTTCCCTTAATCAACTGATGACATTGAGCCGTCCATCTTCAAGTTTAGAATGTCATCTTTCCAACCACATATCATTTGGGCCAATCCAAGTTCGGAGGAAGGAGTTAAGGCTGAAACAAATTTCTAGCTCAGTCTGCACGTTTTTGGACCATTTTGCAAATTTGGGCCCCCATGGCTACCTAAAGCTCAATTAACTGAATGACAAACATAAAAGAGATTAAAAGCACAAGTTTAACTCAAAAACATAACTAAATCATATGCTAGAAGGGTACAAAATGATATACAATTATGAACCGATCAAAACTTGGTCAACATCATAATATGGTGGGAGGAGTCATTTGGTAAGTTTTCAGTGAAATCCAATCACTAGAACTATGCAATGCACCAACTACTCCATTTACGGCACTAACTTCGTACGAACTCGAAGTGTCCAATTTCTTTGACCAATTGATTTCGGATCAAGCCCTAAACTTTGTCAACATCATACTATGGTGGCAGGAGTCATTTGGTGAGTTTTGAGTCAAATCAAATCACTAGAACTATGCAATGCACCATCCACTCCACTTACGGTTCGAAATTAATACGAACATGAAGTGTCCAATTTCTTTGACAAATTGAGCTCGGGTCTAGCCCAAAACTTGGTCAACATCATAATATGGAGGGAGGAGTCATTTGGTGAGTTTTGAGTGAAATGATTACTAGAACTATGCAAAGCACCAACCACATCATTTACAACACTAACTTCATACAAACTTGAAGTGTCCAATTTCTTTGACTAACTGATTTCTTATTGAGCCCATAACATGCTCAACATCATCATATGGTGGGAGGAGTCATTTATTGAGTTTTAAGTGAAATCCAATCACTTGAACTACACAATGCACCAACCACAATACTTACGGTTCGAAATTAATACGAACTTGAAGCGGCCTATTTCTTTGACCAATTGATTTCGATCGACCTCAAAACTTGGTCAACATCATAATATGGTGGGGCGTGTCATTTGGTGAGTTTTGAGTGAAATTCCATCACTTGAACTATGCATTGCATCAACCAGTCCATTTACGGCAGCAACTTCGGACAAACTTGAAGTGTCTAATTTCTTCACCAAAAGATTTCGAATCGAGCCCAAAACTTTGTAAACTTCATAATACGGTGGGAGGAGTCATTTGGTGAGTTTTGAGTGAAATCCAATCACAAGAACTATGTAATGTACCAACGTTTCCATTTATGGCACGAACTTAAAGTGTCCAGTTTCTTTGACCAATTGATTTCGGATCATGCCCAAAACTTGCTCAACATCATAGTATGGTGGGAGGAGTCATTTGGTTAGTTTTGATTGAAATCCAATCACAAGAACTATGCAATGCACCAAACACTGCACTTACGGTTCGAAATTAATTCGAACTTGAAGTGTCCAATTTCTTTGACCATTTGATTTCGGATCGACCCCAAAACTTGGTCAACATCATAATATGGAGGGAAGAGTCTTTTGGTGAGTTTTGAGTGAATCCAATCACTAGAACTATACAAAGCACCAACCACACCATTTACAGCACTAACTTCATACGAACTTGAAGTGTCCAAGTTCTTTGACCAACTGATTCGTATTAAGCCCAGAACTTCGTCAACATCATAATATGGTGGTAGGAGTTATTTAGTGAGTTTTGAGTGAAATCCAAACACTAGAACTATATAATGCACCAACCAGTCCACTTACGGTTCGAAATTAATACGAACTTGAAGCGTCCGATTTATTTGACCAATTGATTTCGGACCGACCCCAAAACTTGGTTTACATCATAATACGGTGGGAGGAGTCATTTGGTGAGTTTGGAGTGAAATCCAATCACTAGAACTATACAAAGCACCAACCACCCCATTTACAGCATGAACTTCATACGTACTTGAAGTGTCCAATTTCTTTGGCCAATTTATTTCGGATCTAGCCCAAAACTTAGTCAACATCATAATATCGTGGGACGAGTCATTTGGTGAGTTTTGAGTGAAATCCAATCACTAGAACTATGCAAAGCACCAAGTAGTCCATTTACGGCATGAACTTCGAACGAAATTGAATTGTCCAATTTCTTTGACCAATTGATTTCGTAATGAGCCCAAAACTTGGTCAACAAAATAAAATGGTGGGATTTCATAGTCTAGTGATAGGATTTCAATCAATGCCACCCAAATGACTCCTCCCACCGTAGTATAATGTTGACCAAGTTTTGGGCTCGATCCAAAATCAATTGGTCCAAACTTCAAGTTCGTATTAATTTCGAACCGTACGTGGAGTGGTTGGTGCATTGCATCGTTCTTGTGATTGGATTTCAATCAAAACTCACCTAATGACTCATCCCACCATAATATGATGTTGACCAAGCTTTGGGCTCCATTCGAAATCAATTGGTCAAAGAAATTGGACACTTCGAGTTCGTGCCGTGAATGGAGTGGCTGGTGCATTGCATAGTTCTAGTGACTGGATTTCACTCAAAACTCACCAAATATATCCTCAAACCATTTTATGATTTTGACCGAGTTTTGGGCTCGATATGAAATCTGTTGGTCAAATAAATTGGACACTTCAAGTTCGTATTAATTTCGAACCGTAAGTGGAGTGGTTGGTGCATTGCATCGTTCTAGTGAGTGGATTTCAATCTAAACTCACCAAATGACTCCTCCCACCATTTTTGATTTTGACCAAGTTTTCGGCTCGATCCAAAATCAATTGGTCAACAAAATTGGACACTTCAAGTTCATATTAATTTCAAACCATAAGTGGAGTGGATGGCGCATTGCATAGTTCTAGCGATTGGATTTCATTTAAAACCCACCAAATGACTCCTCCCACCGTAGTATGATGTTGACCAAGTTTTGGGCTCATTCCGAAATCAATTTGTTAAAGAAATTGGACACTTCAAGTTCGTGTTAATTTCGAACCATAGGTGGAGTGGTTGGTGCATTGCATAGTTCTAGTGATAGGATTTCACTCAAAACTCACCAAATGACTCCTCCCACCATTTTGTGATTTTGACAAAGTTTTGTGCCCAATCTGAAATCAATTGGTCCAAGAAATTGGACACTTCAAGTTCGTATTAATTTCGAACCGTAAGTGGAGTGGTTGGTGCATTGCATCGTTCTAGTTTTTGGATTTCAATCTCAACTCACCAAATGACTCCTCCCACCACAGTATCATGTTGACCAAGCTTTAGGCTCCATTCGAAATCCATTGGTCAAAGAAATTGGACACTTCAAGCTCGTATTAATTTCGAACCGTAAGTGGAGTGGTTTGTGCATTGCATCTTTCTAGTGATTGGATTTCAATCAAAACTCACCAAATGACTCCTCCCACCATAGTATGATGTTGACCAAGCTTTGGGCTCCATTCGAAATCAATTGGTCAAAGAAATTGGACACTTCAAGTTCGTATGAAATTCGTGCCTTAAATGGAGTGGTTTGTGCATTGCGTAGTTCTAGTGATTGGATTTCAATCAAAACTCACCAAATGACTCCTCCAACCATATTACGATGTTGACCAAGTTAGGGCTTGATCCGATATAAATTGGTCAAAGAAATTGGACACTTGAAGTTCGTACGAAGTTCGTGCCGTAAGTGGAGTGGTTGGTGCGTTGCATAGTTCTAGGGATTGGAATTCACTCAAAACTCACCAAATAACTCCTCCCACCAAATTATGATGTTGACCAAGTTTTGGGCTCGATTCGAAATCATTTGGTCAAAGAAATTGGACACTTCAAGTTCATAAAAAGTTCGTGCCGTAAATGGAGTGGTTGGTGCATTGCATAGTTCTAGTGATTGATTTTCACTCAAAACTCAACAAATGGCTCCTCCGATTATGATGTTGACCAAGTTTTGGACTTGATCCAAAATCAATTGGTCAAAGATATTGGACACTTAAGGTTCGTATTAATTTCGAACCGTAAGTGGAGTGATTAGTGCATTGCATCGTTCTAGTGATTGGATTTCAATCAAAACTCACCAAATGACTCCTCCCACCATATTATGATGTTGTCCACGTTTTGGGCTTGATCTGAAATCTATTGGTCAAAGAAGTTGGACACTTCAAGTTCGTATTAATTTCGAACCGTAAGTGGATTGGTTGGTGTATTGCATCGTTCTAGTGATTGGATTTCAATCAGAACTCACCAAATGACTAATCCCACCATATTATGATGTTGACGAAGCAATGGGCTCCATTCGAAATCAATTGGTCAAAGAAATTGGACACTTCAAGTCATTATTAAATTCGAACAGTAAGTGGAGTGGTTGGTGCATTGCATCGTTCTAGTGATTGGATGTCAATCAAAACTCACCGAATGACTCCTCCCACCATATTATGATGTTAACCAAGTTTTGGGATCGATTCGAAATCAAAAGGTCAAAGAAATTGGACACTTCAAGTTCGTATGAAGTTTGTGCCGTAGATGGAGTGGTTGGTGCATTGCGTAGTTCTAGTGATTGGATTTCACTCAAAACTCATCAAATGGCTCCCCCGATTATAATGTTGACCACGTTTTGGGCTTGATCCAAAATCAATTGGCCAAAGAAATTGGACACTTAAAGTTCGTATTAATTTTGAACCGTAAGTGGAATGGTTGATGCATTGCATCGTTCTAGTTATTGGATTTCAATCAAAACTTACCAAATGAGTCCTCCCACCATATTATGATGTTGTCCACGTTTTGGGCTCCATTCGAAATCAATTGGTCAAAGAAATTGGACACTTCAAGCTCGTATTAATTTCGAACCGTAAGTGGAGTGGTTGGTGCATTGCATCTTTCTAGTGATTGGATTTCAATCAAAATTCACCAAATGACTCCTCCCACCACAGTATGATGTTGACCAAGCTTTGGGCTCCATTTGAAATCAATTGGTCAAAGAAATCGGACACTTGAAGTTCGTATTAATGTCGAACTGTAAGAGGAGTGGTTGGTGCATTAAGTCGTTCTTGTGATTGGATTTCAATCAAAACTCACCGAATCAATCGTCCCAGCATATTTTGATGTTGACCAAGTTTTGGGATCGATTCGAAATCAATTGGTCAAAGAAATTGGACACTTCAAGTTCATACGAAATTCGTGCCGTAAATGGAGTGGTTTGTGCATTGCGTAGTTCTAGTGATTGGATTTCAGTCAAAACTCACCAAATGACTCCAACCATATTACGATGTTGACCAAGTTTAGGGCTCGATCCGAAATTAATTGGTCAAAGGAATTGGACACTTGAAGTTCGTACGAACTTCGTGCCGTAAGTGGAGTGGTTGGTGCGTTGCATAGTTCTAGTGATTGGATTTCACTCAAAACTCACCAAATAACTCCTCCCACCAAATTATGATGTTGACCAAGTTCTGGGCTCGATTCAAAATCATTTGGTCAAAGAAATTGGACACTTCAAGTTCATAAGAACTTCGTGCCGTAAATGGAGTGGTTAGTGCATTGCGTAGTTCTAGTGATTGGATTTCACTCAAAACTCATCAAATGGCTCCCCCAATTATGATATTGACCACGTTTTGGGCTTGATCCAAAATCAATTGGTCAAAGAAATTGGACACTTAAAGTTCGTATTAATTTTGAACCGTAAGGGGAATGGTTGATGCATTGCGTTGTTCCAGTTATTGGATTTCAATCAAAACTCATCAAATGAGTCCTCCCACCATATTATGATGTTGTCCACGTTTTGGGCTAGATCCGAAATGTTGTCCACGTTTTGGGCTTGATCCGAAATGATTCCTCCCACCATATTAGTGGGTTTTGAGTGAAATTCAATCACTAGAACTATGCAATGCCCCAACCACTCCAGTAACGATTCGAAGTTAATACGAACTTGAAGTGTTCAATATCTTTGACCAATTGATCTCGTATTGAACCCAAAACATGGTCAACATCATACTACAGTGGGACCAGAACAATGCAATGCCCCAACCACTCCATTTAAGGCCAGAACAATGCAATGCCCAAAAAATGACCAGAATAATACGAATTTGAAGTGTCCAATTTCTTTGACGGCTTGATTTCGGATCAAGCCCAAAACTTGGTCATCATCATAGTATGGTGGGGGGAGCTATTTGGTAAGTTTTGAGTGAAATCGAATCACTAGATCTGTGCAATGTAGCAACGACTCCATTTACGACGCAAACTTTGTACAAACTTGCAGTCTCCAATTTCTTTGAGCAATTGATTTCGGACCGAGCTCAAAACTTGGTCAACACTACGGCGGGAGGAGTCATTTGGTGAGTTTTGAATGAAATCCAATCACTAGAACTATGCAACTCACCAATTTCTTTGAACAAATGATTTCGGATCGAGCCCAAAACTTGGTCAACATCATACTATGGTGGGAGGAGTCATTTGGTGGGTTTTTAGTGAAATCAAATGAGTAGAGCAATGCAATGCACCAACCACTCCACTTACGGTTCGAAGTTAATACGAACTTGAAGCGTCCAATTTCATTGACCAATTCATTTTGGATCAGTCCCAAAACTTGGTCATCATCATAATATGGTGGGGGGAGTCATTTGGAAAGTTTTGAGTGAAATCCAAGCACTAGAACTATGCATTGCACAATCACTCCTTTTAAGCCACGAACTTCGTACGAACTTTAATTGTCCAATTTCTTTGACCAATTCATTTCGGATCGAGCCCAAAACTTGGTCAACACTGTAATATGGTGGAACGAGTCATTTGGAGAGTTTTGAGTGAAATCCAATCACTATAACTATGCAATGCACCAACAACTCCACTTACGGTTTGAAATTAATACGAACTTGAAGTGTCCAATTTCTTTGACCAATTGATTTCGGATCAAGCCCTAAACTTGGTCTACACCATAATTTGGTGGGAGGAGTCATTTGTTGAGTTTTGTGTGAAATCCAATCACTAGAACTATGCAATGCACCAACCCCTCCACTTACGTTTCGAAATTAATACGAACTTGAAGTGTTCAATTTCTTTGACCAATTGATTTCGGATCGAGCCCAAAACTTGGTCAACAACATACTATGGTGGGAGGAGTTATTTGGGGAGTTTTGAGTGAAATCAAATGACTAGAGCAATGAAATGCACCAACCACTCCGCTTACGGTTCGAAATTAATACGAGCTTGAAGTGTCCAATTTCTTTAATCAATTGATTTTGTATCGAGCCCAAAACTTGGTGAACATCATAATATGGTGGGAGGAGTCATTTGGTGAGTTTTGATTGAAATCCAATCACTAGAACGATGCAATTGACCAACCACTCCACTTACTGTTCGAAATTAATACGAACTTGAAGTGTCCAATTTCTTTGACCAATAGATTTCGGATAGAGCCCTGAACTTCGTCAACATCGTACTATGGTGGGAGGAGTCATTTGCTCAGTTTTGAGTGAAATCCAATCAATGGAACTACGCAACACACAAACCACTCCATTTGCGGCACGAATTTCGTACGAATGATCGGTGCATAATTACATATCATTTTGTACCCTTCTAACTTATGATTTGGTTATGTTTTTGAGTTAAACTTGTGCTTTTAATTTATTTTGTGTTTGTTTCAGTGTAATAAGCTTAAAACTCATTAAATGCATTTTGGAGACAAGTTAGCTCAAACGGTGTCTGCAGATCAGTCAACTTCACGGATTGGACTGTACTTGCTCAAGAAGAACCAGATAATGAGCCATACATCATTGGAAAGATACGGAAGTCTATTTTCTGGATCATTTTACGGTTCATGATTCCGAGTTCTCTAGAGGAAGTTATGCAAGTTTTGGCAGCTTAAGGTCAAAATCGGCAGGATCTGCGTTACTGGGCCAAAAATCACATTTGAAGGTCTTTCCGATTTTTCCTTGAGCTGGGCTGCATATGCATGGAAAGATAATTCAAAGAGCTTCAAGATCCATATTTTTCCAGATTTTTCAGAATTGAGAAACAAGCCCAAAACGAGCCCAAAAGAAGACTGCAATGCATTGTCAAGCATGACATATGCATGATGAAATGTTATTGATTGTGGGAAAGTTTGGTGAAGCATATTCAATACATATAATTGGAGTGGAGTTTTGCAGCAGCCAAATGAAGTAAAAGAAGATGAAGTGGGAGTTGCAACACTAAGCTTAAAGACAAGAAGAATTGTTTTCAAATGCAATTGTGTGAATTAAGTGTTGTAAGTTGGTGAAGTGAGTTTGTAGGTAGAAGCAATACTTAATTCAGATTTTCATTTCCCCTAGGCCTATATATAGTGAGGTTCTCCAAACTTGTAATAGACACCCCAAGGGGGGGAGCTCTCAAACATCTCTCTAGAGCTCCTCTCCCTTCTCTCCCTCAAATTCTCTTAGTTTTCTTTTAGTTCTCAATTGTTGTAACAAAACCATTTTGCTTTTTAGTTGTAATTTATTTTTCATTGTAATGTAATTTCTTTTCTTTAGTTTTCAAGTTTAATTAGTTTCCAAGTTTCAATTATAGTTCTTGTTCTTATTCATTATGCTTATAAGTTAATATGCTTGTTTGAATGAATAATCACCATTAAAACTTGTATGTTAGCTATCTTGGTTTGAATTAAGAGTAGACACCATGCATTAATTCAAATTGAACTATGAATAGGAAGAGTATGTATGGACATTCGACAACATGGATTAGATACATGCTTGGTTGTTTAAAACATTCTTCTATGCTTAATGGATTTCTAATGCTTAATTTAGGTTCGACAAGAAGGATCTAATTAGGGAATTAGGAATACAAGGTTAGGACCAAACACCATGGCTTAATCATACTTTAGCTAGAATCAATCTGTGAATCTAAATTGAACTTGGTAACTAATTTGCTTAAATTAATTTCTTTTCTTTCTTTCTTGTTTTATTTATTTTCTTTTCATTTCTATTTTGTGCAGGGAATCAAATTGAATCAATCTATCATCAATCCTCGTGGGATCGACCTCGTACTTACACAAGCTATACTATCCAACGCCTCGTGCACTTGCGAGTTAACAACGAACTTGAAGTGTCCAATTTCTTTGACCAATTGATTTCGAATCGAGCCCAAAACTTGGTCAACATCATAATATGGTGGGAGGAGTCATTTGGTGAGTTTTGATTGACATCCAATCACTAGAACTGCAATGCGCCATTCACTCCACTTACAGTTTGAAATTAATACGAACTAGAAGTGTCCAATCTCATTGACCAATTGATTTCAGATCGAGCCCAAAACTTGGTCAAAATCATAAAATGGCGGGAGGAGTCATTTGGTGAGTTTTGATAGAAATCCAATCACTAGAACTATGCAATACACCAACCACTCCACTTACGGTTCGAAATTAATACGAACTTGAAGTGTCCAATTTCTATGACCAATAGATTTCGGATCGAGCCCAACACGTGGACAACATCATAATATGGTGGGAGGAGACATTTGGTGAGTTTTGAGTGAAATCCAATCACTAGAACTATGCAATGCACCAACAACTCCCCTTACGGTTCGAAATTTATACGAACTTGAAGTGTCCAATTTCTTTGACCAATTGCTTTCGGATCAAGCCCTAAACTTGGTCTACACTATAATATGGTGGGAGGAATCATTTGGTGAGTTTTGTGTGAAATCCAATCACTAGAACTATGCAATGCACCAACCACTCCATTTGTGGCACGAATTTCGTACGAACTTGAAGTGTCCAATTTCTTTTACCAATTGATTTCGAATCGAACCCAAAACTTGGTCAACATCATAATATGGTGGGAGGAGTCATTTGGTGAGTTTTGATTGACATCCAATCACTAGAACTATGCAATGTGCCATCCACTCCACTTATGGTTTGAAATTAATACGAACTAGAAGTGTTCAATTTCTTTGACCAATTGATTTCGGATCGACCCCAAAACTTGGTCAACAAAATACTATGGTGTGAGGAGTCATTTGGTGAGTTCTGAGTGAAATCAAATGACTAGAGCAATGAAATGCACAAACCACTCCACTTTCGGTTCGAAATTAATACGAACTTGAATTGTCCAACTTCTTTGACCAAAAGATTTCGGATCGTGCCCAAAACGTGGACAACATCATAATATGGTGGGAGGAGTCATTTGGTGAGTTTTGATTGAAATCCAATCACTAGAACGATGCAATGCACTAACCACTCCACTTACGGTTCGAAATTAAAACGAACTTTAAGGGTCCAATATCTTTGACCAATTGATTTTGGATCAAGCCCAAAACTTGGCCAACATCGTAATCGGTGGAGCCATTTGGTGAGTTTTGAGTGAAATTCAATCACTAGAACTATGGAATGCGCCATCCACTCCACTTACGGTTGGAAATTAATATGAACTTGAAGTGTCCAATTTTATTGACCAATTGATTTTGGATCGAGCCGAAAACTTGGTCAAATTCATAAAATGGTGGGAGGAGTCATTTGGTGAGTTTAGATTGAAATCCAATCAATAGAACTATGGAATGCACCAACCACTCAATTTATGCCACGAACTTCGTACGAACTTGAATTATCCAATTTCTTTGTCCAATTCATTTCAGATCAAGCCCAAAACTTGGTCAACATCATAATATGGTGGGAGGAGTCATTTGGTGAGTTTTGAGTGAAATTCAATGTCTAGAACTGTGCAATGCACCAACCACTCCACTTACGGTTCGAAATTAATACGAACTTGAAGTGTCCAATTTATTTGACCAATAGATTTCATATCGAGCCCAAAACTCAGTCAAAATCATAAAATGGTGGGAGGATATATTTGGTGAGTTTTGAGTGAAATCCAATAACTAGAACTACGCAATGCACCAACCACTCCATTTACGGCACGAACTTCATACGAACTTGAAGTGTCCAATTTCTTTGACCAATTGATTTCGAATCGAGCCCAATATTTGGTCAACATCATAATATTGTGGGAGGAGTCATTCGGTGAGTTTTGAATGACATCCAATCGCTAGAACGATGCAATGCACCAACCACTCCACGTACGGTTCGAAATTAATACGAACTTGAAGTTTGGACCAATTAATTTTAGATCGAGCCCAAAACTTGGTCAACATTATACTACGGTGGGAGGAGTCATTTGGTGGGCATTGATTGAAATCCTAACACTAGACTATGCAACGCACAACCATTCCATTTACGGCAATAAATTCGTACGAACTTGAATTGTCCAATTTCATTGACCAATTCATTTCGGATCGAGCCCAAAAACTTGGTCAACATCAAAATATGGTGGGAGGAATCGTTTGGTGAGTTTTGATTGAAATCCAATCACTAGAACGATGCAATACACCAACCACTCCACTTACGGTTCTAAATAAATACGAACTTGAAGTGTCCAATTTCGTTAACCAATTGATTTCGGATGGAGCCCAAAACTTCGTCAAAATCGCAAAATGGAGGGAGGAATTATTTGGGGAGTTTTGAGTGCAATCCAATCACTAGAACTATGCAATGCACCAACCACTCCATTTACGGCACGAACTTCGTACGAACTTGAAGTGTCCAATTTCTTTGACCAACTGATTTCGAATCAAGCCCAAAACTTGGTCAACATCATAATATGGTGGGAGGAGTAATTTCATGAGTTTTGAGTGAAATCCTATCCCTAGAACTATGCAATGCACCAACCACTCCACTTACGCCACGAACTTCGTACGAACTTGAAGTGTCCAATTTCTTTGACCAACTGATTTCGGATCGAGCCCAAAACTTGGTCAACATGATAATATGGTGGGAGGAGTCATTTGGTGAGTCTTGAGAGAAATCCAATCACTAGACCTATGCAATGCACCAACCACTCCATTTTGCACCACGAACTTCATACGAACTTGAAATGACCAATTTCTTCGACCAATTGATCTCGAACCGATCCCAAAACTTGGTTAACATAATAATATGGTGGGAGGAGTCATTTGGTGAGTTTTGAGTGAAATCCAATAACTAGAACTACGCAATACACCAACCAGTCCATTTACGGCACGAACTTCATACGAACTTGAAGTGTCCAATTTCTTTGACCAATTGATTTCGAATCGAGCCCAAAACATGGCCAACATCATAATATGGTGGGAGGATCATTTGGTGAGTTTTGAGTGAAATCCAATCACTAGAACTATGTAATGCACCAACCACTCCACTTACGGTACGAAAGTAATACGAACTTAAAGTGTACAATTTCTTTGACCAATTGATTTCGGATCGAGCCCTAAACTTGGTCAACGTCATAATATTTTGGGAGGAGTCATTTGGTGAGTTTTGATTGAAATCCAATCACTAGAACGATGCAATGCATCAACCACTCCACTTACGATTTGAAATTAATACGAACTTGAAGTGAACAAAATCTTTGACCAATTGATTTCGGATCAAGCCCAAAACTTCGTCAAAATCACAAAATGGTAGGAGGAGCAATTTGGTGAGTTTTGAGGGAAATCCAATCACTAGAACTATACAATGCACCAACCACTCCACTTACGGTACAAAATTAATACGAACTTGAAATGTACAATTTCTTTGACCAATTGATCTCTTATAGAGCCCAAAATTTGGTCAATATCGTACTATGGTGGGAGGAGTCATTTCGTGAGTTTTGAGAGAAATCCAATCACTAGACCTATGCAATGCACCAACCACTCCATTTACAGCACGAACTTCATACGAACTTGAAGTGTCCAATTTCTTTGACCAATTGATTTCGAATCGAGCCCAAAGCTTGTTCAACAACACAATATGGTGGGACGAATCATTTGGTGAGTTTTTATTGAAATCCAATCACAAGAACGATGCAATGCACCAACCACTCCACTTACGGTTCAAAAGTAAGATGACCTTGAAGTATACAATTTCTTTTACCAATTGAATGCGGATCGAGCCCGAAACTTGGCCAACATCATAATGTGGTGGGCGGAGTCATTTGGTGAGTTTTGATTGAAATCTAATCACTAGAACGATGCAATGCATAAACCACTCCACTTACGGTTCGAAATTAATACGAACTTGAAGTGAACAAAATCTTTGACCGATTGATTTCGGATCATGCCCAAAACTTGGTCAACATCATATTATGGTGGGAGGAACCATTTGGTTAGTTTTTAGTGAAATCCAAGCAATAGAACTATGCAATGCACCAACCACTCCATTTACGGCACGAACTTCGTACAAACTTGAAGTGTCCAATTTCTTTAACCAATTGATTTCGAATCGAGCCCAAAATTTTGTCAACATCATAATATGGTGGGTGGAGTCATTTGGTGAGTTTTGAATGAAATCCAATCACTATAACGAGGCAATGCATCAACCACTCCACTTACTGGTGCGAAATATATAAGCACACAAATTAAACCCTCTTGTGACAATTGTAGTAAAGAATGTAAGTGGGGATCGTTCTAGACCGGGGATTAGGAGGGATTGCTAAACACTTGAAAACTGACTTAAAAACGTAAAAACAAAGTTTAAAACACTAAACTTGACTCAAAGAATGCAAAACTAAAATTTAAAACACTAAAACAAACCAAAAACTCAAAACTGCCTTAAAAACACTTTCTGGGCAGTTTTGAACACCTAACACTAATTTGGACGAAATTGGGTTATAACTTGAATCAAAACACTTAAAAACACAAACTAAAACACTTTCTAACTAATATGACACTTCAAAATAAAGGGGGACTTGGTTTTGACGAATTTGAAAACAAAGAAAACAGATTGTAATTCAAACAGATTGTAAAACGAATTTGGATGAAACTATGGATGGAAGGTTAGCTAGAGGGTTCTTCTCCACACATGACATACTTGCACATAAACCAATTTTCAGTTGTTCTTTCGATAAATCATGGAACTCAACACCCCAGGTTAATTAGGTCCGCTTAAATTAACCTTCAAGTTCTCCTTAAGTTATTGAATTGGATGGGAAAGCGCATACAACAATTCAACACATTCTTCAAAAGTCCTTTACGTGAAAAGCACAATAAAGATACAATCAAAGATCATTAAGCAATATGAGAACTATAAGTATTGATGAGGCATTTGTACTATGATGAGCATGAAACTCGTGCCAAGAATTCATTTAATGCGATCGTTTATAAGCGACCTCCACTACTTGTGAATATAAGATTGTAACTATTAGGTGAAACTCCCTTATACTCTAGCATCATATTCATGCATGAAAACTAACGTGCACTCTTAATAAACATACACGAATAAGTTATCAATCAAGCAGTTAAACGAATTGAATTCACAATTTATGAAATCACAACTAAAGGTAATCAATTCATATTGCAAGTATGTACATGGTTTCGAATCACCCCCTAACTAAGAGGGGTTTAGTTCCTCATACTCACAGCACAGAGATTACTGAATTGAAACATTGAAAATAAAAGAAAGAAAATACCTAAACGTTCCAGCAATCCTCAATTGAATAGCAAGCACATTCAAGGCACTCCTCCTTCCTCTTTGCTGCGGCACAAGGGATGGTGGTGAATTGTGGTGGTTATGGATGATGTAGAATGGTGGAAAAGTGTCTAGGATGGGTGTATGGCACGGCTAGGATGGTTTAGGGTCAGAAAATATGGAGATTGGTGAAGGATGGTGGCTGCAGAGAATGGGTGAAGTTTTCTGGCGTGAATGGTGAGAGAATGGTTGAGTGAGAGATTCAGAGAATGGAATGGTGCTGAATGAATGTCCCTAGGGTTCGGCCAAACAGATTTTATTTAAAGGGAAAGTAATCTCAGCCCTCTTAATTTCTGGAACAATTTAGGAAAACAAATCAAGAGAGAAAAAGGCAATTAAAATCAGA
Source organism: Prunus padus (assembly GCA_024362665.1). Lineage (NCBI taxonomy): Eukaryota > Viridiplantae > Streptophyta > Magnoliopsida > Rosales > Rosaceae > Prunus > Prunus padus. Next base: position 1,729,698 of record JANFAM010000003.1, on the reverse strand, counting down.
AATTAAGAGAGAGCAGGAGAGGGGGGATGCTGCAAAGAATTTTGGGAAAGAATTTTGGGAAATTAAAACCCCCAACTTAATTAGATTAACAGAAATTAAGTCAAAGATTCTAGAAAAAGGAAAACAAATCAGGAAATTAAAGGAAATAGGTTAGGTGGCTTAGGATCAGAAATTAGGAAAGATGGGCTTCTAGAACAATCAATTAAGTGTCCTAAAATGTTTTGGCATCCTTTTGTGGCTGGAACTTAGGTGAATTAGGATTAGGAAAGTTTAGAGCCAAAAATAGAAACTCCCAAGAATGGAACCCTCCAAGAGTATAAACCTTCAAGAATAGAAACTTGGTTTCTAAATCTGAACTCTTTGTTCTTCATTTCATTTCTTCACTCACTCCTAGCCTCCTTTGGTCTTCACTTTCGTCCATTCCTTTTGCTCCAAGCATGTGATATCCATTCCAAGCCCAATTATGCTCCAAAAGACTCCAAAATGCACCTTCTTGCACACTTTGCAAATAGAACCTGAAAACACATGAAATTGGCTTAAAAGACTAAAATAACTAAGAACTAACAACGTAAATGCACAAGAACAAGCTAACTAAGTCGCATAAATATGCTCCTATCACTTACAGATCAAAATTAATACGAACTTGAAGTGAACAAAATCTTTGACCAATTGATTTTGGATCAATCCCAAAACTTGGTCAACATCATATTATGGTGGGAGGCGCCATTAGGTTAGTTTTTAGTGAAATCGAATCAATAGAACTATGCAATGCACCAACCACTCCATTTACGGCACGGACATCGTACGAACTTGAAGTGCCCAATTTCTTTGACCAATTCATTTCGGACCGAGCCCAAAGCTTGGCCAACATCATAATATGGTGGGAGGAGTCATTTGGTGAGTTTTGAGTGAAATCCAATCAGTAGAACTATGCAAAGCTCCAACCACTCATGTTACGGTTCGAATGTAATAAGAACTTGAAGTGTCCAATTTCTTTAACCAATTGATTTCGGATCTAGCCCAAAACTTGGTCAACATCATAATATGGTGGGAGGAGTCATTTGGTGAGTTTTGAGTGAAATCCAATCACTATAACTATGCAATACACCAACCACTCCACTCATGGTTCAAAATTAATACGAACTTGAAGTGTACAATTTCTTTGACCAATTGATTTCGGATCGAGCCCAAAATTTGGTCAACATCATAATATGGTGGGAGGAGTCATTTCATGAGTTTTGAGTGAAATCCTATCCCTAGAACTATGCAATGCACCAACCACTCCATTTACGGCACGAACTTCGTACGAACTTTAAGTGTCCAATTTCTTTGACCAATTCATTTCGAATCGAGCCCTAAACTTGCTCAACATTATAATATGGTGGGAGGAGTCATTTGGCGAGTTTTGATTGAAATCCAATCACTACGACGATGCAATGCACCAACCACTCCACTTACGGTTCGAAATTAATACGAACTTGAAGTATACAATTTCTTTTACCAATTGATCAGTGCATAATTACATATCATTTTGTACCCTTCTAACTTATGATTTGATTATGTTTTTGAGTTAAACTTGTGCTTTTAATCTATTTTGTGTTTGTTTCAGTGTAATAAGCTTATGACTCATTAAATGCATTTTGGAGACAAGTTAGCTCCAAACGGTGTTTGAAGATCAGTCAACTTCACGGATTGGACTGTACTTGCTCAGGAAGAACCAGATAATGAACCATACATCAATGGAAAGATACGGAAGTCTAGTTTCTAAAGAATTTTACGGTTCATGATTCCGAGTCTTCTAGAGAAAGTTATACAAGTTTTTGCACCTTAAGGTCAAAATCGGCAGCATCTGCGTTACTGGGCCAAAAATCACATTTGAAGGTCTTTCCGATTTTTCCTTGAGCTGGGCTGCATATGCTTGGAAAGATAATTCAAAGAACTTCAAGATCCATATTTTTCCAGATTTTTCAGAATAGAGGAACAAGCCCAAAACGAGCCCAAAAGCAGACTGCAATTGGTTGGTCATGATTAGCTATGCATGTGCTATTGTTGATAGTTCTTGGCCATGATTAGCTATGCATGTGCTATTGTTGATAGTGGGGAAGAAACATGTTTATTTGTCATAATTGAAGTGGGTTGTGTAAAAAAATAAAGAAAGCAAAAGCATCAAGTGAGAACTAGCCAAATGATGAAAGGAGATGGATGCCCATGTGAACTTGAGGTGGCTATGCAACTTGTTGTCAAAAGAAGGAATTAAATAAACCAAGAAGAATATTGGCATGTGAGTTTGATGCTTTCATTCTCCAATAAATAGGAGACTTGGCTAACCTTCAAACACACCCCAAGGGGGGAGCTCACAAACATCTCTCTAGAACTCCTCTCCCTTTTCCCTCAAATTCTCTTAGTTTTCCTTTTTAGTTCTCAATTGTTGTAACAAAATCCTTTTGCTAAATTTTCCTTTAAGTTTTTCTTAGTTGTAATTTATTTTTCATTGTAATGTAAATTCTTTTCTTAAGTTTTCAAGTTTCAATTGTAGTTCTTGTTCTTATTCATTATGCTTATAAGTTAATATGCTTGTTTGAATGATTGATCACCATTAAAACTTGTATGTTAGCTATCTTGGTTTGAATTAAGAGTAGACACCATGCCTTAATTCGAATTGAACTATGAATAGGAAGAGTATGTATGGACATTCGATAACAGGGATTAGATACATGCTTGGTTGTTTAAAACATTCTTCTTTGCTTAATGGATTTCTAATGCTTAATTTAGGTTCGACAACAAGGATCTAATAAGGGAATTAGGAATACAAGGTTAGGACCAGACATCATGGCTTAATCATACTTTAGCTAGAATCAATCTGTGAATCTAAATTGAACTTGGTAACTAATTTGCTTGAGTTAATTTCTTTTCTTTCTTTCTTGTTGTATTTATTTTCTTTTCTTTTCTATTTTGTAAAAGGAATCAAATTGAATCAATCTATCATCAATCCACGTGGGATCGACCTCGTACTTACATATGCTATACTACCCAACGCCTCGTCCACTTGCGAGTGAACACCAATTGAATTCGGATCGAGCCCAAAACTTGGTCAACAACATAATATGGTGGGAGGAGTCATTTGGTTGGTGAGTTTTGATTGAAATCCAATCACTAGAATGGATCAATGCACCAACCACTCCACTTACGGCTCGAAATTCAGATGAACTTGAAGTATACACTTTCTTTTACCAATTGAATTCGGATCGAGCCCAAAACTTGGCCGACATCATAATATGGTGGGAGGAGTCATTTGGTGAGTTTTCATTGAAATCCAATCACTAAAACGATGCAATGCATCAACCACTCCACTTACGGTTAGAAATTAATATGAACTTGAAGTGAACAAAATCATTGGCCAATTGATCTCGGAACGAGCCCAAAATTTGTTCAACATCGTAATATGGTGGGAGGAGTCATTTCGTGAGTTTTGAGTGAAATCCTATCCCTAGAACTATGCAATGCACCAACTACTCCATTTACGGCACGAACTTCGTACGAATTTGAAGTGTCCATTTTCTATGACCAATTGATTTCGAATAGAGCCCAAAGCTTGTTCAACACCACAATATGGTGGAAGGAATCATTTGGTGAGTTTTGATTGAAATCCAATCACTAGGACAATGCAATGCACCAACCACTCCAGTTACGGTTCGAAATTAAGATGAACTTGAAGTATACAATTTCTTTTACCAATTGAATTCGGATCGAGCCCAAAACTTGGCCAACATCATAATATGGTGGGAAGAGTCATTTGGTGAGTTTTGATTGAAATCCAATCACTAGAACGATGCAATGCATCAACCACTCCACTTACGGTTCGAAATTAATACGAACTTGAAGTGAATAAAATCTTTGACCAATTGATTTCGGATCATGCCCAAAACTTGGTCAACATCATATTATGGTGGGAGGAGCCATTTGGTTAGTTTTTAGTGAAATCCAGTCAATAGAACAATGGAATGCCCCAACAACTCCATTTACGGCACGAACTTCGTACGAACTTGAAGTGTCCAATTTCTTTAACCAATTGATTTCGAATCGAGCCCAAAATTTGGTCAACATCATAATATGGTGGGAGTCATTTGGTGAGTTTTGAATGAAATCGAATCACTATAACGAGGCAATGCATCAACCACTCCACTTACGGTTCGAAATTAATACGAACTTGAAGTGAACAAAATCTTTGACCAATTGATCTCGGATCGAGCCCAAAATTTGGACAACATCGTAATATGGTGGGAGGAGTCATTTCGTGAGTTTTCGTGAGTTTTGAGTGAAATTCTTTCCCTAGAACTATGCAATGCACCAACTACTCCATTTACGGCACGAACTTCGTACGAACTTTAAGTGTCCAATTTCTTGGACCAATTGATTTCGAATCGAGCCCAAAGATTGTTCAACAACACAATATGGTGGGAAGAATTATTTGGTCAGTTTTGATTGAAATCCAATCACTAGAACAATGCAATGCACCAACCACTTCACTTACGGTTCGAAATTAAGTTGAACTTGAAGTATACAATTTCTTTTACCAATTGAACTCGGATCGCTCCCAAAACTTGGCCAACATCATAATATGGTGGGAAGAGTCATTTGGTGAGTTTTGATTGAAATCCACTCACTAGAACGATGCAATGCATCAACCACTCCACTTACGGTTCGAAATTAATACGAACTTAAAGTGAACAAAATCTTTGACCAATTCATTTCGGATCATGCCCAGAACTTGGTCAACATCATAATACGGTGGGAGGAGCCATTTGGTTAGTTTTTAGTGAAATCCAATCAATAGAACAATGGAATGTACCAACCACTCCATTTACGTCACGAACTTCATACGAACTTGAAGTGTCCAATTTCTTTAACCAATTGATTTCGAATAGAGCCCAAAATTTGTTCAACAACATAATATGGTGGGAGGAGTCATTTGGAGAGTTTTGAGTGAAATCCAATCACTAGAACTATGCAAAGCACCAACCACTCCACTCACGGTTCGAAATTAATACGAATTTGAAGTGTACAATTTCTTTGACCAATTGATTTTGGATCGAGTCCAAAATTTGGTCAACATCATAATATGGTGGGAGGAGTCATTTCGTGAGTTTTGAGTGAAATCCTATCCCTAGAACTATGCAATGCACCAACCACTCCATTTACGGCACGAACTTCGTACGAACTTGAAGTGTCCAATTTCTTTGACCAATTGATTTCGAATCGAGCCCAAAGCATGGTCAACATCATAATATGGTGGGAGGAATCATTTGGTGAGTTTTGATTGAAATCCAATCACTACAACGATGCAATGCACTAACCACTCCACTTACGGTTCGAAATTAATACGAACTTGAAGTATACAATTTCTTTTTCCAATTGAATTCGGATCGAGCCCAAAACTTGGTCAACAACATAATATGGTGGGAGGAGTCATTTGGTTGGTGAGTTTGATTGAAATCCAATCACTAGAATGGATCAATGCACAAACCACTCCACTTACGGTTCGAAATTAAGATGAACTTGAATTATACAATTTCTTTTACCAATTGAATTCAGATCGAGCCCAAAACTTGGCTAACATCACAATATGGTGGAAGGAGTCATTTGGTGAGTTTTGATTGAAATCCAATCACTAGAACTACGCAATAGATGTAGAAATTAAACAAATTGTAGCAACCAAGAAGCCTATGTTTTCAGCATTGAACAAAAACTAAAAATCGTCTTCCACCCCCAAACTTAAATGAAGCATTGTCCTCAATTTTGAAGCACAGATGATTGAGAACTTGTAAATAATAAGATGGAAATGTAAGAAATGATTTAGAGAAACTCCCCCTTTATGCGATTAGGTCTACCACTACTAAACACCTTCTTCTTGAACACATGGGTTGCCTCCCAAGAAGCGCCTTAGTTACTGTCTTGGCAAGACATTAAGCAACAAGCTAAGTTGATGGTATGAAGGGAAGTTGATCCACCACACGGCCAGTTTGAATGCCAGTTGAAATTCCCTCATAGAATGGCTTTAAACGTTGTCCATTTACTTTGAAAGTCGAGCCATCTTTAGGGTTTTGAATCTCCACAGCTCTATAGGGAGAAACATTGACCACGGTGAATGGGCTAAGCCACCTAGACTTCAATTTTCCTGGAAAAAGACGCAAACGTGAGTTAAACAAAAGAACTGTCATACCTTTGGTAAACTCTTTCCGTTGAATGTTTTTGTCATGGTAACTCTTGGTTCATTCTTTGTAAAGCTTTGCATTCTCATAAGACTCATGTCTTAACTCCTCCAATTCATTGAGCTGAAACTTCCTAGCTTGGCCTCCTTGTCTAGATCAAAATTCAACTTCTTGATGGCCCAAAGAGCTTTGTGTTCAAGCTCCATTGGTAGGTGACAAGCTTTCCCAAACACAAGACGATAAGGGCTCATTCCAATGGGAGTCTTATATGCAGTCCTATAAGCCCATAATGCATCATTGAGCTTGGCAGCCCAATGTTGGCCAGAAGTTTGAGGATGATATGGTGTAGAGACACGATGGGTGATGTTGTACTTTTTCATGAGTGCTTCGAATGGCTTGTTACAGAAGTGGCTACCTCCATCACTAATGACAGCCCTTGGAGTTCCAAACCTTGTGAAAATATTGTCCCTCAAGAATTTTAGCACAACCTTGTGATCATTGGTTTTGGTTGGTATGGCTTCTACCCATTTAGACACATAATCAACTGCAACAAGTATGTAGTTGTAACCAAATGAAGATGGGAATGGTCCCATGAAATCAATACCCCAAACATCGAAGAGTTCCACAATGAGTATATTGTTCCATGGCATTTGATTCCTGTGGCTTATGTTCCCCATTCTTTGACACCTATCACACTTAACACAAAAATTAAACGCATCTTTGAATAGAGTGGGCCAAAAGAAACTAGATTGCAGAATTTTATGTGCAGTTTTCTTAGCTCCAAAGTGACCTCCACAAGCCAATTCGTGAGTATGCTTTCTTGCTCTTCTTCTGGAACACACCTTCTAATGAGTTGATCAGGGCAATGCTTGAATAAGAATGATTCGTCCCAAATATAGTGTTTCACCATGGAAAAGAACTTCTTCTTGCCCTGAGAAGTTAGATCATTTCTAATAACACCACAAGCAAGATAATTAACAAAATCAGCATACCATGGCTCTTTGACTTGGGCACCATATAATTGTTCATCCGGGAAAGTCTCATTCAAGGGTAGCACAGCTTCTCCTTGTTCTTCAACCACAATTCTACTCAAATGGTCGGCCACCACATTTTCACTTCCCTTCTTGTCTCAAATCTCCAAATCGAACTCTTGCAATAAGAGAATCCATCTAATCAAGCGTGGTTTGGCTTCCTTCTTAGTGAGCAAGTATCTAAGAGCTGCATGGTCAGAATAAACAATTACTTTAGAACCAACAAGGTAAGAACGAAATTTTTCTAAAGCAAAAACCACAGAAAGCAACTCCTTCTCTGTTGTGGAGTAGTTGAGTTGAGCATCATTCAAGGTCCGGCTAGCATAATAAATCACATGGGGAAGCTTGTTCTTCCTTTGACCTAAAACTGCACCAATAGCAAAGTCAGAAGCATCACACATTACTACACACTTCCTTCGGAGGGTTTCTTGAGTTCAATGCAAGAAGAGCATCTAGCTTTTGTTCTAATTTTGAAATCTGCACACTAGAAGCATCATTAGAACCACTAACAACACGTTTACCTCTTGTATCAGTGTGTTGAGTCTCCATTGCTATTTCCTCAAAGAGTTCATACGTTTCTTCAGGAGTCTTGGTTTTATAAGAACCACCTGCAAAATCGGTGACAATATTATGGCTAGAAGGGGTTAGTCCTTTATAAAACATACGCATTTGAAGTTTCAACGGAATCCCATGATGAGGACATTGATTGAGCAGCCCATTGAATCTCTTCCATGCTTCACAAAACGATTCATCATCTTGTTGTACAAATGACAAGATCTTGTCCCTAAGCATGTCGGTCTTTTGCATGGAGAAGTATTTCTCCAAGAACTTCTTCTGAATGGCAGCCCATGTAGTGAGTGAACCAGGCTTTAAGGAAAAGAGCCAATACTTCGCCTTATCCATCAAAGTATAAGGAAACACTCTCATTCGAAGTTGATCTTCCGTCACACCTGTCAAGGGGAAAGAACTCACAACATTAAAGATATCCTTTATATGAGTTAATGGATCTTCATTTGGTAAACCATAAAAGGAAGGCAACATATTAAGATGAGAAGATTTAAGCTCATAGTTTCGAGCTATGGTAGGCAGCAAAATACTTGAAGGAGATGCTGGGATTGTTGGGACATCAAGGTCTCCCATGATCTCATTCGCGGCCATCTCTTCTTCTTCTTGGTCTGAACTTGCTTCGGAATTTGAAAGTGAAGAACTGGGGAGGTCAGTGTGGAGAGCAAGACTTGTGAATGTGGCTGAGCTTGCTCTTTTGCAGTTGACAACTCTTTTTCTAGTCGATTCTGAATTTCAAAGATCACTCGATTGGGTTGCAACGTTGGTCTTCCTTCCAATGATCTAGAACGTCTAAATGAAGAGCTCACTTGATCAATGAATGGTCTTTTAGGCATAAACTACCTGAAACAGAAAATTTTGAATGAATTAAAAACACTAAAAGAATAGGGTAACCTTGGGCACATAACCAGGGAAGAACTTTCGTTCAGTCCCCGGCAACGACGCCAAAATTTTGTTACTTGCAAGTGCACGGACCAATTAGTAGTATAGCAAGACAAGTACAAGGTCGTACCCACGAGGACTGAGAAGTTAAAATTAGTTATGTACTTAGATTACCTAATTCAAGAAACAAGAAGTTAAGTCTAAAACAGATTTTAGAGTGAGAGTGATTGATTTTTGTGAAAACAAATGAAGCAAAACTAAATTGCAATTTAAAACAAGTAAACAAGTGTATCAATGGTGGTTTTGAGGTTGGAAACAGATTTGGAGACTAGGGCATTTGATTCACCATAACAATCCAATTCTAGGTTATAAGGATTCAAGTGACAAGTCTAATTCAGATTCAAAGATTGATTCTAGCTAAAGTATGATTAAGCCATGGTGTTTGATCTTAACCCTGTATTTCCAATTCCCTAATTAAGTCCTTGTTGTCGAACTTAAATCAAGCATCAGAAATCCATTAAGCATAGAAGAATGTTTTAAACAACCAAGCATGTATCTAATCCCTATTGGCAAATGTCCATACATACTCATCTTATTCATAGTTCAATTGAAACAAAAGTATAAGGTGTCTACTTTAGTTTCAACCAAAATACACAAATCTCAATGGTAGCTAGGCATTCAGATTAGCATATAAGTAGATAGGCATAATGAATAAGAGCATGAATCTTGAATCAAACTTGAAACTTGGAATTTATAAACCCAGAATATTCATGTTAGGTTACATCGAAGCCCTAGTAATGGATTTAGCTACTCATAATGGGAAAGAAACATAAACAGAAATGAGAAAGCATAATGAATGTAACAAGAATAGAAAAACCATTTTCTGAAGTTCTTGTGGGGTCCAATGCTTCTCCAAGAGCTTCTCCACGCCTAATACTTCTCCAAGAACTTCCCTACGTCTAGAAGAATGTATGAAGGTTAAGGAGGTGATTTGGGATGAGTTTGGGTGAGTGGTGATGGTTGAGAAAGAGGAAATTCATAAGCTTATTACACTGAAACAAACACAAAATAGATTAAAAGCACAAGTTTAACTCAAAAACATAACCAAATCATAAGTTAGAATGGTACAAAATGATATGTAATTATGCTCCGATCAAATACCCCCAAACCTATATTTTGCTAGTCCTCAAGCAAAACAAAAGGAAAACAAAGATAAAAATAAATAAATAAATAAAATTAATTAGACCACTTTCGCAGGTAACTCGATTGCATTGAGCATATGTAACAAGCCTTTAAACCTCTAGGCATCCCTAGTAGGAGGAGTTGTGTCTCCTGAGGGTTTAACAGATACGATACCCACAAACGTTTTACTGACTCTACAAAAACAAAGTAGTTAGAAAACAAAAGCAAATACAAAACAATATTTCCAAACATTTTATAAAGAGAAATGACGCATGCACATGACTCAAAAGTTTTAACAATAAAAGCTTATTTTTAGACATTATTCACAATGTGGCAAAGTTCAAAACATAACATACTCAAAGTGTAGTAGTGTGATAGCCAAATGCAACAAATTCTCCAATCTTAGTTTTCACACAATTTCAAAAATCATACAAAACACAAATTCAACTTCAAATCTCACCAAAGTTGTCCTCTCACAAATGAATCACTCAGAAGAGGGCTACAATGCATCACTCAATTATAAACATGAGATCAGAGTTAAACCATAAGGGACTTAACTCGAAAAGATGAAGGATGCCAAACACTTAAAAGTAGAAAATGGATGCAATTCAATCACATGACATTTAGGATCAATTTAGGTCTTTATCATAGGTTGTAATGGGGCCAAAGGTGTAAGGTGAGTAAGAAATGAAAGGTATGGATAAAACAAAGTCCAAAGAACTCACAATGTAAGAGCATAAAACAATTGTTTCCACGGCTTCGAATAATCATGATTGGAATTTTTTTTTTAACATGATCAAAACTCCTTATACCTCCATTCTTTTAATTGAACAAACACCAATTTATTTTGAGGCCAATAAAGAAACCCAAAAATGAAATTTCATTCAACCACCACTTAATCACAACTTTTCTCTTTTCTTTCACCAATTGTGTGATTTTTTTTTTTTCGAAATGTAACACCTCTTCCAAACCTTAGTATGAAAAACACATCCCAATAAAAGCTCAAGAGTTCCTTAGAAAGGTAAATAATTGTTTTTCAGGCTAAGGTGAGGAAATATAATTGGTTACAAGAAAGAAAAGGTTTACATGTAGGCTCAAATGGTTAACAATGGAAAATCATGCTTAAGCATGCATAAGGTTAGCTTGAAAGGCACAAACGATCCAAAGAGGGCCTTAATATCATTTCTCAAATGTCATGTAATCAAATTTGCATAAGAATGAATGATTTTTAAGTGTTCAACCAAATCAATGAATAATGAGATCAAACAACAACTTAGATGACAAGAAAATAAGAGTATGTGTATAACACTCATGAAATGAAGGACAAGGCTCAAAAGCTTACATTATATGGTTATACAAGTTTAATTTATGCTTGATACAATTCTTTGGATCATGCAAATCCTTTAATTGGAAAATTATGAAACAAATGGCAAGTGTAAAGAAGGTTTCGAACATATCATGCTAGAACAATGCCAAAAGTTTTTTTTTTAATAAAAAGAAATCCAATTTTCATTTAAGTCATGCAAACATTTATCACAATCTCATCATATGTGTTCGGAAAGTGACTCAAAATAAAAAAAAACAAAGCAAGACTAAAATAAAACAGAAAAACAAGAAATTTTTTTTTAAAAAAAAATTTATTTTAAGAAAAACCAAATTTACTTGCTAAACTATAATACCCCCAAACTTAGAAATGAACATTGTCCTCAAAGTTTAAAAATTAGGCACAAGTAATGTCATAACAACAATTGAAAGGTATTAAAGCAAATAAATATCACAAAATACAATAATTAAAAAACAAAACAAAATAAAATAATTACAAAATAAAAATTGCAAAACAACCAAACGAATAAAAAAAATTAAAAAAATAAAATAAAACGAAACAGTAAGCCCTAAACACACAAGCTTATGCAAATTGAAACCCAAAAAAAATTTGAAGCCCAAAGCCCACAATTTCGAAACCCAAACCACGGTAAAACTCGACCCACAATGAAATCCGAAGCCCACACATTTTATTTATTTAAATTGAAATTTTTTATAAAATTTTTAGTATTTTTTTTACTTGGGAAGTGGATTCTGAAACGGGGGTCCATATGTCATCTCGGGTAACGACGCAAGAGCCACGTGTCGACACATAGAGGCGCCGCAGAGCTCAAGCGCGAAAATTACGAGCCATGAAAAGTCGTGACGACTTTGTTGAATGCGTCCGTTCAGAAAGGGCACGTCGCGACAAATTGGGAACGGTGGAAAGCCAGAAGGCTGTGGAGCTCGAGTGGTGCTAGGGTTTGATGTCTATTAAAGGAAACTAAGGGAGAAAAACAAAAATTACAGCCACACGGAAGAGAGAAAAGAAAGAAGAAAAAGAAGAGAGAAAAGAGAAAAAGAAAGAGAAGAGAGAAGAGAGAAGGAAAAAAAAAAGCAGAAAGAAAATGTCGTCTTCTTTCCCATTTTCGCTTGATCTCAACCTAGCTCAACCAATTCAGACGTCGAATCAAGGAGCGGCACCAGTGTGGATGCCCTACTTTGGCTCAGCACGAGGGCCCGTGACAGTAAACGACACAATACTCATGGATAACGAAGTTGCCCTTGGAGTCGCAAGGAGTTTAGTGACTCCCAGAGATGCACGAGTGCTCGGGGCGAAGTGTGACAATCGAATCGTGAGTGATGGCATGTCACTGGGCGCACAAAGCACGACCACTATCGCAACTATGGGTTATCGCCTAATTGCGAAATCCCGTGAGTTGGAGCTAGTAAGGGCTCAGTTGGCGGCATCGCAGAATTTGGTTGAGGATTGTCAAGGCGTTATAAAGGACTTGAAAAAGGATGGTGGAGTTTAATCGACGTCAGTTAGAAGGATTGCAGGCAGAGAATAAACAGCTATTAACGATGGTAGATTTGTACGCTAAAGACATGCGCACGAAGCTGGAGTCTATTGGGCAACCGGGTAAGCGCAAGCAACCAGAGCACGAGACAAGTGGTGCTCAAGCCAAGAGTGTAGCCATAAGTGCGATCTTTGGGAGCTCAAGTGATGGGCCCCAAGAGGTTGTGCGTGAAGACCCAAAAGATGACGTCCAGAGGGCTAAACTAAAGGTTCCAATTTTGGAATCAGGAAGCGTGCCATGATGATGCTGATGAAGATGAAGATGAAGAAGAAGAAGAAGGTTTTTTTGTTTTTTTTTAAATAAAAATTTTTAAAAATTTTTTAAAAAAAATTTATTTAAGTTTTTTTTATTATAAGTTTTTAGTGATGTAGCCTTATTTAAAGTAAATTTTTTTTATTTTTTTTATTTTTTATTTTTTAACACTCAGAAACAAACAAACTAACCACACCACATAAAAATTAAAATAATAATAATAAAAAAATAAAAAAATCACAGACTATAAAACAACTAAACAGAAAAGAAAACAAAGAAGTTCCAAATTGCAATTTTATTTTCTTTTATTATTATTTTTTAAATTTTATTTAAGCAAAAATACAATACCCAAACTTAAATTTTTATTTAAGCTAAACCATTATACAAGCAACTCTAGGATGACCAGTTAAGGGCCTCAGAAAACACAGCTAGGGGTTCCGGGAAGGTTGGAGGGGTCACAATGGTCCCGCTTAAAACCCAAACTTCTTAGACACCGAAGGTGTCGCCTAAAGAACTCTTAGACACTGCATTGACGGATACGCTCACTGGGGTTACCAAAAGTCAGCTCATATGAAAAATCTTTTTAAAATTTTTTTTAAAATTTAAAATTATTATAAAAGAAACAGAAAATTAAAATTACTAAAATAATAACAATACAAGTAAAAGAGAAAGGATTGGATACTCCCCCTTGAAGCAATTAGGTCGAGCATGGATGCATTTGGAGGTCGCTTCTCCTCCCACTACTCCATACTTCCTATCCTTATGATTGAAGTTGCCTTCTCTCCCTTTTTATTGAGCTATCCTATATTGCTAAAACAAACACAGAAAACTTGAAAAAGAATTAAAATGATTAGGAATAAAAACTGAATTGAAAAAGGAAATACAAAAGTAAAACAAGTAGGGAAAGAAAAGAGAACCAAACTATGCTGTCAATCCCCGGCAACAACGCCAAAATTTTGTTAACTCGCAAGTGCACGGGCCATTGGATAGTATAGCATGTGTAAGTACGAGGTCGATCCCACGAGGATTGATGATAGATTGATTCAATTTGATTCCCTGCACAAAATAGAAATGAAAAGAAAATAAATAAAACAAGAAAGAAAGAAAGAAAATAAATTAACTCAAGCAAATTAGTTATCAAGTTCAATTCAGATTCACAGATTGATTCTAACTAAAGTATGATTAAGCCATGGTGTCTGGTCCTAACCTTGTATTTCTAATTCCCTAATTAGATCTTTGTTGTCGAACCTAAATTAAGCATTAGAAATTCATTAAGCAAAGAAGAATGTTTTAAACAACCAAGCATGTATCTAATCCCTGTTGTCGAATGTCCATACACACTCTTCATATTCATAGTTCAATTCGAATTAATGCATGGTGTCTACTCTTAATTCAAACCAAGATAGCTAACATGCAAGTTTTAATGGTGATCAATCATTCAAACAAGCATATTAACTTATAAGCATAATGAATAAGAACAAGAACTATAATTGAAATTTGAAAACTAATTAAACTTGAAAACTTAAGAAAAGAATTTACATTACAATGAAAAATAAATTACAACTAAGAAAAACTTAAAGGAAAATTTAGCAAAAGGATTTTGTTACAACAATTGAGAACTAAAAAGGAAAACTAAGAGAATTTGAGGGAGAGAAGGGAGAGGAGCTCTAGAGAGATGTTTGAGAGCTCTCCCCCTTGGGGTGTGTTTGAAGGTTGGCCAAGCCTCCTATTTATAGGAGAAGGAAAGCATCAAACTCACATGCCAATATTCTTCTTGGTTTATTTAATTCCTTCTTTTGACAACAAGTTGTAAGAATGATCATAGCCACCTCAAGTTCACATGGGCATCCATCTCCTTTCATCATTTGGCTAGTTCCCACTTGATTCTTTTGCTTTCTTTATTTCTTTACACAACCAACTTCAATTATGACAAATAAACATGCTTCTTCCCCACTATCAACAATAGCACATGCATAGCTAATCATGACCAAGCAATTGCAGTCTTCTTTTGGGCTCATTTTGGGCTTCTTCCTCCATTTTGAAAAATCTGGAAAAATATGGATCTTGAAGTTCTTTGAATTATCTTTCCAAGCATATGCAGCCCAGCTCAAGGAAAAATCGGAAAGACCTTCAAATGTGATTTTTGGCCCAGTAACGCAGATGCTGCAGATTTTGACCTTAAACTTCCAAAACTTGTATAACTTTCTCTAGAAGACTCGGAATCATGAACCGTAAAATTGTTCAGAAACTAGACTTCCGCATCTTTCCAATGATGTATGGTTCATTATCTGGTTCTTCCTGAGCAAGTACAGTCCAATCCGTGAAATTGACTGATCTGCAGACATCGTTTTGAGCTAACTTGTCTCCAAAATGCATTTAATGAGTCATAAGCTTATTACACTGAAACAAACACAAAATAGATTAAAAACACAAGTTTAACTCAAAAACATAACCAAATCATAAGTTAGAAGGGTACAAAATGATATGTAATTATGCCCCGATCAAGGGCTTTTCCTTGTACATTGAAAGATAGAGCAAAGGGTTGGCTAATGACTTTAGCACCTGGTTCGCTCACCACTTGGGATGCCGTAGCTAAGAAATTTTTGGAGAAGTTTTTCTCTACTCAAAAGACTGCTACTTTGAGAGGGCAAATCTTTAACTTTAAACAAGATGATGGAGAACCTTTCAATGACTGTTGGGAGCGTTTCAAGGGACTTTTGCTGCAATGTCCACATCATGGGTTACCTCTTTACTTACAAATGCAAATTTTTTATGATGGACTAACCCAAACATGTCAATCGACTGTTCATAATGCAGCAGGTGGAGCTTTGACGAAAAAAAGTGCTCAAGAGTCATTTAACATTTATGAGATGTTGGGATCAAATGCTCAACACAAAGATACAAGAGGTAAACGAGTTGGAGTGTATGAAATGAGTTCTAATACTGATCTTGCCTTGCAGGTTGCTAGTTTGGAAAAGAAGCTCGATTCTGTGCTCAATATGGTGCCTAAGATAGCTGAGGTGTGTGCCATTTGCAACATACCAGGTCATCCTACTCATCAATGCTCAGCTAGTGAGGCTTATCCCAAATTCGTTCAAGAGCAAGTGAATCTCATGAATTCTTACAATCAGAGGCCAAGGAATGACCCATTCTCTAATACATATATCCCTGATTGGAGAGATCATCCCAATCTCTCATGGAAGAATAACAATCAATTTCAAAATTTCCAACCAAAGCCTGCCACTACGCTTGAAGATACGGTCAAAATGCTAGCCAAAAACACCGTTCAATTCCAGCAAACTACCAATAGTACTCTCCAACAACATTCAGCTCCTCTAACCAAAATGGAGACACAATTAGGTCAGATTACTGATGCTTTGAGTCAAAGAGAACCCGGGAAGTTTCCAAGCCAACCGATGATACTTCAAAGGAACCAAGAGCAAGCCAAAGCTGTCATAACACTTAGAAGTGGTAAGGTTATTAATAATGGAGTTGGCAATGAAGTTACTAATGAATCTGATCATGTGAATGCAGGTCCCACTCAAGAAGAAAATGAGAAACCGAATGACGATCCAAGCAATGCCACTTCTTCGTCTGAAGCTATAAATCCTCACAAAGCTGAAAAAGCTGAAAAACCTTACATTCCTCGCATCCCATTTCCTGGAAGACTTGCCAAAAGCAAGCAGGATAAGTCATTTAAAGAGATTTTTGATATTTCAAGTAAAGTGAATGTTAATTTACCTTTGCTGGATGTCATTAGGAATATGCCAACGTATGGGAAATTTTTCAAGGAGCTAAACACCTATAAGAGGAAGTATGGCCACTGCAAAGACTATCATAGATGTGCAAAATGGTCTCCCATGACTGTGCTAGGAGAAACTGTACAATTCAAAGTGTTTAAATCGCTTTCTCACCCTTCTAGTTCAATTGACACAGTGGTAAAAAATGAGCATAAAGAGATTGTTCGAACAAGACCGGCAACTAGTTGGCGTGTTTGCACCGTTTACAGGAAGTCGAATTCGCACACTAGAAAAGATTATTTTCCTATGGTGGGTGACAGGACTGGACCCGAATTCCCCCTCGGAACTCGTGTCCAACCCTGCTTCCCGTCAGACACTACCCCGACGCAGGACCTACTTTACTAAAACGCCCCTTGACCTTGGTTTAAGGAAATGGGCAAGTTGACTTCTGCCGAAATTTCGACAAAGTCTCCTCTGAAAAATGGACTTTCCCAAAACTTTCCACCTGTTAAAAACAACAGAAAATTTCCCAACAGGCAGCATGCACAAAGCAGAAGCACACAGATTAATAGGGAGGCCTCCGGCTCTACCTCAATCCTAGGTGAGCACTACGGAGCAATCTAAAGAAATTTAAACTTTACAACCTGAGTAAAGGATAGCAAAGTATAAATACAAGAAAACTCCTACAGGAGTCATTAGCCGTGATGCCTCGACGTGGTGGTCTTGACCTCGGGATCTAGTACCTGGGGGGCGCAAAACAGAAAATGTGAGTGGACGAAAAATCAAACTTTAAATCTCCTTTTTCAATGAACATTATAACCCCCTCCGTTTTCGCAAATAATGATAAAGCACTTATGCAATAAAAATCCTTTATAAACACATATACTTATACGATCAGGTACTTGAAAACAATTCTATTAAATTTGTACCTTGAAATACCATAAAGAAAACTGTAGCTTTGCTACTTCCGTAAATTCTTGGAAACCACAAACTTAAACACTGAATCCTTAAATTAAAAACCATGGATTGGAATCCATCCAAAAATATCCCGTTTAAATAAAATACAGCAATACTGAATAACTCCCTTTTTCTTGGAACCCAACCTGTCCAGCTTCAAACCTTAACTTAAAATATGTACCTGTGCATCACCGTCCCGGTGCACATACTTAGATAAAACCAACCTGGAAATAAAATCCATAGACACACCCACGAATATATATATATATATATATATATATATGTGTGTGTGTGTGTGTGTGTGTGTGTGTGTGTATAATAACATAAATGTAAAATCTAAGAAAATCCCAACAAGGAAAAATATAAAACTAAAATGACTAAAAACCAAGAAAAACCAAATTCCCAACCAACTGTTTTCCAACGCAATGCCCGTAGGCACAGCAAGCAAGGAAGGATCTTCACTTAACAGAAAATAAGAATGGAAGTATAGTAATAGGTATATATATATATACATATATAAATAGTAAGACTCTTAGACATTGTACTTGTATCGGGAAACAATCCAACAAGGGGATTGATAGGAGCATAATTATGCGACTTAGATGGCTTGTTCTTGTGCGTTTACATTGTGTTTTCTTAGTTAAAGTAGTCCTTTAAGCTAGTTTTATGTGTTTTCAGGTTTTAAGGGCAAAGTATGCAAAGTAATGCATTTTGGAGCCTTTTGGAGTACAATTGAGCTTGGAATGGATATCATATGCTTGGAGCCAAAGGAATGGACGAAATTGAAGATTTAAAGATAGGAAGGGAGCAGAATGCATGCAATTCAAGCATGTTATGACATGATTGGGATGAGAGGAAATTGAGCTTAAAGACAAACCCAATTTGGCCCACACCCCCTGTCAGTCCAGTTTCGTAGCTCATCTTGCAGGCCTCATTTCAGTAACCTACACAGATCGGATGAGAAGATATTCTTCATGGAAGTTGTTCACATGGGTGTCTAGAATAACATATCCAAATTTCAGCCCAATTGGAGAAATCTGGAGTCCTTTGCCCATCAAACACTGAACCTTGCTCAGGAGACATTTAATGTGCAGCTGCCAGCTTATGAGCTTTGTGTTCCACATCTCCTTTGAGCAATGTGCCTCACCTTAGTTGTACCTGAATTTAAGCCTAACATGTTGAGCAAATTAGGGAGACATTTCAGCTGTGGAAGTCTCAAGGAGCAAATTAAGTCATGCCCAATTAGGGGAAACCTGTTTGCACAAATCAAGAAGCAGTTTCCATGATTTCTGGTGGGCTACTTTACACCAACCAAAGGGAGGACGAATTTCACACTCTAAGGGGGAGGGAGAGACTCACATGAGGGGAGATTCAGATAGACATTCAGTTGCAAAAAGAGAGAGAGGGGACTCAACCATTCTCTCACCATTCACACCAGAAAACTTCACCCATTCTCTGCAGTCACCATCCTTCACCAATCTCCATATTTTCTGACCCTAAACCTTCCTAGCCATGCCATACTCCCATCCTAGACACTTTTCCACCATTCTACATCATCCATAACCACCACAACTCACCACCATCCCTTGTGCCGCAGCAAAGAGGAAGGAGGAGTGCCTTGAATGTGCTTGCTATTCAATTGAGGATTGCTGGAACGTTTAGGTGTTTTCTTTCTTTTATTTTCAATGTTTCAATTCAATAATCTCTGTGTTTTGAAGAATGTGTTGAATTGTTGTATGCGCTTTCCCATCCAATTTAATAACTTAAGGAGAACTTGAAGGTTAATTTAAGCGGACCTAATTAACCTGGGGTGTTGAGTTCCATGATTTATCGAAAGAACAACTGAAAATTGGTTTATGTGCAAGTATGTCATGTGTGGAGAAGAACCCTCTAGCTAACCTTCCATCCATAGTTTCATCCAAACTCGTTTTACAATCTGTTTTAATTACAATCTGTTTTCTTTGTTTCCAAATTCGTCAAAACCAATCCCCCCTTTATTTTGAAGTGTCATATTAGTTAGAAAGTGGTTTAGTTTGTGTTTTTAAGTGTCTTGAGTCAAGTTATAACATATTTTCGTCCAAATTCTTCCTTAGTGTTCAAAACTGCCCAGAAAGTGGTTTTTAGGCAGTTTTGAGTGTTCGTTTGTTGATTTGAGTCTTTTGGTTTGTTTTGGTGTTTTAAAGTATAGTTTTGCATTCTTTGAGTCTAATTTAGTGTTTTAAACTTTGTTTTAAGTTTTTGAGTCAGATCTCAAGTGATTTAGCACCCTCCTAATCCCCGGCCTAGAACGATCCCTACTTACATTCCATACTACAATTGATAAAAAGAGGGTTTAATTTGTGTGCTTATATTCAACGCACCAGGGATTGTTGACTGACCACGTGGAGAAAAATTCCTTCACAACCACGTAGCCAGGGAACCAGCCGTCCCAACTGGGGACTAACTCCCAGACATGCACAGAAGAAAATACCTCAATAGTGTGCAGCTGAATAAAGTCCTACGCGCGCAGACTGCCCGGCATGGGCCTACAGTAACACCCCGCCAAGGGTGAACCGGGTTCCTTTGTATCCTGTATCCATTTCAGTAACCAGTATCCGGGGAGGTACATAAAGTGGTGCTAATAGCACTCCATCTAGTATACGTAATCCCTGACATACCCTAAATACCAGGGTATTCAGCCCGTACCCAAACCCGAACACAATAATATCCGGACGTTACCCCGTCCATAAATGACACCCAAAATATGTATACAATAAGAATATAGACAAAAGTGTCTCAACATATATATATCTGGAACCCAAAATATACATAATCTTCCAATATCAAATATAACCCAATAATCCATATAATACCAATTCCAAAATTGAAACAACTATATAACCGCATAATCGAAAAGTAGATATAATTTCTTAAAAATGAGAAATTCAAGACCCAAAACATTTAATCAACGTATAAATATTAAATATAAAATATAAACTATAAATTCCTGAAAACTTAAAATTCACACTCTCTTAATAAATTCCAAATGTTAGCGTCAACAGAAAATTCCTTAATTTAAAACAATATAAAAATTCCAAGATCAAAATAACCAATATAAATATTTCTGAAAACCAACGTAACAATAAACCTCAATTTTTCAAATATAGAACTCAAGAATTTCCCGGGTATTTCACCATACCCAAACCGTATACAAAAATTTCCGGACGATGGTCCCGTCCCAAATTCCATACTCAAAAATATTTAATTCAATGTATAACCTTCAATGTCCCACAAATAAACCGGGACTCCAAAACATGCATAGACTTAGAATATAATTTAAATTCCAATAACCTCACAAAATATTCTATCCAAGATTCAAAATATCATTAAAACTCCATAGTCAAAGCAACTACTTTTATATGCATAAATTTCCCGATAACTCCATCAAAATCAAATCCAAAACTTAATCAATATTTGAAATCCCAATCATCAAAATAAATCATTTCATATGCATTGCAATTCATTCTTTAAAAATATGCTCGTTCAAAACAAATGTCCACTCACAACCAGTCCACGCTGCTCAATCCTTAGAGAGCTTTTCTTCCGGAGTACGCGAAGCAAGAGTACCTATTTGAGAGAATAAACGCTTTAATTAACACGCGTACCCAACAACAAACTTTAACTCAAGACGAAAGTTCTCGGGTCTCAAAGTAAGCGTACACGACTACCGGGGAGTTTCTAGAGTCAAACTAAGCTCTTTAACAGGTGGGACCACCTCGGAAGACTCACGGTCAACCGATTGGTCAAACTTCCCGAATAGGTCAACCGGGCCTCCGGGGCCCATGACCTCCGATTTCGATCCGAACATTCCTAAATGTTCAACAAGGTTTACTAAACACGTCCTGACAGTTTGGTCTCGATTGAGCGGTCGGAACTGCGCCAATCGCACGACCGGACGGTAACCGGGTTACCTAACCCTAGGGTTAATGATTCGGAGTATCCGGGACTCCGATTCTTGATCCGTTTGTTCCTACACGATCCTAGAGGTACGAGGAACAACATACTTGGAAATAGGACCGATCCAACGGCCCGAACATATCGAACCCAGATAACGCATAATAGGCGTAAATCCGTTCGACCGTCAAACGATAACCAAATTGGAATCCGAGCACACCTACACGCTCAGGACGACATGGGGAACATTTTAGGACACAATGCACCACCACAACAGTGTCCCGAAACTCGCCGGAATTGGGTGTGCATAGTAATTCTGGTGACCGGAAAAACTTCAAACCAAGGGTCAAGACTTCTGGTAAAGGTTCAACTCAACACGTGGAGCATTTTATTCAACTACGGCAACACCTAGTTTGGCGGCAAGTGGCCGGAAATTCAACTCAAAAACCGGCCAAAAATGGGTTTCTAAATCGAACAACCTAGGCTTGAAACCAATCTACAATACATACATAAATGGATAAAGTATGAAGAGTAGATGAAGTTTCATACCTCACTCGACCCAAACGGTTGCCGGAGTCGCCGAAAACTCGTCGGAAAGTTTGATAACCATCGAACTTTCAGTCGCTCGATTTAAAATCCGTGGGTTTCGAGCTATGGGAATGGGCAGGCTGTGTAGAGGAAGAAGAGACGAAGATTTAGCAACTGGAATCACTCGAAAACGGACTTCGGAGGAGAGAGATATCGCCTGCCAAAGATTGGCCCGAAGAGAGGAAGAAAAATGAGGGAGGAAGAAGAAAGAATCGGGGAAGAAGAAGAAAACGCCGCTACAGTGAAATCTGAAATTTCATTTTTTTTTTTTTTTTTTCTTCTAATCGCTTCTCGATCGTTACAACTCGGAATTTGGTGTACCGCATATCCACGAACTCGTATCGACGAAGCCGGACGCAACGGCACAACTCAATTTCCCAAATTCTTTTTGAAATTTTACAGTGCCTAAAATACCCTTAATCCCAGTGGCAAAATTGTAATTTCGCCAAAATTATTTAAATTGAATAAATTCAATTAAATTGGGACAGGGATGTTACAGTGAGAGGAGTTATTTGGTGAGTTTTGAGAGAAATCGAATTACTAGAACTATGCAATGCACCAACCACTCCATTTATGGTACGAACTTGAAGTGCCCAAATTCTTTGACCAATTGATTTCGGATCGAGCCCAAAACTTGGTCAACATCATAATAAGGTGGGAGGAGTCATTTGGTGAGTCTTGAGTGAAATGCAATGACTAGAACTATGCAATGCACCATCCACTCCACTTACGGTTCGAAATTAATACGAACATGAAGTGTACAATTTCTTTGACCAATTGATTTCGGATCGAGTCCAAAACTTAGTCAACAACATAATATGGTGGGAGGAGTCATTTGGTGAGTTTTGAGTGAAATCCAATCACTAGAACGATGCAATGCACCAACCACTCTATTTACGGCAAGAAATTCGTACGAACTTGAATTGTCCAATTTCATTGACCAATTCATTTCAGATCGAGCCCAAAACTTGGTCAACATCATAATACGGTGGGACGAGCATTTGGTGAGTTTTGAGTGAAATCAAATCACTAGAACTATGCAATGCGCCATCCACTCCATTTATGGTACGAATTTGAAGTGCCCAATTTCTTTGAGCAATTGATTTCGGATCGAGACCGAAACTTAGTCAACATCATAATGCGGTGGGAGGAGTCATTTGATGAGTTTTGAATGAAATCCAATCACTAGAACTATGCAAGGCGAACCACTCCAGTAACGGTAAGAAATTCGTATGAACTTGAATTGTCCCAAAAAAGTTAGTCAACATCATAATATGGTGGGAGGAGTCATTTGGTGAGTTTTTAGTGAAATCCAATCACTTGAACTAGGCAATGCACAACCACTCCATTTACAGCAAGAAATTCGTACGTACTTGAATTGTCCAATTTCACTGACCAATTCATTTCGGATCGAGCCCAAAACTTGGTCAACATCATAATATGGTGGGAGGAGTCATTTGGTTAGTTTTCATTGAAATTCAATCACTAGAATGATGCAATGCACAAACCACTCCACTTACGGTTCGAAATTAATACGAACTTAAAGTGTCCAATTTCTTTTTCCAATTTATTTCGGATCGGACCCAAAACTTGGTCAACATCATAATATGGTGGGAGGAGTTATTTGTTGAGTTTTGAGTGAAATCCAATCACTAGAACTACGCAATGCACCAACCACTCCATTTGTGGCATGAACTTCATACGAACTTGAATTGCCCAATTTCGTTGACCAATTGATTTCGGATGGATCCCAAAACATGGTCAACATCATAATATGGTGGGAAGAGTTATTTGGTGAGTCTTGATTGAAATCCAATCACTAGAACTATGCAGTGCACCAACCAATCCATTTATGGCATGAACTTGAAGTGCCCAATTTTTTTGACCAATTGATTTCGGATCTAGCCCAAAACTTGGTGAACATCATAATATGGTGGGAGGAGTCATTTGGTGAGTTTTGAGTGAAATCCATTCACTAAAACTATGCAATGCACAACCACTCCATTTATGGCAAGAAATTCGTACGAACTTGAATTGTCCAATTTCATTGACCAATTCATGTCGGATCGAAACCAAAACTTGGTCAATATCATAATATTTTGGGAGTCATTTGGTGAGTTTTGATTGAAAATCAATTACTAGAATGATGCAATGCACCAACCACTTCACTTACGGTTTGAAATTAGTACGAACTCGAAGTGTGTAATTTCTTTGACCAATTGATTTCGGATTGAGCCCAAAACTTGGTCAACATCATAATATGGTGGGAGGAGTCATTTGGTGAGTTTTGAGTGAAATGAAATTCACTAGAACTATGCACTGCGCAATCCACTCCACTTGTGGTTTGAAATTAATACGAACTTGAATTCTCCAATATCTTTGACCAATTGATTTCGGATCGAGCCCAAAACTTGGTCAACATCATAATATGATGGGAGGAGGCATTTGGTGAGTTTTGAGTGAAATCCAATCACTAGAACTATGAAATGCACAACCACTCCATTTACGGCAAGAAATTCGTACGAACTTGAATTGCCCAATTTCATTGACCAATTCATTTCAGATCGAGCCCAAAACTTGGTCAACATCATAATTTGGTGGGACGATCATTTGGTGAGTTTTGAGTGAAATCAAATCACTAGATCTATGCAATGCGCCATCCACTCTACTTACGGTTTGAAATTAATACGAACTTGAAGTGTCCAATTTCTTTGACCAATTGATTTCGGATGGAGCCCAAAACTTGGTTAACAACATAATACGGTGGGAGGAGTCATTTGGTAAGTTTTTAGTGAAATAGAATCACTAGAACTATCCAATGCTCCAACCACTCCATTTATGGTACGAATTTGAAGTGCCCAATTTCTTTGAGAAATTGATTTCGGATAGAGACCGAAACTTGGTCAACATCATAATGCGGTGGGAGGAGTCATTTGGTGACTTTTGAATGAAATCCAATCACTAGAACTATGCAAGGCACAACCACTCCATTTACAGCAAGAAATTCGTATGAACTTGAATTGTCCGATTTCATTGACCAATTCATTTCGGATCGAGCCCAAAACTTGGTCAACATCATAATATGGTGGGAGGAGTCATTTGGCGAATTTGATTGAAATTCAATCACTAGAACGATGCAATACACCAACCACTCCACTTAAGATTCGAAATTAATACGAACTTGAACTGTCCAATTTCTTCGACCAATTGATTTCGGATCGAGCCCAAAAATGTTGGTCAACATCATAATATGATGGGAGGAGTCATTTGGTGAGTTTTTAGTGAAATCCAATCACTTGAACTAAGCAATGCACAACCACTCCATTTACGGCAAGAAATTCGTACGAACTTGAATTGTCCAATTTCATTGACCAATTCATCTCGGACCGAACCCAAAACTTGGTCAACATCATAATATGGTGGGAGGAGTCATTTGGCGAATTTGATTGAAATTCAATCACTAGAACGATGCAATGCACCAACCACTCCACTTAAGGTTCAAAATTAATACGAACTTGAATTGTCCAATTTCTTTGACCAATTCATTTCGGATCGAACCCAAAACTTGGTCAACATCATAATACGGTGGGAGGAGTCATTTGGTGAGTTTTGAGTGAAATCCAATCACTAGAACTATGCAATGGACCAACCACTCCATTTATGGCATGAACTTCGTACGAACTTGAAGTGTAGAATTTCTTTGACCAATTGATTTCGGATAGAGACCAAAACTTGGTCAACATCATAATATGGTGGGAGGAGTTATTTGGTGAGTTTTAAGTGAAATCCAATCACTAGAACTATACAAAATGCACCAACCACTCCATTTATGGCATGAACTTCGTACGAACTTGAATTGCCCAATTTCTTTGACCAATTCATGTCGGATGGATCCCAAAACATTGTCAACATCATAATATGGTGGGAAGAGTTATTTGTTGAGTTTTGATTGAAATCCAATCACTAGAACTATGCAATGCACCAACCAATCCATTTATGGCATGAACTTCATATGAACTTGAAGTGCCCAATTTCTTTGATAAATTGATTTCAGATCGAGCCCAAAATTTGGTCAACATCAAACTTGAAACTTGGAATTTATAAACCCAGAATATTCATGTTAGGTTACATCAAAGCCCTAGTAATGGATTTAGCTACTCATAATGGGAAGGAAACTTAAACAGAAATGAGAAAGCATAATGAATGTAACAAGAATAGAAAATCCCTTTTATGAAGTTCTTGTGGTGTCCAATGCTACTCCAAGAGCTTCTCCACGCCTAATACTTCTCCAAGAACTTCCCCATGTCTAGAAGAATGTATGAAGGTTAAGGAGGTGATTTGGGATGAGTTTGGGTGAGTGGTGATGGTTGAGAAGGAGGAAATTTGTAGGGAAATGGAAGGCAGGCTTGCAGGGACAGTTTTGGTGATTTGAGGCTGTTTAGAGTGTTGGGTTGATGTCTGGAGTGTCTGGGGAATTATGGGAGTGTGGAGGATGGTGTGAAGGATGTGTGTTATAGAATGAATGATAGTGGTATTTATAAGGAGAATGAAAGGAGAATTCTGAATTGATTAATGCCTCGACCAACAACACTCATTTCACCAACCACACTAATGCATTAGAAAATCAGTTTCTCTTCTTTTCTGGCTATTGCAGCTCCCACATGCAGCTCATGGATACTTTTCTAGCTTTTGTAGCTCCCACATGCAGCTCATGGATACTTTTTTTGGCTTTTGCAGCTCACCCTATGCTCCCACATGCAACTGATGGAGAATCCCACTAGAAATCACATCACATGCACAGCTCATCATGACCAAGCAACTTCATGGTCTAACGAATTGGGCTTCCCTTAAGCAATTGATGACATTGAGCCATCTATCTTCAAGTTTAGAATGTCATCTTTCCAACCACATGTCATTTGGGCCAATCCAAGTTCGGAGGAAGGAGTTAAGGCTGAAATAAATTGCTAACTCAGTCTTCCCGTTTTTGGACCATCTTGCACATTTGGGCCCCCATTGCTACCTAAAGCTCAATTAACTGAATGACAAACATAAAAGAGATTAAAAGCACAAGTTTAACTCAAAAACATAACTAAATCATATGCTAGAAGGGTACAAAATGGTATACAATTATGAACCGATCAATAACGCCGTTTTAATTACATTATAGGGCGGTTTTATTTAAAACCGACGTGTAACTCAACTTCGCGATTGTATATAAACTCTTTCGACGCCTGACCTAAATTTTTACGTTCTATCTTACCGAGAAAATAGTTCAGTTTTCTATCCAAAAGCGGCATGTCTGAATCTGGTCATCTTCCTCTCCATCTCGTCATCGTCTCCAAATATCCAAGATTATGTCTGAAGCAAACATTCTTTTACCGCCAAAGGGTTTTTCATTCTCTAATTAATTTTTATCATTTTAAGTTTCTTTGGTCAAATCATTTTAAGTTTTTTATGCAAAATGATTTTGAAATAAAGTGAACGAAAACAAGACTTCGTTTTCAAAATATCCTAGTCTTGAATGTTTTTGATTAGTATCAGAAGTCACTCAAGTTCACGATATGTTAAGACGTCGTTTTTGTCTTCTTCACGACGTGTTAATTTTCTCACCACAACTAAAAACTTTCTTTTGCATATATCAAGTTTGTAAAGTATCACCGACGTGGTGTTCAAATTAAAACGACGTAGAAAATAAAAACCCACGTAATAAATATAGTAACACTGCGGTATTTAAATTAACCGCCTCGTTTTTATTTTATATATAACGTCGGTATGTGTATTTACCGCCTTGTTAACTAAATATTACGTCCGTTTTTGTTAAATAACCGTCGTTGTTTTATCTTGCAGGTTTTATTACTTTCTAAACATGGTTTCCAATTCTCAAACCAAGGTGGCTCAAGGTTCTAAAGCTCAAAGTAAGGACCTTCCAGTTTCAAGGGCTCAAAGTAAGTCACTTCCTATTTCCAGGGCACAAAGTATGGACCTTCCTGTTCAAATCAAACCCTCGAAGAAGATGAGATTTACTTCGACTGCCGAGAATGACCCTAACTCAACAACGTCATTTGATGAGGAGCCAAAGTCTGCTCGCGGTATCACCACAATGAGCCGTGTTGTGAAAAGGAATATGCATAAGGTTAAACCCGTAGTGGAGTACAATAGAAGGGGCAAACCACATGGCAAGGCTGCTACTGAGATGCAATCGTATATTGTTGTTTCGGCACGCACCAAAGTCCCTCTTGTGGACACGAATTTTAAAAAATTGCTTAAGGATATAAGGGAGCAGCTTTGGGAAACAGTTGGTAAGGCCTATGCTGTTGGGCAGGGGGGCAAGAAAATGGTGCTATCGTCTGCCGCCAAAAAATGGTCGGATTTCAAGACTTCCTTAACGAGGAAATTTATCCTTCCATATAAAAATAACAATGAAATGTTAAGTCGACCCCCTAAGCTATATGAATTCATAGAGCAATCGCAATGGGAGGCCTTTGTAGCTTCAAGGCTAAGCCCAGCATTTGAGGTGGTGCATAAAGAGCAGAAAGAGAGAAGGGAAAAATGTGAGTACAATCATAGGTTGTCTCGGAAAGGGTATGTTGGTTTGGAGGACCAATTGGAAGAAACCATGCCCATTGAAAAAATTGATCGTTCTCTTCTATGGAGGAAGGCTAGGGAAGATAAATAGGGAAACATCCCAGATCCAAACGTTGCAGAGAAAGCCAAAAAAATCGTAAGCCTCTATCACTCTGTTTTAAAATTTAAAAACAGAGCATTTTAAATTAATTCAGACATTGTTATATTTGTTAGCAACGTGTTAAAATGATTACAACGTCGGTATTTATTTACTGACGTTTTAAAAATTTACAACGTCATTTATTTCAAGGTATCGACATCTGTAGTCTAAACAACGTCGGTTTATATTTTTATTTTAAATGCTTATTTTAAAATATTAACGATCTATCTTCTTCTACTAACACACACAGACACAAAATCTCTCTTAATATCTCTCTCTTTCTCTGCAATAGATTTATAGTCTAATATGCTAAAGAATGTTAAATGCTGATTTGTACGACGGTTTTTCCTTCTACCGACGTTATAAATTATTTCAACGTTGGTATTTTTTACCGCCGTAGTAAATTATATACGACGTCAGGATTTTAAATAAAACGACGTCTTATTTGTTATACAACGTCGGTTTATTTTTAAGTTATTTTTGTTATTTTAAATTTTAACTTCACTCTCTAACATTATCTCTCTCCTCTCTCTCTCTCTCTCTCTCTCTCTCTCTCTCTCTCTCTCTCTCTCTCTTAGGATGAATTAAAAGCAAGTTTCCGAGGGCACTCTCTCTGTCTCTGGTAGTAATGATATTTTGACTTTGGCATTGGGAACCCCAGGAGCATGGTGGGAGACTTAGAGGTATGGGAGTCGGCGTTTCCCCAAGTCAATTCTTCAAGTTGCCAAAACAGAGCAGAGTAAAGTTTGCTGACAAAATAATACAAACTGTTTTGGAGGCAGTCATAGAAGAGAACTTGAGGAATGAGGCTAAAACATTGGAATTGTTAAAGGCTGAGAGGGAATATTTGTTCAAACAATTTAGCCAACTAATTCCCAATTTTGATCCCAGCATGCTCAAAAGTCCTATTAACCCAATTATACCAATGACCCCAACAATTGCCCCAATTACTGCACTGCCTGAAGATCAAAGCCCCAAAAATCAAATGTCTGACAAAGCAAGCTGCTTGGCTCCGACGAATGTGAGACCGATAGATTTGGATGAAGAAAATACCAAGATGAAACAAAAGAAAGATGAAACGGTAAAATCTCTAAAATTTGTGTTTTTTTTGCATTTTAAATTTTAAATATACGTCGTTATTTTAATTTCCCAACGTTGGAATTGTAAAACAACGACGGTAAATATTTACTAACATCTTACGTCGGTTTGCATTTGTTTAACCGCCGTCTAAATGCTTTACTACGCCGGTGTTTTAAATTAACCGTCGTTTGTATTTAAATACCACGACGGTTTATGACAAGACCCGACCCAGATTCCACCCCGGAACCCGTGCCGGACCCTGTTGACATGCCCAACATCAACCCATGTCGGGCCCACAAACTAAACTAGTTCCCTCTTCCCGAAACAAAAGTGTAAGGGAACCAGACTTCTGCCGAAAAACGGGCAGAGTCTCCCCTGAAACAGGGACTAACCCAAAATTAACAACTTGCCAAAACAGAGCAGATAAGAATATCCCAATTGCCAGCATGCATACAACATATACATAACAGGCCTCCGGCCAAACTAATTCAACCCTAATGGGTGATATAGAGCAATCTAAGAGTCAGCGGAAATAGAAATAACAGAATACAAAGTTTAGGGTTCAAGGATGACAATCAAGGGTCTACTGACTAATCAAGGGTCTACTGACTACACCCCATTAAGGTATGCACCGGATCGAACCATACCAAAATCAAGTAAACGTATCATATCAATCGCCATGCGATCATGACGTAACAGGGGAGGTACAATACAAGGTGCTAATCGCACACACATCAATCGCCACGCGATCACCGTATATATATACATATATATATATATACCTAACCATTCACTATGTACCCAACCCAAAACACCAACATAAGGACGCAAGCGTCCAAAACCCAATGACTAACATATATATACAAAGTAGTCATAAGCATTGAAATCATAGATTCATGATAAAACCATAATCAAGTATACATTCAATCAATGTCAAAACATATTAAAGTCTCAAGTAAAGAAACGTCAAATGGTATGAAAAACCCAATATATAAATATATCAAAATAGTTATATAAGGGACTTCACGTCCCGACATAGGGCATGCCAACCCAAAGGTATGTAATTAAAGTATAAAGAACTCATTTGTAAACACATACCGTTAAACCAAACGTATAATCCAAAATATACATATGTATATAAATATATATATATACATAAAACATAATGATCCTTTAAAATACAATAACTCAAAGTCCAATTCCATATACATATACGTTCGGAAGTTTAAACGTCCCCAAAACCCCATATTCAAAATATCTAGTCAAAGTATACATATATATATATATATATATATATATATATATATATATAACCAAAGTATAGACAACCTTTTCTTAAAGTAGATATACATATATATATATATATATATATTCAAAGTAAAGATATGTATATATATATATATATATAACCAAAGTACACATATATATATAGATATATAACCATTTCCCATTATTCAAGTATTTACTCAAAGTAGCCATATATATATAAATACTTATATATATATATATATATATATAATCAAAGTATACGTATTATTAATCATAGGGTTTTAACGCCAAAACCGAGTATGAAATCAAACGGACTATACTAACGTCCAAATATTCAATTATATAATTAAAATATAATATAACGGTTCCAAGCTTAATATAGCTCATTTATATAACTAAAATCCAATACGAAAACCACCGGGCGCTCACCACGTCCCGTTCAATACCCCAAAGGTATAAATACTAATAAAATATAACATTAGGGCCCCACATAAAATCCGGCAACCCAAATCATGCATTAAACTCAAATACTAGTTCTTTTAGTACTTTTCAACCAAAGTCAAACAAGACTTAAACATTTAAGATTTAAAACAATTATTAAATCTCATTTATGCAGTTCATGCAATTCATTCAAATCATGCTCAGTTGAAAACAAAGTCCACTCACCGTTGGTCATATGCTGCACAACCCTCAAAGGGTCCCGCTTACAAGGTATGCAAAGTCAATGTACCTAAAGCGTTAAATACGAAGATTGGATTAATACCGTGAACTGAACGAGAACCTTAACTTCAAATTCTACCAAAACCCGACTTAACATGCACGTACGTCCTACGAAGGATTATAAGGTTAAACTACCTCTTTTAACTAGTGGGACCGCCCCGGAAGACTCACGGTCAACCGGCGGTCAAATATCCCATTTCGGTCAACCCGGGCCCGCGGAGCCCACGACCTCCAAACTTAGATCCGAAAGATCCTACAGGTTCAACACGACCTAAACAATGTGTCCTAAAAGTTGGGTCTCGATCAGACGGTCGGATCGCTCACGATCGCACGATCGGACGGTTACGGTTTAATTCAATCTTCAAGTGATTGATCCGGAGTATCCTAGACTCCGAATCACGATCCGTCAAATCTTATACAATCCTAGAAATATGAGGAACAATATACGAGAATTCGGATTCGATCCAACGGTCCGAACACATCGAACCCACGAAACGCGCAATAGGCATACGTTGGTTCGATCGTCAAACGAGGTCTGAATCAGAATCCGCGCATACGTACGCGTTCATAACGACACGAGGGACACATTGGGACAAAGAACCACCACCACACCACCGCCACACGCCCCGGCCAACCGGTGGGTGTCTAGATCAAATTCCGACGATCATAAAATCGTTGAATCGAAGGGCAAGACCTATACCAAAAGACTCAGAATCGATCCCAGGAGTCCAAAATCGGTGACACCCAGCCAAGAACCGGCCGGCAACCGGCCTAAACTCCGACGCAAACTCCGGCCAAAATTGGGTTTCAGATCAGATGTTCTAGGCTACAAATTGAAGGCAATCAACCCCACAGATAGCTAGGGCTCGAGAAAAGGATGAGAAAACACACCTGGTTTTACGAGATTGGTGGCCGGAACTGGCCGGATCGATGCCGTGAGTTTTGGGTGAAAATCGGATGGTTTTCTGCATTTTCGGAGAAGATCTGCGGCGGTGGCGCCGGGGGTTGGTCGGGATAGATCAGGGATGGTATGGCGGTTCGAACGGTACCGGCCCCGTGGCCGGTGGTGGTCGTCTGCGGTGGTTGCCAGCCAAACCATGGCCGGCTGGGGTTTGTCATGCGAGAGAGAGACGATCGGAGAGAGAGAGAGAGAGAGAGAGAGAGAGAGAGAGAGAGAGATTCCTGGTTTCTGATTGGCCCACGTGGCTTATATCAAAATATCGTGAAAAATCAAATGACGCTTATGTCCTCAAATCCATCCGAAGCTCGTATCGAGACGTTCCGCCCTTCAACGGACTCGTTTCGACGAGCCAGACGCAATGGCGCAACTCGTTCCGTCCCAAAACTAACGTTGACCAAAATGCCCCTTTAATATTTAATTTCCAATTTAATTCAATTTATTCATTTTAATTCCTTTTAATTTCCCAAATTATCCAATTTAATTATTTTAGTTTCTTTTAATTTATTTATCATATTTTTGGGTCAGGGATGTCACAGTTCAATTGTTTATTTCCTCTCTTTTATTTTACTTTTGTATTTGCAATTTATAAAAGTTTCTTTATTTCTTACAACAGGATTCCGTTGTTCATGCTGCTGCAACTGAACAAAAGCAAGATGAAACGGTAAAATCTCTAAAATTTGCTTTTTTTTTTTGCTTTTTAAATTTTAAATATACTTCGTTATTTTAATTTCCCGACATTTTAAATTAAAAGAATGACGGTAAATATTTACCAACGTCTTACGTCGGTTTGCATTTGTTTAACCGTCGTCTAAATTCTGTACTACGTCGGCTTTTGCAGTAACCGTCGTTTGTATTTTTTTTTTGTATTTGCAATTTCTACAACTTTCTTTATTTCTGGGAATAGGATTTCTCAAAGCTAGACCTTCCACCTCCTCTGTTAGCCCTTTGCCAATATGCTGAGAATACATTGAAGGCTTCGGACCTAACTTTGAGAATTTCAATGGCAGAGGATTTGTTTGGGTTTGAGCATGATGCCTACATCTTGTATGAAGATATTTTTCATTTTTCATTTTGTTTCTTTTATATTAAATAACTCAATTGATTTTATATATTTAGGTACCTATTTGACTATTTAAAAATGGCAAATATGGTAAACCTTGTTGGCCTTGTCGACCCTGCACAAGTGAGCTCTCAATCTGGATCGTTGTCTCACATATCAAAGAATCTGGCAAACAGACTGCAAACGGCCGCAGGTTTTGAACAAATTTTCTTGGTCCCTTATAATACAGGCTTAGTACCATTAACAATATTTTGTTTGTAATTAGACAACTTTAAACTATATTTAACCTATATCCTATCATTTTGTGTAGGGGTCATTGGGTGTTGGTGATTGTGAGACCAGAAAAGGAGACGGTATATTATATAGATTCATTGCCAAAGCTCTCCATTAACGAGGAACTCAAAAATGTTGTGAATACGTAAGTTGATCTACTACATTGTGTGTTCGTACTCTAAAATATATATCATTAACAAAGTGTTGTCTTCAAACAGTGCAATCAAAAACTATAACGCACACGTAGGCAAACAAGGTCGTAAATCAGCCATATGGAAAGTTCTACAAGGCACTCCTCGACAACCATCCAATATAGAGTGTGGCTACTACGTCATGCGTTTTATGAGAGATATAATCCAGGATCCCACACTATCATTTGAGAAGAAGGTATTAAACTAAATTTAAGTTAAATTTCTCATTTTTTTTAAACTAAGATGAGAGTAATTGAAAACCGACGTTTGTATTTTTAAAAACGACGGTTTGATATTAAACCGACGTTTGTATACATTTAACACGTCGGTTGTTTTATATATTTGCAGTTTGAGAAGAAAAAGAAACCTGTAACATATGCCCAAGCAGACATTGATGAAGTCAGGAAAGAATGGGCAGAATTTGTGAACAATCAGAGAGAGGATAACTAATATGAACAATATTGTAAAAGTGTATATATATTTTTTTGTAATTATATTACGATCAATGATATTTGTTTTGAGTGCTTAATTTATATGATCACCTAACTAAAAGAAATAAATGACAAAGATAGCTGTAATTTCTTAAAAAACAACGCGGTATATAAAATCAACGTCGGTTATGAAAAGACCGTACTTAAATTCAAAAGGATTATGACGGTGGTAATTAATTAAAAAGCAACGTTGTAAATAAAATCAATGTCGGTTATTAATATACAACATTGTAACTTAAAACACCTTCGGTTATTAAAAATTTCACGACGTCTAAAACATATAGGACGGCGTTTGTAAATATTTAACGCCTTGTAAAGCCTTAAAACGACGAGATATTTAAAACTGATTAACTACGACGGCAGTAATTCCATTTGAATCGCCGTTGTAACTAAAAACATTGTCGGTTATTAAAAATTTCACGACGTCTAAAACATATAGGACGGCGTTTGTAAATATTTAACGCCTTGTAAAGCCATAAAACGACGAGATATTTAAAACTGATTAACTACGACGGCGACAATGCCATTTTAATCGCCGTTGTAAGTGAAATTAACGCCCTTTTTTAAATGCACGTGATTTTAAAATTAATTATTTTTTAAATATCTTTTTATTTTCCTCCCCTTTTGAAAAAAAATATTATTTAAATTCCAAAATTTAATGAACACTGTACCTTAAACTTCAATTGACAGGACCGGACCCGAATTCCCCCTCGGAACTCGTGTCCAACCCTGCTTCCCGTCAGACACTACCCCGACGCAGGAACTTACTTTACTAAAACGCCCCTTAACCTTAGTTTAAGGAAATAGGTGAGTCGACTTCTGCCGAAAATCCGGCAGAGTCTCCTCTGAAAAATGGACTTTCCCAAAATGTCCACCTGTCAAAAACAACAGAGAATTTCCCAACAGGCAGCATGCACAAAGCAGAAGCACACAGATTAATAGGGAGGGCCTCTAGCCTCTACCTCAATCCTAGGTGAGCACTACGGAGCAATCTAAAGAAATTTAAACTTTACAACCTGTGCAAAGGATAGCAAAGTCAAAATACAAGAAACTCCTACAGGAGCCGTTAGTCGTGATGCCTCGACGTGGTGGTCTCGACCTCGGGATCTAGTACCTGGGGGGCGCAAAACAGAAAATGTGAGTGGACGAAAAATCAAACTTTAAACCTCATTTTTCAATGAACAATATAACCCCCTCCGTTTTCGCAAATAATGATAAAGCACTTATGCAATAAAAATCCTTGTATAAACACATACTTATACGAACAGGTACTTGAAAACAATTCTATTAAATTTGTACCTTGAAATACCATAAAGAAAACTGTAGCTTTGCTACTTCCGTAAATTCTTGGAAACCACAAACTTAAACACTGAATCCCTAAAATAAAAACCATGGATTGGAATCCATCCAAAAATATCCCGTTTAAGTAAAACATAAATAACAACATTGAATAACTTCCCTTTTTCCTGGAACCTAACCTGTCCAGTTTCAAACCTTAATTTAAAATATGTACCTGTGCATCACCGTCCCGGTGCACATATTCAAACATTATAAATCCTGGAAATAACATCCATAGACACACCCACATATATATGTATAATAACATAAATGTAAAATCTAAGAAAATCCCAACAAGGAAAAATATAAAACTAAAATGACTAAAAACCAAGAAAAACCAAATTCCCAACCAACTGTTTCCCGACGCAATGCCCGTAGGCACAGCAAGCAAGGAAGGATCCTCACTTAACAGAAAATAAGAATGGAAGTATAGTAATAGGTATATATATATATATACATATATAAATAGTAAGACTCTTAGACCAATACTTGTACCGGGGAAACAATCCAACAAGGGGATTGTTGACTGACCACGTGGAGAAAAATTCCTTCACAACCACGTAGCCAGGGAACAAGCCGTCCCAACTGGGGACTAACTCCCAGACATGCACAAAAGAAAATACCTCAATAATGTGCGCAGACTGCCCGGCATGGGCCTACAGTAACACCCCACCAAGGGTGAACCGGGTTCCTTTGTATCCTGTATCCATTTCAGTAACCAGTATCTGGGGAGGTACATAAAGTGGTGCTAATAGCACTCCATCTAGTATACATAATCCCTGACATACCCTAAATACCAGGGTATTCAGCCCGTACCCAAACCCGAACATAATAACATCCGGACGTTACCCCGTCCATAATTGACACCCAAAATATTCACAATAAGAATATACACAAATGTCTGAACATATTTATATCCGGAACCCAAAGTATTCATAAACTTTCATTATCAAATATAATTAGTAAAACCCATATAATACCAATGCCAAAATTGAAACAACTATATAACTCCATAATCGAAAAGTAGATAGAATTTCTTAAAAACGTGAAATCCAAGACCCAAAACATTTAAATCAACATATAAATATAAAATATAAAATATAACTATAAATTCCCAAAATCAATAAGTTTTCACTCACGACAATATAAATTTCAAATATTAAAGCTAATCGAAAATTCCTTAATTTAAAACAATATAAAAATTCCAAGATTAAATTAACCAAAATAAATAATTCCGCGAAAACCGACGTAACAATAAATCCTTAATTTGTCAAATATAAAACCCAAGAAATTCCCGGGTATTTCACCATACCCAAACCGTATACAAAGATTACCGGACGATGGTCCCGTCCCAAATTCAATACTCAAATCCCTTAAATTAAATGTATAGCCATCAATGTCCCACAAATAAACCGGGACCCCAAAACATGCATACGTTTCAAATATAATTTAAATTCCAATTATTCCATAAAAATCAAATCCAAGATTCAAAACCTCATTAAAACCCCTTAGTCAAAGCGACTAATTTTATATGCATAACTTTTCCGATAATTCTATCAAAATCAAATCCAAGACTTAAACAATATTTTAAATCCCAATAATCAAGATAAATCATTTCATATGCATTGCAATTCATTCTTTAAAAATATGCTCGTTCAAAACAAATGTCCACTCACAACAAGTCCACGCTGCTCAATCCTTAGAGAGCTTTTCTTCCGGAGTACGCGAAGCAAGAGTACCTATTTGAGAGAATAAACGGTTTAATTAACACGCGTACCAACCAACAAACTTTAACTCAAGAAACTAGTTCTCGGGTCTCAAAGTAAGCGTACACGACTACCGGGGAGTTTCTAGAGTCAAACTACGCTCTTAAACAAGTGGGACCACCTCGGAAGACTCACGGTCAACCGATTGGTCAAACTTCCCGAATAGGTCAACCGGACCTCCGGGGCCCACGACCTCCGATTTTCGATCTGAACATTCCTAAATGTTCAACAAGGTTTACTAAACACATCTAGGCAGTTTGGTCTAGATCGAGCGGTCGGAACTGCGCCAATCGCACGATCGGACGGTAACCGGGTTACCTAACCCTAGGGTTAATGATTCGGAGTATCCGGGACTCCGATTCTTGATCCGTTTGTTCCTACACGATCCTGGGGGTACAGGGAACAACATACTTGGAAATGGGACCGATCCAACGGCCCGAACATATCGAACCCGGATAACGCATAATAGGTGTAAATCCGTTCGACCGTCAAACGATAACCAAATTGGAATCCGAGCATACCTACACGCTCAGGACGACATGGGGAACATTTTGGGACACAATGCACCACCACAACAGTGCCCCGAAACTCGCCGGAATTGGGTGTGCATAGTAATTCCGGTGACCGGAAAAACTTCAAACCAAGGATCAAGACTTCAGGTAAAGGTTCAACTCAACAAGTGGAGCATTTTATTCAACTACGGCAACACCTAGTTTGGCCGGCAAGTGGCCGAAAATTCAACTCAAAAACCGGCCTAAAATGGGTTTCTAAATCGAATAACCTAGGCTTGAAACCGATCTACAAAACATACATAAATGGATAGAGTATGAAGAGTAGATGAAGTTTCATACCTCACTCGACCCAAACGGTTGCCGGAGTGGCCGGAAAACTCGTCGGAAAGTTCGGTAACCAGTGAACTTTCAGTCGCTCCAGTTTAAAATCCGTGGGTTTCTGAGCTGGGGGAATGGGCAGGCTGTGTAGAGGAGGAAGAGACGAAGATTTAGCAACTGGAATCACCCGAAACGGAGTTCGGAGGAGAGAGATATCGCCTGCCAAAGATTGGCCCGAAGAGAGGAAGAAAAATGAGGGAGGAAGAAGAAAGAGTCAGGGAAGAAGGAGAAATCCGGCTACTGTAGCCGCTACAGTAATCTGACAATTTCGTTTTTTTTTTTTTTTTTTTCTTCTAATCGCTTCTCGATCGTTACAACCCGGAATTTGGTGTACCGCATATCCACGAACTCGTTTCGACGAGCCGGACGCAACGGCGCAACTCAATTTCCCAAATTCTTTTTGGAAATTTAAAGTGTCTAAAATACCCTTAATCCCAGTGGCAAAACTGTAATTTCACCAAAATTATTTATTTGACTAAATAATTGGGATTGAATAGTGAAATTGGGTCAGGGATGTTACATCAATGCCTTAGTAACACCTCAACCATTCCACACTTACACTACGTCGTTTTTAGCTTCCGATCGATGTTAACAAATTTAATTTCTAAATTCTTAATATGAAAACCTCAACAAATTTTTCAAATCTTAAGATTTTCTTTCTTTCTTTCTTTAGTGTACGTCTACCACTTGTTTCGGCACACAACTAAGGGTTCTAAACTATTCTGACTCCGGGATGTTACATATACTTTCACAACATAACCCTAAGGTTTAGGTGATCCATTGATGACCATAAATAAAAAATATATGAAATCCTAATTGTAGCTTGCTATTATAGAAGGCATTGTCGTAAGGAGTCTGTAGCAATTATCGGTTTATTATTCCCATACTTGTGTATTTTTTTTATAATTTTTGTGAAATTTAGGGTTTAGGGTATGGGGTTTAGAGTTTATTAAAACGACGCCGGTTTCCTCTGCGCTGCTTTTTGTTTATTACACCCTTGGTAACGCGCGTTCGAATCCCAGGAAAAACAGGACCCTAATATTTATTTTAAATTTAAAACGGCGGTTTAATAGTGTTCGACGGTGAAAACAGTTTACAACGTCCCTAACATTAAATAAACCGACGTTTATGTTTTTAATTAGACGTCGTACTTTACTTTCTGATGTCTTTTAAAAATGCGGTCTTTGAAAATTTGACCGCGATCTAAAATTTTCAGAATTCGACCTAAACCCTATAACATTTCGCTCTCTCTCTTCAACTCAAATTCTAACCTTAAAGTTTACGCTCTCCGTCCTCAGTAGTATCAGATTGCGCTCTCCCTCCCAAAGAATTGGTGGTATTCTAGAAGCTCAGTGTACTGTAAGTACAAGCCTTAATCTCACATGCTTTTACTACTATATTGTTTGAAGTTATTGCGTTAAATCTTCTAACCTAATCTGACATGCTTGTGAACTCCGTAATTGTTTTCATTAAATTTGTTTTGCTAGCTATGGGTTCTTAACATACGTTTTGGGAGCTATGGGTTCTATAGGTTGAAAAATATATGTTTTGGGATTAGTGAATCGGGAATGGAATCTGAAAAACCCCATTTATTGTTTGCATGCTTTTCATAATAACTCTCTGTTAAGGGTTCTTAATTTTTGTTTGGCTATGGGTTCTTAGAAAATGAACAGCATAGGATTTTTATTGTGTGTATAACATACGACGACGGTCGTTGTAATAAACTGTCGTCTGTATTATCTTTATATGTCGGCAGTTCTTTTACTTCCGACGTATGAAATCTGAAATACATTTTTAATTGTTTTGGTAGCCTTAAGACGACGATTATTTTATTTACCGTCGACTGTATTACAATAACACGTCCATAATTTTGTAAAAACCGACGTCTGAACCTGTGTTTCAAAAAATATATTATTCTCTGCTCTTTCGATACCTTAGTTCTTTTATTGCTTGTCTTTTCACTTTATTATATATATATATATGATTGTATAGTGTTGGAGATGGATAAGTCATGGATGCATGCGGATAGAAGGTCGAAGGCATATGAGTTAGGCGTGGAAGGATTTTTGAATTTTGCCGTAGAAAATCTTTTAACTACAACACATATTCATTGTCCTTGTGTTAAATGTGGGAATTTTCGATTGTTTGGGATTGGAATTATAAGGGACCACTTATTCTTTAATGGAATCGATCAAAGCTATAAGAGTTGGACATTTCATGGAGAGCCTTGGCAATCAACTACTAATGCTAGTAGAAATGTGGAAGAAGATGATGACCACAGTTTTGTCTCTGAAGAAATAGAGATGGGTGATAATGATTTAGGCGATTTTGGATCCGATCCTGCTAAGTTTGCCAATTTGATTGGGGATGGAGATCAACCCTTGTACCCTGGTTGTAGTAAGTTCACCAAGTTGTCGGCATTAGTGAAGTTATATAATTTGAAAGCAAAACAGGGGATGAGTGATATATGTTTTGCAGAATTATTGATATTCCAAGGAGATTTGCTTCCAGAAGGAAATACAATACCCAACTCTATGTACGAGGAAAAAAAAACTTTAGCTGCGTTGGGAATGAGTTATGAGAAAATTCACACATGCCCCAATGCCTGCATCTTGTATAGGAAGGCTTATGAAGATTCAACTAATTGTCCTACTTGTGGTATCTCAAGGTAAAAGGAAGGCAAAGACTCGATCTTGAAAGAGGGTATGCTAGTGAAGGTGGTGTGGTATTTTCCGCCAATTCCAAGGTTTAAAAGGATGTTTCAATCATGTAAGACCGCTAAGAGTTTGACTTGGGATGCTAATAGAAAATCAATTGACGGTCATATGTCTCATCCAGCGGATTCCCCATCTTGGAAACTTGTTGATAATAAATGGCCCGAATTTGGTCAAGAGCCGAGAAACTTGAGATTGACTCTCTCTTCTGATGGATTCAATCCCCACAGTTCATTAAGTAGCAGATACAGTACATGGCCAGTTATCTTAGTTACATATCTCCCACCATGGCTATGCATGAAACGAAAGTTCATGATGTTGACCTTATTGATTTCCGGTCCTAAACAACCCGAAAATGATATAGACGTCTACCTAGAGCCTTTGATTGATGATTTAAAATCTTTGTGGGATGGGATTAGAGGAGTGTATGATGCACACATAGGAGAATACTTTACACTAAGATGTGTATTACTGTGGACAATTAATGATTTTCCTGCCTATGGAAACTTATCTGGTTGTGTCGTTAAAGGATATAAAGCTTGTCCAATATGCGGCGATGATACACCTAGTCACAGGTTGAAACATGGCCACCAAATTTGTTACATCGGGCATAGAAAATGGTTACCAACATATCATCCATATCGGAGGCAGCGTGCAGCTTTTAATGGGAAACCTGAATATGACACGGCTCCCGAGCCATTAACGGGAGAACAAGTGCTGCAGATGGTTGAAGGTATTAATTACAAGTGGGGCTCGAAAAAAGGAGGAGGTGGAGGTGAAAATGATGGTGACAGAGTTTGTTGGAAGAAGAGATCAAAATTCTTTGATCTCGAGTATTGGAAATACCTTCCTGCGAGGCATGCCCTGGATGTTATGCACATTGAGAAGAATGTTTGCGATAGTATCATTGGCACACTGTTGGAGATTCCTGGAAAAAATAAAGATGGGATTGTTGCTCGGTTTCATTTATTAAACATGGGGGTCAAAACTGATTTGCAACCTGAGTATGGAGAAAGACGTACTCGCTTACCTCCAGGGCCTTGGAATTTGTCAAGAGCATAAAAGAGAGCGGTTTGCAATTCTTTCTATGGTATGAAGGTCCCTGAACGTTATTCTTCAAATATAAAAAATCTTGTATCTTTACAAGATTCAAGACTTCTTGGCCTTAAATCACATGATTGTCATACCTTGATGCAACAATTGCTCCCTGTGGCAATTCGTTCTGTTTTGGAGAAGCCTGCAAGGTATGCAATAACTCGATTGTGTTTCTTCTTCAATGCTATATGTGCAAAGACGGTAGATGTTTCCAAGCTAGATAAATTGGAAGATGTAGTAGTTACTCTGTGTTTGCTTGAGAAATACTTTCCCCCTTCATTCTTTGATATCATGGTTCATCTAGTAGTACATCTTGTTAGAGAAGTTCGTCTATGTGGGCCAGTTTATTTTACATGGATGTATCCGTTCGAAAGATATATGAAAGTGCTAAAGGGGTATGTTCAGAACCGTACTCATCCCGAAGGTTGCATTGCTGAGCGGTATATAGCTGAATAATCTGTAGAGTTTTGCACCGAGCATTTGTCTGATGTTATTACAGTTGGAGTGCCATCAAGCCAGAAGATGAGACTTTCAAAGCCATTATCAGGTTGCACAGTGAGCTTAGTTGATCAAGACTTGTTGAACCAGGCACATCTATATGTCTTGGAGAATACGGAGGAAGTCCTACCCTATATCGAATATGAGTTTTATTCTTTAAGTAGCCATTTTAAATTATTGATCCTTATGTTTATCTTATTTACAAGGGACCGTAATGCTTGAATTTTTGGTGTCATGTAGGGAACTTATGCTCCACATCAAGACCACTTATCCAAAATTTAAAAAGAGAATAAAGTGGCTGCAAGATAAGCACAATAGCACTTTCATTCAATGGCTACTCTTTAAGGTATATGTTATTGAATAACAAATTGGACTTTTAATTTTCTTCTTTCTATGTTAGATTGAATTAAGATATGATTAATTTGCAGGTTGAAAGTGAAC
This sequence comes from Prunus padus, assembly GCA_024362665.1. Taxonomy (NCBI): domain Eukaryota; kingdom Viridiplantae; phylum Streptophyta; class Magnoliopsida; order Rosales; family Rosaceae; genus Prunus; species Prunus padus. The sequence goes on along the minus strand of JANFAM010000003.1, from coordinate 1,685,967 downwards.
TTAATGTTGAAGACAATAATGGCGTATTAGAAAATTTGAGGTGGCTAGCAGCTGGCCCAAGCCTTGCAGTGCCATCATATAAGAGTTATCTTATTAATGGTGTTAAATTTAACACCAAGGCACAAGATGATGTGCGAACTTTCCAAAATAGTGGAGTTTATTTACTTGCACATACTATGCAAGTTGCTAGTGCTAAGGATAAAAACCCGATTGTCTCCAATATGGGTTTTTATGGTGTCATTCAAGAAATTTGGGACCTTGACTACCAAAAGTTTAGTATCCCAGTTTTTAGGTGCGATTGGATAGATAACACTTCCGGCCTTGTAGTTGACGAACTTGGATTTACCCTTGTAGATCTGAGTAAAATTGGACATAGGAATGACCAATTTGTTATGGCTTCTCAAATCAAACAAGTATTTTTTGTTGACGACCCAATGCATCATGGTTGGTCGGTAGTGTTATCAATGCCTAATAGAGAATGTAATGATGTTATTGGTGATGATGTGCTAGGTGATGTTAGAATTGAGTTGTGAGCCTTTTACTAGAGGGATACCCAATGTTGACACATTTGATGACCTAGTGGGTGAGTTTGGGAATGAAAATATTAGAGATGGGTGTGAAGATATATGGATTGATTGATTTTTGTAATGAATGACATTAGCTATGTAGTTAATTGTAATGTTTGACATTATATTCACAATTTTTCATTATGCAGATTTTGGGTTCAAGCAGTAAAAGACGGCCAGTATTAAAAATACTGGGTTCAAGCAGTAAAATACGACGGTCCAGTGATCGGTGCATAATTACATATCATTTTGTACCCTTCTAACTTATGATTTGGTTATGTTTTTGAGTTAAACTTGTGCTTTTAATTTATTTTGTGTTTGTTTCAGTGTAATAAGCTTGAGACTCATTTAATGCATTTTGGAGTCAAGTTAGCTCAAAACGGTGTCTGCAGATCAGTCAACTTCACGGATTGGACTGTACTTGCTCAAGAAGAACCAGATAATGAGCCATACGTCATTGGAAAGATACGGAAGTCTATTTTCTGGATCATTTTACGGTTCATGATTCCGAGTCCTCTAGAGGAAGTTATACAAGTTTGGGCAACTTAAGGTCAAATTCGGCAGCATCTGCGTTACTGGGCCAAAAATCACTTTTGAAGGCCTTCCCGATTTTTCCTTGAGTTGGGCTGCATATGCTTGGAAAGATAAGACAAAGAGCTTCAAGATATATATTTTTCCAGATTTGTTAGAGTGAAGGAACAAGCCCAAATCGAGCCCACAAACTGACTGCAATGCATTGTCATGCATGAGCTAATCATTTTAGTGGGGAAGTTAGGTAAAGTTGGTGAATTGAGTGGTGTAAGTTGGTGAAGTGAGTGTGGTTAGTAAACTCAATTGTATAATCAGATTTATACTTCCCCTAGGCCTATAAATAGTGAGTTTCTCCAAGCTTGTAAACACACCCCCAAGGGGGGGAGCTCTCAAACATCTCTCTAGAGCTCCTCTCCCTTCTCTCCCTCAAATTCTCTTAGTTTTCCTTTTTAGTTCTCAATTGTTGTAACAAAATCCTTTTGCTAAATTTTCCTTTAAGTTTTTCTTAGTTGTAATTTATTTTTCATTGTAATGTAAATTCTTTTCTTAAGTTTTCAAGTTTAATTAGTTTTCAAGTTTCAATTATAGTTCTTATTCTTATTCATTGTGCTTATAAGTTAATATGCTTGTTTGAATGATTGATCACCATTAAAACTTGTATGTTAGCTATCTTGGTTTGAATTAAGAGTAGACACCATGCATTAATTCAAATTGAACTATGAATAGGAAGAGTATGTATGGACATTCGACAACAAGGATTAGATACATGCTTGGTTGTTTAAAACATTCTTCTTTGCTTAATGGATTTCTAATGCTTAATTTAGGTTCGACAATAAGGATCTAATTAGGGAATTAGGAATACAAGGTTAGGACCAGACACCATGGCTTAATCATACTTTAGCTAGAATCAATCTGTGAATCTAAATTGAACTTGGTAACTAATTTGCTTAAATTAATTTCTTTTCTTTCTTTCTTGTTTTATTTATTTTCTTTTCATTTATATTTTGTGCAGGGAATCAAATTGAATCAATCTATCATCAATCCTCGTGGGATCGACCTCGTACTTACATGTTAACTCGCAAGTGCACGAGGCGTTGGGTAGTATAGCTTGTGTAAGTGCGAGGTCGATCCCACGAGGATTGATGATAGATTGATTCAATTTGATTCCCTGCACAAAACAAAAATCCAAAAGAAAATAAATAAAACAAGAAAGAAAGAAAAGAAATTAACTCAATCAAATTAGTTACCAAGTTCAATTTAGATTCACGGATTGATTCTAGCTAAAATATGATTAAGCCATGGTGTTTGGTCTCTAACCTTGTATTCCTAATTCCTAATTAGATCCTTCTTGTCGAACCTAAATTAAGCATTAGAAATCCATTAAGCATAGAAGAATGTTTTAAACAACCAAGCATGTATCTAATCCATGTTGTCGAATGTCCATACATACTCTTCCTATTCATAGTTCAATTTGAATTAATGCATGGTGTCTACTCTTAATTCAAACCAAGATAGCTAACATACAAGTTTTAATGGTGATTATTCATTCAAACAAGCATATTAACTTATAAGCATAATGAATAAGAACAAGAACTATAATTGAAACTTGGAAACTAATTAAACTTGAAAACTAAAGAAAAGAAATTACATTACAATGAAAAATAAATTACAACTAAAAAGCAAAATGGTTTTGTTACAACAATTGAGAACTAAAAAGAAAACTAAGAGAATTTGAGGGAGAGAAGGGAGAGGAGCTCTAGAGAGATGTTTGAGAGCTCCCCCCCTTGGGGTGTGTTTACATGCTTGGAGAACTCACTATTTATAGGCCTAGGGAAGTATAAATCTGATTATAGAATTGAATTTAATAACCACACTCACTTCACCAACTTACACCACTCAATTCACCACTAAAATGATTAGCTCATGCATGACAATGCATTGCAGTCAGCTTGTGGGCTCGATTTGGGCTTGCTCCTTCACTCTAACAAATCTGGAAAAATATGGATCTTGAAGCTCTTTGTCTTATCTTTCCAAGCATATGCAGCCCAACTCAAGGAAAAATCGGGAAGGCCTTCAAAAGTGATTTTTGGCCCAGTAACGCAGATCCTGCCGATTTTGACCTTAAGCTGCCAAAACTTGCATAACTTCCTCTAGAGGACTCGGAATCATGAACCGTAAAATGATCCAGAAAATAGACTTCCGTATCTTTCCAATGATGTATGGCTCATTATCTGGTTCTTCTTGAGCAAGTACAGTCCAATCCGTGAAGTTGACTGATCTGCAGACACCGTTTGAGCTAACTTGTCTCCAAAATGCATTTAATGAGTTTTAAGCTTATTACACTGAAACAAACACAAAATAAATTAAAAGCACAAGTTTAACTCAAAAACATAACCAAATCATAAGTTAGAAGGGTACAAAATGATATGTAATTATGCACCGATCATTACACAAGCTATACTATCCAACGCCTCGTGCACTTGCGAGTTAACATCCAGTTAACAAATAAAAAAACAAACGTCTAAATCATAAACAACGTCGTATTTCAGCAAACGACGTGGAATGACAATGTAAACCTCAGTAGATTGCCATTTGAATTTGAAAAACACGAAGGTTAATCAAAATGTAATGCCATACAAACAACAACGACGGTGAAGTTCAGAAGCTAATAATAAAAATTCACGTTGGAGTATTAAAAAAAGCGACATTTCAAAATAAATAATACGACGGTAAAGTTAAAAATCCGACATCTGAAAGGACAACAACGGCCACTCAGTTTAATAATTGACGTGGAAGCTCTTCTAAACGATGGTAAAATAATAATTAATGTCGTCTCAAATATTACAGACGGCCGTGTTTATATGAAAACCGAAGTTTAAGAAAGAAACCACGGCCGTATAAATATTCTTTCGGTAGTAGTAATAATTAACAACGGCGGGGATCAACACTAACCGACGGTAGTATTTTACTCACCGCGGTGGTTTAATTTAGATAGTTGACGTGAAATGAATTATCAACGTCGGTTTCATTATATTAACTGCCATAAAATATGTTATAAAGGTCGTTAAATTAATTATTTAGGAACTGGTAAATGTTTTTTACGTCGGTGAAGTTTGATTAAGGACATGTAATTGGCTTTATACGTCGCTATTATTCTAGAAGCGACGTATAATGTACGAGAAATTTTCCATTCTTGTGTTTTTATAGTAATTAGACGTCGGTATCGTTGACTTTTTGCCGTGGTTAATCTATCTGACTGCGGTAACAATGGAATTTTGGACTTGTAAAGCCTTTGAGACGTCACTAATTTATGAAAGTGTCGTCTAAGGTTATCGATTTTGCCTTATAAAGGATCTTTTATTGTTAGTAGACGTCGGTTGTGTTAATATAAATGACAGTAGTATTTATTAGAAACGTCGTTAAATTAATTATTTGGGAAGTGGTAAATGTTTTTTACGTCGGTGAAGTTTGATTAAGGGACATGTAATTGGCTTTATACGTCGCTATTATTCTAGAAGCGACGTATAATGTACGAGAAATTTTCCTTTCCGTGTTTTTGTAGTAATTAGACGTCGGTATCGTTGACTATTGCCGTGGTTCATTTATCTGACGGCGGTAACAATGGAATTTTGGACTTATAAAGCCTTTAAGATGTCACTAATTTTATGAAAGCGTTGTCTAAGGCTGTCGATTTTCCATTTTATGAAGCTTTTATTGTTATTAGACGTCGGTGTTGTTATTGTAAATGACGTAGTTTTCCTTAACAACGTCAGTTAATAACCGTCGTGGGTTTATGCATAATAGAAGTTGGTCGATTTCACGGCAGTTTTAAATCACCCTAGATGGCGGTGGATTCCCGTCGTCTATTTCGATTTTTGTAGTAGTGCAACCACTAGAACTATGCAATGCACCAACCACTCCACTTACGGTTCGAAATTAATACGAACTTGAAGTGTCCAATTTCTTTGACCAATTCTTTTTGGATCGAGACCAAAACTTGGTCAACAACATAATATGGTGGGAGGAGTCATTTGGTGAGTTTTGAATGAAATCCAATCACTAGAACTATGCAATGCACCAACCACTGCACTTATGGTTTAAAATTAAAACGAACTTGAATTGTCCAATTGCTTTGACCAATTGATTTCGGATCAAGCCCAAAACTTGCTCAACATCGAATTATGGTGGGAGGAGCCATTTGGTGAGTTTTGAGTGAAATCCAATCACTAGAACTATGCAATGCACAACCACTCCATTTACGGCACGAACTTCGTACGAACTTGAAGTTTCCAATTTCTTTGAGCAATTGATTTTGGAACGAGCCCAGAACATGGTCAACATCATAAAATGGTGGCAGGGGTCATTTGGTGAGTTTTGAGTTAAATCCAATCACTAGAACTTTGCAATGCTCCAACCACTCCATTTACGACACGAACTTCGTACGAACTTGAAGTGTCCAATTTTTTTGACCAATTGATTTCGGATGAAGCCCAAAACTTGGTCAACATCATAATATGGTGGGAGGTGTCATTTGGTGAGTTTTGAGTGAAATCAAATCATTAGAACTATGCAATTCACCATCCACTCCACTTACGGTCCGAAATTAATACGAACTTGAAGTGTCCAATTTCGTTGACCAATTGATTTCGAATAGAGCCCAAAACTCGGTCAACATCATAATATGGTGGGTGGAGTCATTTGGTGAGTTTTGAGTGAAATCCAATGACTAGAACTTTGCAATGCCCAACCACACCATTTACTTAACGGCACGAACTTCGCATTTAACTTGAATTGTCCAATTTCTTTGACCAATCCATTTCGGATTTAGCCCAAAACTTGGTCAACATCATAATATGGTGGGAGGAGTCATTTGGTGAGTTTTGAGTGAAATCCAATCACAAGAACTAGGCAATGCACGAACCACTGCACTTACGGTTCGAACTTAATACGAATTTGAAGTGTCCAATTTCTTTGACCAATTGATTTCAGATCGAGCCCAAAACTTGGTCAACATCATAATATGGTGGGAGGAGTCATTTGGTGAGTTTTGAGTGAAATCCAATAACTAGAACTATGAAATGCAGAAAACACTCCATTTACGGCCCGAACTTCGTACGAACTTCAAGGGCCCAATTTCTTTGAGCAATTGATTTCGGATCGAGCCCAACACTTGGTCAACATCATGATATGGTGGGAGGAGTTATTTGGTGAGTTTTGAGTGAAATCCAATCACAAGAACGATGTAATGCAGCAACCACTCCATTGATGGCACGAACTTCGTACAAACTTGAGGTGCCCAATTTCTTTTACCAATTGATTTCGGACCTAGCCCAAAACTTGGTCAACACCACAATATGGTGGGAGTAGTCATTTGTTGAGTTTTGAGAGAAATCCAATCACCAGAACTATGCAATGCACCAACCGCTACACTTATGGTTCAAAATTAATACGAACTTGGATTGTCCTATTGCTTTGACCAATTGATTTCGGATCTAGCACAAAACTTCGTCAACATCGAATTATGGTAGGAGGAGTCATGTGGTGAGTTTTGAGTGAAATCCAATCACTAGAACTATGCATTGCACTACCACTCCATTTACGGCACGAACTTCGTACGGACTTGAAGTTTCCAATTTCTTTGAGCGATTGATTTCGGATCGAGCCCAGAACATGGTCAACATCATAAAATGGTGGGAGGAGTCATTTGGTGAGTTTTTTGTTAAATCCAATCACTAGAACTTTGCAATGCCCCAACCACACCATTTACGGCACGAACTTCGTACGAACTTGAAGTGTCCAATTTCTTTGACAAATTGATTTCGGATGAAGCCCAAAAATTGGTCAACATTATAATATGGTGGGGGAGTCATTTGGTGAGTTTTGAGTGAAATCAAATGCAATTCACCATCCACTCCACTTAGTGTTCGAAATTAATATGAACTTGAAGTGTCTAATTTCGTTGAGCAATTGATTTCGGATAGAGCCCAAAACTCGGTCAACATCATAATATGGTGGGAGGAGTCATTTGGTCAGTGTGTAAGGTGGAAGCTATAGCTCAAAGGCACACGGCTTCAAAGCAAGCACACTCAAACTTTGAAGAAAGAACATGCTTCGACTCTAATTCTCGCAGAAAGTACTCAATCACTCGGAACCTATGGTTTTATTCTCTCAAGCAAGCATAAGTGAGTACATGACAGAGAAGGACAATTTTTGGTTAGATCTCATGGAAGGAATCAAATACTAAGAATAGAGATACACACATACATACCAGCACCCATGAATACATCCTCAAAGATCTGCTAGGTCTTTCACAAGGTTGTAATGAACGGCTACGGTTAGGGAAAATGGAAGAAATGGAAGGGAAAACAACGAACTTAAGAACATACCAAGGTTGCATTCTTCATTGATTTGCAAGGTATCTTTGATTTAGAATGGCATGGATGCAAACTTGATGGTATGACCTGGCATACACCTTATTTTTCACACTTAGATCATATCGAAACACTTTCTCTTTTATCTTTCTTATTTTCTGATTTGATCTGCTTCTTCTTTAACTTCATTGCATAGATTCACACCAATTTTCTTTCATGTACATGGCAGAAACTTCCTTGCTTCAAACTTCATCTTGGCAAACCTTGGTAGATTCCTAAGCTATAGGGTATGGCTACAATAGGTCAAATATATCATATTGAGATACAAAGGTAGGGGAATGATGAGGGTGATAGAATAAAAAGGTTTGAAGTGTTTGGAAATACCTTCCTGTGAGGCATGCCCTGGATGTTATGCACATTGAGAAGAATGTTTGCGATAGTATCATTGGTACGCTATTGGAGATTCCTGGAAAAAATAAAGATGGGATTGCTGCTCGGTTGGATTTATTACACATGGGGGTCAAAACTGATTTGCAACCCGAGTATGGAGAAAGACGTACTCGCTTACCTCCAGGGCCTTGGAATTTGTCAAGAATAGAAAAGAGAGCGGTTTGCAATTCTTTCTATGGTATGAAGGTCCCTGAAGATTATTCTTCAAATATAAAAAATCTTGTATCTTTACAAGATTCAAAGACTTCTTGGTCTTAAATCACATGATTGTCATACCTTGATGCAACAATTGCTCCCTGTGGCAATTCGTTCTGTTTTGGAGAAGCCTGTAAGGTATGCAATAACTCGATTGTGTTTCTTCTTCAATGCTATATGTGCAAAGACGGTAGATGTTTCCAAGCTAGATAAATTAGAAGAAGATGTAGTAGTTACTCTGTGTTTGCTTGAGAAATACTTTCCCCCTTCATTCTTTGATATCATGGTTCATCTAGTAGTACATCTTGTCAGAGAAGTTCGTCTATGTGGGCCAGTTTATTTTAGATGGATGTATCCGTTCGAAAGATATATGAAAGTGCTAAAGGGGTATGTTCAGAACCGTACTCATCCTGAAGGTTGCATTGCTGAGCGGTATATAGTTGAAGAATCTGTAGAGTTTTGCACTGAGCATTTGTCTGATGTTATTACAGTTGGAGTGCCATCAAGCCAGAAGATGAGACTTTCAAAGCCATTATCAGGTTGCACAGTGAGCTTAGTTGATCAAGACTTGTTGAACCAGGCACATCTATATGTCTTGGAGAATACGGAGGAAGTCCTACCCTATATCGAGTATGAGTTTTATTCTTTAAGTCGCCATTTTAAATTATTGATCCTTATGCTTATCTTATATACAAGGGACTGTAATGCTTGAATTTTTTGTGTCATGTAGGGAACATATGCTCCACATCAAGACCACTTATCTAAAATTTAGAAAGAGAACAAAGTGGCTGCAAGATAAGCACAATAGCACTTTCATTCAATGGCTACGCTTTAAGGTATATGTTATTGAATAACAAATTGGACTTTTAATTTTCTTCTTTCTATGTTAGATTGAATTAAGATATGATTAATTTGCAGGTTGAAAGTGAACTTAATGTTGAAGACAATAATGGTGTATCAGAAAATTTGAGGTGGCTAGCAGCTGGTCCAAGCCTTGCAGTGCCATCATATAAGAGTTATCTTATTAATGGTGTTAAATTTAACACCAAGGCACAAGATGATGTGCGAACTTTCCAAAATAGTGGAGTTTATTTACAAGCACAATGCAATGCACCAACCACTATGCCTACGGTTTGAAATTAATACGAACTTGTGGTGTGAAATTTCTTTGACCAATTGATTTCGGATCAAGCCCAAAACTTGGTCAACACCATAATATGGTGGGAGGAGTTATTTGGTGAGTTTTGGGCGAAATCCAACCACAAGAACTATGTAATGCACCAACCACTCCAATTATGGCACGAACTTGAAGTGCCCAATTTCTTTTACCAATTGACATCGGATCGAACCCAAAACTTGGTCGACATCACAATATGGTGGGAGTAGTCATTTGTTGAGTTTTCAGTGAAATCCAATCACTAGATCTATGCAATGCACCAACCACTGCACTTGTGGTTCGAAATTAATACGAACTTGAATTGTCCAATTGATTTGACCAATTGATTTCGGATCAAACCCAAAACTTGATCAACATCGTATTATGGTGGGAGGAGTCATTTGGTGAGTTTTGAGTGAAATCCAATCACTAGAACTATGCAATGCACAACCACTCCATTTACAGCACGAACTTCGTACGAACTTGAAGTTTCCAATTTCTTTGAGCAATTGATTTCGGATCGAGCCCAGAACATGGTCAACTTCATAAAATGGTGGGAGGAGTCATTTGGTGAGTTTTCTGTGATATCTAATTACTAGAACTTTGCAATGCTCCAACCACTCCATTTACGGCACGAACTTCGCATTTAACTTGAATTGTTCAATTTCTTGGACCAATTCATTTTGGATCGAGCCCAAAACTTGGTCAACATCATAATATGGTGGGAGGAGTCATTTGGTAAGTTTCGATTGAAATCCAATCACTAGAACGATGCAATGCACCAACCACTATGCTTACAGTTCGAAATTAATACGAACTTGAAGTGTGAAATTTCTTTGACCAATTGAATTAGGATGAAGCCCAAAACTTGGTCAACATCATAATATGGTGGGAGAAGTTATTTGGTGAGTTTTGAGTGAAATCCAATTTGAAGAACTATGTATTGCTCCCTCCAACCACTCCATTTATGGCACGAACTTCGTACAAACTTGAAGTGCCCAATTTCTTTTACCAATTGATTTTGGATCGAGCCCAACACTTGGTCAACATCACAATATGGTGGGAGTAGTCATTTGTTGAGTTTTCAGTGAAATCCAATCACTAGAACTATGCAATGCACAAGCCACTGCACTTACGGTTCGAAATTAATACGAACTTGAATTGTCCAATTCCTTTGACCAATTGATTTCGGATCGAGCCGAAAACTTGGTCAACATCGTATTATGGTGGGAGGAGTCATTTGGTGAGTTTTGAGTGAAATCCAATCACTAGAACTATGTAATGCACAACCACTCCATTTACGGCACGAACTTCGTACGAACTTGAATTGTCCAATTTTTTGAGCAATTGATTTCAGATCGAGCCCAGAACATGGTCAACATCATAAAATGGTGGGAGGAGTCATTTGGTGAGTTTTGAGTTAAATCCAATCACTAGAACTTTGCAATGCTCCAACCACTCCATTTACGGCACGAACTTCGTACGAACTTGAAGTGCCCAATTTCTTTGAGCAATTGATTTCGTATCGAGCCCAGAACGTAGTCAACATCACAATATGGTTCATTTGGTGAGTTGTGATTAAAATCCAATCACTAGAACTTAGCAATGCTCCAACCACTCCATTTACGGCACGAACTTCAGAGGAACTTGAATTGTTCAATTTCTTGGACCAATTCATTTTGGATCGAGACCAAAACTTGGTCAACATCATAATATGGTGGGAGGAGTCATTTTGTGAGTTTCGATTGAAATCGAATCACTGGAACGATGCAATGCACCAACCACTAGTCATTTGTTGAGTTTTGGGTGAAATCGAATCGCTAGAACTATGCAATGCACGTATGGTTCGAAATTAATACGAACTTGAATTCTCCAATTGCTTTGACCAATTGAATTCGGATCGAGCCCAAAACTTGGTCAACATCGTACTGTGGTGGGAGTCATTAGGTGAGTTTTGAGTGAAATTCAATCACTAAAACTATGCAATGCACAACCACTCCATTTACAGCACGAACTTCGTACGAACTTGAAGTTTCCAACTTTGACCAATTGATTTCGGATCAAGCCCAAAACTAGGTCAACATCATAATTTGGTGGGAGGACTTAGTTGGTGAGTTTTGATTGAAATCCAATCACAAGAACTATGCAATGCACCAACCACTCCATTTATGGCACGAACTTCGTACGAACTTGAAGTGCCCAATCTCTTTTACCAATTGATTTCGGATCGAGCACAAAACTTGGCCAACATCACAATATGGTGGGAGGAGTTATTTGGTGAGTTTCGTTTGAAATCCAATCACTAGAACGATGCAATGCAAGAACCACTCTGCTTACGGTTCGAAATTAATACGAACTCGAAGTGTGAAATTTCTTTGGCCAATTGATTTCAGATCAAGCCCAAAACTTGATCAACCACGTATTGTGGTGGGAGGAGCCATTTGGTGAGTTTTGAGTGAAATCCAATCACTAGAACTATGCAATGCACCAACCACTCAACTTACAGTTCAAAATAAATATGAACTTGAATTGTCCAATTTCTTTGACCAATTCATTTCGGATCGAGCCCAAAACTTGGTTAACATCATAATATGGTGGGAGGAGTCATTTGGTGAGTTTTGAGTGAAATCCAATCACTAGAACTACGGAATGCACCAACCACTCAATTTACGCCACGAACTTCATACGAACCTGAATTGTCTAATTTCGTTGACCAATTGATTTCGGATAGAGCCCAAAACTCGGTCAACATCATAATATGGTGGGAGGAGTCAATTGGTGAGTTTTGAGTGAAATCCAATCACTAGAACTATGCAATGCACCAACCACTCCAACTACGGTTTTAAATAAATACGAACTTGAATTGTCCAATTTCTTTGACCAATTAATTTTGGATCGAGCCCAAAACTTGGTCAACATCATAATATGGTGGGAGGAGTCATTTGGTGAATTTTGAGTGAAATCCAATCAATAGAACTATGGAATGCACCAACCACTCAATTTATGCAACGAACTTAAATTTAACTTGAATTATCTAATTTCTTTGACCAATTCATTTCAGATCGAGCCCAGAATTTGGTCAACATCATAATATGGTGGGAGGAGTCATTTGGTGAGTTTTGAGTGAAATCCAATCTCTAGAACTGTGCAATGCACCAACCACTCCACTTACGGTTCGAAATTAATACGAACTTGAAGTGTCCGATTTCTTTGACCAATTGATTTCGAATCGAGCCCAAAACTTGGTCAACATCATAATATGGTGGGAGGAGTCTTTAGTGAGTTTTGAGTGAAATCCATTCGCTAGAACTATGGAATGGACCAACCACTCCATTTATTCCACGAACTTAAATGCGAAATTGAATTGTCCAATTTCTTTGACCAATTCATTTCGTATCTAGTCCATAACTTGGTCAACGTCATAATATGGGGGAGGAGCGATCTTGTGAGTTTTTAGTGGAGTCCAATTAATTGAACTATGCAATGCATTAACCACTCCATTTACGACACGAAATTCGTACAAATGATCGGTTCATAATTGTATATCATTTTGTACCCTTCTAGCATATGATTTAGTTATGTTTTTGAGTTAAACTTGTGCTTTTAATCTCTTTTATGTTTGTCATTCAGTTAATTGAGCTTTAGGTAGCAATGGGGGCCTAAATGTGCAAAATGGTACAAAAACGTGCAGACTGAGTTCGCAATTTATTTCTGCCTTAACTCCTTTCTCCGAACTTGGATTGGCCCACGTCACATGTGGTTGGAAAGATGACATCTTGAACTTGAAGAGGGACGGCTCAATGTCATCAGTTGTTTGAGGGAAGCCCAATTCGTGAGCCCATGAAGTTGCTTGTCATACTGGCCTGAGGAGCTACATGTGGGAGCATGTGTGAGTAGCATGGGGAGCTGCAAAAGCCAGAAAAGTATCCATGAGCTGCATGTGGGAGCTGCAAAAGCCAAAAAAAGTATCCATAGCTGCATGTGGGAGCATAGGGTGAGCTGCAAAAGCCAAAAAAGTATCCATAGCTGCATGTGGGAGCTGCAATAGCCAAAAGAGAAGAGAATTGATTGTTAATTCTGATTCACCCATCTCTTGTGCCTATATATAGACAGGTCTGAGAACTCATTTTCTTCATTCATTCCATAACACACATCCTTCACACCATCCTCCACACTCCCATAATTCCCCAGACACTCCAGACATCAACCCAACACTCCAAATAGCCTCAAATCACCAAAACTATCCCTGCAAGCCTGCCTTCCATTTCCCTACGAACTTCCTCTTTCTCAACCATCACCACTCACCCAAACTCATCCCAAACCACCTCCTTAACCTTAATACATTCTTCTAGACGTGGGGAAGTTCTTGGAGAAGTATTAGGCGTGGAGAAGCTCTTGGAGAAGCATTGGACACCACAAGAACTTCAGAAAAGGGTTTTTCTATTCTTGTTACATTCATTATGCTTTCTCATTTCTGTTTATGTTTCTTTCCCATTATGAGTAGCTAAATCCATTACTAGGGCTTCGATGTAACCTAACATGAATATTCTGGGTTTATAAATTCCAAGTTTCAAGTTTGATTCAAGATTCATGCTCTTATTCATTATGCCTATCTACTTATATGCTAATCTGAATGCCTAGCTACCATTGAGATTTGTGTATTTTGGTTGAAACTAAAGTAGACACCTTATGCTTTTGTTTCAATTGAACTATGAATAAGATGAGTATGTAGGGACATTCGACAACAGGGATTAGATACATGTTTGGTTGTTTAAAACATTCTCTTAATATGAACTTGAAGTGTCCAATTTCTTTGAGCAATTGATTTTGAATCAGGCCCAAAACTGGGTCATCATCATAATATGGTGGGGGGAGTCATTCGGTAAGTTTTGAGAGAAATCCAATCACTAGAACTAAGCAATGCGCAACCATTCCATTTACACCACGAACTTCGTACGAACTTTAATTGTCCAATTTCTTTGACCAATTCATTTCGCATCGAGCCCAAAGCTTAGTCAACACTGTAATATGGTGGAAGGAGTCATTTGGTGAGTTTTGAGTGAAATCCAATCACTAGAACTATGCAATGCACAACCACTCCATTTATGGCACGAAATTCGTACGAACTTGATGTGCCCAATTTCCTTGAGCAATTGATTCCGGATCGAGCCCAGAACATGGTGGGAGGTGTCATTTGGTGAGTTTTGAGTGAAATCAAATCATTAGAACTATGCAATGCACCAACCAATTCACTTAGATTTCGAAATTAATACAAAATTGAAGTGTCCAATTTCGTTGAGCAAATAATTTCGGATCAAGTCCAAAACTTGGTCATCATCATAAGATGGTGGGGGGGAGTCATTTTGTAAGTTCTGAGTGAAATCCAATTTCTTTGAACAATTCATTTCAGATCGAGCACAAAACTTGGTCAACGTTATAATATGGTGGGAGGAGCATTTGGTGAGTTTTGAGTCAAATCCAATCACTAGAACTATGCAATGCACAACCACTCCATTTATGCCACGAACTTCGTACGAACTTGAATTGTCCAATTTCTTTGACCAATTAGTTTCGGATCGAGCCCAAAACTTGGTCAACGCCATAATATGGTGGGAGGAGTCATTTGGTGAGTGTTGTGTGAAATCCAATCACTAGAATTATGCAATGCACCAACCCCTCCATTTACGGTTCGAAATTCATACGATCTTGAACTGTACAATTTCTTTGATCAATTGATTTCGGACAGAGCCCAAAACTTGGTCAACAACAATGTGGTGGGACGAATCATTTTGTGAGTTTTAAGTGACATCCAATCACTAGAACTATGCAAAGCACCAACCACTAGATTTACGGCACGAACTTCGTACGAAATTGAATTGTCCAATTTCTTTGACCAATTGATTTCGTATTGAGCCCAAAACTTGGCCAGCAGCATAGAATGGTGGGAGGAGTCATTTAGTGAGTTTTGAGTGAAATACAATCCCTTGAACTATGCAATGCATCAACCACTCCATTTACGCTACGAACCTCGTACGAACGTGAATTGTCCAATTTCTTTGACCAATTCATTTTAGATCGAGCCCAAAACTTGGTCAACGTCATAATATGGTGGGTGGAGTCATGTGGTGAGAGTTTTGAGTGAAATCCAACCACTAGAACTATGCAATGCACCGACCACTTCACATACGGTTCGAAATTAATACGAACTTGAAGTGTCCAATTTCTTTCGCCAATCCATTTCGGATCGAGCCCAAAACTTGGTCAGCATCATAATGTGGTGGGAGCAGTCATTTGGTGAGTTTTGAGGGAAATCCAATCACTAGAACTATGCAAAGCACAACCACTCCATTTACGGCACGAACTTCGTACGAACTTGAAGTGTCCAATTGATTTTGGATCGAGCCCAAAACTTGGTCAACATCATAATATGGTGGGAGGAGTCATTTGCGGAGTTTTAAGTGAAACCCAATCGCTAGAACTATGCAATGGACAACCACTCCATTTGCAGCACGAACTTCGAACGAACTTGCATTGTCCAATTTCCGATCGAGCGCAAGACTTGGTCAACATCATAATATAGTGGGAGGAGTCACTTGGTGAGTTTTGAGAGAAATCCAATCACTAGAACTATGCAATGCACCAACCACTCCATTTGCGGAACGAACTTCTTATGAACTTGAATTGACCAATTTCTTTGACCAATCCATTTTGGATCGTGCCGCAAACTTGGTCAACACCATAATATGGTGGGAGGAGTCATTTAGTGAGTTTTGAGTGAAATCCAATCACTAGTGTTATGCAATGCACCAACCCCACTGATTACGGTTTGAAATTCATACGATCTTGAAGTGTCCAATTTCTTTGATCAATTGATTTCGAATAGAGCCCAAAACTTGGTCAACAACAAAATGTGGAGGGACGAGTCATTTTGTGAGTTTTAAGTGAAATCCAATCACTAGAACTATGCAAAGCACCAACAGTATTTACGCCACGAACTTTGTATGAAATTGAATTGTCCAATTTCTTTGACCAATTGATATCGTATTGAGCCCAAAACCTGGCCAACAGCATAGAATGGTGGGAGGAGTCATTTACTGAGTTTTGAGTGAAATCCAATCCCTAGAACTATGCAATGCATCAACCACACCATTTACGCTACGAACCTCGTACGAACGTGAATTGTCCAATTTCTTTGGCCAATTCATTTCGGATCGAGCCCAAAACTTGGTCAACATCATAATATGGTGGGAGGAGTCATTTGGTGAGAGTTTTGAGTGAAATCCAACCCCTAGAACTATGCAATGCACCAACCACTTCCTTACGGTTTGAAATTAATACGAACTTGGAGTGTCCAATTTCTTTGACCAATCCATTTTGGATCGAGCCCAAAACTTGGTCAACACCATAATATGGTGGGGGGAGTCATTTGGTAAGTTTTGAGTGAAATCCAATCACTAGAAGTATGCAACGCACCAACCACTCCATTTACGGGACAAACTTCGTACGAAATTGAATTGTCCAATTTTTTTGACCAATTGATTTCATATTGAGCTCAAAACTTGGTCATTAGCATAATATATTGGGAGGAGTTATTTAGTAAGTTATTTACATTCCGAAACTAATACAAACTTGAAGTGTCCAATTTCTTTGACCAATTAATTTCAGATCAAGTCCAAAACTTGGTGAACATCATAAGATGGTTGGGGGAGTCATTTGGTAAGTTTTGAGTGAAATCCAATCCCGAGAACTATGCAATGCAAAACCACTCCATTTACGCCACGAAATTTAATTGTCCAATTTCTTTTGACCAATTCATTTCGGATTGAGCCCAAAACTTGGTTAACCCTGTAATATGGTGGAAGGAGTCATTTGGTGAGTTTTGATTGAAATCCAATCCCTAGAACTATGCAATACACCAACAACTCCACTTACGGTTTGAAATTAATACGAACTTGAAGTGTGTTATTTCTTTCACCAATTGATTTCGGATCGAGCCCTATACTTGGTCTACACCATAATATGGTGGGTGGAGTCATTTGGTGAGTTTTGCGTGAAATCCAATTGCTAGAACTATGCAATGCACCAACCCCACCACTTACGATTCGAAATTAATACGAACTTGAAGTGTTCAATATCTTTGACCAATTGACTTCGGATCAAGCCCAAAACTAGGTCATCAATATAATTTGGTGTTAGGAGTCATTTGGTAAGTTTGAGTGAAATCCAATCACTAGAACTATGCAATGCACCAACGACTCCATTTACGACGCGAACTTCGTACAAACTTGAAGTCTCCAATTTCTTTTAGCAATTGATTTTGGACCGAGCTCAAAACTTGGTCAACACTACGGCGGGAGGAGTCATTTGCTGAGTTTTAAGTGAAATCCAATCACTAGAACTATGCAATGCACCAACCACTCCACTTACAATTCGAAATTAATACGAACTAGAAGTGTTCAATTTCTTTGACCAATTGATTTCGGTTCGAGCCCAAAACTTGGACAACATCATACTATGGTGG
This sequence comes from Prunus padus, assembly GCA_024362665.1. Classification (NCBI taxonomy): domain Eukaryota; kingdom Viridiplantae; phylum Streptophyta; class Magnoliopsida; order Rosales; family Rosaceae; genus Prunus; species Prunus padus. The sequence continues at coordinate 1,668,177 of JANFAM010000003.1, read as the reverse complement.
GTGGAGTCATTTGGTGAGTTTTGAGTGAAATCAAATGACTAGAGCAATGCAGTGCACCAACTACCCCACTTACTGTTAGAAATTAACACGAACTTAAAGTGTCCAATTTCTTTGACCAATTCATTTTGGATCAAGCCCAAAATTTGGTCAACATCATAATATGTTGGGAGGAGTCATTTGGTGAGTTTCGGTTGAAATCCAATCACAAGAACTATGCAATGCACCAACCACTCCATTTATGGCACGAACTTTGTACAACCTTGAAGTGCCCAATCTATTTTACCAATTGACTTCGGATCGAGCCCAAAACTTGGCTAACATCACATTATGTTGGGAGGAGTCATTTGGTGAGTTTCGATTGAAATCCAATCACTAGAACGATGCAATGCACCAACCACTCTGCTTACGGTTCGAAATTAATACGAACTTGAAGTGTGAAATTTCTTTGACCAATTGATTTCGGATCAAGCCCGAGACTTGGTCAACATCATAATACAGTGGGAGGAGTTATTTGGTGAGGTTTGAGTGAAATCCAATCACAAGAACTACGCAATGCACCAACCACTCCATTTATGGCACGAACTTCGTGCAAATAAGAAGTGCCCAATTTCTTTGACCAATTGATTTCGGATCGAGCCCTAAACATGATCAACATCATAATATGGTGGGAGGAGTCATTTGGTGAGTTTTGAGTAAAATCCAATCACTAGAACTATGTAGTGCACCAACCACTCCATTTACACTGCGAACTTCGTCCGATCGAGCCCAAAACTTGGTCAACATCTTAATACGGTGGGGGGTGTCGTTTGGTGAGTTTTGAGTGAAATCAAATCATTAGAACTATGCAATTCACCATCCACTCCAGTTACGGTTCGAAATTAATACGAACTTGCAGTGTCCAATTTCGTCGACCAATTGATTTCGGATAGAGCCCAAAACTTGGTCAACATCATAATATGTCGGGAGGAGTCATTCAGTAAGTTTTGAGTGAAATCGAATCACTAGAACTTTGCAATGCGCAACCACACCATTTACGGCACGAACTTCGTACGAACTTGAATTGTCCAATTTCTTTAACCAATCCATTTCGGATTTAGCCCAAAACTTGGTCAACATGATAATATGGTGGGAGGAGTCATTTGGTGAGTTTGGAGTGAAATCCAATCTCTAGAACTATGCAATGCACCAACCACTGCACTTACGGTTCGAACTTAATACGAACTTGAAATGTCCAATTTCTTTGACCAATTGATTTCGGATTAAGCCGAAAACTTGGTCAACATCATAATATGGAGGGAGGATTCCTTTGGTGAGCTGTGAGTGAAATCCAATCACTAGAACTACGCAATGCGCAAGCACTCCATTTATGGCACGAACTTCGTACGAACTTGATGTGCCCAATTTCTTTGAGCAATTGATTTCGGATCGCGCCCAAAATTTGATCAACATCATAATATGGTGGGAGGAGTCATTTGGTGAGTTTCGATTCAAATCCAATCACTAGAACGATGCATTGCGCCAACCACTCTGCTTACGGTTCCAAACTAATACGAACTTGAAGTGTGGAATTTCTTTGACCAATTGATTTCGGATCTAGCCCAAAACTTGGTCATCATCATACTATGGTGGGTGGAGTCATTTGGTGAGTTTTGAGTGAAATCGAATGACTAGAGCAATGCAATGCCCCAACCACTCCACTTACGGTTCGAAATTAATACGAACTTGAAGTGTCCAATTTCTTTGAACAATTGATTTTGGATCAGGCCCAAAACTTGGCCATCATCATAATATGGTGGGGGGGAGTCATTTGGTAAGTTTTGAGAGAAATCCAATCACTACAATTATGCAATGCACAACCACTCCATTTACACCACGAACTTCGTATGAACTTTACTTGTCCAATTTCTTTGACCAATTCATTTTGGATCGGGCCCAAAACTTAGTCAACACTGTAATATGGTGGAAGGAGTCATTTGGTGAGTTTTGAGTGAAATCCAACTACGCAACGCATCAACAGCTCCAGTTACGGTTCGAAAATAATACGAACTTGAAGTGTCCAATTTCTTTGACCAATTGATTCCGTATCGAGCCCTAAACTTGGTCTTCTCCGTAATATGGAGGGAGGAGTCATTTGGTGAGTTTTGCGTGAAATACAATCGCTAGAACTATGCAATGCAAAACCACTCCATTTACGGATCGAAATTAATACGAACTTGGTGGGAGGTGTCATTTGGTGAGTTTTGAGTGAAATCAAATCATTAGAACTATGCAATTCACCATCCACTCCACTTGCGGTTCGAAATTAATACGAACTTGAAGTGTCTAATTTCGTTGACCAATTCATTTTGGATCGAGCCCAAAACTTGGTCAACATTACAATATGGCTGGGGGAGTTATTTGGTAAGTTTTGAGTGAAATCCAATCACTATAACTATGCAAAGAACCAACCACTCCATTTATGGCACAAACTTCGTACGAAATTGAATTGTCCAATTTCTTTGACCAATTGATTTCGTATTGAGCTCAAAACTTGGTCAACAGCATAATATGTTGGGAGGAGTCATTTATTAAGTTTTGAGTGGAATCCAATCACTAGAACTATGCAATGCACCACCCACTCAAGTTACGATTCGAAATTAGTACGACCTTGAAGAGTCCAATTTATTTGACCAATCCATTTCGGATCGAGCCCAAAACTTGGTCAACATCATAATAAGGTGGGAGGAGTCATTTGGTGAGTTTTAGGCGAAATCCAATCACTAGAACTATTCAAAGCACAACCACTCCATTTACGGCACGAACTTCGTACGAACCTGAAGTGTCCAATTTCTCTGATCAATTGATTTCGGATCGAGCCAAAAACTTGGTCAACCTCATAGTATGGTGAGAAGAATCATTTGTGTAGTTTTGAGTAAAATCCAATCACTAGAACTATGCAATGCACCAACCACTCCACTTACGTTTCGAAATAAATACGAACTTGAAGTGTCCAATTTCTTTCACCAATTGATTTCGGATCGAGCCCAAAACTTGGTCTACATCGTAATATGGTGGGAGGAGTCATTTGGTGAGTTTTGAGTGAAATCCAATCACAAGAACTATGCAATGCACAACCACCCCATTTATGGCACGAACTTCGTACGAACATGAATTGTCCTATTTCTTTGACCAATTCATTACGGATCTAGCCCAAAACTGGGTCAACATCATAATATGGTGGGAGGATTCATTTGGTGAGTTGTGGGAGAAATCCAAACACTGTAACTATGCAGAGCCCAAGCCACTCCATTTGCAGCACGCGCTTCGTACGAATTTGAATTGTCCAATTTCTTTGACAAATTCATTTCGGATCGAGCCCAAAACTTGGTCAACATCGTAATATGGTTGGGGGGAGTCATTTTGTGAGTTTTGAGAGAAATCCAATCACTAGAACTACGCAATCCACCAACCACTCCAGTTGCGGTTGGAAATAAATACTAACTTGACGTGTCCAATTTCTTTGACCAATTGATTTCGGATCGAGCCCGAAATTGGTCAAAAAAATAAAATGGTGGGAGGAGTAATTTGGTGAGTTTTGAGTGAAATCCAACCACTAGAACTATGCAATGCACCAACCACTCCATTTACGGCACGAACTTCGTACGAACTTGAACTGTCCAATTTCTTTGACCACTTGATTTCGGACCGGGCCCAAAACTTGGTCAACCTCATAATAGGGTGGGAGGAGTCATTTGGTGAGTTTTGAGTGAAATCCATTCACCAGAACTATGCAATGCACCAACCACTCCACTTACAATTCGAAATTAATACGAACTTGAAGTGTCCGAATTCTTTGACCAATTCATTTCTGATCGAGCCCAAAACTAGTGAAACATCATATTATGGTGGCAGGAGTCATTTGGTGAGTTTTGAGTGAAATCCAATCACTAGAACTATGCAATGCACCAACCACTCCACTTACGGTACGAAATTAATACCAACTTGAAGTGTCCAATTTCTTTGACCAATTGATTTCGGATCTAGCCCAAAACTTGTTCAACATCATAATTGTAGGGTTCTTTTTGTTCCAGCGGCCTGACGATTGGGCTTGGGCTTTTGCAAGAAGAAAACGAACAAAACCCCCTGATGCCTGAGTTCAAGTACTAGACTCCCAAAAGAATTATGAAAGACTTGCTAAAGCCTTACAAAATACTCTTGGGTTCTTTTCACCAACACCCAGAAGAACGTAACAAATATATTAGTGACTTAGCCTGAGAAGTTTGTGGCATGGGAGCTAAGCCTTCACAAGTTTAGCTATTTGAGAGAGAGAGAGAGATCAAAGCATGAATTTCTTTCAAGAGAAAAAGGTTTAGAGTGGAGAAAGGAAAATTAAGCGGATTTCTATCCCAGAAAGAGAGAGAAAACGATGGAAATAAGAGATGGGATGCCTAGACTAAATTCTAGTTTGCTTGACAAAGCTTGGTCGTGCTCTGGAATGGTGTGTGTTACTGGGCAGAGGGAGCTTTCTTTTATAGGCACTTGGGACCCTAATTTTGTGATCTTCCCACCCCCATATTTTCCTTCGCTCCTTTCCATTCATTCCTTTCGGTGAAACCTCCTCCATCAGAGTGCAGGTTCCTTTGAGTTCCAAGGTTTTCTATACAGCTGGGCCTCCCCATGGGGGTGGGGTGCCGTTTGCTTTCCCCATTGGTTTTCAAACTAAAGCTTGCAGAGGAAAGAAGAGAAGAGAGGAAGTCGTTTGTCCAGTGGGCATTCCTCATACACCTGTAAATTCCCTTTGGTTTTTTTACAATGGTCCTAGTTGACCGTTTATGAAGCTTTGACAGGGGTGGAATACGATGCCAAATTTTTGACAAGGATCCGGGTTGGGCTTTGTTAACGGGTGTTGGGCTGTTCTCTTTTCCAGCGGCCTTTGTGTTTTCGTCAAGCTGCTGGAAGTAGCCTATTTGCTTTGGGCATTTTAGCTAACGTGAGATTGCCTAAGGGCTACAGCAGTCTATGGGATGTTCTCCTAAACGTTGGATCCCCTTTTCCCTCTCTCATGCTAACCCATGTATTTGGGACCGTGGAATGGGCTTGAGTTTTAGTGCCCCTAGTGGCCTAAAACTTTCATTCCTTGGACCCTCAATGGGCCTTGTGAGTGCTCGTACCCATCCATACCACAACCTTCTCATCAAGCCCCTGATGATTATGTGGCTTGGGCCCACTTAAGCTTGTAGCACCGCTTGGTATTAGAATTGCGATCATTTATATGATATCGCGTGTCTATTTGTCATGCTTGCGCTTGAGTTTTATTGTGTCACAATAAGCCGTGATCGGGCCAAGTAGCATCGGATAAGTCGGTGAGCGTGAACTTATAAAGCCGGTGCATTTTTGGCCCTTTTGTGCATGCTTGCAAGGCGTGACATGTGGCCCATAGCATATGGAGGCAGGGGTCATTTGGTGAGTTTTGATTGAAATCCAAACACTAGAACTATACAATGTACCAACCACTCCATTTACTGCAAGAACTTCGTATGAACTTGAATTGTCCAACTTCTTTGACCAATTGATTTCGGATTGAGCACAAAACCTGGTCAACATCATAATATGGTGGGAGGAGTCATTTGGTGAATTTTGAGTGAAATCCAATTAGAACAACTATGCAATGCACCATACACTCCATTTACGCCACCAACTTCGTATGAACTAGAAGTGTCCAATTTCTTTGACCAATTGATTTCGGATTGAGCACAAAACTTGGTCAACTACTACTACGGGGGGAGGAGTCATTTCGTGACTTTTGAGTGAAATCACTAGAACTATACAATGCACCAATCACTTCATTTACGGAACAAACTTCGTACGAACTTGAATTGTCCAATTTCATTGACCAATTCGTTTCGGATGGACCCCAAAACTTAGTCAACATCATAATATGGTGGGAGGAATCATTTGGTGAGTTTAGAGTGAAATCCAATCACTAGAACTTTGCAATGCACCAACAACTCCACTTACGGTTCGAAATTAATACGAACTTGAAGTGTCCAATTTCTTTGACCAATTGATTTCGGATCGACCCCAAAACTTGGTCAACATATTGATACGGTTGATGAGTCATTTAGTGAGTTTTGAGCCAAATCCAATCATAAGAACTATGGAATGCATCAACCACTCAATTTACGCCACGAACTTCACACGAACTTGACTTGTCCAATTCCTTTGACCAATTCATTTCGGATCGAGCCCAAAACTTGGTCAACATCGTAATATGGTGGGACGAGTCATTTGGTGAGTTTTGAGTGAAATCCAATCACTAGAACTATGCAATGCACCAACCACTCCACTTACGGTTCGAAATAAATACGAACTTGAATTGTCCAATTTCTTTGACCAATTCATTTCGGATCGAGCCCAAAACTTGGTTAACATCATAATATGGTGGGAGGAGTCATTTTGGTGAGTTTTGAGTGAAATCCAGTCACTAGAACTACAGAATGCACCAACCACTCAATTTACGCCACGAATTTCGCATTTAAATTGAATTGTCCAATTGCTTTGACCAATTCTTTTCGGATCGAGCCGAAACTTTGGTCAACATCATAATACTGTGGGAGGAGTCATTTGGTGAGTCTTGAGTGAAATGCAATGACTAGAGCTATGCAATGCACCATTCACTCCATTTACGCCACCAACTCCGTACGAACTAGAAGTGTCCAATTTCTTTGACCAATTGATTTCGAATCGAGCCCAAAACTTGGTCAACACCATAGTATGGTGGGAGAGTCATTTGGTGAGTTTCGATTGAAATCCAATCACTAGAATGATACAATGCACCAACCACTCCACTTACGGATCGAAATCAATACGAACTTGAAGTGTCCATTATCTTTGAGCAATTGATTTAGGATCAAGCCCAAAACTGTGTCAACCACGTATTGTGGTGGGAGGAGCCATTTGGTGAGTTTTGAGTGAAATCCAATCACTAGAACTATGCAATGCCCCAACCACTCCATTTACGGCACGAACTTCATACGAACTTGAAGTGTCCAATTTCTTTGACCAATTGATTTCGAACGGAGCCCCAAGCTTGGTCAACATCATAATATGGTGGGAGGTGTCATTTGGTGAGTTTTTTGTTTCCTGGCATCTTTTAAGCACTAGAGACAAGTGGTGAAGACATTCATCAAAAGATGATCCAAAAACTGAAAAATCATCCATAAATACCTCAATGAATCGTTCCACCATATCTGAAAAGATTGCCATCATGCATCTTTGGAAAGTTGCTGGAGCATTGCACAAACCAAATGGCATCCTTCTATAAGCAAATGTACCAAATGGGCATGTGAATGTGGTCTTCTCTTGGTCTTCCGGAGCAATGGGAATTTGATTATAACCTGAATACCCATCAAGAAAACAATAGTAAGCATGGCCAGATAAACGTTCAAGCATTTGATCAATAAAAGGTAATGGAAAATGATATTTTCTTGTGGATGTGTTCAACTTCCTGTAATCAATACAAACTCTCCAACCAGTGATAGTTCGTGTAGGAACTAGCTCATTCTGCTCATTCTTCACAACGGTGATTCCGGACTTCTTTGGAACAACTTGCACAGGACTCACCCACTTAGAATCTGAAATTGGGTAGATGATTCCTACATCAAGTAGCTTTAAAACTTCACTTCTAACCACCTCTTTCATGTTGGGGTTTAGTCTCCTTTGGGCATCACAGGACGGTTTGCTATCTTCTTCCATTAAAATCCGGTGCATGCACATGCTTGGACTTATTCCTTTCATATCTGCTATGGTCCACCCAAGGGAAGTTTTATGCTCTTTTAGAACTTTGATTAAGCTCTCTTCTTCATGTGAGGTGAGACCTGCAGCAATTATAACAGGAAGAGTTTCATTAACACCCAAATAAGTATATTTAAGATGACTAGGCAGAGGTTTAAGTTCTAGCTTTGGTGGTGTGATAATGGATGGCTCTAATTTCGTGGAGGATGGTCCAAGAGGCTCAAGTGGTGGCCTAAATGATGGTGGGTTTGGCTGGAACGCTTCTAGGGCAGCTACCACTTCTTGGAACTCCGGTTCACAAAGATCTTCCTCTTCTTGTGTTAGAACAATTTCTAGAGGATCATTGGACTTTTCCTGCAAAATTTTGGAAGAAACTTCATGATCCACAACATCAATTGAAAAACAAGTATCAAGAGAGATAGAGGGTTGAGCTAGAGCATCAAACACTTTAAATTCAACAGTTTCACCCAAAACGGTCATGGAGAGGGTGCCATCTTTCACTTTGATGATTGTGTCTGCAGTAGCCATGAATGGCCGGCCTAAAAGGATAGGATCAACACGATCCCCATTTGGGTTGTCTTCCATGTCCATCACTACAAAATCAGCAGGGAGGATTAGTGTATTAACTTGAACTAAGATATCTTCTACAATACCTTTTGGATATTTGATAGAATGATCAGCTAGTTCAAGGCGCACTGAAGTCTTCTTCATTCCTTCTAAGCCAAGCTTTTGATAAACTGAATATAGCATTAGATTGATGCTTGCTCCCAAGTCCAACATGGCTCTTCCAACCTTCTTGTCTCCAATGTTAATTGGAATGTCAACACTGCCAGGATCTTCTAGTTTTGGTGGAACCTTGCTTTGCAACACAGCACTTACATTCTTGTTGAGCCTCACTTCTTCATTTGGAGCAAAATTGAGCTTATGAGTTTTCAAGTTCTTGATGAACTTTCCATATGCTGGCATCTGTTCAATAACATCAAGCAAAGGCAAATTGATATTAACTTTACTCAAAATATCATAAATCTCTTTAAAAGCCTTATCTTGCTTTGCTTTCTTTAGACGGCCTGGAAATGGAATTGGTGGAACATATGGAGCGGGTGGCACGTATCTATCTTCTTGATGATGTGGTGGCACAAATTTGTCATCCCTTCTATGCAATTGGAATGGATTGGGTCCCTGCGAATCTAAATTGGCCTTAGGAGCAGATTGTTGCTCTTGGGTACCTGTGGTCTCCTCCTCTTCTTCGTCCTCTACAACAACAACATCTTTTGAAAGATTAGAATCAACTTTGTTATCAACTATCTTACCTGTTTTGAGCACGTGAATGGCCTTGGCTTCTTGGTTATTTGGATTGATCACGGTTTGGCTTGGCAATTTCCCAGGTTGTCTTTGGGTTATCTCCGCAGCTATTTGGCCTATTTGAATTTCCAATTTGGAGATGGCAGCTTGTGTAGTTTGTTGGAAATTAGATTGGTTGATTGCCATTTGCTTCACTATTCCTCCAATGATGATGATTGTTGTGGCCTTTGGAATGAAGGGGGATTGGCTTGATTTTGTGTATTCCTCCATGAAAAGTTTGGATGATTCCTCCAACCTGGATTATAACTTTGAGAGTATGGATCATTTCTTGGACCTTGGTTGTAGGAACTTACCAACTTAGCTTGCTCTTGCACAAATTCTGGATATGCAGCCCCAAGTGGACAAGCTATGGTAGCATGATCATGAGTTTCACAGATACTACACACTTCCTTCGGAGGGTTTCTTGAGTTCAATGCAAGAAGAGCATCTAGCTTTTGTTCTAATTTTGAAATCTGCACACTAGAAGCATCACTAGAACCACTAACAACACGTTTACCTCTTGTATCAGTGTGTTGAGTCTCCATTGCTATTTCCTCAAAGAGTTCATACGTTTCTTTGGGAGTCTTGGTTTTATAAGAACCAAAATTGGTGACAATATTATGGCTAGAAGGGGTTAGTCCTTTATAAAACATACGCATTTGAAGTTTCAACGGAATCCCATGATGAGGACATTGATTGAGCAGCCCATTGAATCTCTCCCATGCTTCACAAAACGATTCATCATCCTGTTGTGCAAATGACAAGATCTTGTCCCTAAGCATGTCGGTCTTTTGCGTGGAGAAGTATTTCTCCAAGAACTTCTTCTGAATGGCAGCCCATGTAGTGAGTGAACCAGGCTTTACGGAATTGACCCAATACTTCGCCTTATCCTTCAAAGTATAAGGAAACACTCTCATTCGAAGTTGATCTTCCGTCACACCTGTCAAGGGGAAAGAACTCACAACATTAAAAATATCCTTTATATGAGTTAATGGATCTTCATTTGGTAAACCATAAAAGGAAGGCAACATATTAAGATGAGAAGATTTAAGCTAATAGTTTCGAGCCACGGTAGGCAGCAAAATGATTGAAGGAGATGCTGGGATTGTTGGGACATCAAGGTCTCCCATGATCTCATTCGCGGCCATCTCTTCTTCTTCTTGGTCTGAACTTCCTTCGAATTTGAAAGTGAAGAACTGGGGAGGTCAGTGTGGAGAGCAAGACTTGTGAATGTGGCAAGAGCTTGCTCTTTTGCAGTTGACAACTCTCTTTCTAGTCGATTCTGAATTTCAGAGATCACTCGATTGGGTTGCAACGTTGGTCTTCCTTCCAATGATCTAGAACGTCTAAATGAAGACCTCACTTGATCAATGAATGGTCTTTTAGGCATAAACTACCTGAAACAGAAAATTTTGAATTAATTAGAAACACTAAAAGAATAGGGTAACCTTGGGCACATAACCAGGGAAGAACTTTCGTTCAGTCCCCGGCAATGGCGCCAAAATTTTGTTAACTCGCAAGTGCACGTACCCACGAGGACTGAGAAGTTAAAATTAGTTATGTACTTAGATTACCTAATTCAAGAAATAAGAAGTTAAGTCTAAAACAGATTTTAGAGTGAGAGTGATTGATTTTTGTGAAAACAAATGAAGCAAAACTAAATTGCAATTAAAAACAAGTAAACAAGTGTATCAATGGTGGTTTTGAGGTTGGAAACAGATTTGGAGACTAGGGCATTTGATTCACCATAACAATCCATTCTAGGTTATAAGGATTCAAGTGACAAGTCTAATTCAGATTCAAAGATTGATTCTAGCTAAAGTATGATTAAGCCATGGTGTTTGATCCTAACCCTGTATTTCCAATTCCCTAATTAAGTCCTTGTTGTCGAACTTAAATCAAGCATCAGAAATCCATTAAGCATAGAAGAATGTTTTAAACAACCAAGCATGTATCTAATCCCTATTGGCGAATGTCCATACATACTCATCTTATTCATAGTTCAATTGAAACAAAAGTATAAGGTGTCTACTTTAGTTTCAACCAAAATACACAAATCTCAATGGTAGCTAGGCATTCAGATTAGCATATAAGTAGATAGGCATAATGAATAAGAGCATGAATCTTGAATCAAATTGAAACTTGGAATTTATAAACCCAGAATATTCATGTTAGGTTACATCGAAGCCCTAGTAATGGATTTAGCTACTCATAATGGGAAAGAAACATAAATAGAAATGAGAAAGCATAATGAATGTAACAAGAATAGAAAATCCCTTTTATGAAGTTCTTGTGGTGTCCAATACTTCTCCAAGAGCTTCTCCACGCCTAATACTTCTCCAAGAACTTCCCCACGTCTAGAAGAATGTATGAAGGTTAAGGAGGTGATTTAGGATGAGTTTGGGTGAGTGGTGATGGTTGAGAAAGAGGAAATTTGTAGGGAAATGGAAGGCAGGCTTGCAGGGACAGTTTTGGTGATTTGAGGCTGTTTAGAGTGTTGGGTTGATGTCTGGAGTGTCTGGGGAATTATGGGAGTGTGGAGGATGGTGTGAAGGATGTGTGTTATGGAATGAATGGGAGTGGTATTTATAAGGAGAATGAAAGGAGAATTCTGAATTGATTAATGCCTCCACCAACAACACTCATTTCACCAACCACACTAATGCATTAGAAAATCAGTTTCTCTTCTTTTCTGGCTATTGCAGCTCCCACATGCAGCTCATGGATACTTTTCTAGCTTTTGCAGCTCCTACATGCTGCTCCCACATGCAACTCATGGAGAATCCCACCAGAAATCACATCACATGCACAGCTCATCATGACCAAGAAACTTCATGGGCTCACGAATTGGGCTTCCCTTAAGCAACTGATGACATTGAGCCATCCATCTTCAAGTTTGGAATGTCATCTTTCCAACCACATGTGATTTGGGACAATCCAAGTTCGGAGGAAGGAGTTAAGGGTGAAACAAATTGCTAACTCAGTCTGCACGTTTTTGGACCATTTTGCACATTTGGGCCCCCATTGCTACCTAAAGCTCAATTAACTGAATAACAAACATAAAAGAGATTAAAAGCACAAGTTTAACTAAAAACATAACTAAATCATATGCTAGAATGGTACAAAATGATATACAATTATGAACCGATCAAATACCCCCAGACCTAGATTTTGCTAGTCCTCGAGCAAAACAAAACAAAACAAATGTAAAAACAAAAACAAGAAGTTAACTAGACCACTTCCGCAGGTAACTCGATTGCATTGAGCATATACAACAAGCCTTTAAACCTATAGGCATCCCTAGTAGGAGGAGTGTGTCTCCTGAGGGTTTAGCAGATACGATACCCACAAACTCTTTATTGACTCTTCAAAACAAAGCGATTAGAAAACTTTTGAAATCAAATAATGAAAATGAAAGAAAACTTCAGTCATACCTCCAACACCATAGAGTTGCCAAGAGAAGTGATCAATCAGTGTGTAAGGTGGAAGCTATAGCTCAAAGGCACACGGCTTCAAAGCAAGCACACTCAAACTTTGAAGAAAGAACATGCTTCGACTCTAATTCTCGCAGAAAGTACTCAATCACTCGGAACCTATGGTTTTATTCTCTCAAGCAAGCATAAGTGAGTACATGACAGAGAAGGACAATTTTTGGTTAGATCTCATGGAAGGAATCAAATACTAAGAATAGAGATACACACATACATACCAGCACCCATGAATACATCCTCAAAGATCTGCTAGGTCTTTCACAAGGTTGTAATGAACGGCTACGGTTAGGGAAAATGGAAGAAATGGAAGGGAAAACAACGAACTTAAGAACATACCAAGGTTGCATTCTTCATTGATTTGCAAGGTATCTTTGATTTAGAATGGCATGGATGCAAACTTGATGGTATGACCTGGCATACACCTTATTTTTCACACTTAGATCATATCGAAACACTTTCTCTTTTATCTTTCTTATTTTCTGATTTGATCTGCTTCTTCTTTAACTTCATTGCATAGATTCACACCAATTTTCTTTCATGTACATGGCAGAAACTTCCTTGCTTCAAACTTCATCTTGGCAAACCTTGGTAGATTCCTAAGCTATAGGGTATGGCTACAATAGGTCAAATATATCATATTGAGATACAAAGGTAGGGGAATGATGAGGGTGATAGAATAAAAAGGTTTGAAGTGTTTGGAAATACCTTCCTGTGAGGCATGCCCTGGATGTTATGCACATTGAGAAGAATGTTTGCGATAGTATCATTGGTACGCTATTGGAGATTCCTGGAAAAAATAAAGATGGGATTGCTGCTCGGTTGGATTTATTACACATGGGGGTCAAAACTGATTTGCAACCCGAGTATGGAGAAAGACGTACTCGCTTACCTCCAGGGCCTTGGAATTTGTCAAGAATAGAAAAGAGAGCGGTTTGCAATTCTTTCTATGGTATGAAGGTCCCTGAAGATTATTCTTCAAATATAAAAATCTTGTATCTTTACAAGATTCAAAGACTTCTTGGTCTTAAATCACATGATTGTCATACCTTGATGCAACAATTGCTCCCTGTGGCAATTCGTTCTGTTTTGGAGAAGCCTGTAAGGTATGCAATAACTCGATTGTGTTTCTTCTTCAATGCTATATGTGCAAAGACGGTAGATGTTTCCAAGCTAGATAAATTAGAAGAAGATGTAGTAGTTACTCTGTGTTTGCTTGAGAAATACTTTCCCCCTTCATTCTTTGATATCATGGTTCATCTAGTAGTACATCTTGTCGAGAAGTTCGTCTATGTGGGCCAGTTTATTTTAGATGGATGTATCCGTTCGAAAGATATATGAAAGTGCTAAAGGGGTATGTTCAGAACCGTACTCATCCTGAAGGTTGCATTGCTGAGCGGTATATAGTTGAAGAATCAGTAGAGTTTTGCACTGAGCATTTGTCTGATGTTATTACAGTTGGAGTGCCATCAAGCCAGAAGATGAGACTTTCAAAGCCATTATCAGGTTGCACAGTGAGCTTAGTTGATCAAGACTTGTTGAACCAGGCACATCTATATGTCTTGGAGAATACGGAGGAAGTCCTACCCTATATCGAGTATGAGTTTTATTCTTTAAGTCGCCATTTTAAATTATTGATCCTTATGCTTATCTTATATACAAGGGACTGTAATGCTTGAATTTTTGTGTCATGTAGGGAACATATGCTCCACATCAAGACCACTTATCTAAAATTTAGAAAGAGAACAAAGTGGCTGCAAGATAAGCACAATAGCACTTTCATTCAATGGCTACGCTTTAAGGTATATGTTATTGAATAACAAATTGGACTTTTAATTTTCTTCTTTCTATGTTAGATTGAATTAAGATATGATTAATTTGCAGGTTGAAAGTGAACTTAATGTTGAAGACAATAATGGTGTATCAGAAAATTTGAGGTGGCTAGCAGCTGGTCCAAGCCTTGCAGTGCCATCATATAAGAGTTATCTTATTAATGGTGTTAAATTTAACACCAAGGCACAAGATGATGTGCGAACTTTCCAAAATAGTGGAGTTTATTTACAAGCACAATGCAATGCACCAACCACTATGCCTACGGTTTGAAATTAATACGAACTTGTGGTGTGAAATTTCTTTGACCAATTGATTTCGGATCAAGCCCAAAACTTGGTCAACACCATAATATGGTGGGAGGAGTTATTTGGTGAGTTTTGGGCGAAATCCAACCACAAGAACTATGTAATGCACCAACCACTCCAATTATGGCACGAACTTGAAGTGCCCAATTTCTTTACCAATTGACATCGGATCGAACCCAAAACTTGGTCGACATCACAATATGGTGGGAGTAGTCATTTGTTGAGTTTTCAGTGAAATCCAATCACTAGATCTATGCAATGCACCAACCACTGCACTTGTGGTTCGAAATTAATACGAACTTGAATTGTCCAATTGATTTGACCAATTGATTTCGGATCAAACCCAAAACTTGATCAACATCGTATTATGGTGGGAGGAGTCATTTGGTGAGTTTTGAGTGAAATCCAATCACTAGAACTATGCAATGCACAACCACTCCATTTACAGCACGAACTTCGTACGAACTTGAAGTTTCCAATTTCTTTGAGCAATTGATTTCGGATCGAGCCCAGAACATGGTCAACTTCATAAAATGGTGGGAGGAGTCATTTGGTGAGTTTTCTGTGATATCTAATTACTAGAACTTTGCAATGCTCCAACCACTCCATTTACGGCACGAACTTCGTACGAACTTGAATTGTTCAATTTCTTGGACCAATTCATTTTGGATCGAGCCCAAAACTTGGTCAACATCATAATATGGTGGGAGGAGTCATTTGGTAAGTTTCGATTGAAATCCAATCACTAGAACGATGCAATGCACCAACCACTATGCTTACAGTTCGAAATTAATACGAACTTGAAGTGTGAAATTTCTTTGACCAATTGAATTAGGATGAAGCCCAAAACTTGGTCAACATCATAATATGGTGGGAGAAGTTATTTGGTGAGTTTTGAGTGAAATCCAATTTGAAGAACTATGTATTGCTCCCTCCAACCACTCCATTTATGGCACGAACTTCGTACAAACTTGAAGTGCCCAATTTCTTTTACCAATTGATTTTGGATCGAGCCCAACACTTGGTCAACATCACAATATGGTGGGAGTAGTCATTTGTTGAGTTTTCAGTGAAATCCAATCACTAGAACTATGCAATGCACAAGCCACTGCACTTACGGTTCGAAATTAATACGAACTTGAATTGTCCAATTCCTTTGACCAATTGATTTCGGATCGAGCCGAAAACTTGGTCAACATCGTATTATGGTGGGAGGAGTCATTTGGTGAGTTTTGAGTGAAATCCAATCACTAGAACTATGTAATGCACAACCACTCCATTTACGGCACGAACTTCGTACGAACTTGAATTGTCCAATTTTTTTGAGCAATTGATTTCGTATCGAGCCCAGAACATGGTCAACATCATAAAATGGTGGGAGGAGTCATTTGGTGAGTTTTGAGTTAAATCCAATCACTAGAACTTTGCAATGCTCCAACCACTCCATTTACGGCACGAACTTCGTACGAACTTGAAGTGCCCAATTTCTTTGAGCAATTGATTTCGTATCGAGCCCAGAACGTAGTCAACATCACAATATGGTTCATTTGGTGAGTTGTGATTAAAATCCAATCACTAGAACTTAGCAATGCTCCAACCACTCCATTTACGGCACGAACTTCGTAGGAACTTGAATTGTTCAATTTCTTGGACCAATTCATTTTGGATCGAGACCAAAACTTGGTCAAGATCATAATATGGTGGGAGGAGTCATTTTGTGAGTTTCGATTGAAATCCAATCACTAGAACGATGCAATGCACCAACCACTAGTCATTTGTTGAGTTTTGGGTGAAATCGACTCGCTAGAACTATGCAATGCACCAACCACTGCATTTATGGTTCGAAATTAATACGAACTTGAATTGTCCAATTGCTTTGAATAATTGAATTCGGATCGAGCCCAAAACTTGGTCAACATCGTATTGTGGTGGGAGTCATTAGGTGAGTTTTGAGTGAAATTCAATCACTAAAACTATGCAATGCACAACCACTCCATTTACAGCACGAACTTCGTACGAACTTGAAGTTTCCAATTTCTTTGAGCAATTGATTTCAGATTGAGCCCAAAACATGGTCAACATCAGAAAATGGTGGGAGGAGTCATTTGGTGATTTTCGATTGAAATCCAATCTCTAGAACGATGCAATGCACCAACCACTCTGCTTACAATTCGAAATTAATACGAACTTGAAGTGTTAAATTTCTTTGACCAATTGATTTCGGATCGAGCCCAAAACTAGGTCAAGATCATAATTTGGTGGGAGGACTTAGTTGGTGAGTTTTGATTGAAATCCAATCACAAGAACTATCCAATGCACCAACCACTCCATTTATGGCACGAACTTTGTACGAACTTGAAGTGCCCAATCTCTTTTACCAATTGATTTCGGATCGAGCACAAAACTTGGCCAACATCACAATATGGTGGGAGGTGTCATTTGGTGAGTTTCGTTTGAAATCCAATCACTAGAACGATGCAATGCAAGAACCACTCTGCTTACGGTTCGAAATTAATACGAACTCGAAGTGTGAAATTTCTTTGGCCAATTGATTTCAGATCAAGCCCAAAACTTGGTCAACCACGTATTGTGGTGGGAGGAGCCATTTGGTGAGTTTTGAGTGAAATCCAATCACTAGAACTATGCAATGCACCAACCACTCAACTTACGGTTCGAAATAAATATGAACTTGAATTGTCCAATTTCTTAGACCAATTCATTTCGGATCGAGCCCAAAACTTGGTTAACATCATAATATGGTGGGAGGAGTCATTTGGTGAGTTTTGAGTGAAATCCAATCACTAGAACTACGGAATGCACCAACCACTCAATTTACGCCACGAACTTCATACGAACCTGAATTGTCCAATTTCTTTGACCAATTCATTTTGGATCGAGCCCAAAACTTGGTCAACATCATAATATGGTGGGAGGAGTCATTTGGTGAGTTTTGAGTGAAATCCAATCACTAGAACTATGCAATGCACCAACCACTCCAACTATGGTTTTAAATAAATACGAACTTGAATTGTCCAATTTCTTTGACCAATTAATTTTGGATCGAGCCCAAAACTTGGTCAACATCATAATATGGTGGGAGGAGTCATTTGGTGAATTTTGAGTGAAATCCAATCAATAGAACTATGGAATGCACCAACCACTCAATTTATGCAACGAACTTCGTACGAACTTGAATTATCTAATTTCTTTGACCAATTCATTTCAGATCGAGCCCAGAATTTGGTCAACATCATAATATGGTGGGAGGAGTCATTTGGTGAGTTTTGAGTGAAATCCAATCTCTAGAACTGTGCAATGCACCAACCACTCCACTTACGGTTCGAAATTAATACGAACTTGAAGTGTCCGATTTCTTTGACCAATTGATTTCGAATCGAGCCCAAAACTTGGTCAACATCATAATATGGTGGGAGGAGTCTTTAGTGAGTTTTGAGTGAAATCCATTCGCTAGAACTATGGAATGGACCAACCACTCCATTTATTCCACGAACTTCGTACGAAATTGAATTGTCCAATTTCTTTGACCAATTCATTTCGTATCTAGTCCATAACTTGGTCAACGTCATAATATGGGGGGAGGAGCGATCTTGTGAGTTTTTAGTGGAGTCCAATTAATTGAACTATGCAATGCATTAACCACTCCATTTACGACACGAAATTCGTACAAATGATCGGTTCATAATTGTATATCATTTTGTACCCTTCTAGCATATGATTTAGTTATGTTTTTGAGTTAAACTTGTGCTTTTAATCTCTTTTATGTTTGTCATTCAGTTAATTGAGCTTTAGGTAGCAATGGGGGCCTAAATGTGCAAAATGGTACAAAAACGTGCAGACTGAGTTCGCAATTTATTTCTGCCTTAACTCCTTTCTCCGAACTTGGATTGGCCCACGTCACATGTGGTTGGAAAGATGACATCTTGAACTTGAAGAGGGACGGCTCAATGTCATCAGTTGTTTGAGGGAAGCCCAATTCGTGAGCCCATGAAGTTGCTTGTCATACTGGCCTGAGGAGCTACATGTGGGAGCATGTGTGAGTAGCATGGGGAGCTGCAAAAGCCAGAAAAGTATCCATGAGCTGCATGTGGGAGCTGCAAAAGCCAAAAAAGTATCCATAGCTGCATGTGGGAGCATAGGGTGAGCTGCAAAAGCCAAAAAGTATCCATAGCTGCATGTGGGAGCTGCAATAGCCAAAAGAGAAGAGAATTGATTGTTAATTCTGATTCACCCATCTCTTGTGCCTATATATAGACAGGTCTGAGAACTCATTTTCTTCATTCATTCCATAACACACATCCTTCACACCATCCTCCACACTCCCATAATTCCCCAGACACTCCAGACATCAACCCAACACTCCAAATAGCCTCAAATCACCAAAACTATCCCTGCAAGCCTGCCTTCCATTTCCCTACGAACTTCCTCTTTCTCAACCATCACCACTCACCCAAACTCATCCCAAACCACCTCCTTAACCTTAATACATTCTTCTAGACGTGGGGAAGTTCTTGGAGAAGTATTAGGCGTGGAGAAGCTCTTGGAGAAGCATTGGACACCACAAGAACTTCAGAAAAGGGTTTTTCTATTCTTGTTACATTCATTATGCTTTCTCATTTCTGTTTATGTTTCTTTCCCATTATGAGTAGCTAAATCCATTACTAGGGCTTGGATGTAACCTAACATGAATATTCTGGGTTTATAAATTCCAAGTTTCAAGTTTGATTCAAGATTCATGCTCTTATTCATTATGCCTATCTACTTATATGCTAATCTGAATGCCTAGCTACCATTGAGATTTGTGTATTTTGGTTGAAACTAAAGTAGACACCTTATGCTTTTGTTTCAATTGAACTATGAATAAGATGAGTATGTATGGACATTCGACAACAGGGATTAGATACATGCTTGGTTGTTTAAAACATTCTCTTAATATGAACTTGAAGTGTCCAATTTCTTTGAGCAATTGATTTTGAATCAGGCCCAAAACTTGGTCATCATCATAATATGGTGGGGGGAGTCATTCGGTAAGTTTTGAGAGAAATCCAATCACTAGAACTATGCAATGCGCAACCATTCCATTTACACCACGAACTTCGTACGAACTTTAATTGTCCAATTTCTTTGACCAATTCATTTCGCATTGAGCCCAAAGCTTAGTCAACACTGTAATATGGTGGAAGGAGTCATTTGGTGAGTTTTGAGTGAAATCCAATCACTAGAACTATGCAATGCACAACCACTCCATTTATGGCACGAAATTCGTACGAACTTGATGTGCCCAATTTCTTTGAGCAATTGATTCCGGATCGAGCCCAGAACATAGTGGGAGGTGTCATTTGGTGAGTTTTGAGTGAAATCCAATCACTAGAACTTTGCAATGCACCAACAACTCCACTTACGGTTCGAAATTAATACGAACTTGAAGTGTCCAATTTCTTTGACCAATTGATTTCGGATCGACCCCAAAACTTGGTCAACATATTGATACGGTTGATGAGTCATTTAGTGAGTTTTGAGCCAAATCCAATCATAAGAACTATGGAATGCATCAACCACTCAATTTACGCCACGAACTTCACACGAACTTGACTTGTCCAAACCTTTGACCAATTCATTTCGGATCGAGCCCAAAACTTGGTCAACATCGTAATATGGTGGGACAAGTCATTTGGTGAGTTTTGAGTGAAATCCAATCACTAGAACTATGCAATGCACCAACCACTCCACTTACGGTTCGAAATAAATACGAACTTGAATTGTCCAATTTCTTTGACCAATTCATTTCGGATCAAGCCCAAAACATGGTTAACATCATAATATGGTGGGAGGAGTCATTTTGGTGAGTTTTGAGTGAAATCCAGTCACTAGAACTACAGAATGCACCAACCACTCAATTTACGCCACGAATTTCGTACGAAATTGAATTGTCCAATTGCTTTGACCAATTCTTTTCGGATCGAGCCCGAAACTTTGGTCAACATCATAATACTGTGGGAGGAGTCATTTGGTGAGTCTTGAGTGAAATGCAATGACTAGAGCTATGCAATGCACCATTCACTCCATTTACGCCACCAACTCCGTACGAACTAGAAGTGTCCAATTTCTTTGACCAATTGATTTCGAATCGAGCCCAAAACTTGGTCAACACCATAGTATGGTGGGAGAGTCATTTGGTGAGTTTCGATTGAAATCCAATCACTAGAATGATACAATGCACCAACCACTCCACTTACGGATCGAAATCAATACGAACTTGAAGTGTCCATTATCTTTGAGCAATTGATTTAGGATCAAGCCCAAAACTGTGTCAACCACGTATTGTGGTGGGAGGAGCCATTTGGTGAGTTTTGAGTGAAATCCAATCACTAGAACTATGCAATGCCCCAACCACTCCATTTACGGCACGAACTTCATACGAACTTGAAGTGTCCAATTTCTTTGACCAATTGATTTCGAACGGAGCCCCAAGCTTGGTCAACATCATAATATGGTGGGAGGTGTCATTTGGTGAGTTTTTTGTTTCCTGGCATCTTTTAAGCACTAGAGACAAGTGGTGAAGACATTCATCAAAAGATGATCCAAAAACTGAAAAATCATCCATAAATACCTCAATGAATCGTTCCACCATATCTGAAAAGATTGCCATCATGCATCTTTGGAAAGTTGCTGGAGCATTGCACAAACCAAATGGCATCCTTCTATAAGCAAATGTACCAAATGGGCATGTGAATGTGGTCTTCTCTTGGTCTTCCGGAGCAATGGGAATTTGATTATAACCTGAATACCCATCAAGAAAACAATAGTAAGCATGGCCAGATAAACGTTCAAGCATTTGATCAATAAAAGGTAATGGAAAATGATATTTTCTTGTGGATGTGTTCAACTTCCTGTAATCAATACAAACTCTCCAACCAGTGATAGTTCGTGTAGGAACTAGCTCATTCTGCTCATTCTTCACAACGGTGATTCCGGACTTCTTTGGAACAACTTGCACAGGACTCACCCACTTAGAATCTGAAATTGGGTAGATGATTCCTACATCAAGTAGCTTTAAAACTTCACTTCTAACCACCTCTTTCATGTTGGGGTTTAGTCTCCTTTGGGCATCACAGGACGGTTTGCTATCTTCTTCCATTAAAATCCGGTGCATGCACATGCTTGGACTTATTCCTTTCATATCTGCTATGGTCCACCCAAGGGAAGTTTTATGCTCTTTTAGAACTTTGATTAAGCTCTCTTCTTCATGTGAGGTGAGACCTGCAGCAATTATAACAGGAAGAGTTTCATTAACACCCAAATAAGTATATTTAAGATGACTAGGCAGAGGTTTAAGTTCTAGCTTTGGTGGTGTGATAATGGATGGCTCTAATTTCGTGGAGGATGGTCCAAGAGGCTCAAGTGGTGGCCTAAATGATGGTGGGTTTGGCTGGAACGCTTCTAGGGCAGCTACCACTTCTTGGAACTCCGGTTCACAAAGATCTTCCTCTTCTTGTGTTAGAACAATTTCTAGAGGATCATTGGACTTTTCCTGCAAAATTTTGGAAGAAACTTCATGATCCACAACATCAATTGAAAAACAAGTATCAAGAGAGATAGAGGGTTGAGCTAGAGCATCAAACACTTTAAATTCAACAGTTTCACCCAAAACGGTCATGGAGAGGGTGCCATCTTTCACTTTGATGATTGTGTCTGCAGTAGCCATGAATGGCCGGCCTAAAAGGATAGGATCAACACGATCCCCATTTGGGTTGTCTTCCATGTCCATCACTACAAAATCAGCAGGGAGGATTAGTGTATTAACTTGAACTAAGATATCTTCTACAATACCTTTTGGATATTTGATAGAATGATCAGCTAGTTCAAGGCGCACTGAAGTCTTCTTCATTCCTTCTAAGCCAAGCTTTTGATAAACTGAATATAGCATTAGATTGATGCTTGCTCCCAAGTCCAACATGGCTCTTCCAACCTTCTTGTCTCCAATGTTAATTGGAATGTCAACACTGCCAGGATCTTCTAGTTTTGGTGGAACCTTGCTTTGCAACACAGCACTTACATTCTTGTTGAGCCTCACTTCTTCATTTGGAGCAAAATTGAGCTTATGAGTTTTCAAGTTCTTGATGAACTTTCCATATGCTGGCATCTGTTCAATAACATCAAGCAAAGGCAAATTGATATTAACTTTACTCAAAATATCATAAATCTCTTTAAAAGCCTTATCTTGCTTTGCTTTCTTTAGACGGCCTGGAAATGGAATTGGTGGAACATATGGAGCGGGTGGCACGTATCTATCTTCTTGATGATGTGGTGGCACAAATTTGTCATCCCTTCTATGCAATTGGAATGGATTGGGTCCCTGCGAATCTAAATTGGCCTTAGGAGCAGATTGTTGCTCTTGGGTACCTGTGGTCTCCTCCTCTTCTTCGTCCTCTACAACAACAACATCTTTTGAAAGATTAGAATCAACTTTGTTATCAACTATCTTACCTGTTTTGAGCACGTGAATGGCCTTGGCTTCTTGGTTATTTGGATTGATCACGGTTTGGCTTGGCAATTTCCCAGGTTGTCTTTGGGTTATCTCCGCAGCTATTTGGCCTATTTGAATTTCCAATTTGGAGATGGCAGCTTGTGTAGTTTGTTGGAAATTAGATTGGTTGATTGCCATTTGCTTCACTATTCCTCCAATGATGATGATTGTTGTGGCCTTTGGAATGAAGGGGATTGGCTTGATTTTGTGTATTCCTCCATGAAAAGTTTGGATGATTCCTCCAACCTGGATTATAACTTTGAGAGTATGGATCATTTCTTGGACCTTGGTTGTAGGAACTTACCAACTTAGCTTGCTCTTGCACAAATTCTGGATATGCAGCCCCAAGTGGACAAGCTATGGTAGCATGATCATGAGTTTCACAGATACTACACACTTCCTTCGGAGGGTTTCTTGAGTTCAATGCAAGAAGAGCATCTAGCTTTTGTTCTAATTTTGAAATCTGCACACTAGAAGCATCATTAGAACCACTAACAACACGTTTACCTCTTGTATCAGTGTGTTGAGTCTCCATTGCTATTTCCTCAAAGAGTTCATACGTTTCTTTGGGAGTCTTGGTTTTATAAGAACCAAAATTGGTGACAATATTATGGCTAGAAGGGGTTAGTCCTTTATAAAACATACGCATTTGAAGTTTCAACGGAATCCCATGATGAGGACATTGATTGAGCAGCCCATTGAATCTCTCCCATGCTTCACAAAACGATTCATCATCTTGTTGTGCAAATGACAAGATCTTGTCCCTAAGCATGTCGGTCTTTTGCGTGGAGAAGTATTTCTCCAAGAACTTCTTCTGAATGGCAGCCCATGTAGTGAGTGAACCAGGCTTTAAGGAATTGAGCCAATACTTCGCCTTATCCTTCAAAGTATAAGGAAACACTCTCATTCGAAGTTGATCTTCCGTCACACCTGTCAAGGGGAAAGAACTCACAACATTAAAAATATCCTTTATATGAGTTAATGGATCTTCATTTGGTAAACCATAAAAGGAAGGCAACATATTAAGATGAGAAGATTTAAGCTAATAGTTTCGAGCCACGGTAGGCAGCAAAATGATTGAAGGAGATGCTGGGATTGTTGGGACATCAAGGTCTCCCATGATCTCATTCGCGGCCATCTCTTCTTCTTCTTGGTCTGAACTTCCTTCGGAATTTGAAAGTGAAGAACTGGGGAGGTCAGTGTGGAGAGCAAGACTTGTGAATGTGGCAAGAGCTTGCTCTTTTGCAGTTGACAACTCTCTTTCTAGTCGATTCTGAATTTCAGAGATCACTCGATTGGGTTGCAACGTTGGTCTTCCTTCCAATGATCTAGAACGTCTAAATGAAGACCTCACTTGATCAATGAATGGTCTTTTAGGCATAAACTACCTGAAACAGAAAATTTTGAATTAATTAGAAACACTAAAAGAATAGGGTAACCTTGGGCACATAACCAGGGAAGAACTTTCGTTCAGTCCCCGGCAATGGCGCCAAAATTTTGTTAACTCGCAAGTGCACGTACCCACGAGGACTGAGAAGTTAAAATTAGTTATGTACTTAGATTACCTAATTCAAGAAATAAGAAGTTAAGTCTAAAACAGATTTTAGAGTGAGAGTGATTGATTTTTGTGAAAACAAATGAAGCAAAACTAAATTGCAATTAAAAACAAGTAAACAAGTGTATCAATTGAGGTTTTGAGGTTGGAAACAGATTTGGAGACTAGGGCATTTGATTCACCATAACAATCCATTTTAGGTTATAAGGATTCAAGTGACAAGTCTAATTCAGATTCAAAGATTGATTCTAGCTAAAGTATGATTAAGCCATGGTGTTTGATCCTAACCCTGTATTTCCAATTCCCTAATTAAGTCCTTGTTGTCGAACTTAAATCAAGCATCAGAAATCCATTAAGCATAGAAGAATGTTTTAAACAACCAAGCATGTATCTAATCCCTATTGGCGAATGTCCATACATACTCATCTTATTCATAGTTCAATTGAAACAAAAGTATAAGGTGTCTACTTTAGTTTCAACCAAAATACACAAATCTCAATGGTAGCTAGGCATTCAGATTAGCATATAAGTAGATAGGCATAATGAATAAGAGCATGAATCTTGAATCAAATTGAAACTTGGAATTTATAAACCCAGAATATTCATGTTAGGTTACATGAAGCCCTAGTAATGGATTTAGCTACTCATAATGGGAAAGAAACATAAATAGAAATGAGAAAGCATAATGAATGTAACAAGAATAGAAAATCCCTTTTATGAAGTTCTTGTGGTGTCCAATACTTCTCCAAGAGCTTCTCCACGCCTAATACTTCTCCAAGAACTTCCCCACGTCTAGAAGAATGTATGAAGGTTAAGGAGGTGATTTAGGATGAGTTTGGGTGAGTGGTGATGGTTGAGAAAGAGGAAATTTGTAGGGAAATGGAAGGCAGGCTTGCAGGGACAGTTTTGGTGATTTGAGGCTGTTTAGAGTGTTGGGTTGATGTCTGGAGTGTCTGGGGAATTATGGGAGTGTGGAGGATGGTGTGAAGGATGTGTGTTATGGAATGAATGGGAGTGGTATTTATAAGGAGAATGAAAGGAGAATTCTGAATTGATTAATGCCTCCACCAACAACACTCATTTCACCAACCACACTAATGCATTAGAAAATCAGTTTCTCTTCTTTTCTGGCTATTGCAGCTCCCACATGCAGCTCATGGATACTTTTCTAGCTTTTGCAGCTCCTACATGCTGCTCCCACATGCAACTCATGGAGAATCCCACCAGAAATCACATCACATGCACAGCTCATCATGACCAAGAAACTTCATGGGCTCACGAATTGGGCTTCCCTTAAGCAACTGATGACATTGAGCCATCCATCTTCAAGTTTGGAATGTCATCTTTCCAACCACATGTGATTTGGGACAATCCAAGTTCGGAGGAAGGAGTTAAGGGTGAAACAAATTGCTAACTCAGTCTGCACGTTTTTGGACCATTTTGCACATTTGGGCCCCCATTGCTACCTAAAGCTCAATTAACTGAATAACAAACATAAAAGAGATTAAAAGCACAAGTTTAACTAAAAACATAACTAAATCATATGCTAGAATGGTACAAAATGATATACAATTATGAACCGATCAAATACCCCCAGACCTAGATTTTGCTAGTCCTCGAGCAAAACAAAACAAAACAAATGTAAAAACAAAAACAAGAAGTTAACTAGACCACTTCCGCAGGTAACTTTCGATTGCATTGAGCATATACAACAAGCCTTTAAACCTATAGGCATCCCTAGTAGGAGGAGTGTGTCTCCTGAGGGTTTAGCAGATACGATACCCACAAACTCTTTATTGACTCTTCAAAACAAAGCGATTAGAAAACTTTTGAAATCAAATAATGAAAATGAAAGAAAACTTCAGTCATACCTCCAACACCATAGAGTTGCCAAGAGAAGTGATCAATCAGTGTGTAAGGTGGAAGCTATAGCTCAAAGGCACACGGCTTCAAAGCAAGCACACTCAAACTTTGAAGAAAGAACATGCTTCGACTCTAATTCTCGCAGAAAGTACTCAATCACTCGGAACCTATGGTTTTATTCTCTCAAGCAAGCATAAGTGAGTACATGACAGAGAAGGACAATTTTTGGTTAGATCTCATGGAAGGAATCAAATACTAAGAATAGAGATACACACATACATACCAGCACCCATGAATACATCCTCAAAGATCTGCTAGGTCTTTCACAAGGTTGTAATGAACGGCTACGGTTAGGGAAAATGGAAGAAATGGAAGGGAAAACAACGAACTTAAGAACATACCAAGGTTGCATTCTTCATTGATTTGCAAGGTATCTTTGATTTAGAATGGCATGGATGCAAACTTGATGGTATGACCTGGCATACACCTTATTTTTCACACTTAGATCATATCGAAACACTTTCTCTTTTATCTTTCTTATTTTCTGATTTGATCTGCTTCTTCTTTAACTTCATTGCATAGATTCACACCAATTTTCTTTCATGTACATGGCAGAAACTTCCTTGCTTCAAACTTCATCTTGGCAAACCTTGGTAGATTCCTAAGCTATAGGGTATGGCTACAATAGGTCAAATATATCATATTGAGATACAAAGGTAGGGGAATGATGAGGGTGATAGAATAAAAAGGTTTGAAGTGTTTGGAAATACCTTCCTGTGAGGCATGCCCTGGATGTTATGCACATTGAGAAGAATGTTTGCGATAGTATCATTGGTACGCTATTGGAGATTCCTGGAAAAAATAAAGATGGGATTGCTGCTCGGTTGGATTTATTACACATGGGGTCAAAACTGATTTGCAACCCGAGTATGGAGAAAGACGTGCTCGCTTACCTCCAGGGCCTTGGAATTTGTCAAGAATAGAAAAGAGAGCGGTTTGCAATTCTTTCTATGGTATGAAGGTCCCTGAAGATTATTCTTCAAATATAAAAATCTTGTATCTTTACAAGATTCAAAGACTTCTTGGTCTTAAATCACATGATTGTCATACCTTGATGCAACAATTGCTCCCTGTGGCAATTCGTTCTGTTTTGGAGAAGCCTGTAAGGTATGCAATAACTCGATTGTGTTTCTTCTTCAATGCTATATGTGCAAAGACGGTAGATGTTTCCAAGCTAGATAAATTAGAAGAAGATGTAGTAGTTACTCTGTGTTTGCTTGAGAAATACTTTCCCCCTTCATTCTTTGATATCATGGTTCATCTAGTAGTACATCTTGTCAGAGAAGTTCGTCTATGTGGGCCAGTTTATTTTAGATGGATGTATCCGTTCGAAAGATATATGAAAGTGCTAAAGGGGTATGTTCAGAACCATACTCATCCTGAAGGTTGCATTGCTGAGCGGTATATAGCTGAAGAATCTGTAGAGTTTTGCCCCGAGCATTTATCTGATGTTTGTACAGTTGGAGTGCCATCAAGCCAAAAGATGAGACTTTCAAAGCCATTATCAGGTTGCACAGTGAGCTTAGTTGATCAAGACTTGTTGAACCAGGCACATCTATATGTCTTGGAGAATACGGAGGAAGTCCTACCCTATATCGAGTATGAGTTTTATTCTTTAAGTAGCCATTTTAAATTATTGATCCTTATGCTTATCTTATATACAAGGGACTGTAATGCTTGAATTTTTTGTGTCATGTAGGGAACATATGCTCCACCTCAAGACCACTTATCCAAAATTTAGTAAGAGAACAAAGTGGCTGCAAGATAAGCACAATAGCACTTTCATTCAATGGCTACGCTTTAAGGTATATGTTATTGAATAACAAATTGGACTTTTAATTTTCTTCTTTCTATGTTAGATTGAATTAAGATATGATTAATTTGCAGGTTGAAAGTGAACTTAATGTTGAAGACAATAATGGTGTATCAGAAAATTTGAGGTGGCTAGCAGCTGGTCCAAGCCTTGCAGTGCCATCATATAAGAGTTATCTTATTAATGGTGTTAAATTTAACACCAAGGCACAAGATGATGTGCGAACTTTCCAAAATAGTGGAGTTTATTTACTTGCACATACTATGCAATTTGCTAGTGCTAAGGATAAAAACCCGATTGTCTCCAATATGGGTTTTTATGGTGTCATTCAAGAAATTTGGGACCTTGACTACCAAAAGTTTAGTATCCCAGTTTTTAGGTGTGATTGGATAGATAACACTTCCGGCCTTGTAGTTGACGAACTTGGATTTACCCTTGTAGATTTGAGTAAAATTGGACATAGGAATGACCAATTGTTATGGCTTCTCAAGTCAAACAAGTATTTTTTGTTGACGACCCAATGCATCATGGTTGGTCGGTAATGTTATCAATGCCTAATAGAGAATATAATGATGTTATTGGTGATGATGTGCTAGGTGATGTTAGAATTGAGTGTGAGCATTTTACTAGAGGGATACCCAATGTTGACACATTTGATGACCTAGTGGGTGAGTTTGGGAATGAAAATATTAGAGATGGGTGTGAAGATATATGGATTGATTGATTTTTGTAATGTATGACATTAGCTATGTAGTTAGTTGTATGACATTAATTTTGTAATAAACTGTAATGTTTGACATTATATTTACAATTTTTCATTATGTAGATTTT
The DNA here is from genome assembly GCA_024362665.1 of Prunus padus. Classification (NCBI taxonomy): domain Eukaryota; kingdom Viridiplantae; phylum Streptophyta; class Magnoliopsida; order Rosales; family Rosaceae; genus Prunus; species Prunus padus. The sequence goes on along the minus strand of JANFAM010000003.1, from coordinate 1,638,770 downwards.
GGGTTCAAGCAGTAAAAGACGGCCAGTATTAAAAATACTGGGTTCAAGCAGTAAAATACGACAGTCCAATTAACAAATAAAAAAACAGACGTCTAAATCATAAACAACATCGTATTTCAGCAAACGACGTGGAATGACAATGTAAACCTCAGGAGATAAAAACAACCGCCATTTGAATTTGAAAAACACGACGGTTAATCAAAATGTAAAGCCATAAAAACAACAACGACGGTGAAGTTCAGAAGCTAATAATAAAAATTCACGTCGGAGTATTAAAAAAAACGACATTTCAAAATAAATAATACGATGGTAAAGTTAAAAATCCGACGTCTGAAAGGACAACAACGGCCTAAATAATTGACGTGGAAGCTCTTCTAAATGACAGTAAAACAATAATTAATGTCGTCTCAAATATTACAGACGGCAGTTTTTATATGAAAACCGAAGTTTAAGAAAGAAACCACGGCCGTATAAATATTCTTTCGGACGTAGTAATAATTAACAACGGCGGGGATCAACATTAACCGACCATAGTATTGTACTAACCACGGCGGTTTAACTTAGATAGTTGACGTTAAATTAATTACCAACGTCGGTTTCATTATATTAGCTACCGTAAGATATGTTATAAACGTCGTTAAATTAATTATTTAGAAAGTGGCAAATGTTTTTTACGTCGGTGAAGTTTGATTAAGGGACATGTAATTGGCTTTATACGTCGCTGATATTCTAGAAGTGACGTATAATGTATGAGAAATTTTCTTTTCTTGTGTTTTTGTAGTAATTTTATGAAAGTGTTGTCTAAGGTTGTCGATTTTGCCTTTTTATGAAGCTTTTATTGTTATTAGACGTCGGTGTTGTTATTATAAATGACGTAGTTTTCCTTAACAACGTCGGTTAATAACCGTCGTGGATTTATGCATAATAGATGTCGGTCGATTTCACAGCGGTTTTGAATCACCCTAGACAGCAGTGGATTCCCGTCGTCTATTTCGATTTTTGTAGTAGTGTTAATTTAGTTTTATTTTTGTTTCTCAGGTAGTATATGTCAGATAAACTTGCTGAGATAGGCCAAACACTTGAACGGTTAAAGCGCAACACTTTTGAGAATTTTGTATCAACTAGTGCTCAAACTAGCCGTGTAGAAGAGGACAATAGTTCTTCTAGCTCAGCGAGTGTAGATTCTTTCGATAACTCTAATTCTGAAGAAGAGATGGCAGGCAATAACGATGACAACCAAGCTTTGGAGGATTATGCGCAACCACTCTGCCTACTGAAGCTAGAAATTATGATCTAAAATCTTCACATTTTCACATGCTTCCTTCTTTTTATGGTTTACCTGACGAATATACCACACCAATTCGTTATGTATAGATGATGAGATTCCATTGATACAGAGCCAATTCCAATAGACTTATTGGAGGGTCCCATTGGCATGCATACAGTAGGAATTGAACCTACGAATTCGCCAAATATGAGTTGGGTGCTTTAAGCATTCAGCCATGGATGCTTAGCGGGGATCCTCGTACGTGGTGAATAACCAAATTCCAATTGAAATGAAATCTTTAGGATAAATCAATGCAATTTAGGAGGACTCAATGAAAGGACATCAAATTAAGGAATTCTACAATGTTGTGAGTGGCTTACCTTTGCAGGGAGTGAGTGAAGCAAATCTGAGGATGAGGGCTGTTAACTCGCAAGTGCACGGGCCATTGGATAGTATAGCATGTGTAAGTACGAGGTCGATCCCACGAGGATTGATGATAGATTGATTCAATTTGATTCCCTGTACAAAATAGAAATGAAAATGTTAAGCTCATAATTTCACATATATATATGCCTTATTCACTTAGACTTTTGTTTAGTTTCTTAGCATTTTAAGTCATTTACCTCTCTTTATGTGTTTTGTAGGTCAAAAGAGCAAGAGAGCATAATAAATGCAATCCAAGCATGATAAGGCCTGATTTGGATGAATGGAAGACGAGCTCAAAGACAAACCCAATTTGGGAAACACTTCCTTGTCAATCCAGTTTCGTAGGTCACATTGCAGGCTTTGTTGCAGCAACCTATACAGCTCGGATGAGGCAACATTCTGCATGGAAGTTGGTCCAATGGGTGTCTACTACAACATATCCAAAATTCAGCCCCATTGGATAAATCCGGAGTCCGTTGCCTACCAAACATTGAACCATGCTCAGGAGGTATTGTGTCTGCGCGGCCAAACGAGTTAGCAATTTGTTTCAGCCTTAACTTTCTCCTCCGACCTTGGATCGGCCCAAATGACATGTGGTTGGAAAGATAACATTCTGAACTTCAAGATGCAGGACTCAAAGTCATCATTTGCTTAAGGGAAGACCAATTCGTGAGCCCATGAAGTTGCTAGAGGATGAGCTGTCCATGAGCTGCATGTGGGAGCATGTGTGAGTAGCATGTGGGAGCTAGGGTGAGCTGCAAAGTCAGAAAAGTATCCATAGTAGCATGTGGGAGCTGCAAAGCTAGAAAAGTATCCATAGCTGCATGTGGGAGCATAGGGTGAGCTGCAAAAGCTAGAAAAGTATCCATAGCTGCATGTGGGATCTGCAATAGCCAAAAGAGAAGAGAATTGATTGTTAATTCTGATTCACCCATCCCTTGTGCCTATAAATAGAGAGTCTCCAAAGAGATTAGAGAGTGAGAAATTCATATCCTTCATTTACACTTAATTGTACACAAAGAGAGGGAGAGTTGAGAGTCACAAAGGGAGAGAAGAGAGAGGGCAGCAGCTGGGAGGCTTTGGCCTCCTAGCAGCCATGGGGATGCAGTTTTTCCATCTCTAGCATGCTGTCCCTATCTTCTTCTCCTCCCTTTGCCTTTTATTTTTCTTCTTGTATTTCCTTAGTTCTACTTTGTTTCAATAAACACCATGATGATTTTAAGTTTTGAAGTTTGATTGGTTTCCAAGTTTCAATTTTAGTTCTTGTTCTTATTCATTGTGCTTATAAGTTAATATGCTTGTTTGAATGCTTGTACACCATTAAAACTTGTATGTTAGCTATCTTGGTTTGAATTAAGAGTAGACACCATGCATTAATTCAAATTGAACTATGAATAGGAAGAGTATGTATGGACATTCGACAACATGGATTAGATACATGCTTGGTTGTTTAAAACATTCTTCTTTGCTTAATGGATTTCTAATGCTTAATTTAGGTTCGACAACAAGGATCTAATTAGGGAATTAGAAATACAAGGTTAGGACCAGACACCATGGCTTAATCATACTTTAGCTAGAATCAATCTGTGAATCTGAATTGAACTTGGTAACTAATTTTCTTGAGTTAATTTATTTTCTTTCTTTCTTTCTTGTTTTATTTATTTTATTTTCTGTTAACTCGCAAGTGCACGAGGCGTTGGATAGTATAGCTTGTGTAAGTGCGAGGTCGATCCCACGAGGATTGATGATAGATTAATTCAATTTGATTCCCTGCACAAAATAGAAAACCAAAAGAGAATAAATAAAACAAGAAAGAAAGAAAAGAAATTAACTCAAGCAAATTAGTTACCAAGTTCAATTTATATTCTTAGATTGATTCCAGCTAAAGTATGATTAAGCCATGGTGTTTGGTCCTAACCTTGTATTCCTAATTCCCTAATTAGATCCTTCTTGTCGAACCTAAATTAAGCATTAGAAATCCATTAAGCAAAGAAGAATGTTTTAAACAACCAAGCATGTATCTAATCCATGTTGTCGAATGTCCATACATACTCTTCCTATTCATAGTTCAATTTGAATTAATGCATGGTGTCTACTCTTAATTCAAACCAAGATAGCTAACATACAAGTTTTAATGGTGATCAATCATTCAAACAAGCATATTAACTTATAAGCATAATGAATAAGAACAAGAACTATAATTGAAACTTGAAAACTAATTAAACTTGAAAACTTAAGAAAAGAATTTACATTACAATGAAAAATACATTACAACTAAGAAAAACTTAAAGGAAAATTTAGGAAAAGGATTTTGTTACAACAATTGAGAACTAAAAAGGAAAACTAAGAGAATTTGAGGGAGAGAAGGGAGAGGAGCTCTAGAGAGATGTTTGAGAGCTCCCCCCCTTGGGGTGTGTTTGAAGGTTGGCCAAGCCTCCTATTTATAGGAGAAGGAAAGCATCAAACTCACATGCCAATATTCTTCTTGGTTTATTTAATTCCTTCTTTTGACAACAAGTTGTAAGAATGATCATAGCCACCTCAAGTTCACATGGGCATCCATCCTTTCATCATTTGGCTAGTTCCCACTTGATTCTTTTGCTTTCTTTATTTCTTTACACAACCCACTTCAATTATGACAAATAAACATGCTTCTTCCCCACTATCAACAATAGCACATGCATAGCTAATCATGACCAAGCAATTGCAGTCTGATCTTGGGCTCGTTTTGGGCTTGTTCCTCCATTCTGAAAAATTTGGAAAAATATGGATCTTGAAGTTCTTTGAATTATCTTTCCAAGCATATGCAGCCCAGCTCAAGGAAAACTCGGAAAGACCTTCAAATGTGATTTTTGGCCCAGTAACGCAGATGCTGCCGATTTTGACCTTAAGCTGCCAAAACTTGTATAACTTTCTCTAGAAGACTCGGAATCGTGAACCGTAAAATTCTTCAGAAACTAGACTTCCGCATCTTTCCAATGATGTATGGTTCATTATCTGGTTCTTCCTGAGCAAGTACAGTCCAATCCGTGAAGTTGACTGATCTGCAGACACCGGTTTGAGCTAACTTGTCTCCATGCATTTAATGAGTCATAAGCTTATTACACTGAAACTAACACAAAATAGATTAAAAGCACAAGTTTAACTCAAAAACATAACCAAATCATAAGTTAGAATGGTACAAAATGATATGTAATTATGCCCCGATCAAATACCCCCAAACCTATATTTTGCTAGTCCTCTAGCAAAACAAAAGAAAAACAAAGATATAAATAAATAAATAAATAAAATTAATTAGACCACTTTCGCAGGTAACTCGATTGCATTGAGCATATGCAACAAGCCTTTAAACCTCTAGGCATCCCTAGTAGGATGAGTTGTGTCTCCTGAGGGTTTAACAGATACGATACCCACAAACGTTTTACTGACTCTACAAAACAAAGTAGTTAGAAAACTTATTAGTTTTGTTAATCCTTAAGCAAAACAACAACAAAAACAAAAAAAAACTCAAAACAATCTTTCCGAACATTTTCTAAAGAGAAACGACTCATGCACTGTTAACTCGCAAGTGTACGGGCCAATTAGTAGTATAGCAAGACAAGTACGAGGTCGTACTCCACAAGGACTGAGAAGTTCAAATTAGTTATGTACTTAGATTACCCAATTCTAGAAACAAGAAGTTAAGTCTAAAACAGATTTTAAAGAGAGATTGATTGACTTTGTGAAAACAAATGAAACAAAACGAAATTGCAAACAAAGGCAAAGTAAACAAGTGTATCAAAGAGTGGTTTTGAGGTTGGAAACAGATTTGGAGACTAGGGCATTCGATTCACCATAACAATCTAATTCTAGGTTATAAGGATTCAAGTGACAAGTCTGATTCAGATTCAAAGATTGATTCTAGCTAAAGTATGATTAAGCCATGGTGTTTGATCCTAACCTTGTATTTCCAATTCCCTAATTAAGCCCTTATTGTCGAACTTAAATCAAGCATTAGAAATCCATTAAGCATAGAAGAATGTTTTAAACAACCAAGCATGTATCTAATCCCTATTGACGAATGTCCATACATACTCATCTTATTCATAGTTCAATTGAAACAAAAGCATAAGGTGTCTACTTTAGTTTCAACCAAAATACACAAATCTCAATGGTAGCTAGGCATTCAGATTAGCATATAAGTAGATAGGCATAATGAATAAGAGCATGAATCTTGAATCAAACTTGAAACTTGGAATTTATAAACCCAGAATATTCATGTTAGGTTACATGAAGCCCTAGTAATGGATTTAGCTACTCATAATGGGAAAGAAACATAAACAGAAATGAGAAAGCATAATGAATGTAACAAGAATAGAAAAACCCTTTTCTGAAGTTCTTGTGGTGTCCAATGCTTCTCCAAGAGCTTCTCCACGCCTAATACTTCTCCAAGCACTTCCCCACGTCTAGAAGAATGTATGAAGGTTAAGGAGGTGATTTGGGATGAGTTTGGGTGAGTGGTGATGGTTGAGAAAGAGGAAATTCGTAGGGAAATGGAGGGCAGGCTTGCAGGGACAGTTTTGGTGATTTGAGGCTGTTTAGAGTGTTGGGAGTGTGTCTGGAGTGTTTGGGGAATTATGGGAGTGTGGAGGATGGTGTTTGGGGAATTATGGGAGTGTGGAGGATGGTGTGAAGGATGTCTGAAGGATCTAAGGATGTGAAAGATGTTCCTTATGGAATGAATGAGAGTGGTATTTATAAGGAGAATGAGAGGAGAATTCTGAATTGATTAATGCCTCCACTAACCACACTAATGAATTAGAAAATCAGTTTCCCTTCTTTTCTGGCTAGTGCAGCTCCCACATGCAGCTAATGGAGAACCCCACCAGAAATCACATCTCATGCTCAGCTCATCATGACCAAGAAACTTCATGGGCTCACGAATTGGGCTTCCCTTAATCAACAGATGACATTGAGCCGTCTATCTTCAAGTTTAGAATGTCATCTTTCCAACCACATATCATTTGGGCCAATCCAAGTTCGGAGGAAGGAGTTAAGGCTGAAACAAATTTCTAACTCAGTCTGCACGTTTTTGGACCATTTTGCATATTTGAGCCCTATTGCTACCTAAAGCTCAATTAACTGAATGACAAACATAAAAGAGATCAAAAGCACAAGTTTAACTCAAAAACATAACTAAATCATATGCTAGAAGGGTGCAAAATGATATACAATTATGAACCGATCAAATACCCCCAGACCTAGATTTTGCTAGTCCTCGAGCAAAACAAAACAAAACAAAGGTAAAAACAAAAACAAGAAGTTAACTAGACCACTTCCGCAGGTAACTCGATTGCATTGAGCATATGCAACAAGCCTTTAAACCTATAGGCATCCCTAGTAGGAGGAGTTGTGTCTCCTGAGGGTTTAACAGATACGATACCCACAAACGCTTTCCCGACTCTACAAAACAAAGCGGTTAGAAAACTTTTGAAATCAACTAATGAAAATGAAAGAAAACTTGAGTCATACCTCCAACACCATAGAGTTGCCAAGAGAAGTGATCAATCAGTGTGTAAGGTGGAAGCTATAGCTCAAGGCACACGGCTTCAAAGCAAGCACACTCAAACTTTGAAGAAAGAACATGCTTCGACTCTAATTCTCGCAGAAAGTACTCAATCACTCGGAACCTATGGTTTTATTCTCTCAAGCAAGCATGAGTGAGTATATGACAGAGAAGCACAATTTTTGGTTAGATCTCATGAAAGGAATCAAATACTAAGAATAGAGATACACACATACTTACAAGCACCCATGAATACATACTCAAAGATCAGCTAGGTCTTTCACAAGGTTGTAATGAAAGGCTAAGGCTAGGAGAAATGGAAGAATTGGAAGGAAAAACAAGTAACTTAAGAACATACCAAGGTTGCATTCTTCATTGATCTGCAAGGTATCTTTGATTTAGAATGGCATGGATGCAAACTTGATGGTATGACCTGGCATACACCTTATTTTTCACACTTAGATCATATCAAAACACTTTCTCTTTTATCTTTCTTATTTTCTGATTTGATCTGCTTCTTCTTTAACTTCATTGCATAGATTCACACCAATTTTCTTTCATGTACATGGCAGAAACTTCCTTGCTTCAAACTTCATCTTGGCAAACCTTGGTAGATTCCTAAGCTATAGGGTATGGCTATAATAGGTTAAGTATCTCAGATTGAGATACAAAGGTAGGGAAATGGTGAGGGTGGTAGAAGAAAAAGGCTTGAAGTGTTTGGCTTCAAGAGGGCTGATGGAACACACATATGGAGTACGATGAAAAGAAAGCATATAGAACGGTTAAGCACACATAGCCTAGCATCACTTCAATGAGTTCATTCATGAGTGAGAGCAAGCACATGGTATCTGCAAAAGACAATCATCCTTAGTATTCAATCAAAATGGAACAATGAGATCATTTAGAGTGAATTGAAGAAATAAGTAGGGATGAGAATTAGAAACACTTTAAACCCTCTCAAGAAAGCAAATAGGCTCGATATAGCTCACTAGGGTAGTCTCCACTATTCTCCTTCAAGAATTTGAGCATGGTACTTTAGCCACCAGAATTCTAAGAGCAAAAGCTTTGTGAGTGCGAAAATCTGATATGAAAACCTTAATGGCAGCTCCATAGTATTGATTTAATGACATTCTAAAAAAATTAGTGACCAAAGAAAACAAATTGAAAACCGTCCGCCAATACCCCCAGACCTAAATGAAACATTGTCCTCAATGTTTGAAGCACAGATGATTGAGAACTTGTAAATAATAAGGTGGAAAGGTAAGAAAGGATTTAGAGAAACTCCCCCTTGATGCGATTAGGTCGACCGCTACTAAACACCTTCTTCTTGAACACATGGGTTGCCTCCCAAGAAGCGCCTTAGTTACTGTCTTGGCAAGACATCCAACTGTTTATGATGAATTGGGGGGTTTCAGCTCAATCGCCTCTTTATGCATGGCTAGATAGTTTACCCAGCTTCTTCTTCTTTTCCTTCGCTTCCTTTGTTTTTTCCTTTTCTTTTTCTTCAAGTGTGTAGGGAGTGCAACATTGAACATTATGGTGACCATGGATGGTTCCAATTTGATGGAGGATTTTCCAAGAGGCTCGAGTGGTGGCCCAAAAGATGGTGGGTATGGCTGGAATACTTCTAGGGCAGTTACCACTTCCTGAAACTCCGGTTCAACATGACCTTCCTCTTCTTGTGAAAGGACAACTTCTATAGCATCATTGAACTGTTTCTGCAAGGTCTTGGAAGAAACTTCATCATTCACAACATCAATTGAAAAACAAGTGTCAAGAGAGGTAGAAGGTTGAGATGGAGGATCAAACACTTTAAATTCAGCAGTTTCACCCAATACAGTCATGGAGAGGGTGCCATCTTTCACATTGATGATTGTGTTTGCAGTGGCCATGAATGGCCGGCCTAAGAGAATAGGATCAACACGATCTCCATTTGGGTTGTCCTCCATGTCCATCACTACAAAATCAACAGGGAGAATTAGTGTATTAACTTGAACTAAAATATCTTCTACGATACCTTTTGGATATTTGATAGAATGATCAGCTAGTTCAAGTCGCATTGAAGTCTTCTTCATCCCTTCTAAGCCAAGCTTTTGATAAACTGAATACGGCATTAGATTGATGCTTGCTCCCAAGTCCAACATGGCTCTTCCAACCTTCTTGTCTCCAATGTTAATGGGAATGTCAAAGCTGCCAGGATCTTCTAGTTTTGGTGGAAGCTTCCTTTGCAACACTGCACTTACATTCTTGTTCAGCTTGACTTCTTCATTTGGAGCAAAATTGAGCTTGTGAGTTTTCAAGTTCTTGATGAACTTTCCATATGCAGGAATCTGTTCAATAACATCAAGCAAAGGCAAATTGATATTAACTTTACTCAAAATATCATAAATTTCTTTAAAAGCCTTATCTTGCTTTGCTATCTTAAGACGCCCTGGAAATGGTATTGGTGGAACATATGGAGCGGGTGGCACATATCTATCTTCTTGATGATGTGGGGGCACAAATTTGTCATCCCTCCTATGCAATTGGAATGGATTAGGTCCCTGCGAATCTGAATTGGCCTTAGGAGCAGATTGTTGCCCTTGGGTACCTGTGGTCTCCTCCTCCTCTTCTTCGTCCTCTACAACAACAACATCATTTGAAAGATTGGAATCAACTTTGTTATCAACTATCTTACCTGATCTGAGCACGTGAATGGCCTTGACTTCGTGGTTCTTTGGATTGATCACAGTTTGGCTTGGCCATGTCCCGGGCTCTCTTTGGTTGATCTCAGCAGCTATTTGGCCTATTTGAACTTCCAATTTGGAGATGGCAGCTTGTGTAGTTTGTTGGAAATTAGATTGGTTGATTGCCATTTGCTTCACTATATCCTCCAATGATGATGATTGTTGTGGCATTTGGAATGAAGAGGGATTGGCTTGATTCTGTGTATTCCTCCATGAAAAGTTTGGATGATTCCTCCAACCTGGATTATAACTTTGAGAGTATGGATCATTTCGTGGACCTTGGTTGTAGGAACTTACCAACTTAGCTTGCTCTTGCACAAATTCTGGATATGCAGCCCCAAGTGGACAAGCTATGGTAGCATGATCATGAGCTTCACAGATGCTACATACTTCCTTCGGAGGGTTTCTTGAGTTTAATGCAAGAAGAGCATCTAGCTTTTGTTCTAATTTTGAAATCTGCACACTAGAAGCATCATTAGAACCACTAACAACACGTTTACCTCTTGTATCAGTGTGTTGGGTCTCCATTGCTATCGCCTCAAAGAGTTCATATGTTTCTTGGGGAGTCTTGGTTTTATAAGAACCACCTGCAAAATTGGTGACAATATTACGACTAGAAGGGGTTAGTCCTTTATAAAACATACGCATTTGAAGTTTCAAAGGAATCCCATGATGAGGACATTGATTGAGCAGCGCATTGAATCTCTCCCATGCTTCACAAAACGATTCATCATCTTGTTGTGTAAATGAGAAGATCTTGTCCCTAAGCGTGTCGGTCTTTTGCGTGGAGAAGTATTTCTCCAAGAACTTCTTCTGAATGGCATCCCATGTAGTGAGTGAACCAGGCTTTAAGGAATTGAGCCAATACTTCGCCTTATCCTTCAAAGTATAAGGAAACACTCTCATTCGAAGTTGATCTTCCGTCACAACTGTCAAGGGGAAAGAACTCACAGCAATAATAATATCCTTTATATGAGTTAATGGATCTTCATTAGGTAAACCATAAAAGGAAGGCAACATATTAAGATGAGAAGATTTAAGCTCATAGTTTCGAGCTACGGGGGGTAGCAAAATGCTTGAAGGAGATGCTGGAATTATTGGGATATCAAGGTCTCCCATTAACTCATTGGCAGCCATCTCTTCTTCTTCTTGGTCTGAACTTGCTTCAGAATTTGAAAGTGAAGAACCAGGGAGGTCAGTGTGGAGAGCAAGACTTGTGAATGTGGCCAGAGCTTGCTCTTTTGCAGTTGACAACTCTCTTTCTAGTCGATTCTGAATTTCAGAGATCACTCGATTGGGTTGCAACGTTGGTCTTCCTTCCAATGATCTAGAATGTCTAAATGAAGACCTCACTTGATCAATGAATGGTCTTTTAGACATAAACTACCTGAAACAGAAAAAATTGAATTAATTAGAAACACTAAAAGAATAGGGTAACCTTGGGCACATAACCAGGGAAGAACTTTCGTTCAGTCCCCGGCAACGGCGCCAAAATTTTGTTAACTCGCAAGTGTACGGGCCAATTAGTAGTATAGCAAGACAAGTACGAGGTCGTACTCCACAAGGACTGAGAAGTTCAAATTAGTTATGTACTTAGATTACCCAATTCTAGAAACAAGAAGTTAAGTCTAAAACAGATTTTAAAGAGAGATTGATTGACTTTGTGAAAACAAATGAAACAAAACGAAATTGCAAACAAAGGCAAAGTAAACAAGTGTATCAAAGAGTGGTTTTGAGGTTGGAAACAGATTTGGAGACTAGGGCATTCGATTCACCATAACAATCTAATTCTAGGTTATAAGGATTCAAGTGACAAGTCTGATTCAGATTCAAAGATTGATTCTAGCTAAAGTATGATTAAGCCATGGTGTTTGATCCTAACCTTGTATTTCCAATTCCCTAATTAAGCCCTTATTGTCGAACTTAAATCAAGCATTAGAAATCCATTAAGCATAGAAGAATGTTTTAAACAACCAAGCATGTATCTAATCCCTATTGACGAATGTCCATACATACTCATCTTATTCATAGTTCAATTGAAACAAAAGCATAAGGTGTCTACTTTAGTTTCAACCAAAATACACAAATCTCAATGGTAGCTAGGCATTCAGATTAGCATATAAGTAGATAGGCATAATGAATAAGAGCATGAATCTTGAATCAAACTTGAAACTTGGAATTTATAAACCCAGAATATTCATGTTAGGTTACATCGAAGCCCTAGTAATGGATTTAGCTACTCATAATGGGAAAGAAACATAAACAGAAATGAGAAAGCATAATGAATGTAACAAGAATAGAAAAACCCTTTTCTGAAGTTCTTGTGGTGTCCAATGCTTCTCCAAGAGCTTCTCCACGCCTAATACTTCTCCAAGCACTTCCCCACGTCTAGAAGAATGTATGAAGGTTAAGGAGGTGATTTGGGATGAGTTTGGGTGAGTGGTGATGGTTGAGAAAGAGGAAATTCGTAGGGAAATGGAGGGCAGGCTTGCAGGGACAGTTTTGGTGATTTGAGGCTGTTTAGAGTGTTGGGAGTGTGTCTGGAGTGTTTGGGGAATTATGGGAGTGTGGAGGATGGTGTTTGGGGAATTATGGGAGTGTGGAGGATGGTGTGAAGGATGTCTGAAGGATCTAAGGATGTGAAAGATGTTCCTTATGGAATGAATGAGAGTGGTATTTATAAGGAGAATGAGAGGAGAATTCTGAATTGATTAATGCCTCCACTAACCACACTAATGAATTAGAAAATCAGTTTCCCTTCTTTTCTGGCTAGTGCAGCTCCCACATGCAGCTAATGGAGAACCCCACCAGAAATCACATCTCATGCTCAGCTCATCATGACCAAGAAACTTCATGGGCTCACGAATTGGGCTTCCCTTAATCAACAGATGACATTGAGCCGTCTATCTTCAAGTTTAGAATGTCATCTTTCCAACCACATATCATTTGGGCCAATCCAAGTTCGGAGGAAGGAGTTAAGGCTGAAACAAATTTCTAACTCAGTCTGCACGTTTTTGGACCATTTTGCATATTTGAGCCCTATTGCTACCTAAAGCTCAATTAACTGAATGACAAACATAAAAGAGATCAAAAGCACAAGTTTAACTCAAAAACATAACTAAATCATATGCTAGAAGGGTGCAAAATGATATACAATTATGAACCGATCAAATACCCCCAGACCTAGATTTTGCTAGTCCTCGAGCAAAACAAAACAAAACAAAGGTAAAAACAAAAACAAGAAGTTAACTAGACCACTTCCGCAGGTAACTCGATTGCATTGAGCATATGCAACAAGCCTTTAAACCTATAGGCATCCCTAGTAGGAGGAGTTGTGTCTCCTGAGGGTTTAACAGATACGATACCCACAAACGCTTTCCCGACTCTACAAAACAAAGCGGTTAGAAAACTTTTGAAATCAACTAATGAAAATGAAAGAAAACTTGAGTCATACCTCCAACACCATAGAGTTGCCAAGAGAAGTGATCAATCAGTGTGTAAGGTGGAAGCTATAGCTCAAAGGCACACGGCTTCAAAGCAAGCACACTCAAACTTTGAAGAAAGAACATGCTTCGACTCTAATTCTCGCAGAAAGTACTCAATCACTCGGAACCTATGGTTTTATTCTCTCAAGCAAGCATGAGTGAGTATATGACAGAGAAGCACAATTTTTGGTTAGATCTCATGAAAGGAATCAAATACTAAGAATAGAGATACACACATACTTACAAGCACCCATGAATACATACTCAAAGATCAGCTAGGTCTTTCACAAGGTTGTAATGAAAGGCTAAGGCTAGGAGAAATGGAAGAATTGGAAGGAAAAACAAGTAACTTAAGAACATACCAAGGTTGCATTCTTCATTGATCTGCAAGGTATCTTTGATTTAGAATGGCATGGATGCAAACTTGATGGTATGACCTGGCATACACCTTATTTTTCACACTTAGATCATATCAAAACACTTTCTCTTTTATCTTTCTTATTTTCTGATTTGATCTGCTTCTTCTTTAACTTCATTGCATAGATTCACACCAATTTTCTTTCATGTACATGGCAGAAACTTCCTTGCTTCAAACTTCATCTTGGCAAACCTTGGTAGATTCCTAAGCTATAGGGTATGGCTATAATAGGTTAAGTATCTCAGATTGAGATACAAAGGTAGGGAAATGGTGAGGGTGGTAGAAGAAAAAGGCTTGAAGTGTTTGGCTTCAAGAGGGCTGATGGAACACACATATGGAGTACGATGAAAAGAAAGCATATAGAACGGTTAAGCACACATAGCCTAGCATCACTTCAATGAGTTCATTCATGAGTGAGAGCAAGCACATGGTATCTGCAAAAGACAATCATCCTTAGTATTCAATCAAAATGGAACAATGAGATCATTTAGAGTGAATTGAAGAAATAAGTAGGGATGAGAATTAGAAACACTTTAAACCCTCTCAAGAAAGCAAATAGGCTCGATATAGCTCACTAGGGTAGTCTCCACTATTCTCCTTCAAGAATTTGAGCATGGTACTTTAGCCACCAGAATTCTAAGAGCAAAAGCTTTGTGAGTGCGAAAATCTGATATGAAAACCTTAATGGCAGCTCCATAGTATTGATTTAATGACATTCTAAAAAAAAAATTAGTGACCAAAGAAAACAAATTGAAAACCGTCCGCCAATACCCCCAGACCTAAATGAAACATTGTCCTCAATGTTTGAAGCACAGATGATTGAGAACTTGTAAATAATAAGGTGGAAAGGTAAGAAAGGATTTAGAGAAACTCCCCCTTGATGCGATTAGGTCGACCGCTACTAAACACCTTCTTCTTGAACACATGGGTTGCCTCCCAAGAAGCGCCTTAGTTACTGTCTTGGCAAGACATCCAACTGTTTATGATGAATTGGGGGGTTTCAGCTCAATCGCCTCTTTATGCATGGCTAGATAGTTTACCCAGCTTCTTCTTCTTTTCCTTCGCTTCCTTTGTTTTTTCCTTTTCTTTTTCTTCAAGTGTGTAGGGAGTGCAACATTGAACATTATGGTGACCATGGATGGTTCCAATTTGATGGAGGATTTTCCAAGAGGCTCGAGTGGTGGCCCAAAAGATGGTGGGTATGGCTGGAATACTTCTAGGGCAGTTACCACTTCCTGAAACTCCGGTTCAACATGACCTTCCTCTTCTTGTGAAAGGACAACTTCTATAGCATCATTGAACTGTTTCTGCAAGGTCTTGGAAGAAACTTCATCATTCACAACATCAATTGAAAAACAAGTGTCAAGAGAGGTAGAAGGTTGAGATGGAGGATCAAACACTTTAAATTCAGCAGTTTCACCCAATACAGTCATGGAGAGGGTGCCATCTTTCACATTGATGATTGTGTTTGCAGTGGCCATGAATGGCCGGCCTAAGAGAATAGGATCAACACGATCTCCATTTGGGTTGTCCTCCATGTCCATCACTACAAAATCAACAGGGAGAATTAGTGTATTAACTTGAACTAAAATATCTTCTACGATACCTTTTGGATATTTGATAGAATGATCAGCTAGTTCAAGTCGCATTGAAGTCTTCTTCATCCCTTCTAAGCCAAGCTTTTGATAAACTGAATACGGCATTAGATTGATGCTTGCTCCCAAGTCCAACATGGCTCTTCCAACCTTCTTGTCTCCAATGTTAATGGGAATGTCAAAGCTGCCAGGATCTTCTAGTTTTGGTGGAAGCTTCCTTTGCAACACTGCACTTACATTCTTGTTCAGCTTGACTTCTTCATTTGGAGCAAAATTGAGCTTGTGAGTTTTCAAGTTCTTGATGAACTTTCCATATGCAGGAATCTGTTCAATAACATCAAGCAAAGGCAAATTGATATTAACTTTACTCAAAATATCATAAATTTCTTTAAAAGCCTTATCTTGCTTTGCTATCTTAAGACGCCCTGGAAATGGTATTGGTGGAACATATGGAGCGGGTGGCACATATCTATCTTCTTGATGATGTGGGGGCACAAATTTGTCATCCCTCCTATGCAATTGGAATGGATTAGGTCCCTGCGAATCTGAATTGGCCTTAGGAGCAGATTGTTGCCCTTGGGTACCTGTGGTCTCCTCCTCCTCTTCTTCGTCCTCTACAACAACAACATCATTTGAAAGATTGGAATCAACTTTGTTATCAACTATCTTACCTGATCTGAGCACGTGAATGGCCTTGACTTCGTGGTTCTTTGGATTGATCACAGTTTGGCTTGGCCATGTCCCGGGCTCTCTTTGGTTGATCTCAGCAGCTATTTGGCCTATTTGAACTTCCAATTTGGAGATGGCAGCTTGTGTAGTTTGTTGGAAATTAGATTGGTTGATTGCCATTTGCTTCACTATATCCTCCAATGATGATGATTGTTGTGGCATTTGGAATGAAGAGGGATTGGCTTGATTCTGTGTATTCCTCCATGAAAAGTTTGGATGATTCCTCCAACCTGGATTATAACTTTGAGAGTATGGATCATTTCGTGGACCTTGGTTGTAGGAACTTACCAACTTAGCTTGCTCTTGCACAAATTCTGGATATGCAGCCCCAAGTGGACAAGCTATGGTAGCATGATCATGAGCTTCACAGATGCTACATACTTCCTTCGGAGGGTTTCTTGAGTTTAATGCAAGAAGAGCATCTAGCTTTTGTTCTAATTTTGAAATCTGCACACTAGAAGCATCATTAGAACCACTAACAACACGTTTACCTCTTGTATCAGTGTGTTGGGTCTCCATTGCTATCGCCTCAAAGAGTTCATATGTTTCTTGGGGAGTCTTGGTTTTATAAGAACCACCTGCAAAATTGGTGACAATATTACGACTAGAAGGGGTTAGTCCTTTATAAAACATACGCATTTGAAGTTTCAAAGGAATCCCATGATGAGGACATTGATTGAGCAGCGCATTGAATCTCTCCCATGCTTCACAAAACGATTCATCATCTTGTTGTGTAAATGAGAAGATCTTGTCCCTAAGCGTGTCGGTCTTTTGCGTGGAGAAGTATTTCTCCAAGAACTTCTTCTGAATGGCATCCCATGTAGTGAGTGAACCAGGCTTTAAGGAATTGAGCCAATACTTCGCCTTATCCTTCAAAGTATAAGGAAACACTCTCATTCGAAGTTGATCTTCCGTCACAACTGTCAAGGGAAAGAACTCACAGCAATAATAATATCCTTTATATGAGTTAATGGATCTTCATTAGGTAAACCATAAAAGGAAGGCAACATATTAAGATGAGAAGATTTAAGCTCATAGTTTCGAGCTACGGGGGGTAGCAAAATGCTTGAAGGAGATGCTGGAATTATTGGGATATCAAGGTCTCCCATTAACTCATTGGCAGCCATCTCTTCTTCTTCTTGGTCTGAACTTGCTTCAGAATTTGAAAGTGAAGAACCAGGGAGGTCAGTGTGGAGAGCAAGACTTGTGAATGTGGCCAGAGCTTGCTCTTTTGCAGTTGACAACTCTCTTTCTAGTCGATTCTGAATTTCAGAGATCACTCGATTGGGTTGCAACGTTGGTCTTCCTTCCAATGATCTAGAATGTCTAAATGAAGACCTCACTTGATCAATGAATGGTCTTTTAGACATAAACTACCTGAAACAGAAAAAATTGAATTAATTAGAAACACTAAAAGAATAGGGTAACCTTGGGCACATAACCAGGGAAGAACTTTCGTTCAGTCCCCGGCAACGGCGCCAAAATTTTGTTAACTCGCAAGTGTACGGGCCAATTAGTAGTATAGCAAGACAAGTACGAGGTCGTACCCACAAGGACTGAGAAGTTCAAATTAGTTATGTACTTAGATTACCCAATTCTAGAAACAAGAAGTTAAGTCTAAAACAGATTTTAAAGAGAGATTGATTGACTTTGTGAAAACAAATGAAACAAAACGAAATTGCAAACAAAGGCAAAGTAAACAAGTGTATCAAAGAGTGGTTTTGAGGTTGGAAACAGATTTGGAGACTAGGGCATTCGATTCACCATAACAATCTAATTCTAGGTTATAAGGATTCAAGTGACAAGTCTGATTCAGATTCAAAGATTGATTCTAGCTAAAGTATGATTAAGCCATGGTGTTTGATCCTAACCTTGTATTTCCAATTCCCTAATTAAGCCCTTATTGTCGAACTTAAATCAAGCATTAGAAATCCATTAAGCATAGAAGAATGTTTTAAACAACCAAGCATGTATCTAATCCCTATTGACGAATGTCCATACATACTCATCTTATTCATAGTTCAATTGAAACAAAAGCATAAGGTGTCTACTTTAGTTTCAACCAAAATACACAAATCTCAATGGTAGCTAGGCATTCAGATTAGCATATAAGTAGATAGGCATAATGAATAAGAGCATGAATCTTGAATCAAACTTGAAACTTGGAATTTATAAACCCAGAATATTCATGTTAGGTTACATCGAAGCCCTAGTAATGGATTTAGCTACTCATAATGGGAAAGAAACATAAACAGAAATGAGAAAGCATAATGAATGTAACAAGAATAGAAAAACCCTTTTCTGAAGTTCTTGTGGTGTCCAATGCTTCTCCAAGAGCTTCTCCACGCCTAATACTTCTCCAAGCACTTCCCCACGTCTAGAAGAATGTATGAAGGTTAAGGAGGTGATTTGGGATGAGTTTGGGTGAGTGGTGATGGTTGAGAAAGAGGAAATTCGTAGGGAAATGGAGGGCAGGCTTGCAGGGACAGTTTTGGTGATTTGAGGCTGTTTAGAGTGTTGGGAGTGTGTCTGGAGTGTTTGGGGAATTATGGGAGTGTGGAGGATGGTGTTTGGGGAATTATGGGAGTGTGGAGGATGGTGTGAAGGATGTCTGAAGGATCTAAGGATGTGAAAGATGTTCCTTATGGAATGAATGAGAGTGGTATTTATAAGGAGAATGAGAGGAGAATTCTGAATTGATTAATGCCTCCACTAACCACACTAATGAATTAGAAAATCAGTTTCCCTTCTTTTCTGGCTAGTGCAGCTCCCACATGCAGCTAATGGAGAACCCCACCAGAAATCACATCTCATGCTCAGCTCATCATGACCAAGAAACTTCATGGGCTCACGAATTGGGCTTCCCTTAATCAACAGATGACATTGAGCCGTCTATCTTCAAGTTTAGAATGTCATCTTTCCAACCACATATCATTTGGGCCAATCCAAGTTCGGAGGAAGGAGTTAAGGCTGAAACAAATTTCTAACTCAGTCTGCACGTTTTGGACCATTTTGCATATTTGAGCCCTATTGCTACCTAAAGCTCAATTAACTGAATGACAAACATAAAAGAGATCAAAAGCACAAGTTTAACTCAAAAACATAACTAAATCATATGCTAGAAGGGTGCAAAATGATATACAATTATGAACCGATCATGCACATGACTCAAAAGTTTTAACAATAAAAGCTTTATTTTTAGACATTATTCACAATGTGGCAAAGTTCAAAACATAACGTGCTCAAAGTGTAGTAGTGTGATAGCCAAATACAACAAATTCTCCAATCTTAGTTTTCACACAATTTCAAAAATCATACAAAGCACAAATTCAACTTCAAATCTCACCAAAGTTGCCCTCTCACAAATGAATCACTCAGAAGAGGGCTACAATGCATCACTCAGTTATAAACATGAGATTAGAGTTAAACCATAAGGGACTTAACTCGAAATAGAAAGATGAAGAACTTGCATTAATATGATCTCAAGAAGGATGCCAAATACTTAAAAGTAGAAAATGGATGCAATTCAATCACATGACATTTAGAATCAATTTAGGTCTTTATCATAGGTTGTAATGGGGCCAAGGGTGTAAGGTGAGTGAGAAATGAAAGGTATGGATAACACAAAGTCCAAAGAACTCACAATGTAAGAGCATAAAACAATTGTTTCCAAGACTTCGAATCATAACAATGAGGATTTTCTTTTTTCTTTTTTCTTTTTCCAAGACTCCTTATACCTCCATTTATAAGGATTCACACTCCTTTCTTTTAATTGAACAACCACCAATTTATTTTGAGGCCAATAAAGAAACCCAAAAATGAAATTTCATTCAACCACCACTTAATCACAACTTTTCTCTTTTCTTTCACCAATTGTGTGATTTTATTTTATTTATTTATTTTTTTTCGAAATGTAACACCTCTTCCAAAACTTAGTATGAAAAACACATCCCAATACAAGCTCAAAAGTTCCTTAGAAAGGTAAATACTTGTTTTTCAGGCTAAGGTGAGGACATATAATTGGTTTAATGAAAGAAAAGGTTTACATGTAGGCTCAAAATGGTTAACAATGGAAAATCATGCTTAAGCATGCATAAGGTTAGCTTGAAAGGCACAAACAATCCAAAGAGGCCTTAATATCATTTCTCAAATGTCATGTAATCAAATTTGCATAAGAATGAATGATTTTTAAGTGTTCAACCAAATCAATGAATAATGAGATCAAACAACAACTTAGAAGACAAGAAAATAAGAGTATGCGTATAACACTCATGAAATGAAGGACAAGGCTCAAAAACTCACATTATATGGTTATACAAGTTTAATTTATGCTTGATACAATTCTTTGGATTATGCAAATCCTTTAATTGGAAAATTATGAAACAAATGGCAAGTGTAAAGAAGGTTTCGAACATATCATGTTAGAACGATGCCAAAAGTTTTTTATTTTTTTATTTTTTTATTTTTTAATAAAAAAAATCCAATTTTCATTTAAGTCATGCAAACATTTATCACAATCTCATCATATGTGTTCGAAAAGTGACTCAAAATAAAAACAAAGCAAGACTAAAATAAAACAGAAAACCAAAATTTTTTTTTCTTTAATTTTATTTTAAGAAAAACCAAATTTGCTTGCTAAACTCTAATACCCCCAAACCTAGAAATGAACATTGTCCTCAATATTTAAAAATTTGGCACAAGTAATGTCATAACAACAATTGAAAGGTATTAAAGCAAATAAATATCACAAAATACAATAATTAAAATACAACACAAAATAAAATAATTATAAAATAAAAATTGCAAAACAACCAAACGAATAAAATAAAATAAAAAAATATATATATAAATAATAATAAAACGAAACAGTAAACCCTAAACACACAAGCTTACGCAAAATGAGAGCTGCCCACAATTTTTGAAACCCAAACCATCGTTAAACTCGATCCACAATGAAATCCGAAGCCCACACATTTTATTTATTTAAATTGATTTTTTTTTTAAATTTAAAATTTAAAATTTTTAAATTTTTTGTATATTTTTTTACGTGGGAAGTGGATTCTGAAACGGGGGTCCATATGTCATCTCGGCAACGAAGCAAGAGCCACGTGTCGACACATAGAGGGGCTGCAGAGCTCAAGCGCGAAAATTACGGGCCATGAAAAGTCGTGAGAACTTTGTTGAACGCGTTCGTTCAGAAAGGTCACGTCACAACAAATTGGGAACGGTGGAAAGCCAGAAGGCTGTGGAGCTCGCGGAACGAGAGAAAAATTAGAAGCGCTAGGGTTTGACGTCTATAAAAGGAAACTAAGGGAGAAAAAAAATTACAGCCACACGGAAGACAGAAAAGAAAGAAGAAAAGAGAGAGGAAAGAAAAGAAAAAAGAAGAGAGAAGAGAGAAAAAAAAAAGAAAGCAAAAAGAAAATGTCGTCTTCTTTCCCATTTTCGCTCGATCTCAACCTACCCAACCAATTCAGACGTCGAGTCAAGGAGCGGCACCAGTGTGGATGCCCTACTTTGGCTCAGCACGAGGGCCCGTGACAGTAAACGGCACAACACTCCTGGACAACGAAGTTGCCCTTGGAGTCGCAAGGAGTTTAGTGACTCCCAGAGATGCACGAGTGCTCGGGGCAAAGTGTGACAATCGAATCGTGAGTGATGGCATGGCACTGGGCGCGCAAAGCACGACCACTATCGCAACTGTGGGTTATCGCCTAATTGCGAAATCCCGTGAGTTGGAGCTAGTAAGGGCTCAGTTGGCGGCATCGTAGAATTTGGTTCAGGATTGTCAAGGCGTTATAAAGGACTTGAAAAAGGATGGTGGAGTTTAATCGACGTCAGCTAGAAGGATTGCAGGTAGAGAATAAACAGCTATTAACGATGGTAGATTTGTACGCTAAAGACATGCGTACGAAGCTGGAGTCTATTGGGCGACTGGGTAAGCGCAAGCAACCAGAGCACGAGACAAGTGGTGCTCAAGCCAAGAGAGTAGCCATAAGTGCGATCTTTGGGAGCTCAAGTGATGGGCCCCAAGAGGCTGTGCGTGAAGACCCAAAAGATGACGTTTAGAGGGCTAAACTAAAGGTTCCAATTTTGGAATCAGGAAGCGTGCCATGATGATGCTGATGCTGATGAAGATGAAGATGAAGAAGAAGGTTTTTTTTATTTTTATTTTTAATTTTTTAAAAAAATTTATTAAGTTTTTAGTGATGCAGCCTTATTTAAAGTAAATTCTTTTATTTTTTTTATTTTTTAACACTCAGAAAGAAACTAACTAACCACACCACATAAAAATTAAAATAATAATAATAAATAAATAAATAAATCACAGACTATAAAACAACTAAACAGAAAAGAAAACAAAGAAGTTCCAAATTGCAATTTTATTTTCTTTTATTATTTTTTTTTAATTTTTAAAATTATTATTAAGCAAAAATAAAATACCCAAACTTAAATTTTTATTTAAGCTAAACCATTATTGTAAAAAAAAAATTAATAATTTATTTTAAGAACACACAATTATACAAGCAACTCTAGGATGACCAGTTAAGGCCTCAGAAAACACAGCCAGGCATTCCGGGAAGGTTGGAGGGGTCACAATGGTCCCGCTTAAAACCCAAACTTCTTAGACACCGAAGGTGTCGCCTAAAGAACTCTTAGACACTGCATTGACGGATACGCTCACTGGGGTTACCAAAAGTTAGCTCATATGAAAAATCTTTTTAAATTTTTTTTTAAAACTTAAAATTATTATAAAAGAAACAGAAAATTAAAATTACTAAAATAATAACAATACAAGTAAAAGAGAAAGGATTGGATACTCCCCCTTGAAGCGATTAGGTCGAGCATGGATGCATTTGGAGGTCGCTACTCCTCCCACTACTCCATACTTCCTATCCTTATGATTGAAGTTGCCTTCTCTCCCTTTTTATTGAGCTATCCTATATTGCTAAAACAAACATAGAAAACTTGAAAAGGAATTAAAATGATTAGGAATAAAAACTGAATTGAAAAAGGAAGTACAAAAGTAAAACAAGTAGGGAAAGAAAATAGAACCAAACTATGCCGTCAATCCCCGGCAACGGCGCCAAAATTTTGTTAACTCGCAAGTGCACGGGCCATTGGATAGTATAGCATGTGTAAGTACGAGGTCGATCCCACGAGGATTGATGATAGATTGATTCAATTTGATTCCCTGCACAAAATAGAAATGAAAAGAAAATAAATAAAACAAGAAAGAAAGAAAGAAAATAAATTAACTCAAGCAAATTAGTTACCAAGTTCAATTCAGATTCACAGATTGATTCTAGCTAAAGTATGATTAAGCCATGGTGTCTGGTCCTAACCTTGTATTTCTAATTCCCTAATTAGATCCTTGTTGTCGAACCTAAATTAAGCATTAGAAATCCATTAAGCAAAGAAGAATGTTTTAAACAACCAAGCATGTATCTAATCCCTGTTGTCGAATGTCCATACATACTCTTCATATTCATAGTTCAATTCGAATTAATGCATGATGTCTACTCTTAATTAAAACCAAGATAGCTAACATACAAGTTTTAATGGTGATCAATCATTCAAACAAGCATATTAACTTATAAGCATAATGAATAAGAACAAGAACTATAATTGAAACTTGAAAACTTAAGAAAAGAATTTACATTACAATGAAAAATACATTACAACTAAGAAAAACTTAAAGGAAAATTTAGCAAAAGGATTTTGTTACAACAATTGAGAACTAAAAAGGAAAACTAAGAGAATTTGAGGGAGAGAAGGGAGAGGAGCTCTAGAGAGATGTTTGAGAGCTCTCTCCCTTGGGGTGTGTTTGAAGGTTGGCCAAGCCTCCTATTTATAGGAGAAGGAAAGCATCAAACTCACATGCCAATATTCTTCTTGGCTTATTTAATTCCTTCTTTTGACAACAAGTTGTAAGAATGATCATAGCCACCTCAAGTTCACATGGGCATCCATCTCCTTTCATCATTTGGCTAGTTCCCACTTGATTCTTTTGCTTTCTTTATTTCTTTACACAACCCACTTCAATTATGACAAATAAACATGCTTCTTCCCCACTATCAACAATAGCACATACATAGCTAATCATGACCAAGAACTATCAACAATAGCACATGCATAGCTAATCATGACCAAGCAATTGCAGTCTGCTTTTTGGCTCGTTTTGGGCTTGTTCCTCCATTCTGAAAAATCTGGAAAAATATGGATCTTGAAGTTCTTTGAATTATCTTTCAAAGCATATGCAGTCCAGCTCAAGGAAAAATAGGAAAGACCTTCAAATGTGATTTTTGGCCCAGTAACGCAGATGCTGCCGATTTTGACCTTAAGCTGCCAAAACTTGTATAACTTTTTCTAGAAGACTCGGAATCGTGAACCGTAAAATTCTTCAGAAACTAGACTTCCGCATCTTTCCAATGATGTATGGTTCATTATCTGGTTCTTCCTGAGAAAGTACAGTCCAATCCGTGAAGTTGACTGATCTGCAGACACCGTTTTGAGCTAACTTGTCTCCAAAATGCATTTAATGAGTCATAAGCTTATTACACTGAAACAAACACAAAATTTAAAAGCACAAGTTTAACTCAAAAACATAACCAAATCATAAGTTAGAAGGGTACAAAATGATATGTAATTATGCCCCGATCAAGGGCTTTTCCTTATACATTGAAAGATAGAGCAAAGGGTTGGCTAATAACTTTAGCACCTGGTTCACTCACCACTTGGGATGCCGTAGCTAAGAAATTTTTGGAGAAGTTTTTCTCTACTCAAAAGACAACTACTTTGAGAGGGCAAATCTTTAACTTTAAACAAGATGATGGAGAACCTTTCAATGAATGTTGGGAGCATTTCAAGGGACTTTTGCTGCAATGTCCACATCATGGGTTACCTCTTTACTTACAAATGCAAATTTTTTATGATGGACTAACCCAAACATGTCAATCGACTGTTGATAATGCAGCAGGTGGAGCCTTTACGAAAAAAAGTGCTCAAGAGTCATTTAACATTTATGAGATGTTGGGATCAAATGCTCAACACAAAGATACAAGAGGTAAACGAGTTGTAGTGTATGAAATGAGTTCTAATACTGATCTTGCCTTGCAGGTTGCTAGTTTGGAAAAGAAGCTCGATTCTGTGCTCAATATGGTGCCTAAGATAGCTGAGGTGTGTGCCATTTGCAACATACCAGGTCATCCTACTCATCAATGCTCAGCTAGTGAGGCTTATCCCAAATTCGTTCAAGAGCAAGTGAATCTCATGAATTCTTACAATCAGAGGCCAAGGAATGACCCATTCTCTAATACATATAACCCTGGTTGGAGAGATCATCCCAATCTCTCATGGAAGAATAACAATCAATTTCAAAATTTCCAACCAAAGCCTGCCACTAAGCTTGAAGACACAGTCAAAATGCTAGCCAAAAACACCGTTCAATTCCAGCAAACTACCAATAGTACTCTCCAACAACATTCAGCTGCTTTAACCAAAATGGAGACACAATTAGGTCAGATTGCTGATGCTTTGAGTCAAAGAGAACCCGGGAAGTTTCCAAGCCAACCGGTGATAAGTCATTTAAAGAGATTTTTGATATTTCAAGTAAAGTGAATGTTAATTTACCTTTGCTGGATGTCATTAGGAATATGCCAACGTATGGGAAATTTTTCAAGGAGCTAAACACCTATAAGAGGAACTATGGCCACTGCAAAGACTATCATAGATGTGAAAAATGGTCTCCCATAACCGTGCTAGGAGAAACTGTACAATTCAAAGTGTTTGAATCTCTTTCTCACCCTTCCAGTTCAATTGACATAGTGGTAAAAAATGAGCATAAAGAGCTTGTTCGAACAAGACCGGCAGCTAGTTGGCGTGTTTGCACCGATTACCGGAAGTTGAATTCGGACATTAGAAAAGATTTTTTTCCTATGGTGGGAGGAGTTACTTGGTCAACATCATAATATGGTGGGAGGAGTTATTCGGTGAGTTTTGAGTGAAATCGAATCACTAGAACTATGCAATGCACCAACCACTCCATTTATGGTACGAACTTGAAGTGCCCAAATTCTTTGACCAATTTATTTCAGATCGAGCCCAAAACTTGGTCAACATCATAATATGGGGAGAGAGTCATTCGGGGAGTTTTGAGTGAAATCCAATCGCTAGAACTATGCAATGCACAACCACTCCATTTACGGCAAGAAATTCGTACGAACTTGAATTGTCCAATTTCATTGACCAATACATTTCGGATCGAGCCCAAAACACGGCCAACATCATAATATGGTCGAAGGAGTCATTTGGTGAGTTTTGACTGAAATCCAATCACTAGAACGACGCAATGCACCAACCACTCCACTTACGGTTCGAAATTAATACGAACTTGAAGTGTCCAATTTCTTTTACCAATTGATTTCGAATCGAGCCCAAAACTCGGTCAACAACTTAATATGGTGGGAGGAGTCATTTGGTGAGTTTTGAGTGAAATCAAATCACTAGAACTATGCAATTCGCCATCCAGTCTACTGACGGTTTGAAATTAATACGAACTTGAAGTTTCCAATTTCTTTGACCAATTGATTTGGGACGGAGCCCAAAACTTGGCCAACATCATAATATGGTGGGAGGAGTCATTTGGTGAGTTTTGAGTGAAATCCAATCACTAGAACTATGCAATGCACCAACCACTCCATTTATGGTATGAACATCGTACGAACTTGAATTGCCCAATTTCTTTGACCAATTCATTTCGGATGGAGCCAAAAACTTGGTCAACATCATAATATGGTGGGAAGAGTTATTTGGTGAGTTTTGAGTGAAATCCAATCACTAGAAATATTCAATGCACCAACCAATCCATTTATGGCATGAACTTCGTACGAACTTGAAATGCCCAATTTCTTTTACCAATGGATTTCGGATCGAGCCCAAAACATGGTCAACATCATAATATGGTGGGAGGAGTCATTTGGTAAGTTTTGAATGAAATCCAATCACTAGAACTATGAAATGCACAACCAATCCATTTACGACAAGAAATTCGTACGAATTTGAATTGTCCAATTTCATAGACCAATTCATTTGGGATCGAGCCCAAAACTTATTCAACATCATAATAAGGTGGGATGAGTCATTTGGTGAGTTTTGATTGAAATCCAATCACCAGAACGATGCAATGCACCAACCACTCCACTTACGGTTTAAAATTAATACGAACTTGAAGAGTCCATTTTCTTTTACCAATTTATTTCGGATCGAGCCCAAAACTCGGTCAACATCATAATATGGTGGGAGGAGTCATTTGGTGAGTTTTGAGTAAAATGAAATTCAATAGAACTATGCACTGCGCAATCCACTCTACTTACGGTTTGAAATTAATACGAACTTGAATTCTCCAATTTCTTTGACCAATTGATTTCGGATCGAGCACAAAACTTGGTCAACATCATAATATTGTGGGAGAGTCATATGGGGAGTTTTGAGTGAAATCCAATCACTAGAACTATGCAATGCACAACCACTCCATTTACGGCAAGAAATTCGTACAAACTTGAATTGTCCAATTTCATTGACCAATTCATTTCGGATCGAGCCCAAAACATGGTCAACTTCATATTATGGTGGGAGGAGTCATTTGTGAGTTTTCATTGAAATCCAATCCCTAGAACGACGCAATGCACCAACTGATCGGTGCATAATTACATATCATTTTGTACCCTTCTAACTTATGATTTGGTTATGTTTTTGAGTTAAACTTGTGCTTTTAATCTATTTTGTGTTTGTTTCAGTATAATAAGTTTGTGACTCATTTAATGCATTTTGGAGTCAAGTTAGCTCAAAACGGTGTCTGCAGATCAGTCAACTTCACGGATTGGACTCTACTTGCTCAAGAAGAACCAGATAATGAGCCATACGTCATTGGAAAGATACGGAAGTCTATTTTCTGGATCATTTTACAGTTCATGATTCCGAGTCCTCTAGAGGAAGTTATACAAGTTTTGGAAGCTTAAGGTCAAAATCGGCAGGATCTGCGTTACTGGGCCAAACATGACTTTTGAAAACCTTCCTGAATTTTCCTTGAGTTGGGCTGCATATGCTTGGAAAGATAAGACAAAGAGCTTCAAGATCCATATTTTTGTAGATTTTTAGAGTGAAGGAACAAGCCCAAATCGAGCCCACAAGCTGACTGCAATGCATTGTCATGCATGAGCTAATCATTTTAGTGGTGAATTGAGTGGTGTAAGTTGGTGAAGTGAGTGTGATTAATAAATTCAATTGTATAATCAGATTTATACTTCCCCTAGGCCTATAAATAGTGAGTTCTCCAAACATGTAAACACACCCCAAGGGGGGGAGCTCTCAAACATCTCTCTAGAGCTCCTCTCCCTTCTCTCCCTCAAATTCTCTTAGTTTTCTTTTTAGTTCTCAATTGTTTCCTTTAAGTTTTTCTTAGTTGTAATTTATTTTCCATTGTAATGTAATTTCTTTTCTTAAGTTTTCAAGTTTAATTAGTTTTCAAGTTTCAATTATAGTTCTTGTTCTTATTCATTATGCTTATAAGTTAATATGCTTGTTTGAATGATTGATCACCATTAAAACTTGTATGTTAGCTATCTTGGTTTGAATTAAGAGTAGACACCATGCATTAATTCAAATTGAACTATGAATAGGAAGAGTATGTATGGACATTCGACAATAGGGATTAGATACATACTTGGTTGTTTAAAACATTCTTCTATGCTTAATGGATTTCTAATGCTTAATTTAGGTTCGACAACAAGGATCTAATTAGGGAATTAGGAATACAAGGTTAGGACCAAACACCATGGCTTAATCATATTTTAGCTAGAATCAATCCGTGAATCTAAATTGAACTTGGTAACTAATTAGCTTGGGTTAATTTCTTTTCTTTCTTTCTTGTTTTACTTATTTTCTTTTCATTTCTATTTTGTGCAGGGAATCAAATTGAATCAATCTATCATCAATCCTCGTGGGATCGACCTCGTACTTACACAAGCTATGCTATCCAACGCCTCGTGCACTTGCGAGTTAACAAAATTTTGGCGCCGTTGCCGGGGATTGACGGCATAGTTTGGTTCTATTTTCTTTCCCTACTTGTTTTACTTTCCTTTTTCCTTTTCATTTCAGTTTTTGTTCCTAATCATTTTAATTTTGTTTCAAGTTTTTTATGTTTGTTTTAGCAATTTAGGATAGCTCAATAAAAAGGGAGAGAAGGAAACTTCAATCATAAGAATAGGAAGTATGGAGTAGTGGGAGGAGTAGCTAACTCCAAATGCATCCATGCTCGACCTAATCGCTTCAAGGGGGAGTATTCCAATCCTTTCTCTTTTACTTGTATTGTTATTATTTTTGTAATTTTAATTTTCTGTTTCTTTTATAATTTAAAAAAAAAATTTAAAAAGATTTTTCATATGAGCCGACTCTTGGTAACTCCAGTGAGCGTCTCCGTCAATGCAGTGTCTAGGAGTTCTTTAGGCGACACCTTCGGTGTCTAAGAAGTTTGGGTTTTAAGCGGGACCATTGTGACCCCTCCAACCTTCCCGGAACCCCTGGCTGTGTTTTCTGAGGCCCTTAACTGGTCATCCTAGAGTTGCTTGTATAATTGTGTGTTCTTAAAATAAATTTTTTTTAAAAAAAAAAGATTTATTGTTTTTTTGTTTTATTTTAGTCTTGCTTTGTTTTTATTTTGAGTCACTTTCCGAACACATATGATGAGATTGTGATAAATGTTTGCATGATTTAAAATTGGATTTCTTTTTATTTAAAAAAAAAAATTTTAAAAAAAAAATTTAAAACTTTTGGCATCGTTCTAGCATGATATGTTCGAAACCTTCTTTACACTTGCCATTTGTTTCATAATTTTCCAATTAAAAGATTTGCATGATCCAAAGAATTGTATCAAGCATAAATTAAACTTGTATAACCATATAATGTGAGCTTTTGAGCCTTGTGCTTTATTTCATGAGTGTTATACACATACTCTTATTTTCTTGTCATCTAAGTTGTTGTTTGATCTCATTATTCATTGATTTGGTTGAACACTTAAAAGTCATTCATTCATATTCAATTTAATTACATGACATTTAAGAAATGATATTAAGGCCTTCTTTGGATCGTTTGTGCCTTTCAAGCTAACCTTATGCATGCTTAAGCATGATTTTTCCATTGTTAACCATTTTGAGCCTACATGTAAACCTTTTCTTTCATTTAACCAATTATATTTCCTTGCCTTAGCCTGAAAAACAAGTATTTACCTTTTCTAAGGAACTCATGAGCTTTAATTATGATGTGTTTTTCATACTAAGTTTGGGAAGGGGTATTATATATTGAAAAAAATCACCCAATTGGTGGAAGAAAAGAGAATGTTGTGATTGTGGTTAATTGAAAATTCATTTTTGGGTTTCTTTATTGGCCTCAAAATAAATTGGTGGTTGTTCAATTAAAAGAAAGGAGTGTGAATTCTTATAAATGGAGGTATAAGGAGTTTTTAAAATAAAAAAAATCCTCATTGTGATGATTCAAGTCTTGGAAAAAATTGTTTTATGCTCTTACATTATGAGTTCTTTGGACTTTGTGTTATCCATACCTTTCATTTCTCACTCACCTTACACCATTGGCCCCATTACAACCTATGATAAAGACCTAAATTGATCTTAAATGTCATGTGATTGAATTGCATCCATTTTCCTACTTTTAAGTGTTTAGCATCCTTCTTGAGATCATATAATGCAAGTTCTTCATCTTTCTATTGTGAGTTAATTCCCTTGTGGTTTAACTCTAATCTCATGTTTATAACTGAGTGATGCATTGTAGCCCTCTTCTGAGTGATTCATTTGTGAGAGGACAACTTTGGTGAGATTTGAAGTTGAATTTGTGCTTTGTATGATTTTTGAAATTGTGTGAAAACTAAGATTGGAGAATTTGTTGCATTTGGCTATCACACTACTACACTTTGAGCATGTTATGTTTTGAACTTTGCCACATTGTGAATAATGTCTAAAAAGAGCTTTTATTGTTAAAACTTTTGAGTCATGTGCATGAGTCATTTCTTTTCAGAAAATGTTCGGAAATATTTGTTGTTGTATTTGTTTTTGTTTTGTTTTTGTTTTGTTTTTGTTTTCTAACTACTTTGTTTTGTAGAGTCAGTAAAACGTTTGTGGGTATCGTATCTGTTAAACCCTCAGAGACACAACTCCTCCTACTAGGGATGCCTAGAGGTTTAAAGGCTTGTTGCATATGCTCAATGCAATCGAGTTACCTGCGAAAGTGGTCTAATAAATTAATTTATTTATTTATTTTTATCTTTGTTTTCCTTTTGTTTTGCTCGAGGACTAGCAAAATATAGGTTTGGGGGTATTTGATCGGTGCATAATTACATATCATTTTGTACCCTTCTAACTTATGATTTGGTTATGTTTTTGAGTTAAACTTGTGCTTTTAATCTATTTTGTGTTTGTTTCAGTATAATAAGTTTGTGACTCATTTAATGCATTTTGGAGTCAAGTTAGCTCAAAACGGTGTCTGCAGATCAGTCAACTTCACGGATTGGACTCTACTTGCTCAAGAAGAACCAGATAATGAGCCATACGTCATTGGAAAGATACGGAAGTCTATTTTCTGGATCATTTTACAGTTCATGATTCCGAGTCCTCTAGAGGAAGTTATACAAGTTTTGGCAGTTTAAGGTCAAAATCGGCAGGATCTGCGTTACTGGGCCAAACATGACTTTTGAAAACCTTCCTGAATTTTCCTTGAGTTGGGCTGCATATGCTTGGAAAGATAAGACAAAGAGCTTCAAGATCCATATTTTTGTAGATTTTTAGAGTGAAGGAACAAGCCCAAATCGAGCCCACAAGCTGACTGCAATGCATTGTCATGCATGAGCTAATCATTTTAGTGGTGAATTGAGTGGTGTAAGTTGGTGAAGTGAGTGTGATTAATAAATTCAATTGTATAATCAGATTTATACTTCCCCTAGGCCTATAAATAGTGAGTTCTCCAAACATGTAAACACACCCCAAGGGGGGGAGCTCTCAAACATCTCTCTAGAGCTCCTCTCCCTTCTCTCCCTCAAATTCTCTTAGTTTTCTTTTTAGTTCTCAATTGTTTCCTTTAAGTTTTTCTTAGTTGTAATTTATTTTCCATTGTAATGTAATTTCTTTTCTTAAGTTTTCAAGTTTAATTAGTTTTCAAGTTTCAATTATAGTTCTTGTTCTTATTCATTATGCTTATAAGTTAATATGCTTGTTTGAATGATTGATCACCATTAAAACTTGTATGTTAGCTATCTTGGTTTGAATTAAGAGTAGACACCATGCATTAATTCAAATTGAACTATGAATAGGAAGAGTATGTATGGACATTCGACAATAGGGATTAGATACATACTTGGTTGTTTAAAACATTCTTCTATGCTTAATGGATTTCTAATGCTTAATTTAGGTTCGACAACAAGGATCTAATTAGGGAATTAGGAATACAAGGTTAGGACCAAACACCATGGCTTAATCATATTTTAGCTAGAATCAATCCGTGAATCTAAATTGAACTTGGTAACTAATTAGCTTGGGTTAATTTCTTTTCTTTCTTTCTTGTTTTACTTATTTTCTTTTCATTTCTATTTTGTGCAGGGAATCAAATTGAATCAATCTATCATCAATCCTCGTGGGATCGACCTCGTACTTACACAAGCTATGCTATCCAACGCCTCGTGCACTTGCGAGTTAACACCAACCACACCACTTACGGTTCGAAATTAATACGAACTTGAAGTGTCCAATTTCTTTTACCAATTGATTTCGGATCGAGCCGAAAACTTGGTCAACTTCATAATATGGTGGAAGGAGTCATTTGGTGACTTTTGAGTGAAATCTAGTCACTAGAACGATGCAATGCACCAACCACTCCACTTACGGTTCGAAATTAAAACGAACTTGAAGTGTCCAATTTCTTTGACCAATTGATTTTGGATCGAGTCCAAAACTTAGTCAACATCATAATATGGTGGGAGGAGTCATTTGGTGAGTTTTGAGTGAAATCCAATCACTAGAACGATACAATGCACCAACCACTCCACTTACGGTTCAAAATTAATACGAACTTGAATTGGCCAATTTCTTGGACCAATTGATTTCGGATCGAGCGCAAAACTTGGTCAACATCATAATATGGTGGGAGGAGTCATTTGGTGAGTTTTGAGTGAAATCCAATCACTAGAACTATGCAATGCACCAACCAATCCATTTATGGCATGAACTTCGTACGAATTTGAACTGCCCAATTTCTTTGACCAATGGATTTCGGATTGAGCCCAAAAATTGGTCAACATAGTGAGGAGTCATTTGGTAAGTTTTGAGTGAAATCCAATCACTAGAACTATGAAATGCACAACCAATCCATTTACGACAAGAAATTCGTACAAACTTGAATTGTCCAATCTCATAGACCAATTCATTTCGGATCGAGCCCAAAATTTATTCAACATCATAATAAGGTGGGAGGAGTCATTTGGTGAGTTTTGATAGAAATCCAATCACTAGAACGATGCAATGCACCAACCACTCCACTTACGGTTTAAAATTAGTACGAACTTGAAGTGTCCATTTTCTTTTATCAATTGATTTCGGATCGAGCCCAAAACTTGGTCAACATCATAATATGGTGGGAGGAGTCATTTGGTGAGTTTTCAGTGAAATGAAATTCACTAGAACTATGCACTGCGCAATCCACTCTACTTACGGTTTGAAATTAATACGAACTTGAATTCTCCAATTTCTTTGACCAATTGATTTTGGATCGAGCTCAAAACTTGGTCAACATCATAATATGGTGGGAGAGTCATATGGGGAGTTTTGAGTGAAATCCAATCACTAGAACTGTGCACTGCACAACCACTCCATTTAAGGCAAGAAATTCGTACGAACTTGAATTGTCCAATTTCATTAACCAACCCAAAACATGGTGAACTTCATAATATGGTGGGAGGAGTCATTTGGTGAGTTTTGATTGAAATCCAATCCCTAGAATGACGAAATGCACCAACCACTCCACTTACGGTTCGAAATTAATACGAAGTTGAAGTGTCCAATTTCTTTTACCAATTGATTTCGGATAGAGCCCAAAACTTGGTCAACATCATAATATGGTGGAAGGAGTCATTTGGTGAGTTTTGAGTGAAATTAAATCACTAGAACGATGCAATGCACCAACCACTCCACTTACGGTTGGAAATTAATACGAACTCGAAGTGTCCAATTTCTTTGACCAATTGATTTCGGATCGAGTCCAAAACTTAGTCAACACCATAATATGGTGGGAGGAGTCATTTGGTTAGTTTTGAGTGAAATCCAATCACTAGAACGATGCAATGCACCAACCACTCCACTTAAGGTTCAAAATTAATACGAACTTGAATTGTCCAATTTCTTTGACCAATTTATTTCGGATCGAACCCAAAACTTGGTCAACATTATAATACGGTGGGAGGAGTCATTTGGTGAGTTTTGAGTGAAATCCAATCACTAGAACTATCCAATGGACCAACCACTCCATTTATGGCATCAACTTCGTACGAACTTGAAGTGTAAAATTTCTTTGACCAATTGATTTCGGATTGAGACCAAAACTTGGTCAACATCATAATATGGTGGGAGGAGTTATTTGGTGAGTTTTAAGTGAAATCCAATCACTAGAACTACACAATGCACCAACCACTCCATTTGTGGCATGAACTTCGTACGAACTTGAATTGCCAAATTTCTTTGACCAATTCATTTCGGATGGATCCCAAAACATTGTCAACATCATAATATGGTGGGAAGAGTTATTTGTTGAGTTTTGATTGAAATCCAATCACTAGAACTATGCAATGCACCAACCAATCCATTTATGGCATGAACTTCATACGAACTTGAAGTGCCCAATTTCTTTGATAAATTGATTTCGGATCGAGCCCAAAACTTGGTCAACATCAAACTTGAAACTTGGAATTTATAAACCCAGAATATTCATGTTAGGTTACATCGAAGCCCTAGTAATGAATTTAGCTACTCATAATGGGAAGGAAACTTAAACAGAAATGAGAAAGCATAATGAATGTAACAAGAATAGAAATACCCTTTTATGAAGTTCATGTGGTGTCCAATGCTTCTCCAAGAGCTTCTCCACGCCTAATACTTCTCCAAGAACTTCCCCATGTCTAGAAGAATGTATGATGGTTAAGGAGGTGATTTGGGATGAGTTTGGGTGAGTGGTGATGGTTGAGAAAGAAGAAATTCGTAGGGAAATGGAAGGCAGGCTTGTAGGGACAGTTTTGGTGATTTGAGGCTGTTTAGAGTGTTGGGTTGATGTCTGGAGTGTCTAGGGAATTATGGGGGAGTGGAGGATGGTGTGAAGGATGTGTGCTATGGAATGAATGATAGTGGTATTTATAAGGAGAATGAAAGGAGAATTCTGAATTGATTAATGCCTCCACCAACAACACTCATTTCACCAACCACACTAATGCATTAGAAAATCAGTTTCTCTTCTTTTCTGGCTATTGCAGCTCCCACATGCAGCTCATGGATACTTTTCTAGCTTTTGTAGCTCCCACAAGCAGCACATGGATACTTTTTTGGCTTTTGCAGCTCACCCTATGCTCCCACATGCAACTGATGGAGAATCCCACCAGAAATCACATCACATGCATAGCTCATCATGACCAAGCAACTTCATGGGCTCACGAATTGGGCTTCCCTTAAGGAACTGATGACATTGAGCCATCTATCTTCAAGTTTAGAATGTCATCTTTCCAACCACATATCATTTGGGCCAATCCAAGTTCGGAGGAAGGAGTTAAGGCTGAAACAAATTTCTAACTCAGTCTTCACGTTTTTGGACCATTTTGCACATTTGGGCCCCCATTGCTACCTAAAGCTCAATTAACTGAATGACAAACATAAAAGAGATTAAAAGCACAAGTTTAACTCAAAAACATACAAAATGGTATACAATTATGAACCGATCAATAACGCCGTTTTAATTACATTATAGGGCGGTTTTATTTAAAACCGACGTATAACTCAACTTCGCGATTGTATATAAACTCTTTCGACGCCTGACCTAAATTTTTACGTTCTATCTTACCAAGAAAATAGTTCAGTTTTCTATCCAAAAGCGGCGTGTCTGAATCTGGTCATCTTCCTCTCCATCTCGTCGTCGTCTCCAAATGTCCAAGATTACGTCTGAAGCAAACATTCTTTTACCGCCAAAGGGTTTTTCTTTCTCTAATTAATTTTTATTATTTTAAGTTTCTTTGGTCAAATCATTTTAAGTTTTTTATGCAAAATGATTTTGAAATAAAGTGAACGAAAACAAGACTTCGTTTTCACGATATGTTAAGACGTCGTTTTTGTCTTCTTCACGACGTGTTAATTTTCTCATCACGTCGGTTAACTAAAAACTTTCTTTTGCATATATCAAGTTTGTAAAGTATCACCGATGTGGTGTTCAAATTAAAACGACGTAGAAAATAAAAACTCACGTAATAAATATAGTTTACCACCTTGTTAACTAAATATTACGTCCGTTTTTGTTAAATAACCGCCGTTGTTTTATCTTGCAGGTTTTATTACTTTCTAAACATGGTTTCCAATTCTCAAACCAAGGTGGCTCAAGGTTCTAAAGCTCAAAGTAAGGACCTTCCAGTTTCAAGGGCTCAAAGTAAGTCACTTCCTATTTCCGGGGCACAAAGTATGGACCTTCCTGTTCAAATCAAACCCTCGAAGAAGATGAGATTTACTTCGACTGCCGAGAATGACCTTAACTCAACAACGTCATTTTATGAGGAGCCAAAGTTTGCTCGCTGTATCACCACAATGAGCCGTGTTGTGAAAAGGAATATGCATAAGGTTAAACCCGTAGTGGAGTACAATAGAAGGGGCAAACCACATGGCAAGGCTGCTACTGAGATGCAATCGTATATTGGTGTTTTGGCACGCACCAGAGTCCCTCTTGTGGACACGAATTTTAAAAAATTGCCTAAGGATATAAGGGAGCGGCTTTGGGAAACAATTGATAAGGCCTATGCTGTTGGGCAGGGGGCAAGAAAATGGTGCTATCGTCTGCCGCCAAAAAATGGACGGATTTCAAGACTTCCTTAACGAGGAAATTTATCCTTCCATATAAAAATAACAAGGAAATGTTAAGTCGACCCCCTAAGCTATATGAATTCATAGAGCAATCGCAATGGGAGGCCTTTGTAGCTTCAAGGCTAAGCCCAGCATTTGAGGTGGTGCATAAAGAGCAGAAAGAGAGAAGGGAAAAATGCGAGTACAATCATAGGTTGTCTCGGAAAGGGTATGTTGGTTTGGAGGACCAATTGGAAGAAACCATGCCCATTGAAGAAATTGATCGTTCTCTTCTATGGAGGAAGGCTAGGGAAGATAAACAGGGAAACATCCCAGATCCAAAGGTTACAGAGAAAGCCAAAAAAATCGTAAGCCTCTGTCACTCTGTTTTAAATTTTAAAAACAGAGCATTTTAAATTAATTCAGACATTGTTATATTTGTTAGCAACGTGTTAAAACGATTACAACGTCGGTATTTATTTACCGACGTTTTAAAAATGTACAACGTCATTTATTTCAAGGTATCAACGTCTATAGTCTAAACAACGTCGGTTTATATTTTTATTTTAAATGCTTATTTTAAAAGATTAACGATCTATCTTCTTTTACTAACACACACAGACACAAAATCTCTCTTAATATCTCTCTCTTTCTCTTCAATAGATTTATAATCTAATATGCTAAAGAATGTTAACCGCTGATTTGTACGACGGTTTTTCCTTCTACCGACGTTATAAATTATTTCAACGTCGGTATTTTTTACCGCCGTAGTAAATTATATACGACGTCAGGATTTTAAATAAAACGACGTCTTATTTGTTATACAACGTCGGTTTATTTTTAAGTTATTTTTCATTATTTTAAATTTTAACTTCACTCTCTAACATTATCTCTCTCTCTCTCTCTCTCTCTCTTTTAGGATGAATTAAAAAGGCAAGTCTCCGAGGGCACTCTCTCTGTCTCTGGTAGTAATGATATTTTGACTTTGGCATTGGGAACCCCAGAGCATGGTGGGAGAGTTAGAGGTATGGGAGCTGGCGTTTCCCCAAGTCAATTCTTCCAGTTGCCAAAACAGAGCAGAGTAAAGTTTGCTGACAAAATAATACAAACTGTTTTGGAGGCAGTCAGAGAAGAGAACTTGAGGAATGACGCTAAAACATTGGAATTGTTAAAGGCTGAGAGGGAATATTTGTTCAAACAATTCAGCCAACTAATTCCCAATTTTGATCCCAGCATGCTCAAAAGTCCTATTAACCCAATTATACCAATGACCCCAACAATTGCCCCAATTACTGCATTGCCTGAAGATCAAAGCCCTAAAAATCAAATGTCTGACAAAGCAAGCTGCTCGGCTCCGACGAATATGAGACCGATAGATTTGGATGAAGAAAATACCAAGATGAAACAAAAGAAAGATGAAACGGTAAAATCTCTAAAATTTGTGTTTTTTTTGCATTTTAAATTTTAAATATACGTCGTTATTTTAATTTCCCGACGTTGGAATTGTAAAACAACGACGGTAAATATTTACTAACATCTTACGTCGGTTTGCATTTGTTTAACCGCCGTCTAAATGCTTTACTACGCCGGTGTTTTAAGTAACCGTCGTTTGTATTTAAATACCACGACGGTTTATGACATGACCCGACCCAGATTCCACCCCGGAACCCGTGCCGGACCCTGTTGACATGCCCAACATCAACCCATGTCGGGCCCACAAACTAAACTAGTTCCCTCTTCCCGAAACAAAAGTGTAAGGGAACCAGACTTCTGCCGAAAAACGGGTAGAGTCTCCCCTGAAACAGGGACTAACCCAAAATTAACAACCTGCCAAAACACAACAGATAAGAATATCCCAATTGCCAGCATGCATACAACATATACATAACAGGCCTTCGGCCAAACTAATTCAACCCTAATGGGTGATATAGAGCAATTTAAGAGTCAGCGGAAATAGAAATAACAGAATACAAAGTTTAGGGTTCAAGGATGACAATCCTACCCTTCCAACGAAGCTCGAGAAGAGAAGCGCACAGCCGAACAGTAATGAAGCGACGACCTCGGTCTGGGGCGGGCGCAAAACAGAAAGAGTGTGAGTGGACAAAAACAAGGTTTTACATACTTAAATCAAAGTACTAACCCCACCTTTTAAAAACAATGCAGAACATGCATATGAAACCATTTAAATACTTGATTGATTTGAAAACCGTACTATCTTAAAGTACGTGAAAGCAACCCAGTTTAAAATCCCTTTTTCGAACGACTAACCTTTTACCTTTCCCGAGGCATAATCTCCCAGATCACGAACCCATATATTTGTGTAACAGAATTAGGAGAATTAGATAAGCGTGAGTACGAAAGTATCATAAAACTCCATAAACCAAAACAATCTTTAAAATATCAAAGATCACCATCATGCCAAGAAAACCAACTTGACAACAATAAAGAAATCAATTGCAGTTCAAAACATATATATAAATATATATAAATCAGGATTTACAATCCAATAAATAAAACATATCAAGTACTGAAATTCAATCAAGTACTGCAACCGAAACAGGTAAACAGTTTCCCAAACTTCCCCACTCTCACAACCACGTGCTCACAAGCACGACAAGCGAGGAACGATCCTCACCAAAATAAATATGAATACGAAGATACTAACACACACGTATAGGTATAGTATAACCATAACACAAACACAAGTACCAGGGGAAAACAATCGAACAGGGGATCATTTGACTGGACACCGGTACAGTCTCATCGAGACACCGTGCCCAGGGTTGAGCCGTCCAAAGTGGGACTAAACTCACAGGACTATATGGTAAAAACATACCAACCATAACTCCGAAATCTATCCTACGCTCGCAGACTACCCAATCAAAGGTCTACAGCTACACCCCGTTATGGTATGCACCGGATCGAACCATACCAAAATCAAGTAAACGTATCATATCAATCGCCATGCGATCATCAGTATTAGAACAGGGGGAGGTACAATACAAGGTGCTAACTGCTCACACATCAATCGCCACGCGATCACCAGTATATATGTACATATATATATACCTAACCAATCACTATGTACCCAACCCAAAACACCAACATCAGGACGCAAGCGTCCAAAACCCAATGACTAACATATATATCCAAAGTAGTCATAAGCATTGAAATCATAGATTCATGATAAAACCATAATCAAATATACATTCAATCAATGTCAAAACATATTAAAGTCTCAAGTAAAGAAACGTCAAATGGTATGAAAAACCCAATATATAAATATATCAAAATAGTTACATAAGGGACTTCACGTCCCGACACAGGCATGCCAACCCAAAGGTATGGAATTAAAGTATAAAGAACTCATTTGTAAACACATACCGTTAAACCAAACGTATAATCCAAAATATACATATGTATATATATAAATATATATATACATAAAACATAATGATCCTTTAAAATACAATAACTCAAAGTCCAATTCCATATACATATACGTCCGGACGTTTAAACGTCCCCAAAACCCCATATTCAAAATATCTAGTCAAAGTATACATATATATATATATAAATACATATATATATATATATATATATATATATATATATATATATATATATATAAATACATATATATATATATATATAAATATATATATATATATATATAAAGAGTATAGACAACCTTTTCTTAAAGTAGATATACATATATATATATATTCAAAGTAAAGATATGTATATGTATATATATATATATATATATATATAACCAAAGTACACATATTCCAATGTTTAAAAGGATGTTTCAATCATGTAAGACCGCTAAGAGTTTGACTTGGGATGCTAATAGAAAATCAATTGACGGTCATATGTCTCATCCAACGGATTCCCCATCTTGGAAACTTGTTGATAATAAATGGCCCGAATTTGGTCAAGAGCCGAGAAACTTGAGATTGGCGCTCTCTTCTGATGGATTCAATCCCCACAGTTCATTAAGTAGCAGATACAGTACATGGCTAGTTATCTTAGTTACATATCTCCCACCATGGCTATGCATGAAACGAAAGTTCATGATGTTGACCTTATTGATTTCTGGTCCTAAACAACCCGAAAATGATATAGACGTCTACCTAGAGCCTTTGATTGATGATTTAAAATCTTTGTGGGATGGGATTAGAGGAGTGTATGATGCACACATAGGAGAATACTTTACACTAAGAGGTGTATTACTGTGGACAATTAATGATTTTCCTGCCTATGGAAACTTATCTGGTTGTGTCGTTAAATGATATAAAGCTTGTCCAATATGCGGCGATGATACACCTAGTCACAGGTTGAAACATGGCCACCAAATTTGTTACATCGGGCATAGAAAATGGTTACCAACATATCATCCATATCGGAGGTAGCGCGCAGCTTTTAATGGGAAACATGAATATGACACGGCTCCCGAGCCATTAACCTGAGAACAAGTGCTGCTGATGGTTGAAGGTATTAAGTGGGGCTCGAAAAAAGGGGGAGGTGGAGGTGAAAATGATGGTGACAGAGTTTGTTGGAAGAAGAGATCAAAATTCTTTGATCTCGAGTATTGGAAATACCTTCCTGTGAGGCATGCCCTGGATGTTATGCACATTGAGAAGAATGTTTGCGATAGTATCATTGGCACGCTGTTGGAGATTCCTGGAAAAAATAAAGATGAGATTGTTGCTCGGTTAGATTTATTAAACATGGGGGTCAAAACTGATTTGCAACCCGAGTATGGAGAAAGACGTGCTCGCTTACCTCCAGGGCCTTGGAATTTGTCAAGAGCAGAAAAGAGAGCGGTTTGGAATTCTTTCTATGGTATGAAGGTCCCTGAAGGTTAATAAAAAATCTTGTATCTTTACAAGATTCAAGACTTCTTGCCCTTAAATCACATGATTGTCATACCTTGATGCAACATTTGCTCCCTGTGGCAATTCATTCTGTTTTGGA
Source organism: Prunus padus (assembly GCA_024362665.1). Lineage (NCBI taxonomy): Eukaryota > Viridiplantae > Streptophyta > Magnoliopsida > Rosales > Rosaceae > Prunus > Prunus padus. The sequence continues at coordinate 1,596,459 of JANFAM010000003.1, read as the reverse complement.
GAAGCCTGCAAGGTATGCAATAACTCGATTGTGTTTCTTCTTCAATGCTATATGTGCAAAGACGGTAGATGTTTCCAAGCTAGATAAATTGGAAGATGTAGTAGTTACTCTGTGTTTGCTTGAGAAATACTTTCCCCCTTCATTCTTTGATATCATGGTTCATCTAGTAGTACATCTTGTCAGAGAAGTTCGTCTATGTGGGCCAGTTTATTTTAGATGGATGTATCCGTTCAAAAGATATATGAAAGTGCTAAAGGGGTATGTTCAGAACCGTACTCATCCCGAAGGTTGCATTGCTGAGCGGTATATAGCTGAAGAATCTGTAGAGTTTTGCACCGAGCATTTGTCTGATGTTATTACAGTTGGAGTGCCATCAAGACAGAAGATGAGACTTTCAAAGCCATTATCAGGTTGCACAGTGAGCTTAGTTGATCAAGACTTGTTGAACCAGGCACATCTATATGTCTTGGAGAATACGGAGGAAGTCCAACCCTATATCGAGTATGAGTTTAAGTAGCCATTTTAAATTATTGATCCTTATGTTTATCTTATTTACAAGGGACCGTAATGCTTGAATTTTTGGTGTCATGTAGGGAACATATGCTCCACATCAAGACCACTTGTAGTTGACGAACTTGGATTTACCCTTGTAGATCTGAGTAAAATTGGACATAGGAATGACCAATTTGTTATGGCTTCTCAAGTCAAACAAGTATTTTTTGTTGACGACCCAATGCATCATGGTTGGTCGGTAGTGTTATCAATGCCTAATAGAGAATATAATGATGTTATTGGTGATGATGTGCTAGGTGATGTTAGAATTGAGTGTGAGCCTTTTACTAGAGGGATACCCAATGTTGACACATTTGATGACCTAGTGGGTGAGTTTGGGAATGAAAATATTAGAGATGGGTGTGAAGATATATGGATTGATTGATTTTTGTAATGTATGACATTAGCTATGTAGTTAGTTGTATGACATTAATTTTGTAATAAATTGTAATGTTTGACATTATATTTACAATTTTTCATTATGCAGATTTTGGGTTCAAGCAGTAAAAGACGGCCAGTATTAAAAATACTGGGTTCAAGCAGTAAAAATCTGACGGTCCAGTTAACAAATAAAAAAACAAGCGTCTAAATCATAAACAACGTCGTATTTCAGCAAGCGGCGTGGAATGACAATGTAAACCTCAGTAGATTGCCATTTGAATTTGAAAAACACGACGGTTAATCAAAATGTAAAGCCATACAAACAACAACGACGGTGAAGTTCAGAAGCTAATAATAAAAATTCACGTCGGAGTATTAAAAAAAGCGACATTTCAAAATAAAAAATACGACGGTAAAGTTAAAAATCCGACGTCTGAAAGGACAACAACGGCCTAAATAATTGATGTGGAAGCTCTTCTAAACGACGGTAAAACAATAATTAATGTCGTCTCAAATATTACAGACGACGGTTTTTATATGAAAACCGAAGTTTAAGAAAGAAACCACGGCCGTATAAATATTCTTTCGGACGTAGTAATAATTAACAACGGCGGGGATCAACACTAACTGACGGTAGTATTGTACTCACCACGGTGGTTTAATTTAGATAGTTGACGTTAAATGAATTATCAACGTCGGTTTCATTATATTAACTGCCGTAAAATATGTTATAAAGGTCATTAAATTAATTATTTAGGAAGTGGTAAATGTTTTTTACGTCGGTGAAGTTTGATTAAGGACATGTAATTGGCTTTATACGTCTTTATTATTCTAGAAGCGACGTATAATGTACAAGAAATTTTCCATTCTTCTGTTTTTGTAGTAATTAGACGTTGGTATCGTTGACTTTTTGCCGTGGTTAATCTATCTGACTGCGCTAACAATGGAATTTTGGACTTGTAAAGCCTTTGAGACGTCACTAATTTATGAAAGCGTCGTCTAAGGTTATCGATTTTGCCTTATAAAGGATCTTTTATTGTTAGTAGACGTCGGTTGTGTTAATATAAATGACGTAGTATTTATTAGAAACGTCGTTAAATTAATTATTTGGGAAGTGGTAAATGTTTTTTACATCGGTGAAGTTTGATTAAGGGACATGTAATTGGCTTTATACGTCGCTATTATTCTAGAAGCGACGTATAATGTACGAGAAATTTTCCTTTCCGTGTTTTTGTAGTATTAGACGTCGGTATCGTTGACTATTTGCCGTGGTTCATTTATCTGACGGCGGTAACAATGGAATTTTGGACTTATAAAGCATTTGAGACGTCACTAATTTTATGAAAGCGTCATCTAAAGCTGTCGATTTTCAATTTTATGAAGATTTTATTGTTATTAGACGTCGGTGTTGTTATTATAAATGACGTAGTTATTAGACCATGTCCTGGGCTCGGTGTTGTTATTATGCATAATAGATGTTGGTCGATTTCACGGCGGTTTTAAATCACCCTAGACGGCGGTGGATTCTCATCGTCTATTTCGATATTTGTAGTAGTGCAACCACTAGAACTATGCAATGCACCATCCACTCCACTTACGGTTCGAAATTAAAACGAACTTGAAGTGTCCAATTTCTTTGACCAATTTATTTAGGATCGACCCCAAAACATGGTCAACATCATAATATGGTGGGACGAGTCATTTGGTGAGTTTTTAGTAAAATCTAATCGATAGAACTATGCAATACACCAACCAATCCATTTACGGCGCGAACTATGTACATACTTGAATTGTCCAATTTCTTTGACCAATTCTTTTTGGTGAACTATGTACATAATATGGTGAGAGGAGTCATTTGGTGAGTTTTGGATGAAATCCAATCACTAGAACTATGCAATGTACCAACCACTGCACTTATGGTTCAAAATTAATACGAACTTGACCAATTGCTTTGACCAATTGATTTCGGATCGAGCCCAAAACTTGGTAAACAACGAATTATGGTGGGAGGAGTCATTTGGTGAGTTTTGAGTGAAATCCAATCACTAGAACTATGCAATGCACAACCACACCATTTACGGCACGAACTTCGTACGAACTTGAAGTTTCCAATTTCTTTGAGCAATTGATTTCGGATCGAGCCCAGAACATGGTCAACATCATAAAATGGTGGGAGGAGTCATTTGGTGAATTTTGAGTTAAATCCAATCACTAGAACTTTGCAATGCTCCAACCACTCCATTTACGACACGAACTTCGTATGAACTTGAAGTGTCCAATTTCTTTGACCAATTGATTTCGGATGAGGCCCAAAACTTGGTCAACATCATAATATGGTGGGAGGTGTCATTTGGTGAGTTTTGAGTGAAATCAAATCATTAGAATTATGCAATTCACCATCCACTCCACTTACGGTTCGAAATTAATACGAACTTGAAGTGTCCAATTTCATTGACCAATTGATTTTCGATAAAGCCCAAAACTCGGTCATCATCATAATATGGTGGGAGGAGTCATTTGGTGAGTTTTGAGTGAAATCCAATCACTAGAGCTTTGCAATGCCCAACCACGCCATTTATGGCACGAACTTCGTACGAACTTGAGTTGTCCAATTTCTTTGACCAATCCATTTCGGATTTAGCCCAAAACTTGGTCAACATCATAATATGGTGGGAGGAGTCATTTGGTGAGTTTTGAGTGAAATCCAATAACAAGTACTATGCAATGCACAAACCACTGCACTTACGGTTCGAACTTAATACGAACTTGAAGTGTGAAATTTCTTTGACCAATTGATTTCGGATAAAGCCCAAAACTTGGTCAACATCATGATATGGTGGGAGGAGTTATTTGGTGAGTTTTGAGTGAAATCCAATCACAAGAACTATGTAATGCACCAACCACTCCATTTATGGCACGAACTTCGTACAAACTTGACGTGCCCAATTTCTTTTACCTATTGATTTCTGATCGAGCCCAAAACTTGGTCAACATCACAATACTGTGGGAGTAGTCATTTGTTGAGTTTTGAGTGTAATCCAATCACTAGAACTATTATTGTCCAATTGCTTTGACCAATTGATTTCGGATAGAGCCCAAAACTTGGTCAACATCATAATATGGTGAGAGGAGTCATTTGGTGAGTTTTGAGTGAAATCCAATCACAAGAACTATGCAATGCACGAACCACTACACTTACGGTTCGAACTTAATACAAACTTGAAGTGTTCAATTTCTTTGACCAATTGATTTCGGATCGAGCCGAAAACTTGGTCAACAGCATAATATGGTGGGTGGAGTCATTTGGTGAGTTTTGAGTGAAATCCAAGCACGAGAACTTTGAAATGCACCAACCACTCCATTTACGGCACGAATTTCGTACGAACTTGAAGTGCCCAATTTCTTGGACCAATTCATTTTGGATCGAGCCCAAAACTTGGTCAACATCATAATATGGTGGGAGGAGTCATTTGGTGAGTTTCGATTGAAATCCAATCACTAGAACGATGCAACGCACCAACCACTATGCTTACGGTTCGAAATTAACACGAACTTGAACTGTGAAATTTCTTTGACCAGTTGATTTCGGATCAAGCCCAATCTTAGTCAACATCATAATATGGCGGGAGGAGTTATTTGGTAAGTTTTGAGTGAAATCCGATCACAAGAACTATGTAATGCACCAACCACTCCATTTATGGCACGAACTTCGTACGAACTTGAAGTGCCCAATTAATACGAACTTGAATTGTCCAATTAATTTGACCAATTGATTTCGGATCGAGCCCAAAACTTGATCAACAACGTATTCTGGTGGGAGGAGTCATTTGGTTTGTTTTGAGTGAAATCTAATCACTAGAACTATGCAATGCACAACCACTCCATTTACAGCACGAACTTCGTACGAACTTGAAGTTTCTAATTTCTTTGAGCAATTGATTTTGGATCGAGCCCAGAACATGTCAACATCATAAAATGGTGGGAGGAGTCATTTGGTGAGTTTTGTGTGAAATCTAATTACTAGAACTTTGCAATGCTCCAACCACTCCATTTACGGCACGAACTTCGTACGAACTTGAATTGTTCAATTTCTTGGACCAATTCATTTTGGATCGAGCCCAAAACTTGGTCAACATCATAATATGGTGGGAGGGGTCATTTGGTGAGTTTTGATTGAAATCCAACCACTAGAACGATGCAATGCACCAACCACTATGCTTACGGTTCGAAATTAATACAAACTTGAAGTGTGAAATTTCTTTGACCAGTTGATTTCGGATCAAGCCCAAAACTTGGTCAACACCATAATATGGTGGGAGCAGTTATTTGGTGAGTTTTGACTGGAATCCAATCAATAGAACTATGGAATGCACCAACCACTCAATTTATGCCACTAACTTCGTACGAACTTGAATTATCCAATTTCTTTGACCAATTCATTTCAGATCGAGCCCAAAACTTGGTCAACATCATAATATGGTGGGAGGAGTCATTTGGTGAGTTTTGAGTTAAATCCAATCTCTAGAACTGTGCAATGCACCAACCACTCCACTTACGGTTCGAAATTAATACGAACTTGAAGTGTCCAATTTCTTTGACGAATTGATTTCAAATCGAGCCCAAAACTTGGTCAACGTGGGAGGAGTCATTTAGTGTGTTTTGAGTGAAATCCATTCACTAGAACTATGGAATGGACCAACCACTCCATTTGTGCCATGAACTTCGTACGAAATTAAATTGTCCAATGTCTTTGACAAATTCATTTCGCATCGAGTCCATAACTTGGTCAACGTCATAATACGGGGGGAGGAGCCATTTCGTTAGTTTTTAGTGAAATCCAATTACTTGAACTATGCAATGCATCAACCACTCCATTTACGGCACGAACTTCGTACGAATATGAAGTATCCAACTTCTTTGACCAATTGATTTCGGATCGAGCCCGAAACTTGGTCAACATCATAATAAGGTGGGAGGAGTCATTTGGTGTGTTTTGAGTGAAATCCCATCACTAGAACTACGCAATGCACCAACCACTCCAATTTCTTTGACAAATTCATTTCGCATCGAGCCCAGAACATGGATGACATCATAATATGGAGGGAGAAGTCATTTGGTGAGTTTTGATTGAAATCAAAACACTAGAACTATACAATGCACCAAGAACACCACTTATGGCAAGAACTTCGTATGAACTTCAATTGTCCAACTTCTTTGACCAATTGATTTCGGATCGAGCCCAAAACTTGGTCAACATCGTAATATGTTGTAGGAGTCATTTGGTGAGTTTTGAGTGAAATCCATTCACTAGAACTACGCAATGCACCAACCACTCCATTTGTGGCACGAACTTCGTACGAAATTGAATTGTCCAATTTCTTTGGCCAATTCATTTCAGATCGAGCCCGAAACTTGGTCAACATCATAATAAGGTGGAGGAGTCATTTGCTGAGTCTTGAGTGAAATGCAATGACTAGAACTATACAATGCACCAAGAACACCATTTATGGCAAGAACTTCGTATGAATTAGAACTGTCCAATTTCTTTGACCAATTGATTTCGGATCTTGCCTAAAACTTGGTCAACATCATAATATGGTGGGAGGAGTCATTTGGTGATTTTTGAGTGAAATCCAATCACAAGAACTATGCAATGCACAACCACTCCATTTACGGCACAAATTTCGTACGAACTTTAATTGTCTAATTTCTTCGACCAATCCATTTCGGATCGAGCCCAAAACTTGGTCAACATCATAATATGGTGAGAGGAATCATTTGGTGAGTTTTGACTGAAATCCATCACTAGAACTATGCAATGCACCAACCACTACACTTACGGTTCAAAATTAATACGAACTTGGTCAACATCATAATATGGCGGGAGGAGTCATTTGTGTTGTTTTGAGTGAAATCCAATCACTAGAGCTATGTAATGTACAGCCACTCCATTTACGACAGGAACTTCGTACAAACTGGAATTGTCCAATTTCTTTGACCAATCCATTTTGGATCGAGCCCAAAACTTGATCAACATCATAATATGGTAGGAGGAATCATTTGGTGAGTTTTGAGGGAAATCCAATCACTCAAACTATGCAATGCACAACCACTCCATTTACGGCAAGAACTTCGTACGAACTTGAATTGTCCAATTTCTTTTACCAATTAATTTCGGACCGAGCCCAAAACTTGGTCAACATCATAATATGGTGGGAGGACTCATTTCGTGAGTTTTGAGCGAAATCCAATCACTAGAACTATACAATGCTCCAACCACATCACTTATGTTTCGAAATTAATACGAACTTTAAGTGTCCGATTTCTTTGACCAACCCATTTCGGATCGAGCCCAAAACTTGGTCAACATCATAATATGGTGAGAGGAGTCATTTGGTGAGTTTTGAGTGAAATCCATCACTAGAACTATGCAATGCACCAACCACTACACTTACGGTTTAAAATTAATACGAACTTGGTCAACATCATATTATTGTTGGAGGAGACATTTGGTGAGTTTTGAGTGAAATCCAATCTCTAGAACTATGCAACGCACAACCTCTCCATTTACGGCACAAACTTCGTAAGAACTTGAATTTCCAATTTCTTTGATCAATCCATTTCAGATCGAGCCAAAAACTTGGTCAACATCATAACATGGTGGGAGGAGTCATTTAGTGAGTTTTGAGAGAAATCCAATGACTAGAACTATGCAATGCAAAACCACTCCATTTACGGCACGAACTTCGTCCGAACTTTAATTGTCCAATTTCTTTGACCAATTCTTTTCAGATCGAGCCCAAAACTTGGTCAACATCATAATGTGGTGGGAGGAGTCATTTCGTGAGTTTTGAGTGAAATCCAATCACTAGAACAATGAAATGCATAACGACTCCATTTACGGCACGAACTTGAAGTGTCCAATTTCTTTGACCAAATAATTTCGGACTGAGCCCAAAACTTGGTCAACATCATAATATGCTGGGAGGAGTCATTTGGTAACTTTTTAGTGAAATCCAGTCGCTAGAACTATGCAATGCACCAACCACTCCACTTACGGTTTGAAATCAATACGAACTTTAAGTGTTCGATTTCTTTGACCAACTAATTTGTGATCGAGCCCAATACTGGGTCAACATCATAATATGGTGGGAGGAATCATTTGGAGAGTTTTGAGTGAAATCCAATCACATCAACTATGCAACGCACATCCACTCCAATTACGACACGAACTTCGTACGAACATGAATTGTCCAATTCCTTTGACCAATTCATTTCGGATCTTACCCAAAACTGGGTCAACAACATAATATGGTGGGAGGAGTCATTTCGTGAGTCTTGAGTGAAATCCAATCACTAGAACTATACAATACACCAACCACTCCACTTACAGTTCGAAATTAACAAGAACTTGAAGTGCTCGATTTCTTTTACCAATCCATTTCGGATCGAGCCCAAAACTTGGTCAACATCATAATACGGCGGGAGGAGTAATTTGGTGTGTTTTGAGTAAAATCCAATCACTAGAACTATGCAATGCACCAACCACTCCACTTGCGGTTCGAAATTAATACGAACTTGAAGTGTCCGATTTCTTTTACCAATCTATTTCGGATCGAGCCCAAAACTTGGTCAACATCTTAATATGGTGGGAGGAGTCATTTGGTGAGTTTTGAGTGTAATCCAATCACTTGAACTGTGCAATGCGCCAACCACTACCTTTACGGCTCGAACTTCGTACGAACATGAAGTGTCCAATTTCCTTCACCAATTGATTTCGGATCTGGCCCAAAACTTGGTCAACATCATAATATGTTGAGAGGAGTCATTTGGGAAGTTTTGAGTGAAATCCAATCACAAGAACTATGCAATGCACAACCACTCCATTTACGGCACGAACTTTGTACGAACTTGAATTGTCCAATTTCTTCCACCAATTCATTTCGGATCGAGGCCAAAACTTGGTCAACATAACAATATGGTGGGAGGAGCCATTTCGCGAATTTTGAGTGAAGTCCAATCACTACAACTATGCAATGCACCAACCACTCCTGTTACGGTTCAAAATTAATACGAATTTAAAATGTTCAATTTCTTTTACCAATTGATTTTGGATCTTGCTTAACACTTGATCAACAACATAATATGGTGGGAGGAGTCATTTGGTGATTTTTGAGTGAAATCCAATCGCTAGAACTATGCAATGCACAACCACTCCATTTACGGCACAAATTTCGTACTAACTTTAATTGTCTAATTTGATCGACCAATCCATTTCGGATCGAGCCCAAAACTTGGTCAACATCATAATATGGTGAGCGGAGTCATTTGGTGAGTTTTCACTGAAATCCAATCACTAGAACTATGCAATGCACCAACCACTCCACTTACGGTTCGAAATTAATACGAACTTGAAGTGTCTGATTTCTTTGACCAATCCATTTCGGATCAAGCCCAAAACTCGGTCAACATCATAATATGTCGGGAGGAGTCATTTGTGGAGTTTTGAGTGAAATCCAATCACTAGAGCTATGTAATGTACAGCCAGTCCATTTACGACAGGAACGTCATACAAACTGGAATTGTCCAATTTCTTTGACCAATCCATTTTGGATCGAGCCCAAAACTTGATCAACATCATAATATGGTAGGAGGACTCATTTGGGGAGTTTTGAGTGAAATCCAATCACTAAAACCATCCAATGCACAACCACTCCATTTACAGCACGAACTTCGTACGAACTTGAATTGTCCAATTTCTTTGACCGATCCATTTCGGATCGAGCTCAAAACTTGGTCAACATCAGAATATGGTGGGAGGAGTCATTTGGTGAGTTTTGAGTGAAATCAAATTACTAGAACTATGCAATGCACTACCACTCCACTTACGGCACGAACTTCATACGAACTTTAATTATCCAATTTCTTTGACCAATCCATTTCGGATTGAGCCCAAAACTTGGTCAACATCATAAAATGGTGGGACGAGTCATTTGGTGAGTTTTGAGGGAAATCCAATGTGTAGAACTATGCAATGCACCAACCACTCCACTTACGGTTCGAAATTAATACGAACTTGAAGTGTCCGATTTCTCAGACCAATCCATTTCGAATCGAGCCCAAAATTCGGTCAACTTCATAATGTGGTAGGAGGAGTCATTTGGGGAGTTTTGAGTGAAATTGAATCACTAGAGCTATGTAATGTACTGCCACTCCATTTACGACAGGAACTTCTTACAAACTTGAATTGTCCAATTTCTTTTTGACCAATCCATTTCAGAACGAGCCCAAAACTTGGTCAACATCATAATATGGTGGGAGGAGTCATTTGGTGAGTTTTGAGTGAAATCCAATCACTAGAACTATGCAATGCACCAACCACTCCACTTGCGGTTCAAAATTAATACGAACTTGAAGTGTTCGATTTCTTTGACCAATCCATTTCGGATCGAGCAAAGAACTCGAGCAACATCATAATATGGCGGGAGGAGTCATTTGTGGAGTTTTGAGTGAAATCCAATCATTAGAGCTATGTAATGTGCAACCACTCCATTTACGACAGGAACTTCGTACAAACTTGAATTGTCCAATTTCTTTGACCAATGCATTTCGGATCGAGCCTAAAACTTGGTCAACATCATAATATGGTAGGAGGAGTCATTTGATGAGTTTTGAGTGAAATCCAATCACTAGAACTATGCAATGCACAACCAGTCCATTTACGCCAAGAACTTCGTACGAACTTGAATCGTCCAATTTCTTTGACCAATCCATTTTGGAACGAGCCCAAAACATGGTCAACATCATAATATTGTGGGAGGAGTCATTTGGTGAGTTTTGAGCGAAATCCAATCACTAGAACTACGCAATGCACAACCAATCCATTTATGGCACAAACTTCGTACGAACTTGAAGTGTCCAGTTTCTTTAACGAATTAATTTTGGACCGAGCCCAAAACTTGGTCAACATCATAATATGGTGGGAGGACTCATTTCGTGAGTTTTGACTGAAATCCAGTCACTAGAACAATGCAATGCACCAACCACTCCACTTTCGTTTCGAAATTAATACGAACTTTAAGTGTCCGATTTGTTTGACCAACCCATTTCGGATCGAGCCCAAAACTTGGTCAACATCATAATATGGTGGGAGAACTCATTTCGTGAGTTTTGACTGAAATCCAATCACTAGAACAATGCAATGCACCAACCACTCCACTTACATTTCGAAATTAATACGAACTTCAAGTATCCGATTTCTTTGACCAACCCATTTCGGATCGATCCCAAAACTTGGTCAACATCATAATATGGTGGGAGGAGTCATTTGGTGAGTCTTGAGTGAAATCCAATCACTATAACTATGCAATGCACCAACCACTGCACATACGGTTCAAAATTAAGACGAACTTGAAGTGTCCTATTTCTTTCACCAATCCATTTCCGATCGAGCCCAAAACTTGGTCAGCAACATAATATGGTGGGAGGAGTCATTTGGGGATTTTCGAGTGAAATCAAATCTCTAGAACTATGCAATGCACAACCACTCCATTTACGGCACGAACTTCGTACGAACTTGAATTTCCAATTTCTTTGACCAATCCATTTCAGATCGAGCCCAGAACTTGGTTAACATCATAACATGGTGGGAGGAGTCATTTAGTGAGTTTTAAGAGAAATCCAATGACTAGAACTATGCAATGCACAACCACTCCATTTACGGCACGAACTTCGTACAAACTTGAATCATCCAATTTCTTTGACCAATTCATTTCAGATCGAGCCCAAAACATGGTCAACATCATAATGTGGTGGGAGGAGTCGTTTCATGAGTTTTGAGTGAAATCCAATCACTAGAACAATGAAATGCACAACCACTCCATTTACGGCATGAACATCGTACGAACTTGAAGTGTCCAAAGTCTTTGACCAATTGATTTCGGACTGAGCCCAACACTTGGTCAACATCATAATATGATAGGAGGAGTCATTTGGTGAGTTTTTAGTGAAATCCAATCACTAGAACTATGCAATGCACCAATCACTCCACTTGCGGTTTGAAATGAATACAAACTTTAAGTGTTCGATTTTTTTGACCAACCCATTTCGGATCGAGCCCAATACTGGGTCAACATCATAATATGGTGGGAGGAGTCATTTGGAGAGTTTTGAGTGAAATTTAATCACATCAACTATGCAACGCACATCCACTCCATTTACGGCACGAACTTCGTACGAAGATGAATTGTCCAATTACTTTGACCAAAACTGGGTCAACATCATAATATGGTGGGAGGAGTCATTTGGTGAGTCTTGAGTGAAATCCAATCACTAGAACTATGCAATGCATCAACCACTGCTCTTACAGTTCGAAATTAATACGAACTTGAAGTGTCCGATTTCTTTTACCAATCCATTTCGGACCGAGCCCAAAACTTGGTCAACATCATAATATGGCGGGAGGAGTCATTTGGTGAGTTTTGAGTAAAATCCAATCACTAGAACTATGCAATGCACCAACCACTCCACTTACGGTTCGAAATTAATACGAACTTGGAGTGTCCGATTTCTTTTACCAATCCATTTCTGATCGAGCCCAAAACTTGGCCAACATCTTAATATGGTGGGAGGATTCATTTGGTGAGTTTTGAGTGTAATCCAATCACTTCAATTGTGCAATACTCCAACCACTCCCTTTACGCCACGAATTTCGTACGAACTTGAAGTGTCCAATTTCCTTGACCAATTGATTTCAGATCTAGCCCAAAACTTGGTCAACATCATAATATGGTGAGAGGAGTCATTTGGTAAGTTTTGAGTGAAATCCAATCACTAGAACTATGCAATGCCCCAACCACTCCATTTACTGCACGAACCTCGTACAAACTTGAATTGTACAATTTCTTCGACCAATCCATTTCGTATCGAGCCCAAAACTTGGTCAACATCATAATATGGTGAGAGGAGTCATTTGGTGAGTTTTGAGTGATATCCAATCACTAGAACTATGCAATGCACAACCACTCCATTTACGACGAACTTCGTACGAACTGGAATTGGCCAATTTCTTTGACCAATTGATTTGGACCGAGCCCAAAACTTGGTCAACCAACCCCTCCACTTGAGGTACGAACTTCGTACGAACTTGAAGTGTCCAATTTCTTTGACCGATCCATTTCGGATCGAGCCCAAAACTTGGTCAACATCATAATATGGTGGGAGGAGTCTTTTGGTGAGTTTTGAGTGATATCCAATCACTAGAACTATGCGATGCACAACAACTCCATTTACGGCACGAACTTCGTACGAACTTGAATTGTCTAATTTCTTTTACCAATACATTTCGGATCTAGCCCAAAACTTGGTCAACCACATAATTTGTTGGGAAGAGTCATTTGGTGAGTTTGTATTGAAATCGAATCACTGGAACGATGCAATGCACCAACCACTCCACTTACGGATTGAAATTAATACGAACTTGAACTGTCCAATTTCTTTGACCATTTGATTTCGAATCGAACCCAAAACTTGGTCAACATCATAATATTGTGGGAGGTGTCATTTGGTGAGTTTTGAGAGAAATCCAATCACTAGAACTATGCAACGCACAAACCACTCCATTTTCGCCACGAACTTGGTGTGTCCAATTTTATTCGACCCATTGATTTCGGATTGAGCCCCAAACTTGGTCAACATCATAATATGGTGGGAGGAGTCATTTGGTGAGTTTTGAGTGAAATCCAATCACTAGAACTATGCAGTGCACCAACCACTCCATTTACGGCACGAACTTCGTCCGAACTTGAAGTGTCCAATTTCCTTGACCAATTGATTTCAGATCTAGCCCAAACTTGGTCAACATCATAATATGGTGAGAGGAGTGATTTGGTAAGTTTTGAGTGAAATCCAATCACTAGAACTATGCAATGCCCCAACCACTCCATTTACGGCACGAACTTCGTACGAACTTGAATTGTACAATTTCTTCGACAAATCCATTTCGTATCGAGCCCAAAACTTGGTCAACATCGTAATATGGTGAGTGGAGTCATTTGGTTAGTTTTGAGTGATATCCAATCACTAGAACTATGTAATGGACAACCACTCCATTTACGACACGAACTTCGTACGAACTTGAATTGGCCAATTTGTTTGACCAATTGATTTGGACCGAGCCCAAAACTTGGTCAACATCACAATATGGTGAGAGGAGTTATTTGGTGAGTTTTGAGAGAAATCCAATCACTAGAACTATGCAATGCACCAACCCCTTAACTTGACGTACGAACTTCGTACGAACTTGAAGTGTCAAATTTCTTTGACCGATCCATTTCGGATCGAGCCCAAAACTTGGTCAACATCATAATATGGTGGGAGGAGTCTTTTGGTGAGTTTTGGGTGATATCCAATCACTAGAACTATGCAATGCACAACCACTCCATTTACGGCACGAACTTTGTACGAACTTGAATTGTCTAATTTCTTTGACCAATACATTTCAGATCTAGCCCAAACTTGGTCAACCACATAATTTGGTGGGAAGAGTCATTTGGTGAGTTTGTATTGAAATCGAATCACTGGAATGATGCAATGCACCAACCAGTCTACTTACGGATTGAAATTAATACAAACTTCAACTGTCCAATTTCTTTGCCATTTGATTTCGAATCGAACCCAAAACTTGGTCATCATCATAATATTGTGGGAGGAGTCATTTGGTGAGTTTTGAGTGAAATCCAATCACTAGAACTATGCAACGAACCAACCACTCCATTTTCGCCACGAACTTGAATTGTCCAATATCTTCGACCAATTGATTTCGGATCGAGCCCCAAACTTGGCCAACATCTTAATATGGTGGGATTAGTCATTTGGTGAGTTTTGAGTGAAATCCAATCACTAGAACTATGCAGTGCACCAACCACTCCATTTACGGCACGAACTTCGTCCGAACTTGAAGTGTCCAATTTCTTTGACCAATTGATTTCGGATCGAGCCCAAAACTTGGTGAACAACACAATATGGTGGGAGGAGTCATTTAATGAGTTTTTAGTGAAATCCAATGAATTTAATTGGGCAATGCACCAACCACTCCACTTACGATTTGAAATTAATACGAAATTGAAGTGTCCAATTTCTTTCACCAATTGATTTCGGATCGAGCCCAAAACTTGGTCAACAACATAATATGGTGGGAGGAGTCATTTGGTGAGTTTTCAGAGAAGTCCAATCACAAGAACTATGCAAAGCACCAACCACTCCATTTACATCAAGAACTTCGTACGAACCTGAAGTGTCTAATTTCTTTGACCAATTGATTTCGGATCGAGCCCAAAACTTGGTCAACATCATCATATGGTGGGACGAGTCATTTGGGGAGTTTTGAGTGATATCCAATCGCTAGAACTATGCAAAGCACCAACCACTCCGTTTACAACAAGAACTTCGTACGAACTTGAAGTGTCCAATTTCTTTGACCAATTGATTTCTGATCGTGCCCAAAACTTGATCAACAACATAATATGGTGGGACGAGTCATTTGGCAAGTTTTGGGTGATATCCAATCACTTGAACTATGCAACGCACAAACCACTCCATTTACAGCACGCACATCGTACGAACTTTCAGTGTCTAACTTCTTCGACCAATTTATTTCGGATCGAGCCCAAAACAGGGTCAATATCTTAATATGGTGCGATGAGTCATTTGGTGAGTTTTTAGTGAAATCCAATCACTAGAACTACGCAATGCAACAACCACTCCATTTACGGCATGAACATCGTACGAACTTGAAGTGTCCAATTTCTTTGACCAATTGATTTCGGATCGAGCCCAAAACTTGGTCAACATTATGATATTCTCGGAGGAGTCGTTTGGTGAGTTTTGAGTGAAATCCAATAGCTAGAACTATACAAAGCACCAACCACCCCATTTACAGCAGGAGCTTCATACGTACTTGACTTGTCCAATTTCTTTGACCAATTGATTTCGGATCTAGCCCAAACCTAAGTCAAATTCATAACATGGTGGGAGGAGTCATTTGGTGAGTTTTGAGTGATATCCAGTCACTAGAACAATGCAATGCACCAACCACTCCACTTACGGTTCGAAATTAATAATAACATGAAGTGTCCAATTTCTAAGACCAATTGATTTCGCATCAGGCCCAAAACTTGGTCATCATCATAATATGGTAAGTTTTGAATGAAGTCCAATCACTAGAACTATTCAATGCACAACCACTCCATTTACGCCATGAATTCGTACGAACTTGACATGTCCAATTTCTTTGACCAATTCATTTCGGATGGCATCCAAAACTTGGTGAACACCGTAATATGGTGGAAGGAGTCATTTGGTGAGTTTTGAGTGAAATCCAATCACTAGAACTATGCCATACACCAACAACTCCACTTACGGTTCGAAATTAATACGAACTTGAAGTGTCCAATTTCTTTGATCAATTGATTTCGGGTCGAGCCCAAAACTTGTTCAACAGCATAAAATGGTCGGAGGAGTTATTTAGTGAGTTTTGAGTGAAATCCAATTACTAGAACTATGCAATGCACCAATCACTCCACTTACGGTTTGAAATTAATACGAACTTGAAGTGTCCAATTTCTTTGACCAATTGATTTCGGATCAAGCCCAAAACTTGGTCATCATCATAATATGTTGGGGAGAGTTATTTGGTAAGTTTTGAGTGAAATCCAATCACTAGAACTGTGCAATGCACAACGACTCCATTTACGACGCGAACTTCGAACAAACTTGAAGTCTCCAATTTCTTTGAGCAATTGATTTCGGACCGAGTCAAAACTTGGTCAACACTATGGCGGGAGGAGTCATTTGCTGAGTTTTGAGTGAAATCCAATTACTTGAACTATGCAATGCACACCCACTCCACTTACGATTCAAAATTAATACGAACTTGAAGTGTTCAATTTCTTTGACCAATTGATTTCGGATCGAACCCAAAACTTGGTCATCATCACAAGATGGTGTGGGGTGTCATTTGGTAAGTTTTGAGTGAAATCCAATCAAGAGAACTATGCAACGCAAAACCACTCCATTTACGGCACCAACTTCGCACGAACTTTAATTGTCCAATTTCTTTGACAAATTCATTTCGGATCGAGCCCAAAACTTGGTCAACACTGTAATACGGCAGAAGGAGTCATTTGGTGAGTTTTGAGTGAAATCCAATCACCAGAACTATGCAATGCACCAACAACTCCAGTTAAGGTTTGAAATTAATACGAACTTGAAGTGTCCAATTTCTTTGACCAATTGATTTCGGATCGAGCCCTAAACTTGGTCTGCACCATAATATGGTGGGAGGAGTCATTTGGTGAGTTTTGCGTGAAATCCAATCGCTAGAACTATGCAATGCACCAACTCCACCACTTACGATTCGAAATTGATACGAACTTGAAGTGTTCAATATCTTTGACCAATTGACATCGGATCAAGCCCAAAACTTGGTCATCATCATAATATGGTGGGGGAGTCATTTGGTAAGTTGTTAGTGAAATCCAATCACTAAAACTGTGCAACGCACCAACGACTCCATTTACGACGCTAACTTCGTACAAACTTGAAGTCTCCAAATTCTTTGAGCAATTGATTTCGGACCGAGCTCAAAACTTGGTCAACACTACGGCGGGAGGAGTCATTTGCTGAGTTTTGAGTGAAATCCAATCACTAGAACTATGCAATGCACCAACCACTCCACTTACGATTCGAAATTAATACGAACTTGAAGTGTTCAATTTCCTTGACCAATTGATTTCGGATCGATCCCAAAACTTGTTCAACATCATACTATGGTGGGTGGAGTCATTTTTGGAGTTTTGAGTGAAATCAAATGACTAGAGCTATGCAATGCACCAACCACTCCACTTACAGTTCGAAATTAATACAAACTTGAAGTGTCCAATTTCTTTGACCAATTGATTCTCGGTGGAGTCATTTGCTGAGTTTTGAGTGAAATCCAATCACTAGAACTGTGCAATGCACAACCACTACATTTACGCCACGAACTTCTTACGAAATCCAATCATAAAATGATTAGACCAATGCAATGCACCAACCACTCCACTTACGATTCGAAATTAATAAGAACAAGTGTTCACTTTGTTTGACCAATTGATTTTGGATCGAGCCCAAAACTTGTTCAACATCATACTATGGTGGGTGGAGTCATTTGGTGAGTTTTGTGTGAACTCCAATCACTACGGAATGCACCAACCAATCAATTTACGCCACGAACTTCATACGAACCTGAATTGTCCAATTTCTTTGACCAATTCATTTCGGATCGAGCCCAAAACTTGGTCAACATCATAATATGGTGGGAGGAGTCATTTGGTGAGTTTTGAGTGAAATCCAATCACTAGAACTATGCAACGCACAACCACTCCATTTACGCCACGAACTTCGTACGAACTTGAATTGCCCAATTTCTTTGACCAATTGATTTCGGATAGAGCCCTAAACTTGGTCTACACCATAATATGGTGGGAGGAGTCATTTGGTACAATGCAAAGTACCAACCACTCTACTTACCGTTCGAAATTAATACGAACTTCAAGTGTCCAATTTCTTTGACCAATTGATTTTGGATAAGGCCCAAAACTTGGTCATCATCATAATATGGTGGGGGGAGTCATTTGGTATGTTTTCTGTGAAATCCAATGACCAGAACTATGCAATTCACAACCACTCCATTTACCCCACGAACTTCGTACGAAATCCAATCACAAAATGAATAGAGCAATGCAATGCACCAACCACTCTACTTACTATTCGAAATTAATACGAACTTGAAGTGTTAAATTTGATTGACCAATTGATTTCGGATCGAGCCCAAAACTTGGTCAACATCATACTATGGTGGGTGGAGTCATTTCATGAGTTTTGAGTGAAATTAAATGACCAGAGCAATGCAATGCACCAACAACTCCACTTACGGTTCGAAATTAACATGAACTTGAAGTGTCCAATTTCTTTGACCAATTCATTTTGGATCGAGCCCAAAACTTGGTCAACATCATAATATGTTGGGAGGAGTCAATTGGTGAGTTTCGATTGAAATCCAATCACTAGAACGATGCAATGCACCGACCACTTTGCTTATGGTTCGAAATTAATACGAACTTAAAATGTGAAATTTCTTTGACCAATTGATTTCGGATTAAGCCCAAAACATGGTCAACATCATAATACGGTGGGAGGAGTTATTTGGTGAGTTTTGAGTGAAATCCAATCACAAGAACTATGAAATGCACCAACCACTACATTTATGGCACAAACTTCTTGCAAACTTGAAGTGCTCAATTTCTTTGACCAATTGATTTCGGATCGAGCCCAAAACATGATCAACATCATAATATGGTGGGAGGAGTCATTTAGTGAGTATTGAGTGAAATCCAATCACTAGAACTACGCAATGCACCAACCACTCCATTTACGCTGCGAACTTCGTCCGATCGTGCCGAAAACTTGGTCAACATCTTAATACGGTGGGAGGTGTCATTTGGTGAGTTTTGAGTGAAATCAGATCATTAGAACTATGCAATTCACCATCCACTCCACTTACGGTTCGAAATTAATACGAACTTGCAGTGTCCAATTTCGTTGACCAATTGATTTCGCATAGAGCCCAAAACTTGGTCAACAACATAATATGTCGGGAGGAGTCATTTGGTAAGTTTTGAGTGAAATCCAATCACTAGAACTTTGCAATAAGCAACCACTCCATTTACGGCAATTGGATTTCTTTGACCAATCCCTTTCGGATTTAGCCCAGAACTTGGTCATCATTATAATATGGTGGGAGGAGTCATTTGGTGTGTTTTGAGTGAAATCCAATCTGTAGAACTATAAATCACCAACCACTGCACTTACGGTTCGAACTTAGTACGAACTTGAAGTGTGCAATTTCTTTGACCAATTGATTTCGTATTGAGCCAAAAACTTGGTCAACATCATAATATGGTGGGAGGATTCATTTGGTGAGTTTTGAGTGAAATCCAATCACTAGAAATATGCAATGCACAACAACTCCATTTAAGGCACAAACTTCGTACAAACTTAATGTGCCCAATTTCTTTGAGCAATTGATTTCGGATCGAGCCCAAAACTTGGTCAACATCATAATATGGTGGGTGGAGTCATTTGGTGAGTTTCGATTGAAATCCATTCACCAGAACGATGCAATGCACCAACCGCTCTGCTTACGGTTCGAAACTATTACGAACTTGAAGTGTGAAATTTCTTTGACCAATTGATTTCGGATCGAACCCAAAACTTGGTCAACATCATACTATGGTGGGTGGAGTCATTCGGTGAGTTTTGAGTGAAATCAAATGACTAGAGCAATGCAATGCACCAACCACTCCACTTACGGTTCGAAATTAATACGAACTTGAAGTGTCCAATTTCTTTGACCAATTGATTTTGGATCAGGCCCAAAACTTGGTCATCGTCATAATATGGTGGGGGGAGTCATTTGGTAAGTTTTGAGCGAAATCCAATCACTAGAACTATGCAAAGCACCAACCACTCCATTTACGGCTTGAACTTCGTACGAAATTGAATTGTCAAAATTCTTTGACCAATTGATTTCGTGTTGAGCTCAAAACTTGGTCAACATCATAATATGTTGGGAGGAGTCATTTATTAAGTTTTGAGTGAAATCAAATTACGAGAACAATGCAATGCACCAACCACTCCACTTACATTTCGAAATTAATACAAACTTGAAGTGTCCAATTTCTTTGACCAATTAATTTTGGATCAAGCCCAAAACTTGGTCATCATCATAAGATGGTGGGGCGTTAAGTTTTGAGTGAAATCCAATCACGAGAACTATGCATTGCAAAACCACTCTGTCAACTCGCAAGTGCACGGGCCATTGGATAGTATAGCATGTGTAAGTATGAGGTCGATCCCACGAGGATTGATGATAGATTGATTCAATTTGATTCCCTAATCAAAACAAAATAGAAACAAAGTTTAAAGATTATTGCAAAGAGTACATGAAATGAAAACATAAAGTTTAAACAAACCAAGAAGGAACACACTAAAACAGGTTTTGGTTTTAAAAACAGTTTTAGAACACTATGGAACAATCCAATTCTAAGTCTCAAGCAATCAAGTTAACAAGTTCAATTCAAATTCACAGATTGATTCTAGCTAAAGTATGATTAAGCCATGGTGTCTGGTCCTAACCTTGTATTCCTAATTCCCTAATTAGATCCTTGTTGTCGAATCTAAATTAAGCATTAGAAATCCATTAAGCATAGAAGAATGTTTTAAACAACCAAGCATGTATCAAATCCCTGTTGTCGAATGTCCATACATACTCTTCCTATTCATAGTTCAATTTGAATTAAGGCATATGGTGTCTACTCTTAATTCCAACCAAGATAGCTAACATACAAGTTTTAATGGTGTACAAGCATTCAAACAAGCATATTAACTTATAAGCACAATGAATAAGAACAAGAACTAAAATTGGAACTTGGAAACCAATCAAACTTCAAAAACTTAAAATCATCGTGGTGTTTATTGAAACAAAATAGAACTAAGGAAATACAAGAAGAAAAATAAAAGGCAAAGGGAGGAGAAGAAGATAGGGACAACATGCTAGAGATGGAAAAACTGCATCCCCATGGCTGCTAGGAGACCAAAGCCTCCCAGCTGCTGCCCTCTCTCTTCTCTCCCTTTGTGACTCTCAAGTCTCCCTCTCTTTGTGTGCAATTAAGTGTAAATGATGGATATGAATTTTCTGACCCCCTAATCTCTTTGGAGACTCTCTATTTATAGGTACAAGAGTTACGTGAAATCAGATTTTACAATTAAGTTTACCAACCACACCTACCTCACCTAACACACCAATGCAATTGAAAATAATTCCTCTTCTCTTTATGCATGTGGTTGCAAATTCCCATGCTCCCACATGCAGCTCATGGACAGCTCATCCTCTAGCAACTTCGTGGGCTCAAGAATTGGTCTTCCCTTAAGCAAATGATGACTTTGAGTCCTTCATCTTCAAGTTCAGAATGTTATCTTTCCAACCACATGTCATTTGGGCCAATCCAAGGTTGGAGGAGAAAGTTAAGACTGAAACAAATTGCTAACTCGTTTGGTAGCGCAGACACAATACCTCCTAAGCATGGTTCAATGTTTGGTAGGCAACGGACTCCAGATTTATTTAATGGGGCTGAATTTTGGATATGTTGTAGTAGACACCCATTGGACCAACTTCCATGTAGAATGTTGCCTCATCCGAGCAGTATAGGTTGCTGCAACAAGGCCTGCAATGTGACCTACGAAACTGGACTGACAAGGAAGTGTTTCCCAAATTGGGTTTGTCTTTGAGCTCTTCTTCCATTCATCCACATCAGGACTTATCATGCTTGAATTGCATTTATTATGCTCTCTTGCTCTTTTGACCTACAAAACACATAAAGAGAGGTAAATGACTTAAAATGCTAAGAAACTAAACAAAAAGACTAAGTGAATAAGGCATATATATATATATGAAATTATGAGCTTAACACACTCCACTTACGCCACGAACTTCGTACGAACTTGAATTGTCCAATTTCTTTGAACAATTCATTTCGGATCGAGCACAAAACTTGGTCAACATCATAATATGGTGGGAGGAGCATTTGGTGAGTTTTGAGTGAAATCCAATCACTAGAACTAATGCACAACCACTCCATTTACACCACGAACTTCGTACGAACTTGAATTGTCCAATTTCTTTGACCGATTGATTTCGGATCGAGCCCAAAACTTGGTCAACACCATAATATGGTGGGAGGAGTCATTTGGTGAGTTTTGTGTGAAATCCAATCACTAGAACTATGCAGTGCAACAATCACTCCATTTACGGCACGAACTACGTGCATACTTTAATTGTCCAATTTCATTAACCAATTCATTTCGGATCGTGCCCAAAACTTGGTCAACAACATAATATGGTGGGTGCAGTCATTTGGTGACTTTTGAGTAAAATCCAATCACTAGAACGATGGAAAGCACCAACCACCACATTTACAGGACGAACTTCGTACGAACTTGAAGTGTCCAATTTCTTTGATCAATTGATTTTGTTTTGAGCTCAAAACTTGGTCAACATCATAATATGGTCGGGTAGTCATTTCGGGAGTTTTGTGTGAAATCCAATCACTTGAGCTATGCAATGCACCAACCACTGCACTTAAGGTTCGAACTTAATACAAACTTAAAGTGTCCAATTTCTTTGACCAATTGATTTCGGATCGAGCCCAAAACTTGGTCAACATCATAATATGGTGGGAGGAGTCATTTGGTGAGTTTTGAGTGAAATCTAGAACTATGCAATGCACAACCACTCCATTTACGGCACGAACTTCTTACGAACTTGATGTGCCCAATTTCTTTGAGCAATTGATTTCGGATCGAGCTCAGAACATGGTCAACATCATAATATGGTGGGAGGAGTCATTTGGTGAGTTTTGAGAGAAATCCAATCACTAGAACTTTGCAATGCTCCAACCACTACATTTACGGCACGAACTTCGTACGAACTTGAATTGTCCAATTTCTTGGACCAATTCATTTTGGATCAAGCCCAAAACTTGGTCAACATCATAATATGGTGGGAGCACTCACTTGGTGAGTTTCGATTGAAATCCAATCACAAGAACGATGCAATGCACCAACCACTCTACTTACGGTTCGAAATTAATACGAACTTGAAGTGTGAAATTTCTTTCACCAATTGATTTCGGATCCAGGCCAAAACTTGGTCAACATCAAAATATGGTGGGAGGAGTTATGTAGTGAGTTTTGAGTGAAATCCAATCACAAGAACTATGTAATGCACCAACCACTCCATTTATGGCACGAACTTCGTACGAACTTGAAGTGCCCAATTTCTTTTGGCAATTGATTTCGGATCGAGCCCAAAACTTAGTCAACATCACAATATGGTGGGAGTAGTCATTTGTTGCGTTTTGAGTGAAATCCAATCACTAGAACTATGCAATGCCCCAACCACTTGAATTGTCCAATTGCTTTGACCAATTGATTTCGGACCGAGCCTAAAACTTGGTCAACAAGGTATTATGGTGGGAGGAGTCATTTGGTGAGTTTTGAGTGATATCCAATCACTAGAACTATGCAATGCACCAACCAATCCATTTATGGCATGAACTTTTGTACGAACTTCATGTGTCAAGTTTCTTTGACCAGTTGATATCGGATCGAGCCCAAAACACGGTCAACATCATAATATGGTGGGAGGAGTCACTTGGTGAGTTTTGAGTGAAATCAAATCATTAGAACTTAGCAATGCTCCAACCACTCCATTTACGGCACGAACTTCGTACGAACTTGAATTGACCAATTTCTTTGACCATTCCATTTTGGATCGTACCCCAAACTTGGTCAACATCATAATATGGTGGGAGTAGTCATTTGGTGAGTTTTGAGTGAAATCCAATCACTAGGACTATGCAATGCACAACCACTCCATTTACGGCACGAACTTCGTACGAACTTGATGTGCCCAATTTCTTTGAGCACTTGATTTCGGATTGAGCCCATGGTCAACATCAAAATATGTGGGAGGAGTCAATTGGTGAGTTTTGAGTGAAATCCAATCACAAGAACTTAGCAATGCTCCAACCACTCCATTTACGGCACGAACTTCGTACGAACTTGAATTGTCCAATTTCATTGACCATTCCATTTTCGATCGTACCCCAAACTTGGTCAACATCATAATATGGTGGGAGTAGTCATTTGGTGAGTTTTGAGTGAAATCTAATCACTAGAACTATGCAGTGCACCATCTCCACTTACGGTTCAAAATTAATACGAACTTGAAGTGGCAAAGTTCTTTGAACAATTAATTTCGGATCGAGCCCAAAACTTGCTCAACATCATAATACGGTGGGAGGAGTTATTTGGTGAGATTTTAATGAAATCCAATCACAAGAACTATGTAATGCACCAACCACTCCATTTATGGCACGAACTTCGTACGAACTTGAGGTGCCCAATTTCTTCTACCAATTGATTTCGGATCGAGCCCAAAACTTCGTCAACATCACAATATGGTGGGAGTAGTCATTTGTTGAGTTTTGAGTGAAATCCAATCGATAGAACTATGCAATGCACCAACCTGTGCACTTATGGTTCGAAATTAATACGAACTTGAATTGTCCAATTGCTTTGACCAATTGATTTCGGATCAACCAAAAACTTGGTCAAAATCGTATTATGGTGGGAGGAGTCATTTGGTGAGTCTTGAGTGAAATCCAATCACTAGAACTATGCAATGCACAACCACTACGTTCACGGCACGAACTTCGTACGAACTTGAAGTTTTAAATTTCTTGGAGCAATTGATTTTGGATCTAGCCCAGAACATGCTCAACGTCATAAAATAGTGGGAGGAGTCATTGGGTGAGTTTTGGATGAAATCCAATCACTAGAACTTTGCAATGCTCCAACCACTCCATTTACGGCATGACCTTCGTACGAACTAGAATTGTCCAATTTCTTGGACCAATTCATTTTGTATCAGCCCAAAACTTGGTCAGCATCATAATATGGTGGGAGGAGTCATTTAGTGAGTTTTGAGTGAAATCCGATCACTGGAACTATGCAATGCGCCAACCACTCCATTTACGCCGCGAACTTCGTCCGAACCTGAATTGTCCAATTTCATTGACCAATTCATTTGGGTTCGAGACAAAAACTTGGTCAACATCATAATATGGTGGGAGTAGTCATTTGGTGAGTTTTGAGTGAAATCAAATCACTTGAACTGTGCAATGCACAACCACTCCATTTACGGCACGAACTTAGTACGAACTTGAAGTGTCCAATTTCTTGGACCAATTGATTTCATATCGAGCCCAAAACTTGGTCAACATCATAATATGGTGGGAGGAGTCATTTGGTGAGTTTTAAGTGAAACCCAATCACTAGAACTACGCAATGCACAACCACTCCATTTACAGCATGAACTTCGTACAAACTTGAACTGAACAATTTCTTTGACCAATCAATTTCGGATCGAGCCCAAAACTTGGTCACCACCCTAATATGGTGGGAGCAGTCATTTGGTGAGTTTTGAGTGAAATCCAATCACTAGAACTACGCAATGCACAACCACTCCATTTGCGGCACTAACTTCGTACGAACTTCAATTGTCAAATTTCTTTGACCAATTGATTTCGGATCGAGCCCAAAACATAGTCAACATCATAATATGCTGGGAGGAGTCATTTGGTGAGTTTTGAGTGAAATCCAATCACTAGAACTATGCAATGCACAGCCACTCCAATTGCGGCACGAACTTCGTACGAACTTCAAGTGACCAATTTCTTTGACCATTTGATATCTCATCGAGACGAAAACATGGTCAACATCATAATATGGTGGAAGGAGTTACTTGGTGTGTTTTGAGTGAAATCCAATCACAAGAACTATGCAATGCACCTACCACTCCATTTACGGCACGAACTTCGTACGAACTTGAATTGTCCAATTTCTTTTACCAATCCATTTTGGATCAAGCCCCAAACTTTGTCAACATCATAATATGGTGGGAGGAGTCATTTCGTGAGTTTTGAGTGAAATCCAGTCACTAGAACTATGCAATGCACCAACCACTTCGTTTACGCCACGAATTTCGTACGAACGTCAATTGTCCAATTTCTTTGACCAATCCATTTCGGATCGAGCCGAAAACTTGGTCAACACCGTAATATGGTGGGAGGAGTCATTTGGTCAGTTTTGAGTGAAATCCAATCACTAGAACTATGCAATGCACAACCACTCCAATTGCGGAACGAACTTCGCACGAACTTCAAGTGTCCAATTTCTTTGACCAATTGATATCGGATCGAGCCGAAAACACGGTCAACATCATAATATGGTGGGAGGAGTTACTTGGTGAGTTTTGAGTGAAATCCAATCACTAGAACTATGCAATGCACAACCACTCCAATTGCGGAACGAACTTCGCACGAACTTCAAGTGTCCAATTTCTTTGACCAATTGATATCGGATCGAGCCGAAAACATGGTCAACATCATAATATAGTGGGAGGAGTTACTTGGTGAGTTTTGGGTCAAATCCAATCACTAGAACTATGCAATTCACAACCACTCCAATTGCGGCACGAACTTCGTACGAACTTCAAGTGTCCAATTTCTTTGACCAATTTATATCGGATCGAGCCGAAAACATGGTCAACATCATAATGTGGTGGGAGGAGTTACTTGGTGAGTTTTGAGAGAAATCCAATCACTAGAACTACGCAATGCACCAACCACTTCATTTACGCCACGAATTTCGTACGAACTTCAAGTGTCCAATTTCTTTGACCAATTGATTCCGAATCGAGCCCAAAACTTGGTCAAAATCATAATATGGTGGGAGTAGTCATTTGGTGAGTTTTGAGTGAATTCCAATCACTAGAACTATGCAATGCACAACCACTCCATTTACGCCACAAATTTGGTACGAACATGAGTTGTCCAATTTCTTTGACCAATCCATTTCGGATCGAGCCCAAAACATGGTCAAAAACATAATATGGTGGGAGGAGTCATTTGGTGAGTTTTGAGTGAAATCCAATCACTAGAACTACACAATGCACAACCACTCCATTTGCGGCACGAACTTTGTACGAACTTAAATTGTCCAATTTCTTTGGCCCATCCATTTCGGATCGAGGCGAAAACTTGGTCAACACCATAATATGGTGGGAGGATTCATTTGTTGAGTTTTGATTGAAAACAAATCACTTGAACTGTGCAATGCACAACCACTCCATTTGCGGCACGAACTTCGTACGAACTTCACGTGTCCAATTTCTTTGACCAATTGACTTCGGTTCGAGCCCAAAACTTGGTCAAAATCATAGTATGGTATGAGTTGTCATTTGGTGAGTTTTGAGTGAAATCCAATCACTGGAACTATGCATTGCACCAACTTCTCCATTAACTGCACGAAATGCGTACAAACCTGAATTGTCCAATTTCTTTGACCAATCCATTTCTGATCGAGCCCAAAACTTGGTCAACATAATTATATGGTGGGAGGAGTCATTTGGAGAGCTTTGAGTGAAATAAAATCATTAGAACTATGCAATGGACCATCCACTCCACTTACGGTTTGACCTTCATACGAACATGAAGTATCCAATTTCTTTGAACAATTGATTTCGAATCGAGCCCAAAACAGGGTCAACATCCTAAAATAGTGGGAGATGTAATTTGGTGAGTTTTGAGTGAATTCCAATCACTAGAACTATG
Organism: Prunus padus; assembly: GCA_024362665.1. Classification (NCBI taxonomy): domain Eukaryota; kingdom Viridiplantae; phylum Streptophyta; class Magnoliopsida; order Rosales; family Rosaceae; genus Prunus; species Prunus padus. The sequence goes on along the minus strand of JANFAM010000003.1, from coordinate 1,568,191 downwards.
CAATGCACAACCACTCCATTTACGTCACGAACTTCGCATGAACTTTAAGTGTCCAATTTCTTTGACCAATTTATTTCGGATCGAGCCCAAAACTTGGTCAACATCATAATATGTTGGGAGGATTCATTTAGTGAGTTTTGAGTGAAATCCAATCACTAGAACTATGCAGTGCACAACCACTCCATTTGGGGCACGAACTTCAAGTGTCAAATTTCTTTGACCAATTGATTTCGGATCGAGCCCAAAATGTGGTCAACATCATAATATGGTGGGAGGAGTCATTTGGTGAGTTTTGAGTGAAATCAAATCACTTGAACTGTGCAATGCACAACCACTCCATTTACTGCACGAACTTCGTACGAACTTCAAGTGTCCAATTTCGTTGACCAATTGATTTCGGATCGAGCCCAAAACTTGGTCAAAATCATAATATGGTGGGAGGAGTCATTTCGTGAGTTTTGAGTGAAATCTAATCTCTAGAAGTATGCAATGCACCTTCCACTCCACTTACGGTTCGACCTTCGTACGAACATGAAGCATCCAATTTCTTTGACCAATTGATTTCGAATCGAGCCCAAAACTGGGTCAACATCCTAAAATGGTGGAAGAAGTAATTTGGTGAGTTTTGAGAGAAATACAATCACTAGAACAATGCAATGCACAACCACTCCATTTACGTCACTTACTTCGAACAAACTTGAATTGTCCAATCACTTTGACCAATCCATTTCGGATAGAGCCCAAAACTTGGACAACATCATAATATGGTGGGAGGAGTCATTTGGTGAGTTTTGAGTGAAATCCAATTACTGGAACTATGCAATGCACAAACCACTCCATTTGCGGCACGAACTGTGCAATGCACCAACCAGTCCAATTATGGCACGAACTGTGTACAAACTTGAATTGTCCAATTTCTTTGACCAATCCATTTCGGATCGAGCCCAAAACTTGGTCAACATCATTATATGGTGGGAGGAGTCATTTGGTGAGTTTTGAGTGAATTCAAATCATTAGAACTATGCAATGCACTATCCACTCCACTTACGGTTCGACCTTCGTACCAACATGAAGTATCCAATTTCTTTGACCAATTGATTTCGAATCGAGCCCAAAACAAGGTCAACATCCTAAAATGGTGGGAGATGTAATTTGGTGAGTTTTGAGTGAATTCTAATCACTAGAACTATGCAATGCCCAACCACTCCATTTACGTGACGAACTTCATATGAACTTCAAGTGTCCAATTTCTTTGAGCAATTGATTTCGGATCGCGCCCAAAACTCGATCAACATCATAATATGGTGGGAGGAATCATTTACTGAGTTTTGAGTGAAATCTAATCACTAGAACTATGCAATGTACAACCACTCCATTTGGGGCACGAACTTCGTACAAACTTCAAGCGTCAAATTTCTTTGACCAATTGATTTCGGATTGAGCCCAAAACGTGGTCAACATCATAATATGGTGGGAGGAGTCATTTGGTGAGTTTTGAGTGAAATCAAATCGCTTGAACTGTGCAATGCACAACCACTTCATTTACGGCACGAACTTTGTACGAACTTCAAGTGTCCAATTGATTTCGGATCGAGCCTAAAACTTGGTCAAAATCATAACATGGTGGGAGTAGTCATTTGGTGAGTTTTGAGTGAATTCCAATCACTAGAACTATGCAATGCACAACCACTCCATTTGCGGCACGAACTTCGAACGAACTTGAATTGTCCAATTTCTTTGACCAATCCATTTCGGATTGAGACCAAAACTTGGTCAACATCATAATATGGTGGGAGGAGTCATTTGGTGAGTTTTGAGTGAAATCCAATTACTGGAACTATGCAATGCACCAACCACTCCATTTACGGCACGAACTTCGTACAAACTTGAATTGTCCAATTTCTTTGACCAATCCATTTCGGATCGAGACCAAAACTTTGTCAACATCATAATATGGTGGGAGGAGTCATTTGGTGAGTTTTGAGTGAAATCCAATTACTGGAACTATGCAATGCACCAACCACTCCATTTGCGGCACGAACTTCGTACAAACTTGAATTGTCCAATTTCTTTGACCAATCCATTTCTGAACGAGCCCAAAACTTGGTCAACAACATTATATGTTGGGAGGAGTCATTTGGTGAGTTTTTAGTGAAATCCAATCACTAGTACTATCCAATGCACCTTCCACTCCACTTACGGTTCGACCTTCGTACGAATATGAAGTATCCAATTTCTTTGACCAATTGATTTCAAATCGAGCCCAAAACTGGGTCAACATCCTAAAATGGTGGAAGAAGTAGTTTGGTAAGTTTTGAGTGAAATCCAATCACTAGAACTATGCAATGCACGTTCCTCTCAAGAAAGCAAATAGGCTCGATATAGCTCACTAGGGTAGTCTCCACTATTCTCCTTCAAGAATGTTAGCATGGTACTTTAGCCACCAGAATTCTAAGAGCAAAAGCTTTGTGAGTGCAAAAATCTGATATGAAAACCTTAATGGCAGCTCCATAGCATTGATTGAATGACATTTTGAAAAAAAAAATTAGTGACAAAAGAAAACAAATTGAAAACCTTCCCCCCCACACTTAAATTGAACATTGTCCTCAATGATTAAAAGAGTAACATCAAGTAAAGCAAATTAAATCCAGGGAAAGGAAACAAAACAACAAATAACCAAATGAAAACCAAATGAAAGACTAAAGGGAAGAACTAGAGGTTTCAAATTGCTATTTTTCCATTTTTCTACATATGTTTTATTTTGACATGTAACTTTCAAACCACTTGGTCAAATTTAACGTTCTTTATGTCGTTGGATTCAGCATGAAAAACTGAAGAACACAACGCGGACCAAAAGTTCAAAACAGATGTAGAAATTAAACAAATTGTAGCAATCAAGAAGCCTACGTTTTCAGCATTGAACAAAAACTAAAAATCGTCTTCCACCCCCAAACTTAAATGAAGCATTGTCCTCAATGTTTGAAGCACAGATGATTGAGAACTTGTAAATAATAAGGTGGAAAGGTAAGAAAGGATTTAGAGAAACTCCCCCTTGATGCGATTAGGTCGACCGCTACTAAACACCTTCTTCTTGAACACATGGGTTGCCTCCCAAGAAGCGCCTTTGTTACTGTCTTGGCAAGACATTAAGCAACAAGCTAAGTTCATGGTATGAAGGGAAGTTGATCCACCACACAACCAGTTTGAATGCCAACTGAAATTCCCTCATAGAATGGCTTTAAACGTTGTCCATTTACTTTGAAAGTCGAGTCATCTTTAGGGTTTTGAATCTCCACAACTCCATAGGGAGAAACATTGACCACGGTGAATGGGCCAAGCCACCTAGACTTCAATTTTCCTGGAAAAAGACGCAAACGTGAGTTAAACAAAAGAACTGTCATTCCTTTGGTGAACTCTTTTTGTTGAATGTTTTTGTCATGGTAACTCTTGGTTCGTTCTTTGTAAAGCTTTGCATTCTCATAAGACTCATGTCTTAACTCCTCCAATTCATTGAGCTGAAACTTCCTAGCTTGGCCTGCCTTGTCTAGATCAAAATTCAACTTCTTGATGGCCCAAAGAGCTTTGTGTTCAAGCTCCATTGGTAGGTGACAAGCTTTCCCAGACACAAGACGATAAGGGCTCATTCCAATGGGAGTCTTATATGCAGTCCTATAAGCCCATAATGCGTCATTGAGCTTGGCAGCCCAATCTTTCCTTGTATTGTTCACAACCTTCTCTAGGATGTGCTTGATTTCTCTGTTGCTTATCTCTACTTGGCCAGAATTTTGAGGATGATATGGTGTAGAGACACGATGGGTGATGTTGTACTTTTTCATGAGTGCCTCGAATGGCTTGTTACAGAAGTGGCTACCTCCATCACTAATGACAGCCCTTGGAGTTCCAAACCTTGTGAAAATATTGTCCCTCAAGAAATTTAGCACAACCTTGTGATCATTGGTTTTGGTTGGTATGGCTTCCACCCATTTAGACACATAATCAACTGCAACAAGTATGTAGTTGTAACCAAATGAAGATGAGAATGGTCTCATGAAATCAATACCCCAAACATCGAAGAGTTCCACAATGAGTATGTTGTTCAATGGCATTTGATTCCTGTGGCTTATGTTCCCCATTCTTTGACACCTATCACACTTAACACAAAAATTAAACGTATCTTTGAATAGAGTGGGCCAAAAGAAACCAGATTGCAGAATTTTAAGTGCAGTTTTCCTGCAAAATTTTGGAAGAAACTTCATGATCCACAACATCAATTGAAAAACAAGTATCAAGAGAGATAGAGGGTTGAGCTAGAGCATCAAACACTTTAAATTCAACAGTTTCACCCAAAACGGTCATGGAGAGGGTGTCATCTTTCACTTTGATGATTGTGTCTGCAGTAGCCATGAATGGCCGGCCAAAAAGGATAGGATCAACACGATCCCCATTTGGGTTGTCTTCCATGTCCATCACTACAAAATCAGCAGGGAGGATTAGTGTATTAACTTGAACTAAGATATCTTCTACAATACCTTTTGGATATTTGATAGAATGATCAGCTAGTTCAAGGCGCACTGAAGTCTTCTTCATTCCTTCTAAGCCAAGCTTTTGATAAACTGAATATAGCATTAGATTGATGCTTGCTCCCAAGTCCAACATGGCTCTTCCAACCTTCTTGTCTCCAATGTTAATTGGAATGTCAACACTGCCAGGATCTTCTAGTTTTGGTGGAAGCTTGCTTTGCAACACAGCACTTACATTCTTGTTGAGCCTCACTTCTTCATTTGGAGCAAAATTGAGCTTATGAGTTTTCAAGTTCTTGATGAACTTTCCATATGCTGGCATCTATTCAATAACATCAAGCAAAGGCAAATTGATATTAACTTTACTCAAAATATCATAAATCTCTTTAAAAGCCTTATCTTGCTTTGCTTTCTTTAGACGGCCTGGAAATGGAATTGGCTTGGCTTCTTGGTTATTTGGCTTGGCTTCTTGGTTATTTGGATTGATCACGGTTTGGCTTGGCAATTTCCCAGGTTGTCTTTGGGTTATCTCCGCAGCTATTTGGCCTATTTGAATTTCCAATTTGGAGATGGCAGCTTGTGTAGTTTGTTGGAAATTAGATTGGTTGATTGCCATTTGCTTCACTATTCCTCCAATGATGATGATTGTTGTGGCCTTTGGAATGAAGGGGGATTGGCTTGATTTTGTGTATTCCTCCATGAAAAGTTTGGATGATTCCTCCAACCTGGATTATAACTTTGAGAGTATGGATCATTTCTTGGACCTTAGTTGTAGGAACTTACCAACCTAGCTTGCTCTTGCACAAATTCTGGATATGCAGCCCCAAGTGGACAAGCTATGGTAGCATGATCATGAGTTTCACAGATACTACACACTTCCTTCGGAGGGTTTCTTGAATTCAATGCAAGAAGAGCATCTAGCTTTTGTTCTAATTTTGAAATCTGCACACTAGAAGCATCACTAGAACCACTAACAACACGTTTCCCTCTTGTATCAGTGTGTTGAGTCTCCATTGCTATTTCCTCAAAGAGTTCATACGTTTCTTTGAGAGTCTTGGTTTTATAAGAACCACCTGCAAAATTGGTGACAATATTATGGCTAGAAGGGGTTAGTCCTTTATAAAACATACGCATTTGAAGTTTCAACGGAATCCCATGATGAGGACATTGATTGAGCAGCCCATTGAATCTCTCCCATGCTTCACAAAACGATTCATCATCTTGTTGTGCAAATGACAAGATCTTGTCCCTAAGCATGTCGGTCTTTTGCGTGGAGAAGTATTTCTCCAAGAACTTCTTCTGAATGGCAGCTCATGTAGTGAGTGAACCAGGCTTTACGGAATTGACCCAATACTTCACCTTATCCTTCAAAGTATAAGGAAACACTCTCATTCGAAGTTGATCTTCCGTCACACCTGTCAAGGGGAAAGAACTCACAACATTAAAAATATCCTTTATATGAGTTAATGGATCTTCATTTGGTAAACCATAAAAGGAAGGCAACATATTAAGATGAGAAGATTTAAGCTCATAGTTTCGAGCTACGGTAGGCAGCAAAATGATTGAAGGAGATGCTGGGATTGTTGGGACATCAAGGTCTCCCATGATCTCATTCGCGGCCATCTCTTCTTCTTCTTGGTCTGAACTTCCTTGAATTTGAAAGTGAAGAACTGGGGCGGTCAGTGTGGAGAGCAAAACTTGTGAATGTGGCAAGAGCTTGCTCTTTTGCAGTTGACAACTCTCTTCCTAGTCGATTCTGAATTTCAGAGATCACCACGAGGACTGAGAAGTTAAAATTAGTTATGTACTTAGATTACCAAATTCAAGAAATAAGAAGTTAAGTCTAAAACAGATTTTAGAGTGAGAGTGATTGATTTTTGTGAAAACAAATGAAGCAAAACTAAATTGCACTTAAAAACAAGTAAACAAGTGTATCAATGGTGGTTTTGAGGTTGGAAACAGATTTGGAGACTAGGGCATTTGATTCACCATAACAATCCATTCTGGGTTATAAGGATTCAAGTGACAAGTCTAATTCAGATTCAAAGATTGATTCTAGCTAAAGTATGATTAAGCCATGGTGTTTGATCCTAACCCTGTATTTCCAATTCCCTAATTAAGTCCTTGTTGTCGAACTTAAATCAAGCATCAGAAATCCATTAAGCATAGAAGAATGTTTTAAACAACCAAGCATGTATCTAATCCCTATTGGCGAATGTCCATACATACTCATCTTATTCATAGTTCAATTGAAACAAAAGTATAAGGTGTCTACTTTAGTTTCAACCAAAATACACAAATCTCAATGGTAGCTAGGCATTCAGATTAGCATATAAGTAGATAGGCATAATGAATAAGAGCATGAATCTTGAATCAAATTGAAACTTGGAATTTATAAACCCAGAATATTCATGTTAGGTTACATCGAAGCCCTAGTAATGGATTTAGCTACTCATAATGGGAAAGAAACATAAATAGAAATGAGAAAGCATAATGAATGTAACAAGAATAGAAAAACCCTTTTCTGAAGTTCTTGTGGTGTCCAATGCTTCTCCAAGAGCTTCTCCACGCCTAATACTTCTCCAAGAACTTCCCCACGTCTAGAAGAATGTATGAAGGTTAAGGAGGTGATTTAGGATGAGTTTGGGTGAGTGGTGATGGTTGAGAAAGAGGAAATTCGTAGGGAAATGGAAGGCAGGCTTGCAGGGACAGTTTTGGTGATTTGAGGCTGTTTAGAGTGTTGGGTTGATGTCTGGAGTGTCTGGGGAATTATGGGAGTGTGGAGGATGGTGTGAAGGATGTGTGTTATGGAATGAATGGGAGTGGTATTTATAAGGAGAATGAAAGGAGAATTCTGAATTGATTAATGCCATCACCAACAACACTCATTTCACCAACCACACTAATGCATTAGAAAATCAGTTTCTCTTCTTTTCTGGCTATTGCAGCTCCCACATGCAGCTCATGGATACTTTTCTAGCTTTTGCAGCTCCTACATGCTCCCACATGCAACTCATGGAGAATCCCACCAGAAATCACATCACATGCATAGCTCATCATGACCAAGAAACTTCATGGGCTCACAAATTGGGCTTCCCTTAAGCAATTGATGACATTGAGCCATCCATCTTCAAGTTTGGAATGTCATCTTTCCAACCACATGTGATTTGGGACAATCCAAGTTCGGAGAAAGGAGTTTAGGCTGAAACAAATTGCTAACTCAGTCTGCACGTTTTTGGACCATTTTGCACATTTGGGCCCCCATTGCTACCTAAAGCTCAATTAATTGAATAACAAACATAAAAGAGATTAAAAGCACAAGTTTAACTAAAAAACATAACTAAATCATATGCTAGAATGGTACAAAATGATATACAATTATGAACCGATCAAATACCCCCAGACCTAGATTTTGCTAGTCCTCGAGCAAAACAAAACAAAACAAAGGTAAAAACAAAAACAAGAAGTTAACTAGACCACTTCCGCAGGTAACTCGATTGCATTGAGCATATGCAACAAGCCTTTAAACCTATAGGCATCCCTAGTAGGAGGAGTTGTGTCTCCTGAGGGTTTAACAGATATGATACCCACAAACTCTTTACTGACTCTTCAAAACAAAGCGGTTAGAAAACTTTTGAAATCAAATAATGAAAATGAAAGAAAACTTCAGTCATACCTCCAACACCATAGAGTTGCCAAGAGAAGTGATCAATCAGTGTGTAAGGTGGAAGCTATAGCTCAAAGGCACACGGCTTCAAAGCAAGCACACTTAAACTTTGAAGAAAGAACATGCTTCGACTCTAATTCTCGCAGAAAGTACTCAATCACTCGGAACCTATGGTTTTATTCTCTCAAGCAAGCATAAGTGAGTATATGACAGAGAAGGACAATTTTTGGTTAGATCTCATGGAAGGAATCAAATACTAAGAATAGAGATACACACATACATACCAGCACCCATGAATACATCCTCAAAGATCTGCTAGGTCTTTCACAAGGTTGTAATGAACGGCTACGGTTAGGGAAAATGGAAGAAATGGAAGGGAAAACAACGAACTTAAGAACATACCAAGGTTGCATTCTTCATTGATCTGCAAGGTATCTTTGATTTAGAATGGCATGGACGCAAACTTGATGGTATGACCTGGCATACACCTTATTTTTCACACTTAGATCATATCGAAACACTTTCTCTTTTATCTTTCTTATTTTCTGATTTGATCTGCTTCTTCTTTAACTTCATTGCATAGATTCACACCAATTTTCTTTCATGTACATGGCAGAAACTTCCTTGCTTCAAACTTCATCTTGGCAAACCTTGGTAGATTCCTAAGCTATAGGGTATGGCTACAATAGGTTAAATATATCATATTGAGATACAAAGGTAGGGGAATGATGAGGGTGATAGAATAAAAAGGTTTGAAGTGTTTGGAAATACCTTCCTGTGAGGCATGCCCTGGATGTTATGCACATTGAGAAGAATGTTTGCGATAGTATCATTGGTACGCTGTTGGAGATTCCTGGAAAAAAATAAAGATGGGATTGCTGCTCGGTTGGATTTATTACACATGGGGGTCAAAACTGATTTGCAACCCGAGTATGGAGAAAGACGTACTCGCTTACCTCCAGGGCCTTGGAATTTGTCAAGAACATAAAAGAGAGCGGTTTGCAATTCTTTCTATGGTATGAAGGTCCCTGAATGTAAGATCCCACATCGGCCAACGGAGAGGGGGTGATGTGCCTTATATGTACATGCCCACCTCCAAATAGCACGAGGCCTTTTGGGAGCTCACTGGCTTCGGAGTTGTGGGAACTCCGAAGTTAAGCGAGTTGTGGCTTAGAGCAATCCCAGGATGGGTGACCTACTGGGAAGTTGCTCGTGAGTTCCCAGAAACAAAACCGTGAGGGCCCCGGCCCAAAGCGGACAATATCGTGCTACGGCGGAGCGATCCCGGGATGTGACACTGAAGATTATTCTTCAAATATAAAAAATCTTGTATCTTTACAAGATTCAAGACTTCTTGGCCTTAAATCACATGATTGTCATACCTTGATGCAACAATTGCTCCCTGTGGCAATTCGTTCTGTTTTGGAGAAGCCTGTAAGGTATGCAATAACTCGATTGTGTTTCTTCTTCAATGCTATATGTGCAAAGACGGTAGATGTTTCCAAGCTAGATAAATTAGAAGAAGATGTAGTAGTTACTCTGTGTTTGCTTGAGAAATACTTTCCCCCTTCATTCTTTGATATCATGGTTCATCTAGTAGTACATCTTGTAAAAGAAGTTCGTCTATGTGGGCCAGTTTATTTTAGATGGATGTATCCGTTCGAAAGATATATGAAAGTGCTAAAGGGGTATGTTCAGAACCGTACTCATCCTGAAGGTTGCATTGCTGAGCGGTATATAGTTGAAGAATCTGTAGAGTTTTGCAATCGAGTATTTGTCTCGATGTTATTACAGCTTGGAGTGCCATCAAGCCGTAAGATGAGACTTTCAAAGCCATTATCAGGTTGCACAGTGAGCTTAGTTGATCAAGACTTGTTGAACCAGGCACATCTATATGTCTTGGAGAATACGGAGGAAGTCCTACCCTATATCGAGTATGAATTTTATTCTTTAAGTAGCCATTTTAAATTATTGATCCTTATGCTTATCTTATATACAAGGGACTGTAATGCTTGAATTTTTTGTGTCTTGTAGGGAACATATGCTCCACATCAAGAACACTTATCCAAAATTTAGAAAGAGAACAAAGTGGCTGCAAGATAAGCACAATAGCACTTTCATTCAATGGCTACGCTTTAAGGTATATGCTATTGAATAACAAATTGGACTTTTAATTTTCTTCTTTCTATGTTAGATTGAATTAAGATATGATTAATTTGCAGGTTGAAAGTGAACTTAATGTTGAAGACAATAATGGTGTATCAGAAAATTTGAGGTGGCTAGCAGCTGGTCCAAGCCTTGCAGTGTCATCATATAAGAGTTATCTTATTAATGGTGTTAAATTTAACACCAAGGCACAAGATGATGTGCGAACTTTCCAAAATAGTGGAGTTTATTTACTTGCACATACTATGCAATTTGCTAGTGCTAAGGATAAAAACCCGATTGTCTCCAATATGGGTTTTTATGGTGTCATTCAAGAAATTTGGGACCTTGACTACCAAAAGTTTAGTATCCCAGTTTTTAGGTGTGATTGGATAGATAACACTTCCGGCCTTGTAGTTGACGAACTTGGATTTACCCTTGTAGATTTGAGTAAAATTGGACATAGGAATGACCAATTGTTATGGCTTCTAAAGTCAAACAAGTATTTTTGTTGACGACCCAATGCATCATGGTTGGTCGGTAATGTTATCAATGCCTAATAGAGAATATAATGATATTATTGGTGATGATGTGCTAGGTGATGTTAGAATTGAGTGTGAGCATTTTACTAGAGGGATACCCAATGTTGACACATTTGATGACCTAGTGGGTGAGTTTGGGAATGAAAATATTAGAGATGGGTGTGAAGATATATGGATTGATTGATTTTTGTAATGTATGACATTAGCTATGTAGTTAGTTCTATGACATTAATTTTGTAATAAACTGTAATGTTTGACATTATATTTACAATTTTTCATTATGTAGATTTTGGGTTCAAGCAGTAAAAGACGGCCAATATTAAAAATACTGGGTTCAAGCAGTAAAATACGACGGTCCAATTAACAAATAAAAAAACAGACGTCTAAATCATAAACAACATCGTATTTCAGCAAACGACGTGGAATGACAATGTAAACCTCAAGAGATAAAAATAACCGCCATTTGAATTTTAAAAACACGACGGTTAATCAAAATGTAAAGCCATAAAAACAACAACGACGGTGAAGTTCAGAAGCTAATAATAAAAATTCACGTTGGAGTATTAAAAAAAGCGACATTTCAAAATAAATAATACGACGGTAAAGTTAAAAATCCGACGTCTGAAAGGACAACAACGGCCTAAATAATTGACGTGGAAGCTCTTCTAAACGACAGTAAAACAATAATTAATGTCGTGTCAAATATTATAGATGGCAGTTTTTATATGAAAACCGAAGTTTAAGATCCACGGCCGTATAAATATTCTTTCGGACGTAGTAATAATTAACAACGGCGGGGATCAACATTAACCGACAATAGTATTGTACTAACCACGGCGGTTTAACTTAGATAGTTGACGTTAAATTAATTACCAACGTCGGTTTCATTATATTAGCTACCGTAAGATATGTTATAAACGTCGTTAAATTAATTATTTAGAAAGTGGTAAATGTTTTTTACGTCGGTGAAGTTTGATTAAGGGACATGTAATTGGCTTTATACGTCGCTGATATTCTAGAAGTGACGTATAATGTATGAGAAATTTTCTTTTCTTGTGTTTTTGTAGTAATTTTATGAAAGCGTTGTCTAAGGTTGTCGATTTTGCCTTTTTATGAAGCTTTTATTGTTATTAGACGTCGGTGTTGTTATTATAAATGACGTAGTTTTCCTTAACAACGTCGGTTAATAACCGTCGTGCATTTATGCATAATAGATGTCGGTCGATTTCACAGCGGTTTTGAATCACCCTAGACGGCAGTGGATTCCCGTCGTCTATTTCGATTTTTGTAGTAGTGTTAATTTAGTTTTATTTTTGTTTCTCAGGTAGTATATGTCAGATAAACTTGCTGAGATAGGCCAAAGACTTGAACGGTTAAAGAGCAACACTTTTGAGAATTCTGTATCAACTAGTGCTCAAACTAGCCGTGTAGAAGAGGACAATAGTTCTTCTAGCTCAGCGAGTGTAGATTCTTTCGATAACTCTAATTCTGAAGAAGAGATGGCAGGCAATAACGATGATAACCAAGCTTTGGAGGATTACGCGCAACCGGTTATACCAAATTCACCTTTGTTCATCTTGCTGCCTACTGAAGCTAGAAATTATGATCTCAAATCTTCACATTTTCACATGCTTCCTTCTTTTTATGGTTTACCTGACAAATATACCACACCAATTCGTTATGTATAGATGATGAGATTCCATTGATACAGAGCCAATTCCAATAGACTTATTGGAGGGTCCCATTGGCATGCATAGAGTAGGAATTGAACCTACGAATTCGCCAATTATGAGTTGGGTGCTTTAACCATTTAGCCATGGATGCTTAGCGGGGATCCTCGTACGGGGTGAATAACCAAATTCCAATTGAAATGAAATCTTTAGGATAAATCAATGCAATTTAGGAGGACTCAATGAAAGGACATCAAATTAAGGAATTCTACAATGTTGTGAGTGGCTTACCTTTGCAGGGAGTGAGTGAAGCAAATCTGAGGATGAGGGTTGTTAACTCGCAAGTGCACGGGCCATTGGATAGTATAGCATGTGTAAGTACGAGGTCGATCCCACGAGGATTGATGATAGATTGATTCAATTTGATTCCCTGTACAAAATAGAAATGAAAAGAAAATAAATAAAACAAGAAAGAAAGAAAGAAAATAAATTAACTCAAGAAAATTAGTTACCAAATTCAATTCAGATTCACAGATTGATTCTAGCTAAAGTATGATTAAGCCATGGTGTCTGGTCCTAACCCTGTATTTCTAATTCCCTAATTAGATCCTTGTTGTCGAACCTAAATTAAGCATTAGAAATCCATTAAGCAAAGAAGAATGTTTTAAACAACCAAGCATGTATCTAATCCCTGTTGTCGAATGTCCATACATACTCTTCATATTCATAGTTCAATTCGAATTAATGCATGGTGTCTACTCTTAATTCAAACCAAGATAGCTAACATACAAGTTTTAATGGTGATCAATCATTCAAACAAGCATATTAACTTATAAGCATAATGAATAAGAACAAGAACTATAATTGAAACTTGAAAACTAATTAAACTTGAAAACTTAAGAAAAGAATTTACATTACAATGAAAAATACATTACAACTAAGAAAAACTTAAAGGAAAATTTAGCAAAAGGATTTTGTTACAACAATTGAGAACTAAAAAGGAAAACTAAGAGAATTTGAGGGAGAGAAGGGAGAGGAGCTCTAGAGAGATGTTTGAGAGCTCCCCCCCTTGGGGTGTGTTTGAAGGTTGGCCAAGCCTCCTATTTATAGGAGAAGGAAAGCATCAAACTCACATGCCAATATTCTTCTTGGTTTATTTAATTCCTTCTTTAGACAACAAGTTGTAAGAATGATCATAGCCACCTCAAGTTCACATGGGCATCCATCCTTTCATCATTTGGCTAGTTCCCACTTGATTCTTTTGCTTTCTTTATTTCTTTACACAACTCACTTCAATTATGACAAAACATGCTTCTTCCCCACTATCAACAATAGCACATGCATAGCTAATCATGACCAAGCAATTGCAGTCTGATCTTGGGCTCGTTTTGGGCTTGTTCCTCAATTCTGAAAATTTTGGAAAAATATGGATCTTGAAGTTTTTTGAATTATCTTTCCAAGCATATGCAGCCCAGCTCAAGGAAAACTCGGAAAGACCTTCAAATGTGATTTTTGGCCCAGTAACGCAGATGCTGCCGATTTTGACCTTAAGTTGCCAAAACTTGTATAACTTTCTCTAGAAGACTCGGAATCGTGAACCGTAAAATTCTTCAGAAACTAGACTTCCGCATCTTTCCAATGATGTATGGTTCATTATCTGGTTCTTCCTGAGCAAGTACAGTCCAATCCGTGAAGTTGACTGATCTGCAGACACCGGTTTGAGCTAACTTGTCTCCATGTATTTAATGAGTCATAAGCTTATTACACTGAAACTAACACAAAATAGATTAAAAGCACAAGTTTAACTCAAAAACATAACCAAATCATAAGTTAGAAGGGTACAAAATGATATGTAATTATGCCCCGATCAAATACCCCCAAACCTATATTTTGCTAGTCCTCTAGCAAAACAAAAGAAAAACAAAGATATAAATAAATAAATAAATAAAATTAATTAGACCACTTCGCAGGTAACTCGATTGCATTGAGCATATGCAACAAGCCTTTAAACCTCTTGGCATCCCTAGTAGGAGGAGTTGTGTCTCCTGAGGGTTTAACAGATACGATACCCACAAACGTTTTACTGACTCTACAAAACAAAGTAGTTAGAAAACTTATTAGTTTTGTTAATCCTTAAGCAAAACAACAACAAAAACAAAAAAAAGTCAAAACAATCTTTCCGAACATTTTCTAAAGAGAAACGACTCATGCACATGACTCAAAAGTTTTAACAATAAAAGCTTATTTTTAGACATTATTCACAATGTGGCAAAGTTCAAAACATAACGTGCTCAAAGTGTAGTAGTGTGATAGCCAAATGCAACAAATTCTCCAATCTTAGTTTTCACACAATTTCAAAAATCATACAAAGCACAAATTCAACTTCAAATCTCACCAAAGTTGCCCTCTCACAAATGAATCACTCAGAAAAGGGCTACAATGCATCACTCAGTTATAAACATGAGATTAGAGTTAAACCATAAGGGACTTAACTCGAAATAGAAAGATGAAGAACTTGCATTAATATGATCTCAAGAAGGATGCCAAACACTTAAAAGTAGAAAATGGATGCAATTCAATCACATGACATTTAGAATCAATTTATGTCTTTATCATAGGTTGTAATGGGGCCAAGGGTGTAAGGTGAGTGAGAAATGAAAGGTATGGATAACACAAAGTCCAAAGAACTCACAATGTAAGAGCATAAAACAATTGTTTCCAAGACTTCGAATCTTAACAATGAGGATTTTCTTTTTTCTTTTTTTTATCTTTTGTTTTTTAACTTTTTTTTTTTCAAAACTCCTTATACCTCCATTTATAAGGATTCACACTCCTTTCTTTTAATTGAACAACCACCAATTTAATTTGAGGCCAATAAAGAAACCCAAAAATGAAATTTCATTCAACCACCACTTAATCACAACTTTTCTCTTTTCTTTCACCAATTGTGTGATTTTATTTTATTTATTTATTTTTTTCGAAATGTAACACCTCTTCCAAAACTTAGTATGAAAAACACATCCCAATACAAGCTCAAAAGTTCCTTAGAAAGGTAAATACTTGTTTTTCAGGCTAAGGTGAGGACATATAATTGGTTTAATGAAAGAAAAGGTTTACATGTAGGCTCAAAATGGTTAACAATGGAAAATCATGCTTAAGCATGCATAAGGTTAGCTTGAAAGGCACAAACAATCCAAAGAGGGCCTTAATATCATTTCTCAAATGTCATGTAATCAAATTTGCATAAGAATGAATGATTTTTAAGTGTTCAACCAAATCAATGAATAATGAGATCAAACAACAACTTAGATGACAAGAAAATAAGAGTATGTGTATAACACTCATGAAATGAAGGACAAGGCGCAAAAACACACATTATATGGTTATACAAGTTTAATTTATGCTTGATACAATTCTTTGGATTATGCAAATCCTTTAATTGGAAAATTATGAAACAAATGGCAAGTGTAAAGAAGGTTTCGAACATACCATGTTAGAACGATGCCAAAAGTTTTTTTTTTTTTTTATTTTTTAATAAAAAGAAATCCAATTTTCATTTAAGTCATGCAAACATTTATCACAATCTCATCATATGTGTTCGAAAAGTGACTCAAAATAAAAACAAAGCAAGACTAAAATAAAACAGAAAACCAAATTTTTTTTCTTTAATTTTATTTTAAGAAAAACCAAATTTACTTGCTAAACTCTAATACCCCCAAACCTAGAAATGAACATTGTCCTCAATATTTAAAAATTAGGCACAAGTAATGTCATAACAACAATTGAAAGGTATTAAAGCAAATAAATATCACAAAATACAATAATTAAAATACAACACAAAATAAAATAATTATAAAATAAAAATTGCAAAACAACCAAACGAATAAAATAAAAAATATATATATATATATAAATAATAATAAAACGAAACAGTAAACCATAAACACACAAGCTTACGCAAAATGAAAGCCAAAGCCCACAATTTTTGAAACCCAAACCATCGTTAAACTCGACCCACAATGAAATCCGAAGCCCACACATTTTATTTATTTAAATTGATTTTTTTTTAAATTAAAAATTAAAAATTTTTAAATTTTTTGTATATTTTTTTTTACGTGGGAAGTGGATTCTGAAACGGGGGTCCATATGTCATCTCGGGCAACGAAGCAAGAGCCACGTGTCGACACATAGAGGCGCCGCAGAGCTCAAGCGTGAAAATTACGGGCCATGAAAAGTCGTGACAACTTTGTTGAACGCGTTCGTTCAGAAAGGTCACGTCACAACAAATTGGGAACGGTGGAAAGCCAGAAGGCTGTGGAGCTCGCGGAACGAGAGAAAAATTAGAAGCGCTAGGGTTTGACGTCTATAAAAGGAAACTAAGGGAGAAAAAAAATTACAGCCACACGGAAGACAGAAAAGAAAGAAGAAAAGAGAGAGGAAAGAAAAGAAAAAAGAAGAGAGAAGAGAGAAAAAAAAAAGCAAAAAGAAAATGTCGTCTTCTTTCCCATTTTCGCTCGATCTCAACCTACCCAACCAATTCAGACGTCGAGTCAAGGAGCGGCACCAGTGTGGATGCCCTACTTTGGCTCAGCACGAGGGCCCGTGACAGTAAACGGCACAACACTCCTGGACAACGAAGTTGCCCTTGGAGTCGCAAGGAGTTTAGTGACTCCCAGAGATGCACGAGTGCTCGGGGCAAAGTGTGACAATCGAATCGTGAGTGATGGCATGGCACTGGGCGCGCAAAGCACGACCACTATCGCAACTGTGGGTTATCGCCTAATTGCGAAATCCCGTGAGTTGGAGCTAGTAAGGGCTCAATTGGCGGCATCGCAGAATTTGGTTCAGGATTGTCAAGGCGTTATAAAGGACTTGAAAAAGGATGGTGGAGTTTAATCGACGTCAGCTAGAAGGATTGCAGGGAGAGAATAAACAGCTATCAACGATGGTAGATTTGTATGCTAAAGACATGCGTACGAAGCTGGAGTCTATTGGGCGACCGGGTAAGCGCAAGCAACCAGAGCACGAGACAAGTGGTGCTCAAGCCAAGAGAGTAGCCATAAGTGCGATCTTTGGGAGCTCAAGTGATGGGCCCCAAGAGGCTGTGCGTGAAGACCCAAAAGATGACGTTTAGAGGGCTAAACTAAAGGTTCCAATTTTGGAATCAGGACGCGTGCCATGATGATGCTGATGCTGATGATGATGAAGATGAAGATGAAGAAGAAGGTTTTTTTTTTTTAATTTTAAAAAAAAATTTATTTAAGTTTTTTTTTTTTAATAAGTTTTTAGTGATGCAGCCTTATTTAAAGTAAATTTTTTTATTTTTTTTATTTTTTAACACTCAGAAAGAAACTAACTAACCACACCACATAAAAATTAAAATAATAAATAAATAAATCACAGACTATAAAACAACTAAACAGAAAAGAAAACAAAGAAGTTCCAAATTTTATTTTATTTTTTTTTATTTTTTTAATTTTTAAAATTATTATTAAGCAAAAATACAATACCCAAACTTAAATTTTTATTTAAGCTAAACCATTATTGTAAAAAAAAAAATTAATAATTTATTTTAAGAACACACAATTATACAAGCAACTCTAGGATGACCAGTTAAGGGCCTCAGAAAACACAGCCAGGCGTTCCGGGAAGGTTGGAGGGGTCACAATGGTCCCGCTAAAAACCCAAACTTCTTAGACACCGAAGGTGTCGCCTAAAGAACTCTTAGACACTGCATTGACGGATACGCTCACTGGGGTTACCAAAAGTCAGCGCATATGAAAAATCTTTTTAAATTTTTTTTTTAAAACTTAAAATTATTATAAAAGAAACAGAAAATTAAAATTACTAAAATAATAACAATACAAGTAAAAGAGAAAGGATTGGATACTCCCCCTTGAAGCGATTAGGTCGAGCATGGATGCATTTGGAGGTCGCTACTCCTCCCACTACTCCATACTTCCTATCCTTATGATTGAAGTTGCCTTCTCTCCCTTTTTATTGAGCTATCCTATATTGCTAAAACAAACACAGAAAACTTGAAAAGGAATTAAAATGATTAGGAATAAAAACTGAATTGAAAAAGGAAGTACAAAAGTAAAACAAGTAGGGAAAGAAAATAGAACCAAACTATGCCGTCAATCCCCGGCAACGGCGCCAAAATTTTGTTAACTCGCAAGTGCACGGGCCATTGGATAGTATAGCATGTGTAAGTACGAGGTCGATCCCACGAGGATTGATGATAGATTGATTCAATTTGATTCCCTGCACAAAATATAAATGAAAAGAAAATAAATAAAACAAGAAAGAAAGAAAGAAAATAAATTAACTCAAGCAAATTAGTTACCAACTTCAATTCAGATTCACAGATTGATTCTAGCTAAAGTATGATTAAGCCATGGTGTCTGGTCCTAACCTTGTATTTCTAATTCCCTAATTAGATCCTTGTTGTCGAACCTAAATTAAGCATTAAAAATCCATTAAGCAAAGAAGAATGTTTTAAACAACCAAGCATGTATCTAATCCCTGTTGTCGAATGTCCATACATACTCTTCATATTCATAGTTCAATTCGAATTAATGCATGATGTCTACTCTTAATTCAAACCAAGATAGCTAACATACAAGTTTTAATGGTGATCAATCATTCAAACAAGCATATTAACTTATAAGCATAATGAATAAGAACAAGAACTATAATTGAAACTTGAAAACTAATTAAACTTGAAAACTTAAGAAAAGAATTTACATTACAATGAAAAATACATTACAACTAAGAAAAACTTAAAGGAAAATTTAGCAAAAGGATTTTGTTACAACAATTGAGAACTAAAAAGGAAAACTAAGAGAATTTGAGGGAGAGAAGGGAGAGGAGCTCTAGAGAGATGTTTGAGAGCTCTCCCCCTTGGGGTGTGTTTGAAGGTTGGCCAAGCCTCCTATTTATAGGAGAAGGAAAGCATCAAACTCACATGCCAATATTCTTCTTGGTTTATTTAATTCCTTCTTTTGACAACAAGTTGTAAGAATGATCATAGCCACCTCAAGTTCACATGGGCATCCATCTCCTTTCATCATTTGGCTAGTTCCCACTTGATTCTTTTGCTTTCTTTATTTCTTTACACAACCCACTTCAATTATGACAAATAAACATGCTTCTTCCCCACTATCAACAATAGCACATGCATAGCTAATCATGACCAAGCAATTGCAGTCTGCTTTTTGGCTCGTTTTGGCCTTGTTACTCCATTCTGAAAAATCTGGAAAAATATGGATCTTGAAGTTCTTTGAATTATCTTTCGAAGCATATGCAGCCCAGCTCAAGGAAAAATAGGAAAGACCTTCAAATGTGATTTTTGGCCCAGTAACGCAGATGCCGCCGATTTTGACCTTAAGCTGCCAAAACTTGTATAACTTTTTCTAGAAGACTCGGAATCTTGAACCGTAAAATTCTTCAGAAACTAGACTTCCGTATCTTTCCAATGATATATGGTTCATTATCTGGTTCTTCCTAAGAAAGTACAGTCCAATCCGTGAAGTTGACTGATCTGCAGACACAATTTTGAGCTAACTTGTCTCCAAAATGCATTTAATGAGTCATAAGCTTATTACACTGAAACAAACACAAAATAGATTAAAAGCACAAGTTTAACTCAAAAACATAACCAAATAATAAGTTAGAAGGGTACAAAATGATATGTAATTATGCCCCGATCAAGGGCTTTTCCTTATACGTTGAAAGATAGAGCAAAGGGTTGGCTAATAACTTTAGCACCTGGTTCGCTCACCACTTGGGATGCCGTAGTTAAGAAATTTTTGGAGAAGTTTTTCTCTACTCAAAAGGCAACTACTTTGAGAGGGCAAATCTTTAACTTTAAACAAGATGATGGAGAACCTTTCAATGAATGTTGGGAGCATTTCAAGGGACTTTTGCTGCAATGTCCACATCATGGGTTACCTCTTTACTTACAAATGCAAATTTTTTATGATGGACTAACCCGAACATGTCAATCGACTGTTGATAATGCAGCAAGTGGAGCCTTGACGAAAAAAAGTGCTCAAGAGTCATTTAACATTTATGAGATGTTGGGATCAAATGCTCAACACAAAGATACAAGAGGTAAACGAGTTGTAGTGTATGAAATGAGTTCTAATACTGATCTTGCCTTGCAGGTTGCTAGTTTGGAAAAGAAGCTCGATTCTGTGCTCAATATGGTGCCTAAGATAGCTGAGGTGTGTGCCATTTGCAACATACCAGGTCATCCTACTCATCAATGCTCAGCTAGTGAGGCACCAACAACTCCATTTATGGCACGAACTTCGTACAAACTTGACGTGCCCAATTTCTTTTACCAATTGATTTCGGATCGAGCCCAAAACTTGGTCAACATCACAATACTGTGGGAGTAGTCATTTGTTGAGTTTTGGGTGTAATCCAATCACTAGAACTATGCAATGCACCAACCACTACACTTATGGTTCAAAATTAATGCGAACTTTTATTGTCCAATTACTTTGACCAATTGATTTCGGATCTAGCCCAAAACTTGGTCAACATCGAATTATGGTTGGAGGAGTCATTTGGTGAGTTTTGAGTGAAAACCAATCACTAGAACTATGCAATGCACAACTAATCCATTTACGACCACGAACTTAAATTTAACTTGAAGTTTCCAATTTCATTGAGCAATTGATTTCGGATCGAGCCCAGAACTTGGTCAACATCATTAAATGGTGGGAGGAGTCATTTGGGGAATTTTGAGTTAAATCCAATCACTAGAACTTTGCAATGCTCCAACCACTCCATTTACGGCACGAACTTCGTACGAACTTGAAGTGTCCAGTTTTTTTAACCAATTGATTTCGGATGGAGCCCAAAACTTGGTCAACATCATAATATGGTGGGAGGAGTCATTTGGTGAGTTTTGAGTGAAATCAAATAATTAGAACTATGCAATTCACCATCCACTCCACTTACGGTTCGAAATAAATACGAACTTGAAGTGTCCAATTTCGTTGACCAATTGATTTCGGATAGAGCCCAAAACTCAGTCAACATCATAATATGGTGGGAGGGGTGATTTGGTGAGTTTTGATTGAAATCCAATCACTAGAACTTTGCAATGCCCAACCACGCCATTTACGGCACGAACTTCGTACGAACTTGAATTGTCCAATTTCTTTGACCAATCCATTTCGGATTTAGCCCAAAACTTGGTCAACATCATAATATGGTGGGAGGAGTCATTTGGTGAGCTTTGAGTGAAATCCAATCACAAGAACTATGCAATGCACGAACCACTGCACTTACGGTTCGAACTTAATACAAACTTGAAGTGTTCAATTTCTTTGACCAATTGATTTCGGATCGAGCCCAAAACTTGGTCAACATCATAATATGGTGGGAGGAGTCATTTGGTGAGTTTTGAGTGAAATCCAAGCACTAGAACTATGAAATACACCAACCACTCCATTTACGGCACGAACTTCGTACGAACTTGAAGTGCCCAATTTCTTGGACCAATTCATTTTGGATTGAGACCAAAACTTGGTCAACATCATAATATGGTGGGAGGAGTCATTTGGTGAGTTTCGATTGAAATCCAATCACTAGAACGATGCAACGCACCAACCACTATGCTTACGGTTTGAAATTAACACGAACTTGAACTGTGAAATTTCTTTGACCAGTTGATTTCGGATCAAGCCCAAACTTAGTCAACATCATAATATCGCGGGAGGAGTTATTTGGTGAGTTTTGAGTGAAATCCGATCACAAGAACTATGTAATGCACCAACCACTCCATTTATGGCACGAACTTCGTATGAACTTGAAGTGCCCAATTAATACGAACTTGAATTGTTCAATTGATTTGACCAATTGATTTCGGATCGAGCCCAAAACTTGATCAACGACGTATTATGGTGGGAGGAGTCATTTGGTTTGTTTTGAGTGAAATCTAATCACTAGAACTATGCAATGCACAACCACTCCATTTACAACACAAACTTTGTACGAACTTGAAGTTTATAATTTCTTTGAGCAATTGATTTCGGATCGAGCCCAGAACATGTCAACATCATAAAATGGTGGGAGGAGTCATTTGGTGAGTTTTGTGTGAAATCTAATTACTAGAACTTTGCAATGCTCCAACCACTCCATTTACGGCCCGAACTTCGTACAAACTTGAATTGTTCTATTTCATGGACCAATTCATTTTGGATCGAGCCCAAAACTTGGTCAACATCATAATATGGTGGGAGGGGTCATTTGGTGAGTTTTGATTGAAATCCAATCACTAGAACGATGCAATGCACCAACCACTATGCTTACGGTTCGAAATTAATACAAACTTGAAGTGTGAAATTTCTTTGACCAATTGATTTTGGATCAAGCCCAAAACTTGGTCAACACCATAATATGGTGGGAGCAGTTATTTGGTGAGTTTTGAGTGGAATCCAATCAATAGAACTATGGAATGCACCAACCACTCAATTTATGCCACTAACTTCGTTCGAACTTGAATTATCCAATTTCTTTGACCAATTCATTTCAGATCGAGCCCAAAACTTGGTCAACATCATAATATGGTGGGAGGAGTCATTTGGTGAGTTTTGAGTGAAATCCAATCTCTAGAACTGTGCAATGCACCAACCACTCTACTTACGGTTCGAAATTAATACGAACTTGAAGTGTCCAATTTCTTTGACGAATTGATTTCGAATCGAGCCCAAAACTTGGTCAACATCATAATATGGTGGGAGGAGTCATTTAGTGAGTTTTGAGTGAAATCCATTCACTAGAACTATGGAATGGACCAACCACTCCATTTGTGCCATGAACTTTGTACGAAATTGAATTGTCCAATGTCTTTGACCAATTCATTCCGCATCGAGTCCATAACTTGGTCAACGTCATAATACGGGGGGAGGAGCCATTTTGTGAGTTTTTAGTGAAATCCAATTACTTGAACTATGCAATGCATCAACCACTCCATTTACGGCACGAACTTCGTACGAACATGAAGTGTCCAACTTCTTTGACCAATTGATTTCGGATCGAGCCAGAAACTTGGTCAACATCATAATAAGGTGGGAGGAGTCATTTGGTGTGTTTTGAGTGAAATCCCATCACTAGAACTACGCAATGCACCAACCACTCCACTTACGTTTCGAAATAAATACGAACTTGAATTGTCCAATTTCTTTGACCAATTCGTTTCGCATCGAGCCCAGAACATGGATGACATCATAATATGGAGGGAGAAGTCATTTGGTGAGTTTTGATTGAAATCAAAACACTAGAACTATACAATGCACCAAGAACACCACTTATGGCAAGAACTTCGTACGAACTTCAATTGTCCAACTTCTTTGACCAATTGATTTCGGATCGATCCCAAAACTTGGTCAACATCGTAATATGTTGGGAGGAGTCATTTGGTGAGTTTTGAGTGAAATCCATTTACTAGAACTACGCAATGCACTAACCACTCCATTTGTGGCACGAACTTCGTACGAAATTGAATTGTCCAATTTCTTTGGCCAATTCATTTCAGATCGAGCCCGAAACTTGGTCAACATCATAATAAGGTGGGAGGAGTCATTTGCTGAGTCTTGAGTGAAATGCAATGACTAGAACTATACAATGCACCAAGAACACCATTTATGGCAAGAACTTCGTATGAACTAGAAGTGTCCAACTTCTTTGACCAATTGATTTTGGATCGAGCCCAAAACTTGGTCAACATCATAATATGGTGGGAGGAGTCATTTGGTGAGTTTTGAGTGAAATCCAATCGCTACAACTATGCAATGCACAAACCACTCCATTTACAGCACGAATTTCGTATGAACTTGAAGTGTCCAATTTCTTTGACCAATTGATTTCGAATCGAGCCCAAAACTTAGTCAACATCATAATATGGTGGGAGGAGTCATTTGGTGAGTTTTGATTGAAATCCAATCACAAGAGTGATGCAATGCACCAACCACTCCACTTACGGATCGAAATTAATACGAACTTGAAGTGTCCAATATCTTTGACCAATTGATTTCGGATCAAGCCCAAAACTTGGTCAACCATGTATTGTGGTGGGAGGATCCATTTGGTGAGTTTTGAGTGAAATCCAATCACTAGAACTATGCAATGCACCAACCACTCCATTTACGGCACGAACTTCATACGAACTTGAAGTGTCCAATTTCTTTGACCAATTGATTTCGAACGGAGCCCAAAGCTTGGTCAACATCATAATGTGGTGGGAGGTATCCAATCACTAGAACGATACAAAGCACCAACCACTCCACTTACCGTTCGAAATTAAAACGAACTTGAACTGTCCAATTTCTTTGACCAATTGATTTCGGAATGAGCCCAAAACTTGGTCAACATCATACTACAGTGGGATGAGTCATTTGGTGGGTTTTGAATGAAATCCAATCACTAGAACTTGATCGGAGCATAATTACATATCATTTTGTACTCTTCCAACTTATGAGTTGGTTATGTTTTTGAGTTAAACTTGTGCTTTTAATCTATTTTGTGTTTGTTTCAGTGTAATAAGCTTATAACTCATTAAATGGATTTTGGAGACAAGTTAGCTCAAAACGGTGTCTGCAGATCAGTCAACTTCACGGATTGGACTGTACTTTCTCAGGAAGAACCAGATAATGAACCATACATCATGATTCCGAGTCTTCTAGAGAAAGTTATACAAGTTTTGGAAGCTTAAGGTCAAAATCGGCAGCATCTGCGTTACTGGGCCAAAAATAAAATTTCAAGGTCTTTCCGATTTGTCCTTGAGCTGGGCTGCATATGCTTGGAAATATAATTCAAAGAACTTCAAGATCCATATTTTTCCAGATTTTTCAGAATGGAGGAACAAGCCCAAAACGAGCCCAAAAGAAGACTGCAATAGTTCTTGGTCATGATTAGCTATGCATGTGCTATTGTTGATAGTTCTTGGTCATGATTAGCTATGCATGTGCTATTGTTGATAGTGGGGAAGAAGCATGTTATTTGTCATAATTGAAGTGGGTTGTGTAAAGAAATAAAGAAAGCAAAAGCATCAAGTGGGAACTAGCCAAATGATGAAAGGAGATGGATGCCCATGTGAACTTGTGGTGGCTATGCAACTTGTTGTCAAAAGAAGGAATTAAATAAACCAAGAAGAATATTGGCATGTGAGTTTGATGCTTTCCTTCTCTTATAAATAGGAGGCTTGGCTAACCTTCAAACACACCCCAAGGGGGGGAGCTCTCAAACACCTCTCTAGAGCTCCACTCCCTTCTCTCCCTCAAATTCTCTTAGTTTTCCTTTTTAGTTCTCAATTGTTGTAACAAAATCATTTTGCTTTTTAGTTGTAATTTATTTTTCATTGTAATGTAAATTCTTTTCTTAAGTTTTCAAGTTTAATTAGTTTTCAAGTTTCAATTATAGTTCTTGTTCTTATTCATTATGCTTATAAGTTAATATGCTTGTTTGAATGATTGATCACCATTAATACTTGTATGTTAGCTATCTTGGTTTGAATTAAGAGTAGAAACCATGCATTAATTCAAATTGAACTATGAATAGGAAGAGTATGTATGGACATTATTCGACAACAGGGATTAGATACATGCTTGGTTGTTTAAAACATTCTTATTTGCTTAATGGATTTCTAATGCTTAATTTAGGTTCGACAACAAGGATCTAATTAGGGAATTAGGAATACAAGGTTAGGACCAGACACCATGGCTTAATCATACTTTAGCTAGAATCAATCTGTGAATCTAAATTGAACTTTGTAACTAATTTGCTTGAGTTAATTAATTTATTTTCTTTCTTTCTTGGTTTATTTATTTTCTTTTCATTTCTGTTTTGTGCAGGGAATCAAATTGAATCAATCTATCATCAATCCTCGTGGGATCGACCTCGTACTTACACATGCTATACTACCCAACACTTCGTGCACTTGCGAGTTAACAAAATTTTGGCGCTGTTGCTGGGGATTGACGGCATAGTTTGGTTTTATTTTCTTTCCCTACTTGTTCTACTTTCCTTTTTCCTTTTCATTTCAGTTTTTATTTCCTAATCCTTTTAATTCCATTTCAAGTTCTGTGTTTGTTTTAGCAATATAGGATAGCTCAATAAAAAGGGAGAGAAGGCAACTTCAATCATAAGGATAGGAAGTATGGAGTAGTGGGAGGAATAGCGATCTCCAAATGCATCCATGCTCGACCTAATTGCTTCAAGGGGGAGTATCCAATCCTTTCTCTTTTAATTGTATTGTTATTATTTTACTAATTTTAATTTTCTGTTTCCTTTATAATTTAAAAAGAAATTTAAAAGATTTTTCATATGAGCTGACTTTTGGTAACCCCAGTGAGCGTATCCGTCAATGCAGTGTCTAGGAGTTCTTTAGGCGACACCTTCGGTGTCTAAGAAGTTTGGATTTTAAGCGGGACCATTGTGACCCCTCCAACCTTCCCGGAACCCCTGGCTGTGTTTTCTGAGGCCCTTCACTGGTCATCCTAGAGTTGCTCGTATAATTGTGTATTCTTAAAATAATTTATTTTTTACAATAATGGTTTAGCTTAAATAAAAATTTAAGTTTGGGTATTGTATTCTTGCTTAAATAATAATTACAAAAAAATTTTAAATTGCATTTTGGAACTTCTTGGTTTTCTGTTAGTCTCTGTTTTTATTTTTTGTATTATTATTATTATTATTTTAATTTTTAGTTTTGTGGTGTGGTTAGTTAGTATTTTTTCTAAGTGTTAAAAAATTAAATAAATAAATAAAAAATTTCACTTCAAACAAGCTGCTTACACACCAAAAAAAAACTAAAAAAACTAAAAAACATAAAAACATAAAATAAAATAAAATAACAAATAAATAAAACTTCTTTTTCTTCTTCATCTTCATCTTCATCAGCATCAGCATCATCATGGCACGCTTCACGATTCCAAAATTGGAACCTTTAGTTTAGCCCTCTGACGTCATCTTTTGGGTCTTCACGCATGACCTCTTGGGGCCCATCACTTGAGCTCCCAAAAATTGCACTTATGGCTGCACTCTTGGCTTGAGCACCACTTGTCTCATGCTCTGGTTGCTTGCGCTTACCCGGTCGCCCAATAGACTCTAGCTTCGTGCGCATGTCTTTAGCGTACAAATCTACCATCGTTGATAGTTGTTTATTCTTTGCCTGCAAATCTTCTAGCTGACGTCAATTAAACTCCACCATCCTTATCCTCTCCTTTTTCAAGTCCCTTATAATGCCTTGACAATCCTCAACCACATTTTGCGATGCCGCCAACTGAGCCCTTACTAGCTCTAACTCACGGGATTTCGCAATTAGGCGATAACCCACTGTTGCGATAGATGACAAGACCTGACCCAAATTCCACTTTGGAATCCGAGCCGGACCTTGTGCTTGTCCGACACCTGGCAGGTGCCGGGCACAAATGACCTACTTGCCCCTCTAATCAGAAAGCAAAGAAATTCAAGGTTGACTTATGCCAAAAATTCGGCAGAGTCTCCCTGTAATTTGAACGTTTACCAAAATTTTCCACCTGCAAACACCACAGTTTAAATCCACAAACGCCCAAAGATGCACAAGATAAGCACACACCAACTACAAATGGCCTCCGGCCTCAAAGTTTCAACCTTAAAGGGCATATCGAGCACACTAATCAGAATTTAAGTTTACAAATTTGAATACAAATTTGGAAGGAAGTTTTCGAATAAAGTTCTACTTAGATTTCAAGCTTGGAGGTTGAAGCTCACTTGCTTGCTTGGCTCGTAACGTACTATTTGGGGCGCAAAACAGAAAGATGTGAGTGGACGAAAATAAAGGTTTGCAAAATTAAAACAAAACGTATAACCCCTCCGTTTCGGAAACTAATGAGAAAACATGCATTTCTATTCTATAAATGATCTGAAATCCAACGTAATTTATAACCATATAACTGTAAGAATTGAAACGTTCACGTACATATATATATATATATATACACAATCATTTGAAACCGGAATATCTTAAAATAAAAGAAAACCAGAATTCGATTCAAAGTCCGAACTTAATCCCCGACCAAAGAATCAAACTCCAACAAGATAAATCACAAAGGTTGGATCCAAAACAAGGAAAACAAATCCAAGAAACCGTATTTCAAGAAATAGTTTCGGTTCTTCCCAACCCAAGTACTCCTACGGGAAAAAGCGCCGACCTGTGTAGTAAATCGGGCGGGGTGGCGGGGAATATCCTAGGAACAGACGGGGTAACCTCCCCGCTTCACGAATACAAGCAATGTACTTAATGCAACCTGGGTATTGGGAAGCGACCAATCACCCGTGTAGTCAATCGTGCGGTGGTAGGGAAAATATCATGGCGGACACCTACCGAGCTAACTCGACATAGGTACAGGCATTACATTCTGGCCGGACACCGTGTGATCAGCACAGTACAAGCAATCTCATATACATACACATCCTTATACATATTGACAGACCCGACCCAAATTTCACCGGAACCGGGCGGACCTGTTGATGGGCCCAACACCAACCCATGCCGGGCCCACGAACTAAACAGAACCCTCTTCCCGACAAAACAACAACAAAGGGCCGAGACTTCTGCGAAAATCGGACAGTCTCCCTACAAAGTGAACAATCCCCAAAGTTAAAACCTGCTCAAACAAGCAACGAAACAAAGCCCAAGCACCGGCATGCTACGGATAAACTACCAGGCCTCGGCCAACAAATTAACCCTTACAGGCAATACAGAGCAATCTAAGAGTTTAGGAATTCAGCAGCGGAAAAGAATAAACAGAATATGAGTTTAGGGTTCAAGGACAACAGATCCTACCCTTCAGTCAAAGCTCGAGAAGAGGAGCGCACGGCCGAACAGTGTCGACGCAACTACGATGCAGGCGCAAAACAGAAAGAGTGTGAATGGACAAAAACAAAGTTTTACATACTTAAAACAATATACTAACCCCACCTTTTAAAACCATGCAAACCATGCATATGAAATCCTTATATACGTGATTGATTTAGAAATCATATTATCTCAAATTACATGAGAGCAATCCAGCTCAAACCTTTTTCCGAATAAAATACCCTTTTTCTTTTCCCGAGGTATAACCTCTCAAATCAACCCAAGCAGGTTTATAAAACATAAACAAAATGGCCTTTGTTATTGTAAAGCATAAAGATGGAATAAAATTCTCATAACGTAAAACAAACCTTTAAATGCCGAATAATTCGTATACGTCAAGAAAACCCAACTCGACAGCAATATAGACATTTATTGTAGTTCAAAGCATTTATATACATATATATAAATATCAAATCCGGATTCAAAATCCCACGAGTAAAACATAACGATCTGAAATCCAATCAAATCTGAAGTCAAAGTAAGTGTAAAGTTTCCCCAACTTCCCAACTCACAATCACGTGCTGCATAAAGCACGACAAGTAAGGAGGGATCCTCACTAAAAGAAATAAGAATACGAATATAATAACCCACGCATATACATATATATACATATATATATATATATATATATATATATACAATAACAACTCAACACCAGATCAAGTGTACCGGGGAAACCATCCAACAGGGGATAGTTTAACTGGATACGAGGACTACACCGCGGTGGCCCGTACCCAGGGTTTAGCCGTCCATAGTAATGGATTATGCTACTCGACCCGTATGGCAGAGTACGCATACTCAATACCCCTACGTCCGAACTAGTCCATGCGCGCTGACTAAATACTCAATTAAGAGTCCACGGCTACATCCCGTTAGAGCATGCACCGGATCGAACCATATCCAAGTAACCGTATCATCATCATCGAGCAGGGGAGGTACATAATACGGTGTTTACAACACTCACAACCATTGCCCTGCAATAATCCATTTATACATATTCATATACTTTCACATTTCAACCCACAATCATGCACCCAAACCCAAATACGATTACCGGACCCAAGCGTCCAAAATTCAAGGTCAACATATATATATTCAAAATAAGGACATCACCGTCCCAAACATATATTTCCATATTCAAAATATCAATATAATTATATGAGGGACCTCACGTCCGACGCCGGGCATTCCAACCCAAAGATATATATAATTAAAGTATAAGGAACTCGTCCGTAAATACATACCGTTAAATCAGACGTATAATCCAAAATATACATATGTATATATATATATAAATATATATATATATATATATACATAAAACATAAAGATCCTTTAAAGTACAAAAACTCAAGCCCGATCTCATATACATATCTATGTATATAAATATGTATGAATATACGTATAATCAATTCCCATTATTCCAAAGTATTTATTCAAAATCAATATATATATGTATGAAAATATACATATATATAATCAAGGTATAAGTAATTATACTTCAAAAGGTTTTAAAAGCCAAAACCGAATACGTGACCAAATGGACTACGCTAACGTCCAACTATTCAATTATATAAATAATATATATAATAAAACCAACCTTATAAATATAATATCCCAAAAATCCATAAATTCTCCTTTTATAACGTATACGACTTCAAGCTTAAAATAGCTCAATTAGATAACCCAATTTCAATACGAAAAACCATCGGGCGTTAACCCCGTCCCGTTTGATACCCAAAGGTATAAATAATAATAAAATAGCCATCAGGGCCCCACAATAAACCGGCAACCCAAATCATGCATTTACCTCAATGCAAATCCTTTTAATACATTTCAATCAAAGTCAAATCAAGACTTTAAATTATTAATAAATTCAAGATTTAAAACCATTAAATCTCATTTCATGCAGTTCATGCAAAACATTCAAATCATGCTCATTTGAAAACAAAGTCCACTCACCGTTGGTCCTACGCTGCATAACCCCAAAGGGTCTCACTTGCTGCGCACTGAAACAGAGTACCTAAAGCGATAGATACGAAGATTGGATTAGTGCGTGAACCGAACGAGAATCGAAACTTAAACCCTAACAAAACCCCACTTAACGTGCACATACGTCCTACAAAGGATTCTAAGGTCAAACTACCTCTTTTAACCAGGGGACCGCCTTGGAAGACTCACGGCCAACCAGGCGGTCAAACACCCCTTTTCGGTCCAACCCGGGCCCGCGGAACCCACAACCTCCAAATCGATCCGGACATTCCTAGAAGTCCAACAAAGTCAACTACACTGCAAAGCAGGACCTCGGGAGACCCTCGGTCAACCCTGGTCAAACTTGGTCAAACCAGGCCTAATAGGTCAAACCGGGCACGTGGGTCCCATGACCTCCAAACTTAGATCCGAAAGTTCCTATAGGTTCACTACGGTTTAACTAACACGTCCTGAAAGTTTGGTCACGATCGGACGGTCGGATTGCTCACGATCGCACGATCGGACGATTACGGTTTAACTCAAACTTCAAGTCGTTGATCCGAAGCATCTGGGGCTCCGAATCACGATCCGTCAAATTCTACTGTGACGACCCTGACCCATTTTATTAATTAAAATGAATTAATTATTTTAATTAATTAATTTGGGAAATTAAAAGGATTTAAAAAGGATTTATTGGAATTATTTTGGAAATAAATAATTAAAGGGGTATTGGAGGTCATTTAATTTTCGGGACGGAATTTGGCGACACGGGTTGCGCCATTGCGTTCGGATCGTCGAGACGAGTCCGTTGACAGGCGGAACGTGTCAATTGGAGGTCGGGAGCTTGAGGGGCATTTTGGTCTTTTCGCAAAGCGATAATTTGATAAAAGTACCCCTGTGACCGATCGCCTCTTTTCTCTCTCTCCTCCCGGTTCTCTCTCTCTCCTCTGCGATTTCTCTCTCACCGACCCTCACTCTCTCTCTCTTCGAATCCGGTAGCGCAGGGCACGGTTGGGTCCGAGACCGGTCCCAAACGATCCCTCTCCTCCTCCCGGTCACACAGCCGCCCAAGATCACCTGGTCGAAACCCCGGCGATGAGCGACGGCAAGCTCTGCAAGTTCGGCCGAAACCTCCATTTTCGCGGCGACGTTTCCGGCCACCACGACCTCCGATTCCACTTGCGAAGGTAGCCCTCCTTCCCTTCTTTCGATTTCGGGGTGCGCGACAACGTTGGCCGGCGTAGCCGCCGTGGCCAACGTCTCGAAATCATGCCTAAACCCTAACCGGTTGGGCTTCGATCCGGCGGCTTGCCGGCGGTTCTGGGGTGGCTCAGCCCGGTTACGAGCTTCCCAAGGGCTCGAGTCGACCGGGTAGGCGGTGTAGGAGGTGGCGGCGTTTTGAAGTTGGCCTGTTTTACTCAAGGCACCCGCCACCCACGGTGGCGCGTGTGGCGGCGCGTGGTGGCGGGGTGGTGGCGGTTCATGGGTCCTTTGAGACCCTCGTATCGCTACGAACGCGTAGGAGTTGACGGATCGCAATTCGGAGATCGTTTGGTTATCAAACGGATCTCGCCTATTGCGCGATTCTCGGGTTCGATAAGATTGAACGGTCGGATCGTGTCCATTTTTGGATATGTCGATCCCCGTATTTCTAGGAGTCTATAGGATTTGACGGATCGTGATTCGGAGTCCCGGATACTCCGGATCATTGACTTGAAGTTAGAATTAAACCGTAATCGTCCGATCGTACGATCGTGAGAAATCCGACCGTCGGATCGAGACCAAACTTTGGGAACGTGTTAGTTAGACCGTAGTGAACCTATAGGAACTTTCGGATCTAAGTTTGGAGGTCATGGGACCCACGGGCCCGGTTTGACCTATTAGGGTCGGTTTGACCAAGTTTGACCAGGGTTGACCGAGGGTCTCCCGAGGTCTGTTTGCAGTGTAGTTGACTTTGTTGGACTTCTAGGAATGTCCGGATCGATTTGGAGGTCTTGGGCTCCGCGGGCCCGGGTTGACCGAAAAGGGGTGTTTGACCGCCGGTTGACGGTGAGTCTTCCGGGGCGGTCCCACTGGCTAAAAGAGGTAGTTTGACCTTAGAATCCTTCGTAGGACGTACGTGCACGTTAGATGGGGTTTTGTTAGGGTTTAAGTTTTCGATTCTCGTTCGGTTCACGGTACTAATCCAATCTTCGTATCTATCGCTTTAGGTACTCTGTTTCTGGTACGCAGCAAGTGGGACCCTTTAGGGTTATGCAGCGTAGGACCAACGGTGAGTGGACTTTGTTTTCAAATGAGCATGATTTGAATGTTTTGCATGAACTGCATGAAATGAGATTTAATGATTTTAAGTCTTGAATTTATTAATAGTTTAAGTCTTGCTTTGACTTTGATTGAAAATGTATTAAAAGGATTTGCATTGAGGTAAATGCATGATTTGGGTTGCCGGTTTATTGTGGGGCCCTGATGGCTATTTTATTATTATTTATACCTTTGGGTATCGAACGAGACGTGGTTAACGCCCGATGGTTTTTCGTATTGAAATTGGTTTATATAATTGAGCTATTTTGAGCTTGAAGTCGTATACTTTATAAAAATGAGAATTTATGGACCTTTTGGGATATTATATTTATAAGGGCGGTTTTATTATATATTATTTATATAATTGAATATTTGGACGTTAACGTAGTCCGTTTGGTTACGTATTCGGTTTTGGCTTTTAAAACCTTTTGAAGTATAATTACTTATACCTTGATTATATATATGTATATTTTCATACATATATATATTGATTTTGAATAAATACTTTGGAATAATGGGAATTGATTATACGTATATTCATACATATTTATATACATAGATATGTATATGGGATCGGGCTTGAGTTTTTGTACTTTAAAGGATCTTTATGTTTTATGTATATATATATATATTTATATATATATATACATATGTATATTTTGGATTATACGTCTGATTTAACGGTATGTATTTACGGACGAGTTCCTTATACTTTAATTATATATATCTTTGGGTTGGAATGCCCGGCGTCGGGACGTGAGGTCCCTCATATAATTATATTGATATTTTGAATATGGAAATATATGTTTGGGACGGTGATGTCCTTATTTTGAATATATATATGTTGACCTTGAATTTTGGACGCTTGGGTCCTGTAATCGTATTTGGGTTTGGGTGCATGATTGTGGGTTGAAATGTGAAAGTATATGAATATGTATAAATGGATTATTGCAGGGCAATGGTTGTGAGTGTTGTAAACACCGTGTTATGTACCTCCCCTCTGTTACGATACGGTTACTTGGATATGGTTCGATCCGGTGCATGCTCTAACGGGGTGTAGCCGTAGACTCTTAATTGAGTATTTAGTCAGCGCATGGACTAGTTCGGACGTAGGGGTATTGAGTATGCGTGCTCTGCCATACGGGTCGGGTAGCATAATCCATTACTATGGACGGCTAAACCACGGGTACGGGCCACCGCGGTGTAGTCCTCGTATCCAGTTAAACTATCCCCTGTTGGATGGTTTCCCCGGTACACTTGATCTGGTGTTGAGTTGTTATTGTATATATATATATATGTATATATATGTATATGCGTGGGTTATTATATTCGTATTCTTATTTCTTTTAGTGAGGATCCCTCCTTACTTGTCGTGCTTGCGAGCACAGGATTGTGAGTTGGGGAAGTTGGGGAAACTTTACACTTACTTTGACTTGATATTTGATTGGATTTGATCTTGGTTATGTTTTACTTGTTGGATTGTGAATCGGATTTGATACATTTATATATATTTATATAAATGCTTTGAACTACAATAAATGTCTATATTGCTTTGTCGAGTTGGGTTTTCTTGACATATACGAATTATTCGGCATTTAAAGGTTTGTTTTACGTTATGAGAATTTTATTCCATCTTTATGCTTTACAATAACAAAGGCCGTTTTGTTTATGTTTTATAAACCTGCTTGGATTGATTTGAGAGGTTATACCTCGGGAAAAGAAAAAGGGTATTTTATTCGGAAAAAGGTTTGAGTGGATTGCTCTTATGTAATTTGAGATAATATGATTTCTAAATTAATCACGTATGTAAAGGATTTCATATGCATGGTTTGCATAGTTTTAAAAGGTGGGGTTAGTATATTGTTTTAAGTATGTAAAACTTGTTTTTGTCCACTCACACTCTTTCTGTTTTGCGCCCCCATCGTAGTTGCGTCGACACTGTTCGGCCGTGCGCTCCTCTTCTCGAGCTTTGGTGAAGGGTAGGATCTGTTGTCCTTGAACCCTAAACTCATATTCTGTTTATTCTTTTCCGCTGCTGAATTCCTAAACTCTTAGATTGCTCTGTATTGCTGTAAGGGTTAATTTGTTGGCCGAGGCCTGGTAGTTTATCCGTAGCATGCGGTGCTTGGGCTTTGTTTACATTGCTTGTTTGAACAGGTTTTAACTTTGGGGATTGTTCACTTTGTAGGGGAGACTTCTGTCCGATTTTCGGAAGTCTCGGCCCTTTGTTGTTGTTTTGTCGGGAAGAGGGTTCTGTTGGGTTCGTGGGCCCGGCATGGGTTGGTGTTGGGCCCATCAACAGGGTCCGGCTCGGGTTCCGGGGTGGAATTCGGGTCGGGTCCTGTCAACTTGGTATCAGAGCATTAGGTTCAATTTCCTTCGGACTTCGCTTCCATTGTGCACTTTGTTGCGAATGGTTTCCGTGTTTTCTTGTTTTTCCTCTCCAAGTTTCGTGCTTCCGAGGAGTTGTAGGTGGAGAGTTCCTTTCCCGAGACTTAAGAGTCTATTCTTCCTCCACCTACCATTGAACGAACAAGCGTGAATGAGCTGGAGCTATGCCAAGTGCTTGACCAGTTCTTATGATCAATGTTACGGCGTTACGTGCGAGATGTAACCCGGAAACTACTGACGTTAAAAGAATTAGTTATTTTGGGAGCTCATGACTATTTGGGCAGTGCTGACTTGGCAGAGGCTGGGAGCGGACTCACTGATTGGAATGGGTGTTTGGTGTCATGAGGTGCCCTGACGGTGACAAGGTTCAGTTGGTTGCTTTTGTTTTGAAAGGGATTTGGAGTTTGATCCGTTAGCAGAAGTTTCGCTAAGTTTGGATGTTGCACTTGTGTGACATTCATGGAAAGTAATTGATCGTGGGTATCTCAAGTTGGAGTACCCAGGCAGCCTTGGAGTTGGCTAAGGCTGGTAAAGAGAGTTGAAGCGTTTAAGTAGCAGAGTACTTGTAGGTTCCTTGTTTACGGTGTGGTGGTGACCCTAAGGAAAATGTGTTGGACGTGGTTGAATTGGGGATTGAAGCCCATTAAGTTGGACCATGAGTTGACTGACAGGTGATTCTGCAGTTGACTTACGGGGAATGTTTTAATGGTCGAGGTAGGCTTGACGAAAGTTAGTTGTTGGAACAAGTTTCCTTGCAACTGAAGGTGTTTGTCGTGGTTCACGCGTTTAGTTTAAAAGGCGTAAGACGGTTGAGCGTCTCGAGTTAGTCTTAAGAGTTGGGCAGTTGGCGGAATGCCATTGGTGCCTTTAGTTAAATCTAAGGAACGTGGAACAGTCGTACGGTAAGGTTGAAGGACGAATGTCTGTGATTGGATATTCAGGTTGTGCTTTCTGCCACTGTCTATCCGACCATGGGAGCCTTGATTGAATTTGCTGACAGGGTGGCACAGAAGTGTTGTGCGGGTGTTAGTGAAGGAAGGCGTCGTAGAGATACGACTGACTTTGGTGGATCAAGGCAAGGTCTATCAAAGAGTGGAGGTTCTAAGTCTGATTGTGCTGGGCATCAGTTGGTTGCCAGTACAACTTGGGGATAGCTCGCAACGGGTTGTGTGAGTTGTCTTAAATGCAGTAAAGTTGGACACTTTGGGCGGGATTGTTCCCATCCCGTACAGAGTGGTTGACATGGTCAAGGTTGCGTCCTAACTTGTTATGCTTGTGGGTAAGTTGGGCATACTAAGGGGAACCATCCTAATCTTCTTCGGAGTGGTGCAGCAATGCATGAATTCGTGACCTCGTAGGAGCAAGGTAGTCGGAGGCATAGTTGGGGTGATGCCTCATCCTCTAGTTCTGGTACCGCTACGAGTAGTGGTATTCAGTTGACTTTCCGTGGAAGTGGCGGAAGGAATTCGAGGGGTCAGCCAGTGCGTTCGACGACTAAGGCGCGAGTGTTTCCTATGACTCAACAGGAGGCACAGGTCACACCCGATGTCGTCTATGGTATGATTCCTCTCTCTCTGTTGTTCTGTACGAGTTTCGTTAGATCCCGGAGTTACACGTGTTTAGAACACTTAGTGGCGTGCACGAACTGGCGGTGGTTGTGCACGTAAGTTAAAGAGAAATCTTAAGATTTGAAGAGTTTTGTTGAAGTTTTCATATTTAAAAAATATGAAATTGAGTTCGTTAACTTAAGAAGTTGATTGTCCTTTTGGTGGAAGTGTGGTTGGTGTGGGATGTTACTGTGGTTTTGGAGTTGTTGGGTACCGTGTTGGTGTACAGAAGTGGTCGTGGAATTTCGAGGACGAAATTCTTATAAGGTGGGTAGGTTGTGACGACCCTGACCCATTTTATTAATTAAAATGAATTAATTATTTTAGTTAATTAATTTGGGAAATTAAAAGGATTTAAAAAGGATTTATTGGAATTATTTTGGAAATAAATAATTAAAGGGGTATTGGAGGTCATTTAATTTTCGGGACGGAATTTGGCGACACGGGTTGCGCCATTGCGTTCGGATCGTCGAGACGAGTCCGTTGACAGGCGGAACGTGTCAATTGGAGGTCGGGAGCTTGAGGGGCATTTTGGTCTTTTCGCAAAAGCGATAATTTGATAAAAGTACCCCTGTGACCGATCGACTCTTTTCTCTCTCTCTCCTCCCGGTTCTCTCTCTCTCCTCTGCGATTTCTCTCTCACCGACCCTCACTCTCTCTCTCTTGAATCCGTAGCGCAGGCACGGTTGGGTCCGAGACCGGTCCCAAACGATCCCTCTCCTCCTCCGGCCACAGCCCGCCCAAGATCACCTGGTCGAAACCCGGCGATGAGCGACGGCAAGCTCTGCAAGTTCCGGCCGAAACCTCCATTTTCGCCGGCGACGTTTCCGGCCACCACAGCCTCCGATTCCACTTGCAGAAGGTAGCCCTCCTTCCCTTCTTTCGATTTCGGGGGGTGCGCGACAACGTTGGCCGGCGTAGCCGCCGTGGCCAACGTCTGAAACTGCGGCCTAAACCCTAACCGGTTGGGCTTCGATCCGGCGGCTTGCCGGGCGGTTCTGGGGTGGCTCAGCCCGGTTCTGAGCTTCCCAAGGGCTGCTGAGTCGACTGGGGTAGGCGGTGTAGGAGGTGGCGGCGTTTTGAAGTTGGCCTGTTTTACTCAAGGCACCCGCCACCCACGGTGGCGCGTGTGGCGGCGCGTGGTGGCGGGGTGGTGGCGGTTCATGGGTCCTTTGAGACCCTCGTATCGCTACGAACGCGTAGGAGTTGACGGATCGCAATTCGGAGATCGTTTGGTTATCAAACGGATCTCGCCTATTGCGCGATTCTCGGGTTCGATAAGATTGAACGGTCGGATCGTGTCCATTTTTGGATATGTCGATCCCCGTATTTCTAGGAGTCTATAGGATTTGACGGATCGTGATTCGGAGTCCGGATACTCGGATCATTGACTTGAAGTTAGAATTAAGCGTAATCGTCCGATCGCATGCGATCGTGAGAAATCCGACCGTCGGATCGAGACCAAACTTTGGGAACGTGTTAGTTAGACCGTAGTGAACCTATAGGAACTTTCGGATCTAAGTTTGGAGGTCATGGGACCCACGGGCCCGGTTTGACCTATTAGGGTCGGTTTGACCAAGTTTGACCAGAGTTGACCGAGGGTCTCCCGAGGTCTGTTTGCAGTGTAGTTGACTTTGTTGGACTTCTAGGAATGTCCGGATCGATTTGGAGGTCTTGGGCTCCGCGGCCCGAGTTGACCGAAAAGGGTGTTTGACCGCCGGTTGACGGTGAGTCTTCCGGCGGTCCCACTGGCTAAAAGAGGTAGTTTGACCTTAGAATCCTTCGTAGGACGTACGTGCACGTTAGATGGGGTTTTGTTAGGGTTTAAGTTTTCGATTCTCGTTCGGTTCACGGTACTAATCCAATCTTCGTATCTATCGCTTTAGGTACTGCATTTACGTGCAGCAAGTGGGACCCTTTAGGGTTATGCAGCGTAGGACCAACGGTGAGTGGACTTTGTTTTCAAATGAGCATGATTTGAATGTTTTGCATGAACTGCATGAAATGAGATTTAATGATTTTAAGTCTTGAATTTATTAATAGTTTAAGTCTTGCTTTGACTTTGATTGAAAATGTATTAAAAGGATTTGCATTGAGGTAAATGCATGATTTGGGTTGCCGGTTTATTGTGGGGCCCTGATGGCTATTTTATTATTATTTATACCTTTGGGTATCGAACGGACGTGGTTAACGCCCGATGGTTTTTCGTATTGAAATTGGTTTATATAATTGAGCTATTTTGAGCTTGAAGTCGTATACTTTATAAAAATGAGAATTTATGGACCTTTTGGGATATTATATTTATAAGGGCGGTGATCGGTGCATAATTACATATCATTTTGTACCCTTCTAACTTATGATTTGGTTATGTTTTTGAGTTAAACTTGTGCTTTTAATTTATTTTGTGTTTGTTTCAGTGTAATAAGCTTATGACTCACTAAATGCATTTTGGAGACAAGTTAGCTCAAAACGGTGTATGCAGATCAGTCAACTTCACGGATTGGACTGTACTTGCTCAGGAAGAACCAGATAATGAACCATACATCATTGGAAAGATACGGAAGTCTAGTTTCTGAAGAATTTTACGGTTCATGATTCCGAGTCTTCTAGATGAAGTTATGCAAGTTTGGGCAACTTAAGGTCAAATTCGGCAGCATCTGCGTTACTGGGCCAAAAATGACTTTTGAAGGCCTTCCCGATTTTTCCTTGAGTTGGGCTGCATATGCTTAGAAAGATAAGACAAAGAGCTTCAAGATCCATATTTTTCCAGATTTGTTAGAGTGAAGGAACAAGCCCAAATTGAGCCCACAAGCTGACTGCAAATTGCTTGGTCATGATTAGCTATGCATGTGCTATTGTTGATAGTTCTTGGTTATGATTAGCTATGCATGTGCTATTGTTGATAGTGGGGAAGAAGCATGTTTATTTGTCATAATTGAAGTAAGTTGTGTAAGAAATAAAGAAAGCAAAAGCATCAAGTGGGAACTTGCCAAATGATGAAAGGAGATGGATGCTCATGTGAACTTGAGGTGGCTATGCAACTTGTTGTCAAAAGAAGAATATTGGCATGTGAGTTTGATGCTTTCCTTCTCCTATAAATAGGAGGCTTGGCTAACCTTCAAACACACCCCAAGGGGGAGCTCTCAAACATCTCTCTAGAGCTCCTCTCCCTTCTCTCCTCAAATTCTCTTAGTTTTCTTTTTAGTTCTCAATTGTTGTAACAAAACCATTTTGCTTTTTAGTTGTAATTTATTTTCCATTGTAATGTAATTTCTTTTCTTTAGTTTTCAAGTTTAATTAGCTTCCAAGTTTCAATTATAGTTCTTGTTCTTATTCATTATGCTTATAAGTTAATATGCTTGTTTGAATGAATAATCACCATTAAAACTTGTATGTTAGCTATCTTGGTTTGAATTAAGAGTAGACACCATGCATTAATTCAAATTGAACTATGAATAGGAAGAGTATGTATGGACATTCGTCAACATGGATTAGATACATGCTTGGTTGTTTAAAACATTCTTCTTTGCTTAATGGATTTCTAATGCTTAATTTAGGTTCGACAAGAAGGATCTAATTAGGGAATTAGGAATACAAGGTTAGGACCAAATACCATGGCTTAATCATACTTTAGCTAGAATCAATCTGTGAATCTAAATTGAACTTGGTAACTAATTTGCTTGAGTTAATTTCTTTTCTTTCTTTCTTGTTGCATTTATTTTCTTTTCATTTCTATTTTGTGCAGGGAATCAAATTGAATCAATCTATCATCAATCCTCGTGGGATCGACCTCGTACTTACACATGCTATACTATCCAATGGCCCGTGCACTTGCGAGTCAACAGGCGGTTTTATTATATATTATTTATATAATTGAATATTTGGACGTTAACGTAGTCCGTTTGGTTACGTATTCGGTTTTGGCTTTTAAAACCTTTTGAAGTATAATTACTTATACCTTGATTATATATATGTATATTTTCATACATATATATATTGATTTTGAATAAATACTTTGGAATAATGGGAATTGATTATACGTATATTCATACATATTTATATACATAGATATGTATATGGGATCGGGCTTGAGTTTTTGTACTTTAAAGGATCTTTATGTTTTATGTATATATATATATATTTATATATATATATATATACATATGTATATTTTGGATTATACGTCTGATTTAACGGTATGTATTTACGGACGAGTTCCTTATACTTTAATTATATATATCTTTGGGTTGGAATGCCCGGCGTCGGGACGTGAGGTCCCTCATATAATTATATTGATATTTTGAATATGGAAATATATGTTTGGGACGGTGATGTCCTTATTTTGAATATATATATGTTGACCTTGAATTTTGGACGCTTGGGTCCGGGTAACTGTATTTGGGTTTGGGTGCATGATTGTGGGTTGAAATGTGAAAGTATATGAATATGTATAAATGGATTATTGCAGGGCAATGGTTGTGAGTGTTGTAAACACCGTGTTATGTACCTCCCCTCCTGTTCTGATACGGTTACTTGGATATGGTTCGATCCGGTGCATGCTCTAACGGGGTGTAGCCGTAGACTCTTAATTGAGTATTTAGTCAGCGCGCATGGACTAGTTCGGACGTAGGGGTATTGAGTATGCGTACTCTGCCATACGGGTCGGGTAGCATAATCCATTACTATGGACGGCTAAACCCTGGGTACGGGGCCACCGCGGTGTAGTCCTCGTATCCAGTTAAACTATCCCCTGTTGGATGGTTTCCCCGGTACACTTGATCTGGTGTTGAGTTGTTATTGTATATATATATATATGTATATATATGTATATGCGTGGGTTATTATATTCGTATTCTTATTTCTTTTAGTGAGGATCCCTCCTTACTTGTCGTGCTTGCGAGCACAGGATTGTGAGTTGGGGAAGTTGGGGAAACTTTACACTTACTTTGACTTGATTTGATTGGATTTTGATCTTGGTTATGTTTTACTTGTTGGATTGTGAATCGGATTTGATACATTTATATATATTTATATAAATGCTTTGAACTACAATAAATGTCTATATTGCTGTCGAGTTGGGTTTTCTTGACATATACGAATTATTCGGCATTTAAAGGTTTGTTTTACGTTATGAGAATTTTATTCCATCTTTATGCTTTACAATAACAAAGGCCGTTTTGTTTATGTTTTATAAACCTGCTTGGATTGATTTGAGAGGTTATACCTCGGGAAAAGAAAAAGGGTATTTTATTCGGAAAAAGGTTTGAGCTGGATTGCTCTTATGTAATTTGAGATAATATGATTTCTAAATTAATCACGTATGTAAAGGATTTCATATGCATGGTTTGCATAGTTTTAAAAGGTGGGGTTAGTATATTGTTTTAAGTATGTAAAACTTGTTTTTGTCCACTCACACTCTTTCTCGCTTTGCGCCCTGCATCGTAGTTGCGTCGACACTGCTCGGCCGTGCGCTCCTCTTCTCGAGCTTTGATCAAGGGTAGGATCTGTTGTCCTTGAACCCTAAACTCATATTCTGTTTATTCTTTTCCGCTGCTGAATTCCTAAACTCTTAGATTGCTCTGTATTGCCTGTAAGGGTTAATTTGTTGGCCGAGGCCTGGGTAGTTTATCCGTAGCATGCTGGTGCTTGGGCTTTGTTTCGTTGCTTGTTTGAACAGGTTTTAACTTTGGGGATTGTTCACTTTGTAGGGGAGACTGTCCGATTTTCGGCGTAAGTCTCGCCCTTTGTTGTTGTTTTGTCGGGAAGAGGGTTCTGCTCAGTTCGTGGCCCGGCATGGGTTGGTGGTGGGCCCATCAACAGGGTCCGGGCCGGGTTCCGGTGGAATCTGGTCGGGTCCTGTCATCTACACGATCCTAAAAATACAGGGAACAACATACTTGGAAAAGGGACCGATCCAACGGCCCGAACATATCGAACCGGATAACGCGCAATAGGCGTAAATCCGTTCGATCGTCATCCGAACTCCAAATTGAAATCCGAGCACGCCTACGTGCTCGTGACGACGTACGGATAATTTAGGAATGAAGATTGACAATTACTAGTAGGCCCCGCGCAGCCACCCACACTGGCAGCGCATTTGGGTGCCCAAAGCGATAAATTTGACTTTCGAACAAACTCCAAACCAAGAGCTGCCCTTCCACCAGCCTATACTACTCGATGATTGAAACAACTTATTCAACTACGAGAACTTGCATAGACGCCGGCAAGTGGCCGGAAATTCAATTGGAAAACCGGCCAAAACTTTGTGTTACAGATTCGATCCCCTACGCTACGAATTGTTGAAAACCAACCATGCAGATAGCTAGAGCTCGAAGAGTAGTTAAGTTTTCATACCTTCCTCGTCGAATTCCGTCGCCGGAGGAGGGAGAACGAACGCTCGAAAGATTACGTAAAATCCGGCCAGTTTCTTGCATTTTCCGGCG
This sequence comes from Prunus padus, assembly GCA_024362665.1. NCBI lineage: Eukaryota > Viridiplantae > Streptophyta > Magnoliopsida > Rosales > Rosaceae > Prunus > Prunus padus. The sequence goes on along the minus strand of JANFAM010000003.1, from coordinate 1,524,019 downwards.
AACGGCGACCGTTCCAGAGGTGGAACCTGGCTGGGGTTGGAAGAGGAAGGCATCACGGATCTTTTGGGACTGGTATCGCTCCATTTGGTGGCCGGATGAATCCGTGGCCACCAAAACCCATCGGTGCTGTTTTGGGAGGGGGGAGCTACGCACGGGAGAGAAGAGACCGAGAGGGAGAGAAGAGAAAGGGAGAAGAAGAAGGGAATTTTCGGGTTTTACTGTAGCGGTACTGTAGCCGCTACAGTAAAAATCAGAATTTTGTTTTTTATTTTTATTTCTTTTCTCTTCTATCGCTTCCCGGATCGTTACAACATGGAATATGGTGTACCGCATATCCACGAACTCGTTTCGACGAGCCGGACGCAACGGCGCAACCCATTTCTCCAAAATCCTTATGGAATTTTTAAAGTGCCTAAAATACCCTTAATCCCAGTGGCAAAACTGTAATTTCGCCAAAATTATTTAAATTGAATAAATTCAATTAAATTGGGTCAGGGATGTCACACATATCATGGCCAGACACCTACAGAGTAGTCTCCCTGTAGGTACAGGCAATACTAGTCATGTGCACAGACTTAACCGAAAGCAACTGATTCTATTTCCCAAGGCAACAATTATATTCCGAAGGCAACCATTTTATCTTTCCCGAGGCAACATATGATTCCCAGGGCATCTCATGATTTCTGAAGGTAACAGGTAGGTTCCCAGGGTGGTTTTGTAATCCAATTCCAATATTTAATCATAAAAACTCTCTATTCCCCCACAATTCCCATTTTCCACTCCTCTTCGATATTCTCAGACCAAACAATTTCCAAATATGCATTAAAATTCTAAATTACCAAATCCCCCTTTAAAGGCTTAAAACCCAACCTTCATAATCACGAAACAACCATTTATAATTTCATCAAAATCATTCTCAAACCAAATCCAAACATTCAACCTCATTAAAAATCATATTTGAGCCACTTGGTTGACAATTCAAGAATTAAACCCCATTTAAAACATTTCCAACTATTTAAGAAAACTGAACTCAATTTCTAAACCACAATTCCATACATTTCATAAGATCCCATAAATTGAAAATAAATAAGGAAATAATAAAATAATCCACGCCCAACTTAATTATGCCCTTTTTCCCAACACTTCCAGATATTCACATTGTCCGTACCCACATACCCAATTATATACACCTGATCCAATATAAAACATTAATATACTTCCAATTATAAATTCAAGAGATTCCCAACATTCCTTAAAACGGCATTCTAACAATATTTATATATATATAAAAGAAATAAACTCAAATTCCCCAAGGCAAACATAAAACCAACCCAACATTTACCTAAGTCTCAAAAATCCACAAATATGGCAACTTTGGTATAACCATTCTTAAAATCTCAATAATTATTATAAATAATTAAGTATGCGATGCAATTCATTCCTTAAAACAATGCATGATTAGGACAAAGTCCACTCACTAGTATTTACTGAAAGCTTGCCCCTACGAGATCCCGCCTGCTGGTTGTGCTGAGCCGAATCACCTATTTCGATGAAATACAAAAATTAGCTTAGGAAATGCCTTTCGAACGAAACTTTGAAACCAACCCTAACATCAATGATTCGAACATCCGGGTCTCCAAATCTCAATCCGCGAGTTCCTACACGATCCTAGAGGCTCAGAGAACAACATATTTGAAATTGACAGTGATCCAACGGTCCGAACACATCGAACCCGAATATTGCCTATTAGGCTAAAATCCGATCAATTGTCAAACGGCAACCAATTCCAAATCCAAGACGACGTGGGAAACGTTTTAGAACGATAATGGGTCACAGCAAGTGGGCCCCACGCGCCGCCACTCGCTGGCAGCGCGTGGGTGGCTAGAGAGATTTTCCGACGACAGAAAATCTCCAAGACACCAAACAATACCTATGCCAAATGAAAGAGCTTGAAGAGTGGAGCACCTTACCCAACTACGTCGATGACCCCCTTGGCCGGAAAGTGCCTCAAATGGTCGAATTTCTGATCGAAAAACCCTAGAAATTTCTAGGGTTCTAATCTGCCAAAAGTGGTGGAATTGAACCGAATCCTTAAGGGGTTTTGTAGAATAGAGCTAGGAAGAGGTTCTGGAAGTGGTGCCGTGGCCGGAAACAGCCGGAGTTAGCCGCAAATCCGACTGGTTCAGTCGAAATTTTTTGGGTAGTTTTGGAGATGAGGTTTCGATCGAATTTGTGGTTTAATCTTGAAGTTTCAAGGCTAGATACTTGGGTAGGTTGTAGAGGAGAGTGAGCTGAAGAGATTGAGTGGTGGGTGGCGACTGGGCATGGCCGGAATCGCACGAAAATGTTGGCCAAAATGGCTGAAATTTTTTGGGTTTCGAAACAGCAGAATTCGTCGGGAAAGATCACGAATTCGTCGGGGAAGGTTTGTCGGGAAAGGTCACACGCGTTTTGTCTGTACGCGCATGCTGATTGGCTCGCGTTTTTAAACCCCTTTTTACAGAATTACCAAATTGCCCCTGACAGTTTCTAGAGGTTTCCAAATTCGTTTTAGCTCGGAATCGAGCGTGCCGCGCGTCTACGAACTCGCTTCGACTAGCCGGACGCAATGGCATGACCCGTTTCACCAAATTCTTCCCCGAAGAAAAGTCAACCTTTAAACTGAATAAAATATTCGGGACAAAACTGTCTTTTTCTTGAATATTTTAATAATTAGATATTATTTTAGGTTTGGGTTGTTACAATAGAGGTCGTGCTTTGTGTGGCCAGTGCCATGGCATCACTCACGATTCGATTGTCACACTTTGCCCCGAGCACTCGTGCATCTCTGGGAGTCACTAAACTCCTTGCGACTCCAAGGGCAACTTCGTTGTCCATGAGTATTGTGTCATTTACTTTTACGGGCCCTCGTGCTGAGCCAAAGTAGGGCATCCACACTGGTGCCGCTCCTTGATTCGACGTCTGAATTGGTTGAGCTAGGTTTAGATCGAGCGAAAATGGGAAAGAAGACGACATTTTCCTTTTTGCTTTCTTTTTTTTTCTCTCTCTTTTCTCTTCTCTTTCTTTTTCCCTTTTCTCTCTTCTTTTTTTCTTCTTTTTTCCCTCTTCCGTGTGGCTGTAATTGTTGTTTCTCCCTTAGTTTCCTTTTATAAACGTCAAACCCTAGCACCACTCGAGCTCCACAGCCTTCTGGCTTTCCACCGTTCCCAATTTGTCGCGACGTGCCCTTTCTGAACGAACACGTTCAACAAGTCTTCGCGTCTTTCCATGGCGCCCGTAATTTCCGCTTGGGAAAGCGCAAAAGCTCTACAGCGCCTCTATGTGTCGACACGTGGCTCTTGCTTCGTTGCCCGAGACGACATATGGACCCCCATTTCAGAATCCACTTCCCACGTTAAAAAAAAAAAACTAAAAATTTTAAAAAAATTTTAAATAAAAAAAAAATCAATTTTGTGGGCTTCGGATTTCATTGTGGGTCGGGTTTCACCGTGGTTTGAGTTCCGAATTTGTGGGCTTTGGGCTTCAAAGTTTTTTGGGTTTCAATTTGCGTAAGCTTGTGTGTTTAGGGCTTACTGTTTCGTTTTATTTTTATCTTTATTTTTTTTATTCGTTTGGTTGTTTTGCAATTTTTATTTTGTAATTATTTTATTTTATTTTGTATTTTAATTATTGTATTTTGTGATATTTATTTGCTTTAATACCTTTCAATTGTTGTTATGACATTACTTGTGCCTAATTTTTAAACATTGAGGACAATATTCATTTCTAAGTTTGGGGGTATTAGAGTTTAGCAAGTAAATTTGGTTTTTCTTAAAATAAAATTTTTTTAAAAAAAAATTCTTGTTTTTCTGTTTTATTTTAGTCTTGCTTTGTTTTTATTTTGAGTCACTTTCCGAACACATATGATGAGATTGTGATAAATGTTTGCATGACTTAAATGAAAATTGGATTTCTTTTTATTTCAAAAAAAAAAAAAAAAAAATTTTAAAATTTAAAACTTTTGGCATCGTTCTAGCATGATATGTTCAAAACCTTCTTTACACTTGCCATTTGTTTCATAATTTTCCAATTAAAGGATTTGCATGATCCAAAGAATTGTATCAAGCATAAATTAAACTTGTATAACCATATAATGTAAGCTTTTGAGCCTTGTCCTTCATTTCATGAGTGTTATACACATACTCTTATTTTTTTTTCATCTAAGTTGTTTGATCTCATTATTCATTGATTTGGTTGAACACTTAAAAATCATTCATTCTTATGCAAATTTGATTACATGACATTTGAGAAATGATATTAAGGCCCTCTTTGGATCGTTGGTGCCTTTCGAGCTAACCTTATGCATGCTTAAGCATGATTTTCCATTGTTAACCATTTTGAGCCTACATGTAAACCTTTTCTTTCTTTCAACCAATTATATTTCCTCACCTTAGCTTGAAAAACAATTATTTACCTTTCTAAGGAACTCTTGAGCTTTTATTGGGATGTGTTTTTCATACTAAGTTTTGGAAGAGGTGTTACATTTCGAAAAAAAAAAATCACACAATTGGTGAAAGAAAAGAGAAAAGTTGTGATTAAGTGGTGGTTGAATGAAATTTCATTTTTGGGTTTCTTTATTGGACTCAAAATAAATTGGTGTTTGTTCAATTAAAAGAATGGAGGTATAAGGAGTTTTGATCATGTAAAAAAAAAGAAAAAAATCCAATCATGATTATTCGAAGTTGTGGAAACAATTGTTTTATGCTCTTACATTGTGAGTTCCTTGGACTTTGTTTTATCCATACCTTTCATTTCTTACTCACCTTACACCTTTGGCCCCATTACAACCTATGTTAAAGACCTAAATTGATCTTAAATGTCATGTGGTTTAATTGCATTCATTTTGCTACTTTTAAGTGTTTGGCATCCTTCTTGAGATCATATTAATGCAAGTTCTTCATCTTTTCGAGTTTAGTCCCTTATGGTTTAACTCTAATCTCATGTTTATAACTGAGTGATGCATTGTAGCCCTCTTCTGAGTGATTCATTTGTGAGAGGACAACTTTGGTGAGATTTGAAGTGGAATTTGTGCTTTGTATGATTTTTGAAATTATGTGAAAACTAAGATTGAAGAATTTGTTGCATTTGGCTATCACACTACTACACTTTGAGCATGTTATGTTTTGAACTTTGCCACATTGTGAATAATGTCTTAAAATGAGCTTTTATTGTTAAAACTTTTCAGTCATGTGCATGAGTCATTTCTCTTCAGAAAATATTCGGAAGTATTTGTTTTTGTATTTGTTTTTGTTTTGTTTTTGTTTTCTAACTACTTTGTTTTTGTAGAGTCAATAAAACGTTTGTGGGAATCGTATCTGTTAAACCCTCAGGAGACACAACTCCTCCTACTAGAGATGCCTAGAGGTTTAAAGGCTTGTTGCATATGCTCAATGCAATCGAGTTACCTGCGAAAGTGGTCTAATTAATTTTTTTTTTTATCTTTGTCTTCCTTTTGTTTTGCTCGAGGACTAGCAAAATATAGGTTTGGGGGTATTTGATCGGAGCATAATTACATATCATTTTGTACCCTTCTAACTTATGATTTGGTTATGTTTTTGAGTTAAACTTGTGCTTTTAATCTATTTTGTGTTTGTTTCAGTGTAATAAGCTTATGACTCATTAAATGCATTTTGGAGACAAGTTAGCTCAAAACGGTGTCTGCAGATCAGTCAACTTCACGGATTGGATTGTACCTGCTCAGGAAGAACTAGATAATGAACCATACATCATTGGAAAGATGCGGAAGTCTAGTTTCTGAAGAATTTTACGGTTCATGATTCCGAGTCTTCTAGAGAAAGTTATACAAGTTTTGGCAGCTTAAGGTCAAAATTGGCAGCATCTGCGTTACGGGGCCAAAAATCACATTTGAAGGTCTTTCCGATTTGTCCTTGAGCTGGGCTGCATATGTTTGGAAAGATAATTCAAAGAAATTTAAGATCCATATTTTTCCAGATTTTTCAGAATGGAGGAACAAGCCCAAAACGAGCCCAAAAGCAGACTGCAATAGTTCTTGGTCATGATTAGCTATGCATGTGCTATTGTTGATAGTGGGGAAGAAGCATGTTATTTGTCATAATTGAAGTGGGTTGTGTAAAGAAATAAAGAAAGCAAAAGCATCAAGTGGGAACTAGCCAAATGATGAAAGGAGATGGATGCCCATGTGAACTTGAGGTGGCTATGCAACTTGTTGTCAAAAGAAGGAATTAAATAAACCAAGAAGAATATTGGCATGTGAGTTTGATGCTTTCCTTCTCCTATAAATAGGAGGCTTGGCTAACCTTCAAACATACCCCAAGGGGGGCAGCTCTCAAACACCTCTCTAGAGCTCCTCTCCCTTCTCTCCCTCAAATTCTCTTAGTTTTCCTTTTTAGTTCTCAATTGTTGTAACAAAATCATTTTGCTTTTTAGTTGTAATTTATTTTTCATTGTAATGTAAATTCTTTTCTTAAGTTTTCAAGTTTAATTAGTTTTCAAGTTTCAATTATAGTTCTTGTTCTTATTCATTATGCTTATAAGTTAATATGCTTGTTTGAATGATTGATCACCATTAATACTTGTATGTTAGCTATCTTGGTTTGAATTAAGAGTAGACACCATGCATTAATTCAAATTGAACTATGAATAGGAAGAGTATGTATGGACATTCGACAACAGGGATTAGATACATGCTTGGTTGTTTAAAACATTCTTATTTGCTTAATGGATTTCTAATGCTTAATTTAGATTCGACAACAAGGATCTAATTAGGGAATTAGGAATACAAGGTTAGGACCAGACATCATGGCTTAATCATACTTTAGCTAGAATCAATCTGTGAATCTAAATTGAACTTGGTAACTAATTTGCTTGAGTTAATTAATTTCTTTTCTTTCTTTCTTGTTTTATTTATTTTCTTTTCATTTTTGTTTTGTGCAGGGAATCAAATTGAATCAATCTATCATCAATCCTCGTGGGATCGACCTCGTACTTACACATGCTATACTACCCAACGCCTTGTGCACTTGCGAGTTAATAGAACTATGCAACTCACAACTACTCCATTTACGGCAAGCCCAAAACTTAGTCATCACCATAATATGGTGGGGGAAGTCATTTGGTAAGTTTTGAGAGAAAACCAATCACTAGAACTATGCAATGTACAACCACTCCATTTACGCCACAAATTCGTACGAACTTGACTTGTCCAATTTCTTTGACCAATTCATTTCGGATTGCGTCCAAAACTTGGTCAACACTGTAATATGGTGGAAGGAGTCATTTGGTGAGTTTTGAGTGAAATCCAATCTATAGAACAATGCCATACTAGAACTATGCCATGCACCAACCCCTCCGGTTATGGTTCGAAATTCATACGATCCTGAAGTGTCCAATTTCTTTGATCAATTGATTTCGTATTGAGCCCAAAACTTGGTCAACAACATAAAATGGTGGGAGGAGTCATTTAGTGAGTTTTGAGTGAAATCCAATCACTAGAACTATGCAATGCACAAATCACTCCACTTACGATTCGAAATTAATACGAACTGGAAGTGTTCAATATCTTTGACAAATTGATTTTGGATAGAGCCCAAAACTCGGTCAACATCATAATATGGTGGGAGGAGTCATTTGGTGAGTTTTGAGTGAAATCCAATCACTAGAACTATGTAATGCACAACCACTCCATTTACGCCACGAATTCGTACGAACTTGACTTGTGCAATTTCTTTGACCAATTAATTTCGGATCGTGTCCAAAACTTGGTCAACACCGTAATATGGTGGAAGGAGTCATTTGGTGAGTTTTGAGTGAAATCCAATCTATAGAACAATGCAATACACCAACAACTACACTTACGGTTCGAAATTAATACGAACTTGAAGTGTCCAATTTCTTTGACCAAATGATTTCGGGTCGAGCCCAAAACTTGGTCAACACCATAATATGGTGGGAGGAGTCATTTGGTGAGTTTTGTTTGAAATCCAATCACTAGAACTATGCAATGCACCAACCCCTCCATTTACGGTTCGAAATTCATACGATCTTGAAGTGTCCAATTTCTTTCACCAATTGATTTCGGATAGAGCCCAAAACTTGGTCAACAACAAAATATGGTGGGACGAGTCATTTGTTGAGTTTTAAGTGAAATTCAATCACTAGAACTATGCAAAGCACCAACCACTCCATTTACGGCACGAACTTCGTATGAAATTGAATTGTCCAATTTCTTTGACCAATTGATTTCGTATTGAGCCCAAAACTTGGTCAACAGCATAAAATGGTGGGAGGAGTCATTCAGTTAGTTTTGTGTGAAATCCAATCTCTAGAACTATGCAATGCACCAATCACTCCACTTACGATTCGAAATTAATACGAACTTGAAGTGTTCAATATCTTTGACCAATTGATTTCGGATCAAGCCCAAAACTTGGTCATCATCATAATATGGTGGGGGGAGTCATTTGGTACGTTTTAAGTGAAATCCAATCACTAGAACTGTGCAATGCACCAACGACTCCATTTACGACGCGAACTTCGTACAAACTTGAAGTCTCCAATTTCTTTGAGCAATTGATTTCAGACCGAGCTCAAAACTTGGTCAACACTACGGCGGGAGGAGTCATTTGCTGAGTTTTGAGTGAAATCCAATTACTAGAACTATGCAATGCACCAACCACTCCACTTACGATTCGAAATTAATACGAACTTGAAGTGTTCAATTTCTTTGACCAATTGATTTCTGATCGAGCCCAAAACTATTTCAACACCGTAATATGGTGGAAGGAGTCATTTGGTGACTTTTGTTTGAAATCAAATCACTAGAACTATGCAATGCACCACCCACTCCACTTACAATTCAAAATTAATACGAACTGGAAGTGTTCAATTTCTTTGACCAATTGATTTCGGATCGAACCCAAAACTTGGTCAACATCATACTATGGTGGGAGGAGTCATTTGGTGAGTTTTGAGTGGAATCCAATCACCAGAACTATGCACTGCACAACCACTCCATTTAAGCCACTAACTTCGTACGAAATCCAATCATAAAATGACTAGAGCAATGCAATGCACCAACCACTCCCCTTATGATTCGAAATTAATACGAACTTGAAGTGTTCAATTTGTTTGACCAATTGGTTTCGGATCGAGCCCAAAACTTGGTCAACATCATAATATGGTGGGTGGAGTCATTTGGTGAGTTTTGAGTGAAATCAAATGACTGGAACAATGCAATGCACCAACCACTCCACTTACGATTCGAAATTAATACGAACATGAAGTGTCCAATTTCTTTGACCAATTGATTTCGGATCGAGCCCAAAACTTGGTCAACATCATACTATGGTGGGTGGAGACATTTGGTGAGTGTTGAGTGAAATCAAATGACCAGAGCAATGCAATGCACCAACCGCTCCACTTACGGTCCGAAATAAATATGAACTTGAAGTGTCCAATTTCTTTGACCAATTCATTTTGGATCGAGCCCAAAACTTGGTCAACATCATAATATGGTGGGAGGAGTCATTTGGTGAGTTTCGATTGAAATCCAATCACTAGAACGATGCAATGCACCAACCACTCTGCTTACGGTTCGAAATTAATACGAACTTGAAGTGTGAAACTTCTTTGACCAATCGATTTCGGATCAAGCCCAAAACTTGGTCAACATCATAATATGGTGGGAGGAGTTATTTGGTGAGTTTTGAGTGAAATCCAATCACTAGAACTATGCAATGCACAACCACTCCATTTACGACACGAACTATGTACGAACTTAAAGTGCCCAATTTCTTTGAGCAATTGATCTCGGATCGAGCCCAGAACATGGTCAACATCATAAAATGGTGGGAGGAGTCATTGGAGAGTTTTGAGTGAAATCCAATCACTAGAACTTTGCAATGCTCCAAACACTCCATTTACGGCACTAAGTTCGTACGAACTAGAATTGTCCAATTTGTTGGACCAATTCATTTGGATCGAGCCCAAAACTTGGTCAACATCATAATATGTTGGGAGGAGTCATTTGGTGTGTTTCGATTGAAATCCAATCACAAGAACTCTGCAATGCACCAACCACTCCATTTATGGGACGAACTTCGAACGAACTTGAAGTGTCCAATCTCTTTTTCCAATTGACTTCGGATCGAGCCCAAAACTTGGTCAACATCACAATATGTTGGGAGGAGTCATTTGGTGAGTTTCGATTGAAATCCAATCACTAGAACGATGCAATGCACCAACCACTCTGCTTATGGTTCGAAATTAATACGAACTTGAAGTGTGAAATTTCTTTGACCAATTGATTTCGGATCAAGCCCAAAACTCGGTCAACATCATAATACGGTGGGAGGAGTTATTTGGTGAGTTTTGAGTGAAATCCAATCACAAGAACTATGCAATGCACCAACCACTCCATTTACTCTGCGAACTTCGTCCGATCGAGCCCAAAACTTGGTCAACATCTTAATATGGAGGGAGGTGTCATTTGGTGAGTTTTGAGTGAAATTAAATCTTTAGAACTATGCAATTCACCATCCACTCCACTTACGATCCAAAATTAATACGAACTTGCAGTGTCCAATTTCGTTGACCAATTGATTTCGCATAGAGCCCAAAACTTGGTCAACATTATAATTTGTCGGGAGGAGTCATTTGGTAAGTTTTGAGTGAAATCCAAACACTAGAACTTTGCAATGCGCAACCATTCCATTTACGGCAGGAACTTCATACGAACTTGAATTGTCCAATTTCTTTGACCAATCCATTTTGGATTTAGCCCAAAACTTGGTCAACATCATAATATGGTGGGAGGATTCATTTGGTGAGTTCTGAGTGAAATCCAATCGCTAGAAATATGCAATGTACAACCTCTCCATTTACGGCACGAACTTCGTACGAACTTGATGTGCCCAATTTCTTTGAGCAATTGATTTCGGATCGAGCCCAAAACTTGGTCAACATCATAATAAGGTAGGAGGAGTCATTTGGTGAGTTTTGATTGAAATCCAATCAATAGAACGATGCAATACACCAACCACTCTGCTTACGGTTCGAAATTAATACGAACTTGAAGTGTCCAATTTCTTTGACCAATTGATTTCGGATCGAGCCCAAAACTTGGTCAACATCATACTATGTTGGGTGGAGTCATTCGGTGAGTTTTGAGTGAAATCAAATGACTAGAGCAATGCAAAGCACCAACCACTCCACTTACGGTTCGAAATTAATACGAACTTGAAGTGTCCAATTTCCTTGACCAATTCATTTCCGATCGAGCCCCAAAGTTGGTCTGCACCATAATACGGAGGGAGGAGTCATTTGGTGAGTTTTGAGTGAAATCCAATCACCAGAACTTTGTGTTGACTCGCAAGTGCACGAGGCGTTGGATAGTATAGCTTGTGTAAGTACGAGGTCGATCCCACGAGGATTGATGATAGATTGATTCAATTTGATTCCCTGCACAAAATAGAAAACCAAAAGAGAATAAATAAAACAAGAAAGAAAGAAAAGAAATTAACTCAAGCAAATTAGTTACCAAGTTCAATTTAGATTCACAGATTGATTCTAGCTAAAGTATGATTAAGCCATGGTATTTGGTCCTAACCTTGTATTCCTAATTCCCTAATTAGATCCTTCTTGTCGAACCTAAATTAAGCATTAGAAATCCATTAAGCATAGAAGAATGTTTTAAACAACCAAGCATGTATCTAATCCATGTTGTCGAATGTCCATACATACTCTTCCTATTCATAGTTCAATTTGAATTAATGCATGGTGTCTACTCTTAATTCAAACCAAGATAGCTAACATACAAGTTTTAATGGTGATTATTCATTCAAACAAGCATATTAACTTATAAGCATAATGAATAAGAACAAGAACTATAATTGAAACTTGGAAGCTAATTAAACTTGAAAACTAAAGAAAAGAAATTACATTACAATGGAAAATAAATTACAACTAAAAAGCAAAATGGTTTTGTTACAACAATTGAGAACTAAAAGAAAACTAAGAGAATTTGAGGGAGAGAAGGGAGAGGAGCTCTAGAGAGATGTTTGAGAGCTCCCCCTTGGGGTGTGTTTGAAGGTTAGCCAAGCCTCCTATTTATAGGAGAAGGAAAGCATCAAACTCACATGCCAATATTCTTCTTTTGACAACAAGTTGCATAGCCACCTCAAGTTCACATGAGCATCCATCTCCTCTCATCATTTGGCTAGTTCCCACTTGATGCTTTTGCTTTCTTTATTTCTTACACAACCTACTTCAATTATGACAATTAACATGCTTCTTCCCCACTATCAACAATAGCACATGCATAGCTACTCATGACCAAGCAATTTGCAGTCAGCTTGTGGGCTCAATTTGGGCTTGTTCCTCCATTCTGAAAAATCCGGAAAAATATGGATCTTGAAGTTCTTTGAATTATCTTTCCAAGCATATGCAGCCCAGCTCAAGCAAAAATCGGAAAGACCTTCAAATGTGATTTTTGGCCCAGTAACGCAGATGCTGCCGATTTTGACCTTAAGCTTCCAAAACTTGTATAACTTTCTCTAGAAGACTCGGAATCATGAACCGTAAAATTCTTCAGAAACTAGACTTCCGTATCTTTCCAATGACGTATGGTTCATTATCTGGTTCTTCCTGAGCAAGTACAGTCCAATCCGTGAAGTTGACTGATCTGCATATACCGCTTTGAGCTAACTTGTCTCCAAAATGCATTTAGTGAGTCATGTTTATTACACTCGAAACAAACACAAAATAAATTAAAAGCACAAGTTTAACTCAAAAACATAACCAAATCATAAGTTAGAAGGGTACAAAATGATATGTAATTATGCACCGATCAAATACCCCAAACCTATATTTTGCTAGTCCTCGAGCAAAACAAAAGGAAAACAGAGATAAAAATAAATAAATAAATTAGACCATTTTCGCAGGTAACTCGATTGCATTGAGCATATGCAACAAGCCTTTAAACCTCCAGGCATCCCTAGTAGGAGGAGTTGTGTCTCCTGAGGGTTTAACAGATACGATACCCACAAACGTTTTACTGACTCTACAAAAACAAAGTAGTTAGAAAACAAAAAACAAAACAAAAACAAATACAAAACAATATTTCCGAACATTTTCTGAAGAGAAATGACTCATGCACATGACTCAAAAGTTTTAACAATAAAAGCTCATTTTTGGACATTATTCACAAAGTGGCAAAGTTCAAAACATAACATGCTCAAAGTGTAGTAGTGTGATAGCCAAATGCAACAAATTCTCCAATCTTAGTTTTCACACAATTTCAAAAATCATACAAAGCACAAATTCAACTTCAAATCTCACCAAAGTTGTCCTCTCACAAATGAATCACTCAGAAGAGGGCTACAATGCATCACTCAGTTATAAACATGAGATTAGAGTTAAACCATAAGGGAATTAACTCACAATAGAAAGATGAAGAACTTGCATTATATGATCTCAAGAAGGATGCCAAACACTTAAAAGTAGGAAAATGGATGCAATTCAATCACATGACATTTAGGATCAATTTAGGTCTTTATCATAGGTTGTAATGGGGCTAAGGGTGTAAGGTGAGTGAGAAATGAAAGGTATGGATAACACAAAGTCCAAAGAACTCACAATGTAAGAGCATAAAACAATTTTTTCCAAGACTTGAATCATCACAATGAGGTTTTTTTTTTTTTTCAAAACTCCTTTTACCTCCATTTATAAGAATTCACACTCCTTTCTTTTAATTGAACAACCACCAATTTATTTTGAGGCCAATAAAGAAACCCAAAAATGAAATTTCATTCAACCACCACTTAATCACAACTTTTCTCTTTTCTTTCACCAATTGTGTATTTTTTTCCGAAATGTAACACCTCTTCCAAAACTTAGTATGAAAAACACATCCCAATAAAAGCTCAAGAGTTCCTTAGAAAGGTAAATAATTGTTTTTCAGGCTAAGGTGAGGAAATATAATTGGTTAAAAGAAAGAAAAGGTTTACATGTAGGCTCAAAATGGTTAACAATGGAAAATCATGCTTAAGCATGCATAAGGTTAGCTTGAAAGGCGCAAACGATCCAAAGAGGGCCTTAATATCATTTCTTAAATGTCATGTAATTAAATTGAATATGAATGAATGATTTTTAAGTGCTCAACCAATTCAATGAATAATGAGATCAAACAACAACTTAGATGACAAGAAAATAAGAATATGTGTATAACACTCATGAAATGAAGCACAAGGCTCAAAAACTCACATTATATGGTTATACAAGTTTAATTTATGCTTGATACAATTCTTTAGATCATGCAAATCCTTTAATTGAAAAATTATGAAACAAATGGCAAGTGTAAAGAAGGTTTCGAACATATCATGCTAGAACGATGCCAAAAGTTTTTTTTTTTTGAAATAAAAAGAAATCCAATTTTCATTTAAGTCATGCAAACATTTATCACAATCTCATCATATATGTTCGGAGAGTGACTCAAAATAAAAACAAAGCAAGACTAAAATAAAACAGAAAAACAAGAAATTTTTATTTTTAAAAACTTTTTATTTAAAGAAAAACTAAATTTACTTGCTAAACTCTAATACCCCAAACTTAGAAATGAACATTGTCCTCAATGTTTAAAAATTATGCACAAGTAATGTCATAACAATAATTGAAAGGTATTAAAGCAAATAAATATCACAAAATACAATAATTAAAATACAAAATAAAAATTGCAAAACAACTAAACAAATAAATAAAAAAATAAAATAAAAAAATAAAAATTAAAAAAACGAAACAAGAAGCCCTAAACACACAAGCTTACGCAAATTGAAACCCAAAAAACTTGAAGCCCAAAGCCCACAATTTTGAAACCCAAACCATCGGTGAAACCCGACCCACAATGAATTCCGAAGCCCACACGTTTTAAATTTTTTTTTTTTAAAAAAACTTTTAAAATTAATTATTATTATTATTATTATTATTATTTTAAACGTGAATTGGATTCTGAAACGGGGGTCCAAAATTCGTCTCGGGCAACAAAGTAAGAGCAACGTGTCGATGCATAGAGGCGCCGCAGAGCTTTTGCGCTTCCCCAAGCGGAAATTACGGGCGGTATGGAAAGGCGCGAAGACTTTGTTGAACGCGTTCGTTCAGAAAAGGTATGTCGCGACAAATTATTTTGGGGACGAGGGAAAGCCAGAAGGCTGTGGAGCTTGAGTGGTGCTAGGGTTTGATATCTATAAAAGGAAACTAAGGGAGAAAAATAAAAATTACAGCCACACGGAAGAGAGAAAAGAAAGAAGAAAAAGAAGAGAGAAAAGAGAAAAAGAAAGAGAAGAGAGAAGAGAGAAAGAAAAACAGAAAGAAAATGTCGTCTCCATTCCCATTTTCGCTCGATCTTAACCTAGCTCAACCAATTCGTACGCCGAGTCAAGGAGCAGCACCAACGTGGATGCCCTATTTTGGCTCAAAGAAGAGGGCCCGTGATGTTGAATGACACAATACTCATGGACAACGAAGTTGCCCTTGGAGTCGCAAGGAGTTTAGTGACTCCCAGAGATGCACGAGTGCTCGGCGCAAAGTGTGACAATCGAATCGTCGGTGATGCCATGGCACCGGCCGCACAAAACACGACTCACTATCGCAATCGTGGGTTATCGCCTAATTGCGAAATCCCGTGAGTTGGAGCTAGTAAAGGCTCGATTGGCGGCATCGCAGAATGTGGTTGAGGATTGTCAAGGCATTATAAAGGACTTGAAAAAGGAGCGGACAAGGATGGTGGAGTTTAATCGACGTCGCCTAGAAGGTTTGCAGGCAGAGAATAAACAGCTATCATCGATGGTAGATTTGTACGCCAAAGACATGCGCACGAAGCTGGAGTCTATTGGGCGACCGGGTAAGCGCAAGCAACCAGAGCACGAGACAAGTGGTGCTCAAGCCAAGAGTGCAGCCATAAGTGCGATCTTTGGGAGCTCAAGTGATGGGCCCCAAGAGGTCAGGCGTGAAGACCCAAAGGATGACGTCCAGACGGCTAAGTTTCCAATTTTGGAATCGGGAAGCGTGCCATGATGATGCCGATGTCGATTTAAGATGAAGAAGAAGAAGAAGATGAAGAAGAAGAAGAAGAAGATGATGATGAAGAAGATGAAGTTTTATTTATTTGTATTTTATGCTTTTTTTTATTTTTTTTTATTTTTTTTATTTTTATTTTTTTAAGTTTTTAGTGATGCAAACTTTATTTGGAGTAATTTTTTTTTTTTTTTAAATTTTTAACACACAGAAACAAACTAACTAATCACACCACATAAAAATTAAAATAATAAAAAAATACAAAAATAAAAACAGAGACTAATAGAAAACCAAGAAGTTCCAAAATGCAATTTTAATTTTTTAATTTTTTAATTTTTGTAATTATTATTTAAGCAAGAATACAATACCCAAACTTAAATTTTTATTTAAACTAAACCATTATTGTAAAAAAACAAATTTTATTTTAAGAACACACAATTATACAAGCAACTCTAGGATGACCAAGTTAAGGGCCTCGTAAAACACAAACAGGGGTTCCGGAAGGTTGGAGGGGTCACAATGGTCCCGCTTAAAACCCAAACTTCTTAGACACCGAAGGTGTCGCCTTAAAGAACTCCTAGACACTGCATAGACGGAAGTTGCTTACTGGAGTTACCAAAAGTCAGCTCATATGAAAAATCTTTTTAATTTTTTTAAATTATAAAAGAAACAGAAAATTAAAATTACTAAAATAACAATACAAGTAAAAGAGAAAGGATTGGAATACTCCCCTTGAAGCGATTAGGTCGAGCATGGATGCATTTGGAGGTAGCTACTCCTCCCACTACTCCATACTTCCTATTCTTATGATTGAAGTTTCCTTCTCTCCTTTTATTGAGCTATCTCATATTGCTAAAACAAACATAGAACTTGAAATGGGATTAAAAGGATTAGGAAATAAAAACTGAAATGAAAAGGAAAAAGGAAAGTAAAACAAGTAGGGAAAGAAAATAGAACCAAACTATGCCGTCAATCCCCGGCAACGGCGCCAAAATTTTGTTGACTCGCAAGTGCACGAGGCGTTGGATAGTATAGCTTGTGTAAGTACGAGGTCGATCCCACGAGGATTGATGATAGATTGATTCAATTTGATTCCCTGCACAAAATAGAAAACCAAAAGAGAATAAATAAAACAAGAAAGAAAGAAAAGAAATTAACTCAAGCAAATTAGTTACCAAGTTCAATTTAGATTCACAGATTGATTCTAGCTAAAGTATGATTAAGCCATGGTATTTGGTCCTAACCTTGTATTCCTAATTCCCTAATTAGATCCTTCTTGTCGAACCTAAATTAAGCATTAGAAATCCATTAAGCATAGAAGAATGTTTTAAACAACCAAGCATGTATCTAATCCATGTTGTCGAATGTCCATACATACTCTTCCTATTCATAGTTCAATTTGAATTAATGCATGGTGTCTACTCTTAATTCAAACCAAGATAGCTAACATACAAGTTTTAATGGTGATTATTCATTCAAACAAGCATATTAACTTATAAGCATAATGAATAAGAACAAGAACTATAATTGAAACTTGGAAGCTAATTAAACTTGAAAACTAAAGAAAAGAAATTACATTACAATGGAAAATAAATTACAACTAAAAAGCAAAATGGTTTTGTTACAACAATTGAGAACTAAAAAGAAAACTAAGAGAATTTGAGGGAGAGAAGGGAGAGGAGCTATTGACTCGCAAGTGCACGAGGCGTTGGATAGTATAGCATGTGTAAGTACGAGGTCGATCCCACGAGGATTGATGATAGATTGATTCAATTTGATTCCCTGCACAAAATAGAAAACCAAAAGAGAATAAATAAAACAAGAAAGAAAGAAAAGAAATTAACTCAAGCAAATTAGTTACCAAGTTCAATTTATATTCTTAGATTGATTCTAGCTAAAGTATGATTAAGCCATGGTGTTTGGTCCTAACCTTGTATTCCTAATTCCCTAATTAGATCCTTATTGTCGAACCTAAATTAAGCATTAGAAATCCATTAAGCATAGAAGAATGTTTTAAACAACCAAGCATGTATCTAATCCCTATTGTCGAATGTCCATACATACTCTTCCTATTCATAGTTCAATTCGAACTAAAGCATGGTGTCTACTCTTAATTCAAACCAAGATAGCTAACATACAAGTTTTAATGGTGATCAATCATTCAACAAGCATATTAACTTATAAGCATAATGAATAAGAACAAGAACTATAATTGAAACTTGGAAACTAATTAAACTTAAGAAAAGAATTTACATTACAATGAAAAACAAATTACAACTAAGAAAAACTTAAAGGGTTTTGTTACAACAATTGAGAACTCAAAAGAAAAACTAAGAGAATTGGAGGGAGAGAAGGGAGAGGAGCTCTAGAGAGATGTTTGAGAGCTCCCCTTGGGGTGTGTTTGAAGGTTAGCCAAGCCTCCTATTTATAGGAGAAGGAAAGCATCAAACTCACATGCCAATATTCTTCTTTTGACAACAAGTTGCATAGCCACCTCAAGTTCACATGAGCATCCATCTCCTTTCATCATTTGGCTAGTTCCCACTTGATGCTTTTGCTTTCTTTATTTCTTACACAACCTACTTCAATTATGACAAATAAACATGCTTCTTCCCCACTATCAACAATAGCACATGCATAGCTAATCATAACCAAGAACTATCAACAATAGCACATGCATAGCTAATCATGACTAAGCAATTTGCAGTCAGCTTGTGGGCTCGATTTGGGCTTGTTCCTTCACTCTAACAAATCTGAAAAAGTATGGATCTTGAAGCTCTTTGTCTTATCTTTCTAAGCATATGCAGCCCAACTCAAGGAAAAATCGGGAAGGCCTTCAAAAGTCATTTTTGGCCCAGTAACGCAGATGCTGCCGAATTTGACCTTAAGTTGCCCAAACTTGCATAACTTCATCTAGAAGACTCGGAATCATGAACCGTAAAATTCTTCAGAAACTAGACTTCCGTATCTTTTCAATGACGTATGGTTCATTATCTGGTTCTTCCTGAGCAAGTACAGTCCAATCCGTGAAGTTGACTGATCTGCATACACTGTTTTGAGCTAACTTGTCTCCAAAATGCATTTAGTGAGTCATAAGCTTATTACACTGAAACAAACACAAAATAAATTAAAAGCACAAGTTTAACTCAAAAACATAACCAAATCATAAGTTAGAAGGGTACAAAATGATATGTAATTATGCACCGATCAGGAGCTCTAGAGAGATGTTTGAGAGCTCCCCCCCTTGGGGTGTGTTTGAAGGTTAGCCAAGCCTCCTATTTATAGGAGAAGGAAAGCATCAAACTCACATGCCAATATTCTTCTTTTGACAACAAGTTGCATAGCCACCTCAAGTTCACATGAGCATCCATCTCCTCTCATCATTTGGCTAGTTCCCACTTGATGCTTTTGCTTTCTTTATTTCTTACACAACCTACTTCAATTATGAAAATTAACATGCTTCTTCCCCACTATCAACAATAGCACATGCATAGCTACTCATGACCAAGCAATTTGCAGTCAGCTTGTGGGCTCAATTTGGGCTTGTTCCTCCATTCTGAAAAATCTGGAAAAATATGGATCTTGAAGTTCTTTGAATTATCTTTCCAAGCATATGCAGCCCAGCTCAAGCAAAAATCGGAAAGACCTTCAAATGTGATTTTTGGCCCAGTAACGCAGATGCTGCCGATTTTGACCTTAAGCTTCCAAAACTTGTATAACTTTCTCTAGAAGACTCGGAATCATGAACCGTAAAATTCTTCAGAAACTAGACTTCCGTATCTTTCCAATGACGTATGGTTCATTATCTGGTTCTTCCTGAGCAAGTACAGTCCAATCCGTGAAGTTGACTGATCTGCATATACCGTTTTGAGCTAACTTGTCTCCAAAATGCATTTAGTGAGTCATAAGCTTATTACACTGAAACAAACACAAAATAAATTAAAAGCACAAGTTTAACTCAAAAACATAACCAAATCATAAGTTAGAAGGGTACAAAATGATATGTAATTATGCACCGATCACTTTGCAATGCGCAACCACTCCATTTATGGCACGAACTTCGTACGAACTTGAATTCTCCAATTTCTTTGACCAATCCATTTCGGATTTAGCCCAAAACTTGGTCAACATCATAATATGGTGGGAGGAGTCATTTGGTGAGTTTTGAGTGAAATCCAATCACTAGAACAATGCAATGCACAACCACTCCATTTACTGCACGAACTTCGTACGAACTTGATGTGCCCAATTTCTTTGAGCAATTGATTTCGGATCGAGCCCAGAACATGGTCAACATCATAATATGGTGGGAGGAATCATTTGGTGAGTTTTGAATGAAATCCAATCACTAGAACTTTGCAATGCTCCAACCACTCCATTTACGGCACGAACTTCGTACGAACTTGAAGTGTCCAATTTCTGAGAGATCAGGCCCAAAACTTGGTCAACATCATAATATGGTGGGATGAGTCATTTGGTGAGTTTCGATTGAAATCCAATCACTAGAACGATGCAATGCACCAACCACTTTTCGTACTGTTCGAAACTAATACGAACTTGAAGTGTGAAATTTCTTTGACTAATTGATTTCGGATCAAGCCCAAAATTTGGTCTACACCAGAATTTGGTGGGACGAGTCATTTGGTGAGTTTTGTGTGAAATCCAATCACTAGAACTATGCAATGCACCAACCACTCCACTTACGGTTCGAAATTAATACGAACTTGAAGTGTTCAATTTCTTTGACCCATTGATTTCGGATCGAGCCCAAAACTTGGTCACCATCATACTATGGTGGGAGGAGTCATTTGGTGAGTTTTGAGTTAAATCAAATTACTAGAGCAGTGCAATGCACCAACCACTCCACTTACGGTTCGAAATTAATACGAACTTGAAGTGTCCGATTTCTTTGACCAATCCATTTCGGATCGAGCCCAAAACTTGGTCAACACCATAATATGGTGGGAGGAGTCATTTGGTGAGTTTTGTGTGAAATCCAATCAGTAGAATTATGCAATGCACCAACCCCTCCACTTACAGTTCGAAATTCATACGATCTTGAAGTGTCCAATTTTTTTGACCAATTGATTTCGGATCGAGCCCTAAACTTGGTCTGCACCATAATGTGACATCCCTGACCTAAAATTAAACGAAACTGAATTAATTAATTTAGTTAATTAATTTAGTTAATTAAAATGAATTTAAAAGGAATTAAAATGAATAAAATAATAAAATTGGAATTTAATAAGAAATTTATAATTAAAGGGGCATTTTGGTCCACTTTATTTTCGGGATGGAATTTGGCGAAACGAGTTGCGCCATTGCGTCCGGCTCGTCGAAACGAGTCCGTTGACGGGCGGAACGTTTCGATACGAGCCACGGATTGTTCGGAGGACGTAAGCGTCATTTCCAAATTTGAGAGAAATCTGATAAAGCCACGTGGGCCAATCAGATTTCCTCTTTTCTCTCTCTCTCTTCTCTTCCCCGACGAACCTTCTCTCTCTCTCCTCAAAACAGCCGGTTACTGTTCACCGACGAAACTCCACCGTCCGGTCACGGCCGGACCTGAGACCAGTCCCAAACGACGCGTCTCCTCCTGGCGATCAAAACCCACCCCATCTTGCCGCCAATTCGACGCCGTTTGTCGATCGGGAGCTCTGCAATTTCCGACGAAAGCTCCATTCTTTCCGGCTACTTCTCCGGCGGTTCCAGGAGATGGCTTCGCTTGGATCAGGTAGCCCTTCATCTCTTCTCTCTGTTTTGGTAGGAGCGCGACAAAGTTTGGTGGCGTAGCCACCGTTTCGAATCACAACAGATCCGGCCAAAACCCTAGTGGTTTGGCCGTGATCTGGCGGCGATACCGGCCGGTCCTCAGCCGGTTCAAATCGGTTTTGAACTCCCCATTAGCTGCTGATTCGATTTCTGTATAGATTGTACCTCAATTCCATAGTTTTGCGATGACCGGAAATCGCTCTAGACACCCACCCTCTCGGCGGCGCGTGGCACTGTAGCAATTGGGCATTTCCGTTCCCATGCGATCCTCGTGTCGTTGTGAACGCATACGTGTGCGCGGATTGTGATTCGGACGTCGTTTGACAATCGAACCAACGTACGCCTATTGCTCGTTTCGTGGGTTCGATGTGTTCGAACCGTTGGATCGAATCCGAATTCACGTATGTTATTCCTCGTATTTCTAGGAGTCTATAGGATTTGACGGATCGTGATTCGGAGTCCCAGATACTCCGAATCAATGACTTGAAGTTAGAATTAAACCGTAATCGTCCGATCGTGCGATCGTGAGCGATCCGACCGTTCGATCGAGACCAAACTTTCAGGACGTGTTCTCTAAGCCGTAGTGAACCTATAGGAACTTTCGGATCTAAGTTTGGAGGTCATGGGACCCACGGGCCCGGTTTGACCTATTTGGGTATAGTTTGACCAAGTTTGACCGGGGTTGACCGAGGCTTTCCCGAGGTCGCCTTGCCGTGTAGTTGACTTTGTTAGACTTCTAGGAATGTCCGGATCCTTTTGGAGGTTGTGGGCTCCGCGGGCCCGGGTTGACCGAAAAGGGGTGTTTGACCGCCGGTTGACCGTGAGTCTTCCGGGGCGGTCCCACTGTTTAAAAGAGGTAGTTTGACCTTAGAATTCTTCGTACGACGTATTTGTACACTTGAGTCGGGTTTAGTTAGGGTTGATTTAAGGCTATCGCTTCGGCTCGGATTATTAATTAATCCTCGTATTCTTGAACTAGGTTCTCAGGCTTCTCGTGATCCTCGAGTGGGACCCTTTCAGGGTTGGGCAGCGTGGGACCAAAGGTGAGTGGACTTTGTTTTCAAACGAGCATGACTTGAATGAATTGCATGAAATGCATATAAGTGAGATTTAAATATTGTTTTAAATCTTGATTTGACCATTGATGGATTATTTGGATTATAATTGGTATTTGAGTTTTATACTTGTTTTGGGTTGCCGGTTTGTTGTGGGGCCCTGTTGGCTATACTTTGATTATATATATAAATATATTTAAGTATTGATTTTGGGACGAGTCAAGCGTCCGTTAGTATTTACGTACGGATTTGGGTGCAGTGGGAATGTGATGGTTTTTCCT
Source organism: Prunus padus (assembly GCA_024362665.1). NCBI lineage: Eukaryota > Viridiplantae > Streptophyta > Magnoliopsida > Rosales > Rosaceae > Prunus > Prunus padus. Next base: position 1,500,825 of record JANFAM010000003.1, on the reverse strand, counting down.
TGAGTTTATATTTAATAAATGAGTTTATGATTTTGTTGGGTTTCGGACTTTAATATTTTATCGTTACGAATGTTGTGGGTTATACCTTATATACTTTTGAGAAACTTATATCTATACTTTGAAATGAGTATTTGGGCGGTAAGATTTGGACGTTAGTATAGTGCGGTTGTTTACGTATTCGGTTTTGAGGTTTAAACCTTATGAAATATAATTACTTATATTTCGATTATATATATATGTATATATACATATAGATCAACTTGGAAGGAATATGTTGGATTAATGGGAATGACGAGAATATAGGTTGGATAAATGGGAATTGATCATTTGTATATATATATATATATATATATATATATATATATATATATATATATGTATCTACTTTGAATATATATATAAATATACCTACCTTGAGTATACACATATATCTACTTTGAGTATATATATATATATCTACTTTGAATATGTTATATATATACTTTGAATATAATTAGGTATATCTACTTTGATATGGAGTTTTGGGATATATATATATATGTATATGGGATTGGAATATTGGTTATATTTTAATGAGTCACTATTTATATTGTTTTAACTATGAATTTAAGGGATGTCGTTGATATGTGGGAATTTCGAATGCTTCGGCTTGAGTTTTGGTATTTTAATGGATGGTTGTGTTTTCTGTGTATATATATATATATATATATATATATATACTTAGTTATATATATATATATATATTTATATTTTGAATAATACGTTTCGGGATTGGATCTTATATTTAAAGGGATAGTACCTATACCATGTTTTGGGAGTATATGTTTTACTTGGGGTTTGACTTGACGTTTTCTTGACTGGGGTTTTGAATACGGTTTGAATATGGTTTTTCAATGATTATGACCTTTTAATTGTTTATGAGTTGATATGCCGTCATTTGACGCTTGGTACTATTTTAACTATAGAATTGTATATTTGGGACGGTGATGTCCTTGTCTTGAGTATGTATGATGTTATTGGATTGTGGGACGTATATATGTCCTGGTGTGTGTTATGTTGGGGTTCGGGTACATGTGTTTAAACTATATATATTGTTTATCGTGTAGCGATTGATTTGAGTGCAGTTAGCACCTTGTAATGTACCTCCCCTGTTCTTGATACGGTTACTGAAGATGGACGTCTGCATCGGAAAGGGTTCGATCTGGTGCATACCTTAACGGGGTGTAGCTGTAGACCCTTGATTGGGTAGTCTGCGCGTATGACTTGTTTTGGGACGTAGTGGTATTGATGGTTCTTACCTTGCGGGCATGTGAGCTTAGTCCCATTTGGACGGCTTAACCCTGGGCACGAGGCCATTATGATGTTGACTGGGTGTCCAGGTAAATCCTAGGCACAGGTCACATCATGAATGCAGTCCCGGTGTCCAGTCAAATGATCCCTTGTTGGATTGTTTCCCCGGTACACGTGTTTCGGTGTTGAGGTCTGTGTTATTATATGTAGGTCTTATTATCTTCCTATTCGTATTTCTTTTAGTAAGGATCTTTCCTTGTTTGTTGTGCTTGCGAGCATGTAGTGGTCTAAGTGGGAAAGAATGGGAAACAGTACTATGATATAATATTGGTGTTATTATATTGCAACTATTGGGATTTGAATAACTACGTATATAAATGATTTCATATGCATGGTTTGCATTGTTTTGAAACGGTGGGGTTAGTACTTTGGTTTGAACTACTAAAACCTTGTTTTTGTCCACTCACACTCTTTCTGTTTTGCGCCCCCCCAGGCCGTAGTCGTAGCGTCTGATCGGTCCGGCTGGGCGACTCTCTTCTCGAGCTTTCGACCTGATGTAGGACACTTGTCCTTGTCTACAAACGGTTACTCTGTAACTTTACTTTTGAGTACTCTAGATATGCTCTGTATTGCTCTTTAGGGTTGAATTGGATGGCCGTAGGCCTGAGTTGTATTACTGTTAGCATGCTGACTGTTGGTGTATACATATTCTGTTGTATATATTCAGGTTGAACTTTTGGGTTTGTTGTTATTCTAGGGGAGACTCTGCCCGTTTTTCGGCAGAAGTCTTGACCCCTTTATTTATTTGTTTCGGGAAGAGGGATTCTTTTAGTATGTGGGCCCGGCATCGCGATGATGTCGGTTGTCAACAGGATTCGGCACAGGTTTCGGGGTGAAATTTGGGTCGGGTCCTGTCAATAATTTGGTGGGAGGAGTCATTTGGTGAGTTTTGTGTGAAATCCAATCACTAGAACTATGCAATGCACCAACCACTTGACTTAAGGTTCGAAATTAATATGAACTTGAAGTGTTCAATTTCTTTGACCAATTGATTTCGGATCGGGGCCAAAACTTGGTCAACATCATACTATGGTGGGAGGAGTCATTTGGTGAGTTTTGAGTGAAATCAAACGACTAAAGCAATGCAATGCACCTACCACTCCACTTACGGTTCGAAATTAATACGAACATGAAGTATCCAATTTATTTGACCAATTGATTATGGATCAGGCCCAAAACTTGGTCATCATCATAATATGGTGGGGGGAGTCATTTGGTAAGTTTTGAACGAAATCCAATCACTAGAACTATGCAAAGCACCAACCACTCCATTTACGGCACAAACTTTGTACGAAATTGAATTGTCCAATTTCTTTGACCAATTGATTTCGTATTGAGCTCAAAACTTGGTCAACAGCATAATATGTTGGGAGGAGTCATTTCTTAAGTTTTGAGTGAAATCCAATCACTAGAACTATGCAATGCACCACCCACTCCACTTACGATTCGAAATTATTAGGAACTTGAAGTGTTCAATTTCTTTTACCAATTGATTTCGGATCGAACCCAAAACTTGGTCAACATCATACTATGGTGGGAGGAGTCATTCGGTGAGATTTGAGTGAAATCAAATGACTAGAACAATGCAATGCACCAACCACTCCACTTACATTTCGAAAATAATACAAACTTGAAGTGTCCAATTTCTTTGACCAATTCATTTCGGATCAAGCCCAAAACTTGGTCATCATCATAGGATGGTGGGGGGAGTTATTTGGTAACTTTTGAGTGAAATCCAATCACGAGAACTATGCATTGCAAAACCACTCCATTTACGCCACGAACTTCGTACGAACTTGAAGTGTCCAATTTCGTTGACCAATTGATTTCGGATAGAACCCAAAACACGGTCAACATCATAATATGCTGGGAGGAGTCATTTGGTGAGTTTTGAGTGAAATCCAATCACTAGAACTTTGCAATGCTCAACCACTCCATTTACGGCACGAACTTGAATTGACCAATTTCTTTGACCAATCCTTTTCGGATCGCGCCCAAAACTTGGTCAACACCCTAATATGGTGGGAGGAGTCATTTGGTGAGTTTTGAGTGAAATCCAATCACTAGAACTACGCAATGCACAACCACTCCATTTCCGGCACGAACTTCGTACGAACTTCAAGTGTCAAATTTCTTTGACCAATTGATTTCGGATGGATCCCAAAACATTGTCAACATCATAATATGGTGGGAGCAGTCATTTGGTGAGTTTTGAGTGAAATCCAATCACTAGAACTATGCAATGCACAACCACTCCATTTGCGGCACGAACTTTTGTACGGACTTCAAGTGTCAAATTTCTTGGACCAATTGATATCGGATCGAGCCCAAAACATGGTCACATCATAATATGGCGGGAGGAGTCACTTGGTGAGTTTTGAGTGAAATCCAATCACTAGACCTACGCAATGCACCAACCACTCCATTTACGGCACGAACTTCGTACGAAATTGAATTGTCCAGTTTCTTTGACCAATCCATTTTGGATCGTGCCCCAAACTTTGTGGACATCATAATATGGTGGGAGGAGTCATTTGGTGAGTTTTGAGTGAAATCCAATGACTAGAACTATGCGATGCACCAACCACTTCATTTACGCCACGAATTTCGTACAAACGTGAATTGTCCAATTTCTTTGACCAATCCATTTCGGATCGAGCCCAAAACATGGTCAACATCATAATATGGTGGGAGGAGTCATTTGGTGAGTTTTGAGTGAAATCCAATCACTACAATTATGCAATGAACAACCACTCCATTTACGGCACGAACTTCGTATGAACTTGAATTGTGCAATTTCTTTGACCAATCAATTTCGGATCGAGCCCAAAACTTGGTCAACACCCTAATATGGTGGGAGGAGTCATTTGGTGAGTTTTGAGTGAAATCCAATCACTAGAACTACGCAATGCACAACCACTCCATTTGCGGCACGAACTTCGTACGAACATCAAGTGTCAAATTTCTTTGACCAATTGATTTCGGATCGAGCCCAAAACAGGGTCAACATCATAATATGGTGGGAGCAGTCATTTGGTGAGTTTTGAGTGAAATCCAATCACTAGAACTATGCAATGCACAACCACTCCATTTGGGGCACGAACTTCTTACGAACTTCAAGTGTCCAATTTCTTTGACCTATTGATATCGGATCGAGCCCAAAACATGGTTAACATCATAATATGGTGGGAGGAGTCACTTGGTGAGTTTTGAGTTAAATCCAATCACTTGAACTATGCAATGCACCAACTACTTCATTTACGCCACGAATTTCGTATGAACATGAATTGTCCAATTTCCTTGACCAATCCATTTCGGATCGAGCCCAGAACTTGGTGTTAAGCTCATAATTTCATATATATATGTATGCCTTATTCACTTAGTCTTTTTGTTTAGTTTCTTAGCATTCTAAGTCATTTACCTTTCTTCATGTGTTTTGTAGGTCAAAAGAGTGAGAGAGCATAATAAATGCAATTCAAGCATGATAAGGCCTGATTTGGATGAATGGAAGAAGAGCTGAAAGACAAACCCAATTTGGGAAACACTTCCTTGTCAGTCCAGTTTCGTAGGTCACATTGCAGGCCTTGTTGCAGCAACCTATATAGCTCGGATGAGGCAACATTCTGCATGGAAGTTGGTCCAATGGGTGTCTACTACATCAAATCCAAAATTCAGCCCCATTGGATAAATCTAGAGTCCGTTGCCTACAAAACATTGAACCATGCTTAGGAGGTATTGTGTCTGCGCTGCCAAACGAGTTAGCAATTTGTTTCAGCCTTAACTTTCTACTCCGACCTTGGATTGGCCCAAATGACATGTGGTTGGAAATATAACATTCTGAACTTCAAGATGGAGGACTCAAAGTCATCATTTGCTTAAGGGAAGACCGATTCGTGAGCCCATGAAGTTGCTAGAGGATGAGCTGTCCATGAGCTGCACTTGGGAGCATGTGTGAGCTGCATGTGGGAGCATGGGAATTTGCAACCACATGCATAAAGAGAAGAGGAATTTTTTCAATTGCATTGGTGTGTTTGGTGAGGTAGGTGTGGTTGGTAAACTTAATTGTAAAATCTGATTTCACCAAACTCTTGTACCTATAAATAGAGAGTCTCCAAAGAGATTAGGGGGTCAGAAAATTCATATCCATCATTTACACTTAATTGTACACAAAGAGAGGGAGAGTTGAGAGTCACAAAGGGAGAGAAGAGAGAGGGCAGCAGTTGGGAGGACACCATATGCCTTAATTCAAATTGAACTATGAATAGGAAAAGTATGTATGGACATTCGACAACAGGGATTAGATACATGCTTGGGTGTTTAAAACATTCGTCTATGCTTAATGGATTTCTAATGCTTAATTTAGATTCGACAACAAGGATCTAATTAGGGAATTAGGAATACAAGGTTAGGACCAGACACCATGGCTTAATCATACTTTAGCTAGAATCAATCTGTGAATTTGAATTGAACTTGTTAACTTGATTGCTTGAGACTTAGAATTTGATTGTTCCCTAGTGTTCTAAAACTGTTTTTAAAACCAAAACCTGTTTTAGTGTTTTTCTTCTTTGTTTGTTTAAACTTTATGTTTTCATTTCATGTACTCTTTGCAATAATCTTTAAACTTTGTTTCTATTTTTGTTTTGAGCAGGGAATCAAATTGAATCAATCTATCATCAATCCTCGTGGGATCGCACTTGTACTTACACATGCTATACTATCCAATGGCCCGTGCACTTGCGAGTTAACACTTGGTCAACACCATAATATGGTGGGAGGAGTCATTTGGTGTGTTTTGAGTGAAATCAAATCACATGAACTGTGCAATGCACAACAACTCCATTTACGGCACGAACTTCGCACGAACTTCAAGTGTCCAATTTCTTTGACCAATTGATTCCGGATCGAGCCCAAAACTTAATCAAAATCATAATATGGTTGGAGTAGTCAATTGGTGAGTTTTGAGTGAATTCCAGTCACTAGAACTATGCAATGCACAACCACTCCATTTACGCCACGAATTTCGCATTTAACGTGAATTATCCAATTTCTTTGACCAATCCAATTTGGATTGAGCCCAAAACTGGGTGAACATCCTAAAATGGCGGGAGATGTAATATGGTGAGTTTTGAGTAAAATCCAATCACTAGAACTATGCAATGCACAACCACTCCATTTACGGCACGAACTTCGTACGAACTTTAATTGTCCAATTTCTTTGACCAATCCATTTCGGATCGAGCCCAACCACTTGGTCAACATCATAATATGGTGGGAGGAGTCATTTGGTGTGTCTTGAGTGAAATCCAATCACTAGAACTATGCAATGCACCAACTACTCCACTTACGGTTCGAAATTAATACGAACTTGATGTGTCCGATTTCTTTGACCAATCCATTTCGGATCGAGCCCAAAACTTGGTCAACATCATAATATGGTGGGAGGATTTATTTGGGGAGTTTTGTGGGAAATCCAATCACTAGAACTATGCAATGCACAACCACTCCATTTACGGCACGAACTTCGTACGAACTGGAATTGTCCAATTTCTTTGACCGATCCGATAATATGGTGGGAGGAGCCATTTGGTGAGTTTTGAGTGAAATCCAATCACTAGAACTATGCAATGCCAAACCACTCCATTTATGGTACGAACTTCGTACGAACTTTAATTGTCAAATTTCATTGACCAATTCAATTCAGATCGAGCCCAAAACTTGGTCAATATCATAATATAGTGGGAGGAGTCATTTGGTGAGTTTTGAGTGAAATCAAATCAATAGAACTATGCAATGCACCATCCACTCCACTTATGGTTTGAAATTAATACGAACTTCAAGTGTCCAATTTCTTTGACCAATTGATTTCGGATCGAGCCCAAAACCCGGGCAACATCTTAATATGGTGGGAGGAGTCATTTGGTGAGTTTTGAGTGAAATCCAATTACAAGATATATGCAATGCACAACCACTCCATTTACGGCAGGAACTTCGTACAAACTTGAATTGTCCAATTTCTTTGACGAATCTATTATGGATAGAGCCCAAACTTGGTCAACATCATAATATGGTGGGAAGAGTCATTTGGTGAGTTTTGAGTGAAATCCAATCACTAGAACTATGTAATGCACCAACCACTCCACTTGCGGTACGAAATTAAAACGAACTTGAAGTGTCCAATTTCTTTGACCAATCCATTTCGGATAGAGCACAAAACTTGGTCAACATCATAATATGAAGGGAGGAGCCATTTGGTGAGTTTAAAGTGAAATCCAATCACTAGAACTATGCAATGCACAACCACTCCATTTACGGCACGAACTTCGTACAAACTTTAATTGTCCAATTTCTTTGACCAATCCATTTCGGATCGAGCCCAAAACTTGGTAAACATCATAATACGGTGGGATGAGTCATTTGGTGAGTCTTGAGTGAAATCCAATCACTAGAACTATGCAATGCACAACCACTCCATTTACGGCACGAACTTCGTACGAACTTGTAGTGTCCAATTTCTTTGACCAATCCATTTTGGATAGAGCCCAAAACTTGGTCAACATCATAATAAGGTGGGAGGAGTCACTTGGTGAGTTTTGAGTGAAATCCAATCACTAGAACTATGCAATGCACCAACTACTCCACTTATGGTACGAAATTAATACGAACCTGAAGGGTCCAATTTCTTTGACCAATTGATTTCGGATCTAGCCCAAAACTTGGTCAACATAATAATATGGTGGGAGGATTCATTTTGTGAGTTTTGAGTGAAATCAAATGACAAGAACTATGCAATGCTCCAACCACTCCACTTACGGTTCGAAATTAATACGAACTTGAAGTGTCCAATTTCTTTGACCAATTGATTTCGGATCTTGCCCAAAACTTGGTCAACATCATAATATGGTGGGAGAAGTCATTTGGTGAGTTTTGAGTGAAATCCAATCACTATAACTATGCAATGAACAACCACTCCATTTACGGGACGAACTTCGTACGAACTTGTAGTGTCCAAGTTCTTTGACCAATTGATTTCGGACCGAGCCCAAAACTTGGTCATCATAATATGGTGGGTGGAGTCATTTGGTGAGTTTTGAGTGAAACCCAAGCACGAGAACTATGCAATGCACAACCACTCCATTTACGGCACGAACTTCGTACGAACTGGAATTGTCCAATTTCTTCGACCAATCCATTTCAGATCGAGCCCAAAACTTGATCAACATCATAATATCAGGGGAGGAGCCATTTGGTGAGTTTTGAGTGAAATCCAATCACTAGAACTATGCAATGCACAACCACTCCATTTATGGCACGAACTTCGTACGAAATTTAATTGTCCAATTTCTTTGACCTATTCAATTCGGATCGAGCCCAAAACTTGGTCAATATCGTAATACAGTGGGAGCAGTCATTTGGTGAGTTTTGAGTGAAATCAAATCAATAGAACTATACAATGCGCCAACCACTCGACTCACAGTACGAAATTAATACGAACTTGAGGTGTCCAATTTCTTCGACCAATTGATTTCGGGCAACATCTTAATGTGGTGGGAGGAGTCATTTCGTGAGTTTTGAGTGAAATCCAATCACAAGAACTATGCAATGCTCAACCACTCCATTTACGGCACGAACTTCGTACGAACTTTAATTGTCCAATTTCTTTGACCAATCCACTATGGATAGAGCCCAAAACTTGGTCAACATCATCATATGGTGGGAGGAGTCACTTGGTGAGTTTTGAGTAAAATCCAATCACTTGAACTATGCAATGCACCAACCACTCCACTTACGGTACGAAATTGATACAAACTTGAAGTGTCCAATTTTTTCGACCAATTAAATTCAGATCTGGCCCAAAACTTGCTCAATATCATAATATTGTTGGAGGAGACAATTGGTGAGTTTTGAGTGAAATCCAATCCCAAGAGCAATGTAATGCACAACCACTCCATTTACGGCAGGAACTTCGTGTAAACTTGAATTGTCCAATTTCTTTGACCAATCCAATTTGGATCGAGCCCAAAACTTGGTGAACATCATAATACGGTGGGAGGAGTCGTTTGGTGAGTTTTTAGTGAAATCCAATAACTAGAACTATGCAATGATCCAACCACTCCACTTATGCTTCGAAATTTATACAAACTTGAAGTGTCGAATTTCTTTGACCAATTGATTTCGGATAGATCTCAAAAGTCGGTCAACATCATAATATGGTGGGAGGAGTCATTTGGTGAGTTTTGAGTGAAATCCAATCACTAGAATTATGCAATGCAAAACAACCCCATTTACAGCACGAACTTCGTACGAACTTGAAGTGTCCAATTTCTTTGACCAATTGATTTCGGAACGAGCCAAAAACTTGATCAACACCATAATATATTGAGAGGAGTCATTCGGTGAGTTTTGATTGAAATCCAATCACTAGAACTATGCAATGGACAACCACTCCCGTTACAGCATGAACTTAGTACGAAGTTGAAGTGTGCAATTTCGTTGACCAATTGAATTCGGACCGAGCACAGAACTTGGTCAACAACATAATATGGTGAGAGGAGTCTTTCGGTGGGTTTTGAGTGAAATCCAATCACTAGAACTATGCAATGCACAACCACCCCATTTACAGCACGAACTTCGTACGAACTTGAAGTGTCCAATTTCTTTGACCAATTGATTTCGGAACGAGCCCAAAACTTGATCAACACCATAATATTTTGAGAGGAGTCATTCGGTGAGTTTTGATTGAAATCCAATCACTAGAACTATGCAATGGACAACCACTCCCTTTACAGCACGAACTTAGTACGAAGTTGAAGTGTGCAATTTCTTTGACCAATTGATTTCGCACCGAGCCCAAAACATGGTCAACATCATAATATGGTGAGAGGAGTCATTCGGTGGGTTTTGAGTGAAATCAAATCACTACAACTATGCAATGCACAACCACCCCATTTACAGCACGAACTTGAAGTGTCCAATTTCTTTGACGAATTGATTTCGGAACAAGCCCAAAACTTGGTCAACACCATAATATTTTGAGAGGAGTCATTCGGTGTGTTTTGATTGAAATCTAATCACTGGAACAATGCAATGGACAACCACTCCCTTTACAGCGAACTTCGAAAGTTGAAGTGTCCGATTTCTTTGAGCAATGAATTTCGGATCTAGCCCAAAACTTGGTCAACATCATAATATGTTGGGAGGAGTCATTTGGTGAGTTTTGAGTGAAATCCAATCACTAGAACTATGCAATGCTCCAACCACTCCACTTATTGTTTGAAATTAATACGAACTTCAAGTGTCCGATTTCTTTGACCAATTGATTTAGGATCTAGCCCAAAAGTTGGTCAACATCATAATATGGTAGGAGGCGTCATTTGGTGAGTTTTGAGTGAAATCCAATCTCTAGAACTATGCAATGCACCAATCACTCCACTTACGGTACGAAATTAAGACGAACTTGAAGTGTCCAATTTCTTTGACCAATTGGTTTCGGACCGAACCCAAAACTTGGTCAACATCGTAATATGGTGGGAGTAGTCAGTTGGTGAGTTTTGAGTGAAATCCAATTACTAAAGCTATGCAATGCACAATCACTCCATTTAAGGCAGGAGTGTCCAAATTTCTTTTACCAATTGATTTCGAATCTAGCCCAAAAGTTGGTCAACATCATAATATGGTGGGAGGCGTCATTTGGTGAGTTTTGAGTGAAATCCAATCACTAGAACTATGCAATGCTCCAACCACTCCACTTACGGTTCGAAATTAGTACGAGCTTCAAGTGTCCAATTTCTTTGACCAATTGATTTCGGATCTGGCCCAAAACTTGGTCAACATCATAATATGTTGGGAGGAGTCATTTGGTGAGTTTTGAGTGAAATCCAATCACTAGAACTATGCAATGCTCCAACCACTCCACTTACGGTTCGAAATTAGTACAAACTTCAAGTGTCCGATTTGTTTGACCAATGGATTTCGGATCTAGCCCAAAACTTGGTCAACATCATAATATGTTGGGAGGAGTCATTTGGTGAGTTTTGAGTGGACTCCAATCTCTAGAACTATGCAATGCTCCAACCACTCCACTTACGTTACGAAATTAATACGAACTTGAAGTGTCCAATTTCTTTGACAAATTGGTTTCGGACCGAGCCCAAAACTTGGTCAACATCGTAATATGGTGGAAGGAGTCAGTTGGTGAGTTTTGAGTGAAATCCAATTACTAAAGCTGTGCAATGCTCCAACCACTCCATTTACGGCAGGAGTGTCCAAATTTCTTTGACCAATTGATTTCGAATCTAGCCCAAAAGTTGGTCAACAACATAATATGGTGGGAGGTGTCATTTGGTGAGTTTTGAGTGAAATCCAATCACTAGAACTATGCAATGCACCAACCACTCCACTTACGGTAGGAAATTAAGACGAACTGGAAATGTCCAATTTCTTTGACCAATTGTTAACTTCGCAAGTGCACGAGGCGTTGGGTAGTATAGCATGTGTAAGTACGAGGTCGATCCCACGAGGATTGATGATAGATTGATTCAATTTGATTCCCTGCACAAAACAGAAATGAAAAGAAAATAAATAAAACAAGAAAGAAAGAAAATAAATTAATTAACTCAAGCAAATTAGTTACCAAGTTCAATTTAGATTCACAGATTGATTCTAGCTAAAGTATGATTAAGCCATGGTGTCTGGTCCTAACTTTGTATTCCTAATTCCCTAATTAGATCCTTCTTGTCGAACCTAAATTGAGCATTAGAAATCCATTAAGCATAGAAGAATGTTTTAAACAACCAAGCATCCCTGTTGTCGAATGTCCATACATACTCTTCCTATTCATAGTTCAATTCGAATTAATGCATGGTGTCTACTCTTAATTCAAACAAAGATAGCTAACATACAAGTTTTAATGGTGATCAATCATTCAAACAAGATATTAACTTATAAGCATAATGAATAAGAACAAGAACTATAATTGAAACTTGAAAACTAATTAAACTTGAAAACTTAAGAAAAGAATTTACATTACAATGAAAAATAAATTACAACTAAGAAAAACTTTAAGGAAAATTTAGCAAAAGGATTTTGTTACAACAGTTGAGAACTAAAAAGGAAACTAAGAGAATTTGAGGGAGAGAAGGTAGAGGAGCTCTAGAGAGATGTTTGAGAGCTCCCCCCCTTGGGGTGTGTTTGAAGGTTGGCCAAGCCTCCTATTTATCGATGAAGGAAAGCATCAAACTCACATGCCAATATTCTTCTTGGTTTATTTAATTCCTTCTTTTGACAACAAGTTGCATAGCCACCTCAAGTTCACATGGCCATCCATCTCCTTTCATCATTTGGCTAGTTCCCACTTGATGCTTTTGCTTTCTTTATTTCTTTACACAACCCACTTCAATTATGACAAATAACATGCTTCTTCCCCACTATCAACAATAGCACATGCATAGCTAATCATGACCAAGAACTATTAACAATAGCACATGCATAGCTAATCATGACCAAGAACTATTGCAGTCTGCTTTTGGGCTCGTTTTGGGCTTGTTCCTCCATTCTGAAAAATCTGGAAAAATATGGATCTTTAAGTTCTTTGAATTATCTTTCCAAGCATATGCAGCCCAGCTCAAGAAAAAATCGGAAAGACCTTCAAATGTGATTTTTGGACCAGTAACGCAGATGCTGCCGATTTTTACCTTAAGCTGCCAAAACTTGTATAACTTTCTCTAGAAGACTCGGAATCATGAACCGTAAAATTCTTCAGAAACTAGACTTCCGCATCTTTCCAATGATGTATGGTTCATTATCTTGTTCTTCCTAAGCAAGTACAGTCCAGTCCATGAAGTTGACTGATCTGCAGACACCGTTTTGAGCTAATTTGTCTCCAAAATGCATTTAATGAGTCATAAGCTTATTACACTGAAACAAACACAAAATAGATTAAAAGCACAAGTTTAACTCAAAAACATAACCAAATCATAAGTTAGAAGGGTACAAAATGATATGTAATTATGCTCCGATCACCAATTGATTTTGGATCTGGCCCAAAACTTGGTGAACATCATAATATGTTGGGAGGAGTCATTTGGTGAGTTTTGAGTGAAATCCAATCACTAGAACTATGCAATGCTCCAACCACTCCACTTACGGTACGAAATTAATACGAACTTGAAGTGTCCAATTTCTCTGACCAATTGATTTCGGATCTAGCCCAAAACTTGGTCAACAGCATAATTTGTTGGGAGGAGTCATTTGGTGAGTTTTGAGTGAAATCCAATTACTAGAACTATGCAATGCTCCAACCACTCCACTTACGGTTCGAAATTAGTACGAACTTCAAGTGTCCGATTTCTTTGACCAATGTATTTCGGATCTAGCCCAAAACTTGGTCAACATCATAATATGTTGGGAGGAGTCATTTGGTGAGTTTTGAGTGAACTCCAATCTCTAGAATTATGCAATGCTCCAACCACTCCACTTACGGTTCGAAATTAATACGAACTTCAAGTGTCCGATTTATTTGACCAATTGATTTCGGATCTAGCCCAAAACTTGGTCAACTTCATAATATGTTGGGAGGAGTCATTTGGTGAGTTTTGAGTGAAATCCAATCACTAGAACTATGCAATGCTCCAACCACTCCACTTATGGTTCGAAATTAGTACGAACTTCAAGTGTCCAATTTCTTTGACCAATGGATTTCGGATCTAGCCCAAAACTTAGTCAACATCATAATATGTTGGGAGGCGTCATTTGGTGAGTTTTGAGTGAAATCCAATCTCTAGAACTATGAAATACTCCAACCACTCCACTTACGGCACGATCTTCGTACGAACTTGAATTGTCCAATTTCTCTGACCAATCCCTTTCGAATCTGGTCCAAAACTCGGTCGACATCATAATATGGTGGGAGGAGTCATTTGGTGTGTTTTGAGTGAAATCCAATCACTAGAACTATGCAATACACCAACCACTCCACTTACGATTCGAAATTAAGACGAACTTGAAGGGTCCACAAAACTCGGTCAACATCATAATTTGGTGGGAGGAGTCATTTGGTGAGTGTTGAGTGAAATCCAATCACTAGAACTATGCAATGCACCAACCACTCCACTTACGGTACGAAATTAATAAGAACTTGAAGTGTGCAATTTCTTTGACCAATTGATTACGGATCTATCCCAAAACTTAGTCAACATCATAATATTTTGAGAGGAGTCATTCGGTGAGTTTTGATTGAAATCAAATCACTAGAACTATGCAACGGACAACCACTCAATTTACGGCACAAAATTCGTACGAACTTGAATAGTTCAATTTCTTTGACCAATTGATTTTGGACCGAACCCAAAACTTGGTCAACATCATAATATGGTGTGAGGAGTCATTTGGTGAGTTTTGAGTGAAATCCGATCACTAGAACTATGCAATGCACAACCACTCCATTTATGGCACGAACGTCGTACGAACTTGAATTGTCCAATTTCTTTGACCAATTGATTTTGGACCGAGCCTAAAACTTGGTCAACATCATAATATGGTGTGGTGAGTTTTGAGTGAAATCCAATCACTAGAACTATGTAGTGCACAACCACTCCATTTACAGCACGAACTTCGTGCGAACTTGAATTGTCCATTTTCTTTGACCAATTAATTTTGGACCGAGCCCAAAACTTGGTCAACATCATAATATGGTGTGAGGAGTCATGTGGTGAGTTTTGAGTGAAATCCAATCACTAGAACTATGCAATGCACAACCACTCCATTTACGGCACGAACTCCGTACGAACTTGAATTGTCCAATTTCTTTGACCAATTGATTTTGGACCGAGCCCAAAACTTGGTCAACATCAAAATATGGTGTGAGGAGTCATGTGGTGAGTTTTGAGTGAAATCCAATCACTAGAACTATACAATGCACCAACCACTCCATTTACGGCACGAACTTCGTACGAACTTGAATTGTCCAATTTCTTTGACCAATCCATTTCGGATCGAGTTCAAAACTCGGTCAACATCATAATATGGTGGGGGAGTCATTTTATGTGTTTTGAGTGAAATCGAATCACTAGAACTATGCAATGCAAAACCGTATTTGGGTGGAGCATTGCAAATATCAAAGGAATAAGCCCAACATTGTGCATGCACAAAATATTATTGGAGTACAACGCAATGCCTAAGAGGGATGCCCAAAGACGTCTCAATGCAAACATGAAGGAGGTGGTAAGGAAAGATGTAATGAAGCTTTTAGATGTTGGTATTATTTACCCTATTTCTATTAGTAGATGGGTGAGCCCAGTGCAAGTTGTCCCCAAGAAGTCAGGTACCACAGTGGTGAAGAATGAAGCAAACGAGCTTGTACCTACACGGATGACCACGGGCTGGAGAGTGTGCATTGATTATAGGAAGCTCAACACAGCAACAAGCAAGGATCACTTTCCTCTTCCATTCATTGATCAGATGCTTGAGAGATTGGCTGGCCATAGCTATTATTGTTTCCTTGATGGATATTCAGGCTACAATCAAATAGCCATAGCCCCAGAGGATCAAGAGAAAACGACCTTCACATGTCCCTTTGGAACTTTTGCTTATAGGAGGATGCCTTTTGGTCTCTGCAACGCCCCAGCCACTTTTCAAAGGTGCATGATGGGCATCTTCTTAGACATGGTAGAAAGGTTCATTGAGGTATTCATGGATGACTTCTCTGTCTTTGGTGATTCTTTTGACCAATGCTTGCATAATTTATCCAAGGTGTTGGCTAGATGTGAACAGAGTAACCTTGTGCTTAATTGGGAAAAATGTCATTTTATGGTTGCCTTTTGAACTGATGTGTGACACCTCGGATTATGCCGTTGGAGCTGTTTTGGGGCAGCGAGTTGATAAGAAGCCACATGCCACCTACTATGCTAGTAGAACCCTCAACGATGCCCAATTCAACTATTCCACCATGGAGAAGAAGTTGTTAGCAGTCATTTTTGCTTTAGAGAAGTTCAGATCATATTTGATTACTAACAAGGTTTTTGTTTACACTGATCATGCAGCATTGAAGTACTTGTTAGCTAAGAAGGATGCCAAGCCACGCCTCATTAGATGGATTCTCTTGTTGCAAAAGTTTGACTTGGAGATAAAAGAAAAGAAAGGAAGTGAGAATGTGGTGGCTGATCACTTGAGTAGATTGGTGCACATATCTAATGAAGAGGAGGATTCATTGCCATTACGTGAAAGCTTCCCTGATGAGCAACTCTTCTCTATCTGTGCTTTGAATTCTCTTAATCCACTGCCTTGGTTTGCTGATATTGTTAACTATTTGTGCACTAATGAACTGCCCATAGGGTTATATACGTTCCAACATGACAAGCTTAGAAAGCAATCACGATACTACTTTTGGGATGATCCATATCTATTCAAGCATTGTCCGTACCAAGTAATTCGAAGGTGTGTGCCAGAAGGTGATTTTAAGAGCATTCTGGAGTTTTGTCACTCCCATGCATGCGGAGGCCATTTTGGAGCAAAGAAGACTGCCAACAAAGTGCTGCAATCAGGTTTCTTTTGGCCTACCCTTTTTAAGGATGCTTATGCTTTTTGTGCTTCATGTGATAGATGCCAACGGATGGGTAATTTGCATGCTAGAAATCAGATGCCTCTCACTAATATCTTAATCATTGACATATTTGATGTTTGGGGAATTGATTTCATGGGCCCTTTTCCTACCTCTTATGGATTTGAATATATATTAGATGTTGTCGATTATGTTTCCAAATGGGTGGAAGCCATTGCCACTAGAACTAATGATGCTAAGGTTGTGATCAGTTTTCTCAAAGGAAATATTTTTACAAGGTTTGGCACACCGAGAGCAATCATTAGTGATGGTGGCTCCCATTTTGTTAACCAAGCTTTTGCAGCACTCTTGAAGAAGTATGGCATCACTCATAAGGTGGCAACACCCTATCATCCTCAAACTAGTGGGCAGGTTGAGATAAGAAATCGGGAGATTCAGCACATACTTGAGAAGACAGTAAACATCGCAAGGAAGGATTGGTCCATCCGTTTGGATCATGCATTGTGGGCTTATAGGACTGCTTATAAGACCCCTATAGGCATGTCTCCTTATAGACTTGTTTTCGGTAAAACTTGTCACTTACCAGTGGAGCTTGAGCACAGGGCTTATTGGGCTATCAAGACTTTCAATTTTGAAATGAAAGCTGCTGGTGAGAAGAGGAGGCTTCAACTCAATGAACTTGAGGAGTTGCGACATGAAGTGTATGAGAACGCAATATCATGACAAGAAAATTCTAAGGAAGATGTTTGAGAAAGGGCAGAAGGTTCTCTTATTCAATTCACGCCTTAAGCTCTTCCCAGGTAAGCTTCGTTCTCGGTGGATTGGCCCTTTTGTTATTACTAATGTGTTTGATCATGGCGCAGTGGAGATTCAAAACATTAAGGATGGAAGCACCTTCAAGGTGAACGAACATCGGTTGAAACCTTACTTTGATGCCAACTTTGATGCCAATATTGAGTCTCAAGCACTCAAGGAGCCTCCACCACTCTCTTGAAGCTCACCAAAGTTTGGACATCTGGCTGAAGACATGAAACTTAGTGCTTCTTGGGAGGCAACCCAAGGTGACAAGGAGAAGATAGAACATGCAAGGAGCTTGCTTGCGTCCTAATCGCCTCAAAGGGGAGTTTTTCTGAACTCTAATATTTGGTTATGTTTTTTCCTATCTTTCGTTCCTTTTATTTTTTAGGCATTGCGTGTTTCTTCACTCTAACCATTGAGGACAATGTTTCATTTAAGTTTGGGGGGAAAGGATTTGGTTATGTTGTTTCAAATTGTCAAATTTTTAAAATTTTAAATTTTTGCGTGTGTCTAGTTTCTAAAAACGTAGGATTATCCTTTCAAACACCTATGATAAGACTGGGATTTGACACTAATATGGCTTTCAGAAATTGATAATCATTGTTTATGTCTTTGTGTGATTCTGAGTTAACTTTGTCTTGCATGCCATCCTTGAACTTATTGAGCACTTTACCGAGTTAGTCCAATTCTTGCTACATGGAGACGTTATGCAATTCTACTTATTTCATGCACAACTACATGCCTTAGGGGAATCATGCATCCTGACCTAGATACCATAGGCTTGTATGTGATAATCTATTGTTAATGAAGCTTGAGTCAATTTCTATGCATTCATAACTCGAATAGGAAGACTAGTGGTGGATTTCAAGGCTCTAACACCTCTCAACCATTGTTTTACAACTTGTTGATTTCTGTTAGTGTTTTCTTTCCAGCCTTTTCATTTCATTTTCATATTTTCATTTCAACAACAAAACCCCCCATTTTGAGTGCGTGTGTGGTGCTAGGATTCTGTCCTAGACCTTGAGTTTGAGCCAAGAGCATTGTTGAAATTCGACCTTGCCCTTAGCTATTTATTTTGTTTCATTGTTTTCTGTTTTTCCTTGCATTCTAAGTACTTTAACTTGGAACAACGTTACCATTCTTCGTGGGATCGACCTCGAATTTACATAAGCTATACTACAAACGGTTCGTGCACTTACGAGAATTAAAGTTGCTATTTTTAATTAACTCAATTTAGTTGTCAAGAAAAGGACCACCATTCGTACGAACTTGAAGTGTCCAATTTCTTGAACCAATTGATTTCGAATCGAGCCCGAAACTTGATCAACGTCATAATATGGTGGGAGGAGTCATTTGGTGAGTTTTGAGTGAAATCCAATCACTAGAACTATGCACAGCACAACAACTCCATTTACAGAACGAACTTCGTACAAACTTGAAGTGTCCAATTTCTTTGACCAATTGATTTCGGACTGATCCCAAAACTTGTTCAAACTCATAAAACGGTGGGAGGAGTCATTTGGTGAGTTTTAAGTGAAATCAAATCACTAGAACTAAGCAATGCACCATCCACTCCACTTACGGTTTGAAATTAATACAAACTTGAAGTGTCCAACTTCTTTGACCAATTGATTTCGGCTCGAGACCAAAACTCGGTCAACATCATAATGTGGTGGGAGGAGTCATTTGGTGAGCTTTGAGTGAAATCCAATTACAAGAAGTATGCAATGCGCCAACCACGGCACTTACGGTTTGAAATTAATACGAACTTGAATTGTCCAATTTCTTTGACCAATTGATTTCGGATCGAGCCCAAAACTCTGTCAACATCATAATATGGTGGGAGGAGTCGTTTTGTCAGTTTTGAGTGAAATCCAAACACTAGAACTATGCAATGCACAACCACTCCATTTACGGCACGAACTTCGTACGAACTTGAATTGTCCAATTTCTTCAACCAATACATTTCGGATTGAGCCCAAAACTTAGTCAACATCATAATATGGTGGGAGGAGTCATTTGATGAGTTTTGAGTGAAATCCAATCTCCAGAACTATGCATTCCACCAACTACTCCAATAGCGGTTCGAAATTAATACGAACTTGAAGTGTCCAATTTCTTTGACCAATTGATTTCGGATTGGGTCCAAAACTTGGTCAACATCATAATATGGTGGGAGCTGTCATTTGGTGAGTTTTGAGTGAAATCCAATAACTAGAACTATGCAATGCACCAACCACTCCACTTACGGTTCAAAATTAATACGAACTTGAAGTGTCCAATTGATTTCGGATCGAGCCTGAAACTCGGTCAACATCATAATATGGTGGGAGGAGTTGTTCAGTGAGTTTTGAGTGAAATCCAATCACTAAAACAATGAAATGCACCAACCACTCCATTTACGGCACGAACTTCGTATGAACTTGAATTGTCCAATTTGTTTGACCAATCCATTTCGGATTGAGACCAAAACCTGGTCAACGTCATAATATGGTGGGAGGAGTCATTCGGTGAGTTTTGAGTGAAATCCAATCACTAGAACTATGCAATGCACCAACCACTCCACTTACGGTATGAAATTAATACGAACTTGAAGTGTCCAATTTCTGTGACCAATTGATTGCGGATCTAGCCCAAAACTTGGTCAACATCATAATATTGTGGGAGGAGTCATTTGGTGAGTTTTGAGTGAAATCCAATCAATAGAGCTATGGAATGCCCCAACCACTCAATTTATGCCACAAACTTCGTACGAACTTGAAGTGTCAAATTTCTTTGAACATTTCATTTCGGATCGAACCCAAAACTTGGACGACATCATAATATGAAGGGAGGAGTCATTTGGTGAGTTTTGATTGAAATCCAAACACTGGAACTATACAATGCACCAACCAATCCAATTACTGCAAGAACTTCGTATGAACTTAAATTGTCCAACTTGTTTCACCAATTGATTTCAGATCGAGCCCAAAACTCGGTTAACATCATAATATGGTGGGAGGAGGCATTTGGTGAGTTTTGAGGGAAATCCAATCACTAGAACTATGCAATGCACAACCACTCCTTTTTGATAGGAGCATATTTATGCGACTTTGCTATCCTATTTCTTTGCATTTACTTAGTTAATGTCCATTTATTATGTCAATTTAAGTTATTTTCGGATTTTTGTAGGCCCAATTGGTAAAGATGACAATAAATGACCTAATGAAGCAGTTTGGAGCAGTTTTGGGCTTGGATTGGATAGTATGCTTGGAGAGCAAGTGGGCTGGACGTTTTTGGAGTTTAAAGAGGCCTGGAAGCTAAAAAGGGAATTACCCTTATTTTTCCTTCTAGAAACTTGCCAAACAAAACCCTAATCCTTAGGGTTTCTGCTGGCCCTTTTTACCCTAAGTATATTGCATATATAAAGGAGAGATCTGCCACATAAAAGAGGGGAGAAGAATAAGGAGGTTTGTGCCGTGACCTGCATAAGCCAAGGGAGAAGAAGAAGAAGAACAGATCCACCTAGTGCTGCAACCTACCTACCTTCAGATCCAAGTGTGCTGTAACCTACCATCATCCATTGGAGTTTTTAGAGTTCTTTCTTCCCTTGCTCAGTTTCAATGTTTATTTCAGATTGCTTTTCAATTGTTATGAACATGTGTAACTAAATTTCTTGTTAGTTAGAGGTGAATTGAAGCCATGGACATATGTTTTATATGAATTGATTACTTCCAGTTATGGTTTCATAAAGTATGAATGTGATTTACTTTTCTGTTTTAGTGAGAACTTATTCTTGTATGTTTATTAAGGATGCATACTAAGTTTGCATGCAGGGATTTGATGCTAGAATATAAGGGAATTTCACCTAATCGTTATGAACTTATATTCACAAGTGGTAAAAGTCACTAGTCATGATTGAGTTAAGTAAATTCTTGGCAGGAGTATCATGCTTTTCATAGTTACGAATGCTTTGTTGATGCTTATGATTTTCACAGAACTTAATGATCTTTGATACGTATCTTTATCATGCTGTTCATATAGGGAACTTGATAAGAATAATTTGATTGTGTCGCTGAGTCCAATTCAATGAACTTAGGAAAATCTGAGAGTTAATTAGTGCATTCACAATTAATTTGGGGCATTGTCATTCATACTTTGTAGAAAGAATAACTGGAGATCGATTTGCATGCATATGTTCCAACTTAGTTGTTTGCTGCTGTCATTATTACTTTAGTCTAAATCGCCCAAATTCCCGCCAATAATTGTTTACCTTAACTTAGTTTTCAGTTTAATAAGTTTAATTTGTGTTGATTAGCATCCCTCCTAATCCCCGGAATAGAACGATCCCTACTTACTCGTACTACGATTGCATAATTCATAGGGTTTAATTTGTGCGTTAGTTATTTCTCACGCCACTTTTACGGCACGAACTTCGTACGAACTTGAAGTATCCAATTTCTTTGACCAATTGATTTCGGACCAAGCCCAAAACTTGGTCAACATCATAATATGCTGGGAGAAGTCATGTGGTGAGTTTTAAGTGAAATCAAATCACTAGAACTATGCAATGCACCATCCACTCCACTTATGGTTCGAAATTAATACGAACTTGAAGTGTCCAAATTCTTTGACCAATTGATTTCGGGTCAAGCCCAAAACTCGGTCAACATCATAATATGGTGGGAGGAGTCTTTTGGTGAGTTTTGAGTCAAATCCAATCACTAAAACTATGCAATGCACTAATCAGTCCATTTACATCACGAACTTCGTGCGAACTTGATTTGTCCAATTTGTTTGAAAAATCCATTTCGGATCGAGCCCAAAACTTGGTCAACATCATAATATGGTGGGAGGAGTCATTTGGTGAGTTTTGAGTGAAATCCAATCACTAGAACTATGCAGTGCACCAACCACTCCACTTACGGTACAAAATTAATACGAACTTGAAGTGTCCAATTTCTTTGACCAATTGATTTCGGATCTAGCCCAAAACTTGGTCAATATCGTAATTGTAGGGGTCTTTCTGTTCCAGCAGCCTGACGAATGGGCTTGGGCTGCTGCAAGAAGAAAATGAACAAAACCCCCTGATGCCTGAGTTCAAGAACCAAACTCCCTAAAGAATTATGGAAGACTTGCTAAGGCCTTACAAAATACTCTTGGGTTCTTTTCACCAATAACTAGAAGAATGTAACAAATTTATTAGTGACTTAGCCTGGGGAGCTTGTGGCATGGGAGCTAAGCCTTCACAAGTTTAGCAATTTGAGAGAGAGAGATCAAAGCATGAATTTCTTTTAGAAGAAAAAGGTTTAGAGTGGAAAAAGGAAAATTAGGAGGATTTCTATCCTAGAAAGAGAGAGAAAACGATGGAAATAAGAGATGGGATGCCTAGAGTAAATTCCAGTTTGCTTGACAAAGCTTGGTCGTGCTCTGGAATGGTGTGTGTTGCTGGGCAGAGGGAGCTTTCTTTTATAGGCACTTGGGACCCTAATTTTGTGATCTTCCCACCCCCATATTTTCCTTCGCTCCTTTCCATTCATTCCTTTTGATGAAACGTCCTCCATCATAGTGCAGGTTCCTTTGAGTTCCAAGGTTTTCTATACAGCTGGGCCTCCCCATGGGGGTGGGGTGTCGTTTGCTTTCTCCATTGGTTTTCAAACTAAAGCTTGTAGAGGAAAGGAGTGAAGAGAGGAAGTCGTTTGTCCAGTGGGCATTCCTCATACACCTGTAAATTCCCTTTGGTTTTTTTACAATGGCTCCTAGTTGACCATTTATGAAGCTTTGACAGGGGTGGAATACCATGCCGGATTTTTAACAAGGATCCAGGCTGGGCTTTGTTCACGGGTATTGGGCTGTTCTCTTTTCCAGCTGCCTTTGTGTTTTCGTCAAGCTGCTAGAAGTAGCCTATTTGCTTTGGCCATTTTAGCTAACTTGAGATTGCCGAAGGGCTACAGCAGTCTATGGGATGTTCTCCTAAAGCATTGGATCCCCTTTCCCTCTCTCATGCTAACCCATGTATTTGGGCTCGTGGAATGGGCTTGAGTTTTAGTGCCCCCAAGTGGCCTAAAACTTTCATTCCTTGGACCCTCAATGGGCCTTGTGAGTGCTCGTACCCATCCATACCACAACCTTCTCAGCAAGTCCTGGATGATTATGTGGCTTGGACCCACTTAAGCTTGTAGCACCGCTTGGTATTAGAATAGCGGTCCTGTACATGATATCGCGTGTCTATTTGTCATGCTTGCACTTGAGTTTTATTGTGTCACAATAAGCCATGATCGGGCCAAGTAGCATCGGATAAGTTGGTGAGTGTGAACTTATAAAGCTGGTGCATTTTTGGCCCTTTTATGCGTGTTTGCTTGGCGTGACATGTGGACTTATGTAGGTGCGCCCTACAATTTCTCTTACATCCCAATCGTGCTTCTTTCGTGATTAATTATTTGTGCGGGGCCGAGAATAAACCTGGGTCTAGCCCTTGGATTTTTGGGCCTCAACAATAATATGGATGGAGGAGTCATTTGGTGAGTTTGGAGTGAACTTGAAGTGTCCAATTTCTTTGACCAATTCATTTCGGATCGAGCCCAAAACTTGGACGACATCATAATATGGAGGGAAGAGTCATTTGGTGAGTTTTGATTGAAATCCAAACACTAGAACTATACAATGCACCAACCACACCATTTACTGCAAGAACTTCGTATGAACTTGAATTGTCCAACTTCTTTAACCAATTAATTTTGGATCGAGCCCAAAACTTGGTCAACATCATAATACGGTGGGAGGAGTCATTTGGTGAGTTTTGAGTGAAATCCAATCATTAGAACTATACAATGCACCATCCACTCCATTTACACCACCAACTTCGTATGAACTAGAAGTGTCCAATTTCTTTGACCAATTGATTTCGGATCGAGCCCAAAACTTGGACAATGTCATAATACGGGGGGAGGAGTCATTTGGTGAGTTTTGAGTGAAATCCAATCACTAGAACTACGCAATGCACCAACCGCCCAATTTACGGCACGAACTTGAGGTGTCCAATTTGTTTGACCAATTTCATTTCGGATCGAGCCCAAAACTTGGTCAACATCATAATAAGGTGGGAGGAGTCATTTGGTGAGTTTTGATTGAAATACAATTAGTAGAACTATGCAACGCACAAACAACTCGGCTTACGGTTCGAAATTAGTACGAACTTCAAGTGTCCGATTTCTTTGACCAATTGATTTCGGATCGAGCCCAAAACTTGGTCAACATCATAATATGGTGGGAGAAGTCATTTGGTGAGTTTTGAGTGAAATCCAATGACTAGAACTATGCAATGCACCATCCACTCCATTTACGCCACCAACTTCGTATGAACTAGAAGCGTCCAATTTCTTTGACCAATTGATTTCGGATAGAGCCCAAAACTTGGTCAACGTCATAATACAGGGGGAGGATTCATTTGATGAGTTTTGAGTGAAATCCAATCACTAGAACTATGCAATGCTCCAATCACTCCATTTACGGAACAAACTTCGTACGAACTTGAATTGTCCAATTTCATTGACCAATTCGTTTTGGATCGACCCCAAAAGTTAGTCAACAACATAATATGGTGGGAGGAATCATTTGGTGAGTTTAGAGTGAAATCCAATCACTAGAACTTCGCAATGCACCAACCACTCCACTTACGGTTCGAAAATAATACGAACTTGAAGTGTCCAACTTCTTTGACCAATTGATATCGAATCGAGCCCAAAACTTGGTCAACATCATAATAAGGTGGCAGGATTCATTTGGTGTGTTTTGAGTGAAATCCCATCACTAGAACTACGCAATGCACCAACCACTCCTCTTACGGTTCGAAATAAGTACGAACTTGAATTGTCCAATTTCTTTGACCAATTCAATTCGGATCGAGCCCAAAACATCGACGACATCATAATATGGAGAGAGGAGTCATTTGGTGAGTTTTGAGTGAAATCCATTCACTAGAACTATGCAATGCACCAACCACACCATTTATGGCAAGAACTTCATATGAACTAGAAGTGTCCAATTTCTTTGACCAATTCATTTCGAATCGAGCCCGAAACTTGGTCAACATTATAATACGGTGGGAGGAGTCATTTGGTGAGTCTTGAGTGAAAAGCAATGACTAGAACTATGCAATGCACCATCCACTCCATTTGCGCAAGCAACTTCGTACGAACTAGAAATGTCCAATTTCTTCGACCAATTGATTTTGGATCAAGCCCAAAACTTGGTCAACCTCATAATATCGTGGGAGGAGTCATTTGGTGAGTTTTGACTGAAATCCAATCACTAGAACTATGCGACGCACCAACCACTCCATTTACGGCATGAACTTCGTACAAACTTGAATTGTCCAATTACTTTGATCAATTCATTTCGGATAGAGCCCTAAACTTGGACAGCAACATAATATGGTGGGAGGAGTCATTTGGTGAGATTTTATTGCAATTCAATCACTCAAAATTAATACTTGAAATGTCCAATTTCTTTGACCAATTGATTACGGATCGAGCTCAAAACTTGGTCAACATGTGGGAGGAGTCATTTGGTGAGTTTTGAGTGAAATCCATTCACTAGAACTACGCAATGCACCAACCACTCCATTTACGGCACGAACTTTGTACGAACTTGAATTGTCCAATTTCTTTGACCAATTCATTTCAGATCGAGCCAAAACTTGGTCAACTTTATAATGTGGTGGGAGGAGTCATTTGGTGAGTTTTGAGATAAATTCAATCACTAGAACTATGCAATGAACCAACCACTCCACTTACGGTTCGAAATTCATATGAAGTTGAATTGTCCAATTTCTTTGACGGATTCATTTCGGATCGAGCCGAAGACTTGATCAACATCATAATATGGTGGGAGGAGTCATTTGGTGAGTTTTGATTGAAATCAAAACACTACAACTACGAACTTGAAGTGTCCAATTTCTTTGACCAATTGATTTCGGATCGAGCCCAAAACTTTGTCAAGTTCATAATTTGGTTGGAGGAGTCATTTGGTGAGTTTTGAGTAAAATCCAATCAGTAGAACCATGCAATGAACAACCACTCCATTTACGGCACGAACTTCGTAAGAACAAGAAGTGTCCAATTTCGTTGATCAATTGATTTCGGATCGAGCCCAAAACTTGGTCAACATCATAAAATGGTGGGAGAAGTCATTTGATGAGTTTTGAGAGAAATCCAATCACTAGAACTATGCAATGCACCAACCACTCCATTTACTGCACGAACTTCGTACGAACTTGAAGTGTCCAATTTCTTTGACCAATTGATTTCGGATCGAGCCCAAAACTTGGACAACATCATAATATGGTGGGAGGAGTCATTTGGTGAGTTTTGAGTGAAATCCAATCACTAGAACGGCAATGCACCAACCACTCCACATGCGGTTCGAAATTAATACGAACATGAAGTGTCCAATATCTTTGACCAATTGATTTAAGATGAAGCCCAAAACTTGGTCAACATCATAATTGGTGGAACAATTTGGTGAGTTTTGAGTGAAATGCAATCCCTAGAACTTTGCAATGCACCAACCACAACACTTACGGCACGAACATCGAGCGAACTTGAATTGTCCAATTTCTTTGACCAATTCATTTCGGATCGAGCCCAAAACTTCCTCAACATCATAATATGGTGGAGGAGTCATTTAGTGAGTTTTGATTGAAATGCAATCACTAGAACGATGCAATGCACCAACCACTACACTTGCGGTTCGAAATTAATACGAACTTGAAGTGTCCAATTTCTTCGATTCACGGCAAGAAATTCGTACGATCTTGAATTGTCCAATTTCATTGACCAATTCATTTCGGATCGAGCCCAAAACTTCATCAACAACATATTATGGCGGGAGGAGTCAACTGGTGAGTTTTGATTGAAATCGAATCACCAGAACGATGCAATGAAACTACCACTCCACTTACGGTTCGAAATTAATACGAACTTGAAGTGTCCAAATTTTTTGACCAATTGATTTCCGAACGAGGCCAAAACATGGTCAACATCATACTACGGTGGGAGGACTCATTTGGTGAGTTTTGATTGAAATCCAATCACTAGAACGATGAAATGAAACAACCACTCCACTTACAGTTCGAAATTAATACGAACTTGAAGTGTCCAATTTCTTTGACCAATAGATTTCGGATCGAGCCCTGAACTTGGTCAACATCATAATACGGTGAGAGGAGTCATTTGGTGAGTTTTGAGTGAAATCCAATCTCTAGAACTGTGCAATGTACAAACCACTCCATTTACGGCACGAACTTCGTACGAACATGAATTGTCCAATTTCGTTGTCCAATTGAATTCAAATCGAGCCCAAAAGTAGGTCAACATCATAATGTGGTTAGAGTAGTCATTTGGTGAGTTTTGATTGAAATCCAATCACTAGAACGATGCAATGCACCAACCACATCACTTACGGTTCGAAATTAATACGAACTTGAATTGTCCAATTGCATTAACCAATTCATTTCGGATCGAGCCCAAAACTTGCTCAACATCATAATTTGGTGGGAGGAGTCATTTGGTGAATTTTGAGTCAAATCCAGTCACTAGAACTATGCAATGCACCAACCACTCCACATACGGTTCGAAATTAATACGAACTTGAATTGTCCAATTACTAGAACTATGCAATGGACAACGACACCATTTACGGCACGAACTTCGTACGAACTTGAATTGTCCAATTTCTTTGACCAATCCATTTCGGATCAAGCCCAAAACATGGTCAACATCATAATGTGGTGGGTGGAGTCATTTGGAGAGTTTTGAGTGAAATCCAATGACTAGAACTATGCAATGCATAACCACTCCATTTATGCACGAACTTCGTACGAACTTAGAATTGTCCAATTTCTTTGACCAATCCAATTCGGATCGAGCCCAAAACTTGGTCAACATCATAATATGGTGGGAGGAGTCATTCGGTGAGTTTTGAGGGAAATCCATTTACTAGAACTATAAAATGCACCAACCACACCACTTACGGTTCGAAATTAATACGAACTTGAATTGTCCAATTGCATTAACCAATTCATTTCGGACCCAGCCCAAAACTTGCTCAACATCATAATTTGGAGGGAGGAGTCATTTGGTCAATTTTGATTGAAATCCAATCAATGGAACGATGGAACGCACTAACCAATCCACTTACGGTTCGAAATTAATACGAACTTGAAGTGTCCAATTTCTTTGACCAATAGATTTCGGATCGAGCCCTAAACTGTGTCCACATCATAATATGGTGGAAGGAGTCATTTGATGAGTTTTGAGTGAAATCCAATCACTAGAATTATGCAATACACGAGCACTCCATTTATTGCCCGAACTTCATACGAACTTGAATTGTCCAATTTCTTTGACCAATTAATTTCGGATCGAGTCCAAAACTTGGTCAACATCATAATATGGTGGGAGGAGTCATTTGGTGAATTTTGAGTGAAATCCAATTACTACAACTATGTAAAGCACAAACCACTCCAATTACGGCACAAACTTCGTACGAACTTGAAGTGTCCAATTTCGTTGTCCAATTGATTTCGAATCGAGCCCAAAATTTGGTCAACATCATAATATGGTGGGAGGAGTCATTTGGTGAGTTTTGAGTGAAATTAAATGACTAGAACTATGCAATGCACAACCACTCCATTTATGGCACGAACTTCGTACGAACTTGAATTGTCCAATTTGTTTGACCAATCCAATTCGGATCGAGCCCAAAACTTGGTCAACATCATAATATGGTGGGAGGAGTCATTCGGTGAGTTTTGAGTGAAATCCATTTACTAGAACTATAAAATGCACCAACCACACCACTTACGGTTCGAAATTAATACGAACTTGAATTGTTCAATTGCATTAACCAATTCATTTCGGACCCAGCCCAAAACTTGCTCAACATCATAATTTGGAGGGAGGAGTCATTTGGTCAATTTTGATTGAAATCCAATCAATGGAACGATGCAACGCACCAACCAATCCACTTACGGTTCGAAATTAATACGAACTTGAAGTGTCCAATTTCTTTGACCAATAGATTTCGGATCGAGCCCTAAACTGTGTCCACATCATAATATGGTGGAAGGAGTCATTTGATGAGTTTTGAGTGAAATCCAATCACTAGAATTATGCAATACACAAGCACTCCATTTATTGCCCGAACTTCATACGAACTTGAATTGTCCAATTTCTTTGACCAATTAATTTCGGATCGAGTCCAAAACTTGGTCAACATCATAATATGGTGGGAGGAGTCATTTGGTGAGTTTTGAGTGAAATCCAATCACTATAACTATGTAAAGCACAAACCACTCCAATTACGGCACAAACTTCGTACGAACTTGAAGTGTCCAATTTCGTTGTCCAATTGATTTCGAATCGAGCCCAAAATTTGGTCAACATCATAATATGGTGGGAGGAGTCATTTGGTGAGTTTTGAGTGAAATTAAATGACTAGAACTATGCAATGCACAACCACTCCATTTATGGCACGAACTTCGTACGAACTTGAATTGTCCAATTTGTTTGACCAATCCAATTCGGATCGAGCCCAAAACATGGTCAACATCATAATATGGTGGGAGGAGTCATTCGGTGAGTTTTGAGTGAAATCCATTTACTAGAACTATAAAATGCACCAACCACACCACTTACGGTTCGAAATTAATACGAACTTGAATTGTTCAATTGCATTAACCAATTCATTTCGGACCCAGCCCAAAACTTGCTCAACATCATAATTTGGAGGGAGGAGTCATTTGGTCAATTTTGATTGAAATCCAATCAATGGAACGATGCAATGCACCAACCAATCCACTTACGGTTCGAAATTAATACGAACTTGAAGTGTCCAATTTCTTTGACCAATAGATTTCGGATGGAGCCCTAAACTGTGTCCACATCATAATATGGTGGAAGGAGTCATTTGATGAGTTTTGAGGGAAATCCAATCACTAGAATTATGCAATACACAAGCACTCCATTTATTGCCCGAACTTCATACGAACTTGAATTGTCCAATTTCTTTGACCAATTAATTTCGGATCGAGTCCAAAACTTGGTCAACATCATAATATAGTTGGAGGAGTCATTTGGTGAGTTTTGAGTGAAATCCAATCACTACAACTATGTAAAGCACAAACCACTCCAATTACGGCACAAACTTCGTACGAACTTGAAGTGTCCAATTTCGTTGTCCAATTGATTTCGAATCGAGCCCAAAATTTGGTCAACATCATAATATGGTGGGAGGAGTCATTTGGTGAGTTTTGAGTGAAATTAAATGACTAGAACTATGCAATGCACAACCACTCCATTTATGGCACGAACTTCGCACGAACTTGAATTGTCCAATTTGTTTGACCAATCCAATTCGGATCGAGCCCAAAACTTGGTGAACATCATAATATGGTGGGAGGAGTCATTCGGTGAGTTTTGAGTGAAATCCATTTACTAGAACTATAAAATGCACCAACCACACCACTTACGGTTCGAAATTAATACGAACTTGAATTGTTCAATTGCATTAACCAATTCATTTCGGACCCAGCCCAAAACTTGCTCAACATCATAATTTGGAGGGAGGAGTCATTTGGTCAATTTTGATTGAAATCCAATCAATGGAACGATGCAATGCACCAACCAATCCACTTACGGTTCGAAATTAATACGAACTTGAAGTGTCCAATTTCTTTGACCAATAGATTTCGGATCGAGCCCTAAACTGTGTCCACATCATAATATGGTGGAAGGAGTCATTTGATGAGTTTTGAGTGAAATCCAATCACTAGAATTATGCAATACACAAGCACTCCATTTATTGCCCGAACTTCATACGAACTTGAATTGTCCAATTTCTTTGACCAATTAATTTCGGATCGAGTCCAAAACTTGGTCAACATCATAATATGGTGGGAGGAGTCATTTGGTGAGTTTTGAGTGAAATCCAATCACTATAACTATGTAAAGCACAAACCACTCCAATTACGGCACAAACTTCGTACGAACTTGAAGTGTCCAATTTCGTTGTCCAATTGATTTCGAATCGAGCCCAAAATTTGGTCAACATCATAATATGGTGGGAGGAGTCATTTGGTGAGTTTTGAGTGAAATTAAATGACTAGAACTATGCAATGCACAACCACTCCATTTATGGCACGAACTTCGCATTTAACTTGAATTGTCCAATTTGTTTGACCAATCCAATTCGGATCGAGCCCAAAACTTGGTCAACATCATAATATGGTGGGAGGAGTCATTCGGTGAGTTTTGAGTGAAATCCATTTACTAGAACTATAAAATGCACCAACCACACCACTTACGGTTCGAAATTAATACGAACTTGAATTGTCCAATTTCGTTGACCAAATGATTTCAGATAAAGCCCAAAACTTCATCAAAATCATAAAATGGTGGGAGGAATTATTTGGGGAGTTTTGAGGGCAATCCAATCACTAGAACTATGCAATGCACCAACCACTCCATTTACGGCACGAACTTCGTACGAACTTGAAGTGTCCGCTTTCTTTGACCAACTGATTTCTAATCGAGCCCAAAACTTGGTCAAGAACATAATACGGTGGGAGCAGTAATTTCGGGAGTTTTGAGTGAAATCCTATCCCTAGAACTATGCAATGCACCAACCACTCCATTTACAGCACGAACTTCATACGAACTTGAAGTGACCAATTTCTTCGACCAATTGATCTCGAACCGATCCCAAAACTTGGTCAACATAATAATATGGTGGGAGGAGTCATTTGGTGAGTTTTGAGTGAAATCCAATCCCTACAACTATGCAATGCACCAACCACTCCACTTAGGGCGCGAACTTCGTACGAACTTAAAGTGTACAATTTCTTTGACCAATTCAGTCGGATCAAGCCCAAAACTTGGTCAATATCATAATACGGTGGGAGAAGTCATTTGGTGAGTTATGAGTGAAATCTAGTCACTAGAACTATGTAATGCACCAACCACTCCACTTACGGTACAAAATTAATACGAACTTGAAGTGGACAATTTCTTTGACCAATTGATTTAAGATCGAGCTCTAAACTTGGTGAGTTTTGATTGAAATCCAATCACTAGAACGATGCAATGCATCAACCACTCCACTTACGGTTCGAAATTAATACGACCTTCAAGTGAACAAAATCTTTGACCAATTGATTTCGGATCATGCCCTAAACTTGGTCAACATCATAATATGGTGGGGGAGTTATTTGGTGAGTTTCGAGTGAAATCCAATCACCAGAACTATGCAATGCACCAACCACTCCATTTACGGCACGAACTTCGGACGAACTTGAAGTGTCCAAATACTTTGTACAATAGATTTCGTATCGAGCCCAAAAATTGGACAACATCGTAATATGGTAGGAGGAGTCATTTGGTGAGTTTTGAGTAAAATCCAATTACTAGAAATATGCAATGCACCAACCACTCCATTTGAGGTTCGAAATTAATACGAACTTGAAGTGTCCAATTTCTTTGACCACTAGATTTCAAATTGAGCACAAAACTCGGTCAAAATCACAAAATGGTGGGAGGAGTCATTTGGTGAGTTTTGAGTCAAATCCAATCACAAGAACTATGCAAAGCACCAACCACTCCACCTACGGTTCGAAATTAACACGAACTTGAAGTGTCCAATTTCTTTAACCAATTGATTTCGGAACGAGCCCAAAACTTGGTCAACATCATAATATGGTGGAAGGAGTCATTCGCTGAGTTTTGAGTGAAATCCAATCACTAGGACTATGCAATGCGCCATCCACTCCACTTACGGTTTGATATTAATATGAACTTGAAGTGTCCAACTTCTTTGACCAATATATTTCATATCGAGCCCAAAACTCGGTCAAAATCATAAAATGGTGGGAGGATATATTTGGTGAGTTTTGGGTGAAATCCAATCACTAGAACTGTACAATGCACCAACCACTACATTTACAGCACGAACTTCATACGAACTTGAAGTGACCAATTTCTTCGACCAATTGATCTCGAACCAATCCCAAAACTTGGTCAACAGAATAATATGGTGGGAGGAGTCATTTGTTGAGTTTTGAGTGAAATCCAATCCCTACAACTATGGAATGCACCAACCACTCCACTTACGGCGCGAACTTCGTTCGAACTTAAAGTCTCCAATTTCTTTCACCAATTCATTTCGGATCAAGCCCAAAACTTGGTCAACATCATAATATGGTGGGAAGAGTCATTTGGTGAGTTCTGAGTGAAATCCAATCACTAGAACTATGCAATGCACCAACCACTCTACTTACAATACGAAATTAATGCGAACTTGAAGTGTACAATTTCTTTTACCAATTGAATTCGGATCGAGCCCAAAACTTGGCCAACATCATAATATGGTGGGAGGAGTCATTTGGTGAGTTTTGAATGAAATTCAATCACTATAACGAGGCAATGCATCAACCACTCCACTTACAGTTCGAAATTAATACGAACTTGAAGTGAACAAAATCTTTGACCAATTGATCTCGGATCACGCCCAAAATTTTGTCAACACCGTAATATGGTGGGAGTTGTCATTTCGTGAGTTTTGAGTGAAATCCAATCACTAGAACGATGCAATGCATCGACCACTCCATTTACGGCACGAACTTCGTACGAACTTGAAGTGTCCAATTTCTTTGACCAATTGATTTCGAATCGAGCCCAAAGCTTGTTCAACATCACAATATGGTGGGAGGAATCATTTGGTGAGTTTTGATTGAAATCCAATCACTAGAACGATGCAATGCACCAACCACTCCACTTACGGTTCGAAATTAAGATGAACTTGAAGTATACAATTTCTTTTACCAATTGAATTCGGATCGAGCTCAAAACTTGGCCAACATCATAATATGGTGGGAGAAGTCATTTGGTGAGTTTTGATTGAAATCCAATCACTAGAACGATGCAATGCATCAACCACTCCACTTACGGTTCGAAATTAATACGAACTTGAAGTGAACAAAATCTTTGATCAATTGATTTTGGATCAAGCCCAAAACTTCGTCAACATCATATTATGGTGGGATGAGTCATTTGGTTAGTTTTGAGTGAAATCCAATCACAAGAACTATGCAATGCACAATCAACCCATTTACGTCCCAAATTTCGTGCGAACTTGAATTGTCCAATTTCATTGACCAATTGATTTCGGACCGCCAAAACATAGTCAACATCATAATATGGTGGGAGGAGTCATTTGGTGAGTTTTGAGTGAAATCCAATCACTTCAACTTTGCAAGCACCAACCACCGCATTTACGCCACGAAATTCGAATGAACTTGATGTGTCCAATTTCTTTGACCAATTGTTTTCGAATCGAGCCCAAAACTTGGTCAGCATCATAATATGGTGGGAGGAGCCATTTGGTGGGTTTTGAGTGAAATCCAATCACTAGAACTATGCAATGTACTGCCACTCCATTTACTGCACGAACATCATATGAACTTGAAGTGTCCAATTTCTTTGACCAAACAACATAATATGGTAGGAAGAGTCATTTGGTGAGTTTTCAGTGAAATGCAATCACTAGAACTATGCAAAGCTCCAACCACTCATGTTACGGTTCGAATTCAATAAGAAATTGAAGTGTTCAATTTCTTTGACCAATTGATTTCGGATCTAGCCCAAAACATGGTCAACATCATTATATGGTGGGAGGTGTCATTCGGTGGGTTTTGAGTGAAATCGAATCACTGTGCAATGCACCAACCATTCCTTTTACAGCACGAACTTCGTACGAACTTGAAGTGTCCAATTTCTTTGACCAATTCATTTCGGATCGAGCCCAAAAGTTGGTCAACATCATCATATGGTGGGAGGAGTCATTTGGTGAGTTTTGGGTGAAATCAAATCACTAGAGCTATGCAATGCACATCCACTCCACTTACGGTATGAAATTAATACGAACTTTAAATGTCCAATTTCTTTGACCAATTGATTTCGGAACTAGCCCAAAACTTGGTCACCATCATAATATGGTGGGAGGAGTCATTTGGAGAGTTTTGAGTGAAATCCAATCACTAGAACTATGCAATGCACAACCGCTCCATTTACGGCACGAACTCCGTACGAACTTGAAGTGTCCAATTTCTTTGACCAATTCATTTCGGATCTAGCCCAAAACTTGGCCAACATCATAATATGGTGGGTGGAATCGTTTGGTGAGTTTTGAGTGAAATCCAATTACTAGAACTATGCAAAGCTCCAACAACTCATGTTACGGTTCGAATTTAATAAGAACTTGAAGTGTCCAATTTCTTTGACCAATTGATTTCGGATCTAGCCCAAAACATGGTCAACAACATAATATGTTGGGAGGAGTCATTTGGTGAGTTTTGAGTGAAATCCAATCACTAGAACTATGCAATGCACCAACCACTCCATTTACGGAACGAACTTCGTACAAACTTGAATTGTCCAATTTCTTTGACCAATCCATTTCGGATCGTGGCTAAAACTTGGTCAACATCATAATATGGTCGGATGAGTCATTTGGAGAGTTTTGAGTGAAATCAAATCACTTGAACTATGCAATGCACCATCCACTCCACTTAAAGTTCGAAATTAATACGAACTTGAAGTGTCCAATTTATTTGACCAATTGATTTCGGATCGACCCCAAAACTCTGACAACATCATAATATGGTGGGAGGAGTCATTTGGTGAGTTTTTAGTGAAATCCAACCACAAGAACTATGCAATGCACCAACCAATCCATTTACGGCACGAACTTTGTACGAATTGTATTGTCCAATTTCTTTGACCAATCCATTACGGATCGAGGCCAAAACTTGGTCAACATCATAATTTGTTGGGAGGAGTCATTTGACGAATTTTGAGTGAAATCAAATCACTATAACTATGCAATGCTCCAACCACTCATGTTACGGTTCGAAATTAATACGAACTTGAAGTGTCCAATTTCTTTGACCAATCGATTTCGGATCTAGCCCAAAACTTGGTCAACATCATAATATGTTGGGAGGAGTCATTTGGTGAATTTTGAGTGAAATCCAATCACTAGAACTATGCAATGCACAACCATTCCATTTACGGCACGAACTTCGCACGAACATTAATTGTCCAATTTCTTTGACAAATCTATTTTGGATCGAGCCCAAAACTTGGTCAACATCATAATATGGTGGGAGTCATTTGGTGTGTTTTGAGTGAAATCCAATCCCAAGAACTATGCAATGCGCAACAACTCCATTTACGGCACGAACTTTGTACGAACTTGAAGTGTACAATTTCTTTGACCAATTGATTTCTGACCGAGCCCAAATCTTGGTCAACGTCATAATATGGTGGGTGGAGTCATTTGGTGAGTTTTGTGTGAAATCCAATCACTAGAACTATGCAATGCACAACCGCTCCATTTACGGCACGAACTCCGTACGAACTTGAAGTGTCCAATTTCTTTGACCAATTCATTTCGGATCTAGCCCAAAACTTGGCCAACATCATAATATGGTGGGTGGAATCATTTGGTGAGTTTTGAGTGAAATCCAATTACTAGAACTATGCAAAGCTCCAACAACTCATGTTACGGTTCGAATTTAATAAGAACTTGAAGTGTCCAATTTCTTTGACCAATTGATTTCGGATCTAGCCCAAAACATGGTCAACAACATAATATGTTGGGAGGAGTCATTTGGTGAGTTTTGAGTGAAATCCAATCACTAGAACTATGCAATGCACCAACCACTCCATTTACGGAACGAACTTCGTACAAACTTGAATTGTCCAATTTCTTTGACCAATCCATTTCGGATCGTGGCTAAAACTTGGTCAACATCATAATATGGTCGGATGAGTCATTTGGAGAGTTTTGAGTGAAATCAAATCACTTGAACTATGCAATGCACCATCCACTCCACTTAAAGTTCGAAATTAATACGAACTTGAAGTGTCCAATTTATTTGACCAATTGATTTCGGATCGACCCCAAAACTCTGACAACATCATAATATGGTGGGAGGAGTCATTTGGTGAGTTTTTAGTGAAATCCAACCACAAGAACTATGCAATTTCTTTGACCAATTCATTTCGGATCTAGCCCAAAACTTGGCCAACATCATAATATGGTGGGTGGAATCATTTGGTGAGTTTTGAGTGAAATCCAATTACTAGAACTATGCAAAGCTCCAACAACTCATGTTACGGTTCGAATTTAATAAGAACTTGAAGTGTCCAATTTCTTTGACCAATCGATTTCGGATCTAGCCCAAAACTTGGTCAACATCATAATATGTTGGGAGGAGTCATTTGGTGAATTTTGAGTGAAATCCAATCACTAGAACTATGCAATGCACAACCATTCCATTTACGGCACGAACTTCGTACGAACATTAATTGTCCAATTTCTTTGACAAATCTATTTTGGATCGAGCCCAAAACTTGGTCAACATCATAATATGGTGGGAGTCATTTGGTGTGTTTTGAGTGAAATCCAATCCCAAGAACTATGCAATGCGCAACAACTCCATTTACGGCACGAACTTTGTACGAACTTGAAGTGTACAATTTCTTTGACCAATTGATTTCTGACCGAGCCCAAATCTTGGTCAACGTCATAATATGGTGGGTGGAGTCATTTGGTGAGTTTTGTGTGAAATCCAATCACTAGAGCTATGCAATGCACAACCACTCCATTTACGGATGGAACTTCGTACAAAATTGAATTGTCCAATTTCTTTGACCAATCCATTTCGGATCGAGCCCAAAACTTGGTCAACATCATAATATGTTGGGAGGAGTCATTTGGTGAGTTTTGAGTGAAATCCAATCACTAGAACTATGCAATGCTCCAACCACTCCACTTACGGTTAAAAATTAATACGAACTTGAATTGTCCAATTTCTTTGACCAATTGATTTCGGATCTAGCCCAAAACTTGGTGAAAATCGTAATATGGTCGGAAGAGTCATTTGGTGAGTTTTGGGTGAAATCCAATCACTAGAACTATGCAATGCACAACTCACGGCACGAACTTAGTATGAACTTTAATTGTCCAATTTCTTTGACCAATCTAGTTCAGATCAAGCCCAAAACTTGGAAAACATCATAATATGGTGTTAGGAGTCATTTGGTGAGTCTTGAGTGAAATCCAATCACCAGAACTATGCAATGCACCAACCACTCCACTTACGGTTCGAAATTAATACGAACTTGAAGTGTCCAATTTCTTTGACCAATTGATTTCGGATCGAGCTCAAAACTCGGTCAACATCATAATATGGTGGAAGGAGTCATTCGCTGAGTTTTGAGTGAAATCCAATCACTAGGACTATGCAATGCACAACCACTAGATTTACACACGAACTTCGTACGAACTTGAATTGTCCAATTTCTTTGTCGAATCCATTTCGGATCGAGCCCAAAACTTGGTCAACATCATAATATGGTGGGAGGAGCCATTTGGTGGGTTTTGAGTGATATCCAATCACTAGAACTATGCAATGTACTGCCACTCCATTTACGGCATGAACATCTTATGAACTTGAAGTGTCCAATTTCTTTGACCAATTGATTTCGGATCAAGCCCAAAACTTGGTCAATATCATAATATAGTGGGAGGAGTCGTTTGGTGAGTTTTGAGTGAAATCAAATCACTAGAACTATGCAATGCACCATTCACTCCACTTACGGTTCGAAATTAATACGAACTTGAAGTGTCCAATTTCTTTGACCAATTCATTTCGGATCTAGCCCAAAACTTGGTCAACATCATAATATGGTGGGAGGAGTCATTTGGTGATTTTTGAGTGAAATCCAATCACTAGAACTATGCAATGCAAAACCACTCCATTTATGACACGAACATCGTACGAACTTGAAGTGTCCAATTTCTTTGACCAATTCATTTCGGATCGAGCCCAAAACTTGGTCAACATCATAATATGGTGGGAGGAGCCATTTGAAGGGTTTTGAGTGAAATCCAATCACTAGAACTATGCAATGTACTGCCACTCCATTTACGGCACGAACATCATATGAACTTGAAGTGTCCAATTTCTTTGACCAATTGATTTCGGATCAAGCCCAAAACTTGTTTAATATCATAATATAGTGGGAGGAGTCGTTTGGTGTGTTTTGAGTGAAATCAAATCACTAGAACTATGCAATGCACCATTCACTCCACTTACGGTTCGAAATTAATACGAACTTGAAGTGTCCAATTTCTTTGACCAATTCATTTCGGATCTAGCCCAAAACTTGGTCAACATCATAATATGGTGGGAGGAGTCATTTGGTGATTTTTGAGTGAAATCCAATCACTAGAACTATGCAATGCAAAACCACTCCATTTACGACACGAACATCGTACGAACTTGAAGTGTCCAATTTCTTTGACCAATTCATTTCGGATCGAGGCCAAAACTTGGTCAATATCATAATATGGCGGGATGAGTCATTTGGTATGTTTTGAGTGAAATTCAATCACTAGAACTATGCAATGGACAACCACTCCATTTACGCAACGAACTTCGTACGAACTTGAAGTGTCCAATTTCTTTGACCAATTGATTTCGGACCGAGCCCAAAACTTGGTCAACATCATAATATGGTGAGTTTTGAGTGAAATCAAATCACTAGAGCTATGTAATCACTACTACAAAAATCGAAATAGACGACGGGAATCCACCGCCGTTTAGGGTGATTCAAAACCGCCCTGAAATTGACCGACATCTATTATGCATAAACCCACGACGGTTATTAACCGACAGTTTTAAGGAAAACTACGTCATTTATAATAACAACACCGACGTCTAATAATAGTAAAAGCTTCATAAAAAGGCAAAATCGACAACCTTAGACGCCGCTGTCATAAAGTTAGTGACGTCTAATTACTCCAACGATACCGACGTCTAATTACTACAAAAACACAAAAAGGAAAATTTCTCGTACATTATACGTCGCTCCTAGAATAATAGCGACGTATAAAGCCAATTACATGTCCCTTACTCAAACTTCACTGACGTAAAAAACGTTTACCACTTCCCAAATAATTAATTTAACGATGTTTATAACATATCTTACGGCAATTAATATAATGAAACCGCCGTTGTTAATAAAGATTACGTCATTTATATTAACACAACCGACGTCTAATAACAATAAAAGCTTCATAAAAAGGCAAAATCGACAACCTTAGACGACGCTTTCATAAAATTAGTGACGTCTCAAAGGCTTTACAAGTCCAAAATTCCATTGTTACCGACGTCAGATAAATGAACCATGGAAAAAAGTCAACGATACCGACGTCTAATTACTACAAAAACACAAGAAAGGAAAATTTCTCGTACATTATACGTCGCTTCTAGAATAATAGCAACGTATAAAGCCAATTACATGTCCCTTAATCAAACTTCACCGACGTAAAAAACATTTAACACTTCCTAAATAATTAATTTAACGACCTCTATAACATATCTTACGGCAGTTAATATAATGAAACCGACATTGGTAATTCATTTAACGTCAACTATCAAAGTTGAACCGCCGTGGTTAGTACAATACTACCGTCAGTTAATGTTGATCCCCGCCGTCGTTAATTATTACTACGTCCAAAAGAATATTTATACGGCCGTGGTTTCTTTCTTAAACTTTGGTTTTCATATAAAAACTGCCGTCTGTAATATTTGAGACAACATTAATTATTGTTTTACCGTCGTTTAGAAGAGCTTCCACGTCAATTATTAAACTGAGAGGGCGTGTTGTCCTTTCAGACGTCGAGTTTTTAACTCTACCGTCGTATTATTTATTTTGAAATGTCGCTTTTTTTAATACTCCGACGTGAATTTTTATTATTAGCTTATGAACTTCACCGTCGTTGTTGTTTGTATGGCTTTACATTTTGATTAACCGTCGTGTTTTTCAAATTCAAATGGCGGTTGTTTTTATCTACTGAGGTTTACATTGTCATTCCACGTCGTTTGCTGAAATACGATGTTGTTTATGATTTAGACGTCTGTTTTTTTATTTACTAACTGGACCATCGCATTTTACTGCTTGAACCCAGTATTTTTAATACTGGCCGTCTTTTACTGCTTGAACCCAAAATCTGCATAATGACAAATTGTAAATATAATGTCAAACATTACAATTTATTACAAAATTAATGTCATACAACTAACTAAATAGCTAATGTCATACATTACAAAAATCAATCAATCCATATATTTTCACACCCATCTCTAATATTTTCAATCCCAAACTCACCCACTAGGTCATCAAATGTGTCAACATTGGGTATCCCTCTAGTAAACGGCTCACACTCAATTCTAACATCACCTAGCACATCATCACCAATAACATCATTGTATTCTCTATTAGGCATTGATAACACTACCGACCAACCATGATGCATTACGTCTTTCTCCATACTCGGGTTGCAAATCCGTTTTGACCCCTATGTTTAATAAATCTAACCGAGTGTACCAACGATACTATCGCAAACATTCTTCTCAATGTGCATAACATCCAGGGCATGCCTCATAGGAAGGTATTTCGAACAAACTCTGTCACCATCATTTTCACCTCCACCTCCCCCTTTTTTCGAGCCCCACTTGTAATTAATACTTCAACCATCTGCAGCACTTGTTCTCTGGTTAATGGCTCGGGAGCCGTGTCATATTCAGGTTTCCCATTAAAAGCGGCACGCTGCCTCCGATATGGATGATATGTTGGTAACCATTTTCTATGCCCGATGTAACAAATTTTGTGGCCATGTTTCAACCTGTTACTAGGTGTATCATCGCCTCATATTGGACAAGCTTTATATCCTTTAACGACACAACCAGATAAGTTTCCATAGGCATGAAAATCATTAATTGTCCACAGTAATACACCTCTTAGTGTAAAGTATTCTCCTATGTGTGCTTCATACACTCCTCTAATCCCATCCCACAAAGATTTTAAATCATCAATCAAAGGCTCTAGGTAGACATCTATATCATTTCCGGGTTGTTTAGGACCGAAAATCAATAAGGTCAACACCATGAACTTTTATTTCATGCATAGCCATGGTGGGAGATTATATGTAACTAAGATAACTGGCCATGTACTGTATCTGCTACTTAAAGAACTGTGGGGATTGAATCCATCAGAAGAGAGAGCCAATCTCAAGTTTCTCGGCTCTTGACCAAATTCGGGCTATTTATTATCAACAAGTTTCCAAGATGGGGAATCCGCTGGATGAGACATATGACCGTCAATTGATTTTCTATCAGCATGCCAAGCCAAACTCTTAGCGGTCTTACGTGATTGAAACATCCTTTTAAACCTTGGAATTGGCGGAAAATACCACACCACCTATGAGTCTTTGCCTTCCTTCCACCTTGAGATACCACAAGTAGGACAATTAGTTGAATCCTTATAAGCCTTCCTATACAAGATGCAGTCATTGGGGCATGCGTGAATTTTCTCATAACTCATTCCCAACGCAGCTAAAGTCTTTTTTGCCTCGTACATAGAGTTGAGTATTGTATTTCCTTATGGAAGCAAATCTCCTTGGAGTATCAATAATTCTGTAAAACATATATCACTCATCCCGTGTTTTGCTTTCAAATTATATAACTTCACTAATGCCGACAACTTGGAGAACTTACTACAAC
Source organism: Prunus padus (assembly GCA_024362665.1). Classification (NCBI taxonomy): domain Eukaryota; kingdom Viridiplantae; phylum Streptophyta; class Magnoliopsida; order Rosales; family Rosaceae; genus Prunus; species Prunus padus. The sequence goes on along the minus strand of JANFAM010000003.1, from coordinate 1,457,455 downwards.
CAGGGTACAAGGGTTGATCTCCATCCCCAATCAAATTGGCAAACTCAGCAGGATCGGATCCAAAATCGCCTAAATCATTATCACCCATCTCTATTTCTTCATAGACAAAACTGTGGTCATCATCTTCTTCCACATTTCTACTAGCATTAGTAGTTGATTGCCAAGGTTCTCCATGAAATGTCCAACTCTTATGGCTTTGATCGATTCCATTAAAGAATAAGTGGTCCCTTATAATTCCAACTCCAAACAATCAAAAATTCCCACATTTAACACAAGGACAATGAATATGTGTTGTAGTTAAAAGATTTTCTACTGCAAAATTCAAAAATCCTTCCACGCCTAACTCATATGCCTTCGACCTTCTATCCGCATGCATCCATGACTTATCCATCTCCAACACTTGATCGGTTCATAATTGTATATCATTTTGTACCCTTCTAGCATATGATTTAGTTATGTTTTTGAGTTAAACTTGTGCTTTTAATCTCTTTTATGTTTGTCATTCAGTTAATTGAGCTTTAGGTAGCAATGGGGGCCCAAATGTGCAAAATGGTACAAAAACGTGCAGACTGAGTTAGCAATTTGTTTCAGCCTTAACTCCGTCCACTGAACTTGGATTGGCCCAAATGATATGTGGTTGGAAAGATGACATTCTAAACTTGAAGATGGATGGCTCAATGTCATCAGTTGATTAAGGGAAGCCCAATTCGTGAGCCCATGAAGTTTCTTGGTCATGATGAGCTGTGCATGTGATGTGATTTCTGGTGGGATACTACATGAGCTGCATGTGGGAGCTGCAATAGCCAGAAAAGAAGAGAAACTGATTTTCTAATGCATTAGTGTGGTTGGTGAAATGCATTAGTGTGGTTGGTGAAATGAGTGTTGTTGGTGGAGGCATTACTCAATTCAGAATTCTCCTTTCATTCTCCTTATAAATACCACTCCCATTCATTCCATAACACACATCCTTCACACCATCCTCCACACTCCCATAATTCCCCAGACACTCCAGACATCAACCCAACACTCTAAACAGCCTCAAATCACCAAAACTGTCCCTGCAAGCCTGCCTTCTATTTCCCTACGAATTTCCTCTTTCTCAACCATCACCACTCACCCAAACTCATCCCAAATCACGTCCTTAACCTTCATACATTCTTCTAGACTTGGGGAAGTTCTTGGAGAAGTATTAGGCGTGTAGAAGCTCGTGGAGAAGCATTGGACACCACAAGAACTTCAGAAAAGGGTTTTTCTATTCTTGTTACATGCATTATGCTTTCTCATTTCTGTTTATGTTTCTTTCCCATTATGAGTAGCTAAATCCATTACTAGGGCTTCGATGTAACCTAACATGAATATTATGGGTTTATAAATTCCAAGTTTCAAGTTTGATTCAAGATTCATGCTCTTATTTATTATGCCTATCTACTTATATGCTAATCTGAATGCCTAGCTACCATTGAGATTTGTGTATTTTGGTTGAAACTAACGTAGACACCTTATGCTTTTGTTTCAATTGAACTATGAATAAGATGAGTATGCATGGACATTCATTCTTCTATGCTTAATGGATTTCTAATGCTTGATTTAAGTTCGACAATAAGGGCTTAATTAGGGAATTGGAAATACAAGGTTAGGATCAAACACCATGGTTTAATCATACTTTAGCTAGAATCAATCTTTGAATCTGAATTAGACTTGTCACTTGAATCCTTATAACCTAGAATTGGATTGTTATGGTGAATCGAATGCCCTAGTCTTCAAATCTGTTTCCAACCTCAAAACCACTCTTTGATACACTTGTTTACTTGTTTTTAATTGCAATTTAGTTTTGCTTCATTTGTTTTCACAAAAATCAATCACTCTCACTCTAAAATCTGTTTTAGACTTAACTTCTTGTTTCTTGAATTAGGTAATCTAAGTACATAACTAATTTTAACTTCTCAGTCCTCGTGGGTATGACCTCGTACTTGTCTTGCTATACTACTAATTGGCTCATATACTTGCGAGTTAACAAAATTTTGGCGCCGTTGCCGGGGACTGAACGAAAGTTCTTCCCTGGTTATGTGCCCAAGGTTACCCTATTCTTTTAGTGTTTCTTATTAATTCAAAATTTTCTGTTTCAGGTAGTTTATGTTTAAAAGACCATTCATTGATCAAGTGAGGTCTTCATTTAGACGTTCTAGATCATTGGAAGGAAGACCAATGTTGCAACCCAATCGAGTGATCTCTGAAATTCAGAATCGACTAGAAAGAGAGTTGTCAACTGCAAAAGAGCAAGCTCTTGCCACATTCACAAGTCTTGCTCTCCACACTGACCTCCCCAGTTCTTCACTTTCAAATTCCGAAGCAAATTCAGACCAAGAAGAAGAAGAGATGGCCGCAAATGAGATCATGGAAGAGCTTGATGTCCCAACAATCCCAGCATCTCCTTCAAGCATTTTGCTGCCTACCGTAGCTCGAAACTATGAGCTTAAATCTTCTCATCTTAATATGTTGCCTTCCTTTTATGGTTTACCAAATGAAGATCCATTAACTCATATAAAGGATATTTTTAATGTTGTGAGTAACCTTGACAGGTGTGACGGAAGATCAACTTCGAATGAGAGTGTTTCCTTATACTTTGAAGGATAAGGCGAAGTATTGGCTCAATTCCTTAAAGCCTGGTTCACTCACTACATGGGCTGCCATTTAGAAGAAGTTCTTGGAGAAATACTTCTCCACGTAAAAGACTAACACGCTTAGGGACAAGATCTTCTCATTTGCACAACAAGATGATGAATCGTTTTGTGAAGCATGGGAGAGATTCAATGGGCTGCTCAATCAATGTCCTCATCATGGGATTCCATTGAAACTTCAAATGCGTATGTTTTATAAAGGACTAACCCCTTCTAGCCATAATATTGTCACCAATTTTGCAGGGGGTTCTTATAAAACCAAGACTCCCGAAGAAACATATGAACTCTTTGAGGAGATAGCAATGGAGACCCAACACACTGATACAAGAGGTAAACATGTTGTTAGTGGTTCTAATGATACTTCTAGTGTGCAGATTTCAAAATTGGAACAAAAACTCGATGCCCTCCTTGCATTGAACTCAAGAAACCCTCCGAAGGAAGTGTGTAGCATCTGTGACACTCATGATCATGCTACCATAGATTGTCCACTTGGGGCTGTATATCCAAAATTTGTGCAAGAGCAAGCTAAGTTGGTAAGTTCCTACAACCAAGGTCCAAGAAATGATCCATACTCTCAAAGTTATAATCCAGGTTAGAGGAATCATCCAAACTTTTCATGGAGCAATACACAAAATCAAGCCAATCCCCTTCATTCCAAAGGCCACAACAATCATCATCATTGGAGGAGTACGAACTTCGTACGAACATGAAGTGTCCAATTTCTTTGACCAATTGATTTTGGATCTAGCCCAAAACATGGTCAACATCATAATATGGTAGGAGAAGTCATTTGGTGAGTTTTGAGTGAAATCCAATCATTAGAATTATGCAATGCACCAACCACTCCACTTACGGTTCGAAATTAATACGAACTTGAAGTGTCGAATTTCTTTGAGCCATTGATTTCGGATCTGGCCCAAAATTTGGTCAACATCATAATATGGTGGGATGAGTCATTTGGTGAGTTTTGAGTGAAATCCAATTACTAGAATTATGCAACGCTCCAACCACTCCACTTACGGTTCGAAATTAATACGAACTTGAAGTGTCCAATTTCTTTGGCCAATTGATTTCGGATCGAGCCCAAAACTTGGTCAACACCATAATATGGTGGAAGGAATCGTTTGGTGAGTTTTGAGTAAAATCCAATCACTAGAACTAGGCAATGCTCCAACCACTCCACTTACGGTTCGAATTTAATACGAACTTGAAGTTTCCAATTTCTTTGCCCAAATTGATTTCTGATCAGGCTCAAAACTCGGTCAACATCATAATATGGTGGGTTGAGTCATTTGTTGAGGTTTGAGTGAAATCCAATCACTAGAACTATGCAATGCACGAACCACTCCACTTACGGTACGAAATTAATACGAACTTGGAAGTGTCCAATTTGTTTGACCAATTGATGTCGGATCAAGCCCAAAACTTGGTCAACATCATAATATGGTGGGAGTAGTAATTTGGTGAGTTTTGCGTGAAATCCAATCACTCTACTTACGGTTCAAATTAATACGAACATGAAGGGTCCATTTTGTTTGACCAATCCATTTCGGATCGAGCCCAAAACTTGTTCAACATCATAATTTGGTGGGAGGAGTCATTTGGTGAGTTTTGAGTGAAATCAAATCACTAGAACGATGCAATGCACCATCCACTCCACTTACGGTTTGAAATTAATACGAACCTGAACTATCCAATTTCTTTGTCCAATTGATTTCGGATCGATCCCAAAACTCTGTCAACTTCATAATATGGTGGGAGGAGTCACTTGGTGAGTTTTGAGTGAAATCCAATCACTAGAATTACACAATGCACCAACCACTAAATTTACGGCACGAACTTCGTACGAACTTGAATTGTCTAATTTATTTGTCCAATTCATTTCGAATCGAGCCCAAAACTTGGTCAACATCATAATATGGTGGGAGGAGTCATTTGGTGAGTTTTGAGTGAAATCTAATCACTAGAACTATGCAATGCAAAACCACTCCATTTATGGCACGAGTTTCGTACAAACTTGAAGTATCCAATTTCTTTGACCAATTGATTTCGGATCGAGCCCAAAACCTGGTCAACATCATAATTTGGTGGCAGGAGTCATTTGGTAAGTTTTGAGTGAAATCAAATCACTAGAACTATGCAATGCACCATCCACTCCACTTACGGTTTGAAATTAATACGAACCGGAACTGTCCAATTTCTATGTCCAATTGATTTCGGATCGAGCCCAAAACTCTATCAACTTCATAATATGGTGGGAGGAGTCATTTGGTGAGTTTTGAGTGAAATCCAATCACTAGAATTATGCAATGCACCAACCACTAAATTTACGGCATGAACTTCGTACGAACTTGAATTGTCCAATTTATTTGACCAATTAATTTCGGATCGAGGCCAAAACTTGGTCAACATCATAATATGGTGGGAGGAGTCTGATCGGTTCATAATTGTATATCATTTTGTACCCTTCTAGCATATGATTTAGTTATGTTTTTGAGTTAAACTTGTGCTTTTAATCTCTTTTTGTTTGTCATTCAGTTAATTGAGCTTTAGGTAGCAATGGGGGCCCAAATATGCAAAATGGTCCAAAAACGTGCAGACTGAGTTAGCAATTTGTTTCAGCCTTAACTCCTTCCTCCGAACTTGGATTGGCCCAAATGATATGTGGTTGGAAAGATGACATTCTAAACTTGAAGATAGATGGCTCAATGTCATCAGTTGATTAAGGGAAGCCTAATTCGTGAGCCCATGAAGTTTCTTGGTCATGATGAGCTGTGCATGTGATGTGATTTATGGTGGGATTCTCCATGAGCTGCATGTGGGAGCTGCAATAGCCAGAAAAGAAGAGAAACTGATTTTCTAATGTATTAGTGTGGTTGGTGAAATGAGTGTTGTTGGTGGAGGCATTAATCAATTCAGAATTCTCCTTTCATTCTCCTTATAAATACCACTCCCATTCATTCCATAAGACACATCCTTCATACCATCCTCCAAACTCCCATAATTCCCCAGACACTCCAGACATCAACCCAACACTCTAAACAGCCTCAAATCACCAAAACTGTCCCTGCAAGCCTGCCTTCCATTTCCCTACGAATTTCCTCTTTCTCAACCATCACCACTCACCCACACTCATCCCAAATCACCTCCTTAACCTTCATACGTTCTTCTAGATGTGGGGAAATTCTTGGAGAAGTATTAGGCGTGTAGAAGCTCTTGGAGAAGCATTGGACACCACAAGAACTTCAGAAAAGGGTTTTTCTATTCTTGTTACATTCATTATGCTTTCTCATTTCTGTTTATGTTTCTTTCCAATTATGAGTAGCTAAATCCATTACTAGGGCTTCGATGTAACCTAACATGCCTTAATTCTAATTGAACTATGAATAAGATGAGTATGTATGGACATTCGCCAATAGGGATTAGATACATGCTTGGTTGTTTAAAACATTCTTCTATGCTTAATGGATTTCTGATGCTAGATTTAAGTTCGACAATAAGGACTTAAATAGGGAATTGGAAATACAAGGTTAGGATCAAACACCATGGCTTAATCATACTTTAGCTAGAATCAATCTTTGAATCTGAATTAGACTTGTCACTTGAATCCTTAAAACCTAGAATTGGATTGTTTAAAATTTAGTTTTGTTTCATTTGTTTTCACAAAGTCAATCAATCTCTCTTTAAAATCTGTTTTAGACTTAAACTAATTTGAACTTCTCAGTCCTCGTGGGTACGACCTCGTACTTGTCTTCCTATACTACTAATTGGCCCGTACACTTGCAAGTTAACAGAGTCATTTGGTGAGTTTGGAGTGAAATCCAATCACTAGAACTATGCAATGCACCAACCACTCCACTTACGATACAAAATTAGTACGAATTTCAAGTGTCCAATTTCTTTAACCAATTGATTTCGGATCTAGCCCAAAACTTGGTCAACATCATAATATGGTGGGAGGAGTCATTTCGTGATTTTTGAGTCAAATCGAATCACTAGAACTCTGCAATGCACGAACCACTCCACTTACGGTACGAAATTAATACGAACTTGAAGTGTCTAATTTTTGACCAATTTATTTCGGATCTAGCCCAAAACTTGGCCAACAACATAATATGGTGGGAGTAGTCATTTGGTGAGTTTTGAGTGAAATCCAATCACCAGAACTATGCAATGCACCAACCACTAAATTTATGACACGAACTTCGTACGAACATGAATTGTCCAATTTCTTTGATCAATTCATTTCGGATCGAGCCCAAAACTTGGTCAACATCATAATATGGAGGGAGGAGTCATTTGGTGTGTTTTGAGTGAAATCCAATCACTAGAACTATGCAATGCACAACCACTCCATATACCGCACAAACTTCGTACGAACTTGAATTGTCCAATTGATTTTGAATCGAGTCCAAAACTTGGTCAACATCATGATATGGTGAGTTTTAAGTGAAATCCAATAACAAGAACTATGCAATGTAGGACCACTCCATTTACGGCACGAACTTCGTACGAACTTGAATTGTCCAATTTCTTTGACCAATCCATTTCGAATCGAGACCAAAACCTGGTCAACATCATAATATGGTGGGAGGAGTCGTTTGGATAGTTTTGAGTGAAATATAATCACTAGAACTATGCAATACACCAACGACTCCACCTACTGTTCAAAATTAATACGAACTTCAAGTGTCCAATTTCATTGACCAATGGATTTCGAATCGAGCCCAAAACTTGGTCAGCATCATAATATGGTGAGAGGAGTCCTTTTGTGAGTTTTGAGTGAAATCCAATCACTAGAACTATGCAATGCACAACCACTCTATTTACGGCACGAACTTCTTACGAACTTGAATTGTCCAATTTCTTTGACCAATCCATTTCGGATTGAGCCCAAAACTTGGTCAACATCATAATGTGGTGGGAGGAGTCATTTGGTGAGTTTTAAGTGAAATCAAATAATTAGAACTATGCAATGCACCATCTACTCCACTAACGGTTCGAAATTAATACGAACTTGAAGTGTCCAATTTCTTTGACCAATCCATTTCGGTTCGAGCTCAAAACTCGGTCAACATCATAATATGGTGGGAGGAGTCATTTGGTGTGTTTTGAGTTAAATCCAATCACTAGAACTATGCAATGCACAACCACTCAATTTACGGCACGAACTTCGTACGAACTTGAATTGTCCAATTTCTTTGACCAATTCATTTTGGACCGAGCCCAAAACTTGGTCAACATCATAATATGGTGGGGGGAGTCATTTGGACAGTTTTGAGTGAAATACAATCACTACAACTATGCAATACAAACTTGAAGTGTCCAATTTCATTGACCAATGGATTTCGAATCGAGGCCAAAACTTGGTCAACATCATAATATGGTGCGAGGAGTCGTTTGGTGAGTTTTGACTAAAATCCAATCACTAGAACTATGCAATGCACAACCACTCTATTTACCGCACGAACTTCTTACAAACTTGAATTGTCCAATTTCTTTGACCAATCCATTTCAGATCGAGACCAAAACCTGGTCAACAACATAATATGGTGGGAGGAGTCGTTTGGTGAGTTTTGAGTGAAATCAAATCACTAGAACTATGCAATGCACCTTCCACTCCACTTACGGTTCGAAATTAATACGAACTTTAAGTGTCCAATTTCTTTGACAGATTGATTTCGGATCGAGTGCAAAAGTCAGTCAACATCATAATATGGTGGGAGTAGTCATTTGGTGAGTTTTGAGTGAAATCCAATCACTAGAACTATGCAATGCACAACCACTCCATTGGCGTGTCCAATGTCTTTGACCAATTGATTTCGGATCGAGCCCAAAAATTGGTCAACATCATAATATGGTAGGATGAGTCGTTTGGTGAGTTTTGAGTGAAATCCAATCACTAGAACTTTGCAATGCACCGACCACAGCACTTACGGTTTGAAATTAATACGAACTTGAATTGTCCAATTTCTTTGACCAATTGATTTCAGATCCAACCGAAAACTCGGTCAACATCATAATATGGTGGGAGGAGTCTTTTGGTGAGTTTTGAGAGAAATCCAATCACCAGAACTCTGCAATGCACAACCACTCCATTTACGGCACGAAATTCGTACGAACTTGAACCAATCCATTTCGGATCGAGCCCAAAACTTGGTCAACATCATAATATGGTGGGAGGAGTCATTTGGTGAGTTTTAAGTGAAATCAAATAACTAGAACTATGCAATGCACCATCTACTCCACTAACGGTTCGAAATTAATACGAACTTGAAGTGTCCAATTTCTTTGGCCAATCCATTTCGCTTCGAGCTCAAAAGTCGGTCAACATCATAATATGGTGGGAGGAGTCATTTGGTGAGTTTTGAGTGAAATCCAATCTCTAGAACTATGCAATACACCAACCACTCCACTTACGGTTCGAAATTAATACGAACTTGAAGTGTCCAATTTCATTGACCAATGGATTTTGAATCGAGTCCAAAACTTGGTCAACGTCATAATATGGTGGGAGGAGGCTTTTGGTGAGTTTTGAGTGAAATCCAATCACTAGAACTACGCAATGCACAACCACTCCATTTACGGCACGAAATTCGTACCAACTTGAATTGTCCAATTTCTTTGACCAATCCATTTCGGATCGAGCCCAAAACTTGGTCAACATCATAATATGGTGGGAGGAGTCATTTGGTGAGTTTTAAGTGAAATCAAATAACTAGAACTACAAAATGCACCATCTACTCCACTAACGGTTCGAAATTAATACGAACTTGAAGTGTCCAATTACTTTGACCAATCCATTTCGGTTCGCGCTCAAAACTCGGTCAACATCATAATATGGTGGGAGGAGTCATTTGGTGTGTTTTGAGTGAAATCCAATCCCTAGAACTGTGCAATGCACAACCACTCAATTTACGGCCCGAACTTCGTACGAACTTGAAGTGTCTAATTTCTTTGACCAATTGATTTCGAATCTAGCCCAAAACTTGGTCAACACCATAATATTGTGGGAGGAGTCATTTGTTGACGTTTGAGTGAAATCCAATTGTTAACTCGCAAGTGTACGGGCCAATTAGTAGTATAGCAAGACAAGTACGAGGTCGTACCCACGAGGACTGAGAAGTTCAAATTAGTTATGTACTTAGATTACCCAATTCAAGAAACTAGAAGTTATGTCTAAAACAGAATTTAGAGAGAGATTGAGTTTAAAAACAAATGAAACAAAACGAAATTGCAACAAAGGAAAAGTAAACAAGTGTATCAAAGAGTGGTTTTGAGGTTGGAAACAGATTTGGAGACTAGGGCATTTGATTCACCATAACAATCCAATTCTAGGTTATAAGGATTCAAGTGACAAGCCTAATTCAGATTCAAAGATTGATTCTAGCTAAGGTATGATTAAGCCATGGTGTTTGATCCTAACCTTGTATTTCGAATTCCCTAATTAAGCCCTTATTGTCGAACTCAAATCAAGCATTAGAAGTCCATTAAGCATAGAAGAATGTTTTAAACAACCAAGCATGTATCTAATCCCTATTGGCGAATGTCCATACATACTCATATAGTTCAATTAGAATTAAGGCATGTGGTGTCTACTCTTAAGTCCAACCAAAATACACAAATCTCAATGGTAGCTAGGCATTCAGATTAGCATATAGGCAAGTAGGCATAATGAATAAGAACATGAATCATAAATCACACTTGAAACTTGAAATTTATAAACCCAGAATATTCATGTTAGGTTACATCAAAGCCCTAGTTATGGATTTAGCTACTCATAATGGGAAAGAAATTTAAACAGAAATGAGAAAACATAATGAATGCAGCAAGAATAGAAAAACCATTTTCTGAAGTTCTTGTGGTGTCCAATGGTTCTCTAAGAGCTTCCCCACGTCTAGAAGGATGTATGAAGGTTAAGGAGGTGATTTGGAATGAGTTTGGAGGAGTGGTGATGGTTGAGAAAGAGGAAATTCGTAGGGAAATGGAAGGAAGGGTTGCAGGGACTATTTTGGTGATTTGAGGCTGTTTAGAGTGTTGGGTTGATTTCTGGAGTGTTTGAGGTTGTGGGAGTGTTTGAGGATGGAGTGAAGGATGTGTGTTATGGAATGAATCATGAAAATGAGTTCTCAGACCTCTCTATATATAGGCACAAGGGATGGGTGAATAAGAATTAACAATCAATTCTCTTCTCTTTTGGCTATTGCAGATCCCACTTACAGCTCACCCATGCTCCCACATGCAACTTATGGATACTTTTCTGGCTATTGCAGCTCACCCATGCTCCCACATGCAGCTCATGGACAGCTCATCCTCAGGCCAGTATGACTAGCAACTTCATAGGCTCACGAATTGGGCTTCCCTTAAGCAATTTATGACTTTGAGCTATCCATCTTGAAGTTCAGAATGTCATCTTGCCAACCACATGTCACTTGGGCCAATCCAAGATCGGAGGAAAGAGTTAGGGCCGAAACGAATTGCTAACTCAGTCTACACGTTTTTGCCCCATTTTGCATCTTTTCCTATCCAAAGCCACCATTGCTACTTAAAGCTCAATTAACTGAATGACAAACACAATAGAGATTGAAAGCACAAGTTTAACTCACAAACATAACTAAATCATATGCTAGAAAGGTACAAAATGATATACAATTATGCACTGATCAAATACCCCCAGACCTAGATTTTGCTAGTCCTCGAGTAAAACAAAACAAAACAAAGGTAAAAACAAAACAAGAAGTTAGCTAGACCACTTCTGCAGGTTACTCGATTGCATTGAGCATATGCAACAAGCCTTTAAACCTCTAGGCATCCCTAGTATGAGGAGTTGTGTCTCCTGAGGGTTTAACAGAAACGATACCCACAAACGCTTTACCGACTCTACAAAACAAAGTGGTTAGAAAACCTTTGAAATCAACTAATGAAAATGAAGAAACTTTAGTCATACCTCCAACACCATAGAGTTGCCAAGAGAGGTGATCAATCAGTGTGTAAAGTGGAAGCTGTAGCTCAAAGGCACATGGCTTCAAAGCAAACACACTCAAACCTTGAAGAAAGAACATGCTTCGACTCTAATTGTCGCAGATTGCACTCAATCACTCGGAACCTATGGTTTTATTTTCTCCAGCAAGCATAAGTGAGTATATGACAGAGAAGCACAATTTTTGATTAGATCTCATGAAAGGAATCAAATACTAAGAATAGAGATACACACATACTTACCAGCACCCACGAATATATACTCAAAGGTCAGGTAGGTCTTTCACAAAGTTATAATGAAAGGCTAAGGTTAGGGGAAATGGAAGAATTGGAAGGAAAAACAAGTAACTTAAGGACATACCAAGGTTGCATTCTACATTGAACTGCAAGCTATCATTGATTTAGAATGGCATGGATGCAAACTTGATGGTATCACCTAGCATAGACCTTATTTTTCACACTTAGATCATATCAAAACACTTTCTCTTTTATCTTTCTCATTTTCTGATTTGATCTGCTTCTTCTTTAACTTCATTGCATAGATTCACACCCAATTTTCTTTCATGTACATGGCAGAAACTTCCTTGCTTCAAACTTCATCTTGACAACCCTTGGTAGATTCCTAAGCTATAGGGTATGGCTACAATAGGTTAAATATATCATATTGAGATACAAAGGTAAGGGAATAATGAGGGTGATAGAAGAAAAAGGCTTGTAGTGTTTGGCTTCAAGAGGGCTGATGGAACACACATAAGGTTATGATAGATAGAAAGCATTTACAATGGTTAAGCACACATAGCCTAGCATCACTTCAATGAGTTCATTCATGTGTGAGAACAAGCACATGGTATCTGCAAAAGAGAATCATCCTTAGTATTCAATCAAAATAGAACAATGAGATCATTTAGAGTGAATTGAAGAAATAAGTAGGATGAGAATTAGGAACACTTTAACCCTCTCAAGAAAACAAATAGGCTTGATATAGCTCACTAGGGTAGTCTCCACTATTCTCCTTCAAGAATTTGAGCATGGTCCTTTAGTCACCAGAATTCTAAGAGCAAAAGCTTTGTGAAGTGCAAAAATTCTGATATGAAAACCTCAATGGCAGCTCCATAGCACTGATTGCATGACATTCTTTAAAAAAAAAATTAGTGACAAACGAAAACAAATTAAAAACCTCCCCCCCACACATGAATTGAACATTGTCCTCAATGTTTGAATCCTTGTAAAGAATGATAGAGAACATGTAATTAATAAAATGGAAAGGTAAGAAAGGATTTAAAGAAACTCCCCTTTGATGCGATTAGGTCGACCGCTATCAAACACCTTCTTCTCAAACACATGGGTTGCCTCCCAAGAAGCGCCTTAATTACTGTCTTGGCAAGACATTAAGCAACCAACTAAGTTGATGGTATGAAGGGAAGTTGATCCACCACATGTCCAGTTTGAATGCTAGTTGAAATTCCCTCATAGAATGGCTTTAAACGTTGTGCATTTACTTTGAAAGTCGAGCCATCTTTAGGGTTTTGAATCTCTACAACTACATAGGGAGAAACATTAACCACGGTGAATGGGCCAAACCACCAAGACTTCAATTTTCCTGGAAAGAGAGGCAAACGTGAGTTAAATAAAAGAACTGTCATACCTTTGGCAAACTCTTTCCGTTGAATGTTTCTGTCATGGTAACTCTTGGTTCGTCCTTTGTAAAGCTTTGCATTCTCATAAGACTCATATGTCTTAACTCCTCCAATTCATTTAGCTGAAACTTCCTAGCTTCACCTGCCTTGTCTAGATCAAAATTCAACTTCATGATGGCCCAAAGAGCTTTGTGTTCAAGCTCCATTGGTAGGTGACAAGCTTTTCCAAACATAAGACGATAAGGGCTCATTCCAATGGGAGTCTTATATGCATGGTTCACAACCTCTCTAGGATATGCTTAATTTTTCCTTATATGCCCATAATGCATCCTTGAGCTTGGCAGACCAATCTTTCCTTGTATGGTTCACAACCTCTCTAGGATATGCTTAATTTCTCTGTTGCTTATCTCTACTTGGCCAGAAGTTTGAGGATGATATGGTGTAGAGACTCGATGGGTGATGTTGTACCTTTTCATGAGTGCTTCGAATGGCTTGTTACAGAAGTAGCTGCCTCCATCACTAATGACAGCCCTTGGAGTTCCAAACCTTGTGAAGATATTGTCCCTCAAGAATTTAAGCACAACCTTGTGATCGTTGGTTTTGGTTGGTATGGCTTCTACCCATTTAGACACATAATCAACAGCAACAAGTATGTAGGTGTTACCAAATGAAGATGGGAATGGTCCCATGAAATCAATACCCCACACATCGAAGAGTTCCACAATGAGTATGTTGTTCAATGGCATTTGATTCCTGCGGCTTATGTTCCCCATTCTTTGACACCTATCACACTTAACACAAAAATTAAACACATCTTTGAATATAGTGGGCCAAAAGAAACCAGATTGCAGAATTTTAAGTGCAGTTTTCTTAGCTCCAAAGTGACCTCCACAAGCCAATTCGTGGCTATGCTTAAGTATGCTTTCTTGCTCTTCTTCTAGAACACACCTTCTAATGAGTTGATCAGGGCAATGCTTGAATAAGAATGGTTCGTCCCAAATATAGTGTTTCATCATGGAAAAGAACTTCTTCTTGCCCTGAGAAGTTAGATCATTTCTAATAACACCACAAGCAAGATAATTAACAAAATCAGCATACCATGGCTCTTTGACTTGGGCAACATATAATTGTTCATTCGGGAAAGTCTCATTCAAGGGTAGCACAGCTTCACCTTGTTCTTCAACCACAATTCTACTCAAATGGTCGACCACCACATTCTCACTTCCCTTCTTGCCTCGAATCTCCAAATCGAACTCTTGCAACAAGAGAATCCATCTAATCAAGCATGTTTTAGCGTCCTTCTTAGTGAGCAAGTATCTAAGAGCTGCATGGTCAGAATAAACAATTACTTTAGAACCAACAAGGTAAGAACGAAATTTTTCTAAAGCAAAAACCACATAAAGCAACTCCTTCTCTGTTGTGGAGTAGTTGAGTTGAGCATCATTCAAGGTCCGGCTAGCATATTAAATCACATGGGGAAGCTTGTCCTTCCTTTGACCTAAAACTGCACCAATACCAAAGTCAGAAGCATCACACATTATTTCAAATGGTAAAGACCAATCCGGAGCCATGATAATAGGGGCTGAAGTTAGCTCCTTCTTCAAGATAGTAAAAGCTTCTATGCAAGCTTCATCAAACTAAAAACAACATCTTTAGCAAGAAGATTACACAATGGTCTTGTAATGTTTGAGAAATTTTTTATGAACCTTCTATAGAATCCTGCATGGCCTAGAATACTTCTAACTCCTTTAACTGAGGAAGGGGGTGGTAGATTTGATATGAGATCGATCTTAGCTTTGTCCCCTTCAATTCCTTTGCTTGAGATCACATGGCCTAGTACAATGCCTTGTTTCACCATGAAGTGACACTTCTCCCAATTCAAAATCAGATTTGTTTCCTGGAATCTTTTAACCACTAGAGACAAGTGGTGAAGACATTCATCAAAAGAGGATCCAAAAACTGAAAAATCATCCATAAATACCTCAATGAATTGTTCCACCATATCTGAAAAGATTGCCATCATGCATCTTTGGAAAGTTGCTGGAGCATTACACAAACCAAATGGCATCCTTCTATAAGCAAATGTATCAAATGGGCATGTGAATGTGGTCTTCTCTTGGTCTTCCGGAGCAATGGGAATTTAATTATAACCTGAATACCCATTAAGAAAACAATAGTAAGCATGGGCAGATAAACGTTCAAGCACTTGATCAATAAAAGGTAAGGGAAAATGATCTTTTCTTGTGGATGTGTTCAACTTCCTGTAATCATTATGCTCATTCTTTACAACGGTGATTCCGGACTTCTTTGGAACAACTTGCACAAGACTCACCCACTTAGAATCTAACATTGGGTAGATGATTCCTACATCAAGTAGCTTTAAAACTTCAGTTCTAACCACCTCTTTCATGTTGGGATTTAGTTTCCTTTGGGCATCACGGGACGGTTTGCTATCTTCTTCCATTAAGCTCTGATGCATGCACATGCTTAGGCTTATTCCTTTGATATCTGCTATGGTCCACCCAATGGCTGTTTTATGCTCCTTTAAAACTTTGATTAAGCTTTCTTCTTCATGTCATGTGAGACCTGTAGCAATTATAACAGGAAGAGTTTCATTAACACCCAAATTAGTATATTTAAGATGACTAGGCAGAGGTTTAAGTTCTAGCTTTGTTGGGGTGATAATGGATGGCTCCAATTTCATGGAGGATGGTCCAAGAGGCTCGAGTGGGAGCCTAAAAGATGGTGGGTATGCTTGGAACACTTCTAGGGCAGCTACCACTTCTTGGAACTCCGATTCACAAAGATCTTCCTCTTCTTGTGTTAGAACAACTTCTAGAGGATCATTGGACTTTTCCTGCAAAATTTTGGAAGAAACTTCATGATCCACAGCATCAATTGAAAAATAAGTATCAAGAGAGATAGTGGGTTGAGCTAGAGCATCAAAGACTTTAAATTCAACAGTTTCACCCAAAACGGTCATGGAGAGGGTGCCATCTTTCACTTTGATAATTGTGTCTGCAGTAGCCATGAATGGCCGGCCTAAGAGGATAGGATCAACACGGTCCCCATTTGGGTTGTCTTCCATGTCCATCACTGCAAAATCAGCAGGGAGGATTAGTGTATTAACTTGAACTAAGATATCTTCTACAATACCTTTTGGATATTTGATAGAATGATCAGCTAGTTCAAGTCGCACTGAAGTCTTCTTCATCCCTTCTAAGCCAAGCTTTTGATAAACTGAATATGGCATTAGATTGATGCTTGATCCCAAGTCCAACATGGCTCTTCCAACCTTCTTGCCTCCAATGTTAATTGGAATGTCAAAGCTGCCAGGATCTTCTAGTTTTGGTGGAACCTTGCTTTGCAAAACCGCACTTACATTCTTGTTAAGCTTTACTTCTTCATTTGGGGCAAAATTGAGCTTATGAGTTTTCAAGTCCTTGATGAATTTTCCATATGCTGGCATCTGTTCAATGACATCAAGCAAAAGCAAATTGATATTAACTTTACTCAAAATATCGTAAATCTCTTTAAAAACCTTATCTTGCTTTGCTTTCTTTAGACAGCCTGGAAATGGAATTGGTGGAACATATGGAGCCGGTGGCACGTATCTATCTTCTTGATGATGTGGTGGCACGAATTTGTCATCCCTTTTATGCAACTGGAATGGATTGGGACCCTGGGAATCTAATTTGGCCTTAGGAGCAGATTTGGACGTTTTGGGTTGTTGCCCTTCCATAGTTGTGATCTCCTCCTCTTCATCTTCATCTTCATCTTCTACAACCACAACATCATTAGAAAGATTAGTACCAACTTTGTTATCAACAATCTTACCTGATTTGAGCACATGAATGACCTTGGCTTCTTGGTTGTTTGGATTGATCACAGTTTGGCTTGGCAATCTCCCAGGCTCTCTTTGGGTTATCCCCGCAGCTATTTAGCCAATTTGAACTTCCAATTTGGAGATGGCAGCTTGTGTAGTTTGTTGAAAATTAGATTGGTTGATTGCCATTTGCTTCACTATATCCTCCAATGATGATGATTGTTGTGGCCTTTGGAATGAAGAGGGATTGGCTTGATTCTGTGTATTCATCCATGAAAAGTTTGGATGATTCCTCCAACCTGGATTATAACTTTGAGAGTATGGATCATTTCTTGGACGTTGTAGGAGTTTACCAACTTAGCTTGCTCTTGCACAAATTCTGGATATGCAGCCCCAAGTGGACAAGCTATGGTAGCATGATCATGAGTTTCACAGATACTACACACTTCCTTCGGAGGGTTTCTTGAGTTCAATGCAGGAAGAGCATCTAGCTTTTGTTCTAATTTTGAAATCTGCAACTAGAAGCATCATTAGAACCACTAACAATACGCTTACCTCTTGTATCTGTGTGTTGGGTCTCCATTGCTATCTCCTCAAAGAGTTCATACGTTTCTTCAGGAGTCTTGGTTTTATAAGAACCACCTGCAAAATTGGTGACAATATTATGGCTAGAAGGGGTTAGTCCTTTATAAAACATACGCATTTGAAGTTTCAAAGGAATCCCATTATGAGGACATTGATTGAGCAGCCCATTGAATCTCTCCCATGCTTCACAAAACTATTCATCATCTTGTTGTGCAAATAGCAAGATCTTATCCCTAAGCATGTCGGTCTTTTGCGTGGAGAAGTATTTCTCCAAGAACTTCTTCTGAACGCCCTGTAGTGAGTGAACCAGGCTTTAAGGAATTGAGCCAATACTTCGCCTTATCCTTCAAAGTATAAGGAAACACTCTCATTCGAAGTTGATCTTCCGTCACACCTGTCAAGGGGAAAGAACTCACAACATTAAAAATATCCTTTATATGAGTTAATGGATCTTCATTAGGTAAACCATAAAAAGAAGGCAACATATTAAGATGAGAAGATTTAAGCTCAAAGTTTCGAGCTACGGTAGGTAGCAAAATGCTTGAAGGAGATGCTGGGATTGTTGGGACATCAAGTTGTCCCATGAACTCATTTGCAGCCATCTCTACTTCTTCTTCTTGGTCTGAACTTGCTTCCAAATTTGAAGGTGAAGACCCAGGGAGATTAGTGTGGAGAGCAAGACTTGTGAATGTGGCAAGAACTTGCTCTTTTGCTGTTGACAACTCTCTTTCTAGACGATTCTGAATTTCAAAGATCACCCGGTTGGGTTGCAACGATGGTCCTGCGTTCAAAGATCTCGAACGTTGGAAAGAAGACCTCACTTGTTCAAGGAATGGTCTTCTAGACATAAACTACCTGAAACAGAAATTTGAATTAATTAGAAACACTAAAAAGAATAGGGTAACCTTTGGCACAAAATTTTGTTAACTCACAAGTGCACGAGGCGTTGGGTAGTATAGCATGTGTAAGTACGAGGTCTATCCCACGAGGATTGATGATAGATTGATTCAATTTGATTCCCTGCACAAAACAGAAAACCAAAAGAAAATAAATACAACAAGAAATAAATAAATAAATAAATAACTCAAGCAAATAAGTTACCAAGTTCAATTCAGATTCTTAGATTGATTCTAGCTAAAGTATGATTAAGCCATGGTGTTTGGTCTAAACCTTGTATTTCTAATTCCCTAATTAGATCCTTATTATCGAACCTAAATTAAACATTAGAAATCCATTAAGCATAGAAGAATGTTTTAAACAACCAAGCATGTATCTAATCCTTGTTGTCGAATGTCCATACATACTCTTCCTATTCATAGTTCAATTCAAATTAGTGCATGGTGTCTACTCTTAATTCAAACAAATATAGCTAACATACAAGTTTTAATGGTGATCAATCATTCAAACAAGCATATTAACTTATAAGCATAATGAATAAGAACAAGAACCGTAATTGAAACTTGGAAACTAATTAAACTTGAAAACTTAAAGTAAGAAATTCTATTACAATGAAAAATAAATTACAACTAAGAAAAACTTAAAGGAAAATTTAGCAAAAGGGTTTTGTTATAACAATTGAGAACTAAAAAGGAAAACTAAGAGAATTTGAGGGAGAGAAGGAAGAGGAGCTCTAGAGAGGTGTTTGAGAGCACCCCCCCCATGGGGTGTGTTTGAAGGTTTTCCATAGCCTCCTATTTATTGGAGAAGGGAAGCATCAATTCCAGCTGCCATTATTCTTCTTGGTTTATTTAATTCCTTCTTTTGACAACAAGTTGTAAGAATGATCATAGCCACCTCAAGTTCACATGGGCATCCATTTCCTTTCATCATTTGGCTAGTTCCCACTTGATGCTTTTGCTTTCTTTATTTCTTTACAAAACCCACTTCAATTATAACAATTAAATCTGCTTCTTCCCCACTATCAACAATAGCTCATGCATTAGGAGTGTAATGATTAGCTAAGCATGACCAAGCAATTCCAGTCTGCTTGTTGGCCGAATTTGAGCTCGTTCCTCTTATCAATAAATTCTGGAAAAATATGGGCCTTCAAGATCTTTGAATTATCTTTCCAATGATATGCAGCCCAGCTCAAGGAAAAATCAGAAAGACCTTCAAATGTGATTTTTGGCCCAGTAATGCAGATGCTGCCGAATTTGACCTTAAGCTGCCAAAACTTGTATAACTTTCTCTAGAAGACTCGGAATCATGAACCGTAAAATTCTTCAGAAACTAGACTTCCGCATCTTTCCAATGATATATGGCTTATTATCTGGTTCTTCCTGAGCAAGTACAGTCCAATCTGTGAAGTTGACTGATCTGCAGATGCAGTTTTGAGCTAACTTGTCTCCAAAATGCATTTAATGAGTCTCAAGCTTATTACACTGAAACCAACACAAAAGAAATTAAAAGCACAAGTTTAACTCAAAAACATAAAGAAATTATAAGCTAGAAAGGTACCAAATGATATGCAATTATGCACTGATCAAATTAAATTAATACGAACTTGAAGTGTCCAATTTCGTTGACCAATTGATTTCGAATCGAGCCCAAACCTTGGTCAACATCATAATATGGTGGGAGGTGTCTTTTGGTAAGTTTTGAGTGAAACCCAACAACTAGAACTATGCAATGCACAACCACTCCATTTACTGCACGAAATTCGTACGAACTTGAATTGTCCAATTTCTTGGACCAATCCATTTCGGATCCAGCCCAAAACTTGGTCAACATCATAATATGGTGGGAGGAGTCATTTGATGAGTTTTAAGTGAAATCAAATCACTAGAACAATGCAATGCACCATCTACTCCACTAATGGTTTGAAATTAATACGAACTTGAAGTGTCCAATTTCTTTGACCAATTGATTTCGGATCGAGCCCAAAAGTCGGTCAACATCATAATATGGTGGGAGGAGTCATTTGGTGAGTTTTGAGTGAAATCCAATCACTAGAACTATGCAATGCACAACCACTCCATTTACGGCACGAACTTCGTAAGAACTTGAATTGTCCAATTTCTTTGACCAATTCATTTCGGATCGAGCTCAAAACTTGGTCAACATCATAATATGGTGGGAGGGGTCATTTGGGGAGTTTTAAGTGAAATCCAATCACTAGAACTACGCAAAGCACAAACCACTCCACTTACGGTTCGAAATGAATACGAACTTAAAGTGTCCAATTTCTTTGAGCAATTCAATTCGGATCGAGCCCAAAACTTGGTCAACATCATAATATGGTGGTACGAGCCATTTGGGGAGTTTTGAGTGATATCCAATCACTAGCACTATGCAATGCACCAACCACTAAATTTACGGCACGAACTTCGTACGAACTTGAAGTGTCCAATTTCTTTGACCAATTGATTTTGAATCGAGCCCAAAACTTGTTCAACATCATAATATGGTGGGAAGAGTCATTTGGCAAGTTTTGAGTGAAATCCAATCACTAGAACTATGTAATGAACCAACCACTCCACTTACGATTCAAATGAATACGATCTTGAAGTGTCCAATTTCTTCGACCAATTCATTTCGGATCGAGCCCAAAACTTGGTCAACATCATGATATGGTGGAAGGAGTCATTTGGTGAGTTTTCAGTGAAATCCAATCACTAGAACTATGCAACCCATCAACCACAACATCTACACCACGAACTTCGTACGAACCTGAAGTGTCCAATTTCTCTGACCAATTGATTTCGGATCAAGCCCAAAACTTGGTCAACATCATAATATGGTGGGAGGAGTCATTTCGTGAGTTTTGAGTGAAATCCAATCACCATAACTACGCAATGCACCAACCACTACATTTACGCCACGAACTTGAAGTGTCCAATTTCTTCGACCAATTGATTTCGGATCGAGCCCAAAACTTGGCCAACGTCATACTATGGTCGGTGGAGTCATTTGGTGAGTTTTGAGTGAAATCCAATCACTAGAACTATGCAATGCACAAACCACTCAATTTACGGAAAGGACTTCGTACGACCATGAATTGTCCAATTTCTTTGACCAATTGATTTCGGATCGAGCCCAAAACTTGGTCAACATCATAATATGGTGGGAGGAGTCATTTGTTGAGTTTTGAGTGAAATCCAATCACAACAACTACGCAATGCACCAACCACTCCACTTACGGTTCGAAATTAATACGAACTTGAAGTGTCCAATTGCTTTGACCAACTGATTTTGGATTGAGCCCAAAACTTGGTCAACATCATAATATAGTGGGAGAAGTCATTTCGTGAGTTTTGAGTGAAATCCAATCACTAGAACTATGCAATGCACCAACCACTACATTTATGCCACGAACTTGAAGTGTCCTATTTCTTTGACCAATTGATTTCGGATCGAGCCCAAAACTTGGTCAACAACATAATATGTTGGGAGGAGTCATTTGCTGAGTTTTGAGTGAAATCCAATTACGTGAGCTATGCAATGCACCAACCACTCCATTCACGGCAGCAACTTCGTACGAACTTGAAGTGTCCTATTTCTTTGACTAATTGATGTCTGATCGAGCCCAAAACTTGGCCAACATCATAATATGGTCGAAGGAGTCATTTGGTGAGTTTTGAGTGAAATCCAATCACTAGAACTATGCAATGCACTAACCACTCAATTTACGGAAAGAACTTCTTTCGAACTTGAATTGTCCAATTTCTTTGACCAATTCATTTCGGATCGAGCCTAAAACTTGGTCAACATCATAATATGGTGGGAGGAGTCATTTGCTGAGTTTTGAGTGAAATCCAATGTGACGTCCCTGACCCTTAATTAGAAATTAAAATGATAAATGGCTTGGGTTAATTAAAAACAATAATTTAAAAGGGATTAATTGGATTTAAATAATCAAAAATGGAATTTAAATAATTAAATTAAATTAAAGGGGTATTATGGTCCACTTAATTTTCGGACGCGAATTTGGCGAAACGGATTGCACCATTGCGTCCGATTCGTCGGAACGAGTCCGTTAACGGGCAGAACATTTCGATATGAGGACGAGAGCTCGAGGGGCATTCTAGTCATTTGGCAAAAGCGATAAAATTATAAAAGTACCCCAGCAGACCAATCAGCTTCTTTCTCTCTCCTCCCTCACGCATTCTCTCTCCTCCAGCGCGTCTCTCTCTCCTCAAAACCGAACCAGTCTACCTCTCTCTTTGATACGGCCAGCTCCGGCCACGGCTAAGGCTGAGACCACCGGCAATCGATTCCTCTCCCCTTCCGGTCATATCTCGCCCAAGATCACCGGCTGAAACCCCGGCGTTGAGCGACGGTAAGCTCTGCAAGTTCCGGCCAAAACCTCCATTATCGCCGGCGACGTTTCCGGCCACCACCTCCTCCGATTCCACTTGCAGAAGGTAGCCCTCCTTCCTCTCTCTCTCTGTTTTGGGGGTTGCGAGACAACGTTGGCCAGCGTAGCCGCCGTGGCCAACGTCTGAAATTCCGGCCAAACCCTAACCGGTTTAGCCTCGATCCGGTGGCTTGCCGACCGGTTCTGCGGCGGCTCAGCCCGATTATGAGCTTTCCTCCACCTCCTGATTCGATTGGTATAGGCCTTGCACCATGAATCGAAGAAATTGAAATGGCTAGATCTACTCTAGCCACCCACCACCCACGGCGGTGCGTGGCGGTGGTGTGGTGGCGGCTCTTCTTTCCGATGCGATCCTCGTGTCGCGAACGCGTATGTGTGCTCGGATTTCGATTCGTTAGTCGTTTGAACCTCGAATCAATATACGCATATTGCGCGTTATGTGTGTTCGATGGGTTCGGGTCGTTGGATCGAATCCGAATTCACGTATATGGTTCCTCGTATTTCAAGGATCGTATGGAAATTGACGGATCGTGATTCGGAGTCCCGGATACTCCGAAATCGCCAACCCTAGGGTTAGGTTAAATTATAACCGTCCGATCGTACGATTATTAGCGATCCGACCGTCCGATCGAGACCAAACTTTCAAGACATGTTAATTAAACTGTAAGGAACCTTTAGGAACTTTCAAATCTATGTTTGGAGGTCGTGGGCCCCATGGGCCCGGTTTGACCTATTTTTGACGGGTTTGACCAAGGGTTGACTGCACGTCTCCCGGGGTCATCCCGCTGCCCAACGAATGTTGTTGACCTTAGAATTTGTCGTACGAGAGTACGTGTATGTCGGGACGTGATTAGTTAAGGGTTTGATTTCAAGTTATCGTTCTAAGGTTCGGTTGTTAATCTTTAATCGTATTCTTGAAATTAGGTACGCAGGCACCTCATACTTCACAGGCAGGACCCTCCCAGGGTCAGGCTGCTTGGGACTACCTATGAGTGGACTTGTTTTCAAATACACATAACTGTCAATGAATAAACAACATGCATATGAGTTTGAGGATTTCAATGCTATTGACTACTTTGAATATCTATGTTGACCATTGAGTTTTGGACACTTGCGTCCGGGTAATTGTATTTTGGGTTGGGTACATGATTATGGAATGAAATGTGAAAGTATATGAACATGTATAAATGGATTATTGCGTGGCAATTGATGTCAGTGTTGTAAACACCGTATTATGTACCTTCCCCTACTGTTCTGATACGGTTACTGAGTTATGGTTCGATCCGGTGCATACCTTAACGGGGTGTAGCTGTAGACTCTTAATTGAGTAGTTTAGTCAGCGCGCAGGACTAGTTCGGACGTATGGGTATTGAGGATTCTGCCATGCGGGCCAGGTAGCTTAGTCCATTTTTGGACGGCTTGACCCTGGGTACGGGGCCATTATGATGTTGTCCTCGTATCCAGTTAAACTATCCCATGTTGGATGGTTTCCCCGGTACACTTGATTGGTGTTGTTATGTTATTGCATATATGTATATATGTATATGCATGGGTTATTATATTCGTATTCTTATTGATGTTAGTGAGGATCTTTCCTCGCTAGTCGTGCCTACGGGCCGGTGACTACGTGAGAATGGAAATTGTACCATGATGTGATTTTCAGGCTATTGTACTATGGTTATGGGGTTTTGATTACTTAACTGAACCTTTATATAAATGTTTTGAATTGCATGATTTCAGCATCGGTTTTGAAACGGTGGGGTTACTATGTTGCTTTAACTTATGAAACCTTGTTTTTGTCCACTCACACTCTTTCTGTTTTGTGCCCCACCAGGCCGTAGTCGTAGCATCTGAGTTGTTAGACCGAGCGCTCCTCTTCTCAGGCTCGACTTGACTGTAGGGCACTTGCCCCTATTATGTAAACACATTATCCTGCTTTATTTGAAATACTCTTAGATTGCTCTGTATCGCCCAATAGGGCTGAATTTGATGGCCTGAGGCCTATGTTGCGTTGTATGCATGCTGGCATTTGGATATATATATATATATATTCTATATGTTTTTATCAGGTTGAATCTTTTTGGGAATGTTCTTATTTCAAGGGAGACTCTGCTCGATTTTCGGCATGAATCTTGGTACCCTTTCTCTTTGTTTTGTTGAAGAAGGTTTCTTTTAGTAAGTGGACCCGACATTGAGTTAATGTTGGTTGTGAACAGGGTTCTGCACGGGTTCCGGGGTGGAATTCGGGTCGGGTCCTGTCAACTTGGTATCAGAGCATTAGGTTCAATTTCTTGTGGACTTCACGTCTTCTTTGTGCACTCTAACCGCTAATGGTTTCATTATTTTTCCTCTTGCAAGAATTATGCCTCCGCGGCGTGGTAGGCCAAGGACTGGTTCTCGGGGAGGGAGGAGATCTGCACCATCTCCACCTCCATCACCACCACCTGGACCTGCTTTTGTTGAGCATGATGGGGAGAATGAAATGGATTACCGTCAGATGTTTGAGCAGCTCACCAGGTCAATGTCTACAGCCTTTCAAGGGAGAAGAAATTCTGAGGATGCTGATATAAAAAGGGTCAAGGAACTTGGGGCCCAGGATTATTATGGTGGCTCTGATCCCGCCATAGCTGAAGCTTGGTTAATTGATTTGGAGAGGGTATTCGATGTTCTGCGTTGTCCTGATGAGGACAAGGTTCGTCTGGCTACATTTCAGCTGAAGGGAAATGCTTACCACTGGTGGAAGGTTGTTCACAGGGGGTATGCGGTCAACATCATAATACGGTGGGAGGAGTCATTTGGTGAGTTTTGAGTAAAATCCATTGACTTGAACTATGCAATGCACCATGCACTCCATTTACGCCACCAACTTCGTACGAACTAGAAGTGTCCAATTTCTTTGACCAATTGATTTCGGATCGAGCCCAAAACTTGGACAACGTCATAATACGAGGGGAGGAGTCATTTGGTGAGTTTTGAGTGAAATCCAATCACTAGAACTATGCAATGTACCAATCACTCCATTTACGGAACAAACTTCGTACGAACTTGAATTGTGCAATTTCATTGACCAATTCGTTCCGGATCGACCCCAAAACATGGTCAACATCATAATATGGTGGGAGGAGTCATTTGGTGAGTTTGGATTGAAATCCAATCACTAGAACTATGCAATGCACCAACCACTCCATTTCCTGCACGAAGTTCGTACGAACTTTAATTGTCCAATTTCTTTGACCAATTGATCGGTTCATAATTGTATATCATTTTGTACCCTTCTAGCATATGATTTAGTTATGCTTTGAGTTAAACTTGTGCTTTTAATCTCTTTTATGTTTGTCATTCAGTTAATTGAGCTTTAGGTAGCAATGGGGGCTCAAATGTGCAAAATGGTCCAAAAACGTGCAGACTGAGTAGCAATTTGTTTCAGCCTTAACTCCTTCCTCCGAACTTGGATTGGCTCAAATGACATGTGGTTGGAAAGATGACATTCTAAACTTGAAGATAGATGACTCAATGTCATCAGTTGCTTAAGGGAAGCCCAATTCGTGAGCCCATGAAGTTGCTTGGTCATGATGAGCTGTGCATGTGATGTGATTTCTGGTGGGATTCTCCATAGCTGCATGTGGGAGCATAGGGTGAGCTGCAAAAGCCAAAAAAAGTATCCATAGCTGCATGTGGGAGCATAGGGTGAGCTGCAACAGCCAAAAAGGTATCCAGAACTGCATGTGGGAGTATGGGTGAGCTGCATGTGGGATCTGCAATAGCCAAAAGAGAAGAGAATTGATTGTTAATTATGATTCGCCCATCCCTTGTGCCTATATATAGAGAGGTCTGAGAACTCATTTTCATGATTCATTCCATAACACACATCCTTCACACCATCCTCCACACTCCCATAATTCCCCAGACACTCCAGACATCAACCCAACACTCTAAACAGCCTCAAATCACCAAAACTGTCCCTGCAAGCCTGCCTTCCATTTCCCTACGAATTTCCTCTTTCTCAACCATCACCACTCACCCATACTCATCCCAAATCACCTCCTTAACCTTCATACATTCTTCTAGATGTGGGGAAGTTCTTGGAGAAGTATTAGGCGTGGAGAAGCTCTTGGAGAAGCATTGGACACCACAAGAACTTCAGAAAAGGGTTTTTCTATTCTTGTTACATTCATTATGCTTTCTCATTTCTATTTATGTTTCTTTCCCATTATGAGTAGCTAAATCCATTACTAGGGCTTTGATGTAACCTAACATGAATATTCTGGGTTTATAAATTCCAAGTTTCAAGTTTGATTCAAGATTCATGCTCTTATTCATTATGCCTATCTACTTATATGCTAATCTGAATGCCTAGCTACCATTGAGATTTGTGTATTTTGGTTGGAATTAAGAGTAGACACCACATGCCTTAATTCTAATTGAACTATGAATAAGATGAGTATGTATGGACATTCGCCAATAGGGATTAGATACATGCTTGGTTGTTTAAAACATTATTCTATGCTTAATGGATTTCTGATGCTTGATTTAAGTTCGACAACAAGGACTTAATTAGGGAATTGGAAATACAGGGTTAGGATCAAACACCATGGCTTAATCATACTTTAGCTAGAATCAATCTTTGAATCTGAATTAGACTTGTCACTTGAATCCTTATAACCTAGAATTGGATTGTTATGGTGAATCGAATGCCCTAGTCTTCAAATCTGTTTCCAACCTCAAAACCACTCTTTGATACACTTGTTTACTTGTTTTTAATTGCAATTTAGTTTTGCTTCATTTGTTTTCACAAAAATCAATCACTCTCACTCTAAAATCTGTTTTAGACTTAACTTTTTGTTTATTGAATTAGGTAATCTAAGCACATAACTAATTTTAACTTATCAGTCCCAGTGGGTACGACCTCGTACTTGTCTTGCAATACTACTAATTGGCCCGTACACTTCTCAGTCCTCGTGGGCAATGCACCAACCACTCCACTTACGGCACGAACTTCGTACGAACTTGAATTGTCCAATTTCTTGGACCAATTGATTACGGATCGAGCCCAAAACTTGGTCAGCATCATAATACAGTGGAAGGAGTCATGTCGTGAGTTTTTAGTGAAATTCAATTACTAGAACTATGCAATACACCAACCACTCCACTTACGTTTCGAAATTAATACGAACTTGATGTGTCCAATTTCTTTGACCAATTGATTTCTGATCGAGCCCAATACTTGGTCAACATCATAATACTGAGGGAGGAGACATTTGGTGAGTTTTGAGTGAAATTGAATCACTAGAACTATGCAATGCACAACCACTCAATTTACGGCACGAATTTCGTACGAACTTGAATTGTCCAATTTCTTTGACCAATTGATTTCGGATTGAGCCCAAAACATGGTCAACGTCATAATATGGCGGGAGGAGTCATTTGGTGAGTTTTGAGTGAAATCCAATGACTATAACTATGCAATGCACCATGCACTCCATTTACGCACCAACCACTCCATTTACGACACGAACTTCGTACGAACTTGAATTGTCCAATTTCTTTTACCAATTAATTTCGGATCGAGCCCAAAACTTTTTCATCATCATAATACGGAGGGAGGAGTAATTTGGTGAGTTTTGATTGAAATCCAATCACTAGAAATATGCAATGCACCAACCACTCCATTTACGGCACGAACTTCGTAAGAACTTGAATTGTCCAATTTCTTAGACCAATTGATTTCGGATCGAGCCCAAAACTTGGTCAGCATCATAATACGGTGGAAGGAGTCATGTGGTCAGTTTTGAGTGAAATTCAATCACTAGAACTATGCAATGCACCAACCACCCCACTTATGTTTCGAAATTAATACGAACTTGAAGTTTCCAATTTCTATGACCAATTGATTTCGGATCGTGCCCAAAACTTGGTCAGCATCATAATACAGTGAGCGGAGTCATTTGCTATGTTTTGAGTAAAATCCAATCCCTAGAACTACGCAATGCACCAACTACATTTACGGCACGAACTTTGTACGAACTTGAAGTGTCCAATTTCTTTTACCAATTTATTTCGGATCGAGCCCAAAACTTTGTCAACTTCATCATTTGGTGGGAGGAGTCATTTGGTGAGTTTTGAGTGAAATCCAATCAGTATAACTATGCAATGAACAACCACTCCATTTACGGCACGAACTTCGTAAGAGCTTGAACTGTCCAATTTCTTTGACCAATTGATTTCGGATCGAGCCCAAAACTTGGCCAACATCATAATACGGTGGGAGGAGTCATTTGGTGGGTTTTGAGTGAAATCCAATCACTAGAACTATGGAATGCACCAACCACTCCATTTACGGCACGAACTTCATACAAACTTGAAGTGTCCAATTTCTTCGACAAATGGATTTCGGATCGGGCCCAAAACTTGGTCAACATCATAATACGGTGGGAGGAGTCATTTGGTGAGTTTTGAGTGAAATCCAATCACTAGAACTATGGAATGCACGAACCACTCCATTTACGGCACGAACTTCGTACGAACTTGAAGTGTCTGATTTCTTCATCCAACTGATTTCGGATCGGGCCCAAAACTTGGTCAACATCATAATACGGTGGAAGGAGTCATTTAGTGAGTTTTGAGTGAAATACAATCGCAAGAACTATGCAACGCACCAACCACTCAAGTTACGGTTCGAAATTAATACGAACTTGAAGTGTAAAATTTCTTTGACCGATTGATTTCGGATCGTGCCCAAAACTTGGTCAACATCAAAATACGGTGGGCGGAGTAATTTGGTATGTTTTGAGTGTCCACATCAAAAACTTGGTCAACATCAAAAACTGTGAAATGCACCGACCACTCCATTTACGGCACGAACTTCGTACGAACTTGAAGTGTCCAATTTCTTTTACCAATTGATTTCGGATCAAGAGCAAAACTTTGTAAACTTCATAATTTGGTGGGAGGAGTCATTTGGTGAGTTTCGAGTGAAATCCAATCAGTATAACCATGCAATGAACAACCACTCCATTTACGTCACGAACTTCGTAAGAGCTTGAAGTGTCCAATTTCTTTGGCCAATTGATTTCGGATCGGGCCCAAAACTTGGTCAACATTATAATACGGTGGGAGGAGTCATTTGGGGAGTTTTGAGTGAAATCCAATCACCAGAACAATGCAATGCACCAGCGACGCCATTTATGGCACGAACTTCGTCCGAACTTGAAGTTTCCAATTTCTTCGACAAATTGATTTCGGATCGAGCCTAAAAGTTGGTCAACATCATAATTAAGTGAAATTCAATTACTAGAACTATGCAATGCACCAACCACTCCATTTACGGCCCGAATTTCGTACGAACTTGAATTGTCCAATTTATTTCGAATCGAGCCCAAAACTTGGTCAACATCATAATATGGTGGGAGAAGTGATTTGGTGAGTTTTGAGTGAAATCCAATCAATAGAACTATGCAATGCTCCAACCACTCCATTTACGGCACGAACTTCGAACGAACTTGAATTATCCAATTTCATTGACCGATTGATTTCGGATAGAGCCCAAAACTTGGTCAACATATGGTGGGAGGGGTCATTTGGTGAGTTTAGAGTGAAATCCAGTCACTAGAACTAAGCAATGCACCAACCACTCCACTTGTGGATCGAAATTAATACGAACTTAATGTGTCCAATTTCTTTGAACAATTGATTTCGGATCAAGCCCAAAACATGGTCAACATCATAATATGGTGGGAGGAGTCATTTGGTGAGTTTTGACTGAAATCCAATCGCTAGAACTATGCAATGCACCAACCACTCCATATATGTCACGAACTTCGTACGAACTTGAAGTGTCCAATTTCTTCGACCAATTGATTTAGGATAGAGCTCAAAACATGGTCAACAGCATCAAATGGTGGGAGTAGTTATTTGGTGAGTTTTGAGTGAAATCCAATCACTAGAACTATGCAATGCACCAACCACTCCACTTACGGTTCGAAATTAATACGAACTTGAAGTGTCCAATTTCTTTGACCAATTGATTTCGGATCATGCCCAAAACTTGGTCAACATCATAATACGGTGAGCGGAGTCATTTGGAATGTTTTGAGTGAAATCCGATCACTAGAACTGTGCAATGCACCGACCACTCCATTTACGGCACGAACTTCGTACGAACTTGAAGTGTCCAATTTCTTTTACCAATTGATTTCAGATCAAGGCCAAAACTTTGTCAACTTCATAATTTGGTGGGAGGTGTCATTTGGTGAGTTTCAAGTGAAATCCAATCAGTATAACTATGCAATGAAAAACCACTCCACTTACGGCACGAACTTCGTAAGAGCTTGAACTGTCCAATTTCTTTGGCCAATTGATTTTGGATCGAGCCCAAAACTTGGTCAACATCATAATACGGTGGGAGGAGTCATTTGGTGGGTTTTGAGTGAAATCCAATCACTAGAACTATGGAATGCACCAACCACTCCATTTACGGCACTAACTTCGTACGAACTTGAATTGCCCAATTTCTTTGACCAATCCATTTCGGTTAGAGCCCAAAACTTGGTCAAAATCATAATATGGTGGGAGGAGTGTTTTGAGTGAAATCCAATTACTAGAACTATGCAATGGACCAACCACTGCACTTACGTTTTGAAATTAATACGAACTTGAATTGTCCAATTTCTTTGAACAATCGATTTCGGATCGAGCCCAAAACTCGGTCAACATCATAATAAGGTGGCAGGAGTTGTTTGATGAGTTTTGAGTGAAATCCGATCACAAGAACTTTGGAATGCACCACCACCCCATTTACGGCACAAACTTCGTACAAACTTGAATTGCCAATTTCTTTGACCAATCCATTTCGGATGAAGCCCAAAACTTGGTCAACATAATAATATGGTGGGAGGAGTCAATTTGTGAGTTTTGAGTGAAATCCAATCACTAGAACTATGCAATGAACAACCACTCCATTTACGGCACGAACTTCGTACGAACTAGCAGTGTCCAATTTCTTTGACCAATTAATTTCGGACCTAGCCCAAAACTTGATCAACATAATAATATGGTGGGAGGAGTCAATTTGTGAGTTTTGAGTGAAATCCAATCACTAGAACTATGCAATGAACAACCACTCCATTTACGGCACGAACTTCGTACGAACTTGAAGTGTCCAATTTCTTTGACCAATTGATTTCGGACCTTGCCCAAAACTTGGTCAACATCATAATACGGTTGGCGGAGTCATTTGGAATGGTTTGAGTGAAATCCGATCACTAGAACTGTGCAATGCACCGACCACTCCATTTACGGCACGAACTTCGTACGAACTTGAAGTGTCCAATTTGTTTTACCAATTGATTTCAGATCAAGCCCAAAACTTTGTCAACTTCATAATTTGGTGGGAGGTGTCATTTGGTGAGTTTCAAGTGAAATCCAATCAGTATAAATATGCAATGAAAAACCACTCCACTTACGGCACGAACTTCGTAAGAGCTTGAAGTGTCCAATTTCTTTGGCCAATTGATTTTGGATCGAGCCCAAAACTTGGTCAACATCATAATACGGTGGGAGGAGTCATTTGGTGGGTTTTGAGTGAAATCCAATCACTAGAACTATGCAATGCACCAACCACTCCATTTACGGCACGAACTTCGTACGAACTTGAATTGCCCAATTTCTTTGACCAATCCACTTCGGATCAAGCCCAAAACTTGGTCAACATCATAATATGGTGGGAGGAGTCGTTCGGTGAGTTTTGAGTGAAATCCAATCAATAGAAGTATGCAATGCTCCAACCACTTCATTTACGGCATGAATTTTGTACGAACTTTAATTGTCCAATTTCTTTGAAAAATCCATTTCGGATCGAGCCCAAAACTTCGTCAACATCATAATATGGTGGGAGGAGTCATTTGGTAAGTTTTGAGTGAAATCCAATTACTTGAACTATGCAAAGCACCAACCACTCCATTTACAGCAAGAACTTCGTACGAACTTGAAGTGTCCAATTTCTTTCACCAATTGATTTCGGATCGAGCCCAAAACTTGGTCAACATCATGATATGGTGGAAGGAGCCATTTGATGAGTTTTAAGTGAAGTCCAATCACCAGAACTATGCAACGCACAAACCACTCCATTTACAGCACGAATTGATTTCGGATCAATTGATTTCGGATCATGCCCAAAACTTGGTCAACATCATAATACGGTGGACGGAGTCATTTGGAATGTTTTGAGTTAAATCCGATCACTAGAACTGTGCAATGCACCGACCACTCCATTTACGGCACGAACTTCGTACGAACTTGAAGTGTCCAATTTCTTTTACCAATTGATTTCAGATCAAGCCCAAAATTTTGTCAACTTCGTAATTTGGTGCGAGGTGTCATTTGGTGAGTTTCAAGTGAAATCCAATCAGTATAACTTTGCAATGAAAAACCACTCCACTTACGACACGAACTTCGTAAGACCTTGAAGTGTCCAATTTCTTTGGCCAATATATTTTGGATCGAGCCCAAAACTTGGTCAACATCATAATACGGTGGGAGGAGTCATTTGGTGGGTTTGGAGTGAAATACAATCACTAGAACTATGCAGTTCTCCAACCACTCCATTTACGCGATAAACTTGAAGTGTCCAATTTCTTCAACCAATTGATTTCGGATCGTGCCCAAAACTTGGGCAACATATTAATGTGGTGGGAGGAGTCATCTGGTGAGTTTTGAGTGAAATACAATCACTAGAACTATGCAATACTCCAACCACTCCATTTACGCCATGAACTTGAAGTGTCAAATTTCTTCAACCAATTGAATTCGGATCGAGCTAAAAACTTGGTCAACATCATGATATGGAGGAAGGAGTCATTTGGTGAGTTTTGAGTGAAATCCAATCACTTGAACTATGCATTGCACCAACCACTCCACTTACGGTTCGAAATTAATACGAACTTGAAGTGTCCAATTTTTTTGACCAATTCATTTCGGATCGAACCCAAAACTTGGTAAACATCATAATATGGTGGGAGGAGTCATTTGGTGAGTTTTGTGTGAAATCCAATCACTTGAACATTGCAATGCTCCAAGCACTCTATTTATGCCACGAACTTTGTACGAACTTGAAGTGTCCAATTTCTTTGACCAATTGATTTCGGATCGATCCCAAAACTTGGTCAACATCATAATATGGTGCGAGGAGTCATTTGGTAAATTTTGAGTGAAATCTAATCACTAGAGCAATGCAATGCACTAACCACTCCATTTACGCCAAGAACTTGAAGTGTCCAATTTCTTCGACCAAGTGAATTTGGATTGAGGCAAAAACTTGGTCAACATCATGATATGGTGAGAGGAGTCATTTGGTGAGTTTTGAGTGAAATCCAATAACTTGAACTATGCAAAGCTGCAAGCACTCTATTTATGCCATGAACTTCGTACGAACTTGAATTGTCCAATTTCTTTGACCAATTGATTACGGTTCGAAAATAATATGAAATTGAAGTGTCCAATTTCTTTGACCAATTGATTTCGGATCGAGCCCCTAAAATGATGCACTGCACCGACCACTCCACTTACGGGTCGAAATTAATACGAACTTGAGTGTCCAATATCTTTGACCAATTGATTTTGGATCGAGCCCAAAACTTGGTTAACATCATATTGTGGTGGGAGGAGCCATTTGGGGAGTTTTGAGTGAAATCGAATTACTAGAACTATGCAATGCACCAACCACTCCATTTACGGCACTAACTTCAAGTGTCCAATTTCTTTGACCAATTGATTTCAAATCGAGACCAAAACTTGGTCAACAACATTATATGGTGGGAGAAGTCATTTGGTGAGTTTTGATTGAAATCCAATCAATAGAACATTGCAATGCTCCAACCACTCCACTTACGGTTCGAAATTAATTCGAACTTGAAGTGTCCAATTTCTTTGACCAATTGATTTCGGATCGAGCCCAAGACTTGGTCTACATCATAATATGGTGGGAGGAG
Source organism: Prunus padus (assembly GCA_024362665.1). Lineage (NCBI taxonomy): Eukaryota > Viridiplantae > Streptophyta > Magnoliopsida > Rosales > Rosaceae > Prunus > Prunus padus. The sequence continues at coordinate 1,422,449 of JANFAM010000003.1, read as the reverse complement.
TCATTTGGTGAGGTTTGAGTGAAATCCAATCACTAGAACTATGCAATGCACAACCACTGCATTTACGGCACGAACTTCGTACGAACTTGAATTGTCCAATTTCTTTGACCAATTCATTTCTAATCGAGCCCAAAACTTGGTCAACATCATAATATGGTGGGAGGAGTCATTTCGCTTGTTTTGATTGAAATCCAATCACTAGAACGATGCAATACACCAACCACTCCACTTACGGTTTTAAATTAATACGAACTTGAAGTGTCCAATTTCTTTGACCAATTCATTTTGGATCGAGCCTAAAACTTGGTCAACATCATAATTTGGTGGGAGGAGTCATTTGGTAAGTTTTGAGTGAAATCAAATTACTAGAACTATGCAATGCACGATCCACTCTACTTACGGTTCAAAATAAATACGAACTTGAAGTGTCCAATTTCTTTGACCAATTGATTTCGGATCTAGCCCAAAACTTGGGCAACATCATAATTTGGTTGGGGAGTCATTTGGTGAGTTTTGAGTGAAATCCAAACACTAGAACTATGCAATGCTCCAACGACTCCACTTACAGTGTGAAATTAATAAGAACTTGAAGTGTCCAATTTCTTTGACCCATTGATTTTGGATCTAGCCCAAAACTTGGTCAACATCATAATATGGTGGGAGGAGTCATTTGTTGAGTTTTTAGTGAAATCCAATCACTCAAACTAAGCAATGCACCATCCACTCCATTAACGGTTCGAAATTAATACGAACTTGAACTGTCCAATTTCTTTGACCAATTCATTTCGGATCTAGCCCAAAACATGGTCAACGTCATAATATGGTCGGAGGAGTCATTTGGTGAGTTTTGAGTGAAATCGAATCACTAGAACTTCACAATGCTCCAACGACTCCTGTTACGATTCGAAATTAGTACGAACTTGATGTGTCCAATTTCTTTCACCAATTGATTTCGGATCTAGCCCAAAACATGGTCAACATCATAATCTGGTGGGAGGAGTCATTTGGTGAGTTTGGAGGGAAATCCAGTCACTAGAACTATGCAATGCACAACCACTCCATTTACGGCACGAACTTCGTACGAACTTGAATTGTCCAATTTCTTTGACCAATTCATTTCGGATCGAGCCCAAAACTTGGTCAACATCATAATATGGTGGGAGGAGTCATTTGGTGAGTTTTGAGTGAAATCCAATCACTAGAACTATGCAATGCACCATGCACTCCACTTACGGTTTGAAATTTATACAAACCTGAAGAGTCCAATTGTTTTGTCCAATTGATTCCGAACGAGCCCAAAATTCAGTCAACATCATAATATAGTGGGAGGAGTCATTTGGTGAGTTTTGAGGGAAATCCAGTCACTAGAACTATGCAATGCACCACCACTCCATTTACGGCACGAACTTCGTACGAACATGAATTGTCTATTTTCTTTGACCAATTCATTTCGGATCGAGCCCAAAACTTGGTCAACATCATAATATGGTGGGAGGAGTCATTTGGTGAGTTTTGAGTGAAATCCAATCACTAGAACTATGCAATGCTTCAACCACTCCACTTACGGTACGAAATTAATACGAACTTGAAGTGTCCGATTTCTTTGACCAATCCTTTTCGAATCGAGCCCAAAACTTGGTCAACATCATAATATGTTGGGAGGAGTAATTTGGTGAGTTTTGAGTGAAATCCAATCACTAGAACTATGCGATGCCACTTGACAGGACCGGACCCGAATTCCCCCTCGGAACTCGTGTCCAACCCTGCTTCCCGTCAGACACTACCCCGACGCAGGAACTTACTTTACTAAAACGTCCCTTAGCCCTGGTTTAAGGAAATGGGTGAGTCGACTTCTGCCGAAAATCCGGCAGAGTCTCCTTTGAAAAATGGACTTTCCCAAAACTTTCCACCTGTTAAAAACAACAGAAAATTTCCCAACAGGCAGCATGCACAAAGCGAGAAGCACAGTTAATAGGGAGGCCTCCGCCTCTTCCTCAATCCTAGGTGAGCACTACGGAGCAATCTAAAGAAATTTAAACTTTACAACCTGAGCAAAGGATAGCAAAGTATAAACATAAGAAAACTCCTACAGGAGCCGTTAGCTGTGATGCCTCGACGTGGTGGTCTCGACCTCGGGATCTAGTACCTGGGGGGCGCAAAACAGAAAATGTGAGTGGACGAAAAATCAAACTTTAAACATCGTTTTTCAATGAACATAATAACCCCCTCCGTTTTCGCAAATAATGACAAGTGTTATGCAACAAAAATCCTTGTATAAACGTACATATTTATACGAACAGATACTTGAAAACAATTCCGTTAAATTTGTACCTTGAAATACCATAAAGAAAACTGTAGCTTTGCTACTTCCGTAAATTCTTGGAAACCGCAAACTTAAACACTGAATCCTTAAAATAAAAACCATGGAATTGAATCCATCCAAAAATATCCCGTTTAAGTAAAACATAATAATACTCCTTTGAATAACTTCCCTTTTTCCTGGAACCCAACCTGTCCAGTTTCAAACCTTAATTTAAAATCCGTACCTGTGCATCACCGTCCCAGTGCACATATTCAAACATAATAAATCCTGGAAATAACATCCATAGACACAACCCCATATATATATTTATAATAACAAAAATGTAAATTCTCATAAAATCCCAACAAGGAAAATGTAAAACTAAAACGACTAAAAACCAAGAAAACCAAATTTCCCAACCAACTATTTCCCGACGCAATGCCCGTAGGCACAGCAAGTAAGGAAAGATCCTCACTTAACAGAAAATAAGAATGAAAGTATAGTAATACGTATATATATACATATATAAATAGTAAGACTCTTAGACCAATACTTGTACCGGGAAACAATCCAACAAGGGGATTGTTGGTGACCACGTGGAGAAAAATTCCTTCACAACCACGTAGCCAGGGAACAAGCCGTCCCAATGGGGACTAACTCCCAGACATGCACAAAAGAAAATACCTCAATAATGTGCAGCTGAATAAAGTCCTACGCGCAGTTGCCGGCATGGGCCTACGGTAACACCCCGCCAAGGGTGAACCGGGTTCCTTTGTATCCTGTATCCATTTCAAGAACCAAGATCCAGGGAGGTACATAAAGTGGTGCTAATAGCACTCCATCTAGTATACATAATCCACTGACATACCCTAAATACCAGGTCTCAACATATTCACAATAAGAATATAGACACAAAGGTCTCAATAAGAATATACATAAATGACACCCAAAATATTCACAATAAGAATATAGACACAAAGGTCTCAACATACTTATATCCGGAAACCAAAGTATTCATAAATTTCCAACATCAAATATAATATGTAAAACCCATATAATACCAATGCCAAAATTGAAACCAATATGTAACTCCATAATAAAAAAAGGTAAATAGAATTTCTTAAAAACGAGAAATTCAAGACCCAAAACATTTAATCAACGTATAAATATAAAATATAAAATATAAACTATAATTTCCCAAAATCATAAAATTCACACTCACGACATTATAATTTTCAAATATTAAAGTAAATAGAAAATTCCTTGATTTAAAACAATATAAAAATTCCAAGATTAAATTAACCAAAGTAAATAATTTCGAAACCCGACATAACAATAAATCATCAATTGGTCAAATATAAAACCCAATAAAATCCCGGGTATTTCACCATACCCAAACCGTATACAAAAATTACCGGACGATGGTCCCGTCCCAAATTTAATACTCAAAGATATTTACTTAAGGTATAGCCATCCATGTCCCACAAATAAACCGGGACTCCAAAACATGCATATGTTTCAAATATAAATTAAATTCCAAATATTCCCTTAAAATCAAATCCAAGATTCAAAACCTCATTAAAACCCCTTAGTCAAAGTGACTAGTTTTATATGCATAAACTTTCCGATAATTCCATCAAAAATCAAGTCTAAGACTTAAACAATATTTAAAATACCAATGATCAAGATAAATCATTTATGCATCAAATTTCAATCTTTGAAAATATGCTTATTCAAAATAAAAGTCCACTCACAACAAGTCCACGCTGCTCAATCCTTAGAGAGCTTTTCTTCCGGAGTACGCGAAGCAAGAGTACCTATTTGAGAGAATAAACGGTTTAATTAACACGCGTACCCAACAACAAACTTTAACTCAAGACGAAAGTTCTCGGGTCTCAAAGTAAGCGTACACGACTACCGGGGAGTTTCTAGAGTCAAACTACGCTCTTAAGCAGGTGGGACCACCTTGGAAGACTCATGGTCAATCGATTGGTCAAACTTCCCGAATAGGTCAACCCGGGCCTCCGGGGCCCACGACCTCCGATTTTCGATCCGAACATTCCTAAAGGTTCAACAAGGTTTACTAAACACATCCAGGCAGTTTGGTCTCGATCGAGCGGTGAATCGCGCTAATCGCACGATCGGACGGTGAATGGGTTACCTAACCCTAGGGTTAATGATTCGGAGTATCCGGGACTCCGATTCTTAATCCGTTTGTTCCTACGATCCTAGAGGTACGGGGAACAACATACTTGGAAATGGGACCGATCCAACGGCCCGAACATATCGAACCCGGATAACGCATAATAGGCGTAAATCCGTTCGATTGTCAAACGATAACCAAATTGGAATCCGAGCACACCTACGCGCTCAGGACGACATGGGGAACATTTTGGGACACAATGCACCACCACAACAGTGCCCCGAAACTCGCCGGAATTGGGTGTGCATAGTAATTCCGGTGACCGGAAAAACTTTAAACCAAGGGTCAAGACTTCTGGTATAGGTTCAACTCAACTAGTGGAGCATTTTATTCAACTACGGCAACACCTAGTTTGGCCGGGAAGTGGCCGGAAATTCAACTCAAAAACCGGCCTAAAATGGGTTTCTAAATCGAACAACCTAGGCTTGAAACCAATCTACAATACATACATAAATGGATAGAGTATGAAGAGTAGATGAAGTTTCATACCTCACTCGACCCAAACGGTTGCCGGAGTCGCCGAAAACTTCGTCGGAAAGTTTGATAACCATCGAACTTTCAGTCGCTCCAGTTTAAAATCCGTGGGTTTCTGAGCTGGGGAATGGGCAGGCTGTGTAGAGGAGGAAGAGACGAAGATTTAGGGACTGGAATCACCGAAACGGACGCCGGAGCTGGGAGTTATGGGCAGTCAAAGTGACTGCCCGAAGAGAGGAAGAAAAACAAATGGGAGAAGAAGAGAGCCGTCGGGAGAAGAAGAAGAAGACGTTCACCGTAGCGGCACTGTAGCATTTTAACTGTAGCGCTACTGTAGCCGCTACAGTAATCTGAAATTGCGTTATTTTTTTAATTTTTTTCTTCTAATCGCTTCTCGATCATTACAACCCGAATTTGGTGTACCGCATATCCACGAACTCGTTTCGACGAGCCGGATGCAACGGCGCAACTCAATTTCCCAAATTCTTTTCGGAAATTTTAAAGTGCCTAAAACACCCTTAATCCCAGTGGCAAAAATTGTAATTTCACCAAAATTATTTAATTGAATAAACAATTGAGATTGAATAGTGAAATTGGGTCAGGGATGTTACACCACTACCCAAAAAAAAAAAAAAAACCTCTTTACGAGGGTCAAAAGGGTCGGAAATACCAATTTTTCGTCGAAAAAGCGTTTTTCCGAGGGCAAATGTCCATCGGATGCCGTCGGATAAGCGACTATCGGAAAAGGTGTATTTCAGACGAGCCGTAGGAAACGTTTTTATTTTCGACCAGGGATGTGTGTCGTAAATACTACGACGTCGTCAGAAACTAATTTTGCAAACGAGGACAATTTAGTATTTCCGATGTTCCAACGTCGTCGCAAATAATTCGAAGTTCTTCGAAAATGTTTCTTAAACGACGAGCTTTTTCTGTTTCCAGCCACACTTTTCCGACAATAAATCTCGTCGGAAATACTATTTCCGACAATATTTGTTCATCTGAAATAGACATTTTCAAGAGCAAAATTGCATCGGAAAAGATTTTTTTCTTCTTGGAAATAATGCATAGGATCTATTTACAAGGAACAAATGGGTAAAAATCTCACTCTCTTTGTGGTTTTCACCATATCCCTCTCAACCACCTCTTCCTTCTCCTTATTTTCGCACGATTTCATGTGTTCAGGGAAGCCCAAGCAAAATGGGTTTTGTAAAAAAATCGTCATCTTTACAAAAAAATCAACGACAGTTTTTGTAAAATAACCGTCGTCTTTACATACAATCCACGACGGTTTTTATAAATAACCGTCGTCTTTACATTTAATCCACGACGGTTTTTGTAAAAAAACCATCATCTTTACAAAAAAATCCACGACGGTTTTTATAAAAAAATCGTCGTCTTTACAAACAATCCACGACGGTTTTTATAAATAACCGTCGTCTTTACATACAATCCACGACGGTTTTGTAAAAAAACCATCGTCTTTACAAAAAATCCACGACAATTTTTGTCAACAAACCGTCGTCTTTACAAACAATCCACGATGGTTTTTATAAATAACCGTCGTCTTTACATACAATCCACGACGGTTTTTGTAAACAAACCGTCGTCTTTACAAACAATCCACGATGGTTTTTATAAATAACCGTCGTCTTTACATACAATCCACGACGGTTTTTGTAAACAAACCGTCGTCTTTACAAACAATCCACGGTGGTTTATTTAATAATTACGACGTCGAATGTTATAAAATAAAAGGTGCTTTTTTTGTAATGGGAGATGTATTATTATATTATACCACGTCGACATTTATAACTTACAACGACATTAATTTCTTTTAAAGCGATGTTGTAACAACAATAAACATCGGTGTTTAAAAACAATACGACGTCTAAATCGTCTAAGACGTCGGTTTTTATTTATTTATTTCATAATATTCTTAATAAATTTTAAAAAATTAAACCGACAACTACTATTCTATCATTGAGAGATTGTCTTCCCCCTAAAGCATTGAAAAATGTAATTTTTTTTATAAAAATTACAAATGATAAGAGAATTCAAAATTGTTTGTTTACAAAGCACAATAGTCCTTATACTTTCACAACATAACCCTAAGGTTTATGTGATCCATTGGTGCCATAAATAAAAAGATATGAAATCCTGATTTTAGCCTTTTAATATAGAAGGCATTGTCGTAAGGAGTCCGTTGCAATTTTTAGTTTATTTTTTGCATACTTGTGTTTTTTTATATAATTTTTGTAAAATTTATGGTTTAGGATTTAGGGTTTAGGGTTTAGGGTTTAGGGTTTAGGGTTTGGGGTTTAGGGTTTAGGTTTTAGAGTTTATTAAAACGACGCCGGTTTCCTCTCAACTGCTTTTGGTCAATTATGGCCTTGGTAACGCGCGTTCGAATCCCAGGAAAACCAGAGCCCTCTTATTTATTTTTTATTTAAAATGAAGGTTTTATGGTGAGCGTCGTAAAAAGTATTTACAACGACGTTTTCTTTAACTGATGGACGTAGTAAAGTTTTACAACGGCCCTATTATTTAAACACCGTCGTTTATATTGTCAAATTATACGTTGGTTGTATTTTACTTTCCGTCGTCTTTAAAAAACGCGGTCATTTGAAAAATTCGAGCGCCATCCTCAATTTTCAAAATTTGCCCTCAACCCTATATAACATTTCGCTAGCTCTCTTCAACTCAAATTATAACCTTTTAGTTTTCGCTCTCCATTCTCCATCATATCAGATTGAGCTTTCCCTCCCAAAGCATTGGTGATATACTCTGAGCTCAGTCTACTGTAAGTACAAACCCTAATCTCATATGCTTGTCCTACTTGATGATGTTCAGTTGCCTCTTTCTTCATGAAGTTAAGCGTGCTGGTGCTAGACTAACAGTTGCACCTTCTGAATACTTTCTGTTGCCCATAGCTATACCATTGGCATATAACCATGTAGTTCTATGGAAATATAGTCCAATTATAAAATTTCTCTATCACCTAATTTTATATGTTTATAATCTTAACTTTTTTATCTTTTTGTCATTTTGATTTATTTGCAGGGATGATGGAGGATACTTCAATTGTGCATCATTTGTATGTTTGGATGAGAGGAAGGCTTGGATTAGGAGTACATAGGTCTTGTTAGGAAAAGATTGTATAACTAATTACCATGTATCAATTGAATATTTATATTTAATTGGTAAGAAGTATGTTTGTTGTAGAATAAAGATTAGTTAACAAACAATCCACGACGGTTTTAAAAAAAAACCGTCGTCTTTATTCCTATAATTAACGATCTTTACCGCTAACCACGACGGTTTTTATAAAAAAAATCGTCGTCTTTACAAACAATCCACGACGGTTTTTATAAATAACCGTCGTCTTTACATACAATCCACAACGATTTTTGTAAAAAACCGTCGTCTTTACAAACAACCCACGACGGTTTTTATAAATGACCATCGTCTTTATTCCTATAATTAACAATCTTTAACTCTAAACAACGACCCTTTTTTTACAAAAACCGCCGTCTTTACAAAAAATCCACGACGGTAATTTGTAAAAAATCGTCGTCTTTACATAAAAACAACGACGGTTTTGAGTAAAAAGCGTTGTCTTTACAAATAATAGACGACGGTAATTTACCGTCGTGATTTTATGCATCAAAAGATGTCGGTCGATTTCACGACGGTTGAAAAACCGAATACACGACGGTGAATTACCGTCGTCTATTGCGATTTTTGTAGTAGTGAACCGTTTTTTCCCCTCATTTTAGCCATCCAATAATCCCAATTTTTTTTTATAGAAGTTAAATCAGTTTTCAATTATTATTATTTTTATTATATTATTAATGTTGCATAAAAACCCCAAATTTCTTCTATTGTTTCTATGAATGGGTCACATAGAGGTGTTATGGTTTGCTTCCACATATTTTTACCTAATATACTCCGTATAATAATAAAGAAAAAATTTACCCAATGTTTCTATAAATATACTCATATAAAGAAAAAATAATTTTCCTGTTGCTCATTGTGTACGGGATAGGTAAGTTACTTCATAGGCACACGTATCAAATGTGTATCAGATATATCACAAATCTGATATAGTTTGAAGGGGAAAAACCAAATTTACTAAATATTCAATTGTTTACATCATCTTTTTGGTCCATTGGAACTGAACTTGTGGTATGCACAATTGTTGATTTCTCTCGATTAGATTTATTTCTTTTACTTTGATCCTGCAAATATAATTCAAAGTTGGAGAAAACAAGTTGCAACAAGAAGCACAAGAACAGAGGAAAGAATGCAATTGATAAACAGTTAGTTGGAAATTGCAAACGAATAATGCAATTGACAAACAATCAGTAGGAAATTGCAAATGAAGAATGCAATTGACAAACAGTCAGTAGGAAATTGTCAAAGTGCAACTGCTTGTTTCAAGATAACTTAATAATCACGTATGAATAATCAAATGGATAAAACATCTTATTTAAATTAACTTTTACCTGCCACTCAGACTTTAACCATTCATCAACCATTGCAATCCATATTGCAGGATCAGGTACATTTTCTGGGCGGTTTGCATATCTTTGACCAGTGCTTTTGTATTTTTGAAAAATTGGCCTTCTCAAGTTCCACATCCAGTCAGCAAATTTTTTTTTAATATGTCTAGTGAATGCAACCTTCAATTCTTCCTCAGAACATGTGTAAGTATAACCAACTTCCATGAAACGCTCAAATAATAAATCCACCTGAGTCTGGATAATCAGAAAATTTTACCCAAGCTCCTTTAATCTCTTGCTTGAATAGTACACCTATATTCCGTGCAGCTTTTGTGGGTATAATGCTGGAGGAAATTGAAATCATTAAAGTACTTTATATGCCATAAAATAAACTAATAAGTGATAATTAATTAAGTTACACTTGTCTAAGTCTAAAAAATAACTAGAATAACTATTGGTAACAATAAGTAGTGCATATGTTTACCTTCCCTTATATATTTCTATTAGCATACCCTATCCTTTTCCACCCTTAGCCTTTCCTCTGCCTTTTTTTTTTCCAGCACTTAATCCTAATTAAGAACAACAATTAATAACATAATATTGGTTATATTTTTGAAATAATATAAGTTGTACCTTGGGTATTTGTAGGTTGAGTCTCAGAGCATGTCTGTTGAGTTTCTTGTACTTCATTATCATGAGATGGTTCAACAGTGGCATGTTGAACTGTAGAGGATCTAAGTAACTCTCTCTGTTCATTGGTTGATGATGTATTACGACTCCTTCCTTTTCTTGTCATTGCTATCATTTGTGTTCATTAAAAAAATAGACAATACTATAAAAGAAATACTATTGTAATAGAATTAGACATAAAACAATGAAAACAGTAATAAAAAATACTCCACCAAATATAATGACAACTAAAATAACCAAAGAGTCTCATATTCCAAACATTAAAAATCATTACTTTCGTCTATCCTCACCCCCATCCCTACCCTCATCCCCACTGCTATTAAAATCATTATTTTCGTCTTCATTTTGGTTGGTAGTCGCATGTATACACCTTTGAGCCTCTTCTTCTTGGTATGGTTCTCCTTCATCATTAGGCATTTCATAAACATTTCTAGGCTTCGTTTCCACCACCACACTCCATGTCTTATTCTTTAGTGTGTTTTGCAATTAAGAATTTATTAACTTTATCAAAAAAAATCTCAGAAACTCATAACCCACATTTAGCCAAACCTATAGAGCCTATTATCAAACAAATCTCATAAAATAATCAATTAAATATCAAAACTCATATGATATATATCTGATCACCTAGTAATTTTCACACAACTACTCAAACAAAGAGAGAATTGATAGACAAACCTGAGTTCAAATTATTGTAAATAAGAAGCAGATGACTTTGTAACTGTAAATAGAGAAAAACATAACATAAGAAATTGTGAAGAAAAATAAAAAGATCCAAACATAAGAAGAAGAATACCTAGGGTGAGCGTGAAAACTCTGCTCTCAGATTTTTTTTGAGGGCATATGACAAACCTAAGTTCACCTGCCATGAATCTCAAAGGGTTTACTGCATCATTACAATGGCCCCCAGCAGCCAAAAATTGCATGATTAGACCATAGAGCGGGAGTTTTGTTACCATGCCTATTTGTCTCTCAAAACTTTTTGTGAAAGCCATTCATTATTCTAATATGCTTTCTATTACTTAAAATATTGAAGCAATAGCCAACGGGTGTTTTTCCATAAAGGAATAGACATTCCCTTCATTCGCATAGGCCTCCTCCCGTTTTACTCCAGCAAAACCCAATTTTGGACACGTACACATGCCCACGACAAATGAATATTTTTTATATTTAAAAGAGTAATTTTGCTTGAGAGCACTGTCCATCACCAATTGCTTTTCAACTTGTGTCTTTCCAAATGATGCCAAATGATGATGTTTTTGTTTTTGTTGGGTAAAATTAAAGTGGCAGTCATCCATCTTGAATCTGGAAATTTCCAACCACTATTAGTTGAACCCTAGCCTAATCTGCTGCTGGGTTGATGAGTGCTTTCTTGCATTACTTGCGGATTTGGATAGAAACAAATATATCAAACAACTTGTAACAGACTGATCAGAGGACCGACTGGTTTGCCAAAAGAAATGAAAACCATACATTAAAAATGGCGAAAGTTGCATGATCATTCATGGAGCTTGGCCCGGTCAAAACTGGTGGTTTGGTGCGTAGGGTAAAGATGCTACTTTCTTATCATCATGGGGTCTTATCTTGTGGATTGGTGTCCATTAATACCTTATGGAAATAATTATGTGCATATCCGTAAAAAATATATATATATACCGTCGATAATTTAAATTCACAGTCTAACAATATAAACAAGCCTTTCATGTTTGATTAACATCCGATATCTAGATTTATTTCATTTTTCATTCCTATACTCACAACAAGTACTTGTTTTCAATTGCATGGGAACAAGTAGGGCCATCCCACGTGGCACATACATCCAAATGATATATTGATCAAACTGTGAATATATTCAGAGTAATGCGTGGGGCTTAATTTGTTGCATATCAAACATTATTTTCTCGGTCACGTCGCCATGATGGCACCCATGCCAAAACTGAAAAATAAGTAAAGTGGAGTTTAGCTTTTTCTCATCTTATAAATAGTGCAAGCATTAATATTGCTGGTGGGAGAGAGCTTTTTCTCATCTTATAAATAGTGCAAGCATTAATAGCATTAAAGTGGAGTTTAGCTTTTTTCATATAGGTGAATAGTACACCTATTATCATGAGATGGTTCAACAGCGGCATGTTGGACTGTAGAGGATCTAAGTAACTCTCTTTGTTCATTGGTTGATGATGTATTACGACTCTTTCCTTTTCTTGTCATAACTATCATTTGTGTTCATTAGAAAAATAGACAATACTAGAAAAGAAATACTATTGTAATAGAATTAGACATAAAACAATGAAAACAGTAATAAAAAATACTCCACCAAATATAATGACAACTAAAATAACCAAAGAGTCTCATATTCCAAACATTAAAAAATATGACACCAAATAATGCAATAAACTGAATCACACGATATCTCATTCCAAATCCATATGATTAGTATCATCCCTACCCTCATCCCCACCCTCATCCCCACTGCTATTAAAATCATTACTTTCGTCTTCATTTTGGTTGGTAGTTGCATGTATACACCTTTGAGCCTCTTCTTCTTGGTATGGTTCTCCTTCATCATTAGGCATTTCTTAAACATTTCTAGGCTTCGTTTCCACCACCACACTCCATGTCTTATTCTTTATTTCTTTCACATAAAATACTTGAGTTGCTTGGCTTGCCAACACAAATGGCTCCTTAGTATGTAACTTGCGTGTTGTGTTAACACTTGTGATCCCATACCGATCAATCTTATAACCCCTTCCTTTTTGGGTTGTATCATACCAATTGCAATTGAACAATACAACCCTTTTCTTTTGTGTATAAGAAAGCTCTACAATTTCTGTTAATGTTCCATACCAAGGAACATCATCGATTTGATTCTCCCCTTTAACCATGACACCGCTATTTTGTGTTTTTTTATTCTCATCACGATGCAAGGTATGGAACCTAAAACCACTCATATTGTAACCGGAATAGTAAGTGGCTCGCCTTTCAGGACCATGGGCTAAAGCAAGCATTTCCTTACTCACTTTTCCGTCCTTGTATAGTTGTTCAATCTACAAGTTAAGAAAAATATATATATTTAATATCCCTTATATGTTCCAACACTAAAATTGCAAACAAAACATATTTTTCTTACTCTTTTTTCAAACCAATTGGCAAATTGATGCCTATGTGTCCCATCCACATCCTGGACTCCAGAGTGGACTAGGGAATTTTTATGTTCTCTGCACACACGAGATAGCAATTAATACACATATTAACAAAGACGTTAATGTATGCTCATATTCTCTCAATGAATGTGAAAATTTCTTACTGAATAAAAGACTCTGAATCATCATTATTTGTTAAGACATAATATGTGGCAGCCCTTTGAAGCTCAATACTCATCTCCCTTAATTCGCTTTTCCCAAAAGCTTTACCAGATGCTGAAAATATGGATAATTCTGATGCATCAGATGATGGTTGGCCTCCATCGTAGTTTCTCTCTGTACGACTAAATCTAGTTTCAACACCGCTTAGATAGCGAGAGCAGAATGTCATGCATTCATCTGCCAAGTAGCCTTCCGCAATAGATCCTTCTGGGTGAGCCTTATTATGAACATAACTCTTTAGCTTGTGCAAATAGTTATACAAGTATTAAACATCAGAACTTTTTTTTGTAAAATATAAATCAAAGACATTCCAAACAGAAATAACTTATAAACTATGCATTACCTCTCCACAGGATACATCCACCTAAACTGTACTGGGCCAGCGACTTTTGCTTCCCAAGCTAAGTGGCAAGGTAGGTGAACCATTATGTCGAAAAAGGCAAGAGGGAATATTTTCTCCAACTTGCAAAGAGTTATGACAATCTGATTTTCAAGCAATTCTAAATCTTCTGTTCTCAATACTTTGGCGCATAATTCTCTAAAAAAGTAACTAAACTCTATTAAAGCATCACATTCATCTCTAGGTAATAACTCTCGCACCACAAGTGGGATTAATCTCTCTAAAAACACATGACAATCATGAGTTTTTGTGCCTAAAATACTACATTCTGTGGCATTGACACACCGAGACATATTTGCCGAGTATCCATCTGGAACTTTTAAGTTCATCAACCATTGAAATACTGCTTTCTTATCATCATTTGATAGTTCATAATCAGCTTTAGGCCAAATAATCTTATCACCCTCTTCTATAGGATGAAGTTTCGATCTTATACCCATTTCTTGGAGATCAAGGCGAGCATTTAACGAATCTTTTGTCTTACCATCAATGTTCATCACCGTGCCAATCACATTTTCAAATACATTCTTCTCAATGTGCATAACATCCAAATTATGCCGCAACAAAAGAGTTTTCCAATAAGGCAATTTGAAAAAGATACTATGTTTCTTCCAATTGTGAGTCTTTCCAAACCCAGCTATTGTTTGCTTTGTTCCATGCTTACCATGGGTTATTTCTCTCAATTCACTAAGTTCATTTATCATATCAATGCCTGATGGCCTAGTTGGAGCAACCCTATTCTCTTTTGTATTATCAAATTGCATCCTCTGATTACGCCATTGGTGATCTAATCGTAAGAAACGTCGATGACCCATATAACATTGCTTGGAGCCATGACGTAAACTAAGATGTGAAGTATTTGAGCCACAACATGGGCAAGCCAATTTTCCTTGTGTACTCCAACCTGACATATAAGCATATGCAGGGAAGTCGTTGATAGTCCACATGATTGCAGCTCGCATTTGAAAATTCTGCTTCTTAGATCTATCATATGTTTCAATGCCAATTTCCCATAAGTCTTCCAACTCATTTATCAATGGCCTCATGTATACATCAATATCTTGACCGGGGCTCTTTTTTCCTGGTATAAGTAAAGACATGAAGACATAAGGCTCTTTCATTAACATCCATGGAGGAAGGTTGTATGGGAATAGAAGGATTGGCCATAAGCTATACTTCACACTCATATTGCCAAATGGGTTGAATCCATCAGTTGCCAAACCAAGTCGTACATTGCGCGACTCATTACCAAAAGACTCATGTATTATATCAAGAGATTTCCAAGCTTCAGAATCTGCTGGGTGCCTTAACATGCCATCTTTCACACATTCCTCATGATGCCATCTCATATCTGCAGCTGTCTTAGAAGACATATATAATCTTTGAAGCCTTGGCGTTAGTGGAAAGTAACGCAAAATCTTCCAAGGAACCTTTTTACCTTTCTCTTTCCCACCCCGTCCTTGTGACTTCCATCTTGAAAGCTTACATGTAGGACATTGAGATAAATTTGCATTCTCCTTATAATATATTACACAATCGTTCTTACACGCGTCAATCTTCTCATAATGAAGGCCTAGATCTTTAACAATTTTCTTTGCACCATAGTTGGTTGTAGGCAACCTTTTACAGAAAGGAAATGCTTTTTCAACACTTCCAACAACATGTTAAAGGATTTGTTGCTCCAATTATTGTTGCACTTGATATGCATCAAGGTAACAACAAATGACAAGTTAGAGTAAGTCTCACAACCCAGGTACAATGGCTCTTCCGCCTCTTCTAACAATTTGTAAAACTTTCCTTCATCTTCATTTGGGTCTTGCTGAAAAACTTCTTCTATTAAACCATGCATGTAATCAATTGGCTCTAGATTCTCCACTTCATTTCCATTACTACTACTGTCACTTTCATCACTATCATTATCCTCATCCTCCCCATGCAAATACCATCGAGCATAATCAGGCTTAATACCCTTAAACAAAAGATGTTGGTGTACTTCATCACGAACCCGTCTATCCCTATTACTACATTTAATACAAGGACAATAAATTTTCATGTCATCATACTTGAGATGCTTGTATGCATAATCAATAAAATTGGCAACTCCAGTAAAATACTCTTGTGTTGACCTCCCTAATCGCATCCATGATTTATCAAGTGGCATATTATCTACATTTGATTGAGACAAGATAGAAACAAATTATAGTAAAAGACAAACAACAATTGGCATATTACATTGGTTGGGTAATATGGTTATTATTACTATGAAATGGCAGAGAATAGTTGCCAATACACTTAGTAAAATAGTGAAAGCAAAACAAATAGAATTAGAGAATATAAAAAGAATGATAGAGGAATTTATTTACTTTAGTGTGTATTTTTTTAAAACCAAAAGCTTAAGACCTTTTAGTGTGTTTTGCAATTAAGAATTTATTAACTTTATCAAAACAAATCTCAGAAACTCAAACCCACATAGCCTATTAGCCAAACCCACAGAGCATATTATCAAACAAATCTCAGAAAGTAATCAATTGAATATCAAAACTCATATGATATATCTTAACACCTAGTAATTTTCACACAACTACTCAAACAAAGAGAGAATTGATAGACAAACCTGAATTCAAATGATTGTAAATAAGAAGTAGATGGCTCTGTAACTGTAAAAAGAGAAAAACATAACATAAGAAATTGTGAAGAAAAAGAAAAAGATCAACATATAAGAAGAAGAATACCTAGGGTGAGCGTGAAGACTCTGCTCTCAGTTTTTTTTCGTGGGCATATGAATAGTCTGGCTGCTTTTTCAGAGTGCTGCTTTTTAATTGACATAGAGCAGGAGTTTAATTGTACATTAATTATATGCATTACTTAAATAAAAAAGTATACTTCAATCGAATGTGTAGGGCTCTAATGCCAGGGGATGATGAAAGCATATGATGAGTGCTTAGACAACATATATATTCCTTCATCATGTGTAGGGCTCTAATGCCAGGCGTTGTTAATAATAATCTATTTAATTAAATAATACGCTAATGACGACCCACCCATTTTTCTTAATTTTATAATTTTGAGTGCTTAGACGACATATATATTCCTTCATCATGGAGCCTCTTTTGCCCTTGTGTTCTCATCGTCTAGAGTGTTCTGAAGGAGGGGTCTAATTACATGATTAGATTTACCACGTTACCCTTTATTGGTATAATAAGTTCCCCAAATGTAGTTTTATAATAAGATGCATGCATGGTATGTGAAAATGAATTATTCACCTCAACATATTGGTATCCCATGTAGTCAAATGTAACATTAAAAAATGCATTCGAATTCTTGTTACTCATCTTGTGTGTGTACATAGATATAGAATTCTCCTTATATATGTATTGATGTATAGGGAAAGGGACACAGAGAGAGTCACAATTTCTGTTTAATGTTTTCTGATTAAGATCTTCCTTATATAAAACGTGCAGGTGAAGTAGGTGCTCTTGGTTGGTGGGACTTGATTTATTTTAGTTCCAGCATCTGATTTTGACTTTGGTCTGATATATATTTATATATGGCTGTTACTGAATGCATTTTTTTCTTTTTCTTTTTTTAAATTTAGGAAAGGTAATGGAGAGCTTGGAAAGCGCATTGAACAGAGGAGCTTCAAAATCTTTGTAAGAAATTTTTACGTTTTTTTGACCCAACTACACTAGCTGACCATCATTATAAAATGAGCACTGTAGCCTTCCATATGTTCTATTGTCATCCAAAAAAAAATATTGTCTTTTTTTTTGGCAAAATGTTGGAAGATGATTGCTACATCTAAAAACGTATATAAACAAAACACTTATGAAATGAGCACTAATCATCCATATGTTGTTGCCCACTTGGTGAGACTTTTCATGCTTGATGATTACATGCACACCAATCATTCATTCGGCCCAAAGTATATATTTATGAAAAAAAAACCTAAATTAAAATTGTAAGAGATGTTATAAAAGTAAGGAGAATTGAGAAGAGAATTGAGAAGAGAATATGGAGAAGATAAGTAGTGGGGGATATTCCATCTCCTATATCTTAAGTTCTAAATATCTGTAAGTGGATGGTGTTCACTTTGTAACACGCTCACAAAACTAAAAAAAATTCCAATCTGTTTATGCTTCCTGCAATCCTTTATTGTTAAGAATTCATGAGGTAGTTGACAAATTAACGTACTATTTGTTTGCCAATTCATTCATGACAAGGTGCATTGTGGAAGGTGGGTATCCAAGGCTGTTTGTTCAAACTTACAAACATTCAGAACCTCAAATATTGAAGCAATAGCCAACGGGTGTTTTTCCATAAAGGAATAGACATAGTTAATGATTTCTGAAATGTAATTATGATGGAAATGCTAATAAAGTATTGATGGACTCTCCATTTATTCCCTTCTCTCTCTCTCTCTCGCTTTTTTTTATGTGATGGCCTCCAGTCAGTGATTGTGCTACATATCCATGTTGCTTGTACTAGACCAGCTCAGAAAAGGAAGCATTTTTTTTTTCTCTCGTAATGCAAATCAAGTGTTTGAGAATAAGAAGCGTTAGGTTTTGTTGGGTAGGTGTAGTTATAGGGACAGTGAGTAGGAGTTGGCAGTGAAGTGAACAAGAGAAACAGTGAGTTATTTGACTTGGTTTTTACTTTTTTTTTATTTACCGCTGCTGGGTTGTTGAGATAATAAAAAAATAAAAAAATTTAAGATTAAAAATATAGTGAATATAGTTAAAGAATCCGTGTGTCATGTCCATGTTACCATGTATGTCAATTTTATTATTATTTGGAAGTTCAAGCATGTTACATTGTTCAGTTTTTCTGGTCAGAAAATTATTAGTTTGCTGCTAGGATATATAATATATGTATGGTGAACATGCCTGGTAACAATGGGGTGGTTGGATGGTTCGAGCAGTTAGGGTTTTATTTGTGTATTCTTCACCAATAACATGTCCTTGATTAATTTCGTTTGCAATGTTCACAAAAGCATGTGTTACATGTCTTTGAGGGTTTAGGATTTAGGATTTAGGGTTTAGGGTTTAGGGTTTAAGTTTTAGAGTTTATGGTTTAGGGTTTAGAGTTTAGGGTTTAGGGCTTAGGGTTTATATTATTGAAGGCCACACTTTCCACGTGCACTGTCTTCCACTTTTTCTTTCCTTTAACTTCTCTTTGCCTTATCAAACACTAGTGCTCTCTTTTTATGTTTCCTGCAATCCTTTATTGTTAAGAATTCATGAGGCAGTACAAATTAACGTACTATTTGTTTGCCAATTCATTCATGACAAGGCGCATTGTGGAAGGTGGGTATCCAAGGCTGTTTGTTCAAACTTACAAACATTCAGAACCTCAAATATTGAAGCAATAACCAACGGGTGTTTTTCCATAAAGGAATAGACATAGCTAATGATTTCTGAAATGTAATTGTGATGGAAATGCTAATAAAGTATTGATGGAAGCCATAGAGCGGGAGTTTTATTATCATGTCTATTTGTCTCTCAAAACTTTTTGTGAAAGCCATTCATTATTCTAATATGTTTTTTTTTTGTGCCAATCGATAGTTTTGTTTATCATTTAACTAGAAAAGTGGCTTACATCATTATCAAAGGTCTTGAAAAGCCAAGACGGAGGGAATTCCTCCCACTCCCAAGCACTCCCCTGCTTTATCCCAAAGTTAGCCACTAAATAGGCAGCCATGTTACACGCATAAGGACAAAACGAAAACTCTACAGATTGAGTTTGTTTTATCAACCATCTGTTATCATGCACTATGCCCTGAAGCCTCGCATCATTACAGACATCCAGTTGTAAGCTGTTAATCAGCTGCTTGGAATCGGATTCAACCATTATGGCCTTGAATCCCCTCTGTACTCCAGCCATTAGGCCTGCCCGCACCGCCTCTGCTTCCGCCACTAAAGCCGAGTAACATCTGGACCTCTCTTCTCCTCTTGCAGCAACGTAGCCTCCATACTGGTCCCTGAGGACCCAACCAAAGCTCCCCACCGACTGATCAGCTAGCCAAGCACCATCACAATTAATTGTGACAAAATTCACAGGAGGCTTGGACCATCGTTGCGTCGGGCACTCATTAACCAGTTTCGCATGCTGCTGTGGGGTATCCAACGCCGTAACATATTCTCTGTGTTGCTCCCCCATCAGCTGCACTGCGATGACAGCTGAAGCAAAATCCAGGGTTACGGATCCCGTATATGGGATTATGTCTTATATTTTATATCTCCAACAACAGGTTAATTAATTAATACCCTTTGACCTTGAACTTGTGGGTGCTGAACCTATATATGGGATTATGTCCTATATATATATATATGCTTTTTCCTTGAACTTTGCAGGTGCGGCTGAACCTACAAGGACAGTTGGATGAAGCACATGTGCAACTAGCTTGCACAGTTGCTCAGCAAGCTTCAATGGCAAATCCTATTGAGCAAACTGCAACGGGAATCTCAATGTTATTGTCGGCTAAAGAGGATGAAAAGTCTCACCAAATGGGCACATCAAGCATGAAAAGACAAGGCTAAAGAGGATGAAAAGTCTCACCAAGTGGGCACATCAAGCATGAAAAGTTAGATAGACGCGGTTTTGTTCTTTTGAGGCAATTCCATTTTAAATGAAAAGTCTCTACCGCCACCTCTCGTCTCTCTCTCTCTCTCTCCAAGTCCTCTCTGCCCTTTATTTTTTAATGATAAATTCTTTGTGTTGGCAGATTGAAATTAAGACAAGTGAGATAGGTATATATCTAGAACAATATTCCTAAATCTTAGGGATTCGATGAGGAGAGAAAAATGTATCAGCCAAGCATGTTCGAGAATCACCACCATATCCTAGATCATATGACGACCAGCAGCACCCACAAAACCTCGGAAGTACTGAAGTACTAGGAAAGAGCAGATTGTTGGACAATGATTTCGAGACCAAATCCGGCACCGAAACGACTATGGATGCTCCATGCCCCAACACCGGTCCATGCCCCAAACGAAAATGTTACCATCGCCACACCCAGCGCCAAATCCAAGAGATGGAAGCATAAGCGTTTCGTTGTGTTGCTTTTTTAATCGTTGTGTTGCTTTTTAAATCTTGCTTTTAGGGTTTTTGAGATCATCAACTTCATCGTGAACACAATTTTTGTTGATCAAAATTATCATAATCTTCAAGGAGTGTCCTCACCCAGACGCCAAGCAAAAGAAGGAGCTGAGCCGTGAACTAGGGTTAGAGCCTTTGCAAGTCAAATTTTGGTTCCAAAACAAGCGCACCCAAATGAAGGTAGAAAATTACAGGCACACTTGTACGTATGTAGGAAAAAAAAAACTATTCAATACGCGTTTCCTTAAAGTCATTTAGTTCCAAACTTTTGTGTATAAGGTTTGACATTAACTATAATATTTATTCTTAGGCTCAACATGAACGTCATGAGAATTCAATTTTGGAATTAGAGAATGACAAGCTTCGCGTCGAGAACAACAGGTACAAGGAAGCCCTCAGCAATGCCACATGCCCCAACTGTGGAGGACCAGCTTCAGTGCCCACCGATGCAGATAAGCCGATGATTGTCGAGCTTGTCGTGGCAGCCATGGAATAACTCATTAGAATGGCTCAGGCTGGAGAGCCTTTATGGGTTCCTAGTGACCATAACTCATCGCATAATCATGAAATTTTGAATGAAGATGAATACTTGAGGACGTTTCCTAGGGGAATTGGCCCCACACCATTGGGTTTGACGTCTGAAGCTTCAAGAGAATTAGCGCTGGTCATCATGAATCATGTTAACCTTGTTGAGATTCTCATGGATGTGGTAATTAACATATACAATTGAACATTAACTGAACTTTTAATTTAATTGGAATTTGACTATATATCTCTAAAATTTTCATGATCCATGATGCGCTTTAGAAACAATGGTCTACTGTCTTTTGTGGTATTATTTCAAGAGCAATGACCCTCAATATCCTATCAACTGGAGTAGCTGGGAACTACAATGGAGCCTTACAAGTGGTTAGTGCACACAAATTAATTTGAATTTGCAATGACTCAAACAATTAACTTGTAAAACATCCTCAAAGGAAAAGTCATATATATTGTGTATGCTAAAAGGCTACATTTTCTTTCTATAATGTATAGATGATAGCTGAGTTCCAAGTGCCCTCGCCACTGGTTCCGACCCGTGAGAATTACTTTGTAAGATACTGCAAGCAGCATGTTGATGGAACTTGGGCAGTGGTTGATGTTTCCTTGCACAACCTACGCCCAAGTCCAATTTCAAGGAGTCGAAGAAGGCCATCCGGTTGCGTAATCCAAGAATTGCCAAATGGTTACTCCAAGGTGCACAATGTTTCCTGCTCTTCTGATTAAGTTATATTGTTCATGTGTTTTTTTTTCTCTCATGGTTTTCTTTGTACGATTGTGTAGGTTATATGGGCGGAACATGTTGAAGTGGATGACACACTACTACAAAAATCGAAATAGACGTCGGTAAAATGACGACGGACAAAATAAATACCGTCGTTAAATTTTAAACGACGACGGTAATATAAAAACCGACGTGGATCAGAAACTAAAACACCTAAAAATTGGAAATTCATTTGGGCATTTTTAAAACACGACGCATAAAACTTTAAAAGCGTCGTCTTATTAAACATGCCATTCCGATCAGAAAAAGACAGCAAATAAACAACGACGGTATGTGTAAATATACCGACGTAGTAATTATAGACGACGTTTTACATATAATACCGCCGTTTTGAACATCCAATGAACACGACGGTAATTGTATTATTAGAGACGTATCAAGTACTATTTAATACGACCGTAATTTTATAATTACCGACATGTAAAGGTAATTAACCACGCCTGTTTTTTATTATTTTACGCCGTATTATACATTGTATTACGACAGTACTTATAAATAAAAGGTGGTGGTAAGCAGTTACCACGTCGTCATAATATAATATAACGTCGTGGTTTGTCGATAATACGGCGCTTCTATAAATTATATCGTCGTTGTAAATCATTTTAACGTCGTTTATATTAATTATACCGTCGTTGTTATTTAAAACAAGCGCGACAACAAAAGTTGAAATAAACGTCAGTATAACGACGACGGAAATCATAAATACCGTCATTGGTTTCAAATTCGAAACTTTCGAACTGAAATGTCTCGCTTTATCTGCGAATTGGAGACTGAAACGGCGGCTTTTAGGTTTCCAAGTCGAAATAAAGGCCCTTTTCGGTTTCCAAGTCTTAATTAAGTCACTTTTAGTTTTCCAATTCTAAATATTTCCTTTAAATTGTAGTTTTTATTCCAAACGTTCAGTCTGAATTCTTTTTGACAATATTTCAGTCATGCAAGATGTCTCTCTTTGGAACTCAGTTGTGTTTTTGCACCAAACCAATTTAAGAACTTCGGTTTGGTACAAAACAACAACTGAGTTTCCCAGAAAGATTAAAAATTTTGTTTATTGTTTAACACAAATTTGTATTTCTCTGTTGTTTTTGTATTTAAGATGTCGGTTTTGTAACTAACTGACGTAGTATAGGTTTATAACGCCCTATTATTTAAAAACCATCGTGTATATTTTAATTTATACACGGTTTAATTTTACTTTCCGTCGTTTATATCCAAGTTAGAGGAAATCCAAATAAGTTTATAAATGTATCTCTAACTAAAACTTGCTTCTTTTTTTTAATCTTGGTTTTGCGTGCAAGAAGGCAACGCTAGCTCATACCCACACAAGAACAAATTGAAGAAATTCGGATCGAATTATAGTTTAATGAAACAAATTATTTTGTATGTATAGGAATGAAGATTGGTAAATATTTTGTATGGATATATAGGAATGAAGATTGGTAAATATTTTGTATGTAATTATTATTGATCTTCAAGTTTTATGAACAAATTATTCTTGAGTATATTTATTGTTCACAAAGCATTATATATGGTTGTTTTTTTAGCAAGAAAAAAATCGTTGCAGAGAACCATTGGAAGCAAGAAAAAAATATAAAAATGTAAAATTACTAAATCTTTGGATATATAAACGACGCTTCTTTCAAATAAACCGTCGTCTTTACATTAATAGACGACAATTCTATCACAAAACCGACTTCTTTACCTATAATAGACGACATTTCTTTCATAAAAATTGTCGTCTTTATATATAATAGACGACATGTTTTCATAAAAACTGACGTTTTTAAATATAATAGACGCATTGTTATTAACATACGTATCAAGTGCTATTTAATACGACCGTAATTTTATAATTACCGACATGTAAAGGTAATTAACCACGTCTGTTTTTATTATTTTACGCCGTATTAGATGTTAGACTACGACAGTTCTTATAAATAAAAGGTGGTGGTAAATCATTACTACGGCGTTATAATATAATATAACGACGTGGTTGTTCAGATAATACGACACTTCTATTAATTATATCGCCGTTGTAAATCATTTTCACGTCGTTTATATTAATTATACCGTCGTTGTTGTTTAAAACAAGCGCGACAACAAAAGACCGAATAAACGCGTCGATAACGACGACGGTAAACCTAAATACCGTCGTTGTAAGTTTCAATTTGAAACTTTCGAAATGAATCGGCACGCTTTATCCGCCAAATTGGGAACCGAAACGGCGGCTTTTAGGTTTCCAAGTCGAGATAAAGGCCCTTTTCGGTTTCCAAGTCTTAATAAAGTCACTTTTAGTTTTCCAATTCTAAATAATTCGTTTAAATTGCTGTTTTTATTCCAAACGTTACGTATATCTCAATTCTCACCTCTCATGCAAGAATGTCTTTCTTGCGAACTCAGTTTTGTTGTACACCCAACCCATCTAAGAACTTCGGTTGGGTGTAAAACAAGAACTGAGTTCTCAAGTAGGATTGTATATTTAGTTTCTTGTTAGCACAAATTTCTATTTCTCTGAAGTTTTTTTTATTTAAGATGTCGGTTTTGTAAATAACTGACGTAGTATATGTTTATAACGTCCGTATTATTTAAAAACCGTCGTGTATATTTTAATTTATACGTCGTTTTTATTTTACTTTCCGTCGTCTTTAAAAACGCGGTCTTTTGAAAAATTTGACCGCGAAATGTAATTTTTTCAATTTTCCCTAAACCCTATATATATAACATTTCGCTATCTTTCTTCAACTCATATTCGACCTTAAGTTTTCTTTCTCCATCGAGTTGCTCCAAGTCGAGGTACATTTCATTCCGGCTGCTCATATTCTAATCTTTCATTCCGGTTTTCAGTTTCTCAAATTATTTGAAGTTTATTTGCTCCAAGTCAGAGGAAATCCAAATAAGTTATGCTCCCCACTTCTGGCTTTTGTTTCTTGTTTCTTTTTTTTAATCCTGTTTTGCAGTGCAAGAAGGCAACGGTAACTCATATACACAAGAACAAATTGATGAAATTCGGATCGTTGTAGAGATATATAGTTTAATATTATGGATATGATATTTTGTATAGATATATAGGAATGAAGATTGATATTTTATAATTATTATTGAATATTCAAGTTTTATGAAACAAATTATTCTTCTAGATTCATAGGAAGATGGATTATGCTTTTATGAAACAAAGCATTATGGTTGTTTTTTTAGCTAAAATCGTTGTAGAGAACAATTGGACGCAAGGAAAAAAAAGGTAAAATGTAAAAATAAAACATCTTTGGATATAATAAACCTCAGTTCTTTCAAAAAAACCATCGTCTTTACATCAATAGACGACTATTCTATCACAAAACCGTCTTCTTTACATATAATAGACGACATTTTTTTCATAACAACCGTCGTATTTACATATAATAGACGACTGTTATTTCATAATAGACGACATATTTCACAATAATAGACGACTGTTATTTCATAATAGACGACATATTTCACAATAATAGACGACTGTTATTTCATAACAACCGTCGTATTTACATATAATAGGCATTGTTATTTCATAATAGACGACAGTTCTTACAAACCGTCGTCTTTACTTATAATACACGTCATTTTTTTATAAAAACACGTCGTCTTTAAATTAATAGACGTCGGTTTTTAGTAAAAGCGTCGTTTTTATATATAATATAGACGACGGTATTTTACCGTCGTGGTTTTATGCGTAAAAGATGTCGGTCGATTCCTCGACGGTTGAGAAAGTAAATTTACGACGGTAAATTACCGTCGTCTAGTGCGATTTTTGTAGTAGTGACAGGTCTGTTCACAACATATACATGCCTCTAGTTAACTCTGGTCTTGCCTTTGGGGCAAAGCGTTGGGTGGCTACACTTGAGAGGCAATGCGAACGCCTTGCGAGTTCAATGGCCAGTAACAATATTCCTGCTGGAGATCTCTGTGGTACACATACATTAATCTGAATTTACTTCCCTTTGTTAACTAATGGTATATATTTTCCTTTATATCAACTTCATGGGTTTCCAATTCTTATATTACTATATATATACAGTGAAAACTAGTCCAGAAGGGAGGAAAAGTATCTCAAGTCGGCACAAAGAATGGTGATGAGCTTACGCCGTTGTGGGTGCTTCTACGCCAGGCATGGACAACATTATCAGCAACAGGTTCAGATGATGTGAGGGTCATGACCAGAAAAAGTATGGATGATCCTGGCGGGTCTCCCGGGATTGTGCTTAGTGCCGCAACTTCCTTCTCGGATTACAGTCCCTCCCAAGAGAGTTTTCGATTTCCTGCGAGATGAGAACTCTCGTGATCGTGGTATAGATATTAATTAAACATGAATATACATCTCAAATATTAGGGCATTTTCGATTAAACATACATATTCATTTGATTTGTGGCATACAATTTTCAGTGGGATATACTTTCAAACGGTGGCCTAGTGCAAGAGATGGCACATATAGCTAATGATCGTGATCCAGGCAACTGTGTCTCCCTACCGAGGATTAGTGTAAGTCTCCTAGAACATATATGCATCGTGGATTGTGAATCTAAACTATTGGTCAAGTTAATTATTGAATGATTGTGAGGTTCAAATTTATAGTCCGACAAACATATTTACAATCGACATCATAAACATACGTGTGATAGTATAAATATCATCATAAATATATAAATATATCCTCATAACCTTAGTATTTAATTAAAAACTATAGTGACCAAGCTAATTAATTTCATGTTGCAGTAGTTCAAATTCAAGCCAAAGCAATATCTGATACTTCAGAGAGTCGCACGCATTCAACAGGGTCATACGTGATTTACGCTCCAGTTGATATTGTGGCCATGAATGTTGTGTTGAATGGTGGAGATCCTGATTATGTTGCACTTCTCCCATCTGGTTTTGCCATCCTACCAGACGGGCCTACTGGGTCCGCAGGAGGAGGAGGAATTCTTGATGTTGGATATGGTGGGTCCCTACTCACCGTAGCATTTCAGATCTTATTGGTTGATTCAGTTCCTACTGCCAAACTCTCTCTGGAATCTGTGGCCACTGTTAACAATCTAATTAAGTGCACGGTTGAGCGGATTAGGGCTGCGGTCACATGTGAACAGAACGCATGACAGGATTTTTAGCATGGTACTTTCTTGTATTTGGAACCATGATAGGATTTTTAGTACCTGCGCAAACAGGGTTAAAACTCCTGTAAAACTTGCAAGAATGACAAGGTTATTGTAGTATAAATGGATCTCGTAAGGTCGTTCTCCACAAGGATTATTAAATCCTCCTAAACTTCAGTCTTCCAATCCAACCAGGAAACTAAATAACTAAAAATAAAATAGGAAACATAACCCTAAATTAAATAGTAAAATTCGCCAAAAATCTGAACAGCCATGTTTTGGACCCCTAAACTGCTCCAAAACCGGCCCAATATAGCTGGAATTAAGGTTTGGAATATTCTGAACACTTCTCCAGAAGGCCACGAATCCATCAGAAGTCATCTTGGGCTCCAAAAACGCCATAAAAGCCCAAAACGTCACTTTCCAGCACTGCACACTGCTCCTTTATTTTATCACCAGAAAATAACCGCTGGGTAGAAAAGTCTGAAATTTTGATACGATCAAGCCAAGTGACTCACGAACGTCCTCCAACTGGAATTACTCCAAAATTCGTCCATTTGATTATGTTTTGCTCCAGAGAAAGTCGAAAGTCCTATATTGAGAATACAATTCAAAGTATCAAAATTCTTCCAAAATATGAACCAAAATGTACCAAGAATGGGGTTAAATATATAATATAAAATATACCCATCAAACCATTTGCGAGACTTTTAATGTCTGTACCATGGCAAGTACGTAGCATAACTCTGCCAATCTTGCTAATATATACACCTATAATTTAAAAATTACTGAATAATAAACAATTAATTTTGTAAAAAAGAAAAGAATGGGTAAAAATGGAAACTCAATTTGCTAGCTTGCTGCATCTATGACTTATTTTTCTATAGCATCTACTTGGAATATTAATACAAAGATGTTACAACTTGGACTAAGAGGTAGCAGCTAGACCTCAGTACAAGGCTAGAACCAACTTTTTATTACTGAATAATAAAAAATTAATTTAAATAATATTTCATTAATCATTTCTTGTGGACCATTAAACAGCTCGCAGCGAAATTATCGGGATTTCTGAAAAAGTGTCGACGCGCAGAGGCCCCTCGCACATCCCCAAGCCAGAATTATGGCGTCTTGGAAATTCGAGCCAGCTTTTCTGAACGCGTTCGTTCAGAAAGGCCAAATCGCAATTAAGTGAGGTGGGGGACTGGTGCAATGACTGATGGACATACGCCAACTGGTGTAATGACTGATGGACGTACGCCGTAGGGGGCGCGCGAAAATCTGAAACGCAATGGCTAGGGTTCAGCAAAAAGGACGTCTATAAAAGGGAAATAGGGGAAAAACACAAAATCAGAAACACACAAGAGAGAAAAGAAAGAAGAAAAGAGAGAAGAGAAACAGAAGAACAAAGAGAAAACATAAATCAAATGGAGTCTTCTTTCCCATTTTCGCTGGATCTCAACCTAGCTCCACCGACTCAGACATGGGGTCAAGGAACGGCATCAGTGTGGATGCCCTACTTTTCTTCCTCACGAGGACCCGTGACAGTAAACGACTCAATACTCCTAGACAACGATGTCTCCATTGCGGTTGCAAGTAATTTAATGACTCCAAGAGATGTACGTGTGCTGGGGACAAAGGATGACAACCGAGTCGTGAGCGATGTCATGGCACTGAGTGTGCAAAGTGCTGCATATGTCGCAAGTGTGCGTCACCGCCTAATTGTGAAATCCCGTGAGGTGGAGGTACTAAGGGCTCATTTGGTGGCAGACCGGGCTTTGGTTGAGGATTGTCAGGGCGTTATAAAGAGCTTGAAAAGGGAGAGGTTAAGGACGGAGGAGGCAAATCGACGTCAGCTGGAAGTATTGCAGGAAGAGAATAAACAACTATCAAAGATGGCAGCTTTTTACTCTCAAGACATGTGAAAGCAGGTGGAGGCCCTAGAGCAACCGGGTAAACGCAAGCAACTAGATCTCGATACAAGTCGTGCTCAAGCTAAGAGTGTGATCTTTGGGAGCTCAAGTGATGAGCCCTAAGATGCTGTGCGTGAGAACCTAGAAGATGACGTCCAGAAGGCCAAACAAAAGGCTCACATGGTGGAGACACAGAGCGCCGTGAAGAAATGATTTATGTATTATTGCAATGGGTGGTGTGTGGGGTTGTGGGTTTTCTTTTGTGTTTCTTTTTTAATCTTATTTTTATGTTTTTTTAATGTTTTTAATGTTTTTTTGTATTTTTGTTAGCTAAAAAATAAAAGCACCACCGGTGGTTGATTGTATTTGTTTGTTTGTGTTCATTCATGTCAAGCTTCCTCTATTTTAAGATGCATCAGTATATGTTTTTACTTGAGTTGCTGCTTAACTATTGTTTTTTACTTGGAATATCACAAAATAAATGTATAAATTCAATACAATTAATCACAAACAAACATCAAATATAAATATAAATCTTAAATATGAAATAGATGATGCATTTGTGGCGACAAACCATAAGAGTAATTAGATGGTCTTATCTAATCATAAGAGTAACTCGGTTTTCATATTATTTATTTTTTAAGATGTTGTATTATTGTTACTATTAATACTAATGGTATAGATTTTAGGAGAAAACATAACATATGATTACTCTATGTGATATTTTTTTATCCACACTAGAAAATTAAGCATCAACTTTTTCGATGACCTTTTCCGATGCAAGTTATATGCCATAGCAAATAATAACTATTTCTGACAGCGGTTAATTACAATCGGAAATGAAAAATTACTTCCTACAACAAAAGCAATTCATCACAAATTGACAACTATTTTCGACAAGCAAAACATGTCGTTGGAAAAATGCAATTATTTCCAACCGCACCTAATTGCCCTCAGAAATATAGACTCATTGCCAAGAGGACATATTTTCCATTGGAAATAAGTGACTATTTCCGAGAGCAAAAACAGCCCCTCAGAAATAACCATTACAATTCCGACGGCCATGCCTTTCGTCGGTAATACAACTGGCGCCAAGGCTTCCCACTAAAAAACAATGTATTTCCGACATCCATGGACACTTTTTCCGAGGGTACATTATTAGTCGGAAATAAAATGCATCCTATTGACATATTTCCGATGGCCAACGTTTTTAGTCGAAAAAATGACCTTTTCCGACCACATTTAGGGGTCATCGGATAAAGTTTGTCGCAAAAGACCATTTTTTTTGTAGTGTGCTCCAACCACTCCACTTGTGGTTAAAAATTAATACGAACTTGAAATTTCCAATTTCTTTGACCAATTGATTTCGGATCGATCTCTAAACTCGGTCAACATCATAATATGGAGGGAGAAGTGATTTTTTGAGTTTTGAGTGAAATCCAATCACTAGAACTATGCAATGCACAACCACTCCATTTACAAGACGAACTTCGCACGAACTTGAAGTGTCCAATTTCTTTGACCAATTGATTTGGACCGAGCCCAAAACTTGGTCAACATCATAATATGGTGGGAGAAGTTATTCGTTGAGTTTTGAGTGAAATCCAATCACTAGAACTATGCAATGCCCAACCAATCCATTTACGGCACGAACTTCGCATTTAACTTGAATTGTCCAATTTCCTTAACCAATCCATTTCGGATCGAGCCCAAAGGTTGGTCAACATCATAATATGGTGGCAGGAGTCATTGGGTGAGTTTTGAGTGAAATCCAATACCTAGAACTATGCAATGCACAACCACTCCATTTACGGCACGAACTTCGTACGAACTTGAATTGTCCAATTTCTTTGACCAATTCATTTCTGATCAAGCCCAAAACATGGTCAACATCATAATATGGTGGGAGGAGTCATTTCGCGTGTTTTGATTGAAATCCAATCACTAGAACGATGCCATGCACCAACCACTCCACCTACGGTTTTAAATTAATACGAACTTGAAGTGTCCAATTTCTTTGACCAATTGATTTCTAATCGAGCCCAAAACTTGGTCAACATCATAATATGGTGATAAAAGTCATTTGGTGAGTTTTCAGTGAAATCCAATCACTAGAACTTTGCAATGCACCAACCACTCCACATACGGTTCGAAATTAATAAGAACTTGAAGTGTCCAATTTCTTTGACCAATTGATTTCGGATCGAGCCCAAAACTTGGTCAACATCGTAATATGGTGGGAGGAGTCATTTGGCTAGTTTTGAGAGAAATCAAATCACTAGAACTATGCAATGCACCATGCACTCCACTTACGGTTCGAAATTAAAACGAACTTGAAGTGTCCAATTTATTTGACCAATTGATTTCGGATCTAGCCCAAAACTTGGTCAATATCAAAATATGGTGGGAGTAGTTATTTGGTGAGTTTTGAGTGAAATCAATGCAATGCACCAACCACTCCAGTTACGGTACGAAATTAATACGAACTTGAAGTGTCCAATTTCTTTGACCAATTGATTTCGAATCGAGCCCAAAACTTGGTCAACAATAATATGTTGGGAGGAGTCATTTGGTGAGTTTTGAGTGAAATCCAATCATTAGAACTATGCAATGCACCAATCAATCCATTTACGCCACAAACTTCGGACGAACTTGAATTGTCCAAATTCTTTGACCAATCCATTTCGGATCGAGCCCAAAACTTAATATGGTGGGAGGAGTTATTTGTTGAGTTTTGAGTGAAATCCAATCAATAGAACTATGCAATGCCCCAACCACTCCACTTACGGTTCGAAACTAATACGAACTTGAAGTTTCCAATGTCTTTGACCAATTCATTTCGGATCGAGCCCAAAACTTGGTCAACATAATAATATGGTGGGAGGAATCATTTGGTGAGTTTTGAGTGAAATCCAATCACTAGAACTATGCAATGCATAACCACTCCATTTACAGAACTTAACTGCATTTAACTTGAATTGTCCAATTTCTTTGACCAATCCATTTCGCATCGAGCCCAAAACTTAATATGGTGGGAGGAGTCATTTGGTGAGTTTTGAGAGAAATCCAATCACTAGAACTATGCAATGCACCAACCACTCCACTTACGATTTGAAATTCATACGAACTTGAAGTGTCCAATTTCTTTGACCAATTGATTTCGAATCGAGACCAAAACTTGGTCAACAACATAATATGGTGGGAGGAGTCATTTGGTGAGTTTTGAGTGAAATCCAGTCACTAGAACTATGCAATGCACCAACCACTCTATTTACGCCACGAACTTCGTATGAACTTGAACTGCCCAATTTCTTTGACGAATTCTTTTTGGATCGAGCCCAAAACTTGGCCAACATCATAATTTGGTGGGAGGATTCATTTGGTGAGTTTTTATTGAAACCCAATCACTAGAATGATGCAATGCACCAACCACTACACTTACGGTTTGAAATGAATACGGACTTGAAGTGTCTAATTTCTTTGACCAATTGATTTCGAATCAAGCCCAAAACTTGGTCAACATCATAATATGGTGGGAGGAGTGATTTGGTGAGTTTTTATTGAAATCCAATCACTAGAACGATGCAATGCACCAACCACTCCATGTATGGTTCGAAATTAATACGAACTTGAATTGTCCAATTTCTTTGACCAATTGATTTCGGATCTAGCCCAAAACTTGGTCAACATCATAATATGCGGGAGGAGTCATTTGGTGTGTTTTGAGTGAAATCCAATCGCTAGAACTATGCAATTGACAAGACCCGACCCGGATTTCGCCCCGGAACCGGACCCGGACCTTGTAGAAGTTCCGACATGAACCCATGTCGGGCCCACATATTAAAAGAATCCCTCTTCCCGAGACATAAAGATAAAGGGGTCAATACTTCTGCCGAAAATCAGGTAGAGTCTCCCCATAATTACAAACAATCCCAAAAGTTCCAACCTGAACAACAACAGTAGAATATGTATAACCAACTGCCAGCATGCAATAAATACATAACAGGCCTCCGGCCAACAAGTTCAACCCTAATAGGCAATAACAGAGCAACTTGGAGTATTCAAGTTTAAATAGCGGAAATTCAAAGTTAAGATAAGGTACATGAAGTCCTACAATCAAGTCGACGCTCGAGAAGAGAAGCGCTCGGCCGGATAGTATCGAAGCATGACTACGGCTTGGGGGGCACAAAACAGAAAGAGTGTGAGTGGACAAAAACAAGGTTTTAGTAGTTCAAACCAATGTACTAACCCCACCGTTTCAAAACAATGCAAACCATGCATATGAAATCATTTATATAAGTAGTTCTTCAAATCCCAATAATTGAAATATAATAACACAATAATACCAGTACTGTTTCCCATTCTTCCCCACACTCGGACAGCCACGTGCTCACAAGCATGACAAGCAAGGAAGGATCCTCACTAAAGAAAATACGAATACGAAAGTACTAACATATACATATAGGTGTAATAAACCCTCAACACCAAATACAAGTACCAGGGGAAAAACAATCCAATAGGGGATTGTTTAACTGGACACCGGGACAGCATTCTCGATGGTCTCATGCCCAGGATAACTGGACATCGGGACGGCATCGCAATGGCCTCGTGCCCAGGGTCAAGCCGTCCAAAAATGGACTAAGGTACCCGGCCCGTATGGCAGAATCCTCAATACCCATACGTCCGAACTAGTCCTACGCGCTGACTAAGAAGAGTCTACAGCTACACCCCGTTAAGGTATGCACCAGATCGAACCATAAATCAGTAACCATATCAGAATAGTAGGGGGAGGTACAAAACAAAGTGCCAACTGCACTCAAATCAATTGCTACACGATAATCAATGTATACATATTTAACCACATGTACCCGAACCCAAAAATATCACACACCAGGACATATATAAGTCCAACAATCCAATAACATCATATATACCCAAGATAAGGACATCACCGTCCCAAACATACAATCCTATAGTTAAAATAGACATAAGCGTCAAATGACGGCATAACAATCCATAAACCATTAAAATGTCATAATAACTGAAAATGCATAATCAAACCGTATTCAAAACCCAAGTCAAGAAAACGTCAAGTCAAACCCAAAGTAAAACATATGGTCCAAAACATAGTATAGGTACTATCCTTTTAAAATATAAAGTCCAAACCCCGAACGTATTATTCAAAATATACATATATATATATATATATACAAAACATAATTATCCTTTAAAATACAATAACTCAAACTCAAGCATTCGAAATTCCCACGTATAACTGATATCCCTTAAATTCATACTTTAAAACAACATAAATAGTGATTCATTAAAATATAACCGAAAGTTCTATCCCATATACATATATGTCCCAACACTCCACATCAAAGTAGATATACATAATTATATTCAAAGTAGAGACACACACACACACACACACATATATATATATATATATATATTCAAAGTAGATATATATTTATATATATATACATATGATCAATTCCCATTAATCCGACATCTCTCGTTAGCCCCATTAATCCGACATAATCCTTCCAAGTTGATCTATATGTATATATATACATATATATAGTCAAAGTATTAGTATAAAAATAATTCATAAGGTTTAAAATCAAAACCGAATACGTAATCAACCGGACTATACTAATGTCCAAATCTTACCGCCCAAATACTCAATTCAAAGTATAGGTATAACATTCTCAAAAAGATATAAAGTATAAATTCCAAAGGCTTAAAGTATAACCCACGACATTCGTAACGATAAGGTATTAAAAGTCCGAAACTCAACAAAACTATAAAACTCAATTATTAAATATAAACCCAAGGAAAATCCATCAAATTCCCACCGTACCCAAATCCGTACGTAAATTCTACCGGACGCTTGACTCGTCCCAAAATCAATACTTAAATATATTTATATCAGTAAAATATAGCCAACAGGACCCCACAAACAATTCGGCAACCCAAATCATATATAACACTCAAAATCATGCTCAATTCTTTAAAATCATTTATATGCATCGCATTCAATTCTTTAAAATCATGCTCGTTAGAAAACAAAATCCACTCACAGATAGTCCCACGCTGCCTGACCCGGATAGGGTCCCGCCTGATGATCACGAGAAGCTTGAGAACCTAATCAAGAATACGAGGATTAAGATTAACAACCGGACCGAAGCGATAACCTTAAAAGTCAACCTTAACTAATCCCGACTCAAGTGTACCATACGTCGTACGAAGAATTCTAAGGTCAACGACGTTCGTTAGAGGACGAACGGACCTCAGGAGAAGCTCGGTCAACCCTGGTCAAACTTGGTCAAACTAACCCAAATAGGTCAAACCGGGCCCGTGGGTCCCATGACCTCCAAACTTAGATCCAAAAGTTCCTATAGGTTCACTACGACTTAAAGAACACGTCCTGAAAGTTTGGTCTCGATCGGACAGTCGGATTGCTCACGATCGCATGATCGGACGATTACGGTTTAATTCAAACTTGAGGTCGTTGATCCGAAGCATCCGGGACTCCGAATTACGATCCGTCAAATCCTATACGTTCCTAGAAATACGGGGAACAACATACGTGAATTCGGATTGGATCCAACGGTCCGAACACATGGAACCCAAACAATGCATAATAGGCGTACATTGGTTCGAGGTCCAAACGAAGTCCGAATCGGAATCCGAACATACGTACGCGCTCACGACGACACAAGGATTGCAACGGAGTGCTGAACCGCTGCCACACCCCAGCCCACGCGCCGCCACATGGGCCACCGTGGGTTTGGGTGTCTTTAGCGATTCCGGTCACCGGAAAATTGTGGAATTGGGTTACAAAACCTCTAGCAATCGAATCAGTGACTCATGGGGAGTACTGAACCGCTCAATAAGCAAGGGAGCATATTCATGCAATTCAACCATGTTAAGGCATGAATTGAATGAGAGGAATGTGAGCTTAAAGACTGACCAGTGCAAAAGTGTAGCAATGGTGGCTTTGGGTGCAAAATCTTGCAGAAGCTGGATACTGAGTTAGAAACTTGTTTCGGCCTTCACGTCTTTATCCGAACTTGGATTGGGCCAAATGATATGTGGTTGGAAAGATGACATCTTGAACTTCAAGATGAAGGATTCGAAGTCGTTATATAAATAATGGAAGCCCTATTCGTAATCCAATGAAGTTTCTTGTTGCTAGTGACAAAATGGCTCCAAACTGTCTCTGCAGATCTGTTTCACATTCACCAACTACTAACTGCACATGCCATTGGGAGCAGATATCTTGGAAAAGAAGGGAGACTAATTAGCCTTGGGAGTTCAGAGAAAAGGAGCAAAAGTCAAGCCTTGCACTGGAAGACCATGCTGAATAGTTACATAGCATTTATTGGACAGCTGTGTAATTATTGAGGTAGCTGAAAGAGTTGTGCTTCACAAGCCAAAGGGGAGAATGAAATTGAAGACAAAAATACTCTATAAAAGAGGGCATCAGATGAGAGAGGGGGACTCATTCATCCATTACTCATACACACTCATTCACCACAAAGAGATAAGAGATCTAGTTGCAGAGCAAGAAGAGCTTGGAGCAGTCCTGGAAACTACTTTGCTACCACCACCAGCTAGTTCTTCCCTTCTCTAGCCCTATGTATTTCTTATTTTATGTATTCATAGTTATGTTTAGCTAATCCATTCAGTTAGGGCTTAGGATGAAGCCCTAGTCATGAATATTCAATGTTACGGATGATTTCATAGTTAATTGATTTCCTTTCTTTCATTATCAAGTTATTACCCTCCAGTTTATTATGTGCTTGATGTATGTCTTCTTGGTAGCTAACTAGGATTTTATTCATCTAGCAAAGGTTGGGAAGGGGTTTAGATTCACCAATTCTACTCCCCTTCCACAAGCAACACATGAATGGCCTAAGAATCATTCAAGGGTAACATAACCATATGTTGACTAGGACAGATACCATGTTCTAGGACTTATGTGATTATCATATTCTCATGGAGCTTAATGACTCTTGTATGCTTTATTCTAAGTAGATACCATGCTTAGGTTGCATATTAGAGATAACGTGTTGTGTAGATACCATGCACAACTACATGCCTTAGGGGAATCATGCATCCTGACCTAGATACCATAGGCTTGTATGCGATAATCTATTGTTAATGAAGCTTGAGTCAATTTCTATGCATTCATAACTCGAATAGGAAGACTAGTGGTGGATTTCAAGGCTCTAACACCTCTCAACCATTGTTTTACAACTTGTTGATTTCTGTCAGTGTTTTCTTTCCAGCCTTTTCATTTCATTTTCATATTTTCATTTCAACAACAAAACCCCCATTTCGAGTGCGTGTGTGGTGCTAGGATTCTGTCCTAGACCTTGAGTTTGAGCCAAGAGCATTGTTGAAATTCGACCTTGCCCTTAGCTATTTATTTTGTTTCATTGTTTTCTGTTTTTCCCTGCATTCTAAGTAGTTTAACTTGGAACAACGTTACCATTCTTCGTGGGATCGACCTCGTATTTACATAAGCTATACTACAAACGGTTCGTGCACTTGCGAGAATTAAAGTTGCTATTTTTAATAACTCATTTTAGTTGTCAAGAATAGGACCAACAAGTTTTTGGCGCCGTTGCCGGGGAACCGGTAACGATGGTGCTATAGTTAGATTACTTTGAGTGTTTTCTGTTGTTGTTAGTTTATTTCGTTTCTTTTCATTGGTTGTTCTTTTAGCATTCAGTTTTCTATTTAGTTGTTATCTCCATTGAAGGTACTGAATTTAGTTTCTTTGTTTAAGCATGTATGTCCGACTCTGAACGAGAGAAGAGTTCACCTGAGCCACTTTCACCTAGAACCGCTGCTGTGCGTGCTGGTTTGAGGAGGAATCAAAGTTCTTCAAGTACGGAATCGGAGAGTTACGAATCTGAAAGTTCAAGTAAGATGGCAGAGTTTCCAAACAATAATGTTGAAGGTGGTGGTGCGCTTGCTATCGAACCTTGAAAACCATTGCGTGAGTTTTCCATCCCCAAAGTCACTGATCAGCCTTCATGCATCGTCTATCCTCAACTCACAATTGACAGGTTTGAGCTTAGAAGTGGTATGATTCATCTTCTTCCAACTTATTATGGTAATACCACTGAAGATCCTTACATGCATATTAAGCAATTCTTTGAAATATGTGCTACAATCAAAATTCAAGGGCTTGATGATGAGCATATTAAGATGAGGCTATTCCCATTCAGTTTAAAAGATAAAGCTAAGTCTTGGTTATACTCTTTGCCTAATGCCTCAATTCATACTTGGGATGAGCTTTCTAATAAGTTTTTGCAGAAATTTTTTCCGGCTCAAAAGACTAACAAGATTAGAAAGGAAATCCTTGGTTTTACACAAAGAGAAGGAGAAGCCTTTCATGAATGTTGGGAGAGGTACAAGGAGATGACAAATTCCTGCCCACACCACAACATAGAGAGTTGGATACAAATGCAATCTTTCTATGAAGGTTTGCTTGATTCCGAAAGGATGATGGTCGATGCAACAAGTGGAGGAGGACTGATGAACAAAACAGCAGATGAGGCTTTTACTCTCTTTGAATCTTTGAGCGCCAACTCTCAACAGTGGAGCTACAGTAGAGGAAGAGGAGCTCCTAAGAAAGTTGTGGTCTCTGAGGTAAATACTAATAATGAGATTGCTGCAAAACTTGATGTTATGTGTTCTTTGCTTCAACAGGCAGTGACTGGCCCTCTAGGAAACAAAGTGGAAGTTCAAGACCAATCTTTTGCAGAGCATATGCTGGAACAAGCAAATGCCCTTCAAGCAAGGAATCCTCATAATGATCCTTACTCAAACATGTACAATCCGGGGTGGAGAAATCATCCTAATTTCAGGTGGAACAACAATCCAAATGTGCAACAATCTCAAGGACTTCCCCCAGGATTCCAAACACAACCAAGGCAATTCCAACAACCTCCCCAATAAGTGCAAGAGCAAAGGGGTGATCAAATGGGAGAATTGCAAGATATGTTCAAGAAGTTCATGGGGCAACAAATGCAAACCAACCAGAGTCTTCAAAATGCAATGAACAAGCTAGAAGTGCAAGTTGGACAGATTGCATCCTCCTTGAGCAATAGAGCATCAGGAACTTTTCCGAGCCAAATGGAGGTGAATCCAAGGCATCCAGAGCATGCTAAAGCAGTGCACATCTTGAGAAGTGGTAGAAAAGTTGATAACAAAGTTGGAGATGCCAATGAAGAGCAAGAAGAGGGAGAAAACGTAGAGATCATTGAGCCACAAAAAAGGGCAGTCCACAACCTCCAACAAACTGTCCCTCAATCCTTTTGGAAAGAGCACAGGCCCTAAGGTATCTTCAAATGCTAATCAAGTTCCAATTTCAACTAATTCTTTTAGGCCTATTGCACCCTTTCCCAGCAGGTTATCAAAGTCAAAGAAAGATCAAGGATTGGATGAGATCATGGAAACATTCAAGAAGGTGCAAATCAACATCCCATTGCTCAATGCCATTGCTCAGATTCCAAAGTATGCAAAATTTTTGAAGGACCTATGCACTAACAAGAGGAGATTCAAAGAGCATGAGCAAGTTGCATTGAGTGAAGAGGTAAGTGCAGTCTTACAAAGAAAGCTGCCTCCCAAGCTAAAGGATCCAGGTTCGTTTTCTATACCTTGCATAGTTGGTGATTTTAAGTTTCAAAAAGCGTTGCTTGATCTTGGTGCATCTATAAACGTTATGCCATATCATGTTTATGAGAAAGTTAACCTTCGTGTGTTGCAAGCCACATCTGTGAGCATTCAATTGGCAGATAGAACTATTAGGTACCCTAGGGGCTTTCTAGAAGATGTTTTGGTGAAAGTGGAAGAGCTAATTTTGCCAGCAGATTTCTTAGTTTTGGAAATGGAAGAAGCACCAATTCATGACAATCAGTTACCAGTCATTCTAGGTCGGCCATTCATGGCAACTGCCGGTGCTATTATTGATGTGAAGAAGGGTACATTGACCATGAACGTGTTTGATGAGACAATAGCTTTCAAAGTGTTTGAAGCCTCCAAGTTTCCAAGTGATGAGCATGAAGTTTTCCAGTTTGATACAATTGATACTATGGTGAAAGAAGCACTACCAATGAGTTATTTGGAGCCTATTGAAGCATGCATCACACAAAGCATACGGAAAGAAGAAGTGGACAGCTTAGAGGATGTGATCTCTCCATTACTTCTTGAACTTGTTTGCAACATGGATAGCTACATAGAAGTTGGAAAGAGGTATGCCAACCAATTTGAATCGCTACCCCCACCTTCTAATAAGGTTTTACCTTCTATTGTGCAGGCACTGGAGTTGGAATTAAAGCAATTGCTAGAACACCTTAAATATGTTTATTTAGGTGAGAAAGAGACTCTACCTGTCATCATTGCCTCAGACCTTGAACCAAATGATGAGAATAAGCTTTTGAGAGTTCTAAAAGAGTACAAAACCGCAATTGGGTGGAGCATTGCAAATATCAAAGGAATAAGCCCAGCATTGTGCATGCACAGAATATTATTGGAGGACAACGCAATGCCTAAGAGGGATGCCCAAAGACGTCTCAATCCAAACATGAAGGAGGTGGTAAGGAAAGAGGTAATGAAGCTTTTAGATGTTGGTATTATTTACCCTATTTCTGATAGTAAATGGGTGAGCCCAGTGTAAGTTGTCCCCAAGTAGTCAGGTACCACAATGGTGATTGATTATACGAAGCTCAACACAGTAACAAGCAAGGATCACTTTCCTCTTCCATTCATTGATCAGATGCTTGAGAGATTGGCTAGCCATAGCCATTATTGCTTCCTTGATGGATATTCAGGCTACAATCAAATAGCCATAGCCCCGGAGGATCAACAAAAAACGACCTTCACATGTCCCTTTGGAACTTTTGCTTAGGAGGATGCCTTTTGGTCTCTGCAACGCCCCAGCCACTTTTCAAAGGTGCATGATGAGCATCTTCTCAGACATGGTAGAAAGGTTCATTGAGGTATTCATGGATGACTTCTCTGTCTTTGGTGATTCTTTTGACCAATGCTTGCATAATTTATCCAAGGTGTTGGCTAGATGTGAACAGAGTAACCTTGTGCTTAATTGGGAAAAATGTCATTTTATGGTTAACCAAGGCATAGTTCTAGGTCATGTCATCTCTAGTAAAGGAATTGAGGTAGATAAAGCTAAGATTGATTTAATTGCCTCTATGCCCTCACCTACTTCTGTCAAAGAAGTACGTTCTTTCCTTGGCCATGCAGGTTTCTATAGGCGTTTCATTAAGGATTTTTCTAAGATTGCAAGGCCTTTGTGCAATCTCCTTGCTAAGGACATGGATTTTGTGTTTGATCAAGACTGTGAGAATGCTTTCAATGCTTTGAAAAAGATGCTCACAACTGCCCCAGTGATTATGCCACCGGATTGGAGGTTGCCTTTTGAACTGATGTGTGACGCCTCGGATTATGCCATTGGAGCTGTTTTGGGGCAGCGAGTTGATATGAAGCCACATGCCATCTACTATGCTAGTAGAACCCTCAATGATGCCCAACTCAACTATTCCACCACGGAGAAGGAGTTGTTAGCATTCATTTTTGCTTTAGAGAAGTTCATATCATATTTGATTACTAACAAGGTTGTTGTTTACACTGATCATGCAGCATTGAAGTACTTGTTAGCTAAGAAGGATGCCAAGCCACGCCTCATTAGATGGATTCTCTTGTTGCAAGAGTTTGACTTGGAGATAAAAGATAAGAAAGGAAGTGAGAATGTGGTGGCTGATCACTTGAGTAGATTGGTGCACATATCTAATGAAGAGGAGGATTCATTGCCATTATGTGAAGGCTTCCCTGATGAGCAACTCTTCTCTATTGTGCTTTGAATTCTCTTAATCCACTGCCTTGGTTTGCTGATATTGTTAACTATCTGTGCACTAATGAACTCCCCACAGGGTTATCTACGTTCCAACGTGACAAGCTTAGAAAGCAATCACGATACTACTTTTGGGATGATCCATATCTATTCAAGCATTGTCCGGACCAAGTAATTCGAAGGTGTGTGCCATAAGGTGGTTTTAAGAGCATTCTGGAGTTTTGTCACTCCCATGCATGCGGAGGCCATTTTGGAGCGAAGAAGACTGCCAACAAAGTGCTACAATCAGGTTTCTT
Source organism: Prunus padus (assembly GCA_024362665.1). Taxonomy (NCBI): domain Eukaryota; kingdom Viridiplantae; phylum Streptophyta; class Magnoliopsida; order Rosales; family Rosaceae; genus Prunus; species Prunus padus. The sequence continues at coordinate 1,379,878 of JANFAM010000003.1, read as the reverse complement.
TTGGCCTACCCTTTTTAAGGATGCTATGCTTTTTGTGCTTCATGTGATAGATGCCAACGGATGGGTAATTTGCATGCTAGAAATCAGATGCCTCTCACTAATATCTTAATCATTGACATATTTGATGTTTGGGGAATTGATTTTATGGGCCCTTTTCCTACCTCTTATGGATTTGAATATTTATTAGTTGCTGTCGATTATGTTTCCAAATGGGTGGAAGCCATTGCCACTTGAACTAATGATGCTAAGGTTGTGATCAGTTTTCTCAAAGGAAATATTTTTACAAGGTTTGGCACACCTAGAGCAATCATTAGTGATGGTGGCTCCCATTTTGTTAACCAAGCTTTTGCAGCACTCTTGAAGAAATATGGCATCACTCATAAGGTGGCAACACCCTATCATCCTCAAACTAGTGGGTAGGTTGAGATAAGCAATCGGGAGATTAAGCACATACTTGAGAAGACAGTAAACATCACAAGGAAGGATTGGTCCATCCGTTTGGATGATGCATTGTGGGCTTATAGGACTGCTTATAAGACCCCTATAGGCATGTCTCCTTATAGACTTATTTTCGGTAAACCTTGTCATTTACCAGTGGAGCTTGAGCACAGGGCTTATTGGGCTATCAAGACCTTCAATTTTGATATGAAAGCTGCTGGTGAGAAGAGGAGGCTTCAACTCAATGAGCTTGAGGAGTTACGACATGAAGCGTATGAGAACGCTAAGCTGTACAAAGAGAAAACAAAACAATATCATGACAAGAAAATTCTAAGGAAGATGTTTGAGAAAGGGCAGAAGGTTCTCTTATTCAATTCACGCCTTAAGCTCTTCCCAGGTAAGCTTCGTTCTCGGTGGATTGGCCCTTTTGTTATTACTAATGTGTTTGATCATGGCGCAGTGGAGATTCAAAACATTAAGGATGGCAGCACCTTCAAGATGAACGAACATCGGTTGAAACCTTACTTTGATGCCAACTTTGATGCCAATATTGAGTCTCAAGCACGCAAGGAGCCTCCACCACTCTCTTGAAGCTCACCAAAGTTTAGACGTCCGGCTGAAGACATGAAACTTAGTGCTTCTTGGGAGGCAACCCAAGGTGACAAGGAGAAGATAGAACATGCAAGGGGCTTGCTTGCGTCCTAATCGCCTCAAAGGGGAGTTTTTTTGAACTCTAATATTTGGTTATGTCTTTTCCTATCTTTCGTTCCTTTTATTTTTGAGGCATTGCGTGTTTCTTCACTCTAACCATTGAGGACAATGTTTCATTTAAGTTTGGGGGGAAAGGATTTGGTTATGTTGTTTCAAATTGTCAAATTTTTAAATTTTTAAATTTTTGCGTGTGTCTAGTTTCTAAAAACGTAGGATTTTGTGTGTTGTTATCCTTTCAAACACCTATGATAAGACTGGGATTTGACACTAATATGGTTTTCAGAAATTGATAATCATTGTTTAGGTCTTTGTGTGATTCTGAGTTAACTTTGTCTTGCATGCCATCCTTGAACTTATTGAGCACTTTACCGAGTTAGTCCAATTCTTGCTACTTGGAGACGTTATGCAATTCTACTTATTTCATGATCTTGGTTTCGTACTCTAGAACTTATTTGAATATCTCTTGAGACATTTTGTTGCCATACAATGCTTGGGAAGTGATTTAGGCCATGTTTGAACCGTTTGAGCCTTTCTAACCATCCCTCTACACGTTTCATCCCTAGTCAACCCATTTGAGCCTAAGTTAAGCCTTTCTTTGTGTAAACCATTCCTACCATAATGAACCGTAGTTTTCTTATCCTTACCTATTCTATGAGCAATTAAAGCTATCTTCAAAGAAGAGTCATAAAGAATGCAAGGTTTATGGAGCAAAAGTTAATCATTAGTGTCATAACCCAAGTGTTGAAAAGAAATAAATTTGGGGGTATTGGTGACAAATCAAAAGAGGTAATGAAGTGTGACCAATGTAGTCACGGCCCTAGGGTGTTATAAGGAGAATATCATGGTGATCTAGGGTAAAGAGCCACAAAATTAGGCCAAATAAACAGTTATGAAGGTGCTGAAATTATGTTGAAAATATGCTCATGTATGTGTTCCTTGCTTGTTACAAAGTTCAGTAATCTCTCATGCTCTTAATTATGCTTTAGTTGTGCTCAAGATGTTGTTATATCTAAATGTCCCCTCTTTCATTCAAGCACTACCCTAAGCCTCATTACAACCCTTGTGAAGTCCTTTTGATCCTTGGAATTGTATGGTATTACTGTGGAGAGCTGGTATGATAATGAGCTTATGGGGTTTGTGAGTTTTGATTTTGCTCTAAGTGTGTGCGCATGTACTTATTTGAGTGGCAGGTGTTGTTCTGATTCGGTATTCACACACTACACTTAAGGATGTCATTGTGAGCTTTGCTAACTCTTGAATCATGTGTGGAACTTAGATTATGATTGTTGTGTTTCTTTGGAACCATATACTTCGGTGATTCTTTGAGGGTATTGTTTGGAAGGCTAGCTGCTTATCTCCTGTTTTCTAAGTAGTTGTTTTATTTTGTTTTGCTCGAGGACTAGCAAAATCTAAGTTTGGGGGTATCTGATAGGTTCATAATTTCATACATTTACATTCCCTCTTTACTTAGTGTTTTTGTTTAGTTTCTCTTTATTTTGAGTCACTTACCTATCTTTGTATATTTTGTAGGTCAATAAAGCAAGGGAGCATATTCATGCAATTCAAGCATTTTAAGGCATGAATTGAATGAGAGGAATGTGAGCTTAAAGACTGACCAGTGCAAAAGTGTAGCAATGGTGGCTTTGGGTGCAAAATCGTGCAGAAGCAGGATACTGAGTCAGAAACTTGTTTCGGCCTTAACGTCTTTATCCGAACTTGGATTGGGCCAAATTATATGTGGTTCGAAAGATGACATCCTGAACTTCAAGATGAATGATTCGAAGTCGTTATATGAATAATGGAAGCCCTATTCGTAATCCAATGAAGCTTCTTGTTGCTAGTGACAAAATGGCTCCAAACTGTCTCTGCAGATCTGTCACCTTCACATTCACCAACTACTAACTGCACATGCCATTGGGAGTAGATATCTTGGAATAGAAGGGAGACTAATTAGCCTTGGGAGTTCAGAGAAAAGGAGCAAAAGTCAAGCCTTGCACTGGAAGACCATGCTGAATAGTTACATAGCATTTATTGGACAGCTGTGCAATTTTTGAGGTAGCTGAAAGAGTTGTGCTTCACAAGCCAAAGGGGAGAACGAAATTGAAGACAAAAATACTCTATAAAAGAGGGCATCAGATGAGAGAGGGGGACTCATTCATCCATTACTCATACACACTCATTCACCACAAAGAGATAAGAGATCTAGTTGCAGAGCAAGAAGAGCTTGGAGTAGTCCTAGAAACTACTTTGCTACCACCACCGGCTGGTTCTTCCCTTCTCTAGCCCTATGTATTTCTTATTTTATGTATTCATAGTTATGTTTAGCTAATCCATTCAGTTAGGGCTTAGGATGAAGCCCTAGTCATGAATATTCAATGTTATGGATGATTTCATAGTTAATTGATTTCCTTTCTTTCATTATCAAGTTATTACCCTCCAGTTTATTATGTGCTTGATGTATGTCTTCATGGGGGAGCTAACTTGGTTTTTATTCATCTAGCAAAGGTTGGGAAGGGGTTTAGATTCACCAATTCTACTCCCCTTCCACAAGCAACACATGAATGGCCTAAGAATCATTCAAGGGTAACATAACCATATGTTGACTAGGACAGATACCATGTTCTAGGACTTATGTTAATGAAGCTTGTATGCGATAATCTATTGTTAATGAAGCTTGAGTCAATTTCTATGCATTCATAACTCGAATAGGAAGACTAGTGGTGGATTTCAAGGCTCTAACACCCCTCAACCATTGTTTTACAACTTGTTGATTTCTGTCAGTGTTTTCTTTCCAGCCTTTTCATTTCATTTTCATATTTTCATTTCAACAACAAAACCCCCCATTTCGAGTGCGTGTGTGGTGCTAGGATTCTGTCCTAGACCTTGAGTTTGAGCCAAGAGCATTGTTGAAATTCGACCTTGCCTTAGCTATGTATTTTGTTTCATTGTTTTCAGTTTTTCCCTGCATTCTAAGTAGTTTAACTTGGAACAACATTACCATTCTTCGTGGGATTGACCTCGTATTTACATAAGCTATACTACAAACGGTTCGTGCACTTGCGAGAATTAAAGTTGCTATTTTTAATAACTCATTTTAGTTGTCAAGAATAGGACCAACATTCGTACGAACTTGAAGTGTCCAATTTATTGGACCAATTGATTTCGGATCGAGCCCGAAACTTGATCAACGCCATAATATGGTGGGACGAGCCATTTGGTGAGTTTTGAGTTAAATCCAATCAATAGAACTGTGCAATGCACCAACCACTCCATTTACAGCACGAACTTCGTACGAACTTGTATTGTCCAATTTCTTTGACCAATTGATTTCGGATCTGGCCCAAAACTTGGTCAACATCATAATATGGTGGGAGGAGTCATTTCGTGAGTTTTGAGTGAAATCCAATCACTAGAACTATGCAACGCACCAACCACACCACTTATGGTTCGAAATTAATACGAAATTGAAGTTTCCAATTTCTTTGACCAATTAATTTTGGATCGAGCCCAAAACTTGGTCAACATAATAATATGGTGGGAGGATTCATTCCGTGAGTTTTGAGAGAAATCCAGTCACTAGAACTATGCAATGCACCAACCACTCCATTTACAGCAAGAATTTCGTACGAACTTGAAGTGTCCAATTTCTTTGACCAATTGATTTCGGATCAAGCCCAAAACTTGGTCAACATCATAATATGGTGGGAGGAGTCATTTGGTGAGTTTTGAGTTAAATCCAATCACTAGAACTATGCAATGGACCAACCACTCCAATTACGTTTCGAAATTAATACTAACTTGAAGTGTGCAATTTCTTCGACCAATTCATTTCTAATCGAGCCCAAAACATGGTTAATAACATAATATGGTGGGAGGAGTCATTTGGAGAGTTTTGAGTGAAATCCAATCACTAGAACTATGCAATGCACCAACCACACCACTTACGGTTCGAAATTAATACAAACTTGAAGTGTCCAATTTCTTTGACCAATTGATTTCGGATCGAGCCCAAAACTTGGTGAACATCATAATATGGTGGGAGGAGTCATTTGGTGAGTTTGCAGTGAAATCCAATCACTAGATCTACGCAATGCACCAACCATTCCATTTACGGCACGAACTTCGTACGAACTTGAAGTGTCCAATTTCTTTGACCAATTGATTTCGGATCGAGCCGAAAACTTGGTGAACAAGACAATATGGTGGGAGGAGTCATTAGTGAGTTTTGAGTGAAATCCAATCACTAGAACTATGTAATGCACCAACCACACCACTTACGGTTCGAAATTAATACGAACCTGAAGTCTCCAATTTCTAAGACGAATTGATTTCTGATCTAGCCCAAAAATTGGTCAATATCATAATATGGTGGGAGGAGTCATTTGGTGAGTTTTGTGTGAAATCTAACCACTAGAACTATGCAATGCACCAACCACTCAACTTACGACACGAACTTCATACAAACTTGTAGTGTCCAATTTCTTTGCCCAATTGATTTCGGATCGAACCCAAAGTTTGGTCAACATCATAATATGGTGGGAGGAGTCATTTGGTGAGTTTTGAGTGAAATCCAATCACTAGAACTATGCAATGCACTAACCACTCAACTTACGACACGAACTTCATACAAACTTGTAGTGTCCAATTTCTTTGCCCAATTGATTTCGGATCGAACCCAAAGTTTGGTCAACATCATAATATGGTGGGAGGAGTCATTTGGTGAGTTTTGAGTGAAATCCAATCACTAGAACTATGCAATGCACCAACCACTCCATTTACGGCACGAACTACGTGCATACTTGAATTGTCCAATTTCTTTGACCAATTCATTTCGTATTGAGCCCAAAACTTGGTCAACATCATAATATGGTGGAAGGAGTCATTTATTGAGTTTTGAGTGAAATCCAATCACTAGAACTATGCAATGCATTAACCACACCACTTACGGTTCAAAATTAATACTAACTTAAAGTGTCCAATTTCTTTGACCTATTGATTTCGTATCGACCCCAAAACTTTGTCAACATCGTAATATGGTGGGAGGAGTCATTGGGCGAGTTTTGAGTGAAATCCAATCACTAGAACTATGCAATGTACCAACCACTCCGTTCTTTGGCCAATTGATTTCGGATCGAGCCCAAAACTTGGTCAACATCATAATATGGTGGGTGGAGTCACTAGGTGAGAGTTTTGAGTGAAATCCAACCACCAGAACTATGCAATGCACCAATTTCTTTGACCAATTGATTTTGTATGGAGCCCAAACCTTGGTCGGCAATATAATATGGTAGGAGGAGTCTTGTGGTGAGTTTTGAGTGAAATCCAACCAGTAGAACTATGCAATGCTCCAATCACTCCACTTACGCCACGAGCTTCATACGAACTTGAAGTGTCCAATTTCTTTGACCAATTAATTTTGGATCGAGCCGATACCTTGGTCAACAACATAATATGGTGGGAGGAGTCATTTGGTGAGTTTTGATTGAAATCCAATCACTAGAACCATGCAATGCAACAACCACTCCATTTACGGCACGAACTTCGCATTTAACTTGAAGTGTCTAATTTCTTTGACCAATTGATTTCGTATTGAGCCCAAAACTTGGTCAACAACATAATATGGGGGGAGGAGTCATTTATTGAGTTTCGAGTGAAATCCAATCACTAGAACTATGCAATGCACCAACCACTACATTTATGCTATGAACCTCGTACGAACTTGAATTGTCCAATTTCTTTGGCCAATTGATTTCAGATCTAGCCCAAAACTTGATCAACATCATAATATGGTGGGTGGAGTCATTTGGAGAGAGTTTTGAGTGAAATCCAACAACTAGAACTATGCAATGCACCAACCTCTCCACTTACGGTTCGAAATAGATACGAACTTGAATTGTCCAATTTCTTTGACCAATTGATTTGGTATTGAGCCCAAAACTTGGTCGACATCATAATATGGTAGGAGGAGTCATTAGGTGAGTTTTGTGTGAAATCCAACCGCTAGAACTATGCAATGCACCAACCACTCCACTTACGCCACGAACTTCATTCGAACTTGAAGTGTCCAATTTCTTTGCCCAATTGATTTCGGATCGACCCCAAAACTTGGTCAACATCATAGTATGGTGGGAAGAGTCATTTGGAGAGTTTTCAGGGAAATCCAATCACCAGAATTATGCAATGCACCAACCACTCCATTTATGTTACGAACCTCATACGAACTTGAATTGTCCAATTTCTTTGGCCAATCCATTTCGGATCGAGCCCAAAACTTGGTCAACATCATAATATGGTGGGTGGATTCATTTGGAGAGAGTTTTGAGTGAAATCCAACCACTAGAACTATGCAATGCACCAACCTCTCCACTTACGGTTCGAAATAGATACGAACTTGAATTGTCCAATTTCTTTGACCAATTGATTTGGTATTGAGCCCAAAACTTGGTCGACATCATAATATGGTAGGAGGAGTCATTAGGTGAGTTTTGAGTGAAATCCAACCGCTAGAACTATGCAATGCACCAACCACTCCACTTACGCCACGAACTTCATTCGAACTTGAAGTGTCCAATTTCTTTGCCTAATTGATTTCGGATCGACCCCAAAACTTGGTCAACATCATAGTATGGTGGGACGAGTCATTTGGTGAGTTTTGAGTGAAATCCAATCACTAGAACTATGCAATGCACCAACCACTACATTTACGCTATGAACCTCGTACGAACTTGAATTGGCCAATTGATTTCAGATCGAGCCCAAAACTTGGTCAAGATCATAATATGGTGGGTGGAGTCATTTGGTGACAGTTTTGAGTGAAATCCAACAAGTAGAACTATGTAATACACCAGACACTCCACTTACGGTTCGAAATTGATACGAACTTGAATTGTCCAATTTCTTTGACCAATTGATTTGGTATTGAGCCCAAAACTTGGTCGACCCCATAATATGGTAGGAGCAGTCATTAGGTGAGTTTTGAGTGAAATCCAACCACTAGAACTATGCAATGCACCAACCACTCCACTTACTTCACGAACTTCATTCGAACTTGAAGTGCCCAATTTCTTTGCCCAATTGATTTCGGATCGACCCCAAAACTTGGTCAACATTATAATATGGTGGGATGAATCTTTAGGTGGGTTTTTAGTGAAATCCAATCACTAGAACTATGCAATGCGCCAACCACTCCATTTCCGTTACGAACCTCGTACGAACTTGAATTGTCCAATTTCTTTGGCCAATTGATTTCGGATCGAGCATAAAACTTTGTCAACATTATAATATGGTGGGTGGAATCATTTGGTGAGAGTTTTGAGTGAAATCCCACCACTAGAACTATTCAATGCACCAACCACTCCACTTACGGTTCGAAATTGATACGAACTTGAAGTGTCCAATTTCTTTGACCAATTGATTTTGTATTGAGCCCTAAACTTGGTCGACATCATAATATGGTAAGAGTCATTTGGTGAGTTTTTACTGAAATCCAACCACTAGAACTATGCAATGCACCAACCACTCCACTTACGCCACGAACTTCATACAAACTTGAAGTGTCCAATTTCTTTGCCCAATTGATAACGGATCGACCCCAAAACTTGGTCAACAACATAATATGGTGGGACGAGTCATTTGATGTGTTTTGAGTGAAATCCAATCACTAGAACTATGTGATAGGAATTTTACCACAGGTGCAAAAGGGTTAAAAATCCTATAAAACTTGCAAGAATGACAAGGTTATTGCAGTATAAACGGATCTCGCAAGGTCGTTCTCCACAAGGATTATTAAATAACTCGTAGCAAACCAAATTCTAATTAATTATTGTAAAAGAGAAAGTTGATATGTTTGATTTTAAGACCTTAAATTAAGCTGAAGTTAACTAATAAAAAGAAAGTGATATGCCAAATTAAAGCTAAAAGCAAAAGAAACAGTTGTGTTTTGAGAAATCAAGTTAAGAAAGCACTAGGGATCTGCCGTCACCTTAGCAATTCTATATAGTTCTCCCAATTACTTATGACCTATACATGCATATTTTAAAGGTTAGGTATTCCTAATATATGCCTACTTGGACCCCCAACATAGAGCGTATATCATACATGCAATCCGTCTGTGGTATTCAGATCAAATCTAAACATACATGACTCATTAAGTTCTGTGAAACCTTTTGACAAACCATGCAACCCTTAAGACGTGGTATTCATCCTAAGTGAATTCGCACATATTAATCACAAGAAGCCTTCGTCAATTTCAGGGACCGACCTCCGACCAAAATTGCATCAAATTACTTTTCTAAACATCCTAATGGTGATCAAGCATCAAGAGACTTAGATAGTTTAACCCAGTTATGAATAATTTGAAAACCTGCATGCATATAATCATAAGCAAATTGGATAGAAACTACATATTCTTGCTAAGGCTCGTGGCCTCACCCTAGCAAAAAAGGGAATTAGTTACGCATATTCATAATAGAAATCATAGAAAATATTATTAAGAAGAAAAGGAATAACAACACCTGGAAGTAGAAAATCCAAGAACCCTAGCAATTGCTCTCCCAAAAGCCAAAAAGAAGTCTGAAAAAGAGAGTCCCTAAACCTGATGTGAAAAGAACTTAAATACTTCCTAAAACCTAGCTTCACAAGACAGCTTTTCTTTTCCTAAAAGGAGACTAAATAAAAATAAGGTAATACAAGGAGATAAAATCCTAATTGGATAAAGCGAATATGCATTAAAGCTGCCCATTCACGTTCTGGCCTCAAAACTGCTCCAAATCAGGCCCATAATAGCTTGTTTTGAAGAGAAAAATATTCTGAACACATCTCAAGAAGGCTACGAATCCATCCGAGGTCATTTTGGGCTCCAAAAACGCCATTAAGGGCCCAAAACGTCACTTTTTCCAGCACTGCACTGCTCCTTTATTTTTATCGCCATAGAACAACTGCTTGATAGAAAAATCTGGAATTTTGATACAATTGGGCCAAGTGACTCACAAACGTCCTCCAACTGGAATTACTCCAAAATTCGTCCATTTGATCATCTTTTGCTCCAAAGGAAGTCGAAACCCTATATTGAAAATACAATTCAAAGTATCAAAATTCTTCCAAAATATTAACCAAAATATACCAAGATTGGGATTAAATATATACTATAAAATATACTCATCACTATGCAATGCACCAACCACTCCATTTGCGGCACGAACTACGTGCGTACTTGAATTGTCCAATTTCTTTAACCAATTGATTTCGTATCGTGCCCAAAACTTGGTCAACAACATAATATGGTGGGAGGAGTCATTTGGTGAGTTTTGATTGAAATCAAATCACTAGAACTATGCACTGCACCAACCACTCCATTTACGGCATGAACTTCGTAGGAACTTGAAGTGTCCAATTTCTTTGACCAATTGATTTCGTATTGAGCCCAAAACTTGGTCAACATCATAATATGGTGGGAGGAGTCGTTTATTGAGTTTTGAGTGAAATCCAATCACTTGAACTATGCAATGCTACAACCACACCACTTACAGTTCAAAATTAATAATAACTTGAAGTGTCTAATTTAACTGTCCAATTGATTTCGGATCGACCCCAAAACTTTGTCAACAACGTAATATGGTGGGAGCAGTCATTTGGTCAGTTTTGAGAGAAATCCAATCACTATAACTATGCAAAGTACCAAGCACCAAATTTACAGCACGAACTTGATGTGTCCAATTTCTTTGACTAATTGATTTTGAATCGAGGCCAAAACTTGGTCAACATCATAATACGGTGGTGAAAGTCATTTTGTGTGAAATCCAATCACTAGAACTGTGCAATGCACCAACCACTCCACTTACGGTTCGAAATGAATACGAACATGAAGCGTCCAATTTCATTGAACAATTGGTTTGGGATCGAGCCCAATACTTGGTCAACATCATAATATGGTGGGACGACTCATTTGGTGAGTTTTCAGTGAAATCCAGTCACTAGAACTGTGCAATGCCCCAACCACTCCATTTACGTTACGAACCTCGTACGAACTTGAATTGCCCAATTTCTTTGGCCAATTCATTTCGGATCGAGCCCAAAAGTTGGTCAACATCATAATATGGTGGGTGGAGTCATTTGGAGAGAGTTTTGAGTGAAATCCAATCACTAGAACTATGCAATGCACCAACCACTCCACTTACGCCACAAACATCATATGAACTTGACGTGTCCAATTTCTTTGCCCAATTGATTTCTGATCGACCCCAAAACTTGGTCAACATAATAATATGGTGGGGGGAGTCATTTCGGGAGTTTTGTGTGAAATCCAATCACTATAACTACTTAATGCACCAACCACTCCACTTACGCTACGAACCTCGATTTAACTTGAATTGTCCAATTTCTTTGGCCAATTGATTTTAGATCGAACCCAAAACTTGGTCAAGATCATAATATGGTGGGTGGAGTCATTTGGTGAGAGTTTTGAGTGAAATCCAACCACCAGAACTATGTAATACACCAACCACTCCACTTACGGTTCGAAATTGATATGAACTTGAAGTGTCCAATTTCTTTGACCAATTGATTTTGTATTGAGCCCAAAACTTGGTCGACATCATAATATGGTAGGACGAGTCATTTGGTGAGTTTTGAGAGAAATCCAAGCACTAGAACTATGCAATCCACCAACCACTCCACTTACGCCACGAACTTCATACGAAATTGAAGTGTCCTGTTTCTTTGCCCAATTAATTTCGGATCGACCCCAAAACTTGGTCAACATCAAAATATGGTGGGACGAGTCATTTGGTGTGTTTTTAGTGAAATCCAATCAATAGAACTATGCAATGCACCAACCACTCCATTTGCGGCACGAACTTCGTATGAACTTGAAGTGTCCAATTTGTTTGACCAATTCATTTAGAATCGAGCCCAAAACTTGGTCAACAACATAATATGGTGGGAGGAGTCATTTGTGAGTTTTGAGTGAAATCCAATCACTAGAACTATGTAATGCACCAACCACTACATTTATGCCACGAACTTCATACGAACTTGAAGTGCGCAATTTCTTTGACCAATTGATTTGGGATCGAGCCCAAAACTTGGACAATATTATAATATGGTTGGAGGAGTCATTTGGAGAGTTTTGAGTGAAATCCAATCACTAGAACTATGCAATGCACCAACCACTCCACTTACGCCACGAACTTCATACGAACTCGAAGTGTCCCATTTCTTTGCCCAATTGATTTCGGATCGACCCCAAAACTTGGTCAACATCATAATATGGTGGGAGGAGTCATTTGGTGAGTTTTGAGTGAAATCCAATCCATAAAACTATGCAATGCACCAATCACTCCATTTACGGTATGAACTTCATACGAACTTGAACTGTCCAATTTCCTTGACCAATTGATTTCGGATCGAGCCCAAAACATGGTCAACATCATAATATGGTGGGAGTAGTCATTTGGTGAGTTTTGAGTGAAATCCATTCGCTAGAACTATGAAATACACCAACAACTCCATTTACGCTATGAACTTTGTACGAACCTGAAGTGTCTAATTTCTGACCAGTTGATTTCGGAACGAGCCCAAAACTTGGTCAACATCATAATATGGCGGGAGGAGTCATTTGCTGAGTTTTGAGCGAAATCCAATCACTAGATCTATGCAATGCACCAACCACTCCTCTTAAGGTTCGAAATTAATTCGAACTTGAAGTGTCCAATTTCTTTGACCAATTGATTTCGGATCTAGCCCAAAACTTCCTCCACATCGTAATATGGTGGGAGGAGTCATTGGCTGAGTTTTGAGTGAAATCCAATCACTAGAACTATGCAGTGCACCAACCACTCCACTTAATGTTCGAAATTAATACGAACTTGAAGTGTCCAATTTCTTTGACCAGTTGCTTTCGAATCGAGTCCAAAACTTGATCAACATCATAATACAGTGGGAGGAATCATTTGGTTAGTGTTGAGTGAAATCCAATCAAAAGAACTGGGCAATGCAGTAACCACCCCACCTACGGTTCAAAATTAATACGAACTTGAAGTGTCCAATTCCTTAGACCAAATAATTTTGGACGGAGCCCAATACTTGGTCAACCTCATAATATGGTGGGAGGGGTCATTTTCTTAGTTTTGAGTGAAATCCAATCACTAGAACTATGCAATGCACCAACCACTCCACCTACGGTTCAAAATTAATACGAACTTGAAGTGTCCAATTTCTTTGACCAATTCATTTCAGATCTAGCCCAAAACTCAGGCAACATCATAATATGGTGGGAGGAGTCATTTGGTGAGGGTTGAGTGAAATCCAATCACTAGAACAATGCAACGCATAACCACTCCATTTACGGCATGAACATCGTACGAACTTGAATTGTCCAATTTCTTCGACCAATCGATTTCGGATCAAGCCCAAAACATGGTCAACATCATAATATGGTGGGAGGAGTCATTTGGTGAGTTTTGAGTGAAATCAAATCACTAGAACTATGCAATGCATAACAACTCCATTTACATCACAAACTTCGTACAAACTAGAAGTGTCCAATTTCTTTGACCAATTGATTCGGACCGAGCCCAAAACTTGGTCAACATCATAATATGGTGGGAGGAGTCATTTGGTGAGTTTTAAGTGAAATCAAATCACTAGAACTATGCAATGCACCATCCACGCCACTTACGGTTCGAAATTAATACGAACTTGAAGTGTCCAATTTCTTTGACCATTTCATTTCGTATTGAGCCCAAAACTCGGGCAACATCATAAAATGGTGGGAGGAGCCATTTGGTGAGTTTTGAGTGAAATCCAATCACTAGAACAATGCAATGCACCATCCACACCACTTACGTTTCGTAATTAACACGAAATTGAAGTGTCCAATTTCTTTGGCCATTTGATTTCGGATCGTGTCCAAAACTCGGTAAACATCATAATATGGTGGGAGGAGGAATTGGGTGAGTTTTGAGTGAAATCCAATGACTAGAACTATGGAATTCACCAACCACTCAATTTACGCCACAAACTTCTTACGAACCTGAATTGTGCTACTTCTTTGACCAATTAATTTAGGATCGAGCCGAAAACTTGGTCAACATCGTAATATGGAGGGAGGAGTCATTTAGTGAGTTTTCATTGAAATCCAATCACTAGAACTATGCAACGCACCAACCACTCCATTTACGGCACGAACTTCGTACGAACTTGAATTGTCCAATTTCTTTGACAAATTCATTTCGGATCGAGCCCGAAACTCGGTCAACATTATAATATGGAGGGAGGAGATGTTTGGTGAGTTTTGAGTGAAATCCAATAAGTAGAACAATGCAATGCTCCAACCACTCCATGTACGTTTCAAAATTAATACGAACTTGAAGTGTCCAATTTCTTTGACCAATTCATTTCGTATCGAGCCCAAAACTTGGTCAACAACATAATATGGTGGGAGGAGTCAATTGGTGAGTTTTGAGTGAAATCCAATCACTAGAACTATGCAATGCAACAATCACTCCACTTACTGTTGAACATTAGTGCGAACTTGAAGTGTCCAATTTCTTAGAACAATTGATTTCGGATCGAGCCCAAAACTTAGTCAACATCATAATATGGTGGGAGGAGTCATTTGTGGGGTTTTGAGTGAAATCCAATCGGTAGAACGATGCAATGCACCAACCTCTCCATTTATGGCACGAACTTCGTACGAACTTGAGTATCCAATTTCTTTGATCAATTGATTTCGAATCGAGCCCAGAACTTGGTCAACATCATAATATGGTGGGAGGAGTCAGTTGGTGAGGTTTGAGTGAAATCCAATCACTAGAACTATGGAATGCACCAACCACTACAGTTATTCTTGAAATTAATACGAACTTGAAGTGTCCAATTTCCTTGACCAATTGATTTCGGATCGAGCCCAAAACTTTGTCAACCTCATAATTTCGTGGAAGGAATCATTTGGTGAGTTTTGAGTGAAATTCAATCACTAGAACTATACAATGCACCAACTACCCCATTTATGGCACGAACTTCGTACGAACTTATAGTGTCCAATTTCTTTGACCAATTGATTTCGGCTGAGACCCTAAACATAGTCAACATCATAATACAGTGGGAGGAGTCATTTGGTGAGTTTTGAGTGAAATCCAATCGCTAGAACTATGCAATACTCCAACCACTCCATTTACGTCACGAACTTCGTACGAACTTGAAGTGTCCAATTTCTCTGACCAATTGATATCGGATCGAGCCCAAAACTTGGTCAACATCATAATATGGTGGGAGGAGTCATTTTGTGAGTTTGAGTGAAATCCAATCACTAGAACTATGCAATTCACCAACCACTCAACTTACGGTTCGAAATTAATAAGAACATGAAGTGTCGAATTTCTTTGACCAATTGATTTCGGATTGAGCTCAAAAGTTGGTCAACATCATAATATGGTTGCAGGAGACATTTGGTGAGTTTTGAGTGAAATCCAATCATTAGAACTATGCAATGCACCAACCACACCATTTACTGCACGAACTTGAAATGTCGAATTTCTTTGACCAATTGATTTCGGATCAAGCCAAAAACTTGGTCAACAACATAATATGATGGGTGTAGTCATTTGGTGAGTTTTGACTAAAATCAAATTACTAGAACTATGCAATGCACCAACCACTCCATTTACGCTACGAACTTCGTCCAAACTTGAATTCTCCAATTTCCTTGACCAATTCATTTTGTAAGGATACCAAAACATGGTCTACATCATAATATGGTGGGAGGAGTCATTTGGTGAGTTTTGATTTAAATCCAATCACTACAACTATGCAATTCTCCAACCACTCCATTTACGTCACGAACTTCGTATGAACTTGAATTGTCCAATTTCTTTGACCAATTCATTTTGGATCGAGCCCAAAACTTGGTCAAATCGTAATATGGTGGGAGGAGTCATTTGTTGAGTTTTGAGACATATCCAATCACTAGAACTATGCAATGCACAGGCACTCCTTTTACGGCACGAACTTCGTATGAACTTGAATTGTCCAATTTCTTTGACCAATGTCGTGAATTGGTGGATTTTGAAACGAGGGTCCATATGTCGTCTCGAGCAACGAAGCAAGAGCCACGTGTCGACGCATAGAGGCGCCGCAGAGCTTTTGCGCTTCCCCAAGCGAAAATTACGGGCAGTATGGAAAGGCGCGAAGACTTTGTTGAACGCGTTCGTTCAGAAAAGGTACGTCGCGACAAATTATTTTGGGGACGGGGGAAAGCCAGAAGGCTGTGGAGCTTGAGTGGTGCTAGGGTTTGATATCTATAAAAGGAAACTAAGGGAGAAAAACAAAAATTACAGCCACACGGAAGAGAGAAAAGAAAGAAGAAAAGAGAGAGGGAAAAGAGAAAAAGAAGAGAGAAGAGAGAAAAAGAAAAGAAATCAGAAAGAAAATGTCGTCTCCTTTCCCATTTTCACTCGATCTTAACCTAGCTCAACCAATTCAGACGTCGAGTCAAGGAGCAGCACCAACATGGATGCCCTATTTTGGCTCAGCAAGAGGGCCCGTGATGATGAATGACACAATACTCATGGACAACGAAGTTGCCCTTGGAGTCGCAAGGAGTTTAGTGACTCCTAGAGATGCACGAGTGCTCGGCGCAAAGTGTGACAATCGAATCGTTAGTGATGCCATGGCACTGGCCGCACAAAACACGACCACTATCGCAATGGCGTGGGTTATCGCCTAATTGCGAAATCCCGTGAGTTGGAGCTAGTAAAGGCTCAGTTGGCAGCATCGCAGAATGTGGTTGAGGATTGTCAAGGCATTATAAAGGACTTGAAAAAGGAGCGGACAAGGATGGTGGAGTTTAATCGACGTCAGCTAGAAGGTTTGCAGGCGGAGAATAAACGACTATCATCGATGGTAGATTTGTACGCCAAAGACATGCGCACAAAGCTGGAGTCTATTGGGCGACCGGGTAAGCGCAAGCAACCAGAGCACGAGACAAGTGGTGCTCAAGCCAAGAGTGCAGCCATAAGTGCGATCTTTGGGAGCTCAAGTGATGGGCCCCAAGAGGCTGTGCGTGAAGACCCAAAGGATGACGTCCAGGCGGCTAAGTTTCCAATTTTGGAATGGAAGCGTGCCATGATGATGCCGATCTTGTGTGATGAAGATGATGATGAAGAAGAAGAAGAAGAAGAAGAAGAAAAAGAAGAAGAAGAAAAAGAAGTTTTATTTTTGTATTTTGTTTTTTTGTTTTTTGTTTTTTTGTTTTTGTTTTTTTGTTTTTTGTTGTAATGCGGCTGGTTTGAAGTGATTTTTTTTTAAAAAATTATTTTATTTTTAACACTTAGAAAAATACTAACTAACCACACCACAAAACTAAAACTAAAAATAAAAATAATACAAAAATAATAATAATAATAAAAACAGAGACTAACTTTTAAGAAAACAACTAAACAGAAAAGAAAACAAAGAAGTTCCAAATTGCAATTTAATTTAATTTTTTTAAACACTCAGAAACAAACAAACAAACCACACCACATACAAATTAAAATAATAATAATAATAAAAAATCACATACTATAAAACATTATTATTTAAGCAAGAATACAATACCCAAACTTAAATTTTTATTTAAACTAAACTATTATTGTAAAAAAATAAATTTTAATTTAAGAACACACAATTATACAAGCAACTCTAGGATGACCAGTTAAGGGCCTCAGAAAACACAGCCAGGGGTTCCGGGAAGGTTGGAGGGGTCACAATGGTCCCGCTTAAAACCCAAACTTCTTAGACACCGAAGGTGTCGCCTTAAAGAACTCCTAGACACTGCATAGACGGAAGTTGCTTACTGGAGTTACCAAAAGTTAGCTCATATGAAAAATCTTTTTAATTTTTTTTAAATTATAAAAGAAACAGAAAATTAAAATTACTAAAATAATAACAATACAAGTAAAAGAGAAAGGATTGGATACTCCCCCTTGATGCGATTAGGTCGAGCATAGATGCATTTGGAGGTTGCTACTCCTCCCACTACTCCATACTTCCTATCCTTAAGATTGAAGTTGCCTTCTCTCCCTTTTTATTGAGCTATCTCATATTGCTAAAACAAACATAGAACTTGAAATGGGATTAAAAGGATTAGGAAATAAAAACTGAAATAAAAAAGGAAATACAAAAGTAAAACAAGTAGGGAAAGAAAATAGAACCAAACTATGCCGTCAATCCCCGGCAACGGCGCCAAAATTTTGTTAACTCGCAAGTGCACGGGCCATTGGATAGTATAGCATGTGTAAGTACGAGGTCGATCCCACAAGGATTGATGATAGATTGATTCAATTTGATTCCCCAAAATTTTGTTAACTCGCAAGTGCACGGGCCATTGGATAGTATAGCATGTGTAAGTACGAGGTCGATCCCACAAGGATTGATGATAGATTGATTCAATTTGATTCCCTGCACAAAATAGAAAACCAAAAGAGAATAAATAAAACAAGAAAGAAAGAAAAGAAATTAACTCAAGCAAATTAGTTACCAAGTTCAATTTATATTCTTAGATTGATTCTAGCTAAAGTATGATTAAGCCATGGTGTTTGGTCCTAACCTTGTATTCCTAATTCCCTAATTAGATCCTTCTTGTCGAACCTAAATTAAGCATTAGAAATCCATTAAGCAAAGAAGAATGTTTTAAACAACCAAGCATGTATCTAATCCATGTTGACGAATGTCCATACATACTCTTCCTATTCATAGTTCAATTTGAATTAATGCATGGTGTCTACTCTTAATTCAAACCAAGATAGCTAACATACAAGTTTTAATGGTGATCACTCATTCAAACAAGCATATTAACTTATAAGCATAATGAATAAGAACAAGAACTATAATTGAAACTTGGAAGCTAATTAAACTTGAAAACTAAAGAAAAGAAATTACATTACAATGGAAAATAATTTACAACTAAAAAGCAAAATGGTTTTGTTACAACAATTGAGAACTAAAAAGAAAACTAAGAGAATTTGAGGGAGAGAAGGGAGAGGAGCTCTAGAGAGATGTTTGAGAGCTCCCCCCCTTGGGGTGTGTTTGAAGGTTAGCCAAGCCTCCTATTTATAGGAGAAGGAAAGCATCAAACTCACATGCCAATATTCTTCTTTTGACAACAAGTTGCATAGCCACCTCAAGTTCACATGAGCATCCATCTCCTTTCATCATTTGGCTAGTTCCCACTTGATGCTTTTGCTTCTTTATTTCTTACACAACCTACTTCAATTATGACAATTAACATGCTTCTTCCCCACTATCAACAATAGCACATGCATAGCTACTCATGACCAAGAACTATCAACAATAGCACATGCATAGCTAATCATGACCAAGCAATTTGCAGTCAGCTTGTGGGCTCGATTTGGGCTTGTTCCTTCACTCTAAAAAATCTGGAAAAATATGGATCTTGAAGCTCTTTGTCTTATCTTTCTAAGCATATGCAGCCCAACTCAAGGAAAAATCGGGAAGGCCTTCAAAAGTCATTTTTGGCCCAGTAACGCAGATGCTGCCGAATTTGACCTTAAGTTGCCCAAACTTGCATAACTTCATCTAGAAGACTCGGAATCATGAACCGTAAAATTCTTCAGAAACTAGACTTCCGTATCTTTCCAATGACGTATGGTTCATTATCTGGTTCTTCCTGAGCAAGTACAGTCCAATCCGTGAAGTTGACTGATCTGCATACACCGTTTTGAGCTAACTTGTCTCCAAAATGCATTTAGTGAGTCATAAGCTTATTACACTGAAACAAACACAAAATAAATTAAAAGCACAAGTTTAACTCAAAAACATAACCAAATCATAAGTTAGAAGGGTACAAAATGATATGTAATTATGCACCGATCAGTATTGAGGCGAAAACTTGGTCAAAATAATAATATGGTGGGAGGAGTCATTTTGTGAGTTTTGAGTGAAATCCAATAACTAGAACTATGCAATGCACCAACCACTCCACTTACGGTTCGAAATTAATACGAACTTGAAGTGTCCGATTTCTTCTACCAATTGATTTCGGCCCGAGCCCAAACCTTGATCTACATCATAATATAGTGGGCGGAGTCGTTTGGTGAGTTTTGAGTGAAATCCAATCACTAGAAATATGCAATGTACCAACCACTCCATTTACGACACGAACTTCGTACAAACTTGAATTGTCCAATTTCTTTTACCAATTGATTTCGGACCGAGCCCAAAAGTTGGTCAACATCATAATATGGTGGGAGGAGTCATTTGGTAAGTTTTGAGTGAAATCCAATCACTAGAACTATGCAATGCACAACCACTCCATTTACGGAACGAACTTCGTACGAACTTGAAGTGTCCAATTTCTTTGACCAATTGAATTCGTATCGAGGCAAAAACTTGGTCAACATAATAATATGGTGGGAGGAGTCATTTGGTTGGTTTTGAGTGAAATCAAACAACTAGAACTATGCAATTCATGAACCACTCCACTTACGGTTCCAAATTAATACGGACTTGAAGTGTTCGATTTCTTTGAACATTCCATTTCGGATCGAGACCAAAACTTGGTCAACATCATAATGTGGTGGGTGGAGTCATTTGGTGAGTTTTGAGTGAAATTCAATCACCTGAACTATGCAATGCACCAACCGCTCCACTTACGGTACGAAATTAATACGAACTTGAAGTGTCCAATTTCTTTGACCAATTGATTTCGAATCTGGCCCAAAACTTGGTCAACATCGTAAAATGGTGGGAGGAGTCATTCGGTGAGTTTTGAGTGAAATACAATCACTTGAACTATGCAATGCATCATCCACTCCACTTTCGGTTCGAAATTAATACGAACTTGAAGTGTCCAATTTCTTTGACCAATTAATTTCGGATCTTGCCCAAAACATGGTCAACATCGTAATATGGTGGGAGGAGTCATTTGTTGAGTTTTGAGAGAAATCCAATCACTAGAACTATGCAATGCACAACCACTCCATTTACGGCACGAACTTCGTATGTACTTGAATTGTCCAATTTCTTGGACCAATCCAGTTCGGATCTAGCCCAAAACCTGGTCAACATCATAATATGGCGGGAGGAGTCATTTGGAGAGTTTTGGGTGAAATAAAATCACTAGAACTATGCAATTCAACATCCACCACACTTACGGTACGAAATTAATACGAACTTGAAGTGTGTAATTTCTTTGACCAATTGATTTCTGATCGAGCCCAAAGCTTGGTCAACATCATAATATGGTGGGAGGAGTCATTTGGAGAGTTTTGAGTGAAATCCAATCACTAGAACTATGCAATGCACAACCACTCCATTTACGGCACGAAATTTGTACGAACCTGAAGTGTCCAATTTCTTTAACCAATTCATTTCAGATCGACCCCAAAACTTGGTCAACTTCGTAATAGTGTGGGAGGAGTCAGTTGGTGAGTTTTGAGTGAAATCAAATCACTAGAACTATGCAATGCACCATCCACTCCACTTACGGTTCGAAATTAATACAAACTTGAAGTGTCCAAATTTTTTGACTAACTGATTTCGGATTGAGCCCAAAACTCGGTCAACATCATAATATGGTGGGACGAGACATTTGGTGTGTTTTGAGTGAAATCCAATCACTAGAACTATGTAATGCACAACTACTCCATTTACGGCACGAACTTCGTATGAACTTGAATTGTTCAATTTCATTGAGCAATCCATTTAAATGTCGAGCCCAAAACTTGGTCAACATCGTAATATGGTGGGAGGATTCATTTGGTGAGTTTTGAGTGAAATGCAATTACTAGGTAGGTCAACCACACTCACCGAAGTAATCAAAATTAATTTTAGTGTGGTGGGTAAATAATTAGTGATAGGAATACTTTGATCAACTTTTGCATTTTATATCAAATCCCAATCATTTACATCTAGATAGAGCCTACACACTCACCAAAGTAATCTTATTAATTTTAGTGTGGTGAGTAAAGGTTTATTTAGTGGAAACATTTTTGAAAAACTTTCAATTTTATAAATAAAACATCAGCATCACCATTATGACTAATTTTGGTGGAAAAATCCACTAACACAATCAACAAAATTAATCACCTAACTTATGGATCAAAAAGATCCCATAACAAGAACATCAAGAACACCAAGAACATGCATATAAACTAATATGCATGTTCATGCTATTTCCGGAAAAATCCATATTCCATTTTAACCATCTCATGCTCTTAATATCAAATATTTCATGAAGTTAAAATCATGGGGTTTTTAATGCAACTATGCTCTAATGTTCATACATACACATATGAATGCAAAGAGAGCATCAATCATCAAAATATAAAACCGGAAATCCAAAATCCCAAACAACCCCTTTCACTCCATTTGATTTTTATTCAATCATATCAAAATAAATCAAGTATAACCATTATACTTTTAAATGAATTTACAACCCATATATGCATCTCTAAACCCTAGAAACATATCAAGTTCATGACCTATGGCTCTGATACCAATTGAAGGATATTCAAAACATTTTTGAGAAATTCATTTGAATATTAAACATGCATTTAATCAAATTAATCGCAGCGGAAGTATATGGTGGATGTTTAAAATCAAAAACAAAACTTCTTCCAAGTATCTTAAGCCATGAACATTGATATGATTTCATAAATGAAAATTTCAAGAGAATGGATAAGATCTAATTACCCTTGAAGCAATTATATGAACCAATTTGTGTTTGGTCTTCTCTTGATGATTTCCTCTTTGTTGTTCTCCTCTTTGATCTTTGATCTTTGCTCCTTGATCTTTCTTCTCCATGTGAGCCACAAAAGTATATGGCATCTAAGTCTCCACACCAATGGAACCTTGAGATGAGAGGGAAGAATCTTGGGAATACAAGGATGCTAGTGCTAGATCCCCAAGACTTGGTTTCAATCTAAACCCATTGAAAGATGAAAGTGTTTCACTCTTGAAAACTCTCTTTTATCTCTCTTTGATCTCCCAAACCTATTTGGTTGATGTTGGATTGTGTTTGTGTAATGAGCTTATGAAAAACAGCTTATGGAAACAATTCCCATACCCATTTACTTATCCATTTTCGGCCAAATCCCATTGGGCTTCCAAAATTGGGCCTTATGACACTTAAACCATAATATTTAGGTGTCTTAAGCCCTTGGGCTTAATACCCAACCATTTGGGCTTCCGTTAACTATTACCGAGGCCCAAATACTCTTTTACACGTAATAAATCATCCATATCAAATCGATCAAATTTATTTCCACAACATCATATGTATTTCTCAAAGTTAACCATTTAAGGTGTGCGATCCATTAGGTTCTAATTAGCAAGGCATTGTGAAAATATTAGAACTCTTTCTAACCAACTGAATTAAAACCCCCTTTTAATTTTTCCTTTTTATATGGATTGATCACAATCAATCCTAGGACTTCCACGAACCAAGAGTGACATCTAGCAATATATCAAGGCTACCCAAGCTAACCAGAATTGGTGAAGAACCTATTCAGTTGGAATTACAATGCAATACAGTCCTTCTCTTATACAATGTTTCATATCATATTATTAGGGTACGGATTGATTATGTCAAACCCCTAATATGATTTATAACCTCATATGATTCAATAGAACATGATTAAGAACAACTTTCTAAATCAAGCTCAAAATACTTTGGCCAAAGATTTACTGAATCATATCTCGAAACATTCTCCTTCTTTATCAAAGGTAGAGATTCCTTATTGTACATTCACATGCCCCTATGGTGAATTAAGAGACCCCAACAACACTTTAGACAAATATTTTATGGCTTGCCTTTAAGAGTTATCTAAGATCAATAACGCATCATAGGACAACCATGATGCCTCAGGTCTAAGGACTAATTTGCATTATTGCAACTATGAGTTCTCGTTTGACATGTAGATAAATACTCCATACGAGAACTACGGTTGATCGCGTTCAATGTACCCATTCACTAATGAGCACCTACATACTTGTATTAGTGTCATCTACACAAATGGTTTGAGACTAACCATCCTCCTAATTAAGCATACATAGTATGTGCTAATCTTGACGGTTTATCAATGCCCATTTGATAATCCTATGATTAGGAACATTTTGGGATACTATAATAAGAGATTAAAGGTCTCCCTAATCTAATCTTCTTTAGATTACTTTATCTTTTATTTAGCATTCCCAGGACATTTGTTTCTTTAATTGATGTAAAAGAAAACAAAGAAGTTTGCCCTTTATTATCATATACGAAATGTATTCTAAGGAGATTACATCAAATGTATCGGCTCTTAGGGCACATTTCTAACAATTTGGAGGGTTTTGAGTGAAATTCAATCACTAGAACTATGCAATGCATATTCACTCCATTTACGGCACGAACTTCGTACGAACTTGAAGTCTCCACCTTCTTTGACCAATCCATTTCGGATCGAGCCCAAAACTTGGTCAACATCATAATATGGTGGGAGGAGTCATTTGGTGAGTTTGAGTGAAATCCATTCACTAGAACTATGCAACGCACAACCACTCCATTTACGACAAGAACTTCATACGAACATGAATTGTCCAATTTCTTTGACCAATCCATTTCGGATTGAGCCCAAAACTTGGTCAACATCATAATATTGTGGGAGGAGTCGTTTGGTGAGTTTTGGGTGAAATCAAATCCCTAGAACTATCCAATGAACCATCCACTGCACTTACGGTTCGAAATTAATACGAACTTGAAGTGTCCAATTTCTTTGACAAATCCATTTCGGATCGAGCCCCAAACTTGGTTAACATCATAATATGGTGGGAGGAGTTGTTTGGTGAGTTTTGAGTGAAATCCACTCACTAGTACTATGCAATGCACAATCACTCCATTTACGGCATGAACATCGTACGAACTTGAAGTGTCCAATTTCTTTGAGCAATTGATTTCGGACGAAGCCCAAAACTTGGTCAACATCATAATATGGTGGGTGGAGTCATTTGGTGAGTTTTGAGTGAAATCCAATCACTTGAACTATGCAATGCACCAACCACTCCACTTACAGTACAAAATTAATACGAACTTGAAGGGTCCAATTTCTTAGACCAATCCATTTCGGATCGAGCCCAAAACTTGGTCAACATCATAATATGGTGGGAGGAGTCATTTGGTGAGTTTGAGTGAAATCCATTCACTAGAACTATGCAATGCACAACCACTCCATTTACGGCACGAACTTCATACGAACATGAATTGTCCAATTTCTTTGACCAATCCATTTCGGATCGAGCCCAAAACTAGGTCAACATCATAATATTGTGGGAGGAGTCAGTTGGAGAGTTTTGAGTGAAATCCAATCACTAGAACTATGCAATGCACAACCACTCCATTTACGACACGAACTTCGTGCTAACTTGAAGTGTCCAATTTATTTGACCAATTCATTTCAGATCGACCCCAAAACTTGGTAAACATCATAATATGGTGGGAAGAGTCAGTTGGTGAGTTTTGAGTGAAATCAAATCACTAGAACTATGCAATTCAACATCCACTCCACTTACGGTTCAAAATTAATATGAAGTAGAAGTGTCCAATTTCTTTGACAAATTGATTTCGGATCGACCCCAAAACTTGGTCAACAACATAATATGGTGGGAGGAGTCATTTGGTGAGTTTTGAGTGAAATCAAATTACTAGAACTATGCAATGTACCAACCACTCCACTTACGGTACGAAATTAATACGAACATGAAGTGTCCAATTTCTTTGACCAATTGATTTCGGCTCTAGACCAAAACTTGGTCAACATCATAGTATGGTGGGAGTAGTCAGTTGTTGGGTTTTGAGTGAAATCCAATCACTAGAACTATGTATTGCATCATCCACTCCACTTACGGTTCAAAATTAATACGAACTTGAAGTGTCCAATTTCTTTGACCAAATGATTTCGGATCGAGCCCTAAACTCGAGCAACATCATAATATGGTGGGGAGTCATTTGGTGGGTTTTGGGTGAAATTCAATCACTAGAACTATGCAATGCACAACCACTCCATTTACGGCACGAACTTCGTACGAACTTAAGTGTCCAATTTTTTTGTCCAATCCATTTCGGATCGAGCCCAAAACTTGGTTATCATCATAATATGGTGGGAGGAATCATTTGGTGAGTTTTGAGTGAAATCCAATCTCTAGTACTATGCATTGCACAAACACTCCATTTACAGCATGAACTTAAATGCGAACTTGAAGTGTCCAATTTCTTTGAGCAATTGATTTCGGACGGAGCCCAAAACTTGGTAAACATCATAATATGGTACGAAATTTGAGTGAAATCCAATCACTTGAACTAGGCAATGCACCAATCACTCCACTTACAGTACGAAATTAATACGAACTTCAAGTGTCCAATTTCTTTGACCAATCCATTTCGGACCGAGCCCAAAACTTCGTCAACATCATAATATGGTGGGAGTCATTTGGTGAGTTTTGGGTGAAATCAAATCACTACGACTATGCAATTCAACATCCACTCCACTTACGGTTCGAAATCAATTCGGGGAGGATTCATTTGGTGTGTTTTGAGTGAAATCTAATTACTAGAACAATCCAATGCACAACCACTCCATTTACGGCATGAACTTCGTACGAACTTGAATTGTCCAATTTCTTTGTTCAATCCATTCCGGATCGAGTCCTAAACTTGGTCAACATCATAATATGGTGGAAGGAGTCATTTGGTGAGTTTTGAGTTAAATCCAATAACTAGAACTATGCAATGCACCATCCATTGCACTTACGGTTCCAAATTAATACGAACTTGAAGTGTCCAATTTCTTTGACCAAGTGATTTCGGATCGAGCCCTAAACTCGGGCAACATCATAATATGGTGGGAGGAGTTATTTGGTGAGTTTTGAGTGAAATCCAATCACTAGAACTATGCAATGCACCAACCACTCCATTTACGGCTTGAACTTTGTACGAACATGAATTGTCCAACTTCTTTGACCACTTCATTTCGGATCGAGCCCAAAACTTGGTCGACATCATAATATGGTGGGAGGAGTCATTTGGTGAGTTTTGAGTGAAATCAATCACAAGAACAATGCAATGCACCAACCACTCTATTTACGGCACGAACTTCGCACGAACTTGATGTGTCCAATTTCTTTGACCAAATCATTTCGGATCGAGCCCAAAACTTGGTCAACATCATAATATGGTGGGAGGAGTCATGTGGAGAGTTTTGTGTGAAATCCAATCACTTGAACTATGCAATTTACTAACCACTCCATTTACGGCACGAACTTTGTATGAACATGAATTGCCCAATTTCTTTGACCAATTCATTTCGAATCTAGCCCAAAACTTGGTCAACATCATAATATGGTGGGTGGAATTATTTGAGGAGTTTTGAGTGAAATCCAATTACTTGAACTGTGCAATGCACCAACCACTCCATTTACAGCACGAACTTCGTACGAACTTCAATTGTCCAATTTCTTTGACCAATTCATTTCAGATTGAGCCCAGAACTTGGTCAACATCATAATACGGTGGGACGAGTCATTTGGTTAGTTTTAAGTGAAATCCAATCACTAGAACTGTGGAATGCACGAACCACTCCATTTACGGCACGAACTTCATACGAACTTGAATTGTCCAATTTCTTTGACCAATTCATTTCGGATCGAGCCGAAAACTTGGTTACCATCATAATATGGTGAGAGGATTTATGTGGAGAGTTTTGTGTGAAATGCAATCACTTGAACTATGCAATGCACCAATCACTCCACTTACGGTTCGAAATTAATACGAACTTGATGTGCCCAATTTCTTTGACCAATTTATATCTGATCGAGCCCAAAATTTGGTCAACATCATAATATGGTGGGAGGGGTCATGTGGAGAGTTTTGTGGGAAATCCAATCACTTGAACTATGCAATGCACCAACCACTCCATTTATGGCACGTACTTTGTACGAACTTGAATTTTCCAATTTCTTTGACCAATTCATTTCGGATCAAGCCCAAAACTTGGTCAACATAATTTGGTCGGGGGAGTCATTTGGAGAGTTTTGAGGAGTCATACAAACTTGAAGTGTCATTTTACTTTGACCAATTGATTTCGATTCGAGCCCAAAACTAGGTCAACATCATAATATGGTGAGTCATGTGGAGAGTTTTGTGTGAAATCCAATCACTTGAACTATGCAATGCACCAGCCACTCCACTTACGGTTCGAAATTAATACGAACATGATGTGCCCAATTTCTTTGACCAATTTATATCGGATCGAACCCAAAATTTGGTCAACATAATAATATGGTGGGTAGAGTCATTTGGTGAGTTTTGAGTGAAATCGAAGCACTAGAAGTTTGGAATGCTCCAACCACTCCAATTATGCCACGAACTTCGTACGAACTTGAATTGTCCAATTTCTTTGACCAATTGATTTTGGATTGAGCCCAAAACATTGTCAACATCGTAATATGGTGGGAGGAGTCAATTGGAGTGTTTTGTGTTAAATCCAATCACTTGAACTGTGCAATAAACTAACCAATCTAATTACGGCACGAACTTCGTACGAACTTGGAGTGTCCAATTTCTTTGATCAATTGATTTCGCATCGAGCCCAAAACTTGGTCAACATCATAATATGGTGGGAGGGGTCATTTCATGAGTTTTGAGTGAAATCCAATAACTAGAACTATGAAATGCACCAACCATTCAACTTACGGTTCGAAAATAATACGAACTTGAAGTGTCCGATTTCTTTGACCAATTGATTTCAGATCGGGCCCAAAATTTGGTCAACATCATAATATGGTGGGAGGAGTCATTTGGTGAGTTTTGAGTGAAATCCAATCACTAGAACTATGGAATGCACCAACCACTCCATTTACGCCCCGAACTTCGTACGAACTTGAATTTTCTTCGGCCAATTGATTTCGGATCGAGCCCAAAACTTGGTCAACATCATTATATGGTGAAAGGAGTCATTTGATGAGTTTGATTGAAATCCACTAACTAGAACTATGAAATACACTAACCATTCCACTTACAGTTCGAAAATAATGTGAACTTGAAGTGTCCAATTTCTTTGACCAATTGATTTCGGATCGGGCCCAAAACTTGGTCAACATCGTAATGTGGTGGGTGTAGTCATTCGGTCAGTTTTGAGTGAAATCCAATCACTAGAACTATGGGATGCAAATACAATTTCACTTGCGGTTCGAAATTAATACGAACTTGAATTGCCCAATTTCTTTGACCAATTGATTTCGGATCGATCCCAAAATTTGGTCAATATCATAATATGGTGGGTGGAGTCATTTGTTGAGTTTTGAGTGAAATCCAATCACTAGAACTATGTATTATACCAACCACTCGATTTACGCCATGAACTTCGTACGAACTTGAATTGTCCAATTTCTTTGACCAATTGATTTCGGATCGAGCCCAAAAATTGGTCAACATCATAATGTGGGAGGAGTGATTTGATGAGTTTTGATTGAAATCCACTCACTAGAACTATGAAATGCTCCAACCATTCCACTTACGGTTCGAAATTAATACAAACTTGAAGTGTACAATTTCTTGGACCAATTCATTTCGGATCGAGCCCGAAACATTGTCAACATCGTAATATGGTGGGAGGAGTCAATTGGAGTGTTTTGTGTTAAATCCAATCACTTGAACTGTGCAATAAACTAACCAATTTAATTACGGCACGAACTTCGTACGAACTTGAAGTGTCCAATTTCTTTGATCAATTGATTTCGCATCGAGCACAAAACTTGGTCAACATCATAATATGGTAGGAGGAGTCATGTGGAGAGTTTTGTGAAATCCAATCACTTGAACTATGCAAGGCACTAACGACTCCATTTATGGCACAAACTTTGTACGAACATGAATTGTCCAATTTCTTTGACCAATTCATTTCGGATCGAGCCCAAAACTTGGTCAACACCATAATATGGTGGGGGGAGTCATTTGGTGAGTTGGATCCAATTTCTTTGACCAATTCATTTTGGATCGAGCCCAAAACTTGGTCATGAACGTAATATAGTGGGGGGAGTCGTTTAATGGGTTTTGAGTGAAATCCAATCCCTAGAACTGTGGAATGCACCAACCACTCCATTTACGCCATGAACTTCGTACAAACTTGATCTGTCTAATTTCTTTGACCAATTCATTTCGGATCGAGCCCAAAACTTGGTCAACATTTTAACATCGTAGGTGGAGTCATTTGGTCAGTTTTGAGTGAAATCCAATCACTTGAACTGTGCAATGCTCCAACCACGACAATAACGGCACGAACTTCGGACGAACTTGAATTGTACAATTTATTTGACCAATTGATTTCGGATCGAGCCCAAAACATTGTCAACAACGTAATCTGGTGGGAGGAGTCATTTGGTAGGTTTGGAGTGATATCCAATCCCTAGAACCATGTAATGCACCAACCACTCCATTTACGCCACGAATTTCGTACAAACTTGAGTTGTCTAATTTCTTTGACCAATTGATTTCGGATCGAGCCAAAACTTGGTCAACATCAAAATGTTGGAGGAGTGATTTGATGAGTTTTGAGTGAAATCCACTCACTAGAACTATGAAATGCACCAACCATTCCACTTATGGTTTGAAATTAATACAAACTTGAAGTGTCCAATTTCTTGGACCAATTCATTTCGTATCGAGCCCAGAACTTGGTCAACATCATAATATGGTGGGTGACGTCATTTGGTGAGTTTGAGTGAAATCCAATCACTTGAACATTGCAATGCACCAACCACTACAATTACGGCACGAACTTTGTACGAACTTGAATTGTCCAATTTCTTTGACCAATTGATTTTGGATCGAGCCCAAAACTTGGTCAACATCATAATACGGTGGGAGGAGTAATTTGATGAGTTTTGAGTGAAATCCACTCACTAGAACTATGAAAAGCTCCAAACCATTCTATTTACGGTTCAAAATTAATACGAAGTTGAAGTGTCCAATTTCTTTGACCATTTGATTTCGGATCGAGCCCAAAACTTGGTCAACATCATAATACAGTGGGTGGGGTCATTTGGTGAATTTTGAGTGAAATCCAATCCCTTGAACTGTGCAATGCACCAACCTCTCCAATTACGGCACGAACTTCGTACGTACTTGAATTGTACAATTTCTTTGACCAATTGAATTCGGATTGAGCCCAAAACTTTGTCAATATCTTAATATGGTGGGAGGAGTCATTTGGAGAGCTTTGAGTAAAATCCAATCACTAGAAATATGGAATGCACCAACCACTTCATTTACGCCACGAACGTCGTATGAACTTGAATTGTCCAATTTCTTTGACCAGTTCATTTCGGATCGAGCCCAAAACATAGTCAACATCATAATATCGTGGGGGCAGTTGTTTTCTGAGTTTTGAGTGAATCCAACCACTAGAACTATGGAATGCACCAACCACTCCATTAACGGCATGATCTTCGTACGAATTTGAATTGTCCAATTTCTTTGAACAATTCATTTCGGATCGAGCCCAAAACTTGGTCAACATCATAATACGGTGGGAGGAGTAATTTGATGAGTTTTGAGCGAAATCCACTCACTAGAACTATGAAATGCCCCAAACCATTCCACTTACGGTTCGAAATTAATACGAAGTTGAAGTGTCCAATTTCTTTGACCATTTGATTTTGGATCGAGCCCAAAACTTGGTCAACATCATAATACAGTGGGTGGAGTCATTTGGTTAGTTTTGAGTGAAATCCAATCCCTTGAATTGTGCAATGCACCAACCTCTCCAATTACGGCACGAACTTCGTACGAACTTGAATAGTCCAATTTCTTTGACAAATTGATTTCGGATCAAGCCCAAAACTTGGTCAACATCGTAATATGATGGGAGGAGTCATTTGGACAGTTTTTTGTGAAATCCAATCACTAGAACTACGGAATGCACGACCCCCTCCATTTACGGCACGAACTTCATACGAAGTTGAATTTTCCATTTTCTTTGACTAATTGATTTCGGATCAAGCCCAAAACTTGGTCAATATCTTAATTTGGGGGGAGGAGTCATTTGGTGATTTTTGAGTAAAATCCAATCACAAGAACTATGGAATGCTCCAACCACTTCATTTACGCTACGAACTTCGTATGAACTTGAATTGTCCAATTTCTTTGAGCAAATGATCTCGGATCGAGCCCAAAACTTGGTCAACATCGTAATATGAAGGGAGGAGTCATTTGGACAGCTTTGTGTGAAATCAAATCAATAGAACTACGGAATGCACGAACATCTCCATTTACGGCACGAACTTCATACGAACTTGAATTGTCCATTTTCTTTGACCAATTCATTTCGGATCGAACCCAAAACTTGGTCAACAATATAATATGGTCAGAAGGGTCAGGTGGAGAGTTTTGTGTGAAATCCAATCACTCGAACTACACAATGCACCAACCACTCTATTTACGGCACGAACTTTGTACGAATATGAATTGTCCAATTTCTTTGACCAATTCATTTCGGATCGAGCCCAAAACTTGGTCAACATCATAATATGGAGGGGGGAGTCATTTGGTGAGTTTGAGTGAAATCCAACCACTAGAACTATGGAATGCACCAACCAATCCATTAACGCCATGATCTTCGTACAAATTTGAATTGTCCAATTTCTTTGACCAATTCATTTCGGATCGAGCCCAAAACTTGGTCAACATCATAATACGGTCGGAGGAGTAATTTGATGAGTTTTGAGTGAAATCCACTCACTAGAACTATGAAATGCCCCAAACGATTCCACTTACGGTTCGAAATTAATACGAAGTTGAAGTGTCCAATTTCTTTGACCATTTGATTTCGGATCGAGCCCAAAACTTGGTCAACATCATAAGACAGTGGGTGGAGTCATTTGGTGAGTTTTGAGTGAAATCCAATCCCTTGAACTGTGCAATGCACCAACCTCTCCAATTACGGCACGAACTTCGTACGAACTTGAATTGTCCAATTTCTTTGACAAATTGATTTCGGATCAAGCCCAAAACTTGGCCAACATCGTAATATGATTGGATGAGTCATTTGGACAGTTTTGTGTGAAATCCAATCACTAAAACTACGGAATGAACGACCCACTCCATTTACGGCACGAACTTCATACGAACTTGAATTTTCCATTTTCTTTGACCAATTCATTTCGGATCGAGAACAAAACTTGGTCAACATCATAATATGGTCGGAGTAGCCATTTGGAGAGTTTTGGGTAAAATCCAATCCCTAGAACTATGGAATGCTCCAACCACTCCATTTACGCCACAAACTTAGTACGAACTTGAATTGTCTAATTTCTTTGACCAATTCATTTCGAATCGAACCCAAAACTTGGTCAACATTATAATACGGTGGGAGGAGTAATTTGATGAGTTTTGAGTGAAATCCACTCACTAGAACTATGAAATGCACCAAGCATTCCACTTACGGTTCGAAATTAATACGAACTTGAAGTGTCCAATTTCTTTGACTTTTGATTTCGGATCGATCCCAAAACTTGGTCAACATCATAATATAGTGGTTGGCGTTATTTGGTGAGTTTTGAGCGAAATCAAATCACTTGAACTGTGCATTGCACCAAACTCTCCAATTACGGCACGAACTTCGTGCGAACTTGAATTGTCCAATTTCTTTGACCAATTGATCTCGGATCGAGCCCAAAACTTGGTAAACATCGTAATATGATGGGAGGAGTTATTTGGACAGTTTTGTATGAAATCCAATCACTTGAATTGTGCAATGCACACTCCAATTACGGTACGAACTTGAGTTGTCCAATTTCGTTGACCAGTTCATTTCGGATCGAGCCCAAAACTTGGTCAACATCAAAATATCGTGGGAGGAGTTATTTTGTGAGTTTTGAGTGAATCACTAGAACTATGGAATGCACCAACCACTCTAATTATGCCACGAACTTCGTACGAACTTGAATTGTCCAATTTCTTTGACAAATTGATTTCGGATTGAGCCCAAAACTTGGTCAACATCGTAATATGGTGGGAGGGGTCATTTGGAGAGTCTTGTGTGTAAGCCAATCACTTAAACTGTGCAATATACCAACCACTCCAATTACGACACGAACTTCGTACGAACTTGGTCAGCATCGTAATATGGTGGGAGGAGTCATTTGGTTAGTTTTGAGTGAAATCCAATCACTAGAACTATGGAATGAACCAACCACTCCATTTACGCCACGAACTTCGTACGAACTTGAATTGTCCCGTTTCTTTGACCACCTCATTTCGGATCGAGCCAAAAAACTTGGTGAATATCATAATACGGTGGGAGAAGTCAATTGGTGAGTTTTGAGTGAAATCCAATCAACAGAACTACGTAATTCACAAACCACACCTTTTACGCCACGAACTTGATACGAACTTGAAGTGTCCAATTTCTTTGATCAATTGATTTCGGATCGAGCCCAAAATTTGGTAAACATCGTTATATGGTGGGAGGAGTCATTTGGTGAGGTTTGAGTGAAATCCAATCAACAGAACTACGTAATTCACAAACCACACCTTTTACGCCACGAACTTCGTACGAACTTGAATTGTAAAATTTCTTTGACCAATTCATTTCGGATCGAGCCCAAGACTTGGTCACACATGATAATATGGTGGGAGGAGTAATTTGGTGAGTTTTGATTGAAATCCGATCACTAGAACTATGGAATGCTCCAACCACTCCACTTACGGCACGAACTTCATACGAACTTGAATTGTCCAATTTCTTTGACCAATTCATTTCAGATCGGGCCCAAAACTTGGTCAACAACATAATATGGTGGGATGAGGTATTTTGTGAGTTTTGAGTGAAATCCAATCATTAGAACTATGCAATGCACCAACCACTCCACTTACTGTTCCAAATTAATACCAACTTGAAGTGTCCAATTTCTTTGACCAATTAATTTTGGATCGAGCATAAAACATGGTCAACAACATAATATGGTGGGAGGAGTCATTTGGTGTGTTTTGAGTGAAATCCAATCACTAGAACTATACAATGCACCAACCACTATATTTACGCAACGAACTTCGTACGAACTTAAACTGTCCAATTTGTTTGACCAATTCATTTCGGATCGAGACCAAAACTTGGTGAACAACATAATATGGTGGAGGGAGTCATTTGGTGAGTTTTGAGTGAAATCCAACCAGCAGAACAATGGAATGCACCAACCACACCATTTACGCCACAAACTTCGTTCGAGTCCAAAACTTGATCAATATCATAATATGGTTGGAGGAGTCATTTTGTCTGTTTTGAGTAAAATCCAATCACTAGAACTATGGAATGCACCAACCACTTCATTTACACTACGAACTTTGTTTGACCAATTCATTTCGGATCGAGCCCATAACTTGGGCAACATCGTAATATGGTAGGAGGAGTCATTTGGTGAGTTTTGAGTGAAATCCAATCACTAGAACTACGGAATGCACGAACCACTCCATTTACGGCATGAACTTTGTACGAACTTCAATTGTCCAACATCGTTGACCAATTCATTTCGGATCGAGCCCAAAACTTATCAACATCATAATATGGTGGGAGTAGTCATTTCGTGAGTTTTGAGTGAAATCCAATCCCAAGAACAATGGAATGCACCAACCACTCCATTTACGACACGAACTTCGTACAAACTTGAAGTGTCCAATTTCTTTGACCAATTAATTTCGGATCGAGCCCAAAACTTGGTCAACATCATACTATGGTGGGAGGAGTCATTTCGTGTGTTTTGAGTGAAATCCAATCACTAGAACTATACAATGCACCAAACGCTATATTTACGCAACGAACTTCGTACGAACTTAAATTGTCCAATTTGTTTGACCAATTCATTTCGGATCTAGCCCAAAACTTGGTCAACAACATAATATGGTGGGGGGAGTCATTTGGTGAGTTTTGAGTGAAATCCAACCAGCAGAACTATGGAATGCACCAACCACACCATTTACGCCACGAACATCGTTCAAGCCCAAGACTTGGTCAACATCATAATATGGTGGGAGGAGTAATTTGGTGAGTTTTGAGTAAAATCAAAACACTAGAACTATGGAACGCACCAACCACTCCATTTACGCCACGAACTTCGTACAAACTTGAATTGTCCAATTTGTTTGACCAATTCATTTCGGATCGAGCCCAAAACTTAGTCACATCATAATATGGTCGGAGGAGTCATTTGGCGAGTTTTGAGTGAAATCCAATTAATAGAACTATGTAATGCACCAACCAATGAATTTACGCCACGAACTTCGTACGAACTTGAATTATCCAATTTGTTTGACCAATTGATTTCGGATCGAGCCCAAAACTTAGTCACATCATAATATGGTGGGAGGAGTCATTTGGTGAGTTTTGAGTTAAATCCAATCACAAGAACAATGGAATGGATCAACCACTCCATTTACGCCACGAACTTCGTACGAACTTGAATGGTCTAATTTCTTTGATCAATTCATTTCGGATCGAGCCCAAAACTTGGTCAACATCATAATATGGTGGGAGGAGTCCTTTGGTGAGTTTTGAGTGAAATCCAATCACTAGAACTATGGAATGCACCAACCACTCCATTTACGGCACGAACTTCAAACGAACTCGAATTGTCCAATTTCTTTGACCAATTCATTTCGGATCGGGCCCAAAACTTGGTCAACATCATAATATGGTGTGAGGAGTTATTTTGTGAGTCTTGAGTGAAATCCAATAACTAGAACTATGGAATGCACCAACCACTCCAATTTTGCCACGAACTTCGTATGAACTTGAATTGTCCAACTTCTTTCACCAATTCATTTCGGATTGGGGCCAAAACTTGGTCAACTTGATAATATGGTGGGAGGAGTCATTTGGTGTGTTGTGAGTGAAATCCACTCCACTTACGGTTCGAAATTAATACCAACTTTAAGTGTCCAATTTCTTTGACCAATTAACTTCGGATCGAGCCCAAAACATGGTGAACATCATAATATGGTGGGAGGAGTCATTTGGTGTGTTGTGAGTGAAATCCAATCACTAGAACTATACAATGCACCAACCACTATATTTGCTCAACGAACTTCGTACGGTCTTAAATTGTCCAATTTGTTTGACCAATTCACTTCAGATCGAGCCCACAACTTGGTCAACATCAAAATATGGTGGGAGGAGTCATTTGGTGTGTTTTGAGTGAAATCCAATCACTAGAACTACGGAATGCACGAACCACTCCATTTACGGCTTGAACTTTGTACGAACATGAATTGTCCAACTTCTTTGACCAATTCATTTCGGATCGAGCCAAAAACTTGGTCAACAACATAATATTGTGGGAGTAGTTATTTTCTGAGTTTTGAGTGAAATCCAATCACTAGAACTATGGAAGGCACCAACCACTCTAATTATACCCCGAACTTCGTATGAACTTGAATTGTCCAACTTCTTTCACCAATTCATTTCGGATTGGAGCCAAAACTTGGTCAACTTCATAATATGGTGGGAGGAGTCATTTGGTGAGTTCTGAGTGAAATCCAATGACTAGAACTGTGCAAAGCACAAACCACTCCACTTTCGATTCGAAATTAATACCAACTTTTAACCAATTGATTTCAGATCGAGCCCAAAACATGGCCAACATCATAATATGGTGGGAGGAGTCATTTGGTATGTTTTGAGTGAAATCCAATCACTAGAACTATACAATGCACCAACCACTATATTTACGCCACGAACTTCGTACGAACTTGAATTATCCAATTTCTTTGACCAACTCATTTCGGATTGAGCCCAAAACTTGGTCAACAACATATTATCGTGGGAGTAGTTATTTTGTGAGTTTTGAGTGAAATCCAATCTCTAGAACTGTGGAATGCACCAACCACTCCAATTATGCCACGAACTTCGTATGAACTTGAATTGTCCAATTTCTTTGACCAACTCATTTCGGATCGAGCCCAAAACTTGGTCAACATCTTAATATGGTGGGAGGAGTGATTTGGTGAGTTTTGAGTAAAATCCAATCACTAGAACTGCGGAATGCACCAACCACTCCACGTTACGAACTTCGTACGAACTTAAATTGTCCAATTTGTTTGACCAATTCATTTCGGATCAAGCCCATAACTTGGTCAACATCATAATATGGTGGGAGGAGTCATTTGGTGAGTTTGGAGTGAAATCCAATCACTAGAACTACGGAATGCATGAACCACTCCATTTACGGCATTAACTTTGTACGAACTTGAATTGTCCAACTTATTTGACCAATTCATTCCGGATCAAGCCCAAAACTTGGTCAACATCATAATATGGTAGTCATTTGGTGAGTTTTGAGTGAAATCCAATCACTAGAACTACGGAATGCACGAACCACTCCATTTATGGCATGAACTTTGTACGAACTTGAATTGTCCAACTTCTTTGACCAATTCATTCCGGATCAAGCCCAAAACTTTGTCAACATCATAATATGGTGGGAGGAGTCATTTGGTGAGTTTTGAGTGAAATCCAATCACCAGAACTATGCAATGCACCAACCACTCCATTTACTCCTCGAACTTCATACGAACTTGAATTGTCCAGTTTCTTTGATCAATTCATTTCGGATGGAGCCCAAAACTTGGTCAACATCATAATATGCTGGGAGGAGTCATTTGGGGAGTTTTGAGTAAAATCCAATCACAAAAACAATGGAATGCACAATCCACTCCATTTACGCTCGAACTTCGTACGAACTTGAAGTGTCCCATTTCATTGACCAATTCATTTCAAATCGAGCCCAAAACTTGGTCAACATCATAATATGGTGGGAGGAGTGATTTGGTGAGTTTTATTGAAATCCAATCACTACAACGATGCAATGCAGCAACCAATCCACTTACGGTTTGAAATTACTACGAACTTGAAGTGTCCAATTTCTTTTACCAATTGATTTCGGATCGAGCCCAAAACTTGGTCAACATCAGAATATAGTGGGAGGAGTCATTTGGTGAGTTTTGAGTGAAATGAAATCAGTAAAACTATGCAATGCGCCATCCAATCTACTTACTGTTTGAAATTAACACGAACTTGAAGTGTCCAATTTTTTTGACCAATTGATTTCAGAACGAGCCCAAAACCTGGTCAACATCTTATTATGGTGGGAGGAGTCATTTGGTGAGTTTTGATTGAAATCCAATTACTAGAATAATGCGACGCAGAACCACTCTAGTTACGGCAAGAAATTCGTACGAACTTGAAGTGTCCAATTTCATTGACCAATTCATTTCGAATCGAGCCCAAAACTTGGTCAACATCATAATATGGTGGGAAGAGTCATTTGGTGAGTTTTGATTGAAATCCAATCACTAGAACGATGCAATGCACCAATCACTCCACTTACGATTCGAAATTAATACGAACTTGAGGTGTCCAATTTCTTTGACCAATAGATTTGGGATCGTGCCCTAAACTTGGTCAACATCATAATATGGTGGGAGGAGTGATTTGGTTAGTTTTGATTGAAATCCAATCTCTAGAACGATACAATGCTCCAACCACTAAACTTACTGTTCGAAATTAATACGAACTTGAAGTGTCCAATTTCTTTGACCAATTGATTTTGGATCGAGCCCTAAACTTGGTCAACATCATAATATGGTGGGAGGAGTCATTTGGTGTGTTTTGAGTGAAATCCAATCACTAGAACAATGCACTGCACCAACCACCCCACTTACGGTTCGAAATTAATACGTACTAGAAGTGTCCAATATCTTTGACCAATTGATTTCAGAACAAGCCCAAAACTTGGTCAACATCATATTATGGTGGGAGGAGCCATTTGGTGAGTTTTGAGTGAAATCCAATCACTAGAACTATGCAGTGCACCAACCACTCCATTTACGGCACGAACTTCGTACGAACTTAAAGTGTCCAATTTCTTTGACCAATTGATTTCGAATCGAGCCCAAAACTTGGTCAACATCATAATATGGTGGGAGGAGTCATTTGGTGAGTTTTAGTGAAATCCAATCCCTACAACGTTGCAATGCACCAACCACTCCACTTACGACACGAACTTGAAGTGTCCAATTTCTTTGACCAATTGATTTCGGATCGAGCCCAAAATTTGGTTAACAGCATAATATGGTGGGAGGAGTCATTTGGTGAGTTTTTATTGAAATCCAAACACTTTAAATTCAGCACTTTCACCCAAAACTTTCATGGAGATGGTGCCATCTTTCACTTTGATAATTGTGTCTGCAGTAGTCATGAATGGCCGGCCTATGTGGATAGGATCAACACTGTCCCCATTTGGGTTGTCTTTCATGTCCATCACTACAAAATCAGCAGGGAGGATTAGTGTATTAACTTTTACTAACATATCTTCTACAATACCTTTTGGATATTTGATAGAATGATCAGCTAGTTCAAGTCGCACTGAAGTCTTCTTCATCCCTTCTATGCCAAGCTTTTGATAAACTGAATATGGCATTAGATTGATGCTTGCTCCCAAGTCCTACATGGCTCTTCCAACCTTCTTGCCTCCAATGTTAATTGGAATGTCAAAGCTGCCAGGATCTTCTAGTTTTGGTGGAAGCTTGCTTTCCAAAACCGCACTTACATTCTTGTTAAGCTTTACTTCTTCATTTGGGGCAAAATTGAGCTTTTGAGTTTTCAAGTTCTT
Organism: Prunus padus; assembly: GCA_024362665.1. NCBI lineage: Eukaryota > Viridiplantae > Streptophyta > Magnoliopsida > Rosales > Rosaceae > Prunus > Prunus padus. Next base: position 1,339,036 of record JANFAM010000003.1, on the reverse strand, counting down.
GATGAACTTTCCATATGCTGGCATCTGTTCAATGACATCAAGCAAAGGCAAATTGATATTAACTTTACTCAAAATATCCTAAATCTCTTTAAAAGCATTATCTTGCTTTGCTTTCTTTAGACAGCCTAGAAATGGAATTGGTGGAACATATGGAGCCGGTGGCACGTATTTATCTTCTTGATGATGTGGTGGCACGAATTTGTCATCCCTTTTATGCAACTGGAATGGATTGGGACCCTGGGAATCTGATTTGGCCTTAGGAGCAGATTTGGACGTTTTGGGTTGTTGCCCTTCCATAGTTGTGATCTCCTCCTCTTCATCTTCATCTTATACAACCACAACATCATTAGATAGATTAGTACCAACTTTGTTATCAACAATCTTACCTGATTTGAGCACATGAATGGCCTTGGCTTCTTGGTTGTTTGGATTGATCACGGTTTGGCTTGGCAATCTCCCAGGCTCTCTTTGGGTTATCTCCGCAGCTATTTGGCCTATTTGAACTTCCAATTTGGAGATGGCAGCTTGTGTAGTTTGTTGAAAATTAGATTGGTTGATTGCCATTTGCTTCACTATATCCTCCAATGATGATGATTGTTGTGGCCTTTGGAATGATGGGGGATTGGCTTGATTCTGTGTATTCCTCCATGAAAAGTTTGGATGATTCCTCCAACCTGGATTATAACTTTGAGAGTATGGATCATTTCTTGGACCTTGGTTATAGGAGTTTACTAACTTAGCTTGCTCTTGCACAAATTCTGGATATGCAGCCCCAAGTGGACAAGCTATGGTAGCATGATCATGAGTTTCACAGATGCTACACACTTCCTTCGGAGGGTTTCTTGAGTTCAATGCAAGAAGAGCATCTAGCTTTTGTTCTAATTTTGAAATATGCACACTAGAAGCGTCATTAGAACCACTAACAATACGCTTACCTCTTGTATCTGTGTGTTGGATCTCCAATGCTATCTCCTCAAAGAGTTCATACGTTTCTTCAGGCGTCTTGGTTTTATAAGAACCACCTGCAAAATTGGTAACAATATTATGGCTAGAAGGGGTTAGTCCTTTATAAAATATACGCATTTGAAGTTTCAAAGGAATCCCATTATGAGGACATTGATTGAGCAGCCCATTGAATCTCTCCCATGCTTTACAAAACGATTCATCATCTTGTTGTGTAAATAGCAAGATCTTATCCCTAAGCATGTCGTTCTTTTGCGTGGAGAAGTATTTCTCCAAGAACTTCTTCTGAATGGCAGCCCATGTAGTGAGTGAACCAGGCTTTAAGGAATTGAGCCAATACTTCGCCTTATCCTTCGAAGTATAAGGAAACACTCTCATTCGAAGTTGATATTCCGTCACACCTGTCAAGGGGAAAGAACTCACAACATTAAAAATATCCTTTATATGAGTTAATGGATCTTCATTAGGTAAACCATAAAAGGAAGGCAACATATTAAGATGAGAAGATTTAAGCTCATAGTTTCGAGCTACGGTAGGCAGCAAAATGCTTGAAGGAGATGCTGGGATTGTTGGGACATCAAGTTGTCCCATGAACTCATTTGCAGCCATCTCTACTTCTTCTTCTTGGTCTGAACTTGCTTCCAAATTTGAAGGTGAAGACCCAGGGAGGTCAGTGTGGAGAGCACGACTTGTGAATGTGGCAAGAGCTTGCTCTTTTGCTGTTGACAACTCTCTTTCTAGACGATTCTGAATTTCAGAGATCACCCGGTTGGGTTGCAACGATGGTCCTGCGTTCAAAGATCTCGAACATTGGAAAGAAGACCTCACTTGTTCAAGGAATGGTCTTCTAGACATAAACTACCTGAAACAGAAATTTGAATTGATTAGAAACACTAAAAAGAATAGGGTAACCTTGGGCACATAACCAGGGAAGAACTTTCGTTTAGTCCCCGGCAACGGCGCCAAAATTTTGTTAACTCACAAGTGTACGGGCCATTTAGTAGTATAGCAAGACAAGTACGAGGTCGTACCCACGAGGACTGAGAAGTTCAAATCAGTTATGTACTTAGATTACCCAATTCAAGAAACAAGAAGTTAAGTCTAAAATAGAATTTAGAGAGAGATTGAGTTTAAAAACAAATGAAACAAAACGAAATTGCAACAAAGGCAATGTAAACAAGTGTATCAAAGAGTGGTTTTGAGGTTGGAAACAGATTTGGAGACTAGGGCATTCGATTCACCATAACAATCCAATTCTAGGTTATAAGGATTCAAGTGAGAAGCCTAATTCAGATTCAAAGATTGATTCTAGCTAAGGTATGATTAAGCCATGGTGTTTGATCCTAACCTTGTATTTCCAATTCCCTAATTAAGCCCTTTTTGTCGAACTTAAATCAAGCATTAGAAATAAGCATAGAATAATGTTTTAAACAACCAAGCATGTATCTAATCCCTATTGGCGAATGTCCATACATACTCATCGTATTCATAGTTCAATTAGAATTAAGGCATGTGCTGTCTACTCTTAATTCCAACCAAAATACACAAATCTCAATGGTAGCTAGGCATTCAGATTAGCATATAGGCAAGTAGGCATAATGAATAAGAACATGAATCATGAATCACACTTGAAACTTGAAATTTATAAACCCAGAATATTCATGTTAGGTTACATCGAAGCCCTAGTTATGGATTTAGCTACTCATAATGGGAAAGAAACTTAAACATAAATGAGAAAACATAATGAATGCAACAAGAGTAGAAAAACCCTTTTCTGAAGTTCTTGTGGTGTCCAATGGTTCTCCAAGAGCTTCCCCACGTCTAGAAGGATGTATGAAGGTTAAGGAGGTGATTTGGGATGAGTTTGGAGGAGTGGTGATGGTTGAGAAAGAGGAAATTTGTAGGGAAATGGAAGGAAGGGTTGCAGGGATTGTTTTGGTGATTTGAGGCTGTTTAGAGTGTTGGGTTGATTTCTGGAGTGTTTGAGGTTGTGGGAGTGTTTGAGGTTGTGGGAGTGTTTGAGGATGGAGTGAAGGATGTGTGTTATGGAATGAATCATGAAAATGAGTTCTCAGACCTCTCTATATATAGGCACAAGGGATGGGTGAATCAGAATTAACAATCAATTCTCTTCTCTTTTGGCTATTGCAGACCCCACTTACAGCTCACCCATGCTCCCACATGCAACTTGTTGAATAAATTTCTCACTTAAAATGCAAGTAGGAAAAAGAAAGGAAGATATCTTTAGGTGACAAAGATATTTCCAGATTTTTTGCCTACCCAATCTTGTTTGCCTAATCAATCTTCTTGAAAGTATTAAAAGACTTCTTTGAAGATAGAATGGTTGGTGGCAACATGATCTTGTTGGATTCACATGGCTTTAATTATGAAGGCTAGTAGGTGGCAACCAATTCAAGTTAGAATTGAGTTGCCATACTAAGAGGTGGCAACCAATTCAAGTTGGAATTGAGTTGCCATGTTAGCTGATTTTTTCAGATATTTACGTAATGCTCTCTCTCTTTCTTATGTCTATATATAGAGGAGAGTTTTCAAGTGAGAAAGAAGCTAAGGCAAGCAAGAAAAGAATTCACAAGAGGCATCTTATGACAAGAGCAAAGAGTGAGAGAGAAACACAAAGAGCTAGTGAGAGGGAGAATAGAGAGCTAAGAGGTTTATCTTGTAAACCAAAGTTGTTCCTTATTCTTTACTAGTGAAATTTCTCAAGGTGATCACAAAGGGGATGTAGGCAAATTGCTGAACCTCTATAAACACTTGTGTTATTTATTTGCTTACTCAAACACTGTGTGTGTGTGTGTGTTTAGATTCATTCTAAAGTTACCTAAGTTTTCTGTCATCAAAGCTATCAACAACAACTTCGTACGAACTTGAAGTGTTCAATTTCATTGACCAATTCATTTCGGATCTAGCCCAAAATTTGGTCAACATCATAATATGGTGGGAAGAGTCATTTGGAAATTTTCAGTGAAATCAAATCACTAGAACAATACAATGCACCAACCTCTCCATTTACGGCACGAACTTCGTAAGAACTTGAAGTGTCCAATTTCTTTGACCAATCCATTTCGGATCGAGCCCAAAACTTGGTCAACATCAATATATGGTGGGAGGAGTCATTTGGTAAGTTTTGAGTGAAATCCAATCATTAGAACTATTAAATGCACCAACCACTCCATTTACGCCACAAACTTCGTATGAACTTGAAATGTCCAATTTCTTTGACCAATTGAATTCGGATCCAGCCCAAAACCTGGTCAACATCATAATATGCTGGGAGGAGTCATTTGGTGAGTTTTGGAGTGATATCCAATCACTAGAACTATGCAATGCACAACCACTCCATTTACGGCACGAACTTCATACGAACATGAAATGTTCAATTTCTTTGACCAATTCATTTCGGATCTAGCCTAAAACTTGGTCAACATCATAATATGGTGGGAGGAGTCATTTGGTGAGTTTTGAGTGAAATCCAATCAATAGAACTATGCAATGCACAACCACTCCATTGACGGCACGAACTACATACGAACTGGAATTGTCCAATTTCTTTGACCAATTCATTTCGGATCTAGCCCAAAACTCTGTCAACATCATAATATGCTGGGAGCAGTCATTTGGTCAGTTTTGAGTGAAATCCAATCACTAGAACTACGCAATGCACAACCACTCTATTTATGGCACGAACTACATACGAACTTGAATTGTCCAATTTCTTTCACCAATTCATTTCGGATCGGGCACAGAACTTGGTCAACATCATAATATGGTGGGAGGGGTCATTTGGTGAGTTTTGAGTGAAATCGAATCACTAGAACTATGCAATGCACCAACCACTCCAATTATAGTACGAACTTCGTACGAACTTGAATTGTCCAATTTGTTTGACCAATTGATGTCGGATCGAGCCCAAAACTTGGTCAACATCATAATATGGTGGGAGGAGTCATTTGGGGTCTTTTGAGTGAAATCCAATCACTAGAACTATGCAATGCACCAACCACTCCATTTACGGCACGAACTTCGTACGAACTTGAATTGTCCAATTTCTTTGAGCAATCAATTTCGGATCGAGCCCAATACTTGGACTACATCAGAATATGGTGGGAGGAGTCATTTGGAAAGTTTTGAGTGAATTCCAATCACTAGAACTACGCAATGCACCAACCCCTCCATTTACGGCACAAACTTCGTACGAACTTTAAATGTCCAATTTCTTTGACCAATTGATTTCGGATGTAGCCCAAAATCATAATATGGTGGGAGGAGTCATTTGGTGAGTTTTGAGTGAAATCCAATCACTAGAACAATGCAATGCACTGACCACTCCATTTACGCCACAAATTTCGTACGAACTTGAAATGTCCAATTTCTTTAACCAATTGATATCGGATCTATCCCAAAACTTGGTCAACATCATAATATGGTGGGAGGAGTCAATTGGTGAGCTTTGAGTGCAATGCATTCACTAGAACTATGCAATGCACCAACCACTCCACTTACGGCTCGAAATGAATACGACCTTGAATTGTCTAATTTCCTGGACCAATCCATTTCGGATTGAGCCCAAAACTAGGTCAACATCATAATATGCTGGGAGGAGTCATTTGTTGAGTTTTGAGTGAAATCCAATCACTAGAACTATGCAATGCACAACCACTCCATTTACGGCACGAACTTCGTACGAACTTGAAGTTTTCAATTTCTTTGACCTATTCATTTCGGATCTAGCCCAAAACTTGGTCAACATCATAATATGGTGTAAGGAGTCATTTGGTGAGTTTTGAGTGAAATCCAATCACATGAACTATGCACAACCACCCAAATTACAACACGAACTTCGTATGAACTTGAATTGTCCAATTTGTTTGACCAATTTATTTCGGATCGAGCCCAAAACTTGGTCAACACTGTAATATGATGCGAGGAGTCATTTGGGGTGTTTTGAGTGAAATCCAATCACGCAATGCACTAACCACTACATTTACGGCACGAACTTCGTACGAACTTGAATTGTCCAATTTCTTTGAGCAATCCAATTCGGATCGAGCCCAATACTTGGACAACATCAGAATATGGTGGGAGGAGTCATTTGGAAAGTTTTGAGTGAATTCCAATCACTAGAATTATGCAATGCACAACCACTCCATTTACGGCACGAACTTCATACGAACTTGAAGTGTTCAATTTCTTTGACCAATTCATTTCGGATTTAGCCCAAAATTTGGTCAACATCGTTATATGTTGGGAGGAGTCATTTGGAAATTTTCAGTGAAATCAAATCACTAGAACTATGCAATACACCAACCACTCCATTTACGGCACGAACTTCGTAAGAACTTGGTCATTTGGTGAGTTTTGAGTGAAATCCAATCACTAGAACTATGCAATACATCAATCACACCATTTACGCCACGAACTTCGTCCGAACTTGAAGTGTCCAAGTCAATTGATTTCGAATCGAGCCCAAAACTTGGTCAACATCATAATGGTGGGAGGAGTCATTTGGTGAGTTTTGAGTGAAATCCAATCCATACAACTACTCCATTTACGCCACAAACTTCGTACGAACTTGAAGTGTTCAATTTCTTTGACCAATTCATTTCGGATCTAAACCAAAACTTGGTCAACATCATAATATGGTGGGAGGAGTCATTTGGTGAGTTTTGAGTGAAATCCAATTACTAAGACTATGCAATGCACCAACCACTCCATTTATGGCACGAACTTCGCATGAATTTGAACTGTGCAATTTCTTTTACCAATCCATTTTGAATCGAGCCCAAAACTTGGTCAACATCATAATATGGTGGGAGGAGTCATTTGTTGAGTTTTGAGTGAAATTCAATCACTAGAACTATGCAATGCACCAACCACGCCATTTACGCCACAAACTTCATACAAACTTGAAATGTCCAATTTGTTTGACCAATTGATTTCAGATCTAGCCCAAAACTTGGTCAACATCATAATATGGTTGGAGGACTCATTTGTTGAGTTTTGAGTGAAATCCAATCACTAGAGCTATTTAATGCACCATCCACTTCACTTACAGTTCGAAATTAATTCGAACTTGAAGTGTCCAATTTATTTGACCAATTGATTTCGGATCTAGCCCAAAACTTGGTCAACATCATAATATGGTGGGAGGAGTCATTTGGTGAGTTCTGAGAGCAATCCAATCAATAGAACTATGCAATGCAACAACCACTCCACTTACAGTTCGAAATTCATAGGACCTAGAAGTGTCCATTTTCCTTGACCAATCCATTTTGGATCGAGCCCAAAACTTGGTCAACATCATAATATGGTGGGAGGATTGATTTGGTGAGTTTTGAGTGAAATCCAGTCACTAGAACTATGCAACACACAACCACTCCATTTACGGCCCGAACTACATACGAACTAGAATTGTCCAATTTCTTTTATCAATCCATTTTGGATTGAGCCAAAACTTTGTCAACATCAAAATATGGTGAGAGGAGTCATTTGGTGATTTTTGAGGGAAATCCAATCGCTAGAACTATGCAATGCAACAACTACTTCATTTACGGCACGAACTTCGTACGAACTTGAATTGTCCAATTTCTTTGACCAACCCATTTCCGATCGAGCCCAAAACTTTGTCAACATCATAATCTGGTGGAAGGAGTCATTTGGTGAGTTTTGAGTGAAATACATTCACTAGAACTATGCAATGCACCAACCACTCCATTTACGGCACAAACTTCGTACGAACATGAAGTGTCCAATTTTTTTGGCCCATCCATTTCGGATCGAGCCCAAAACTTGGTCAACATCATAATATTGTGGGAGGAGTCATTTGGTGAGTTTTGGGAGAAATCCAATCACTAGAACTACGCAATGCACCAACCACTCCATTTACGCCACAAACTTAGAGAAGATCATAATATGGTGGGTTGGGTCATTTGGTGAGTTTTCAGTGAAATCCAATCACTAGAACTATGCAATGCACGACCACTCCATTTACGGCATGAACTTCGTACGAACTTGAATTGTCCAGTTTCTTTGACCAATTCATTTCAGATCTAGCCCAAAACTTGGTCATCATCTTAATACGGTGGGAGCAGTCACTTGGTGAGTTTTGAGTGAAATCCAATCACTAGAACTATGCAATGCACCATCCACTCCACTTACGGTTCGAACTTCGTACGAACTTGAAGTGTCCAATTTATTTGACCAATTCATTTCGGATCTATCCCAAAACAGGGGCAACATCATAATGTGGTGGGAGGAGTCATTTGGTGATTTTTGAGGGAAATCCAATCGCTAGAACTATGCAATGCAACAACTACTCCATTTACGGCACGAACTTCGTACGAACTTGAATTGTCCATTTCTTTGATTAATCCATTTCAGATCGAGCCCAAAACTTTGTCAACATTATAATATGGTGGAAGGAGTCATTTTGTAAGTTTTGAGTGAAATCCAATCACGAGAACTATGCAATGCACCAACCACTCCATTTACAGCACAAACTTCGTACGAACTTGAAGTGTCCAATTTCTTTGACCAATCCATTTCGGATCGAGCCCAAAACTTGGTCAACATCATAATATGGTGGTAGTAGTCATTTGGTGTGTTTTGAGTGAAATCCAATTACTAGAACTACGCAATGCACAACCACTGCATTTACGACACAAACTTCGTACGAACTTGAGGTGTCCAATTTCTTTGACCAATCCATTTCGAATAGAGCCCAAAACTTGGTGAACTTCATAATATGGTGGCAGGAGTCTTTTGGTGAGTTTTGAGTAAACTCCAATCACTAGAACTAGGCAATGCACCAACCACTCCATTTGCGGCACAAACTTCGTACGAACTTGAACTGTCCAATTTTTTTGGCCCATCCATTTCGGATCGAGCCCAAAACTTGGTCAACATCATAATATGGTGGGAGGAGTCATTTGGTGAGTTTTGAACGAAATCCAATCGCTTGAACTCCGCAACGCACCAACCACTCCATTTACCCTTCAAACTTCGTACGAACTTGAAATGTCCAATTTCTTTGACCAATTGATTTCGGATCTAGCCCAAAACTTGGTGAACATCATAATAGTGTGGGAGGAGTTATTTGGTGACTTATGAGTGAAATTCAATCACTAGAACTAGGCAATGCACAGCCACTCCATTTACGGCACGAACTTCGTACGAACTTGAAGTGCCCAATTTCTTTGACCAATTGATTTCGGATCTAGCCCAAAACTTGGTGAACATCATAATATGGTGGGAGGAGTCATTTGGTGAGTTTTGAGTAAAATCCAATTACTAGAACTATGCAATGCACAACCACTGCATTTACAGCACAAACTTCGTACGAACTTGAAGTGTCCAATTTCTTTGACCAATCCACTTCGGATCGAGCCCAAAACTTGGTGAACATAATAATATGGTGGGAGGAGTCATTTGGTGAGTTTTGAGTGAAATCCAATCACTAGAACTATGCAATGCACAACCACACCATTTACGGCACGAACTTCGTACGAACTTGAAATGCCCAATTTCTTTGACCAATTGATTTCGGATCTAGCCCAAAACTTGGTCAACATCATAATATCGTGGGAGGCGTCATTTGGTGAGTTTTGAGTGAAATCCAATTACTAGAACTATTGAATGCACAACCACAGCATTTACGGCACAAACTTCGTACGAACTTGAAGTGTCCAATTGCTTTGACCAATCCATTTCGGATCGAGCCCAAAACTTGGTGAACATAATAATATGGTTGGAAGAGTCATTTGGCGTGTTTTGAGTGAAATCCAATCACTAGAACTATTCAATGCACCAACCAATCCATTTATGGCACGAATTTCGTACGAACTTGAAGTGCCCAATTTCTTTGACCAATTCATTTCGGATCTAGCCCAAAACTTGGTCAACATCATATTATGGTGGGAGGCGTCATTTAGTGACTTTTGAGTAAAATCCAATTACTAGAACTATGCAATGCACAACCACTGCATTTACGGCACAAACTTCGTACGAACTTGAAGTGTCCCATTTCTTAGACCAATCCATTTCAGATCGAGCCCAAAACTTGGTGAACATAATAATAGGGTGGCAGGAGTCATTTGGTGAGTTTTGAGTGAAATCCAATCACTAGAACTATTCAATACACCAACCAATCCATTTATGGCACGAACTTCGTACGAACTTAAAATGTGCAATTTTTTTGACCAATTGATTTCGGATCTATCCCAAAACTTGGTGAACATCGTAATATGGTGGAAGAAGTCATTTCGTGAGTTTTGAGTGAAATCCAATCACTAGAACTATTCAATACACCAACCACTTCATTTACGGCACGAACTTCGTACAAACTTGAAGTGTCCAATTTCTTTGACCAATTCATTTCGGATCTAGGCCAAAACTTGCTCAACATCATAATATGGTGGGAGGAGTGATTTAGTGGATTTTAAGTGAAATCCAATCACTAGAACTATTCAATGCACCAACCACTCCATTTATGGCACGAACTTCGTACGCACTTGAATTGTCCGATTTCTATCACCAGTCCATTTCGAATTGAGCCCAAACCTTGGTCAACATCATAATATGGTGGGTGTAGTCCTTTGGTGAGTTTTGAGTGAAATCCAATCACCAGAAGTATGCAATGCACCTACCAATCCATTTATGCCACGAACTTCATACGAACTTGAAGTGTCCAATTTCTTTGACCAATTGATTTCGGATCTAGCTCAAAACTTGGTGAACATCATAATATGGTGGGAGGAGTCATTTGTTGAGTTTTGAGTGAAATCCAATCAGAGGAAATATGCAATGCACCATCCACTCCACTTACGGTTTGAAATTAATACGAACTTGAAGTGTCCAATTTCTTTGACCAATTGATTTCGGATCTAGCCCAAAACTTGGGGAACATCATAATATAGTGGGAGTCATTTGGTGAGTTTTGATTGAAATCCAATAACTAGAACTATGCAATGCACAACCACACCATTTACGGCACGAACTTCGTACGAACTTGAACTGTCCAATTTCTTTGTCCAATTGATTTCGGATCGACCCCAAAACTTGTTCAAGAACATAATATGGTTGGAGGAGTCATTTGGTGAGTTTTGAGTGAAATCCAATCACTAGAACTACGAAATGTACCAACCACTCCACTTACGGTTGGAAATTAATACGAACATGAAGTGTCCAATTTCTTTGACCAATTGACTTCGGATTGACCCTAAAACTTGGTCAACAAAATAACATGGTGGGGGGAGTCATTTGGTACGTTTTTAGTGAAATCCAATCCCTAAAACTATGCATTGCAACAACCACTCAATTTACGGCACGAACTTCGTACGACCTTGAAGTGTCCAATTTCTTTGACTAATTGATTTCGGATCAAGCCCAAAACTTGGTCAACATCATAATATGGTGAGAGGAGTCATTTTGTTAGTTTTACATAAAATCCAATCACTAGAACTATGCACTGCACCAACCACTCCAATTACGCCACGAACTTCGTACGAACTTTAAGTGTCCAATTTCTTTGACCATTCGGATCGAGCCCAAAACTTGGTCAACATCATAATATGGTGGGAGGAGTCATTTGGTGGGCTTTGTGTAAAGTCCAATCACTAGAACTATGCAATGCACCAACCACTCCATGTACGGCACGAACTTCGTACGAACTTGAATTGTCCAATTTCTTTGTCCAATTGATTTCGGATCGAGGCCAAAACTTTGTCAACATCATAATATGGTGGGAGGAGTCATTTGGTAAGTTTTGAGTGAAATCCAATCACTTGAACTGTGCAACTTCGTACGAACTTGAAGTGTCCAATTTCTTCGACCAATTGATTTCGGATCGAGCCAAAAACTTGGTCAACATCATAATATAGTGGGAGGAGTTATTTGTTGAGTTTTGAGTGAAATCCAATCACTAGAGCATTGCAATGCACCTACCACTCCATTTAGGGCACGATCTTCGTACGAACTTTAATTGTCCAATTTCTTTGACTAATTGATGTCGGATCGAATACAAAACTTGGTCAACATCATAATATGGTGGGAGGAGTCATTTGGTGAGTTTTGAGTGGAATCCAATCATTAGAACTATGCAATGCACCAACCACTCCACTTACGGTTCGAAATTAATACGAACTTGAAATGTTCAATTTCTTTGACCAATTGATTTCGGATGGAGCCCAAAACTTGGTCAACATTATGATATCGTGGGAGGAGTCATTTGGTACGTTTTGAGTGAAATCCAATCCCTAGAACTATGCAATGCACCAGCCACTCCATTTACAGCTCAAACTTCGTACGAACTTGAATTGTCCAATTTCTTTAACCAATTGATTTCAGATTGAGCCCAAAACTTGGTCAAAATCATAATATAGTGTGAGGAGACGTTTGATGAGTTTTGAGTGAAATTCAATCACTTGAACTATGCAATGCACCAACCACTCCATTCACGGCATGATCTTCGTACGAACTTGAAGTGTCCAATGTCTTTGATCAATTGATTCCAGATCGAGCCCAAAACATGGTCAACATTATAATATGGTGGGAGGAGTCATTTGGTGAGTTTTGAGTGAAATCCAATCACTAGAACTATTCAATACACCAACCAATCCATTTATGGCACGAACTTAAATACGAACTTAAAATGTGCAATTTTTTTGACCAATTGATTTCGGATCTATCCCAAAACTTGGTGAACATCGTAATATGGTGGAAGAAGTCATTTCGTGAGTTTTGAGTGAAATCCAATCACAAGAACTATTCAATACACCAACCACTTCATTTACGACACGAACTTCGTACAAACTTGAAGTGTCCAATTTCTTTGACCAATGCATTTCGGATCTAGGCCAAAACTTGCTCAACATCAATATATGGTGGGAGGAGTGATTTAGTGGATTTTGAGTGAAATCCAATCACTAGAACTATTCAATGCACCAACCACTCCATTTATGGCACGAACTTCGTACGCACTTGAATTGTCCAATTTCTTTCACCATTCCATTTCGAATTGAGCCCAAACCTTGGTCAACATCATAATATGGTGGGTGTAGTCCTTTGGTGAGTTTTGAGTGAAATCCAATCACCAGAAGTATGCAATGCACCTACCAATCCATTTATGCCACGAACTTCATACGAACTTGAAGTGTCCAATTTCTTTGACCAATTGATTTCGGATCTAGCTCAAAACTTGGTGAACATCATAATATGGTGGGAGGAGTCATTTGTTGAGTTTTGAGTGAAATCCAATCAGTGGAAATATGCAATGCACCATCCACTCCACTTACGGTTTGAAATTAATACGAACTTGAAGTGTCCAATTTCTTTGACCAATTGATTTCGGATCTAGATCAAAACTTGGGGAACATCATAATATGGTGGGAGTCATTTGGTGAGTTTTGATTGAAATCCAATAACTAGAACTATGCAATGCACAACCACACCATTTACGGCACGAACTTCGTACGAACTTGAAGTGTCGAATTTCATTGACCAATTGATTTCGGATCAAGCCCAAAACTTGTTCAAGAACATAATATGGTTGGAGGAGTCATTTGGTGAGTTTTGAGTGAAATCCAATCACTAGAACTACGCAATGTACCAACCACTCCACTTACGGTTGGAAATTAATACGAACATGAAGTGTCCAATTTCTTTGACCAATTGACTTCGGATTGACCCTAAAACTTGGTCAACAAAATAACATGGTGGGGGGAGTCATTTGGGACGTTTTTAGTGAAATCCAATCCCTAAAACTATGCATTTCACCATCCACTCAATTTACGGCACGAACTTCGTACGACCTTGAAGTGTCCAATTTCTTTGACTAATTGATTTCGGATCAAGCCCCAAACTTGGTCAACATCATAATATGGTGAGAGGAGTCATTTTGATAGTTTTACGTAAAATCCAATCACTAGAACTACGCAATGCACCAACCACTCCATTTACGCCACGAACTTCGTACGAACTTGAAGTGTCCAATTTCTTTGACCATTTGATTTCGGATCGAGCCCAAAACTTGGTCAACATCATAATATGGTGGGAGGAGTCATTTGGTGAGTTTTACGTAAAATCCAATCACTAGAACTATGCACTGCACCAACCACTCCAATTACGCCACGAACTTCGTACGAACTTTAAGTGTCCAATTTCTTTGACCATTCGGATCGAGCCCAAAACTTGGTCAACATCATAATATGGTGGGAGGAGTCATTTGGTGGGCTTTGAGTAAAGTCCAATCACTAGAACTATGCAATGCACCAACCACTCCATGTACGGCACGAACTTCGCATTTAACTTGAATTGTCCAATTTCTTTGTCCAATTGATTTCGGATAGAGGCCAAAACTTTGTCAACATCATAATATGGTGGGAGGAGTCATTTGGTAAGTTTTGAGTGAAATCCAATCACTTGAACTGTGCAACATCGTACGAACTTGAAGTGTCCAATTTCTTCGACCAATTGATTTCGGATCGAGCCAAAAACTTAATCAACATCATAATATAGTGGGAGGAGTTATTTGTTGAGTTTTGAGTGAAATCCAATCACTAGAACAGCGCAATGCACCTACCACTCCATTTAGGGCACGATCTTCGTACGAACTTTAATTGTCCAATTTCTTTGACTAATTGATGTCGGATCGAATACAAAACTTGGTCAACATCATAATATGGTGGGAGGAGTCATTTGGTGAGTTTTGAGTGAAATCCAATCACTAGAACTATGCAATGCACCAACCACTCCACTTACGGTTCGAAATTAATACGAACTTGAAATGTTCAATTTCTTTGACCAATTGATTTCGGATGGAGCCCAAAACTTGGTCAACATTATGATATCGTGGGAGGAGTCGTTTGGTACGTTTTGAGTGAAATCCAATCCCTAGAACTATGCAATGCACCAGCCACTCCATTTACAGCTCAAACTTCGTACGAACTTGAATTGTCCAATTTCTTTAACCAATTGATTTCAGATCGAGCCCAAAACTTGGTCAAAATCTTAATATAGTGTGAGGAGACGTTTGATGAGTTTTGAGTGAAATTCAATCACTTGAACTATGCAATGCACC
This sequence comes from Prunus padus, assembly GCA_024362665.1. Classification (NCBI taxonomy): domain Eukaryota; kingdom Viridiplantae; phylum Streptophyta; class Magnoliopsida; order Rosales; family Rosaceae; genus Prunus; species Prunus padus. The sequence goes on along the minus strand of JANFAM010000003.1, from coordinate 1,323,981 downwards.
AACCACTCCATTCACGGCATGATCTTCGTACGAACTTGAATTGTCCAATTTCTTTGACCAATTGATTTCGGATCGAGCCCAAAACTTGGTCAACATCATAATATGGTGGGAGGAGTCATTTGGTGAGTTTTGAGTAAAATCCAATTACTAGAACTATGCAATGCACCAACCACTCCACTTACGGTTCCAAATTAGTTCGAACTCTAAGTGTCCAATTTCTTTGGCCAATTAATTTCGGATAGAGCCCAAAACTTGGTCAACATCATAATGTGGTGGGAGGAGTCATTTGGTGATTTTTGAGTGAAATCCAATCACGAGAACTATTCAATGCACCAACCATTCCATTTACGTCACAAACTTCGTATGAACTTGAATTGTCCAATTTCTTTGACCAATTGATTTCGGATCGAGCCCAAAACTTGGTCAACATCATAATATCTTGGGAGGAGTCATTTGTTGATTTTTGAGTGAAATTCAATCACTAGAACTATGCACTGCACCATCTACTCCATTTACGGCACGAACTACGTACGAAATTGAAGTGTCCAATTTCTTTGACCAATTGATTTCGGATCGAGCCCAAAATTTGACTTGGTCAACAACTTAATATGGTGGGAGGAGTCATTTGGTGAGTTTTGAGTGAAATCCAGTCACTACAACTATGTAATGCACCAACCACTCCACTTACGGTTCGAAATTAAAACGAACTTGAGGTGGCCAATTTCTTTGGCCAATTGATTTCGGATCGAGCCCAAAACTTGGTCAACAACATAATATGGTGGGAGGAGTCATTTGGAGAGTTTGGAGTGAAATCCAATCCCTAGAACTATACAATGCACCAACCACTATATTTACGCTACGAACTTCGTACGAACTTGAATTGCCCAATTTCTTTGACCAATTCATTTCGTAACGAGCCCAAAACTTGGCCAACATCATAATATTTTGGGCGGAGCCATTTGGAGAGTTTTGAGTGAAATCCAATCACTAGAACTATGGATACCTCCAACCACTCCATTTACACCACGAACTTCGTAGGAACTTAAATTGTCCAATCTCTTTCACCAATTCATTTCGGATCGAGTGCAAAACTTGGTCAACATCACAATATGGTGGGAGGAGTTATTTGGTGAGTTTTGAGTAAAATCCAATCACTAGAACTATGGATAGCTCGAACCACTCCATTTACGCCACGAACTTTGTACGAACTTAAATTGTCCAATTTCTTTGACGAATTCAATTTGGATCGAGCCTGAAACTCACCAAATAGAACTATGGAATTCAATCGGTGGGAGGAGTCATTTTGTGAGTTTTGAGTGAAATCCAATAAATAGAACTATGGAATGCACCAACCCCTCCATTTACGCCACGAACTTCACATTAAATTGAAGTGTCCAATTTTCTTTGATCAATTGATTTTGGATCGAGCCCAAAACTTGGTCATCATTGTAATATGGTGGGAGGAGTCATTTGGTGAGTTTGGAGGGAAATCCAATCACTAGAACTATACAATGCACCAACCACTATATTTACGCCACGAACTTCGTACGAACATGAATTGTCCAATTTCTTTAACCAATTCATTTCGGATCGAGCGCAACACTTGGTCAACATCATAATATGGTGGTAGGAGTCATTTGGAGAGTTTTGAGTGAAATACAATCACTAGAACTATGGATAGCCCCAACCACTCCATTTATGCCACGAAAATCATACGAACTTAAATTGTCCAATGTCTTTTACCATTTCATTTCGGATCAAGCCCAAAACTTCGTCAACATCGTAATATGGTGGGAGAAGTCAATTAGAGAGTTTTGGGAGAAATCCAATCACTAGAACCTTGCATAGCTCCAACCACTCCATTTACGCAACGAACTTTGTACGAACTTCAATTGTCCAATTTTTGACCAATTGATTTCGGATTGAGCCCAAAACTTGGCCAACATCATAATATGGTGGGAGGATTCATTTGGACAGTTTTGAGTGAAACCCAATCACTAGAACTATGGATACCTCCAACCACTCCATTTACGCCATGAACTTCGTACGAACTTAAATTGTCCAATTTCTTTAACCAATTGATTTCGGATCGAGCCCAAAACTTGGCCAACATCAAAATATGGTGGGTGGAGTCATTTGGTGAGTTTTGAGTAAAATCCAATCGCTTGAACGATGCAATGCACCAACCACTCCATTTACGGCACGAACTTCGTACGAACTTGAATTGTCCAATTTCTTTGATCAATTGATTTCGGATCGAGCCCAAAGCTTGGTCAACATCATTATACGGTCGGAGGAGTCATCTGGTGAGTTTTGAGTGAAATCCAATCACTAGAACTATGCAATGCACCAACCACTCCACTTATGATTCGAAATTAAAACGAACTTAAACTGTCCAATTTCATTGACCAATTCATTTCGGATCGAGCCCAAAACATGGTCAACATCATAATATAGTGGGAGGAGTCATTTGGTGTGTTTTGAGTGAAATCCAAAAACTAGAACTATACAATGCACCAAAAACTATATTTACGCCACGAACTTTGTACGAACTTGAATTGTCGGATCGAGCCAAAACTTGGTCAACATCATAATATGGTTGGAGAAGTCATTTGGTAAGTTTTGAGTGAAATCAAATCCCTAGAACTACGGAATTCACCAACCACTCCATTTACGCCATGAACTTCGTACAAACTTGAATTCTCCAATTTCTTTGACCAATTCAATTCGGATCGAACCCAAAACTTGGTCAACAACATAATCTGGTGGGAGGAGTCATTTGGAGATTTTTGAGTCAAATCCAATCACTAGAACTATGAAATGCACTAACCATTTTACTTACGGTTTGAAATTAATACGAACTTGAAGTGTCCAATTTCTTTGACCAATTGATTTCGGATCTAGCCCAAAACTTGGTCAACATCATAATATGGTGGGTGGAGTCATTTGGTGAGTTTTCAGTGAAATCCAATCGCTAGAAGTATGCAATGCACCAACCAATCCATTTGCGCCACGAACTTCATACGCACTTGAAGTGTCCAATTTCTATGACCAATTTATTTAAGATCGAGCCCAAAACTTGGTCAACATCGTAATGTGGTGGGAGGAGTCATTTGGAGAGTTTTGTGTGAAATCCAATCACTTGAACTATGCAATGCACCAACCAGTCCACTTACGGCACGAACTTCGTACGAACTTGAATTGTCCAATTTCTTTTACCAATTGATTTCAGATCGAGCCAAAAACTTGGTCAACATCATAATATGGTGGGTGGAGTCATTTGGTGAGTTTTGTGTGAAATCCAATCACTAGAAGTATGCAATTCACCAACCAATCCATTTACTCCACGAACTTAATACGAACTTGAAGTGTCCAATTTCTTTGACCAATTGATTTCGGATCGATCCTAAAACTTGGTCAACATCGTAATATGGTGGGCGGACTCATTTATTGTGTTTTGAGTGAAATCCAATCACTAGAACTATACAATGCACCAACCACTATATTTACGCCACGAACTTCGTACGAACTTGAAATGTCCAATTTCTTTGACCAATTGATTTCGGATCCAGGCCAATGCATGGTCAATATCATAATATGGTAGGAGGAGTCATTTGGTGTGTTTTGAGTGAAATCCAATCACTAGAACTATATAATGCACCAACCACTATATTTACAGCACGAACTTCGCATTTAACTTGAATTGTCCATTTTGTTTGACCAATTCATTTCGGATCGAGACCAAAACTTGGTCAACATCATAATATGGTGGGAGGAGTCATTTGGTGAGTTTTGACTGAAATCGAATCACTAGAACTATGGAATGCACCAACCACTCCATTTATGCAACGAGTTTCGTACGAACTTGAATTGTCCAGTTTCTTTGACCAATTCATTTCGGATCGAGCCCAAAACTTGGTCAACATCTTAATATGGAGGGAGTAGTCATTTGTAGAGTTTTGAGTGAAATCCAATCAATAGAACTGTGGAATGAACCAACCACTCCATTTTACTTACGATTTGAAATTAATATGAACTTGAAGTGTCCAATTTCTTTGACCAATTGATTTCGGATCTAGCCCAAAACTTGGTCAACATCTTAATATGGTGGGAGGAGTAATTTGGTGAGTTTCGATAGAAATCCAGTCACTAGAATTATGAAATGTACCAAACACTCCACTTAAGGGTCGAACTTCGTACGAACTTGAAGTGTCCAATTTCTTTGACCAATTTATTTCGGCTCAATCCCAAAACATGGTCAACATCATAATATGGTGGGAGTAGTCATTTGGTGAGTTATGAGTGAAATCCAATCACTAGAACAATGAAATGCACCAGTCATTCCACTTGCGGTTCGAAATTAATAACTGGAAGTGTCCAATTTCTTTGACCAATTGATTTCGGATCAAGCCCAAAACTTGGTCAACATCATCATATGGTGGGTGGAGTCATTTGTTGAGTTTTGAGTGAAATCCAATCACTTGAAGTATGCAATGCACCAACCTATCCATTTACGCCACGAAAACGACAAGAACTTGAAGTGTCCAATTTTCTTTGACCAATTGATTTCGGATCGAGGCCAGAACTTGGTCAACATCGTAATATAGTGGGAGGAGTCATTTTTAGAGTTTTGAGTGAAATCCAATCACTTGAACTATGCAATGCACCAACCACTCCATTTACAGCACGAACTTCGTAGGAACTTTAATTGTCCAATTTCTATGACCAATTCCTTTCGGATCGAGCCCAAAACTTGGTCAACATCTTAGCATTGTGGGAGGAGTCATTTGGTGAGTTTTGAGTGAAATCCAACCACTAGAACTATGGAACGCACCAACCACTCCATTTACGCAACGAACTTCGTACGAACTTGAATTGTCCAATTTCTTTGACCAATTCATTTCGGATCGAGCCCTAAACTTGGTCAACATCATAATATGGTGGGGTCAGTCATTTGGTGAGTTTTGAATGAAATCCAATCACTAGTGCTATGGAATGAATCAACCACTCCATTTACGGCACGAACTTCGTTTGAATTTGAATTGTCCAATTTCTTTGACCAATCCATTTCGGATCGAGCCCAAAACTTGGTCAACATCATAATATGTTGGGAGGAGTCATTTGGTGAGTTTTGAGTGAAATCCAATCACTAGAACAATGAAATGCACCGACCGTTCCACTTACGGTTTGAAATTAATACGAACTTGAAGAGTCCTATTTCTTTGACCAATTGATTTCGGATCGAGCCCAAAACTTGGTCAACATCATAATATGGTGGGTGTAGTCCTTTGGTGAGTTTTGAGTGAAATCCAATCACCAGAAGTATGCAATGCACCTACCAATCCATTTATGCCACGAACTTCATACTAACTTGAAGTGTCCAATTTCTTTGACCAATTCATTTCGGATCTGGCCTAAAACTTAGTGAACATCATAATATGGTGGGAGGAGTCATTTGGTGAGTTTTGAGTGAAATCCAATCACTAGAACTGTCGAATGCACCAACCACTCACTTTTACGCCACGAACTTCGTACGAACTTGAATTGTCCAATTTCTTTGACCAATTGATTTCGGATCGAGCCCAAAAGTTTTTCAACACCATAATATGGTGGGAGGAGTCATTTGATGATTTTTGAGTGAAATCCAATCACTAGAACTATGAAATGCACCAACCACTCCACTTACGGTTTGAAATTAATACGAGCTTGAAGTGTCTAATTTCTTTGACCAATTGATTTCGGATCAAGCCCTATTTCTTTGACCAATTGACTTTATTTTCAAGAAAGAATTGGGTAAAATAGGGTGCACCGTTGCGTCTGGCTCGTCGAAACGAGTCTGTGGACGTGCGGAAAACCCTATTCCGAGCCCGAACGAACGTTTAAATGTCTAAAAACCCTAGGGGCATTTTTGGAATTTTTGAAAAAGGGTTAAAACAGAAATAAAACGCTGGCCAATTGGCCAGTGTGTGCCAAAATCCCCCCAGCCCGTCTTCAACCTCACGATACCCTCTTCTCTCTCTCCGATTCGAACCAGACAACACCGACCACATTTCTGGCCAAACTTAGCTCTCAGACCACCACCAAACCTTCCCCTCACCTCCCTCAATTCATCCCCGACTTCATCTCCAGCCGAATCCACCTCCAACCACCGCTGTGAGCATGAGAACCAACCAGAGCAACTCACCGTCGTCCGGCGTCGTCTGGCCGCCAAACCCTTCGATTCTGGTGAGTTTCCTGATCCTTTCGACGAGTTCTAGCCCTCTTTAAACTTAGTTTCGATCAATATGAGGTTGTGTAACAGATTTGAGGAGCTAGGGTTTGAGATCGAGAATTGTGGTTTTCCGGCGTGATTCCGGCCGGTTCTTGGCCGATTCTCACTGCCAAAACACTCCCCTCCACCCACTGATCACTTAGCTATAGGTCTTGCCCCGAAATTCCAAGATTTTTCGTCGTCGGAAAATTTCCTCAAGCCACCCAACCTGGCTGCGCGTGTGGCGGTGCGTGGGCCAGGTGGTGGTGGCTGTTTTTCGTGCCAAAACACCTCTCGTAGCCTCCCGAGCGCGTAGGTATGCTCGGATAATTTTTCGGAGAACGTTTGAGCGTAAAACCAATGTTTACCGGTTAGACTTAACTAGGGTTATCTCAGGTTCATTGAGTTTGAATCGTCGGATCGTAACGAAAATTGGAGGTTAGGTTATTGTGAATCTTAGAAACCTATAAGAACTTACGGATCGTCCATCGGAGTTCGGGAACCTCTTGAATGCCCAAATCAATTGGTCAAAGAAATTGCACACTTCAAGATCGTACGAAATTCGTGCCGTAAAAAGAGTGGTTGGCGCATTCATTAGTTCTAATGATTGGATTTCACTCAAAACTAATCAAGTCTCTAGCTCGATCCGTAATCAATTGGTCAAAGAAATTGGACACTTCAAGTTCGTATGAAGTTCGTGCCGTACATGGAGTGGTTGTAGGATTGCATAGTTCTAGTGATCTCAAAACTCACCAAATGACTCCTCTCACCATATCATGACGTTGCCCAAGTTTTGGGCTTGATACGAAATCAATTGGTCAAGGAAATTGGACACTTGAAGTTCGTACCGTAAAAAGAGTGGTTGGTTCATTGCATAGTTCTAGTGATTGGATTTCACTCAAAACTCACCAAATGACTCAGCCTGCCAAATTATGATGTTGCCTAAGTTTTGGGCTCGATTCGAATTCAATTGGTCATAGAAATTGGACACTTCAAGTTCGTACGAAGTTCATACTGTAAATGGAGTGGTTGGTGCATTACATAGATCTAGCGATTGGATTTCACTGAAAACTCACCAAATGACTCCTCCCACCAAATTATGATGTTGCCCAAGTTTTGTGCTCGATTCAAAATCAATTGATCAAAGAAATTGGACACTTCAAGCTCGTACAGTAAATGGAGTGGTTGGAGGATTGCATAGTTCTAGATGTTGGATTTCACTCAAAACTGACCAAAAGACTACTCCCACCAGATTATGATGTTCCCAAGTTTTGGGATCAATCCGAAATCAATTGGTCCATGAAATTGGACACTTCAAGTTTGTACGAAGTTTGTACTGTACATGGAGTGGTTGTAGGATTGCATAGTTCGAGTGATTGAATTTCACTCAAAACTCACCCAATGACTTATTTTGGGCTTGATTCGAAATCAAATGGTCACAGAAATGGGACATTTCAAGTTCGTACGAAGTTCTAATGATTGGATTTCACTCAAAACTCACCAAATGACTCCTCCCACAAAATTATGTTGTTGCCCAAGTTTTGGGCTCGATCTGAAATTAATTGGTCATAGAAATTGGACACTTCAAGTTTGTACGTACTTCGTACCGTAAATGGAGTGGTTGGAGGATTGCATAGTTCTAGTAGTTGTATTTCACTTAAAACTCACCAATTGACTCCTTCCATCATATTACGAAGTTGCCTAAGTTTTGGGCTTGATCCGAAATCAATTGGTCAAAGAAATGGGACACTTCGAGTTTGTACGAAGTTCGTACACTACTACAAAAATGGAAAAAGACGACCAGAAAACCACGACAGTAGTCAAAATACCGACGTTGAGTTTATAAAGGCGATGGTAAAATGAAAATCGACGTGTTTAAGTAAAAAAAAACACCTAAAATATGGAATTCAGATTGGGCATTTCAAAAATACGACGCAACCAAATAAAAAAGCGTCGTCTTATTAAATAGCGTTTGTTCCCGGTTAAACTCTTACACAAAAAACAACGACAGCATGTACGAAAAACAGACTTCAAAAGTTGGGATGACGGTTTAACAAAATAAACGCCGTCTTACTTCCCACATAAACTGAAAGTGTAAGAAAGAATATTAATAATTATTAATTACCAAGGCGGTAGATTTATAATTTACAACGTGTAATATTTCTAATCCACGTCGGTTTATTTATCCACAGACATGTTAATAATTTATTACCACGTCATTTATTTAAATATAACGTCGTTCAAACATTAATCCACGTCGGTTTATTTATATAAAGCGCCATTAATATTTATTACCATGGCGTTTATTTAAATATAACGTCGTGAAAATATTTCTAATCCACAGAGAAGATATTGAAATGACGCGGTTTTCTATTTTGTTTTTTGTCAAATATGCCCTTGGCAAACGAGTTTGAATCCTTATGGCAGTTTTTTTAAACGAGTTCAAATCCCTATGGAAAATCAAACATCAACGAACAATAAATTTGTTGTTCAAACCGATAAATATTTCACCTTCCAGACCTCTCAGTTTTCCCTCATGCAGGATCAGTTTTCGTTCCATAGCAGCGTTTCTCAATTTTTCTTCCGTAGCAATTACTTCCGAACCTTTCAATTTCCTCTACTCCTCCTCGTCAAACAAAACAAACTTTCTTTGCAAGGCAAAGGTATATTTCTAACTCTATCATTTATGTCGAAATCATTTTAAGATTTTTTTATTCAAAATCATTTCAAGTTTTATTTTCCAATTACTTTTGAAAGTGTCCACGACGGTTTGGTCTTTTTCACGCCGTTTTAATAAACTGACCACGACGGTAATTAACTCGTGCTTTTGCAAATAAAACGTAGTCATAACTGCCGTGGAGTTGTAATTTTACGTCGAGAATAATACAAAACCGACATAATAAAGTTAGACGTCTTTTTTTTAAATATAACTGTCGTTTTATTTTAAATACCATGACGGTTGTAATTAAAAAGTCGTGAATTATAAAAACTGACGTCAAAATTTATTAGACGTCAGGTTTTTTTATTGTTTACGTCGTTTTATTTAAATCACCACGTCGTTTACTACTCTGTTTTATTTGATATACCACGACGGTGATATTTATATAACGTCGTCTTAAATTTAATATTGCGTCGGATTTTTTTATTTGGCTTTCCTTTCTAGTTCCAATTTTCCAATGTCGTCGAAGAAGCTCAACCAAGACAGCCAACTCAATGAAGATATTTTAGTCCAAATTCTGTACCTGTTGCCCGTGAAATCTCTGATTCGATTCAGTTCCGTTTCGAAACAGTGGTATTCTATCATACTCTTCGACACACAGTTTGCTCAAGCCCAATTCAAGCTAGCCTCCGAACGCAAAACCCTTACCAAGAGGCTCCTCATCTCCAGCGACAATCAAATTCGATCCTTGGATTCCGAAACGGCGTCATTCTCAGATTGTTCACTCAAAAACCACACATTCTTCCCTTATTCCAACCTATTGGGCTCCTGTAATGGTATGCTATTTGTAGATGTTGCTGGTGATTGTCAAACTCATAAGTTGTTTCTCTGGAACCCATCAACCAGATTCGTCCTCGAATTGCCTAACCCAAAAATTTGTGTTTGCGGCGGAAACTACTGAATATGCTGAACATGGATTTGGCCATGGTCTGGGTTATGTGTCATCCACTGACGACTACAAAATTTTCATAGCTGGAGTTGTTACTAACAAGTGGTTTGTGGAGATGTTCTCTACCAAATTGAACACTTGGAAAATCATTGAATTCCCCAACCACCACTCATTGTCCTTTTTCATAAGCATTACCATTGGCTTGGGGGTCCTTACGAATGAACCACTGCATTGGCTCCCGGCCTACAGCTTTGATCTTGATGAAGAGCTAACCATATTTGCTTTTGATCTGGCAAAGGAGGAGTTCAGGGAAGTTCCATGCCCCCTTTAAATGGCAATGGTGATGACGATGACGATGATGTTAAAAGTATGGCGGTTAATGTAGTTTCAGGAGGCAGTGGAGAATGCTTATGTTTTTCATTTACCAGGAGACGTGGTGGTCATGAGTTGATAGAATTTTGGGTTATGAAGGAATATGGGGTACGTGAGTCCTGGAATGTGCTCTTTATATTTCGCACAAATGTTTTATCTAAATGGTTGGTTGGGAATTTGAGTGGTAATGATGTCGTTTTCATTACGGAAGGCGGCACAATTTTATTCAAGTTGAGGCACATGTTGGTGAGGATTGAATGCCACAGAGATGGTGTAATAACCCGATCCCTAATTAATATTCAATTACTATCTTATTAGAGAAAAAGACAATTTTATCCTTAGAGTATTTTATTGGTTTTAAAAATTAAATTTTAATTTTCGGGAAAGAATTTGAGGAAGCGAGCCACAGCATTACGTCGGGCTCGTTGATACGAGTCCGTGGGTATATTGTGGGCTCGAATCAGAATTGTAACGAAGGAAATACAATAAAAATTAAATGAAGGGCAGAATGGTAATTTAGCAAGTCAGAAAAAAAAAAAAGAGTCGGTTTAAACCGATTCTCTCTCCCGAAACAACCCACCTTATTTCCCCTTACTCCCCCTCCTCTCCAAACAGCCACCAGCCACCACCATAGCCTTTGGACCACCACCCATCGGATGGCACCACCCCACACCTCAGCCCAGCCAACCCGTCGCGGCCAGCGCCACGAAAAGCAGCCGAAAAACCACGAATCTATTGGTTTTGGCTCGAAACTCGCCCGGCTTCGTTCTCCCTCTTCCGCCACCGATCGGGTCGTATGAGGTATGGTTTCTCACCTATTTTTCGTGCTCTAGCTGATGGTTGGGTAGGTGCAGATCGAATTGCAGCGTAGATAGGTTTAAATTCGAAGTAACGTTTCAGCCGATTTTGAACTTAGGTTTTAACCCACTTAGGGTCCGAAATTGACTTTCCCGTAGTTGAGAAATGTGTTTAAGAGGCCGAGAACTTGTGGTAGATGGAAGGATAGCTCCCTCTTTGGAGTTTTTCTGAACGCCCAATTTTATCGTTTTTTAAAGCTATCTGGACTGCCAGTGCGTGTTCTCACGCGCCGGCCCACTTTTAATTGTCAAACTTTCTGCTACTTTAATCCTTACGTTGTCACGAGCGCGCAAGCGTGCTCGGATTTCAATTTGGAGTTCTTTTGACGATCGAGCGGATTTACGCCTATTGCGCGTTATCTGGGTTCGATGTGTTCAGACCGTTGGATCGGTCCCAATTGTTAGTATGTTTGTTCCTGTATTTTTAGGATGGGTAGGATTCAACGGATCGTGAATCTGAGTCCCGGATACTCCGAAAATGCCAACCCTAGAGTTAGGGTTACGGAAAATCATCCGACCGTCCGATATTGCGATCGTGAGCAATCCGACCGTCCAATCGAGATCAAACTTTCGGGACATACGTCCTAGGCAGATTGGAACCTTTAGGAACTTCCGGATCTTAACTTCGAGGTCGTGGACCCTACGGGGTCCCAGGTTGACTTTTTGGGACTTTATCGCTTTTTGAGTCCCGAGTCACTAGTAAACCGTTCTAAGCCTTGGAAAAGCTTATGTGGGCATATGAATCATCTTAAATTTAGTGCACGCACTTCTAGGAGCCTGGGGTCAGGGTTTTTCATTAAATATTATATTGAGCAATTTTATTAATAAAATATTATGATGATTTAATCAGGCACCCAGGCGCAGATTGACCCGTAGGAGGGACCTTCGAAAGATCCAGCTAGCACGGACCAGTAGTGAGTGGACTTTTATTTTATAAACGAGTTTTATGCAATAAATGTTTTATTAAAAGTTTATTATGGATTTAATTATTTCTAAATAATATCTTTAAGTTGCATAATAGAATTTAATTGATTTTCTAGAATATTCATTTATGATTTCTATTCCGAGCAAATATTGATTTCTTGAAATGAACTTTATGATTTACGGGTTTAAGCTTGAAATTGATCTCAATTGTTTATTTGAAATATTTGTTATGAATATTGTTCCGAGCATGGAATTGAATTGGAAAATGATATTTATGTTTAATATTGTGAAAGTTGAATGGCTCGGAAAGGTGAGGATTTATTTTATATTATGAATGATTTATGAAAGGTTTTAAACCACCTTCGATACCCTAGATGTTGCCTCGGAATGAATGTTGCCTTCGGAAAGGTTATGTTGCTTACAGATTATATAAATATTGATATTGGTGATTACCCGGTCTACGGACCTATTGTTGCCTTCGGTTTAAGTTTGCGCGCATGACTATACGCCCCACGAGTCTCGGGGACGCCTGAACCGTGAGGAGCAAGGACGCGGTTCAGGCTAACTAAGTGTCCCCTGAGTTCAGCGAGGACGCGGCTCAGGCTGACTAAGTGTCCCTTGAGTTCAGCGAGGACACGGCTTGAGAGGACCAGACCCGAATTCCCCTCAGAATCCGTGCTGAACCCTGTGGTTTTCCGACATCCAACAGATGTCGGGCCCACTTACTAAAGAAAAACACTTCCTACTCCTGAGTCAAAAGTGAAAGGGCCGAGACTTCTGCCGAAATTTCGGCAGAGTCTCCCCTAAAAAACTGACTTACCCAAAAATTTCAACCTGCCAAACAACCATAGAAAACACAACCAAGCACCAGCAAACAACCACGAATAAAAAATGGCCCTCCGGCCTTCAATTCCAACCCTAATGGGCGATAAAAGAGCATATCTAAGAGCAATTGAATTTAAACAATAATTAAACCTCAAGAGAAATGGACATAGAAGTCCTAACCTTCGGTCGAAGCTTGCGATAAGGAAAGCTCAGCTTGAAAGTTCGGTTCACGGCACTACAGCCTGGGGGCGCAAAACAGAAAAGTGTGAATGGACGAAAATAAGTTTTCAATACTTAAAACAACATACTAACCCCACCTTTTAATTTTAAAAATGATACAAAACATGTAGATCAAAACCTTTGTATACATAGTTGATTTCCAAACCAATATTTTAATAAAATAAAAGAATAATTAACTTTCAAACCTTTTTCGTTTCCTTTCCCCGAGGCATAACCTCCCAAAACTGTTCCGCAATATAATTATAAATAGAAACCATTTGGAAATCGTAAGTATGAAAATCAAAGAAATTCCCAATATGAAAACGGCAATAAACTTCAAATAACCAAGATAAAACCAAGCAACCCGAAACGACATCAAAGTGACAAAGCATGCACACCTTAAGTAGACTTTACCCCTTTGCTTTCCCACACTCAACCAACCGCATGCCCATAGGCACTGCAGGCGAGGAAGTGTCCTCACCGAAAGAAAAGAAAGATGAACTGTAATAATAATAATAATAATAATAATAAATACATATAGTAAGACTCTCACACCAATATTTGTACCGGGGAAACAATCCCAACAGGGGATCGTGTAAGACCCGTGTCTTGAGCTTGGAAAGCAGAGAACGGTGAGCAATCCCACATCGCTCGGGGAGGGAAGGGTGATGTGCCTTATATGTGTGGGCACGTCTCTAACTAACACGAGGCCTTTTGGGAGCTCACTGGCTTCGGATTCTTAGGAACTTTGAAGTTAAGCGAGTGGGCGCTGGAGCAATCCTAGGGTGGGTGACCTACTGGGAAGATATTGCTCGTGAGTTCCCAGTGACAAAACCATGAGGGCGGAGGCCTAAAGCGGACAATATCGTGTTAGGGGAGTCGGGTCGTGACAGATCGTTTGACTGAACCACATAGAGGAATCCTCAACAACCATGTGGCCAAGGAACGAGCCGTCCGACTGGGACTAAGCTTATTAGCACGTACAGCAGAATCCTCAATACTAGTATCCTACGCGTGCATACTACCCAGTCAAGGGTCTACAGCGACACCCCGTCAAGGGTGCCCTAGGTATCCGACATATCCAAGTATCCAAACCATTAAGTATCCACTTTCCAAAGTTCCGTAACCGGGGGAGGTACATATGGTAGTGCTTATAGCACTTCAAACTAACATAACAAAACACTTCTTACTATCCACAATAACCACACCCACGTACCCCACACATAACCAAACATACATATATTCATTCTCGAAAATATTATATAACTCAAGATACTTGCAATATGTCAAAGACCCGAATATATGTATATACACCATAACTCACAATAGCCACCAAAACCCAAATACCAACGCAAATCCCGATAAATTGATAAAAATAGCATACTTGCAACATAAGACAATAATATAAACCTCAAACGGACATAAACTCCAAGTATCAAATGTACCCCAATTAATCCGTATAATACAAGTCCCAAAAGTTAAATATTAATAAACTTCCATAATTGAAAAGTAGATAATAATTCTCAAAACGTAAAACCCAACACCGAAATTTTTAGTTAACATACCAATATTAGTTATAGAAGTATATATTGAAAACCCCCTATATTTATAAATTCCAAATATTAGAAATTACCCGACAAATCCATAATCAAAATAATATGAAAACTCCAAAGTCAAATAACCCAAATATATAACCGAAACCCAACATTTATCAAATTAACCGCCTAAATGTTTAATTCAAATTATAAATATAAATTCGATAGTATAAACATAATTTCCCAAAAGTATATCATGTAGGTTCCGAAGATATAGAATATAATTTCCTAAGGTAATATAATATAAGTTCTCAAAAGTATATAATATAATTTCCCAAAAGATATATAATATAAATTCACTAAAGGTATAGAATATAGATTCTTAAAGATATACAATATGATTGCACAAAGTATAGAATATATATATTTCCAAGGTACGGAATATAACCCACAATGTTCTTAGATTTCAAATATTTAAGTAAATAGAAAATTTCATAATTAAAACCATATAGAATCCCAAGATTCAATAACCAAATTTCATAAGATCCGAAATACGATAAACCGTAAACCTCAACTTATCAAACATATTTAAAGTATAAGTAACTATTCTTAAAGTATATTAACCGAACCCAAGGTATTCGCAAGTTTCACAAATTTCCAATATCCTTCAAATTCTTAATTTGAAAACCATATGAACCCCCAATGTCACATAACCCAAGAAATCCATAATCCGATACCAAAATAATATTAAAATCCCAAACATATCACGCAATACTCAAATCACCACAAAACTCGATTATTAAACATAATCCAATGAATTCATAATATGCCAAAGATCCCATAATAAACAAATATGAAAATATAATCATCATGTCCGCATAAAACCCGGGACCCAAAACATGCATAGGCTCAACTATAATCTATATTCAAGAAATTCCATTAAAATCCAAATTCAAGATTTAAAACAATATTTAAATTCCAATTATCGAGGAAAACCATTTCATATGCATTTCAATTCATTCTTTAAAATAAATTTTGTTGAAAAACAATGTCCACTCATCGTTGGTCCTACACTGCATAACACTAAAAGGATCCCGCCTGCTGCGTAGCAGAGTCAACGTACCTAAAGCGATAGATACGAGAATTAGATTAGTAATTGAACCGAAATGAGAACCTTAAACTCAAATCCTACCAAAACCCGACTTAACGTGCACGTACATCGTACTAAAAGATTCTAAGGTCAAAACTACTTCTTCTAACCAGTGGGACCGCCCCGGAAGACTCACGGTCAACCGGCGGTCAAACACCCCATTCCGATCAACCCGGGCCCACGGAGCCTACGACCTTCAAATCGATTCGGACATTCCCAGAAGTCCAACAACGTCAACTATGTGGCAAGGCGACCTCGGGAGAGCCTCGGTCAAACCTGGTCAAAGTTGGTCAAACCGGACCGGTGGGTCCCATGACCTCCAAACTTACATCCGAAAGTTCCTACAGGTTCAATACGGCTTAGGGAACACATCCTGAAATTTTGGTCTCGATCGGACGATCGGATTACTCACGATCGCACGATCGGACGGTTAAGATTTGATTCAAGCTTCAAATCATTGATCCGGAGTATCCGGGACTCCGAATCACGATCCGTCAATTCCTACACGATCCTAGGAATATGGGGGATAACATACTAAGAATTGGGATTGATCTGACGGTCCGAACATATCGAACCCGGATAACGCGCAATAGGCGTAAATCCGATCGATAGTCAAACGACGTCCGAATTGGAATCTGAGCACACCTACGCACTCGTGACAACAAGGAGATCGCATTGTAACACAATGTGGCCTCACAACACTGCTTCACGCTACCGGATGATTGGGTGTCCAAAGCGATTCCGACGAGAAAAATCTCCAAACCCAGGGCCACCCTTCCGCCTACAACTAGTTCTTGACCTCCCGAACACTTTCTTCAACTACGGGAACATCCAATTTGGACCACAAGTTGCCCAAAACTCAACCTCAAAAGCGGCCAAACTTTGACTCACAGATCGGGTTACCTACGCTACAAATCGTTCAAAACCTACCCAAGAATCAGCTAGAGCATGAAAAATAGGTGGAAAAGCATACCTTACTCGACTGAATTGGTGGCGGAGGAGGGAGAACGAAGGGGCCAAAGTTTCGAAAAGCTCGAAACCGCCTGCTTTGGGCTGATTCCGGAGATCACGGCGGTGTATTGTGGCGGAAAAGGGCAGGGACTGGAAGAGGGAAGTGTGGTAGTTCGTTTTCCACCGGTATTGCCTGAAACGGAGGTTGGAGAAGAGAGAAATCGCGATCTGAAGTTGGCTACTCGCGAACCCGAAGGAAAAATTCTGGGTTTATAAAACTGAAATTTGAAATATTTACGATTGTGCCACTGAACTTCTTTTCATTGCCATTTCTTCGTTACAACTCCGATTCGAGCCCACAATATACCCACGAACTCGTATCGATGAGCCTAACGTAATGATGTAGCTCGCTTGGCCAAAATCTCAACCGAACATTAAATTGACCTTTTTGCCCTTCATTAATTATTTAATACTTTAATTTTCTTTACATTTCCAACAATTATTAATAAATTCAAATTTCTTTATTTTATTCATTTAATTTCTTTATTTTTGGGTCGGGATGTTACACTGCTTAGGTTGACTATGTGTCTCCTAAGTTTTGCGAGGACGTGGCTCGGACTGACTTTGTGTCACCGAGTCTTATAAGGATATGGAATTGACGGTTAAATATTGGAATTGACGGAATATTGGAAAAGGGTACGCTTAGGTGGAAATTGAAAAGTCTATTCGGAAATTCTTATTTTAATTGCTTTTAATTGAATTAAATTGGTTTCTGTTACTAAATGAGAATTCCTGATTTCGAGAAGTTTATATAAATATGTATTATACATGCTTATCTTTCTGGTACGATTATATCTATAATTGTTTTCTAAATGTTCTAATAAGGGGTTAGTATGTTTTTATGCTATTTTGTAAAACTTTCTTTTTGTCCACTGATCGGTGCATAATTACATATCATTTTGTACCCTTCTAACTTATGATTTGGTTATGTTTTTGAGTTAAACTTGTGCTTTTAATTTATTTTGTGTTTGTTTCAGTGTAATAAGCTTATGACTCACTAAATGCATTTTGGAGACAAGTTAGCTCAAACGGTGTATGCAGATCAGTCAACTTCACGGATTGGACTGTACTTTCTCAGGAAGAACCAGATAATGAACCATACGTCATTGGAAAGATACGGAAGTCTAGTTTCTGAAGAATTTTACGGTTCATGATTCCGAGTCTTCTAGATGAAGTTATGCAAGTTTGGGCAACTTAAGGTCAAATTCGGCAGCATCTGCGTTACTGGGCCAAAAATGACTTTTGAAGGCCTTCCCGATTTTTCCTTGAGTTGGGCTGCATATGCTTAGAAAGATAAGACAAAGAGCTTCAAGATCCATATTTTTCCAGATTTGTTAGAGTGAAGGAACAAGCCCAAATCGAGCCCACAAGCTGACTGCAAATTGCTTGGTCATGATTAGCTATGCATGTGCTATTGTTGATAGTTCTTGGTCATGAGTAGCTATGCATGTGCTATTGTTGATAGTGGGGAAGAAGCATGTTAATTGTCATAATTGAAGTAGGTTGTGTAAGAAATAAAGAAGCAAAAGCATCAAGTGGGAACTAGCCAAATGATGAAAGGAGATGGATGCTCATGTGAACTTGAGGTGGCTATGCAACTTGTTGTCAAAAGTAGAATATTGGCATGTGAGTTTGATGCTTTCCTTCTCCTATAAATAGGAGGCTTGGCTAACCTTCAAACACACCCCAAGGGGGGGAGCTCTCAAACATCTCTCTAGAGCTCCTCTCCCTTCTCTCCCTCCAATTCTCTTAGTTTTTCTTTTGAGTTCTCAATTGTTGTAACAAAACCCTTTAAGTTTTTCTTAGTTGTAATTTATTTTTCATTGTAATGTAAATTCTTTTCTTAAGTTTAATTAGTTTCCAAGTTTCAATTATAGTTCTTGTTCTTATTCATTATGCTTATAAGTTAATATGCTTGTTGAATGATTGATCACCATTAAAACTTGTATGTTAGCTATCTTGGTTTGAATTAAGAGTAGACACCATGCTTTAGTTCGAATTGAACTATGAATAGGAAGAGTATGTATGGACATTCGACAATAGGGATTAGATACATGCTTGGTTGTTTAAAACATTCTTCTATGCTTAATGGATTTCTAATGCTTAATTTAGGTTCGACAATAAGGATCTAATTAGGGAATTAGGAATACAAGGTTAGGACCAAACACCATGGCTTAATCATACTTTAGCTAGAATCAATCTAAGAATATAAATTGAACTTGGTAACTAATTTGCTTGAGTTAATTTCTTTTCTTTCTTTCTTGTTTTATTTATTCTCTTTTGGTTTTCTATTTTGTGCAGGGAATCAAATTGAATCAATCTATCATCAATCCTCGTGGGATCGACCTCGTACTTACACATGCTATACTATCCAACGCCTCGTGCACTTGCGAGTCAACAAAATTTTGGCGCCGTTGCCGGGGATTGACGGCATAGTTTTGGTTCTATTTTCTTTCCCTACTTGTTTTACTTTCCTTTTTCCTTTTCATTTCAGTTTTTATTTCCTAATCCTATTAATCCCATTTCAAGTTCTATGTTTGTTTTAGCAATATGAGATATCTCAATAAAAAGGGAGAGAAGGAAACTTCAATCATAAGAATAGGAAGTATGGAGTAGTGGGAGGAGTAGCTACCTCCAAATGCATCCATGCTCGACCTAATCGCTTCAAGGGGGAGTATTCCAATCCTTTCTCTTTTACTTGTATTGTTATTTTAGTAATTTTAATTTTCTGTTTCTTTTATAATTTAAAAAAAAAAATTAAAAAGATTTTTCATATGAGCTGACTTTTGGTAACTCCAGTAAGCAACCTCCGTCAATGCAGTGTCTAGGAGTTCTTTAGGCGACACCTTCGGTGTCTAAGAAGTTTGGGTTTTAAGCGGGACCATTGTGACCCCTCCAACCTTCCCGGAACCCCTGGCTGTGTTTTCTGAGGCCCTTAACTGGTCATCCTAGAGTTGCTTGTATAATTGTGTGTTCTTAAATTAAAATTTATTTTTTTACAATAATAGTTTAGTTTAAATAAAAATTTAAGTTTGGGTATTGTATTCTTGCTTAAATAATAATGTTTTATAGTATGTGATTTTTTATTATTATTATTATTTTAATTTGTATGTGGTGTGGTTTGTTTGTTTGTTTCGAGTGTTTTAAAAAAAAATTAAATTAAATTGCAATTTGGAACTTCTTTGTTTTCTTTTCTCGTTTAGTTGTTTTCTTAAAAGTTAGTCTCTGTTTTTATTATTATTATTATTATTTTTATTATTTTTATTTTTAGTTTTAGTTTTGTGGTGTGGTTAGTTAGTATTTTTCTAAGTGTTAAAAAATAAAATAATTTTAAAAAAAAAAATCACTTCAAACCACCAGCATTACAACAAAAACAAAAAAAAAAAAAAAAAAAAAAAAAAAAAAAAAAAAAAAATAATAAAATACAAATAAATAAAACTTCATCTTCTTCATCATCATCATCTTCTTCTTCTTCTTCTTCTTCTTCTTCTTCTTCATCTTCGTCAGCATCAGCATCATCATGGCACGCTTCCAGATTCCAAAATTGGAAACTTTAGTTTAGCCTTCTGGACATCATCTTTTGGGTCTTCACGCACACCTCTTGGGGCCCATCACTTGAGCTCCCAAAGATCGCACTTATGGCTGCACTCTTGGCTTGAGCACCACTTGCCTCGTGCTGCGGTTGCTTGCGCTTACCCGGCCGCCCAATAGACTCCGGCCGTGCGCATGTCTTTGGCGTACAAATCTACCATCGATGATAGCTGTTTATTCTCCGCCCGCAAACCTTCTAGCCGACGTCGATTAAACTCCACCATCCTTGTCCGCTCCTTTTTCAAGTCCCTTATAATGCCTTGACAATCCTCAACCACATTCTCGCGATGTCGCCAATCGAGCCTTTACTAGCTCCAACTCACGGGATTTCGCAATTAGGCGATAACCCACGATTGCGATAGTGGTCGTGTTTTGTGCGGCCAGTGCCATGGCATCACCGACGATTCGATTGTCACACTTTGCGCCGAGCACTCGTGCATCTCTCGGGAGTCACTAAACTCCTTGCGACTCCAAGGGCAACTTCGTTGTCCATGAGTATTGT
The DNA here is from genome assembly GCA_024362665.1 of Prunus padus. Classification (NCBI taxonomy): domain Eukaryota; kingdom Viridiplantae; phylum Streptophyta; class Magnoliopsida; order Rosales; family Rosaceae; genus Prunus; species Prunus padus. The sequence goes on along the minus strand of JANFAM010000003.1, from coordinate 1,303,137 downwards.
GTCATTCATCATCACGGGCCCTCTTCTTGAGCCAAAATAGGGCATCCACGTTGGTGCCGCTCCTTGACTCGACGTCCGAATTGGTTGAGCTAGGTTAAGATCGAGCGAAAATGGGAAAGGAGACGACATTTTCTTTCTGTTTTTTTTCTCTCTTCTCTCTTCTTCTTTTTTTTCTTTTCTTTTCTCTCTTCTTCTTTCCTTTCTCTCTTCCGTGTGGCTGTAATTTTTGTTTTTCTCCCTTAGTTTCCTTTTATAGACTTCAAACCCTAGCACCATTCGAGCTCCACAGCCTTCTGGCTTTCCCCCGTCCCCAAAAATAATTTGTCGCGACGTAACCTTTCTGAACGAACGCGTTCAACAAAGTCGTCACGACTTTTCATGGCCCGTAATTTTCGCGTTTGAGCTCTGCGGCGCCTCTATGTGACGACACGTGGCTCTTTGCTTCGTTGCCCGAGACGACATGTGGACCTTCGTTTCAGAATCCACCAATTCACGTTTCAAAAAATAAATAAACAAAAACAAAAACAAAAAAAATTTTAATTTTTAAATTTAAAACGTGTGGACTTCGGAATTCATTGTGGGTCGGATTTCACGATGGTTTGGGTTTCAAAATTGTGGGCTTTGGGCTTCAAAGTTTTTTGGGTTTCAATTTGCGTAAGCTTGTGTGTTTAGGGCTTACTGTTTCGTTTTATTTAATTTTTTTTTATTCGTTTGGTTGTTTTGCAATTTTTATTTTGTATTTTAATTATTGTATTTTGTGATATTTATTTGCTTTAATACCTTTCAATTGTTGTTATGACATTACTTGTGCGTAATTTTTAAACATTGAGGACAATGTTCATTTCTAAGTTTGGGGGTATTAGAGTTTAGCAAGTAAATTTGGTTTTTCTTAAAAAAAATTTAAAAAAGAAAAAAATCTTGTTTTTCTGTTTTATTTTAGTCTTGCTTTGTTTTTTTTTTTTTTTATTTTGAGTCACTTTCCGAACACATATGATGAGATTGTGATAAATGTTTGCATGACTTAAATGAAAATTGGATTTCTTTTATTCAAAAAAATTTAATAAAAATTTTAAAACTTTTGGCATCGTTCTAGCATGATATGTTCGAAACCTTCTTTACACTTGCCATTTGTTTCATAATTTTCTAATTAAAGGATTTGCATGATCCAAAGAATTGTATCAAGCATAAATTAAACTTGTATAACCATATAATGTGAGTTTTTGAGCCTTGTGCTTCATTTCATGAGTGTTATACACATATTCTTATTTTCTTGTCATCTAAGTTGTTGTTTGATCTCATTATTCATTGAATTGGTTGAGCACTTAAAAGTCATTCATTCATATTCAATTTAATTACATGACATTTAAGAAATGATATTAAGGCCCTCTTTGGATCGTTTGTGCCTTTCAAGCTAACCTTATGCATGCTTAAGCATGATTTTCCATTGTTAACCATTTTGAGCCTACATGTAAACCTTTTCTTTCTTTTAACCAATTATATTTCCTCACCTTAGCCTGAAAAACAATTATTTACCTTTCTAAGGAACTCTTGAGCTTTTATTGGGATGTGTTTTTCATACTAAGTTTTGGAAGAGGTGTTACATTTCGGAAAAAAAAATACACAATTGGTGAAAGAAAAGAGAAAAGTTGTGATTAAGTGGTGGTTGAATGAAATTTCATTTTTGGGTTTCTTTATTGGCCTCAAAATAAATTGGTGGTTGTTCAATTAAAAGAAAGGAGTGTGAATCCTTATAAATGGAGGTAAAAGGAGTTTTGAAAAAAAAAAAAAAAAAAAAAAACCTCATTGTGATGATTCAAGTCTTGGAAAAAATTGTTTTATGCTCTTACATTGTGAGTTCTTTGGACTTTGTGTTATCCATACCTTTCATTTCTCACTCACCTTACACCCTTAGCCCCATTACAACCTATGATAAAGACCTAAATTGATCCTAAATGTCATGTGATTGAATTGCATCCATTTTCCTACTTTTAAGTGTTTGGCATCCTTCTTGAGATCATATAATGCAAGTTCTTCATCTTTCTATTGTGAGTTAATTCCCTTATGGTTTAACTCTAATCTCATGTTTATAACTGAGTGATGCATTGTAGCCCTCTTCTGAGTGATTCATTTGTGAGAGGACAACTTTGGTGAGATTTGAAGTTGAATTTGTGCTTTGTATGATTTTTGAAATTGTGTGAAAACTAAGATTGGAGAATTTGTTGCATTTGGCTATCACACTACTACACTTTGAGCATGTTATGTTTTGAACTTTGCCACTTTGTGAATAATGTCCAAAAATGAGCTTTTATTGTTAAAACTTTTGAGTCATGTGCATGAGTCATTTCTCTTGAGAAAATGTTCGGAAATATTGTTTTGTTTTTGTTTTCTAACTACTTTGTTTTTGTAGAGTCAAGAAACGTTTGTGGGTATCGTATCTGTTAAACCCTCAGGAGACACAACTCCTCCTACTAGGGATGCCTGGAGGTTTAAAGGCTTGTTGCATATGCTCAATGCAATCGAGTTACCTGCGAAAGTGGTCTAATAAATTTATTTATTTATTTTTATCTTTGTTTTCCTTTTGTTTTGCTCGAGGACTAGCAAAATATAGGTTTGGGGTATTTGATCGGTGCATAATTACATATCATTTTGTACCCTTCTAACTTATGATTTGGTTATGTTTTTGAGTTAAACTTGTGCTTTTAATTTATTTTGTGTTTGTTTCAGTGTAATAAGCTTATGACTCACTAAATGCATTTTGGAGACAAGTTAGCTCAAAACGGTGTATGCAGATCAGTCAACTTCACGGATTGGACTGTACTTTCTCAGGAAGAACCAGATAATGAACCATACGTCATTGGAAAGATACGGAAGTCTAGTTTCTGAAGAATTTTACGGTTCATGATTCCGAGTCTTCTAGATGAAGTTATGCAAGTTTGGGCAACTTAAGGTCAAATTCGGCAGCATCTGCGTTACTGGGCCAAAAATGACTTTTGAAGGCCTTCCCGATTTTTCCTTGAGTTGGGCTGCATATGCTTAGAAAGATAAGACAAAGAGCTTCAAGATCCATATTTTTCCAGATTTGTTAGAGTGAAGGAACAAGCCCAAATCGAGCCCACAAGCTGACTGCAAATTGCTTGGTCATGATTAGCTATGCATGTGCTATTGTTGATAGTTCTTGGTCATGAGTAGCTATGCATGTGCTATTGTTGATAGTGGGGAAGAAGCATGTTAATTGTCATAATTGAAGTAGGTTGTGTAAGAAATAAAGAAGCAAAAGCATCAAGTGGGAACTAGCCAAATGATGAAAGGAGATGGATGCTCATGTGAACTTGAGGTGGCTATGCAACTTGTTGTCAAAAGTAGAATATTGGCATGTGAGTTTGATGCTTTCCTTCTCCTATAAATAGGAGGCTTGGCTAACCTTCAAACACACCCCAAGGGGAGCTCTCAAACATCTCTCTAGAGCTCCTCTCCCTTCTCTCCCTCCAATTCTCTTAGTTTTTCTTTTGAGTTCTCAATTGTTGTAACAAAACCCTTTAAGTTTTTCTTAGTTGTAATTTATTTTTCATTGTAATGTAAATTCTTTTCTTAAGTTTAATTAGTTTCCAAGTTTCAATTATAGTTCTTGTTCTTATTCATTATGCTTATAAGTTAATATGCTTGTTGAATGATTGATCACCATTAAAACTTGTATGTTAGCTATCTTGGTTTGAATTAAGAGTAGACACCATGCTTTAGTTCGAATTGAACTATGAATAGGAAGAGTATGTATGGACATTCGACAATAGGGATTAGATACATGCTTGGTTGTTTAAAACATTCTTCTATGCTTAATGGATTTCTAATGCTTAATTTAGGTTCGACAATAAGGATCTAATTAGGGAATTAGGAATACAAGGTTAGGACCAAACACCATGGCTTAATCATACTTTAGCTAGAATCAATCTAAGAATATAAATTGAACTTGGTAACTAATTTGCTTGAGTTAATTTCTTTTCTTTCTTTCTTGTTTTATTTATTCTCTTTTGGTTTTCTATTTTGTGCAGGGAATCAAATTGAATCAATCTATCATCAATCCTCGTGGGATCGACCTCGTACTTACACATGCTATACTATCCAACGCCTCGTGCACTTGCGAGTTAACATCCACTCACCCTTTTCAAATTTTTGCGCCCCCAGGCTATAGGCGTGCACCCAGAGGCCACCTAAATTTTCTAATATTTTGTAAACCAACTAAATTCCACTCACCCTTCTCACTCTATGTAGGGCATCTTTTGTAAACCAACTAAATTTTCTTGTAAACTCTTAGTAGATTGCTCTGAGAAATTGCCCTAGGATGTAAATTAACTGTTTGATTGTATGGTGAAGCATGCTGGCAGTTGGGTTGATTATTTATGTGATTGTTTGACAGGTGGAAGTTTTGGGGAATGTGAATTTACAGGGGGGACTCTGTCGAATTTTCGGCAGAAGTCAAAACTTGAACTTCATTGAATTTTGAGTTGATGGGCAATTAGGTCATTTGTGTCCGGCATGTGCCAGGTGTCGGACACGCACAGGGTTCGGCTCGGATTCCAAAGTGGAATTTGGGTCAGGTCCTGTCATATGAGAAGTTGGTTTGCAGTAGACCTTATAACATTACTGATGAGGATAGGTTTGAGGTGATCGAATACGATGAAACTCTGCTTTCGGCACCAAATTAATTTTATAGAGGTTTTACGAAACTATATGTTTTGTAACTGTCACATTAATAATTTATATATGATATGAACTCTGTTTTAATCACTTTATTATATGATCACAATATAATTTATATCATCAACTAATTATATAGAGTATTTTATAAGAAATGTATTTTGTGTGTTGCTTTGCATGTATCAACTTAAGTTGGCAAAATGACCAAATATGAAACCAATTGAGATTTTAACAAAACGACGTCATAAATACAATCAACGACGGCAATTTATTATAAACAGACGTCATAAATACAATCAACGACAGTTAATAAAATACGAACTGTAACACCCCGTCCCTAATTTAATATTTAATCATTAAATTATTCAAGTAAAAGATATTTTTACCCCCGAGAGGATAATAAATTAAATAATTAAGTTGAGTTGACTATAGAAAAGAAAATAAATTGAAAGGCTTAAAATTTGATAAAATAAAATAAGATAAAGTAATTAAGAATTTTGGGAGTAAAATAACATTTAATATTATAGAAGGGTAAAAAGGTCATTTCGAGTTTGAGAAAGAATTTGGAGAAGTGAGCCACACCGTTATGTCGTGCTCATCAATACGAGTTTGTGGGTATATTGTGGGCTCGAATCGGAGTTGTAACGAAGAAATGGCGATCAAGATTAGGTCAGTGGCATAACCGTAAATATTTCAAAGTTCAGTTTTTTAAAAACCCAGATTTCTCCTGCGCGAGGAACGAACTTCAGATTGTGTTTTCTCCCATCTCCGACCTCCATTTCGGGCAAGGTCAGTCCCAAACGAACCACCACACTTCCCTCTTCCAACCCCAGCCCGTCGCCGCCTCCATCAGCCACCGTAGTTGCCGAATCTAGCTGATGGTGGGTTAGGTTTTGAACGATTTGTAGCGTAGGTAACCCAAATCTCGAGTTAAAGTTTCAGCCGGTTTTGAGGTTAGGTTTTGAGCCACTTAGGGTTCGAATTGGACTTGCCCGTAGTTGAATAAAGTGTTCAGTAGGTCGAGAAATAGTTGTTAATGGAAGGAGAGCTTTTGGTTTGGAGTTTGACCGATCGCCCAATTTTATCGCTTTTTATGCCTTTGGGACTGCCATGCGGGTTCCCACGTGTAGGCCCACTTTTCACTGCCAACCTTCATTCCTAAATAATTTTTATGTCATTATGAGCGCGTAGGCATGCTCGGATTCCGATTTGGAGTTCGTATAACGAATCGAGCAGTTTACGCCTGTGCGTGTTATCCGGTTCGATAAGTTCGGACCGTTGGATCGGTCCCAATTCCTAGTATGTTGTTCCCCGTATTTCTAGGATCGTGTAGGAATTGATGGATTGTGGATCGGAGCCCCAGATGCTCCGGATCATTGACTTAAAGTTTAATTAACGGAAACCGTCCGATCGCATTTATCGTGAGTGATCCGACCGTCCGATCGAGACTAAGCTTTCAGGATAAACTTAATAAACTAAATGGAACCTATAGGAACTTGCGGATCACTAATTGGGGGTTTTAAACCCTACGGGCGACCGAGTTGGGTTAAACTAATATTTTAATCAAATATTTAATCCCGAGAATTATTGAATTAATTTAACGGTTAAAGGTGGAGTTAAGTGGGCGTAAGAATAATTCTTATCAAGTTTAAACACTTTTGGGCCGGGGTCGAGACTTTTAATTAATTTTCGTGCGGGTTATTCTTATTTAATTATTGGTTTATTATTATTGTTGGTTAATTAGATTCATTAAATTGTTATACTTATATCTAAAGACTCCATTCTCTTTATGGATTAGTAGTATGATTAATTCTTATTATTATTATCCTTTTTAATTGGCGATTGATATTATGACTTAATTACGGGATAAATGGATTTTATGCAATAAATGATTTAGTGAAGGTTTTCTGAAAGCTGTTGCTACGAAGTTTATTTATAAATCACATAATAGAATTTAATTGAACTTCATGAATAGTTGATTTATTTATATGTTAAGCTATTGTATTTGAACGGGTTGCCTCGGATTAAATGGTTGCCTTGAAATCAATTGTTGCTTACGGATTATATAAATATTGATATTGGTGATTACCCGGTCTACGGACCTAGTTGCCTTGAAATAAGTCTGCGTGCATGACTTTACGCCCCACGAGTCTCGGGGACGCCCGAACCGTGCGGAGCGAGGACGCGACTCGAGAGAGACTTTGTGGTTCCCGAGTTCAGCGAGGACGCGGCTCGAAGAAACTTTGTGGTTCCCGAGTTCATGAGGACGCGACTCGGTTGACTCTGTGGCTCCGAGTTTCGCGAGGAAAAGGAATTGACGGAAATGATCATAATGGATGAGACACAATGATGTGGGAATCGATTGCACTACAGATATACGGAGTGCGGATTACAGAATATAGCATGCCACCGCTTCTATTTTCTGCACGGGTTGGCTCAGATCCCTAACCACCTGCCCGATTTCACTACACAGTGGTTAGACAGCTTTTTCCCCTCCCATTGTCTTCGCTTACGCATATACCCCTTAGGGGCCTGTACATAATACATGGATTAAACGAAAAGGCTTCGTGTATGGTTTTCTGGAAAATATTTTAGTATGGAAGAGCTACGTGTGGCTTGATCCCTCACGGAGGGTACGTAGGCAGCCTAGATTAATCTAGGTGCAGCCACGAGGAAGGATATTTAAGAATTGGTCTATGGGCTTGAAATGGATAATGATTCTACTTAATAGAATTTTTCATATAATGTTGATGTGCATGTTAATATAATAACCACTGAAATGATTGTAGCTTGATGATTAGCTACGGTCCACTTTGAATACAAAAAGATGTTAAGAAATATCGATACTAATGACGAATTAATATTTGAGACTTGAAGATTTCATTGAATAAGAATATTGAGATTGAACTGGTGACAACGTTGATGTTTAGACTATTGTAAGACCTGGTGCCTTACTGCTTTTTCTTGTTGTTGGCTTGAGAACTTAACTTGTGCATCTTTGGCGGTTGGGTTGATTATTTCTATGCTTGTTTGACAGTGCAAATTTTGGGAAACGTTCAATTTACAAGGGAGACTCTGCCGAATTTTCGCAGAAGTCGAACCTTAAAATTCTTTAAATTTTAAATTGAAGGGCATTTTAGTCATTTGTGATCGGCACCTGCCAGTGTGTCGGGCACTCACGAGGTTCGGCTCGAATTCCAAAGTGGAATTTGGGTCGGGTCCTGTCACGAACGTTGTAACTTTAAATAACGGCGGTTCTTAAAAATTTAAAGACATAAAACGACGATAATTTTAAGAAAATCGACGTCGTGGCGACAAACAACGTCTCTATAAAGGACGTTGTAAGTAATTATTGATGTCTTTATTGTCCTCCTTCGACGCCTTAAGGTTAAATAAACACGTCGGTAAATATGACGGCGATATTTTTCTTCTTACAGACGTGAAAATTAAGCATACCACGACGGTTATTACTTCATACCGACGTGGTTAAAACAAAATTTTAATTCAATTTAAATCATAATATTCATAATAACTTTTAAAAATTCCAAAAAATACACCGGAAACCATTATGGAATCATTGAGATATTTCTTCCCACTAAGGCTTATAAAAATATATTTGAGTCATAAATATTAAAAATGAAATTCAAAGAACAAAAAATTATTGATAAATCACAAAATCTCTTATAGTTACATAAAATGTTCATATATATGTGGCTTGTGTTATCCATTGGTGTGATAAATTCAAATATATTAATTACTACTTTTAGCAATCTAATTTAGAAGAAACCAGCCTAAACCCTTTTTGTATTATTTTAATATTTTTTCATTTAATGAAATTTATAATTTAGTATTTAGGGTTTAGGGTATATTGAAACAACGCCGGTTTTCTATTTTGTTTTATTTCGATTCCATCCTTGGGCTAACGCGTTCGAATCCCAGCAATACCAAAACCTGTATATTCTTATTAGTTTTTAATTTTTCCGTGATGGTTTTAGCGTCGTGGAAATATTTAACTACGTCGTATTTAATATACTAACCGCCGTGTTAAATGCAAACATTTTATTTGAATTAGACGTCCTTCTTTATTAATTAGTGACGTAGAAAAGTGAAACTACATCAAGATAAATATAATAACGGTCGTATAATTGTAACACTTTAACGCCGCTTATTATTTGTTCGTGATGTTTAAAAGCGCCGCTATCTGAAATTTTTATGTTGACCTAAAATTTTCAATTTTCGCTACTGTCTTAAATATTGGCTCTCTCTCTTCAACTCTAATTCTAAGTTGTGCTCTCCAACTCTGTCGAATCCAAGTTTATCTCGAAAACCATTTTCGTAATCCATCGATCTGCGCGTGCACTGTAAGTTCGAACCCTAATATCCAAGCTTGTTGTTCATTGAATGATATTCCTTTTGCTCTATGTCTTAAATATTTGGCTCTCTCTCTTCAACTCTAATTCTAAGTTGTGCTCTCCACTCCGTCGAATCCAAGTTTACCTCGAAAACCATTTTCAGAATCTAATGACTCTGTGCGTACTGTAAGTTCGAACCCTAATCTCACAAGCTTGTTGTTCATTGAATATATTCCTTTCTCGGGTTCTTAAGTACAAACTTAATCGACTTTGCTGCTTCGAAATCATTGAAAAATTTCGTTGGATCTAATCCTTATGGGTTTTAGATATATGTTTTGAGTCTTTTAAATCTTAAGATATGTGTTCTTAATCACTCTCTGTTGTGATGGGTCTTAATATTTGCATGCTTTTTATATGGGTCTTTATTAATATTTGATTAGCATTTGTTCTTCGAAATGGAATGGGAATGTGAGATTTATTCTCTTTTCATACAACGACGGTTTTTTATTAAAACCGCTGCCTCGTATTTCAGCTTATAAGGCGCTTGTTCTTTAATACCGTCGTAAGAAATTTGATGGCTGGTGTCATAACCCTTCGGTGTCTTTTGTAGCATAAGACAATGGTTATTGGAAAAACCAGTAAATGCTGTAATTGTAAAATACGTGGTTTTATGTAAAAACCATCGTGCGAACTTATATTGCTTGCTATAATCTGCTATAGTGTTGGTCTTTTCTTGTCTTTTCACTCTATTATATATTATGGGTTTTATAATGTCAGAGATGAATAAGTCATGGATGCATGCCGATAGAAGATCGAAGGCATATGAGTTAGGGGTGGAAGCATTTTTTAATTTTGCGACAATAGTAGGTACAGTTTTGTTTCTGAAGAAGACAATTTATCATTATGAAAGAAGACTTATTTTAGGCGAATCCAATGAGGGACTCTCTCTCTCTCCTTGCATTGTCGATCAATTTATCATTAGCTATTGCTTAATAGTTTCTCATTATACACACATTTTCTTTCAGTTTGTTGCCGATAAGGTTGCATATATGCACTAGCTCAAGGTTGTAGCTGCACAAACCAAGGAAATTGCAGGTGCATTTCAAAATTCCAAGTTCTTTCTTACTGTTAGTGTGAAAGAATGTTTGTTGAGTGTGGTGTAACTGGATTAATTTCTTTATGTACTTATAATTAAAATATGTTTTGTTCTCATTGCTGTTTGTTGTTTGTTGTTTGCTTTGTTTTGTTCGTGTAACAATTGCAGTCATATTATTACTCTTCTACTACAAAAACTATCTGAAGTTAACTTGGTGGTTCCAAGTTCATTTTAGTGGAATGCATCTTTGTTGTGTTAAAAATGATTAGGTCTTAATTTGGTCTAGTGTTCTTTAATGTATAGGGGTAGAGAATTGGTCTACTGTTCTTTAATCTCTTACTAAAACTTGCTTTTTTATATTTAAAATCTTGATTTTCTTCCTTCTTTTGTTCAGATTTGTTGACACACCATATGAGGCAGTTATAAGTGTACAAAGGGAAGAGAGTAATTGCATCCAAGGGAGAAGCGGTACAAAGTGATGAAGTTCGCATGAATGCAGAGGAAAATTGGTGATGATGAATGTATAGTTCTATATACATATGGAGAACTTGATTTAAAGGATAATTAGGTATAAGAATTTTGGTGTACTCTAGAGTACTTTCATTTTTTAGATTTTATTTTGTTCTATTGTACTCTTGATATTCTATTTATGAAAGAAATAATTTTTGAGTATATATATGTATGGCGTGGGTAATAGCATATTTGAGTATATATTTATGATACCATTGGAAACAAGAAAATAAAAGAAGCAAAAATGTAAAATTACTAAGTCAGTTTTACGATTAATAACCCCGTTTTAAAGTTAATAGACGATGTATTTAATAAAGCCGCCGTCTTTACAAGTAATAGACGATGGTTTTTATAAAATACGACGTCTTTGGATAAAATACGATGTTTTTTTATAATAAAACCGCCATCTTTAAATATAATAGACGTCTGTATGTTTGACATTCTGTCGTGGTTATTTATGTTACGGTGGTAACAATGAAATTTTTGACTTGTAAAGCCTTTGAGACGACACTAATTTTATGAAAGCGACGTCTAAGGTTGTCGATTTTTCCTTTTTATGAAGTTTTATTGTTATTAGACGTCGGTTTTATTAATAGAAATGACGTAGTATTCTTTAACAACATCGGTTATTAACCGTCGTGGTTTTATACATGAATAGATGTCGGTCGATTTCACGACGGTTTTGGATGACCCTAGACGGCGGTGGATTCCCGTCATCTATTTCGATTTTTGTAGTAGTGGTACCGTACAAGGAGTGGTTGGAGGATTGCATAGTTCTAGTGATTTGATTTCACTCAAAACTCGATCCGCAATCAATTGGTTAAAGAAATTGGACACTTCAAGTTCGTACAAAGTTCGTACCGTAAAAAGAGTGGTTGGTGCATTTCATGGTTCTAATGATTGGATTTCACTCAAAACTCACCAAATTATGTTGCCCAAGTTTTGGGTCTGATCCGAAATCCATTGGTCAAAGAAATTGGACACATCAAATTCGTACGAAGTTCGTACTGTACATGGAGTGGTTGTAGGATTGCATAGTTCTAGAGATTGGATTTCACAAAAAAAACACACCAAATGACTCCACCCACCATATTACAATGTTGCCCACGTTTTGGACTCGATCTGAAATCAAATGACACCTCCCACCAAATAATGATGTTGTCCAAGTTTTGGGCAAGATTCGAAATCAATTGGTCAAAAAAATTGGACAATTCAAGTTCGTATGAAGTTTGTACCACACATAGAGTGGTTGTTGGATTGCATAGTTCTAGAGATTGGATTTCACTCAAAACTCACCAAATGACTCCTCTAACCAAATTATGATGTTGCCCAAGTTTTGGGCTCGATCCGAAATCAACTGGTCAAAGAAATTGGACACTTCAAGTTCGTACCAAGTTCGTACCGTAAATGGAGTGGTTGGAGGATTGCAGAGTTCTAGTGGATGGATTTCATGCAAAACTCACCAAATGACTCCTCCCTCCAAATTATGATGTTGTGAAAATTTTGGGGTCGATGCGAAATCAATTGGTTCGTGTGAAGTTCGTGACCGTACATTGACTGGTTGTAGGGTTGTATAGTTCAAGTGATTGAATTTCACTCAAAACTCACCAAATGACTCCTCCCAGCATATTATGATGTTGCTCAAGTTTTGGGTTCGATCCGAAATCAATTGGTCAAAGAAATTGGATACTTCAAGTTCGTACGAAGTTCGTACCGAACATGGAGTGGTTGTAGGATTGCATAGTTCTAGAGATTGGATTTCACTCAAAACTCACTAATAGGATTTTTACCACACACGCAAAAGGGTTAAAACTCCTATAAAACTTGCAAGAATGACAAGGGTATTGTAGTATAAACGGATCTCGCAAGGTCGTTCTCCACAGGGATTATTAAATGGCTCGTAGCAAACCAAATTCTAATTAGTTATTGTAAAAGAGAAAGTTGAGATGGTTGATTTTAAGACCTACTTAAATTAAAACGAATTTAACTAATAAAAATAAGGCAATATGCAAGATCAAGGCTAAGAGCAAAAGAAACAGTTGTGTTTTTAGAACTCAAATTAAGAAAACACTAGGGATCCGCCGTCACCTTAACAATTCTATATAGTTCTCCCAATTACTTATGACCTATATGACAGGACCGGACCCGAATTCCCTCTCGAAACTCGTGTCCAACCCTGCTTCCCGTCAGACACTACCCCGACGCAGGAACTTACTTTACTAAAACGACCCTTAACCCTGGTTTAAGGAAATAGGAAAGTTGACTTACGCGAAAATCCGGCAGTCTCCCGAAAAACGGAGTTTCCCAAAATTTTCCACCGTTAAAAACAACAGAAAATTTCCCAACAGCAGCAAGCACAAAGCGTAATACAGATTAATAGGGAGGGCCTCTAGCCTCTACCTCAATCCTAGGTGAGCACTACGGAGCAATCTAAAGAAATTTAAACTTTACAACCTGTGCAAAGGATAGCAAAGTAAAAGTAGAAGAAAACTCCTACAGGAGCCATTAGCCGTGATGCCTCGACGTGGTGGTCTCGACCTCGGGATCTAGTACCTGGGGGGCGCAAAACAGAAAATGTGAGTGGACGAAAAATCAAACTTTAAACATCGTTTTTCATTGAACATAATAACCCCCTCCGTTTTCGCAAATAATGACAAGCTTTATGCAACAAAAATCCTTGTATAATCATATATATTTATACGATCAGATACTTGAAAACAATTCTATTAAATTCGTATCTTGAAATACCATAAAGAAAACTGTAGCTTTGCTACTTCCGTAAAATTCTGGAAACCACAACTTAAATACTGAATCTTTAAAATAAAAACCATGGATTGGAATCCATCCAAAAATATCCCAATTAAGTAAAACATAATTAACTCATTTGAATAACTTCCTTTTTCCTGGAACCCAACCTCGTCGACTTCAAACCTTAATTTAAAATATGTACTGTGCATCACCGTCCCTGCACATATTCAAATAAAACCAACCTGGAAATAACATCCATAGACACACCCACATATATATATATATATATATATATTTATAATAATATAAATGTAAAGTCTCATAAAATCCCAACAAGGAAAATATAAAACCAAAGAAACTAAAAACCAAGAAAACCCAAATTCCCAACCAATCAAGTTTCCCGACGCAATGCCCGTAGGGCACCAACAAGCAAGGAAGGATCCTCACTTAACATAAAATAAGAATGAAAGTATAGTAATAGGTATATATATACTATATATAAATAGTAAGACTCTTAGACCAATACTTGTACCGGGAAACAATCCAACAAGGGGATTGTTGACTCGACCACGTGGAGAAAAATTCCTTCACAACCACGTAGCCAGGGAACCAGCCGTCCCAATCGGGACTAACTCCCGGACATGCACAAAAGAAAATACCTCAATAATGTGCAGCTGAATAAAGTCCTACGCACAGCAGATCACTGCCGGCATGGGCCTACAAGAACACCCCGCCAAGGGTGAACCGGTTCCTTTGTATCCTGTATCCATTTCAAGAACTTGATCCGGGAGGTACATAAAGTGGTGCTAATAGCACTCCATCTAGTATACATAATCCCTGACATACCCTAAATACCAGGGTATTCAAATTGCACTCCAAACCCGAACACAATAATATCCGGACGTTACCCACCCATAATTGACACCCAAAATATATATAAAAGAATATAAACACCAATGTCTCAATATACATATCCGGAACCCAAAATACTCATAAGCTTCCAATATAAAATATAATCCATATATTCCGTATAATACCAATTCCAAACTTGAAACAAATATATATATCTCCATAATTCCAAAGTAAATAGAATTTCTTAAAAATGAGAAATTCAAGACCCAAAACATTTAATCAACGTATAAATATAAAATATAAGATATAAATTATAAATTCCCAAAAACATAAAATTCACACTCTCTTAATAAATTTCAGATATTAAAGTAAATAGAAAATCTCTTGATTTAAAACAATATAAAAATTCCAAGATTAAATTAACCAAAGTAAATAATTTCGAAACCCGACATAACAATAAATCATCAATTTGTCAAATATAAAACTTCCAAGAAATTCCCGGGTATTTCACCATACCCAAACCATATACAAAAATTACCGGACGTTTGTCCCGTCCCAAATTCAATACTCAAATACCTTTAATTAAATGTATAACCTTCAATGTCCCACAAATAAACCGGGACTCCAAAACATGCATATGTTTCAAATATAATTTAAATTCCAAATATTCCATAAAAATCAAATCCAAGATTCAAAACCTCATTAAAACCCCATAGTCAAAGCGACTAATTTTATATGCATAAATTTTCCGATAATTCCATCAAAAACCAAGTCCAAGACTTAAACAATATTTAAAATTCCAATAATCAAGATAAATCATTATGCATCAAATTCCAATCTTTGAAATAATGCTTGTTCAAAACAAATGTCCACTCACAACAAGTCCACGCTGCTCAATCCTTAGAGAGCTTTTCTTCCGGAGTACGCAAAGCAAGAGTACCTAATTGAGAGAATAAACGCTTTAATTAATACGCGTACCCAACAACAAACTTTAACTCAAGAAACTAGTTCTCGGGTCTCAAAGTAAGTGTACACGACTACCGGGGAGTTTCTAGAGTCAAACTACGCTCTTCAACAGGTGGGACCACCTCGGAAGACTCACGGTCAACCGATTGGTCAAACTTTCCGAATAGGTCAACCGGGCCTCCGGGGCCCACGACCTCCGATTTTCGATCCGAACATTCCTAAATGTTCAACAAGGTTTACTAAACACGTATTGACAGTATGGTCTCGATCGAGCGGTCGGAACTGCGCCAATCGCACGACCGGAAGGTAACCGGGTTACCTAACCCTAGGGCTAATGATTCGGAGTATCCGGGACTCCGATTCTTGATCGTTTGTTCCTACATGATCCTAGAGGTACAGGGAACAACATACTTGGAAATGGGACCGATCCAACGGCCCGAACATATCGAACCCGGATAACGCATAATAGGCGTAAATCCGTTCGACCGTCAAACGATAACCAAAATGGAATCCGAGCATACCTACACGCTCAGGACGACATGGGGAACATTTTGGGACACAATGCACCACCACAACAGTGCCCCGAAACTCGCCGGAATTGGGTGTGCATAGTAATTCCGGTGACCGGAAAAACTTCAAACCAAGGGTCAAGACTTCAGCTAAAGGTTCAACTCAACAAGTGGAGCAACTTATTCAACTACGGCAACACCTAGTTTGGCCGGCAAGTGGCCGGAAATTCAACTCAAAAACCGGCCAAATATGGGTTTCTAAATCGAACAACCTAGGCTTGAAACCGATCTACAATACATACATAAATGGATAGAGTATGAAGAGTAGATGAAGTTTCATACCTCACTCGACCCAAACGGTTGCCGGAGTCGCCGAAAAACTCGTCGGAAAGTTTGATAACCAGTGAACTTTCAGTCGCTCCAGTTTAAAATCCGTGGGTTTCTGAGCTGGGGGAATGGGCAGGCTGTGTAGAGGAGGAAGACACGAAGATTTAGGGACTGGAATCACCCGAAACGGACGCCGGAGCTGGGAGTTATGCTCAGTCAAAGTGACTGCCATGGGAGGAGAGAAAAATGAGAGAGAAGGTGGAAGAGTCGGGGAAGAAGAAGGAGAAGACGTTCACTGTGATCTGAAATTGCGTTTTTTTTTCTTTTCTAATCGCTTCTCGATCGTTACAACCCGGAATTTGGTGTACCGCATATCCACGAACTCGTTTCGACGAGCCGGACGCAACGGCGCAACTCAATTCTCCAAATTCTTTTCGAAATTTTACAGTGCCTAGAATACCCTTAATCCCAGTGGCAAAACTGTAATTTCACCAAAATTATTTATTTGACTAAATAATTGGGATTGAATAGTGAAATTGGGTCAGGGATGTTACATATACATGCATATTTCAAAGGTTAGGTATTCCTAATATATGCCTACTTGGACCCCCAACATAGAGCGTATATCACACATGCAATCCGTCTGTGGTATTCAGATCAAATCTAAACATACATGACTCATTAAGTTATGTGAAACCTTTTGACAAACCATGCAACCCTTAAGACGTGGTATTCATCCTAAGTGAACTCGCACATATTAATCACAAGAAGCCTTCGTCAATTTCAGGGACCGACCTCCGACCAAAATTGCATCAAATTGCTTTTCTAAACATCCTAATGGTGATCAAGCATCAAGACACTTAGATAGTTTAACCCAGTGATGAATAATTCAAAAACCTGCATGCATATAATCATAAGCAAATTGGATATAAACTACATATTCTTGCTAAGGCTCGTGGCCTCACCTTAGTAAAAAGGGAATTAGTTACGCATATTCATAATAGAAATCATAGAAAATATTATTAAGAAGAGAAGGAATAACAACACCTTGAAGTAGAAAATCCAAGAACCCTAGCAATTGCTCTCCCAAAAGCCAAAAAAAGTCTGAAAAAGAAGTCCCTAAAACTGATGTGAAAAGAACTTAAATATTCCCTAAAACCTAGCTTCACAAGACAGCTTTTCTTTTCCTACAAGGAGACTAACTAAAAATAAGGTAATACGAGGAGATAAAATCCTAATTGGATAAGGAGAATATGCATTAAAGCTGCCCATTCACGTTCTGTGCTCAAGACTGCTCCAAATCAGGCCCATAATAGCTTGTTTTGAAGAGAAAAATATTCTGAACACATCTCAAGAAGGCCATGAACCCATCCGAGGTCATTTTGGGCTCCAAAAACGCCATTAAGGGCCCAAAACGTCACTTTTTCCAGCACTGCACAGCTCCTTTATTTTTATCGCCATAAAACAGCTGCTTGGTAGAAAAATCTGGAATTTTGATACAATTGGGCCAAGTGACTCACGAATGTCCTCCAATTGGAATTACTCCAAAATTCGTCCATTTGATCATGTTTTGCTCCAAAGGAAGTCGAAAGCCCTATGTTGAAAATACAATTCAAAGTATCAAAATTCTTCCAAAATATTAACCAAAATATACCAAGATTGGGATTAAATATATACTATAAAATATACCCATCACTCACCAAATGACTCCTCCCACCAAATTATAATGTTGCCCAAGTTTTGGTTTCGATTCAAAATCAATTGGTCAAAGAAATTCCTTACCTCTAAAATCAAATCCTCTTATCAAACTCCTTAAACACATACCCCTCAAATTAAATTCCTCAATCATATTCTTCACATCAAATTTCTCACATCCAAATTCCTCAACTCAAATTCCTCAAATTCTCAAATCAAATCTTTTTCCACAAACCCAAACTCATATCAAATCTTCCTTCTGCTGCGATATCAAGCCCCACTACGATTTTCTCCCCCCTTGCAAACTCAAAGAAGCACGCGCGGTTTATCATGTTGAACAAGCTACACAAGCTTGTGCTTCTATAGCCACCACCAAAGGTTCTACTTTCCGTACGTCATCTCCAAAGCACACATGGATTATTGACTCGGGTGCTACGGATCACATGACATTTGATCCTGGCCAACTCATTACTCGCAAACCATCCACCCTGTCGATGGTGTCTAATGCTAATGGTACCCCCTCCCCTGTGGTTGGGGAGGGCTTTCTATCTCTCTCTAACTCCATACATCTTGATTTTGTATTGGTTGTTCCGTCATTGGACCATAACCTATTGTTTGTTGCATAACTTACTACTACCTTAGAGTGTATTGTAACATTTTGGTTGAATCATTGTGTTTTTCAGGACATCGTCACCTGAAAGACGATTGGTTGTGGTACTAGGTGAGGCAAACTCTACTAGTTGGACTGAGCACCGGCTAGTGAGACCAAGGTTGGTCAAGCTTTCACCATAAATGGAATTAGTTCTAAGAGGCAGAGAGACAAAGTTTGGTTATGGCATAAACGTCGTGGCCATGCCTCGTTCGGTTATTTGAAGAAGTTGTTTCCATCATTATTTTCCAATTTTGATGTTTCCACCTTCCATTGTGATACGTGTGAATTGGCTAAGAGCCATCGTGTTCCGTTCACATTAAGTACACATAAAAGTTTGGTTCCTTACTCACTTATTCATTCTGATGTTTAGGGGCTTACTCAAATTGCTACTCTAGCTAGAGCTCGATGGTTTGTCACTTTCATTGATGACGGCACTCGAATGACCTAGATTTTCGAGATCAAAACCAAAGGATAAGTCAATTTTCAGTTTCAACTGTTCCATAAAATGGTGGAGACTCAATTTCATGCCAAAATCCAGATTCTTCGTTCTAACAATGGCGGAGAATTTCTTAATCACGATCTCAACAAAGACTTACAGGATCATGGCATCAAACATCAATGCTCGTATCCATATACTCCCTAAAAAATGAGGTGGCTAAGCGAAAGAACAGACATCTACTGGAAGTCGTTCGAGCCTCTCTATTTGGTGCCAACATGCCTCGATCTTTTTGGGCAAAGCCGTCCTCTTTGCAACTTACCTTATCAAGTATCCTGAATTTCCAAACTCCTCATCAAACACTTCACCGTCATTTCCAAATACCTCCCACCCCAAATCTTGAACCAGGAGTTTTCGGCTTTGTTGTATTTGTACACTTACATAATCACCAACGAAACAAATTGGATCCCCAAGAAGAAAAGTGTGTTTTCATTGGTTATGCCCCCGCATTAGAAAGGCTATCGATGTTATCACCCTTCAAGTCCGAAGGTATATACCTCCATGGATGTACTGTTCCAGGAACACGGCATATATTTTTCAGAAGCACATGAGGAGAATTTGGAGCCAAACACCCCAACTTTTCTGGATTTTTTCATAACGGAATAGGCTCAGCATCAAAGCGACCAGTTGCCATCCCTTATCAATGCACAAGAGGCATCTCTGCCTCCAAACGACCAGTCGTCTCCCTTGAATTTTTCACATCCCTTGCCTCTGCCACATGACTAGTGACCTCCCACCTGCCAAAATTAGGAGGAGACAGCTTGATCCAATTTATGAGATTTTGCCCGCTTCAGACCTGTCTTTAGCTCTAGTACCACACCAAATGCCTGTTGAGGATGTCATTCAGGTAACATCCCTCCCAAAAACAGATAACACTAATGAAATATATCATGATGATTTGATTTCAGAAAGCATAAAAGATACAGATACCCCTATATACCAACTTTCGGAAAGGAAGAACCGTGGTAAACCTCAAGTATAGTACGAAGCAGATCTTAAAGCCAAAGGAAAACACTCCATCAATAATTATATATCTCTAAGCAGATTATTAAAGTCACATGTGCACTTTGCAAAGCATTTGGCTGATATATAT
This sequence comes from Prunus padus, assembly GCA_024362665.1. NCBI lineage: Eukaryota > Viridiplantae > Streptophyta > Magnoliopsida > Rosales > Rosaceae > Prunus > Prunus padus. Next base: position 1,283,149 of record JANFAM010000003.1, on the reverse strand, counting down.
GTTCCAAGTAGTGTGAACGAAGCACTAGAATACTCAAAATGGAAAAGAGCCATGAATGAAGAAATGCGAGCTCTCCAGAAGAATGCGACATGGAACTCGTGCCTTTACCTCATGGAAAGAAGGCGGTGGGATGCAGGTGGATCTATACTGTTAAAGTCAAAGCAGATGGATCCATTGATAGATATAAACTCAGATTGGTGGTGAAGGGGTATACACAAAAGTATGGGGTGTACTACCAGGAGACCTTTGCCCCAGTAGCTAAGATCAGCACTATCAGAGTCCTACTATCGCTAGCAACAAATCTGGATTAGTCACTTCATCAGTTCGATGTTAAAAATGCATTCTTACATGGAGACTTGGAAGAAGATGTATCGATGGATTTACCACCATGATGTAAGTTAGCTCGACAAGAGAAATCAAGTATGCAAGCTTTGAAAGTCATTATATGGGTTAAAAGCAGTCTCCTAGGGCGTGGTTTGGAAGATTTACTAAGTCTATAAAGAATTTTGAATACACTCAAAGTAACTCAGACCACACCCTATTCATTCTTAAAGCATAATGGAGGAAAAATCATTGCATTAATTGTCTATGTAGATGACATGGTTATAACTAGAAACGATGAAGGAGAGAAACAGAAGCTGCAAAAGTATTTGTCTCAAGAATTTGAGATGAAGGATCTAGGTCCTCTAAAATACTTCCTCGGAAATGAAGTGGCAAGGTCAAAAACTGGTATTTTTCTATCTCAAATGAAGTATGTGATGGATCTACTCACTGAAATAAGAATGCTAGGATGTAAGCCTGCTGACATACCCATTGAGATGAATCACAAGTTGTGTGAAGATATGGACCATTTGCCAACCAATAAGGAACAATACTAGCGCCTTGTTGGAAGGTTGATATATTTGGCACACACAAGACCAGATATTGCATATGTTGTGAGTGTGGTTAGTCAGTTTGTGCATTCACCTAGTGTTTCTCATAGGAATGTAGTTGAACGGATATTAAGATACTTAAAGTCAGCCCATGGGAAAGGATTAATGTTCTCAAAGAATGGAAATCTTGAAGTTGTTGGATATACAGATGTTGATTGGGCTGGTTCCAATATAGATAGACACTCTACATCGTGTTACTTTACATTTGTTGGAGGTAACCTAGTCACTTGGTGGAGTAAAAAACAAAACTGTGGTTGCTCAGTCTAGTGCAGAAGTAGAGTATTGAGGTATGGCTCAAGGAGTTTGTGAATTATTGTGGATCAAAGGCCTCTTGACAGAATTGGGTTTTAAACCGGAGAAGCCCATGTAGTTACATTGTGACAACAAGTCAGCGATCGATATTGCTCACAATCCAGTTCAACATGATCGAACAAAACATATTAAGGTGGATAGACATTTTATCAAAGAAAAAATTGAGAACAAGATCATATGCATACCCTTTGTAAAATCAGAAGATCAGTTAGTAGATATCTTGACAGAGGCTGTGTCTGGGCGACTGTTTCATGACTCACTTACCAAGTTGGGCTTTGGTGACATGTATGCACCAACTTGAGGAGGAGTATTGACGTGAGTTAACCTAACAAATCAAGGAGATTTATTTCCTAAGTTAATTAGGTGATTTATTTCCTTTTTTTCATATAGTTGACAATTCTTGTATAATAAGGAGATATTCTCCTAATTAATTCCTATATCTATTTCCTTGTAAAGCACTACTTGTAATATCCTATATATTCCTCCTATGTAGAAGAATACAATTAACCTAAAGTATTCAAACTATATTCATATTTTAGCAATGTGTATTCCCTTTTTATTTTTTATAAAGTAATATTTGCAAGTGGTCATGAATCATGATAATCAAACTTTGGACATTCGATCAAAAGCTCCCTTTACTGTTTTGAACGTTTATATTTGAACCTTTTTATTTTTTATTTTTCTTGCTTATGCATAATTACATAATTCCTAGCAGAGTCGGCTTTGATATTTTGAGGGTCCTATGCGAAACTTAAACTGGAGCTCTCACATAATTTAACACGAAAATTATAACTATAAAAGTAATGAGCACATCAATATTTAAAGAAAGTATACCTAGTTTCTAGTGTAATATGGTGTGGCAATGTCATCTAAGTAGTCTTGGGTACAATGTCTCTAGTGGTATGGTGTGGCAACGTCTCCTTGAGTTCATTTTATGGAGACATTTTTTTTTTTTTTGAAACAAGAAGAAAAATAAACCATTGGAGTGCATCAATGAGAATCAGACCCACGTCTCCAATGAAATCAGAAGTGTAGCAAACCAACTCCACTAGACACACAATTATCTCAGGAGCTCAGTGAGGCCTAGCCCTTGGAATTGATATTGAAGTGCATTGTGCAACTTCATGACGATTTTTTTTTTATGATCAATATAATTCCCTACATTTTCTATTTTCTAGATATATACCCATCACTCTATAAATTTATGTGTAAAACTCAATTGCAAACTTAAATGACCAGTAGGATATAATAGGTCATAGTATTCCTATGTTTTTACATCATTGCCATGAGACTTCATGTAACATCCCGAACCAAATTAATTATTATTAAATTATTAATTATGAAATTACAATTTTACCATTGGGGAATTGAGTTGCACCGTTGCGTAGATCTTGTCGATACTAGTCCGTAGACAGGTGGCACGCTTAATTCCGAGTTATAACGAATGAGAAAACATCTGAAACCTAAAAGGACGTATTGGGAATTTTAAAAATTGTTCTACTACCATACCGCTACAATACAACTACAGTGACCGGGGCCTCTCTTATTTTCTTCTCCTTCTCCCCTGCGACTTCTTCTTCTTCCTTTGTCAATCTGCAGCAATCATTGTTGCTACAGTGACTGTTCGACTTCCCGACCACCAATCGATGTTGTCGTGCACCGATTGGCCTTGCCATCTTCACGAAAAATGTTCCCCTCTTCCTCCTCTACTTAGCCCGGGGATTAATCGACATCAACCATCAAGGATTTCTCCGTTTTAACGAAAAATAGCTCCGGTGGTTTTTGAGCATTTTCCGGTGAGTCCGACCACCGTTTCTGTCAAGTGATGTATGAAACTTCATATACTCTTCGTGCTTTGTCCGTTTATGTAGGTATTGTAGATCGATTTTGAGGTTTTGCAGATCGATTCTTAAACCCATTTAGGCCGACGCTTTGGCCGTGTTTTCATCTAGTTTCGGCCACTTTTTGGCCGGGGTCCTGTCACGACCCAACTCTCCTAGCACGATATTGTCCGCTTTGAGCCCCACCCTCACGGTTTTGTTTCTAGGAACTCACGAGCAACTTCCCAGTGGGTCACCCATCTTGGGATTGCTCTAGCCCAAACTTGCTTAACTTCAGAGTTCCAAGGAATTCGAAGCCAGTGAGCTCCCAAAAGGCCTCGTGCTAGGAAGAGAAGTGCCTACACATATAAGCACTTCACCTTTCCCTCCCCAAGTGATGTGGGATTGCTCACCGTTCTTGCTTTTCCAAGCTCACGGGTCTTACAATCCACCCGCTTTGGGGCCCAGTGTCCTTGCTCTGGTCGGGGTCCAGCTCTAATACCATTATGTCACGACCCAACTCTCCTAGCACAATATTGTCCGCTTTGGGCCCCGCCCTCACAGTTTTGTTTCTGGGAACTCACGATCAACTTCCCAGTGAGTCACCCATCCTGGGATTACTCTAGTCCAAACTCGCTTAACTTCGGAGTTCCAAGGAATCCGAAGTCAGTTAGCTCCCAAAAGGCCTCTTTCTAGGAAGAGAAGTGCCCACACATATAAGCACTTCACCTTTCCCTCCCCGAGCGATGTGGGATTGCTCACCGTTTTTGCTTCTCCAAGCTCACCGTTTTTTCACTCCCCGAGCGCGTGGGCCACTGTGTGGTGGCCCATTGCATTCTAAAATGTTCCCCTTGTCATCCTAAGCATGACGGTATGCTCGGATTTGGAATTAGTTACCATCTTATAGTCGAACGGATATTGTACCTAATATGCGATATCCGGGTTCTATAGGTTTGGACCTTTCGGTCGGTCCCAATTTCAAATATGTTGTTCTCTGTACTTCTCAGATAGTGTAGGAACTGGTTGATCGAGAATTGGAGTCCCGGATACTCCAAATCATTGAGTTTAGGGTTAGGTGAACCGGTTACCGTCCGATCTTGCGATTGAGAGCTATCCGACGCTCGATTGAGACCAACCCTTCATGACTTGGTTGGTGGAGAGAGAGTTGTGGCCGTTTTAGTACAGGCAGTTCGGGCAGAATGTGTTATGCGGATTTTGCAAAATAGTCCTTTTGAAGTTCAATCCCTTGAGTCCAATTTATAGCAATTGCATTTTGGAAGTCTCTACAAAGATCCAAGGTTGTTTTCTAAGGTCTGATCCTATATTTAGTAGGATTTTGGATGTCAACTCATCGAAGAAAATTGAAGCCAAACTAGGAAAGCGGAGTTACCAAGTCAAAAGAGGATTTGTTCCTTATTTACCGAAGACCGGAAAATAAGTTTTTTTATGCTAGAGTTTAAGGAGAGTCAAAGAGCTGCTGCCATCGTCAAGTTCTCGAGCATCATCACTAGTTAACCCTTTTTTTAATAGATAGTCCAATGGGTGTTGGTGATGCGACGTTGGGTGGCTGGCATTGGAGATGGCAATGGGGTGTGGGGAACGACGTTGGGTGCTGCGTTGTTTTGGAGTCGGTGTGACGGAAGGCACGGGAAGATGCGGTGAAGAGTTGGATTCTTTTTTTCATTTCACTTTTTTTAAAAAATATATTAAATTTTATATTGCAGTTAATTATTTTTAACTTAATATTAATATTTTTTTAATTAAAGAAACTAACGGATTGTTAACTACTGCAACTACAATGACGAAATCGGGAAAATTGAAATCACGGTGACCAAATGTGTTTTTTTTTGCCAATATAGGTTCCTACATTTTCTATTTCCTAAACATATACCCTTGTGGAGACTCGCCCGCTTTTCCGAGGAGACTCTACTGGTTTTCCGGCATAAGTCAAAATCCCTAAGTGGTTTTATTCTGGGATTAGGACAAAAGGGCCTTTTGGACACTTGTGCCCAGCATCTAACAGGTGTTAGACATGCATGGAGTTTGATAAGAATTCCAAAGTGGAATTTGGGTCGGGTCATGACGATTCAGTGTATGACGTTTTAGTATGTTGTCTCGCCTTCTCGGTGTTGCGAAGTTAAGGCATCAAGAAGTGTTTGAAAAATTTGTTGAGGTTTTTATATGAAAAATGTAGCAAGAGTATATATACACATTGGAAATAAACGGTTCGGGTAGAATTATAACTCGAGACATAAAATTTTTATGCTGAGGAGTGGAGAAAGCAAAAATTTGACTTGTGGGCATTGAAAGAGAAATAGGACGAAACTAGGAAATTGTTATGTGAACAAGGATAACTTGAAGGGGAGTAGTTTGTAATATCCTGTGCCCAAATATTTAATAAATTCTTAAATTATTAAAGAAAAATACAATTTTACCTTGAGGGTATCTTAGTGGGTTTAGAGTTGACTTTTTGTTCGGGAAAGAATTTGGGAAATTGAACGCCATTGTTGCACCAGTTCATCGATATGAGTTTGTAGACAGGTGACACACACAATTCCGAGTTGTAACGGGAGAGAAAAAGTCTAGAAACGAAAAGGACGTAACGGTCATTTTCAAATTTGAAATAAAAATAATATTTTTCCCTTTTTCCTGACTTTCTCTCTCTCTCTCTCTCTCTCTCTCTCTCTCTCTCCCCCCTTCTCTCTCTAGTACGACAGCATAAAAAGGCTGAATTTTCGCCGACCGTTTCTCCCTCATTCGACCACCTCAAGCCATAATCTTAGACTCAAAATTCTCCTCTCCCCCTCCTCTACCTAGCCCACTACTTTTCCTGGCTTGAAAACCCGTCGATTGGCTACTGGAAATGAGAAAAGTTTTGAGATTTTTTCGACGCCGGTCACGTTGATTCCGGCCACCAATCTCATTGAGTGAGGTTTGGTTTTTCATCCTCTCAATGCCCTCTAGCTATTTATGTAAGTTATTTGGATCCATTTGGTTGTTTGAAGGTTTGATTTCGAACCATTGGAGCATGTGGCTTTGGCCGTGATTCAGGCTAGCTCCGGCCACCTTTTGGCCGAGGTCCAAGAACTAAAAACACTCCTTTCATCGTGCTTAACAAATTGGTATAGGTATTGACAGGTGATTTGGAGATTTTCCGGTCACCAAAATTTCCTCAAGACACCCGCCCTTGGCGAAACGAGTTGTGTCATTGCGTCCGTCTCGTCGAAACGAGTTCGTGGACGTCCGGCACGACTCAATCCGAGTATTAACGAGAAAGAGGGACGTATTGGTCATTACAGAAATTGAATTAAAAATTTGATAAAAACCAAGTGGGTCAGCTCTCTCTCTCTCTTCAGTTCCTCCCCTCGTGACCCCCTTCCCCCGGTGCTATAACAGCACCGCTTTTTGCTTCTCGCCGCCTCCACAGACCACCTCTGGCCACGGGGCTGGTACCAAAACGTCCGGCTCAGCTTCCCGGTCCTACCCCAGCCTCCTCGGCCTCTGTCAGTAGCTGAGGCCGTTAGAAAAACTAGAAAATTGTCCAGTTTTATGTTATCATTTCGGAGCTTGTTCGGACGATTTCGGTGACCAAATTTGGCAAACCAGGTATGTAAACTCATCTAATCTTCGAGCTCTAGCTGATGGTTGGATAGGATTTGATCAATTTCTAGCGTAGGTAACCGGATCTATAACTCAAAGTTTGGCAGGTTTTGAGGTTGAATTTTGGGCCACCTGCCGTCCAAATTGGACGTTTCCGTAGTTGACTTTGTGTTCGGGAGGTCGAGAACTAGCTGTAGGTGGAAGGATGGCTCCTGGTTTGGAGTTGGTCTGAAGTCGAATTATCGCTTTGCGCACCCACTAAATCTACCAGCGCGTGGACCCATTTTTTATTGCACATTTCCATTCCTAAATTATTCTTACGTTGTCCCGAGCTTGTAGGTGTGCTCGGATTCCAATTTGAAGTTCGTATGACAGTCGAATGGATTTACGCATATTCGGTGTTATCCAGGTTCGTTGTGTTTAGACCATTGGATCTAATCCGAATTCATGTATGTTGTTCCTCGTATTTCCAAGATCGTATAGGACTTGACGGATAGTGATTTGGAGTCCCGGATACTCCGAAATCGCAAGCTCTAGGGTTAGGTAAACCGTAACCGTCCGATCGTGCGATCGTGAGCGATCCGACCAATCGATCGAGACCAAACTTTCAGGACATGTTCTATAAGCGGTAGTGAACGTGTAGGAACTTTCGAATCTAAGTTTGGAGGTCGTGGGCCCCACGGGCCTAGATTGATCTATTCGGGAAAGTTTGACCATGGGTTGACCGTGCGTCTCCCGAGGTCGCTTCGTACGTTGACCTTAGAATTCTTCGTACAAGCGTAAGCACACTTTGAGTCGGGATTAGTTAGGGTTTGACTTTAAGGTTGTCGTTCAAGTTTCGGTTTATTAATTAATCCTCGTATTCTTGAAATAGGTACTCAGACACCTCGTGATCCTCGGGCGCTACCCTCGCAGGGTCAAGCTACTTGGGACTACCTGTGAGTGGACTTTGTTTTGAATGTGCATATCTTTCAAAGAATAAACAACCATGCATATGATTTGACGTTTCTTGATTTGAGATTTGAATACGGTTTTTAATATGGATTTTCGGTGATTATGACGTTTTACTTTATTATGGATTGATATGTTACTATTTGATGCTTGTGGCTATTTTGAGTATGGAAATGTATGTTTGGGACGGTAATGTCCTTATTTTGAATATATATGTTGGTTATTTGATTGATAGACGTATATATGTCCGGGTGTCTGATATTTTGGGGTTTGCGTACATGTGATTGATATGAGTTTGGAAAGAGATGGAATATGTGTATATTGAGTTGTGTTTGAGTGGAGTGCTATTGGCACCACTGTATGTACCTTCCCTGGTTCTTATGGATATGGTTCGGTTACATCAATTACCCGGTGCACCCTTGATGGGGTGTGACTGTAGACCCTTGATTGGGTAGTTTGCGCGCGTAGGACTTGTCACCGATGTATTGGCATTGAGGTTCCTGCCATATGGGCATGTGAGCCCAGTCCTAATTGGACAGCTCAACTCAGGGCACGGGCCACTAAGGTGCTGTCCAGGTGTCCAGTCAAACCATCCCTTGTTGGATTGTTTCCCCGATACTTGTGTTGGTGTTGATGGTCTATATTACCTATATGTACGTATTGGTACTTTCGTATTCATATTTTCTTTTAGTGAGGATCCTTCCTTGCTTGTATTGCCCACGGGCATGTGGTTATCTGAGGGTGAGAAAGAATGGGAAACAGTACTATAATATGAGTATTATGTTGTTATATTGCGACTATTGGGATTTGAATGATTATGTATATAAAAGATTTGAACTGCATGATTTCAGCATCATTTTGAAACGGTGGGGTTAGTACGTTGATTTGAACTATTAAAATTTTGTTCTTGTACACTCACATTCTTTCTGTTTTGTGCCCCCTAAGCCGCAGTCGTAGCATCTGAACTCTTCGGCCGAGCGCTCCTCTTCTCGAGCTTGACTTGATTGTAGGACACTTATGTCCTTATTCTATAAACTTTAAATTCTGCTACTTGAATTTGAATACTCTTAGTTATGCTTTGTATCGCCCATTAGGGTTGGATTTGAACGCCAGAGGCCCTATGTTGTATTTGTATGCATGCTTGCAATTGGTGTATACATATCTATTGTTTTCTGACAGGTTGAAAGTTTTGGGTTTGTCCATATTTCAGGGGAGACTCTGCCCGATTTTCGGCAGAAGTCTTGACCCCTTTTTCTATTGTTTCGGGAAGAGGGTTTTTATTAGTATGTGGGCCCGACATTGGGATAATGTCGGAACAACCACAAGATCCGACACGGGTTCCGGGGTGGAATTCGGGTCGGGTCCTATGAACCTGCGTATTATCAACCTAGAATTATCCTATTGTCATCCAGAACACAATGGTATGCTCAGATTAATTTAATGTGATCGTTTGAGTATTATACCAAATTTTACCCATTAGGCGCTTTGCGGGTTCGATATGTTCGAACTGTCGGATCTTGACAAATCTCATAGGATATGTTAATTGGATTATTGTGAATCTATAGGAACTTTCGGATTAATAATCGAGGTCGTGAACCCTACAGGGGGCTGGTTGACCAACATAGGAATTTAATTGTATAATTAATCTCGGATCTTTTAAGACCATTCCAATTTTCAGGAAATGATTAAAATAGGCCTAGGAGCTCTGTTAAGTTGTGCACACGTACTTTTAATCCAGGGGATTAGAGTTTTGATTGAATATTCATGGAGGATTTAAATTGTTAATTGTCTGATTATAAGTTTATATTTAAATATAGGCTTGATGACTTGGAATTGATAAATTACGAATATTAGTTGTGAATAGCATATTAAACATATTTGGTTTGGATTTGGGAATAGTATTTGAAAGTCATATATGGTCTAATTCAAATTAATGAATTTAAGTGTTTATGAACATCGGAAAAGATTTAGGAAAGTTGTGAATAAACGTTTGATTTTTAAATGATTGTTATGATGTGATGCTTTTATTAAAGGTTTATGAATGAATTAATTATTGTTTTACTTACTAAGCATGATTTTTATTCAGATTTAGTTTCAGATAATTTTAAATGTTTTAGAATGTTGTCAACTAAGGTGGCCGGATGAGGGAGAAAACGGCGGCTTGTTCATGTCGTCGTGAGAGAGAGAGAATCGGGAAAAATCTGATTTTTATTTTAATATTGAAAATGACCGTTACATCCTTTCCGTTTATAGACTTTTTTTTTTCTCCCGTTACAACTCAGAATTGAGCTTGCCATCTGTCTACGAACTCTTATCGATGAACTCAATGCAACGGTGCGGCTCAATTCCCCAAATTCTTTCCAAAACAAAAGGCAACTCTAAACCCACTAAGATACCCTCAAGGTAAAATTGTCTTTTACTTTAATAATTTAAGAATTTGATAAATATTTGGGAGCGGGATATTACACTATGTGTAAAACCCAATTTCAAACTTAAATTACCAATAAGATATAAGAGGTCATAGTATTCCTATGTTTTACATCATTGCCACCAGACTTCATATTTTATTTATAATTCATTTCAAGCATTTCATTAACTGTCATCATTGTAATTAATACTCCCTATTAATAGCATATCAATCACCCTATTTCTTTTGGTTGCCATCCCCTCTAACATATCGCCACCTAAAATTGCAAACCAAAAAAAAATTTGTAAATTACATATCCAATAATGTACCAATGAAAAATAAATATACAAATATATACGTATAAAAATATAGGTATATTATTTATTTTATTTATGTCAACCAACCCTAATTTTTTTTCGTTTAACAATCGGAATTTGGAAGTATTTTCCTCATTTACAACATTGATCTGACTTCTAAGTCATTAAATTCATAATTCACAATAGTTCATATTAATATACCAGGTCCAACTGTTCACACCATCACCAAGAATATGGAAATGATTGCATGCGTCCCCAATTCATGTGGGCTTGTTTAGTGGAAGAAAATGAGATTACATGCATGACTTGACTGACTTGTACGTATGTGTATGGCTAGAGCTGGCAATATTGTACACGATTCGTTAACACGACACGAATTCGCACGAAAATTTCAGTATTTGGGTTTGAGTTATCGTGTCGTGTTGTTATCGTGTGGACCCGTTAGCCACCCGTTAAGCTAACGTGTCGTTTCGGTGCCCATTCGCGAATACACGAACCAACCCGTTAAGAAAGGGTAATTTTGTAATTTACAATTCTAAAAAAATCTGCCATAACCCTAGTAACCCTTTCATTTTGGTGTCGGCGCATCTCTTCTCCTCTCTGCAGCTTTTTTTCCTCTCTCAAACCTCATCTTCTCCTTTCTTGCCATCTCTCTCCATTTATCTCTTTCAAAAACCTCTCTCAAAAACCTCATCTTCTTCTCCTTACGATCTCACATCTGTCTCTGTCTCACATTCTGTGCTTGTACCTCCCTCTTTTACTTCCTGCAGAGCCCCTCTTCCCTTGTCAAGAGATGGCTTTGCATCATTAGTAACATCTTGGGTAATGAGAGAGCTGTTTGCTGTTGCCTGATCTATGATTACAGCTTCTTTCCCATATACATCCGTACTTGAAACTGTATAACTGCTGCTTATAAAATCAGTCTGTTCATGTTTTGCTGGAACCTGAGTCTTTGTAGAGACAGCTGGAGCCCTCTTCTGTATTGTATAATCCACATCTACTAATGGTATTGATCCCTCCAAGCAAGCAGATGGGGCTGAGGAACTAGCTTGGCCTTGGCTAGTTAGATGGGTTTTCAAGTTACTGGGTTCATCTCTCCGTTTGAAAACATATTTGTCTTTCTTTGAATGGTCCTTGACTTTCATGAGTTTCGTGGCTGTCTTCCGCCCACCCAGAACTTCAGCAATCACCAACGGACCACTCAAAGGAGCTGATTAAGGAAACAATCCCATTAGAAAATCATGTTAAGTGAATTCAACTTTAAGGTTGTATTGTATTGGAATGATATTGATTTTTGGGTTGTATTAGAATTATATGGATAATGGATTAAGTTTAAGAATTTTAAGTTCAAAAATAGGTTTTTTTAAAATTATTTTTTAAAGTTTATTTTCTTAACGGGTTAAACGGGTTGTGTCGTGTAATTCGCGAATTGTGGCGAATCGTGTTCGTGTTTGATATTTTTCACCCGTTTTCTTATCGTGTCGTGTCGTGTCAACCCGTTAAGGATAACGGGTTAACACGAACACGACACGAATACTGATAACACGACACGAATGCCAGGTCTATGTATGGCCAATATGTCAACCAACCTTAACTTATTTTCATTTATTTCATATCTTGGCTTGGCCCTTGACTTGAGTCCTTACCCACACACAACTTAATTTTTTGGTACAATTATTAATAATTTTTTTTGGTGAAACCTCGCAGTAGTTGAGCTATATTCTAACTCCAATCTTGTCGTTGTTGTTACCGTTGTCGTTGCTGTTGTTATTACCGTTGCTGATGAGGAAGAATATAGGATCATGCTAAAATAGGCCATTGTAACTCAAATACCATAGACGATAATCCACAAATAATACAATATTTAAGTAAAACACAATTTTAAAATTGGATGACAATGTGTTTATGTAAGTTAATTTACCTATTATCTCTTATTGATAATAATTTAACTAGTATAATGATATCAATATCAATATTAATATTAATTAGCTTAGTGAATTTACCTATTATCTCTTTGTAACCAAACTTAGGTAAATTCACTAAGCTTAATATTAAGCTTAGGTAAATATATTAATATTAATAAACTCTTCATCAATATATCAGTATTGATATTAATATATTAAATATATCAATATTAATAAACTCTTCATCAATATATCAATATTGATATTGATACATCAATATATCAATATTGATAGTGATATATATCAATATCCATATAATATTATCAATATTGATATTGATACATCAATATATCAAGATTGATAATATATCAATATTGATATTGATACATCAATATATCAATATTGATAGTGATATATATCAATATCAATATAATATTATCAATATTGATAATATCGATTGATATCATTATCAATATATCAAGATCGATATCGATATCGATATCGATATTGATATCGATAATAATATCGATAATGATATTAATATCAATATGAATATTGATATCGATATTGATATTGATATTGATAATATCGATAATCTTATCGATATCGATATCGATATTGATTACTAATACGTTAATGTTGAATTTAATATATTACTAATCATATAATTCATAAAAGGAAAACAACATAATTTTTTTAATTAAATAAACCAAAACATTAAACACCTATATATTACTAATACGTTAATGTTGACTTTAATATTTAATTTAACATAAATGTCTAAATTAATTTCTATGTCCATTACAATCATTTGGAGATCTTTCCAAATTCAACATGTGTCATTAGTTACACCCCACATAACGCTGTTAACTTATAAATAGTGGTAGTTTTGGAATCCGAAAAATATAATAAATAGTATTTTAAGTTATATTAGGTAACTTACTTAGTTGGATCCTAGTCATTGGGTATTATTTTAAAATATTAGGTATTTTAAATACAAAAATAAAAGAAAGGGCTATAGGTGATTTAAAATGAATTTTATGGGTCTAAGCTCAATTTACTATTATCTTTATTATTATAAATTAGTCTACAATACACACACACACACACACACACACATATATAGAGCGAGCTTCCATTGAGGGATCTCTCAAATAAGCTTATTTGAGGGACATTCTTTAGGGCACCCTACGAATTTTTTTTTCAACGATCCAAAACATCTATTTTGCACATCTTCATTCATATATCATTCTTGCAAAAAATCATGCAAATTGAAAATTATTAAGAAATCTAATTGAGACCAACAAAATCAATGAACACGGTGCTTCAAGAAAGTACTTAAATTTCAATAATTTAATTAAGTAGTCAAATGATATCGGATATTCAAGTGTTTTTTTTTTGTAGAGATGATCTTTGAATAATTATCTACAAAATAAACGGTTTGGATTAGTGAAATGCAATGCGGAGTGGGCCCTACATGTGTCCTCAAATAAGCTTATTTGAATGATCTCTCAATGACAGCTCTATGTGTGTGTGTGTGTGTGTGTGTGTGTGTGTGTGTATATATATATATATAGTTGATGTAATCATTATTTCGTACATTTTTACTATCTTTCTCTTAAATTCTTGCTATGTTTTTAGTTCATTTTCACTTAGTTTTGTGTTTTACTAGGTTTGAAGAATAAAGATGGAAAAGCAAGCTAAATGAGTATTTTTTGGGATTGAAAGATGTTTCGCAAGAATGTCATGTTCAGATAAGCTAACATGACGGAATATAATATACTTCCTCAGACCGAACTATATGTTGAGCCCCATACCGTTGGAAAGATACGGATGTTAGCTTTCTATAGAATTTTTTGGTTCATGATTTAGACCTGTGTGGAGAGAGAGTTGTGGCCGTTTTAGTACAAACAGTTCCGGCAGAATGTGTTATGCGGGTTTTGCAAAATAATCCTTTTGAAGTTCAATCCTTTGAGTCCAATTTATGTCAATTGCATTTTGGAAGTCTCTACAATGATCCAAGGTTGTTTTCTAAGGTATGATCCTATATTTAGTAGGATTTTGGATGTCAACTCATCGAAGACAATTGAAGCCAAACTAGGAAAGCAGAGTTACCAAGTCAGAAAATAAGTTTTTCTTATGCTAGAGTTGGATGGCATCTCCAAGAGGATTTGTTCCTTATTTAAAGAAACCAGAAAATAAGTTTTTCTTATGCTAGAGTTGAAGGAGAGTCAAAGAGCCGCTGCCATCGTCAAGTTCTCGAGCATCATCACTAGTTAACCATTTTTTTAATAGATAGTCGAATGGGTGCTTGTGGTGCGACAGTGGGTGGCTGGCATTGGAGATGGCGATGGGGTGTAGGGTACGACGCTGGGTGCTAGGTTGTTTTGGAGTTGGGGTGACAGAAGGCACGGGAAGATACAGTGAACAGTAGGATTCTTTTTTTCATTTCATTTTTTTTCGGAAATATTAAATTTTATATTGCAGTTAATTGTTTTTAACTTAATATTAAATATTTTTTAATTAACGACACTAACGGAATTGAGACATTGGACTTGATTTATTAACTGCTACAACTATAATGACGAAATTGGGAAAATTGAAATCACGATGACAAAATGTGATTTTGAGCCAAATAGGTCCCTACATTTTTTATTTCCTAGACATATACCCATCACTCTATAAATCTATGTGTAAAACTCAATTTCAAACTTAAATGACCAGTAGGATATAAGAGGTCATAGTATTCCTACGTTTTTACATCGTTGCCACTAGACTTCACATTTTATTTATAATTTATTTCAAACATTTCATTAACTGCCATAATTGTAATTAATACTCCCTATTTATAGCATATCAATCACCCCATTTCTTTTGGTTGCCATTCCCTCCAACATATCGCCCCCCAAAATTTCAAACCAAAAACAAATCTATAAATTACATATCCAATAATGTACCTATGAAAAATATAAATACAAATATATACATATAAAAATATAGGTATATCATTTATTTCATTTATGCCAACCAACCCTAATTTGTTTTCATTTATTTCACAACTGGAATTTGGAAGTATTTTCCTCGCTTACAACATTGATTTGACTTCTAGGTCATCAAATTCATAATTCACAAGTTCATATTAATATACCAGGTCCAAATGTTCACACCACCACCAAGAATATGAAAATGATTAATGCATGTGTCCCCAGTTCATGTGGGCTTGTTTAGTAGAAGAAAATGAGATTGCATGCATGACTTGACTAACTTGTACGTATGTGTATGGCCAATATGTCAACCAACCCTAATTTGTTTTCATTTATTTCACATCTTGGCTCGGCCCTTGACTGGGGTCTTGACCCTCACACAACTTAATTTCTTGGTACAATTATTAATAAATGTTTTTGGTGAAATCTCATTGTAGTTGAGCTATATTCTAACACCAATCTTGCCGTTGATGATGAGGAAGAATATAGGGTCATGCTAAAATAGGTCCTTGTAATTCAAATATCATAGGTGATAATCCACAAATAATACAATGTTTAAGTAAAACCCAATTTTAAAATTAGATGACAAAGTTAATTTACCTACTATCACTTATTGATAATAATTTACCTATTATCTTTTATTGGTAATAGATAAATTATTTTTATAAAGTATTAAGTACATTATTATCAAAATGTGTTAAATAAGTTGGGTATATTATTAAATCATAAGTAAATTCATAATCAAAACTTATGCATAAAGAGTATTGAATTGCAAGCTAATTCGGTGGGAGAAAATCAAAACAATAAATTCATGAACCAAGACTTAATACACCCACCATATAACACATTAACTTGTAAATATGGGTAGTTTTGAAATCCAAAAATATAATAAATCAGATTTTAAGTTAGATTAGGTAACTTGTTTAGTTGGATCAAAGTCATTAGGTTTTATATGAAAAAGTTTGTATTTTAAATATAAAAATAAAGGAAAGAGTTGTAGGTGATTAAAATTGAATTTTATATGTCTAAGCTCAATTTACTAGTAAATGAAAGTATATTCCTTATACCTGAAATATAAAAATCAAAAGCAGAACTGGATTTTATTTCTAAATGTTAAGATAATGAAAAATCATTGATCAAAGGCTATTGGAATTTCGTATGATATGAACTGATGAATCATGAATTAATTAATAAAGGGGGTCCCACTGTCTGTATCTGATTCCGACGCATGCATATTATATGCATGTTGATCTATAGACTATATGTCTATGTATACAGTCCAAATTGGATGCTGATCGAGCTGATGAGTTTGGGCATTAATTTGTTTAGTAGGTAAATTATTATCAATAAGTGATAGTAGGTAAATTAACTTACATGGACACATTGTCATCTAATTTTAAAATTGGGTTTTACTTAAACATTGTATTATTTGTGGATTATCGCCTATGATATTTGAATTACAAAAGCCTATTTTAGCATGACCCTATTTTAAAACACATATCATTACAAATAAAGGAAAAATCTCATAAAAAAGCATACACATTCACTTTATTTCGAAGATGTTAACTTCTTCTGAAACATACATAAAAGAAGGAAAAAAGAAACAGTCACACACACATACAAAGGAAGAGGAGGGAACCCTAACTGAGAGCTATAGCAGCACTCTTATTGTGACTTTCTAATCTGCCTCCTCATTTTCTGGGAAATGTAGTTCAAACCTTGGGAAATGTAGTTCAAACCTTGGGAAATGTCGTTCAACACTTGGGAAATGTAGTTCAAACCTCGGGAAAATCCGTCATACGAAGGAAACTGCGAGAGCCCCAACACAGAGACAGGAAGAAGGGCAACCACATAAAAGAGGGACGTTATCCACGTCTTTTGATGATGAATCAAGAGCACAACAGTAGCAGTGAAGGTGAGCATGGTGGCTACCAGCGAGAAGAAGAGAAGGAAGAATCCTAAATGCAGCCTCAAGGGAAGAGAAAATTGAAAGTTTTCGTACTCAAACGGGGAAGTCAGGATAGAGAGAAACGTGCACAAAGAAGTCAATGAGCAGACGAGCGAGACAATATCCGAAACGGTGAATGTGACGAAGAAAGAAGAATGCCTGAGAACAGGAACCCCGTTACCATTATTACCCCCGGGAGCCGTAAAGGCGGCTGCATAGGCCACCGTGGCCACCAAAGCCGCCACGGTCGAGCATGACTGAGCAGTCCCTTTTATCCATGCTTTTGCATCCTTAAGAAGCTTTGCATGCTGATTTTCGAAGAGCATCTGCGCTGTCAGGCCCTGATTGTTCTTGTGCATGGGGTAATGAGGTGGCATTATCTCTTTCACACGCTGCCCACAAATGGAAAAATTGTTGAGGATGAACCATTCTGATCAAGTTAACAAATAGATTTATAACTAGTTTCATTTCATACTAATTAATATATAACTAGCTCTCAGTGATATTTCTATTTACAAAAGATAATTATTAAAATTAGGGAATTAGGAGTATATATAAAACTCACTCACCTCCATCCAACGCAATTCTTCTTGCAATTGAAATGCAGGACCACTTACGCGTTGAGTGTCTACAGTGTAAAACTTCATACTTGCAGCGTGATGCAATATGCTGTTCCCATCTTTATCAATCACGTAAACCACCCTTGACATCATTGTTTTCTTCTTTCTTACAATGTTGAAGATGGCCAACCGACGATACTTAATGGCCATGTGCAAAATGTTTTCTTGAGTTTCAAAATGGCGTGTCTCAATCGCTTGAGGGTGAAACTTCAAAATCTTTTCCACAATTTGACATATTCCGGTACATGTTGCTGTAAGCAATGGGGTATACTTGTAAGTAGATTTACTGATTTCCCCTTCGTCTTTACAACCACAATTATCAGCATCTTTTTTTTTGGTTATCAGCATCTTGTTTCACCTGTGGAGGATTTTTTGGTTCGTTTGGATACAACAGACAAAATGTCTTCGCTTCGATTGAGAAATATTTTTCCTCCCATGAATACTCCTTCTCGACGAGCAAATCAGTCAGTTCCAATACTGTTTTTAGTTTTTGCTTTTCCTCGAACATCTTACCTTTTAGTCGCCATCCTAGTAGTTCTGATCATTATATATGTGCATCCATATTAATATTCATGAGAGATATTGATGGAGGGAAAAAGTAAAGTTGTAAGCATGCATCCACATGCATGAAAATAGAACCTTAGAACCGTTTGATAACCATTTCAATTTTAGTTTTTAGTTTTTATTTTCTATGTTAGCTAGAGTATAGACGAGAAAGAGGGACAATGAAAGTGAAAATGATTTAATATAAATAAATAAAAAGTGAGAATAAGAGTGGAGAGAAGATGAGAGGGGAGGAAGGGAGGGAGGAGTAACAAAAATGGAAACTAAAAAACTAAAAATTGAAATCTATTTGAAAATATATTCACTTTCAAGTTTTTGTTATCTAAATCAAAAATATCCAATAACTCTGAACAATTTAAAAAAAATAAAAAGGTATCACAGCAAGCATCAACTATCTTCCCCGAACTTCCAGCAAAAAATAATAATAATAATCTTCCGCGCCACAGCCTCCTACCCCCACTGCCAGCCATGGCAGCCGCCTCACCCTCTTTTGAAAATGATTTAATATAAAAAAAAGTGAGAATAAGAGTGGAGAGAAGATGAGAGGGGAGGAAGGGAGGGAGGAGTAACAAAAGTGGAAACTAAAAAACTAAAAATTGAAATCTATTTGAAATTATATTCACTTTCAAGTTTTTGTTATCTAAATCAAAAATAACAATTTGCACTTTATCGTATCCAATAACTCTGAAAAATAAAATAAAATAAAAAGGTACAAGCATCAACTATCTTCCCCGAACTTCCAGCAAATAATAATAATAATAATAATAATAATCTTCCGCGCCACAGCCTCCTACCCCCACTGCCCGCAATAGAAGCCGCCTCACCCTCTTTTCCTCAACCACACACACCTTTTTTACTAGGTTCTATAGTTGGCAAGCAAATATAAGATTAGTTAGTCATCCCAAATTGAGAGAGAGAGAGAGAGAGAGAGAGAGAGAGGAGCAAAAGAGACATCCATGGCTGTCAGTGGAGGGTACGGGTGGTTGATACTTGCTGGGATACCTTTTTAATTTTTATTTCAGAGTTATTGGATAGATATGATAAGGTGCAAATGGTTATTTTTGGTTTAATGATGTGGACTTGTTAAAATTCATTAGATTCATCTAATGGTTTACATTCTCTTAAATGCGTGTAAATGCACGAATGCTAAATCCAGAAGCTTGAAATCCGTATATCAATACTAACTCATGAGCATATTCATAGGTATATTACAATATGTATATGATCATAATTTACTATATTAGACTATATATAGATATAGTCAAAAGGAGCAAAATTAAAATCTAACCTCACACAGCAAGTTTAACGAAAAAGTTTCTTAGCTAAGAATGGCTTACCAACATTTTTGAGATAAAGACTATAACATTTATAATTCAGCTACAAAAGCCGCCACAAGAGTCATCCATGATGAATTGCCTAATAATTACTTCCATATTTATAATAACCTTGTGTTATTATCTATATTTGTATTGGCTTACCAACATTTTATATTATGGATCCTTTTCTTTTTTAACAAATAAGTTGTTTTTAAGATTTTAGGGTTTCTGGAAGGATGATATTCTATCAATCCCGATCTCTTGGACTACAGGAGTCCAAGAGACTTGTATTCACCCACCATTGGATATAAATCCAAGGGTCATCCACTCTTGCACTTTTTTAAGAAATTTATTTTGAACCCTTGGATGTGGATGACCACAAGTCTCTTAGACCCCTAGTCCAAGAGATCGGGACTGCATTCTATATATATAGACACACACACATATATATATATATATATATATATATATATGAAGTTTGATTAATTACTCGTAATCTTCTTTGAAGAACTAGATTGGCGAGGCTGATTGTATCCGCTCTCCAAGTCATCGTTTTGATTTGGTGGCTGATTGGATCCGCTCTCCGAGTCATCGTTTTGATTTGGTGGGTCCCGATCATTGTTATCATCATCAAAAAGGCCTGAATCAGAATGTATAAAATGGGGAGCAAAATTAAAGATCAGCACTATCATCATCAGAAGTTAAGGCTTGCATAAATAAAGGGGGCACTATTCTTTCTTGCTCCACAAGCTTGGCTTGCGAGATCAGTAATACCAATGGCAAGAGAAATGCAGCGCTCCCTGCTCCACAAGCTTGGCTTGCATAAATACCAATGGCAAGCTTGCTTGGCCTGCACTTCATTCTGAAAGTGTAAATACCAATGGCAAAGCCACTTACAAGGCTAACATGGGCGTCCAGGTTATCCTTTGAAGAAACAGAAAATTACCATGTATAAAGCTTTACTGGTTTGATGTGTTGTTCAGCTAAAATAAACTAAACCCAGCAGATAAGGTTTTTTTTTTTTTTTTTTTTTTTTCTTGTTAAAGAAGAAAGAGATAATAAAAGAATATTATCTATCCAGGGATCACATAACAAGTAAATTTTTGGAATTTAATGGGTTGCTTTCCCTTTTGTTATTAGTCAGGGTGTATATCGGTTGAAACCAATACAATTTCACCAATTCGCATACGATCTAATATTGGATTGTGATTTTTCCAATCCAATCCGATCACATTATAGGTTTAAATTCAATCTGATCCGATCTAATTGATATTGGATTGGATTGGATTAGATGATTGGTTTTCATGATGAAAAAATTATAATAATGAAATATAAAACATTTATCATCAAGTTTAAAATAATCAAACATTTTAATAGACGTAAATGTAAAACATAAATGAAATGTTATAGAAAATTATTTTGATTTTATAATATATTAAACATAACTCCATCAAATTACTTAAAATGTTTATAACTTAATGAAAATTACCTAATGAACAAAATAAGCATGAGACTAACTAGATTGGATTGGATCCTCACAAGCAAATCCGTCATCCGATCCAATTATGTCGGTTTTGGAAATTAGGGATCCAATCCAATCCGCCAAGTCATCGAAACCAATTAAAATTGGATTGAATTGGATTGGATAAGTCAATTTGGACGGATTGGATTGGATGTTGCACAACCCTAATTATTAGGGTAAAATAATAGGCATTGAGAAAAGTCAAACTATCCGACTAAAAAAATAGGCTGACTCATCTAATTTTAGTAGTACTGATAAGCAGTAGAGTAGTGGTACATTTATAAATGAGCATCTTCCATATGCTGTTGTGAAATTCGGGTTGGAAGGCATATGGCATTTGGGCTAGCAATTGAAGACTTGTGAGTCCATTGCTTTCCTTTCTATTCGCAAGATGTCTGTACTTGTTTTGTAACCAAAGAGCAGTCTCTGCATTGAAGGAAAACCATATGTTATTATGACTAATGTTTATTTGGCAACATTATATATGTACACACACGAACCAATCAAAATAATCAGATAAGAATTAATCTTAATTCACCGCTAGCGCATCTTATCTTACCTTGTGATAATTAAGAGGACATATTTCATATAAGTAAAGTGCAAACTAATAATGCAATTGTCAAATTTTGGAGAGAGAGAGAGAGAGAGAGAGAGACCAAAACTTTGCGTAATGACTGCGATATGAAGAATGGATATTCCATCCTTTCTTTGGAAGTGCGAATCTATATCTTTTCCGACTAGGGACAGAAAATATTCGACCAAGTTTGTGTGACCGAAAGCAGCAGCCCTGTAGAGTGGGCTCTCTCCTAAGTCGTTCCGAATCTCTACTAGACGTATATTGCTGCTATCATCATCCTCCGAAAGGGAAGGAATCTTCTTATACTTGTCCACCAAGAGCTTTGCTGCGACCAGATTTCCAGACCCAGCCGCCTCATGAAGAGGGGTGTTGCCATCGTAGTTCTTTATCCTCAAAGCATATCTTAACATCTCACCTGCCTTGTCCTCTGTCGTCAAAGCATATCCTGACATCTCGTGTGCCTTGTCCTCTATCAGCGAAATCAAATCCTTAAGCAGGTCGGGGAAGATTGAGGCTACGACGTGAAGTGCAGTGTCGTTGTTCGTTGTCATTGGGGAAAGTATTTCCGTCGGATCATCGTTGTAGAATTTTTTTAGGCTTTCCCAGTTGCCGGACATGGCCAATTCATATGGCGCTTTCGCCTTACTCAGCCCCTCTCCTGTTTCTGTTACACTCTCATCCATCTCTAGCTATATAAATTTTCTACTCAATTCACTGGTTTCTTTTTTATAACCGCCCGCTCTCCCAGTACATCTATATATAGCGAGCAATATTTGATATCAATCCCAATATCACCTTGATTTCTTTAGCATCACATACCTTGTTATAAAATTTAATAAAGAATAACAAGTTACAAGAACCATAAAATAAATTAAACTTGTTATAAGGATCAGCCAATAAGACATGAATCACGTTTTGATTTGTTACTGTTTGTTTATCGTGATTAATTTCTCTCGAATTTTTCATCTGTTAGAAAATTAAAAAATAAACAAAAGTTACATTACGGTTTGGGACATGGCCTTTCAATTGAATTGCCATGAAATATATTATTTTATAGTAATTTGAGCTTAAACTTATAAAATTAATTTTGAATCACCTACAACCCTTTGCTTGATTTTTCTATTTAAAATACCCACATTTTTTTTAAAAATAAAACTTGATGACTAGGATCCAGCAAAGCAAGTTATGTAAGACTCGTGTCTTGGGGAAGCAAGAACGGTGAGCACTCCCACAGCGCTCGGGGAGGGAAAGGTGAAGAGCCTTATATATGTGGGCACTTCTCCATCTAGCATAAGGCCTTTTGGGAGCTCACTGGCTTCGGATTCCATGGGAACTCCGAAGTTAAGCAAGTTCGTGCTACGGCGGAGCCGATCCGGGATGTGACAGAATGGTATCAGAGCCACTTTGTCGTGTGGTGCAAGTGTACCGACGAGGACGTCGGGCCCCTAAGAGGGGTGGATTGTAACATCCCACATCGACCAACGGAGAGGGGGTGATGTGCCTTATATGTACATGCCCACCTCCATCTAGCACGAGGCCTTTTGGGAACTCACTGGCTTCGGATTCCTTCAAACTCCGAAGTTAAGCGAGTTGGGACTAGAGCAATCCCGGGATGGGTGACCCACTGAGAAGTTGCTCGTGAGTTCCCAGAAACAAAACTGTGATGGCGGGGCCCAAAGCGGACAATATCGTGCTAAGAGAGTCGGGTCGTGACATAATGGTATCAGAGTTGGACCCCGACCGGAAGTGTGCCAGCGAGGACACTGGGCCCAAAGGGGGGTGGATTGTATGACCCCTGAGCTTGGAGAAGCAAGAACGGTGAGCAATCCCACATCGCCCGAGGAGGAAAGGTGAAGTGCTTATATGTGTGGGCACTTCTCTTCCTAGCACGAGGCCTTTTGGGAGTTCACCCGCTTGATTCATTGGAACTCCCAAGTAAGCGAGTTGGGGCTAGAGCAATCATAGGATGGGTGACCCACTGGGAAGTTGCTTGTGAGTTCCCAGAAACAAAAACAGTGAGGGCAGGGCCCAAAGCGGACAATATAGTGTTAGGAAAGTTGGTCATGACATAATGGTATCAGAGCAGGACCAAAACCGGAAGTGAGCCAGCGAGGACGCTGGGCCCCAAGGAGGGTGGATTGTAAGACCTGTGTCTTAGAGAAGGAAGAACGGTAAGCAATCCCACATCGCTCGGGGAGGGAAATGTGAAATGCCTTATATGTGTGGACACTTCTCTTCCTACACGAGACTTTTTGGGAGCTCCCTGTCTTTTCGGATTCTATGGGAACTCTGAAGTTAAGCGAGTTTGAGCTAGAGCAATCCCAGGATGGGTGACCCACTGGGAAGTTGCTCATGAGTTCCTAGAAACAAAACCGTGATGGCAGGCCCAAAACGGACAATATCGTGCTAGGAGTGTCGGGTCGTGACAAGTTACCTAATCTAACTTAAAATATGATTTATTATATTTTTCGGATTCCAAAACTACCCCTATTTACAACTTAAAGTGTTATGTGGTAGGTGTATTAAGTCTTGGTTCATGAATTTATTGTTTTGATTTTCTCCCACCGAATTAACTTGCAATTCAATACTCTTTATACATAAGTTTTGATTATGAATTTACTTATAATTTAAATAATACACCCAACTTATTTAACGCATTTCGAAAATAATGTACCTAATACTTTATAGAAATAATTTACCTATTACCAATAAAAGATAATAGGTAAATTATTATCAATAAGAGATAATAGGTAAATTAACTTAAATGGATACATTGTCATCCAATTTTAAAATTGGGTTTTACTTAAACATTGTATTATTGGTGGATTATCGTCTATGATATTTGAGTTACAATGGCCTATTTTAGCATGACCCTTTTAAATAAAAAATAAAAAAAGAGTTATAAGTGATTTAAAATTAACTTTATGAGTCTAAGCTAAATTTACTAAACAAATTAATGCCCAAACTCATCAGCTCGATCTGCATCCAATTTGGACTGTATGTATATGTAGATCAACATGCATATAATATGCATGCGTCGGAATCGGATAGAGCCAGTAGGACCCCCTTTATTTATTAATTCATGATTCATCTGTTCATATCATACGAAATTCCAATATTGATATTGATATCAATATCAATATTATTAATATTGATATCATTATCATTATCAATATCAATATTGATATTGATATAAATATTGAACTGTCAATATATTGATATAAATATTGAACTGTCAATATTGATATTGACAGTTTTTAACCTATTATCTTTTTTTATAATAATCTACCTATTTTTTTATGGACAATAATCAACCTATTTTTTTATAGAGTTTTTCTATTTAAACTTCACGCTTCTCTTTATTCACCCCATGTTCTAAGTTCATTCCAACTTCTAATTCAAATTTTCACAATTTCTAAGAAAACCCCACTATCCTCCCAAACTATCCCTAAATACACACCCAGCAAAAAAATAAAAAAAAATAAAAAAAATTTTTCTATTTAAACCCCACACTTTTTTTTGTTCCCTCCAATACTTAAATCATTGTGTTCATGCATCTACGATCTATGATCTATCTACAAAACAACAAATGCCATCATGCAAATGAATGAATAAATGAAAACCTTGCAGTGTACCCAATTGGTGTACAGGAGGAGGTAGGTTTAAACAACTAAAATTACTCCAACCCACCCAACCAACCCTTGGCTTTTAAGCTTGCTTAGCTTTTCTTCCTATTCCCTCTCTCTCTCTTTCTCATGCGCATACACACTGATTCTCTTCTGTTTTTCCCTAACAAAAATACATTACACAAAAACATTGTTCAACAAAATCTATACAATAACAAATTGAATGAGTTTTTCTATTTAAAACTCCACACTTATCTTTGTTCACTCTAATACTTTAAAAGAGAAGAGTAATCTGGCATTAAGGTGCTGATGAGTTTGTGTTTTTCTAAAACTTAATATGAAGAGTGGTGGGGTGTGTGTATAGATATACTAGGGTTAAGTATTAAGTAGGATGGCCTTTTTTGTCTTTTTACACAATAATAAAACTTAACAACTTAATGATTTAAGTATTGAGGTGAACACAGAGAAGTGTGGGATTTAAATAGAAAAACTATTTTTTATAATAATAATAATGTCCACTTCAATATTGATGTTATCAATATCAATATCTGTGGTCCAAGAGATTTATGGTCACCCACCGTTGGATTTAAATCCAACGGTTCACCCACTCTTGCACTCTTTTTAAGAAACTTTTTTGAACCGCTGAATTTAAATCTAACGGTGGGTGACCACAATCTCTTGGACCCCTGTGGTCCAAGATATCAGGACTGATTGATAATATTGATATTGACACTACTACAAAAATCGCAATAGACGACGGTAATTTAGCATCGTAAATTTAGTTTTTCAACCATCGAGGAATCGACCGACATCTTTTACGCATAAAACCACGACGGTAAAATCCCGTCGTCTATTATTTATACAGACGACGCTTTTACTCAAAACTGTCGTCTATTAATTTAAAGACGACGGTTTTTATGAAATACATGATGTCTATTATATGTAAAGACGACGGTTTGTAAGAACTGTCGTATATTATGAAATAACAGTCGTCTATTATATGTAAAGACGACAGTTTTTATGAAAAACTGTCGTCTATTATATATAAAGACGACAATTTTTATGAAAGAAATGTCGTCTATTATATGTAAAGAAGATGATTTTGTGATAGAATTGTCGTCTATTAATGTAAAGACAACGGTTTTTTTGAAAAAACTGTCGTTTATTATATCCAAAGACGTAGTAATTTTACATTTTATCTTTTTTTCTTGCTTCCAATGGTTCTCTACAACGATTTTAGCTAAAAACCAACCATAATGCTTTGTGAACAATAAATTCAGCTCCAAATAATCCACACCATACAATAAATATACTAAAGAATAATTTGTTTCATAAAACTTGAAGATTCAATAATAATTACATAGTTTACCAATCTTCATTCCTACTATATATCCATACAAAATATCATATCCATAATATTAAACTATAATTAGAAAAAGAGGGGCTACATATGAAATTCGATCCGAATTTCATCAATTTGTTCTTGTGTGTATGAGTTAGCGTTGCCTTCTTGCACTGCAAAACCAGGATTAAAAAAAAAGCAAGTTTTAGTCAGAGATACATTTATAAACCTTTTGCAACTATAACAGGATTAAAAAAAAAGAAACAAGAAACAAAAGCCAGAAGAGGGGAGCATAACTTATTTGGATTTCCATATTGAAACTGCAAATGTTCAAACAAATTAACTTCAATAATTTGAGAAACTGAAAACCGGAATGAAAGAGGTAACATTTACAACTATAACAAGAAATTTAATGAAATGTACCTCGACTTGGAGCAACTGATGGAGACAGAAAACTTTAAGGTTAGAATATGAGTTGAAGAAAGATAGCGAAATGTTATATATATAGGGTTTAGGGCAAATTCGAAAAATTACAATTCGCAGTCAAATTTTTCAAATGACCGCGTTTTTAAAGACGACGGAAAGTAAAATGAAAACGTCGTATAAATTAAAATATACACGACGGTTTTTAAATAACAGGGACGTTATAAATATATACTACGTCAGTTAGTTACAAAACAAAGTCGTTGTAAAATATTTTCACAACCCTCAGCATAAAACCGACGTCTTAAATAAAAATAACTACAGAGAAGTAGAACTTTGTGTTAAACAAGAAACTAAATATGCAATCTTTCTGGGGAACTCAGTTGTTGTTTTACACCAAACCGAAGTTCTTAGATTGGTTGGGTGTAAAAACACAACTGAGTTCCAAAGAAAGACATCTTGCATGACTGAAACCATTTAGAGATGTGAGAATTGAAATATACTGAACGTTTGGAATAAAAACTCCAATTTAAAGGAATTATTTAGAATTGGAAAACTAAAAGTGATTTTATTACGACTTGGAAACCGAAAAGGGCCTTTATTTCGACTTGGAAACCTAAAAGCCGCCGTTTCAGTCCCCAATTTCGCAGATAAAGCGTGACGTTTCGAAGTTGAAACCTACAACGACGGTATTTATGTTTTCCGTCGTCGTTTTACTGACGTTTATTTCGACTTTTGTTGTCGCGCTTGTTTTAAACAACAACGACAGTATAATTAATAGAAACGACGTGAAAATGATTTACAACGGCGATATAATTAATAGAATTGTCGTATTATCTGAAAAACCACGACATTATATTATATTATGACGACGTGGTAACGATTTACCACCACCTTTTATTTATAAGAACTGTCGTAGTCTAATGTGTAATACGGCGTAAAATAATAAAAGACAGACGTGGTTAATTAACTTTACATGTCGGTAATTATCAAATTACGGTCATATTAAATAGTACTTGATACGTCTGTTAATAATACAATTACCGTCGTGTTTATTGGATGTTCAAAACGGCGGTATTATATGTAAAACGTCGTTTATAATTACTATGTCGGTATATTTACACATACCGTCGTTGTTTATTTGTTATCTTTTTTCTGATCGGAATGGCATGTTTCATAAGACGACGCCTTTAAAGTTTTATGCGTCGTGTTTTAAAAATACCCAAATGAATTTCCAATTTTTAGGTGTTTTAGTTTCTGATCCACGTCGGTTTTTATATTACCGTCGTCGTTTAAAATTTAACGACGGTATTTATTTTGTCCGTCGTCGTTTTACCGACGTCTATTTCGATTTTTGTAGTAGTGTGATATTGATATTATTGATAATAATATTGATATTGATATTGGTAATATCAGTTCCACGAATAGGTTTAGCCTTTTTAACAATGTCAGCAAAGTGCTTTACATACTTGTCCTACAAACTGGTTGAAAGATGTATTGCTTATACATGTAATGAAAGCAGCATTCAAACCAAATGTACTAAAGCACACTACCTCCATCAGATAGTTCAAATCCATTGATTTCCAGTCAACCTTTGGAAGCAAAAGATAGAAAAGAAAAACTTAGTGTGAAAATGTTGAATAAAGAGACGACAAAATTAGACTAGATGGAATGATACAGAACAGAAGTGAGATTGGTAATTACCGGGACATCATTCAGCTTGATTGGCTCAAGATATTGTTTGAAAAACTGCCCCAGACTAGAACCCCGCATAAAACACAAGACGTGAGAACTGAAGCATTAAAAATTTCAGAACTACGAGGGGGAAGAGATTAGTAATGCTACAACCATTTTGTACGAAGATCTCCAAATGCTTGTAATGGATGTTGGAATTAATTTAGAAACTTATTTGAAATTAAATATTAAATTCAACATTAACATATTAGTAATCTATAGGTGATTAACATTTTGGTTTATTTAATAAAAACAATTATGTTGTTTTCCTTTTATGAATTATACGACTAGTAATCTATTAAATTCAACATTAACGTATTAGTAATTAATATCAATATTAATATTGATATCAATATCACTATCAATATTATCAATATCAATATTGATAATATCAATATCAATATCAATATTATTAATATCAATATCAATATCAATATTAATATCAATATCAATATCAATATCAATATTAATATCAATATCAATATCAATATTAATATCAATATCAATATCAATATCAATATTAATATCAATATCAATATCAATATCAATATCAATATTATTATCAATAATATAAATATCAATATCAATATTATCAATATTGATATTGATAACATCAATATTGAAGTGGACATTATTATTATTATTATAAAAAATAGGTCGATTATTGTCCATAAAAAATAGGTAGATTATTATAAAAAAAGATAAGAGGTTAAAATCACAATATCAATATTGACAGTTCAATATTTATATATTGATATATTGATATATCAATATTGATATTAATAATGATATCGATAATGATATCAATATCAATATCAATATTAAGCTTAGTGAATTTACCTAAGTTTTGTTAAAA
The DNA here is from genome assembly GCA_024362665.1 of Prunus padus. NCBI lineage: Eukaryota > Viridiplantae > Streptophyta > Magnoliopsida > Rosales > Rosaceae > Prunus > Prunus padus. Next base: position 1,253,394 of record JANFAM010000003.1, on the reverse strand, counting down.
AGAAATAAACTTAATATTGATATTGATATTAATATCATTATCAATATCAATATTGGATTTCCTATGATACGAACTGATGAATCATGAATTAATTAATAAAGGGGGTCCAACTGTCTGTATCCGATTCCGACGCATGCATATTATATGCATGTTGATCTATAGACTATACGTCTACGTATACAGTCCAAATTGGATATACAGTCCAAATTGGATGCTGATCGAGCTGATGAGTTTGGGCATTAATTTGTTTAGTAAATTTAGCTTAGACCCATAAAATTCATTTTAAATTACCTAAAACTCTTTTCTTTATTTTTTATATATTTAAAATACCCAATTGTTTCATATAATACCCGATGGCTAGGATTCAACTAAGCAAGTTACCTAATGCTTGTAATGGATGTAGGAATTAATTTAGAAACTTATTTGAAATTAAATATTAAATTCAACATTAATATATTACTAATCTATAGGTGATTAACATTTTGGTTTATTTAATAAAAAAAATTATGTTGTTTTCCTTTTATGAATTATACGATTAGTAATCTATTAAATTCAACAATAACGTATTAGTAATCAATATCAGCATTAATATTAATATCAACATCGTTATCAAATTTATCAATATCAATATCAATATTGATATTATCAATATCAATATCAATATCATTATCAATAATATTGATATTGATAACATCAATATTGAAGGGGACATTATTATTATTATAACAAATAGCTCGATTATTGTCCATAAAAAATAGGTAAATTATTATATATAAAAAATATAAGAGATAAAAAACTGTGAATATCAATATCAATATTGACATTTTAATATTTATATATTTAAATTATCAATATCAATATATATATATATATATATATATATATCAATATCAATATTGATATATTGATGAAGAGTTTATTAATATTGATATATTCAATATATTAATATCAATACTTATATTGTGACAGGACCGCCCCGTATTCTCCTCGGAATCCGTGATGAACCTGCCTCGACGTGGTGGTATCGACCTCGGGATCTAGTACTTGGGGGCGCAAAACAGAAAATGTGAGTGGACGAAAATCAAATGTTAAAAATCATTTAATTAATTAACATAATAACCCCCTCCGTTTTCGAAAATAATGACAATGCACCATGCAACAAAACTCCTTGTGTAAGTACATATTTATACAAATTGATACTTGAAAACGATTCTTTCAAAAATTTCTTGTTTAAGTAAAACATAAATAACAACACTGAATAACTTCCTTTTTCCTAGAACCCAACTTGTCCAGTTTCAAACCTCAATTCAAATCCATACCTATGCATAACCGTCTCAATGCACATGCTCAAATGTAATCAATCCTGGAAATAAAATTCACAGACGCACCCACAGAAATTCCCACACACACACACACTTATATATATAATACAAACATAAAACCACAGAAATCCCAAAATGTAATTATATACCCAAAATGACTGGAAGAGCAAGAAAACCCAAATTCCCGACCATCGTTTCCCACCACATGCTTGGAGGCACAGCAAGTAAGGAAGGATCCTCACTTAAAAGAAAATAAGAATGAAATCATAATAATATGTATAAGTATATATAAATAAATAGTAAGACTCCTACGCTAATACTTGTACCAGGGGAACAATCCAAACAGGGGATTGTTAGACTGAACCACATGGAGGAATCCTCAACAACCATGTGGCCAGGGAACGAGTCGTCCAACTAGGACTAAGCACACCAGCACGTACAGCAGAATCCTAAATACTCGTACTCCTATGACAAGTTCTACGCACGCAGACTAACCTCGCTAAGGGTCTTCGAAACACTCCATCAAGGGTGCCCAGGTTCCGACATATCCAAGTATCTCAACATTTCCAAATATTCATTACATAGTTTCCATAACCGGGGAGGTACATAGGGTAGTGCGTATAGCACTTCAAACTAACATACATACTCATAAGCATATCCCAAATTCCAAAATATAACAACTGTACCCACTTCCATAAATATAAACATCCGGACTTCACTAGTCCATAACACAATAACCAAGATACATATATACTCAAAGTATAATCATCAATACCCAAACAAAATAACCGGAACCCAAAATATTCATATATTTCCAATATCAAATATAATCCAATTAATCCGTATAATACCAATTCCAAAATTGAAATAATAATAAAGTTCCATAATCGAAAGGTAGATAACAATTCTTAAAAACGTAAAATCCATAATCAAAATTGAAATAATAATAAAGTTCCATTATCTAAAATTGAAATATATTCCGCAATGTCCCACAATTAACCCGGGACTCCAAAACATCCATAAGTTTCAAATATAAATTAAATCCCAACAGTTTCGTAAAATAACAAATCCAAGATTCAAATTAATATTAAAATTTCACAGTCAAAGCGACTAATATAATATGCATAAACTCCAAATATGAATTCAATTCAATTTATTTCATTAAAACCAAATCCAAGATTTAAGACCACATTTAAAATCCAAATCTTCAAGAGAAATCGTTTTATATGCATTGAAATTCGTTCTTATAAATAATGCGCGTTTAAAACAAAGTACACTTACTGTTGGTCCCACACTGCTTAACCTTGAGAGGGTCCTGCTTGCTGAGTACGTTGAGTCGGAGTACCTAATTTGAGAAATACGAGGATTGGATTAAAAACAATACTTCGAACGAGAACTTTAAAACAAAACCCTAACTTTTCCAGGACTCAAAGTGTGTGTACGTTTGTACGAAGAATCCTAATGTCAACTACGTTCTTTGAAAGGTGGAACGACCTCGAGAGACTCTCGGTCATCCCTTTGTCAAACTTCCCGAAAATGGTCAACTGGGGCTCGCGGAGCCCACGACCTCCAATTGGATCCAGATGTTCCTGAAAGCCCAACAAAGTGAACTAATCACGTCCCGAAGGTTTGGTCTCGATCGAACAGTCGCGATCGTGCGATCGGACAGTTTTCGTTTAACTAAACTTTAAGTCAATTATCCGTAGCATCCGGGACTCCGATCCACGATCCGTGAACTCTTACACAGTCCTAAAGGTACAGAGATTAACATACTTGGAGTTTGAACCGATCCAACGATATGAACACATCGAACCCGGATAACGTCGAATAGGCTTAAATCCATTCGACTGTCATGCTCCAACCCAAGAAAACTATGGACAGATTAGGTGGCTTGAGTAATTTCGGTGACCAGAAAAACTCCAAACCACAGGCCATGCTTACACCTACAGGTTCCTCTCGATGAGTGGAGCAACTTATTCAACTACGGGAATGTCCATTTTGAACGGCAAGTAGCCATAATTTCAACCCGAAATCATGCCAAAACTTAGGTTTCAAATCGGGTATCCTAGGCTCAAAATCGATCATTTTCTATTTCCTAAATATATACCCATCACACTAGAAATCTATGTGTAAAACCCAATTTCAAACTTAAATGACCAGTATGATATAAGAAGTCATAATATCCCTATATTTTTACATCGTTGCCACCAGACTTCATATTTTATTTATAATTTATTTCAAACATTTCATTAACTTCCATAATTGTAATTAAAACTCCCTATTAATAGCATATCAATCACCCCATTTTTTTTGTCACCATTCCCTCTAACAAATTGTCCCCCTAAAATTGCAAACCAAAAAAAATTTCTAAATTACATATCCAATAATGTACCTATGAAAAATATAAATACAAATATATACGTATAAAAATATAGGTATATTATTTATTTCATTTATGCAACCAACCCTAATTTTGACAGACCCGACTAGAATTCCACTCCGGATTCGTGCCGAACCCTGCTGACTTTCCGACATTAATCCAATGTCGAGCCCACATTCTAAATAGAATCCCTCTTCCCGAAACAAAAGAAAAGGGGCCAAGACTTCTGCCGAAAATCGAGCAGAGTCTCCCCTGCTATAAGAACAATCCCAAATAATTCAACATGATAAAACATAACAAGATATGTATATCCAAGTGCCAGCATGCATACAAGATACATCATAGGCCTCCAGCCTTCAGAATTAACCCTAAAGGGGCGATACAGAGCATATCTAAGAGTATTCAAAAGTAACGTGGCAGAATAAGAATTTACATAACAGGGGTAAGTGCCCTACAGTTAAGTCGAGCCCGAGAAGAGGAGCGCTTGGCCGAACAGCTCAGATGCTACCACTACGGCCTGGTGGGCAGCAAAACAGAAAGAGTGTGAGTGGACAAAAACAAAGTTTAGCAATTCAAATCAACATACTAACCCCACCGTTTCAAAACAATGTTGAAATCATGCAGTTCAAAACATTTATATATATATATATATATACATCAGTTCAATATTCAAAATCCCATAATAATAGCATAACAGCATGAAAATCACATCATGGTACTATTTCCCATTCAATCCCAATCTCGTATAATCTTCGGCCCGTAGGCACAACAAGCGAGGAAGGATCCTCACTAAAAGAAATATGAATACGAATATAATAACTCACGCATATATACAATATAACATCTCAACACCAATCAAGTGTACCAGGGAAACAATCCAACAGGGGATGGTTTAACTGGATACGAGGACAACATCGTAATGGCCCCGTACCCTGGGTCAAGCCGTCCGAAACTGGACTAAGCTAACCGGCTCGCATGGCAGAATCCTCAATACCCATACGTCCGTGACAAGTCCTGCGTGCTGACTAAACTACCCAATTAAGGGTCTACAGTTACACCCTATTAAGGTATACACCGGATCGAACCATATTCCAGTAACAGTAATATAATAAATGGGGGAGGTACATAACAATGTATCAACAACACTCACATCAATCGCAACGCGATATTCAATATACACATATTCATGCACTTTCCAATTTCCCATCCATACATATGTACCCACCCAAAACACCAACATCCGGACTCAAACGTCCTAAAACTCAATGACCAACATAGTTATTCAAAGTAGTCATAAGCATCAAAATCATAAATTCATATGCATGTTCATTTATTCATTGAAAGCCATGTGCATTCAAAAACAAAGTCCACTCACAGGTAATCCCAAGCAGCCTGACCCTAGGAGGGTACTGCCTGTGAAGTACAAGCTGCCTGCATACCTAATTCAAGAATACGAGTATAGATTAACAATCGAACCTTAGAACGATAACTTGAAATCAAACCCTTAACTAATCTCGACTCAATGTGCATGTACAATCGTACGACGAATTTCTAAGGTCAACAATGTTTGTTGGGCAGCGGGATGACCTCGGGAGACGTGAGGTCAACCATTGGCCAAACCCATCCCGAATAGGTTAAACCGGGCCCGTGGGGCCCACGACCTCCAAACTTAGATCTGAAAGTTCCTATAGGTTCATTACAGTTTATAAAACATGTCCCGACAGTTTGATCTCGATCAGACGGTCAGATTTCTCGCAATCGTACAATCAGAAGGTTTCAATTAAACCTAACGCTAGGGTTGGTGATTTCGGAGTATCCGGGACTCCAAATCACGATCCGTCATTTTCTATACGATCCTTAAAATACGAGGAACAACATACGTGTATTCGAATTCGATCCAACGGTCCGAACACATCGGACCCAAACAACGCGTAATATGCGTACATTGGTTCGAGGTTCAAACAACGTCCGAATCGTAATCCGAGCACACGTACGCGTTCACAACCAGACGAGGGTTGCACTGGAACACAGACCCGCCACCACACCTCCGCCACGCGCAGCCACACTTGCCGTCGGCCAGTGGGTGTCTTGATAAAAAATCAGTCATTTGAATTTCTTCAATTCTTGCTACAACACCTATGCCATTCGAACCAGGATGCTGAGAGGAGCTCAGATCCGCCCTGAGTCGCAGCAGAACCGGCTTACAACGCTGCCAGATCACGGCCAAACCACCTAGGGTTTTGGCCGGATCTGAGCAGCTTGGAACAGCGGCTAGGCCGCCTACCGTTATCGCGCACCCACCAAATAAACGTACTAACCCCACCGTTTGAAAAACGATGCTGAAATCACGCAGTTCAAAACATTTATATACGTAATCATTCAAATCCCAATAATTGCAATATGATAACACAATAATCATATTATAGTACTGTTTCCCATTCTTTCCCACTCACAGACAACGACATGCCTGTAGGCAACACAATCAAGGAAGGATCCTCATTAAAAGAAATACGAATACAAAGATAATAATAAGTACATATAGTAAGATAGAACCTCAACACCAACACACGTGTACCGAGGAAACAATCCAAGAGGGGATTGCTTAACTGAACACCGGGACATCATTCACGATGGTCTCGTGCCCAGAGTTTAACTGGACACCGGGATAGCATCGCAATGACCTCGTGCCCAGGGTCAAGCCGTCCAATTGGGACTAAGCTAGCCGGCACGCAGGGTAGGGACCATCAATACCCATACACCTGTGACAAGTCCTACGCGCAGACTACCCAATTAAGGGTCTACAGTCACACCCCGTAAGAGAATGCACCGGGTATCCGATGCAGACGAACCATATCCAAGTAACCGTATCCATAAGAACCAGGGGAGGTACATACAGTGGTGCCAACAGCACTCCACCCAACACAACTCAATATACAGTATTCACATATTCAATCACATGTACCCAAACCCCAAATCATCAGACACCAGGACATATATAAGTCCAATAATTCAATAACCATCATAAATACTCAAAATAAAGACATCACCGTCCCAAACATATAATTCCATAGTTAAAATAGTCAAAAGCGTCAAATGACAGCATATCAATCCATAATCAATTAAAATTTCATAATCACCGAAAATCATATTAAAACCGTGTTCAAAACTCAAGTCAAGAAAACGCCAAATCAAACCCAAATGAAACATGTGTCCCGAATCCTAGTATAGATAACTATTCCTTAAAAATATAAAGTTCAAACCCCGAAACGTCCATTCAAAAAAAAAAAATATATATATATATAACACATAACGATCCTTTAAAAATACAATAACCAAACCCCAAGCATTCGCAAATCCCACATATTACCGACATCCCTTAAATTCATAGTTAAAATAATATAAATAGTGATTCATTAAAAATATAACCGAAAGTCTAATCCATATACATATACATCCCACAACTATATATATATATATATATATATATAAACATACATATAATCATTTCTCATTATTCCGACGTATTTATTCAAAGTAGATATATATGTATATATATAGTCAAAGTATAAGTAATTATTTTTCATAAGGTTTAAACACCAAAACCTCCCAAATATTCAAGTCAAAGTATAGGTATAAGTTTCTCAAAAGGATACGAAATATAAATTCCAAAAGCTTAAAGTATAACCCACGACATTCGCACTATCAAAAATTAAATATAAAACCCAAAGAAAATCCATAAAGTCCCACCGTACCCAAATCCGTACACAAATATTCCCGAACGCTTGCCTTGTCCCAAATTCAATACTTAACGTTAATTATATTAATAAAATTTAGTCATCAAGGCCCCACATACAAACCGGAAACCCGGAGAGGGTCCCGCATGAGGATCACAAAGAGCTTGAGTACCTATTTCAAGAATACGAGGATTAATTAACAACCGAACTGAAACGATAACCTTAAAATCAAACCCTAACTAATCCCGACTCAAAGTGTGCGTACAATCGTATGAAGAATTCTAAGGTCAACGACGTTTGTAGAAGATGAAACGACCTCGGGTGACAAGACCCGAACCAAATTCCACCCCGGAACCCGAGCCAGACCCTGCTAGTTTGCCCGACATCAACCCATGTCGGGCCCACAAACTAAACAGTTACCCGAAGTTCCCCACTCTCACAATCACGTGATCACAAGCACGACAAGCGAGGAACGATCCTCACTAAAAGAAATATAAATACGAAGATACTAACACACGCGTATAGGTATAGTATAACCTCAACACCAAACATAAGTACCAGGGGAAAACAATCCAACAAGGGATCATTTGACTGGACATCGGTACAGTCTCATCGAGACACCGTGCCCAGGGTTGAGCCGTCCAAAGTGGGACTAAACTCACAGGCCTATATGGTAAAAACTTACCAACCATAACTCCGAAATCTGTCCTACGCGCGCAGACTACCCAATCAAGGGTCTACAGCTACACCCCGTTAAGGTATGCACCAGATCGAACCATACCAAATCTAGCTAACCGTATCATATCAATCGTCATGCGATCATTAGTATCAGAACAGGGGGAGGTACAATACAAGATGCTAATAGCACTCACATCAATCGCCACGCGATAATCAGTATATATATAATCATTCACAATGTACCCAACCCCAAACATCAGACACCAGGACATATACAAGTCAATCAGTCAACTAACCCATAAAAATATATTCAAAATCAGGACATCACCGTCCCACACATATAATCACTACTTAAAATAATCACAAGGCTCAAACGACCGCATAACAGACCATTAATAAATTAAAATGTCCAAATCATTGAAAAACCATATTTAAATCTCATTCAATGCTCAAGTCAAGCATATCAAATCATAATTAAAACTCAAGTCCCTAAAACGTCAAATCTGAGATATATATATATAAAACCAAAGTACATATATATATAATCAAAGTATAAACAACCTTTTCTTAAAGTAGATATACATATATATATATATATATATATTCAAAATAAAGACATATAAATATATATATATAACCAAAGTACACATATATATAAATATATATATAACCATTTCCCATTGTTCCGAAGTATTTACTCAAAGTAGTCATATATATATATATTTAATCAAAGTGTACGTATTATTAAACATAAGGTTTTAACGCCAAAACCGAGTATGAAATCAAACGGACTATACTAACGTCCAAATATTCAAATATATAATTAAAATATAATATAACGGTTCCAAGCTTAATATAGCTCATTTATATAATCAAAATCCAATACGAAAACCACCGGGCATTCACCACATCCCGTTCAATACCCCAAAGGTATAAATACTAATAAAATATAACATTAGGGCCCCACATAAAATCCGGCAACCCAAATCATGCATAAACCTCAAATGCAAATCCTTTTAAATATATTTCAATTCAAAGTCAAGGTAACCATTATCAAATTCATTTCATGCATATCATGCAATTCATCCAATTCATGCTCATTTGAAAACAAAGTCCACTCACCGTTGGTCCTACGCTGCACAACCCTAAAAGGGTACCGCCTGCTACGTATGTGGTGCCAGAGTACCTAAACAAGGATACGAGAATTGGATTAACGAACGTACCGACAACGAAACCCTAACGTTTCCCCACTCAAACACCCCATTTTGGTCAACCCGGGCCCGCGGAGCCCACGACCCCCAAAAGGATTCGGACATTCCTAGAAGTCCAACAAAGTCAACTACACTGCAAGGCGACCTCGGGAGAGCTTCGGTCAAACCTGGTCAAACTTGGTCAAACCGACCCTGAATAGGTCAAATCGGGCCCGTAGGTCCCATGACCTCCAAACTTAGATCCGAAAGTTCCTACAGGTTCAACATGGCCTAAACAACGTGTCCTCAAAGTTTGGTCTCGATCGGACAGTCGGATCACTCACGATTGCACGATCGGACGGTTACGATTTAATTCAAACTTCAAGTCATTGATCCGGAGTATCCGGGACTCCGAATCACGATCCGTCTAATCCTATACGTTCCTAGAAATACGGGGAATAACATACGTGAATTCAGATTCGATCCAACGGTCCGAACACATCGAACCCACGAAACGCGCAATAGGCGTATGTTGGTTCGATTGTCAAACGACATCAGAATCAGAATCCGCGCACACGTACACGTTCATAGCGACACGAGGATTGCAGGGGAACCAAGAACCGCCACCACACCACCACCACGCGCCGCCACACGCGCCACCGTGGGTGGTGGGTGTGGAGAGTAATTCCGGCCAAACTCAAAACTCAAAACTCCATAACTTCAGACACCGCCTACACCACTAGACTCAGCTCCACGATGGGAGTTTGAAACCGCCACGAACCGGCCAAGAACCGGAAGCCACATGGCCGGAAATCACGATTGAAAATCGGCCAAAACTGAGTTTCAGATTGGATGGTTTTGATACCAAATCGATCGAAATCCAGTATACAAGAAGCTTAGACAGGAAGAGAAGAGAAGATTTCGTACCTTGGATGCCGGAGAAGACGACAGGAGACGCCGGAACCAGAACCCAGAATTTGGCCAAAGTTGTAGACGTTACCGCCTGCAGATCTCGTCGTTTCCGGTGACAATCTTGGGCTTGGTGTGATCAGCACCTCCAGCCGGTTCGAACGCGACCGGTATCGTGGCCGGCCGTGCTCTGTGCCGTCAGAGTCGAAGAGAGAGAGAGAGGAGAGGGTCGGTTCGGGGAGAGAGAAACGAGGGAGGGAGGAGAGAGAAGGGTTACTCGCTTTCTGATTGGCCAGCGCCTTTTTATATTATTTTATTTAATTTCAGAAATTACCAAAATGTCCTTTTTCTCGTTTAAACTCCGATCCATGCGTCCGGCACGTCAACGGACTCGTTTCGACGTGCCGGACGCAATGGCGCAACTCGTTTCGCCAAATTCCGTCCCGAAAATTAAATGACCTCCAGTACCCCTTAATTATTAAATTCCCATTAAATTCTATTTTATTATTTTAATTCCTTTTCATCAATTTTAATTCATTTTAATTATACAAATTAATTAACTAAATTAATTTATTTATTTTCTATAACTTTTTATGTCAAGGGCGTCACATCGGGAGATGTACGGTCAACCCTGGTCAAACTTGGTCAAACCATCCCGACTAGGTCAAACCGGGCCCGTGAGGCCCACGACCTCCAAACTTAGATATGAAAGTTCCTACAAGTTCACTACGGCTTAGGGAACATGTTTTGAAAGTTTGGTCTTGATCGAACGGTTGGATTGCTCACGATTGCACGATAGCACGATTACTATTTAAATCCCAGAGCATCCGAGGCTCCAAATCACGATCCGTCAAATCCTACACGATCCTAGACATACGAGGAACAACATACATGAATTCGGATTCGATCCAATGGTCAGAACACGTCGAACCCAAACAACGCAGTATAGGTGTACATTGGTTCGAGGTCCAAACGACGTCCGAATCGAGATCCGAACATACGTATGCGCTCACGACAACACGAGGATGTCAACGGAATAAAGAACCGCCGCCACATCCTGGCCCACCGTTCGAATCTAGAGGTGGAGAGGAGCTTAGAACCGCAGTGACCAGCCCAAAAACCTGCCGGGATCGAGGGAATTCACGGCCAAACCACCTAGGGTTTTGGCCTGATTTTGGATGCTCAGAACGACGGCTACGCCATCGTGCTTTGTCCCGGACCTAGGGGGAAACAAAGAGGAGAGGGAGACGTACCTTTCCTGGGCGGTGGTGTTGACTGAAACGGCCAGAGCAGTCGCCGCCGACGATGGAGGTTTTTGCCAGATTTTCACGTCGACACAGTCGACAATTGTGGAGGTTTCGACCGGAGCTATGGGTACGGCTGGGTAGAGGGAAGAGAGAGGGTTCGAACGGGGTGGTGGTAGGTGCAGGCGTGACTGAAAACGGCTGGAATCGTCGCCGCCGCCTCTGGTTCGTTTCCGGAGAGTGAAGGAGAGTTTTCGTCAGGGAAGAGAGGAGAGAGAAGGTGAGGTTGCGCAATCTGATTGGTCCAACCAGTTTTATAATATTTTATTAAATTTTTGAAATGATGCTTACGTCCTTTTTACGATCCAATGGTCGGATCGAGGCATGCCGCTCGTCAATGGACTCGTTTCAACGAGACGGACGCAATAGCCCCTTAATTATTAAATTCTTATTTAATTCCAATTTATTTAATTTAATTCTTTTTATCTCATTTTAATTCCTTATTTAATTACTTCATTTAATTAACTCAATTATTTATTATTTAATTTATTTTTAGGTCCGGGACGTCACAAGTTATGAGTTCGTAGACAGGCGACAGGCTCAAATCCGAGTTATAATGAACCCGTAAACCACTGAAAACCTAAAGGACATAATGGTCATTTTTAAATTTGTTGAAAACCCCTAAATACCCCCAGCCAATCAGATCACGCATCATTCTATCTCTCTCTCTCTCTCTCTCACGTCTCTCTCTCTCTCTCTCTCTCCCCTCCAATTTTGGCTGGAATTTCAGACGGCGATCGCGCAGCCCGCCCCGCCAAACAACTTGCAAAAGAACCGCTCTCTTCTCTCTTTCAAACCCATCCCATATCTCCAGTCGATTTAGCGGCATTTGCCGGCAGCGACGACGTGAAAATTACCTAGAACTGCCACCATTGCCGGCGACAACTCCGCCCACCTCAGGTCACATCGTCAGTTGCTAAAGGTAGCTCTCTCCTCCCTCTTCCTTTCCCCTAGGATGTGCGATGACAGGACCGGACCCGAATTCCCCCTCGAAACTCATGTCCAACCCTACTTCCCGTCAGACACTAACCCGACGCAGGACCTACTTTACTAAAACGCCCATTAACCCTAGTTGAAGGAAATAGGTGAGTCAACTTTTGCCGAAATTTCGACAGAATCTCCCCTGAAAACCGAAGCTTCCCAAAATTTTCCACCTGTTAAAAACACAGAAAATATCCCAACAGCTAGCAAGCACAATGCAGAAGCACACAGATAAAAAGGGAGGCCTCCGGCCTCTACCTCAATTCTAGGTGAGCATGCGAAGCAATCTAAAGAAATTTAAAGTTTACAACCCGAGCAAAGGATAGTAAGGTAAGAATAAAAGAAAACTCCTACAGGAGTCGTTAGCTGTGATGCCTCAACGTGGTGGTCTCGACCTCGAAATCTAGTACCTGGGGGGCGCAAAACAGAAAATGTGAGTGGACGAAAAATCAAACTTTAAACATCATTTTTCACTGAACATAATAACCCCCTCCGTTTTCGCAAATAATGACAAAGCACTTATGCAACAAAATTCCTTGTACAAACGTACATATTTATACGATCAGATACTTGAAAAAAACTCCGTTAAATTTGTACCTTGAAATACCATAATTAAAACTGTAGCTTTTGCTACTTCTGCAAAATTCTGGAAACCACAACTTGAACACTAAATTCTCAAAATAAAACCATGAAATCAAATTCTTCCAAGAATTTCCTCATTTAAGTAAAATATAGTAATACGGAATAACTCCCTTTTTCCTGGAACCCAACCTGCCCAGTTTCAAACATTAATTTAAAATCTGTACCTGTGCATCATCGTCCTAATGCACATGCTCAAAAGAACCTAGCCTGGAAATAAAATCCACAGACACACCCACACTAGTTCTCACACACACACACACACACACACACACATATATATATATATATATATATACGAACATAGAATCCAGAGAAACTCAAAAATGTAATTATAACCAAAATGACTTGAAAACCAAGGAAACTCAAATTCCCGACCATTTATTTCCCAACACATGCCCGTAGGCACATCAAGCAAGGAAAGATCCTCACTTAAAAGAAAATAAGAATGGAAGTATAGTAATAGGTATATATATATATATATATATACATATATAGATAGTAAGATTCCTACACTAATATTTGTACCAGGGGAACAATCCAACCGAGGGGATTATTTGACTGAACCACATGGAGGAAAATCCCTCAACAACCATATCCCAGACACGCACAGCAGAAAATACCTCAATACTATGCGGCTGAACTAAGTCCTACGCACGCAGACTGCCCGGCAAGGGCCTACAGTAACACCCCGTCAAGGGTGAACCAGGTTCCGTTGTATCCTGTATCCGTATTCCTTTCAGTAACCAAGTGCCAGGGGAGGTACATAAAGTGGTGCTAATAGCACTCCAATCTAACATACATAATCATAATTATATCCCAAATTCCAGAATATAACAATTGTACCCATTCCTGTACACAAAATATCTGGACATTACCCCGTCCATAACTGATACCCAAAATATATACAATAAGAATATAGACACAAATGTCTCAACATATATATATCTGGAACCCCAAAGTATTCATAAACGTCCAATATCAAATATAATCCGTATAACCCATAAAACGCAAATTCCAAAATTGAAACCAATATGTAACTCCATAATCGAAAAGTAGATAGAATTTCTTAAAAACGTGAAATCCAATACCCAAAACAATAAATCAACGTATAAATATAAAATATAAACTATAAATTCCCAAAATCAATAAATCATAACTCACGACAACATAAATTTCAAATATTAAAGTAAACAGAAATTCCATGATTTAAAACAATATAAAGATTCCAAAGTTAAAATAACCAAAATACATAATTTTGAAATCCAACATAACAATAGATGACAGGACCCGACCCAAATTCCACTTTGGAATTCGTGTCGAACCCTGTGCATGTCCGACACCCGTCGGGTGCCGGGCACAATTGACCAAATTGCCCTTTTTAAACCAAAACTCAAAAGAATCTCTTTTTGAGGTTTGACTTCTGCCGAAAATTCGGCAGAGTCTCCCTTGTAATTTGGACAATTCCCCATTTATTCCACCTATAAAACAGACAGTTTAATATTCTCAAACGTTCAGCATGCACAAGTTAAAAACACACTTAACTAAAAGCAATTGTTCAGAATGGCATACGGCCTTACAAACGACCCAGACCACAAACTTCTCAACAATTCAATCTTCGATTCTCAACCATGGAAAACATCAATTCTCAATATAACGATTCGACAACAAAGTCATCATTTTATGTCATCTTATATTATCCCAACAAGAATCCCAATCATTTCCATTAAATGCAGAAATCAAATAATTAGAATTCATCAACAACCAAGACATATTATTCAACAATCAATCGGGCCTTGAGCCCGCACATAAATCCAAATTGAAATCAATTAAGATGTTAAGTAGATCTCAAACTCAACTCCAACACAACTTATATAATATCCCCTTTTGTGGCTGCACCTAGATTAATCTAGGCTGCCTACGTACCCTCCTTGAGGGATCAAGCCACACGTAGCTCTTCCACCAAGAAAAACTAAGTTCAAACCCTACAGTGCACGAAATCATACTTTTATCCCTTTTTCTTATATCAAGCTTTTCAAATTATAAATAATCTAACAATACCCGTGCAAATGTATATATATATATATATATATATAACCAATCCCTTATATCTTTAAGCCATACCTGTAATCATCCACGTGAACATATATGTTATCACCCATTAAAGGTATACCACTTATTCCGAAGGCAACCGGGGAGGGGGAAACTAGCTAACCACCTGTGCAGTAAAAATCGGGCAGGTGGCTAGGGATCCTGGCCAACCCTGTGCAGAAAAATAGAAGCAGGGTGGCGAACAAAGTCCTATATATTCTCGCAGAACTCGGGGACACAAAGTCAACCAGAGAACGCAGCCCATTAATTCATATAATTTTAATTAAATTGTCAATTCCATTTCCTCGCAAGACTCGGCGACACAAAGTCGACCCGAGCCGCGTCATCGGAAGACTTAGGAGACGTATAGTCAACCCAAGCCGCGTCCTCGCAAGACTTAGGAGACATATAGTCAACCCAAGCCGCGTCCTCGCAAGACTCAGGGGACATATAGTCAAACCTGAGCCTTGTCCTCGCTCCTCACGGTTCGGGCGTCCCCGAGACACGTGGGGTGTAATGTCATACGTGCGCAGACATAACCAATACCGATAGCCACAACTGTCCGTAGACATATCATTATCTAAAGGCAGCACTTGTCCGAAGACATTTTATATCCGAAGGCCACTGGGATGTCCGTAGACATCATTATATCCGAAGGCAACCGAGATGTCCGAAGACATCGATAATTCCGAAGGCAACAATTCAGTTTCAAATCATTCAACATATATATATATATATATATATAATTAAACTCATAATCAACATTTCCTTAATTTCTTAATCGTGCCACCGCCCGGTTATCCAAACTCTTCCCAAAACCAATCCATTATATAACACTCTAAATAGAAAACTAATATTTCCAATTTATCCGTTCAAAGACATAGACATAAAATTAAATATAGACATCTAACCACTTACTTAGTTAAACCTCCACTAATCCCAACCCGACTATCAAACCATAATTGAATCCAAATAACATTTACCCAAAAGTTATGATAATAATAATAACAATAACACAAATAACAAAAATACAATAATAATAATAACAGTAATAAAGAATCTTTATAACACTCAAAACTCAACAATTATTCTCAAATCCAATCCAACAATATAAATATACTAATCAGAACCAATGCTCATAATTATCACTTTCAAGTCATTGAACAACAATTTAAATAAAATTAAAATACTCTGAACTCTTAATTCAAATCCTTAAGAAACCAAACCCGGCTAATCAATCCTACTCCTCGTACTTTCCTAAGTCGTCTTAACCATTCAAAACTTTTCAAGGGATGCGATGGTCTCAGAAGACCCTTGGTCATCTGTTCGGTCAAACTAGTCATATGGTCAACTCAGGCTCACGGGGCCCACGACCTCCAACTGGATCTAACGTCCCTAAAGGTTCAACAGAGTCAACTAATCACATCCCAGACGTTTGGTCTCGATCGAACGGTCGGATTTCTCACGATCGCGCGATCGGACGGTTTTCGTTAAATTAAACTTTAAATCGATGATCCGGAGCATCCGGGTCTCCGAATCTCGATCCGCAAATTCCTACACGATGCTAAAAATACAGGGAACGACATACTAAGAATTGGAACCGATCCAACGGTCCGAACTTATCGAACCCGGATAACACGCAATAGGCGTAAATCCGTTCGACTGTCAAACGAACTCCAATTGAAATCCGAGAACGCCTACGTGCTCGCGACGACGTAAGGATAATAGTAGCAGAAAGTTTGACAATTAAAAGTGGGCCGGCGGAATGGGAACACGCGCTGGCAGATCCAAGGCCAAAAAGCGATAAAATTGGCGTTCGGTCAAACTTTGATATGGAAGCTATCCTTCCAGCTACAACAAGTTCTCGGCCTCCCAAACACATTCTTTAACTACGGGAAAGTCCATTTCGAACCCTGAGTGGGTCAAAACCTAAGCTCAAAGTCGGCTGAAACTAAGATTCGAAATTTGAGTTACCTACACTACGATTCGATCTGCACCTACCCAACCATCAGTTAGAGCACAAAAAATAGGTGGAAAAGCATACCTTACTTGTCCCGATTGGTGGCCGGAGGAGGGAGAACGAAGGGGCCAAACTTTCAGAAAAATATGTCCTAAACCGCGTGTTTCGTGGCTGATTCCGGCGACTACGGTGGCGAATCGAGGCGGCGAAGGGCTGGGGCTTGAAGAGGGAAGTGTGGTCATTCATTCGGGACTAGCCTTGCCTGAAACGGAGGTCGGTGTGGAGAGAAATCACCCTCCAAAGTTGGCAAGTCCAGCTGCCCGAAGAGAAATCTGGGTTTTTAAAAAAACTGAACTTTGAAATATTTACGGTTATGCCACTGGCCTAATCTTGATCGCCATTTCTTCGTTACAACTCCGATTCGAGCCCACAATATACCCACGAACTCGTATCGACGAGCACGACGTAATGGTGCGGCTCACTTCCCCAAATTCTTTCTCAAACTCAAAATGACCTTTTTGCCCTTTTAAAATATAAAATGTTATTTTATTCCCAAAATTCTTAATTATTTTATCTTATTTTTTTTTTATCAATTTTTTTTTTAAACCTTTCAATTTATTTTCTTTTATTTAGTCAACTCAACTTAATTATTTAACTTATCATACTCTCAGTGGTAAAAATGTCTTTCACTTGAATAATTTAAGATTTAAATATTAATTTAGGGACGGGATGTTACAATAGACCTCAATTTGTCAAATATAAAACCCAAGAAATTCCATGGTATTCCACCATACCCAAAACCGTATACAAAGATCACCAGACGTGTCCCGTCCCAAGTCCAATACTCAAAAACCCTTAATTTAAAATATAGCCATCAATGTCCCACAATTAAACCGGGACCCCAAAACATGCATAAACTTTGAATATAATTTAAATTTCAATAACCTCATAAAATATTCTATCCAAGATTCAAAATATCATTAAAACTCCATAGTCAAAGCGACTAATTTTATATGCATAAATTTTCCGATAACTCCATCAAAATCAAATCCAAGACTTAAACAATATTTGAAATCCCAATCTTCAAGATAAATCATTTCATTTGCATTGCAATTCGTTCTTTAAAAATATGCTCGTTTAAAACAAATGTCCACTCACAACAAGTCCACGATGCTAAATCCTTAGAGAGCTTTTCTTCCGGAGTACGCAAAGCAAGAGTACCTATTCGAGAGAATAAACGGTTTAATTAATACGCATACCCAACAACAAACGTTAACTTAAGTCGCTAGTTCTCGGGTCTCAAAGTAAGTGTGCACGACTACCGGGAAGTTTCTAGAGTCAAACTATGCTTTTCAACAGGTGGGACCACCTCAGAAGACTCACTGTCAACCGATTGGTCAAACTTCCCAAATAGGTCAACCGGGCCTTAGGGGCCCACGACCTCCGATTTCCTATCTGAACATTCCTAAAGGTTCAACAAGGTTTACTAAACATGTCCTGACAATTTGGTCTCGATCAAGCAGTCGTAACTACGCCAATCGCACGATCGGACGGTAACCGGGTTACCTAATCCTAGGGTTAATGATTCGGAGTATCCGGGACTCCGATTCTCAATCCGTGAAATCCTACATGATCCTGGGGGGTATGGGGAACAACATACTTGGAAATGGGACCGAACCAACGGTTCAAACATATCGAACCTGGATAACGCATAATAGGCGTAAATCCGTTCGACCATCAAACGATAACCAAAATGGAATCCGAGCACACCTACATGCTCAGGACGACATGGGGAACATTTAGAACACAATGCACCACCACTACAGTACCCTGGCACCCGCCGGAATTGAGTGTGCATAGTAATTCCGGTAACCGGAAAAACTCCAAACCAAGGTTCAAGACTTTAGGTATAGGTTCAACTCAACAAGTGGAGCATTTTATTCAACTACGGAAACATCTAGTTTGGTCGGCAAGTGGCCGGAAATTCCAACTCAAAACCGGCCAAAAATGGGTTTCTAAATTGAACAACCTAGGCTAGAAATCAATCGACAATAACTACATAAATGGATAGAGCACAAAGAGTAGATGAAGTTTCATACCTCACTCGACCGAAACGGTAGCCGGAGTCGTCGGAAAACTAGTCGGAAAGTTCAAAAACCATCGAACTTTCAGTCACTCCAGTTTAAATTCAGTGGGTTTTCGAGCTAGGGGAACGGGCAGGCTAGATAGAGGACGAAGAGATGAAGATTTAGGGACTAGAATCACCTGAATCAGACACCGGATTGAGGAGAAATCGCCAGTCAAAGTGACTGCCATGGGAAGAGAGAAAAAATGAGAGAAAGAGAGGAAGAGTCGGGGAAGAAGAAGGAGGCGCTGCCATCGTAGCCGCTACAAGAAATTAGAAAATTCTCTTTTTTATTTATTTTTTTTTCTAATCGCTTCTCGATCGTTACAACTCGGAATTTAGTGTACCGCATATCCATGAACTTGTTTCGACAAGCCGGACGCAATGGCGCAACTCCATTTCCCAAATTCTTTTTGGAATTCTTAAAGTGCCTAAAATACCCTTAATCCCAGTGGTAAAACTGTAAATTCGCCAAAATTATTGAATTGAATAAATCAATTAAATTGGGTCAGGGATGTTACACGCGACAACAATGGTGGTCGTAGCCACCAGCCTGAGCTTGTAAGGCTCCGGCCAAAACCCTCAAGATTGGGCGTGATTTTGCCCAATTTCAGCCACCTTCGTGCCTATCTCCAAGAACCAAAGTTACTCCATTCATTGTGCTTGTTCTGTAGGTATAGGTATCAAAGGGTGTATCAAGAATTTCCCGATCGCCGGAATTTTCTCAAGATACCCACGGGTTGCCAGCGGTGTGGCGGCGCGTGGGCCATGGTGTGGCAGCCCATTTCTATTCTAGAATGACCTTCTTGTCATCCTGAGCATAAGGGTATGCTTGGATTTGAATTTGGGCATCGTATGACAGTCAAACAGATAGGCGATATCCGGATTCGATAGGTTCGGACCTTTAGATCGGTTCCAACTCTAATATGTTGTTCCCCGTACCCCTAGGATCGAGTAGGAACTCACGGATCAAGAATTGGGGTCCGGATACTCTAAAACAACGAGTCCAAGTAAGGCAAAACGATCGTCGTCCGATCGTGCGATTGGTTTAGAACCGATTGCTTGATCGAGACCAAATTTTTAACGTGTTCAGTAGACTTTGTTGAACCTATTGGAACTTTCGGATCGAAAATTGGAGGCCGTGGTCCCTGTGGGCTAAGGTTGACCAAAATGGGAAGTTTGATCAAGCAGTTGACCACGGGTTGTTGAGACCATCTTGTCTTTGGAAAATAGTAGAATGACTGTAGAACCTTTCTAATCGTTTATAAACTTGAAATTCTGAGAACTATAGTTTTCAATTAAAGCCCTGTTTGGGCACAATTATTAATCCAATCCTTGGTTTTCTTTCGAAATAGGTGATCTAGCTTCACGTGATCCACATGAGGGACCCTCACAGGGTCATACTAGCTTGAACTTCTTGTGAGTAGACTTTTGTTTTAAGAAGCATTATTTCCTTTTTCAAGTATTGAATTGCTTGCATATACAAGATTTCTTTTGAATATGATTTAAATGGGTTTACTGGATTAAACGGAATTTTGGTTGAAAACTCGGTTTATTCGGGTTATGGGAATAGTGAGTTTGGGTATATATGTATCTGTGTGTATATAAAGGGAAATGGATTTGATTATGAATATGAATATGTATATGAAGTACGTATATTACCCACACGTGCGATGTGTTGCCGACGTGTAGGGGAATACAGATATTACCCACATGTGCGATGTGTTGCCGACGTGTGGGGGGATACAGATATTACCCACACGTGCAATGTGTTGCCGGCGTGTGGAGGGATACAGATATTACCCATACGTGCGATGTGTTGTCTGCGTATGGGAGGATACATATATTACCCACATGTGCGATGTGTTGCCGGCGTATGGGAGGATATGGATATTACCCATATGTGGGATGTGTTGCCAGCATATGGGAGGATACAGATATTATCCACATGTGCGTTGTGTTGCCGGCGTGTGGGCTGGGAGTAATAGTCCCCGTGTTGGACTGTTTTCCCCTAGTATAGAAGAATGGTGTATGCATTTGTAAATAAGTAAATAGGATAATAGTATGTGAAATAGACAAAAGGCGGGGAAATGATTGTATGTGAATATATATATATATAAAGAGCTATGTGCGGCTTGATCCCTCACAGAGGGTACGTAGGTAGCCTAAGATAATCTAAGTGCAGATGCAAGGTAATGCACTATATTGTACTATGTAAGTAGGGGTTATGGAAAAGAAATATTTTAAATGCAAGTATTTATAAAAAGGGGTTTTTCAATGCATGGTTTCTTGGCATCCTTTTTTTTTATATATATAAAAAAGGCGGGGTTAATACTTTCAATAGCAACATGTTTAGATGTTCTTATGTCCACTCACGTTTTCTGTTTTAAATAGAAAAATAAAGGAAATTGTTGTTGGTGATTAAAATCTAATTTTGTGGGTTTAAGTTCAATTTACTAATAAATGAAAGTATATTCCTTATACCTGAAAAGTTAAATCAAAAGCAGAACTGGATTTTATTTCTAAATGTTAAGGTAATGAAAAATCATTGATCAAAGACTATTGGAATTTCGTATGATATGAATTAGGGGTGGTTGCGGTTCGAAAACCGCGAGTTTTTCATGCAACTGCAAACCGACCGCATAATTGCGGTATAGCCAAAATATGAACCATGGCCGCACCGCATAATTGCGGTTACCGGGGTGACGGTTATCGTAAAACGCGGTCGGGTTTTGCGGTATACCAAATCTGCAAAAATAAACCTGAGAACAAGATGTGAAGTGTAAAAACCAGAGATCAAATAGAGAAGAGAGAGGGAGGAGAGAGAGAGAATGAGAAAAAAAAACTGAGAAGAAGGTGTGAAATGTAAAACCAGAGATCAAACAGAGAATATGAAGGTGAGGAGAGAGAGAAGGAGAAGAGAGCGGAAGAAGACGAAGTGGTAAGTGGAAAGGAATCCCTTGGGAACACCAGTTGATAAGTATTTAAAATATATTTATGGATATAATAATTTTTAAAAAATGAAGGTGGTTGGTTTCATTGGGGTTTTCCAGAAAAAGAGGTGGTTGGTTTTTATTAAAAGACTATATGAGTATAATAATCTTTAAAAAATAAATTGGTTTTGGTGGGTTTTGGATTTTATTATTTTTTTTGCACCGATCCATCTCTTCTATGTCCATTTTTTTTCTGCCGCTCTCCCTTCTCTTTCTCTATCTCCTCTTTCTGCTTTTTTTTCTTCTTCTCTCACTGCTTCGCAAGACAGAGGCAGATACAGAGAAAGTACAAAAGGATGGGGTTTGGTCGAGTTGAGAAAGAGAGATGTTGGGGTTTGGTCGAGTTGAGAAAGAGAGAGACTGGGGTTTGGTCAAGTTGAGAAAGAGCGAGACTGGCTGAGAATGAGAGAGATTTAGTTGAGATGGAAGAAAGGCTGAGGGAGGAGGAGGAGAGGCTGAGGGAGGAGGTTGAGTGAAAGGTTGTTAGTTATATATTGCGGTCGGTGCGGTATACCGCAAATTTTGGATTTGTGGAACCGCATCTGCAACCGCAGATTGCGGTCGGTATACAAAACCGCAAATCTCGGTCGGTTTTCGTGACATGTCGGCTTCTTTGCGGTAAATCTCGGTCGGTTTTAGCGGTTTTGCGGTATTTTGGTACAAAATGCCAGCCCTAATATGAACTGATGAATCATGAATTAATTAATAAAGGGGGTCCTACTGTCTGTATCCGATTCCGACGCATGCATGTTGATCTATAGACTATATGTCTACGTATGCAGTCCAAATTGGATGTTGATCGAGCTGATGAGTTTGGGCACTAATTTGTTTAGTAAATTGAGCTTAGACACATAAAATTCATTTTAAATTATCTATTGCTCTTTTTTTTATATTTAAAATATCCAATTTTTTCATATAATACCCGATGACTATGATCCAACTAAACAAGTTACCTAATATAACTTAAAATCTGATTTATTATATTTTTAGGATTCCAAAACTGCGCCTATTTATAAGTTAACGTGTTATGTGGGGAGTGTAACTAATGACAAACGTTGAATTTGGAAAGATCTCCAAATGCTTGTAATGGATGTAGGAATTAATTTGGAAACTTATTTGAAATTAAATATTAAATTCAACATTAACATATTAAAAATCTATAGGTGATTAACATTTTGGTTTATTTAATAAAAACAATTATGTTGTTTTCCTTTTATGAATTATACGACTAGCAATTTATTAAATTCAAGATTAATGTATTAATAATCAATATCAATATCAATATTAATATCAATATCATTATCAATATTATCAATATCAATATCAATAAAATCATTATCAATATCAATATCAACACCAATATCAATATCATTATCAATATTATCAATATTCATATTGATAACATCAATATTGAAGTGGACATTATTATTATTATAAAAAAATAGGTAGATTATTTGCCATTAAAAATAGGTAGATTATTATATATATAAAAGATAATAGGTAAAATAATATCAATATTTACAGTTTAATATTTATAAATTGATATTATCCATATCAATATATTGATATATTGATATTATCCATATCAATATATTGATATATTGATATGAATATTAATAAACACTTCATCAATATTGATATTGATATCAATATTAAGCTTAGTGAATTTACCTAAGGTTAATATTAAGATTAGGAATTTACCTAAGGTTAATATTAAGCTTAGGAATTTACCTAAGTTTTGTTAAAATGAAATAATAGATAAATTCACTAAGCTTAATATTGATATTGATATATGATCGGTGCATAATTACATATCATTTTGTACCCTTCTAACTTATGATTTGGTTATATTTTTGAGTTAAACTTGTGCTTTTAATCTATTTTGTGTTTGTTTCAGTATAATAAGCTTAAGACTCATTTAATGCATTTTGGAGACAAGTTAGCTCAAAACGGTGTCTGCAGATCAGTCAACTTCACGGATTGGACTGTACTTGCTCAAGAACAACCAGATAATGAGCTATACATCATTGGAAAGATGCATAAGTCTAGTTTCTGAAGAATTTTATGGTTCATGATTCCGAGTCTTCTAGAGAAAGTTATACAAGTTTTGGCAGCTTAAGGTCAAAATCGGCAGCATCTGCGTTACTGGGCCAAAAATCACATTTGAAGGTCTTTCCGATTTTTCCTTGAGCTGGGCTGCATTTGCTTGGAAAGATAATTCAAAGAACTTCAAGATCCATATTTTTCCAGATTTTACAGAATGGAGGAACAAGCCCAAAACGAGCCCAAAAGTGGACTGCAATGCATTGTCATGCATGACATATGCATGAGCTAATTATTTTTAGTGGGGAAGTTAGGTAAAGTTGGTGAATTGAGTGTTGTAAGTTGGTGAAGTGAGTGTTGTAGGTAGAAACAATACTCAATTCAGAATTTTACTTCCCTTAAGCCTATATATAGTGAGGTTCTCCAAACTTGTAAACACACCCCAAGGGGGAGCTCTCAAACATCTCTCTAGAGCTCCTCTCCCTTCCCTCCCTCAAATTCTCTTAGTTTTATTTTTAGTTCTCAATTCCTTTAAGTTTTTCTTAGTTGTAATTTATTTTTCATTGTAATGTAAATTCTTTTATTAAGAATTCAAGTTTAATTAGTTTTCAAGTTTCAATTATAGTTCTTGTTCTTATTCATTATGCTTATAAGTTAATATGCTTGTTTGAATGATTGATCACCATTAAAACTTGTATGTTAGCTATCTTGGTTTGAATTAAGAGTAGACACCATGCATTAATTCAAATTGAACTATTAATAGGAAGAGTATGTATGGACATTCGACAACAGGGATTAGATACATGCTTGGTTGTTTAAAACATTCTTCTTTGCTTAATGGATTTCTAATGCTTAATTTAGGTTTGACAACAATGATCTAATTAGGGAATTAGGAATACAAGGTTAGGACCAGACACCATGGCTTAATCATACTTTAGCTAGAATCAATCTGTGAATCTAAATTGAACTTGGTAACTAATTTGCTTGAGTTAATTTATTTTCTTTCTTGTTTTATTTATTTTCTTTTCATTTCTGTTTTGTGCAGGGAATCAAATTGAATCAATCTATCATCAATCCTCGTGGGATCGACCTCATACTTACACATGCTATACTACCCAACGCCTCGTGCACTTGTGAGTTAACAATATCAATATTGATCTTTATAACATCTTTTTTTTCCTTTTTCGTAAACAAGTAGGTAAATCAATATTGATATCGATATTGAGGTTGATGTCAATATCAATATCAATATCAATATCAATATTAATAAACTGTCAATATTGATATGAACTCAGTTTATTAATGTAACATCCCGAACTTAAAAATCTAATAAATTGATTAAAATGAATAAGAAAATATAAATTAATTAATAATAATTGGAAATTAAAATAATATTTAATATTGAAGGGGCGAAAAGGTCACTTTATTTATGGAAAAGAATTTGGCGAAACGAGTTGCACCATTGCGTCAGGCTCGTCGAAACGAGTTCGTAGACACGCGGCACGCTCGATTCGAAGTTGTAAAGAACAAAAAGGATGTGTTGGTCATTTTGCAATTTGAATAAAAAATTTGATAAAACCCCTTTGGCCCAATCAGCTTCTCTCTCTCTCTCTCTCCTGTGCCCACCCCCTCAAACGTACAGCCGGTGACTTTTTGGACCACCGCGCCGCCACGCTCCATCTTTGGCCATAAGGCCGGTACCAACAGGACCACCTCCACCTCCTCTCTCCATCCCATCCCTCACCGCCACCATCTCGCCACTCCAAAGAATCGGAAAACGTGAAAATACAATCAATTTTTATGTAAACTTCTCGGAGCTTGTTCAGATGATTACGGCCACCATTTGAGGCGAATAAGGTATGTAAACTCATCTACTCTTCAAGCACTAGCTGATGGTTGGGTAGGAATTGATTGATTTTGAGCCTAGGTAACCAGATCTATAACTCAAAGTTTTGGCTGGATTTCGGGTTGAATTTCCAGCCACTTCCCGTCCAAAATGGACCTTGTCGTAGTTGAAGAAAGTGTTCCACTCGTCGAAAAATCACTTTGGACACCCAATGCGCTACCAGAGCGTGTGCCAGCACGTGGGCCCATGTGTGCTCGGATTCCAATTTGGTTATCGTATGACAATCGAACGGATTTACACCTATTCGGTGTTATCTTGGTTCGATGTATTTGGACCGTCGGATCGGTTCCAATTTTAAATATGTTGTTCCCCGAATTTCCAAGATGTGTAGGAATTCGCGAATCGTGGATCGGAGCCCCGGATGCTCTAGATCATTGACTTAAAGTTTAAATTAACAAAAATCGTTCGATCTAGACCAAACCTTCGGGATGTGATTAGTTGACTTTGTTGGACCTTTAGGAATGTTCGGATCCAATTGGAGGTTGCGGGCCCCGCGGGCCCGGGTTGACCGAAACGAGATGTTTGACCACCGGTTGACCGTGAGTCTTCCAGGGTGGTCCCACTTGTTAAAAGACGTAGTTTGACCCTAGAAACTCTCCGTACGACGTACACTTACCCTTGAGTCCTGAGAAAAAGTTTGGATTTGAATTTAAAGTTCTCATTCGGTTCACTGTATTAATCGAATCCTCGTTTCTTCGGAATAGGTACTCGGGCTCCTCGAGCTTCACAGGCGGGACCCTCACAGGGTCAGGCGGCTTGGGACTTTCAGTGAGTTGACTTTGTTTTTAAACGAGCATTATTTTAAAGAATGATTGAAATGCATATAAAATGGTTTGTTCCGACCATCTAGATTTTTAATATTGTTTTGGATCTTGAATTTGATATTTCTTGGAATTATTGGAATTTGATTTATATTTGAAGCTTATGCATGTTTTGGGTTCCGGCTTTTATGTGGGACATAGATGGTTATATTTTAATATTATTTATATCTTTGTATATGAAATTGTGGGACATGGCAAACGTCCAAATGTGACGCCCCTGACGGAAAATTAATTAAAATAATTGAGTTAATTAAATAAGGAATTAAAAATGGATTAAAAGGATTAAAATAATGGAAATTGGAATTTTAAAAATAATATTTAATTAAAGGGCAAAAAGGACATTTAATTTTTCGGACGAAAATTTGGGGAAACGGAGTGCGCCGTTGCGTCCGGCTCGTCGAAACGATTTCGGGGACATGCGGCCTGATCAATTTGGTTTCCGAGCGATAAAGTGGAATATTTTAATAATTTAAAATTTAGATAAAAACAAAGAAAAATTCTGATTGGCCCATCCCCCTCTCTCTCTCTCTCTCTCTCTCTCCCGCGTGCGAACCCCTCCCCTGTACGATTGCCGATTGGGTTTTGCAACCTTGACCACCAACTCCGGCCGCCACCTGGGGTGGCACCTCACCCAATCGAATAGCCACCATCCCCCGACCTTACCCCAGCCCAGACCCGCCGACTGCCGCCGTCCTACTGTCCGAAAAGGTCGATTTTTGGCCGGTTCAACCTTTAATTTTCAGTGGCTCGTCTGGGCGATTCCGGCAATAGAATCGATTGATTCAGGAGAGTATTCTTCTTCTCTTGATCCCCTCTAGCTGTTTTCATAGGTCATGTGGATCGTTTCTGCATTTTTGGAGCTCGATCTATAACCTAGAAATTGGACGATTTTTGATTCGAGATTCCGGCTAGTTGCCGGCCGGTTCTTGACCGGTTCAGGCGGTTTTGGAACCCCTCTATGTCTTGATCAGTTTGGTATAAGCCTTGTCCCTCGAATCGACGAAAACCCGAACAACCGAAATTGCTCAAGGCACCCACGCACTGCCGGCTCGTGTGGCGGCGCGTGGGCATTGTAGAGGGGTGGTTTCTTCGTCCCAATGCAATCCTCGTGTCATCATGAGCGTGTACGTATGTTCGGATTCCGATTTGGACGTCGTTTGGACCTCAAACCAATGTACACCTATTATGCGTTGCTTGGGTTCGATGTGTTCGAACTGTTGGATCGAATCAATTCATGTTGTTCCTTGTATTTCTAGGAACGTATAGGATTTGACGGATCGTGATTCGGAGCCCCGGATGTCCGGATCAATGACTTCAAGTTTGATTTAATCGAAAATCGTGCAATCATGCGATCATGAGCAATACGACCATCCGATCGTGACCAAACTTTCAGGACGTGTTCTTTAAGTCGTAGTGAACATGTAGGAACCTTCGAATCTAAGTTTGGAGGTCGTGGGACCCACGGGCCCGGTTTGACCTATTCGGGTTAGTTTGACCAAGTTTGACCAGGGTTGACCGAGCGTCTCCCGAGGTCGGTTCGTCCTTTAACGAACGTCATTGACCTTAGAATTCTTCGTACGACGTAATGATACACTTAAGTCAGGATTAGTTAGGGTTGACATTTAAGGTTATCGCTTCGGTCCGGTTGTTAATCTTAATCCTCGTATTCTTGAAATAGGTTCTCAAGCTTCTCGTGATCATCAGGCGGGACCCTATCCGAGTCGAGCGTGGGACTATCCGGTAGTATTTACGTACGGATTTGGGTACGGTGGGAATTTGATGGATTTTCCTTGGGTTTATATTTAATAATTGAGTTTATGGTTTTGTTGGGTTTCGGTCTTTAATATTTTATCGTTACAAATGTCGTGGGTTATAATTTATATCTTTTTGAGAAACTTATACCTATACTTTGAATTGAGTATTAGGGCGGTAAGATTTGGACGTTAGTATAGTCCGGTTGATTACGTATTTGGTTTGATGTTTAAACCTTATGAGTTATATTTATACTAATACTTTGACTATATATATGTATATATATACATATAGATCAACTTGGAAGGATTATGTCGGATTAATGGGGCTAACCGGATATATGTCGGATTAATGGGAATTGATCATATGTATATATATATATATATATATATATCTACTTTGAATATATATATATATCTACTTTGAATATATATGTATATCTACTTTGATATGGAGTTTTGGGACATATATGTATACGGGATTGGACTTTCGGTTATATTTTAATGAATCACTATTTATGTTGTTTTAAAGTATGAATTTAAGGGATGTCGAGTGATACATGGGAATTTCGAATGCTTGAGTTTGAATTATTGTATTTTAAAGGATAATTATGTTTTGTATATATATATATATATATATATATATATGTATATTTTGAATAATACGTTTGTGGCTTGGACTTATATTTTTAAAGGGATAGTACCTATACTATGTTTTGGAGCATATGTTTTACTTGGGGTTTGACTTGACGTTTTCTTGACTTGGGTTTTGAATACGGTTTGTTTATGCATTTTCAGTGTTTATGACATTTTAATGGTTTATGGATTGTTATGCCGTCATTTGACGATTGTGTCTATTTTAACTATAGAATGGTATGTTTGGGACGATGATGTCCTTATCTTTGGTATATATGATGCTATTGGATTGTTGGACTTATATATGTCCTGGTGTGTGATATTTTGGGGTTCAGGTACATGTGGTTAAATATGTATATATTGATTATCATGTAGCGATTGATTTGAGTGCAGTTGGCACTTTGTTATGTACCTCCCCCTGTTCTTATGTTACGATTACTCGAGTATGGTTCGATCCGGTGCATACCTTAACGGGGTGTAGCTGTAGACCCTTAATTGGGTAGTCTGCGCGTATGACTCATTTCGGACGTATGGGTATTGAGGATTCTACCATACGGGCCGGGTAGCTTAGTCCATTTTTGGACGGCTTGACCCTAGGCACGAGGCCATTGTGATGCCGACCCGGTGTCCAGTTAAATCCTGGGCACGAGTCACATCAGTAATGTTGTCCTGGTGTCCAATCAAATGATCCCCTGTTGGATTGTTTTTCCCCTGGTACTTGTATTTGGTGTTGAGGGTTTATTATACCTATATGTATATGTTAGTACCTTCGTATTCGTATTTCTTTTAGTAAGGATCCTTCCTTACTTGTCATGCTTGTGAGCATGTGGTTGTTAGAGTATGGGATTGAAAGGGAAACAGTATTGATATGATTATTGTGTTATTATATTTCAATTATTGGGATTTGAAGGACTACTTATATAAATGATTTCATATGCATGGTTTGCATTGTTTTGAAACGGTAGGGTTAGTACATTGATTTAAGTATGTAAGACTTTGTTTTTGTCCACTCACACTCTCTCTGCTTTGCGCCCCCCAGGCCGTAGTTGTGCTTCGATACTGTCCGGCCGAGCGCTTCTCTTCTCGAGCGTCGACTTGATTGTAGGACTTCGTGTCCCTTATCTTTAACTTTATTTCCGCTGTTAAACTTGCATACTCTTAGTTGCTCTGTTATTGCCCATTAGGGTTGAACTTGTTGGCCGGAGGCCTGTTATGTATTTATTGCATGCTGGCAGTTGGTTATTCATATTCTACTGTTGTTGTTCAGGTTTGAACTTTTGGGTTTGTTTGTAATTGTGGGGATACTCTGCTCGATTTTCGGCAGAAGTCTTGACCCCTTTATCTTTTTGTCTCGGGAAGAGGGATTCTTTTAGTATGTGGGCCCGACATGGGTTGATGTTGGAACTTCAGTAGGATTCGGCGCGAGTTCCGGGGTAGAATTCTGGTCGGGTCCTGTCACCAGAGGCATTTGTGTATGGATTTGGGTACGATGGGAATTCTATTATTTTCCTGAAATTATATTTGATAAGTTGAGGTTTATGGTTTTGTCGGGTTTTCGGATTTTATATGATTTGATCTTTTTGATCTTGGAGTCTTTATATTGTTTTAATTATGGAATTTCTCAATGACTTTAATATTCGAAATTTATGAATGTCATGGGTTATATTCTATACCCTTGGGAATCTGAACATTATATTTTTTGGGAACTTATATTCCATACTCTTGGGAATTTATATATATTATATCTTAGGAAATCTATATTCTATGCTTTTGTGAAATTATATTTTATATCTTGGGAAACTTATATCCTATACTTTAGTGAATTTATATTTTATATTCTTTTGGGAAATTATATTCAATACTTTGAGAATCTATGAGTTATAATTGATACTTATATTTGTGACGTCCCTGACCTAAAATTAATAGGAAAATAAATTAAAATATTTGAGTAAATTAATTAAGGAATTAAAATGAATTAAAGGGAATTAATTGGAATTTAATAATTAGTGGGGCATTTTGGTCAACTATATTTTTGGGACGGAACGAGTCCGTTGACGGGGCAGCACGTCTCGATCCGAGTTACGGAATGTAAAAAGGATATTTTGGTAATTTACAGAATTGATTAAAATATTATAAAAATACTTTCACCAATCAAAATTCAGAAAAATCTCTCTCTCTCTCTCTTCCCCGTGCGCAGCCCCCTCTCCCTCGCAATTTCTCTTCACCGCCATTGTGATTGGTCGGCGCCGCTTCATCCGGCCACCACTCAGGGTGGCAGGGTCCCAAAAGAACAGTGACACCTCCGCCGTCAAACCCCATCCAGACTCCAGCCGTCCCAGCCGCCACATCTCGCCGGATTTTCACGAAAACTAGCCGATTTTCACTCGAATTTTCACGGCTTCGTACGGCCGTCTCCGGCAGCCATTCAGGGTGAACTAGGTATGGATCCGAACCTTCTCCACCTACTCTAGCTGTCTGTAACCTTGGATTGGGTCGTTATGGCCTCTAAGCGATCGAATTTGAAAACCCCAAACCGGCCGATTTTTGGATTGAATTTCCGGCCGATTAAGTGGCCAATTTTAGGGAATCAAGAACGGTGAGCAATCCCACATCACTCGGGGAGGGAATGGTGAAGTGCCTTATATGTGTGGGCACTTCTCTATCTAGCACGAGGCCTTTTGGGAGCTCACTAGCTTCGGATTCCTTGGAACTCCGAAGTTAAGCGATTTTGCGCTAGAGTAATCCCAAGATGAGTGACCCACTGGGAAGATATTGCTCGTGAGTTCCCAGAAACAAAACCGTGAGGGCGGAGGCCCAAAGCGGACAATATCGTGCTAGGGGAGTCGAGTCGTGACAGGTGAGCGCGTGGTTATGTGAGAGTGGGAAAGATTGGGAATCAGTGCTTGATATGTTATGTTTATTGGATTTTGAATCCTGAAACTGATTCATTATACATATATAAATGTTTTGAACTACATTTGATTTCTATGTTGTTGTCGAGTTTGGTTTTCTGGCTTGAGCGAGATCTTTGGTATTTTAATGTGGTTTTACCTTATAGGAACTTTATTCCATCTTTATGCTTATATGTTTAACACATTCTTTTATTTATGTTTTTATACCCACCTACGTTGGGTTTGATTTTGGGAGGTTATGCCTCGGGAAAAGTAAAAGGTTGGTTTGTTCAGAAAAAGGTTTTGAGCTGGAATGTTTCACCTATTTTGAGGTATCTTGGTTTTTGAATCAAGTATGAAAATAAATGATTTCATATACATGGTTTGCATTGTTTTGAAACGGTGGGGTTAGTACTTTGATTTAAGTATGTAAAACTTTGTTTTGTCCACTCACACTCTTTCTGTTTTCCGCCCCCCCAAGCCATAGTCGTTCCTTCGACATTGTTTGGCCTAGGGCTTCTCTTCCTGAGCTTCGACTGAATTGTAGGACTCGTTGTCCCCTATCTTTAACTTTGAATTATGTTGCTTGAATTCACATATCCTTAGATTGCTCTATTGTCGCCCTTTTGGGTTGTATTTGTTGGCCGAAGGCCTCTTATGTTTTTGTATAGCATGTTGGCTATTGGGATAATTCTATTATGTTGTTTTTTGACAGGTTGTAATTTTGGGATAGTCCTTGTTTCAAGGGAGACTCTGCCCATTTTTCGGCAGAAGTCTTGGCCCCTTGTATGTTGTTTTTCGGGAAAAGGGAACTTGTTTAGTAAGTGGGCCCGACATTGGGATGATGTCGGCAAACCAGCAGGGTCCGGCTCGGGTTCCGGGGTGGAATCTGGGTCAGGTCCTGTCAACTTGGTATCAGAGCATTAGGTTCAATTTCCTTCGGACTTCGCTTTCATTGTGCACTTTTGTTGCGAATGGTTTCCGTGTTTTCTTGTTTTTCTGCTTCAAGCTTCATGCCTCCGAGACGTCGTAGGGGAAGCATTCTTTTTCCTGAGGCTGGAGAGTCTGCTCCCCCTCCACCTATCAATGATCATGCGGGCGAGAATGAGCTGGATCTATGCCAAGTGCTTGACCAGTTCACTCAAACCGTGGTTACGGCGTTACGTGGGAGACGTAACCAGGAAGCTACTGACGTTAAGAGAATTAGAGAATTGGGAGCTCATGACTATTTGGGCAGCGTTTACCCGGCTGAGGCTGGGAGCTGGCTCACTAATTTGGAAAGGGTGTTTGATTTCATGAGGTGCCCTGACGGTGACAAAGTTCATTTGGTTGCTTTTGTTTCGAAGGGGAAATGGAGATTGATCCGTTAGCAAAATTTCGCTAAGTTGGGATGTTACACTTGTGTGGCATCCATGGAAATTAGTTGGTCGTGGGTATCTCAAGTTGGAGGACCCAGGCAGCCTTTGAGTCGGCTAAGGCTAGTAAAGAGAGTTGAAGAGTTTAAGTAGCTAAGTGTTTGTAGGTTCCTTGTTTACAGTGTTGTGATGACCTTGAGGCAACTTGGTGGTCGTGGAATGATTACGATCGGAGCCTAATGAGTTGAACCTTGAGGTAACTGGCAGGTGCTTCTGCGGTTGACTTTCAGGGAATGTTTAGATGGTCGGGGTAAGCCTGACGAAACGTTTGTTGCTGGAACAAGTTTCTTTGCAACTGAGTGTGTTTGTTGTGGTACACGTGTTTAGTGTGGAAAGCGTAATATGGTTGAGCGTCTCGATTTAGTCTTGAGAGTTGGGCAGTTGGCGGAAGTGCCATGGGTACCTTTAGTTTAATCGAAGTAGCGTGAAATGGTTTGTATGGCAAGGTTGAAGGTTGAATGTCTGTGGCTGGATATTCAAGGTGTGGTCGCTGCCATTGTCTATTCGACCATGATAGCCTTGGGTGAGGCTGCTGATATGGTGGCACAGAGGCTTAGTGCTGGTGCTAGTGTAGGAAGGTGTCATAGGAATACGACTGACTTTGGTGGATCTAGTCGGGGTCCATCAAAGAGAAGAGGTTCTAGTTCTGGTTCTGCTGGCAGTGGTGTTTTGTCGACTTTCTGTGGAAGTGGCATCTGGTGCATCCTTGATTGGGTGTGACAGGACCCGACCTAGATTCCACCCCGGAACCCGAGCTGCACTGCTGGTTTGCCGACATCATCCCAATGCCGGCCCACATCCTAAACAGTTACCCTCTTCCCGAAAAAAATAACATATAAGGGGCCAAGACTTCTGTCGAAAAACGGGCAGAGTCTCCCCTGAAACAAGGACTATCCCAAAAGTTCCAACCTATACAGAAACAGTAGAATAGAATTATCCCAACAGCCAGCATGCTACACAAAAATATAACAGGCATCCGGCCAACAAACTCAACCCTAATGGGCGATAACAGAGCAATCTAAGAGGCTTTCAAATTAAACAACGGAAAATCAAAGTTAAAGGTAAGGGACACGAAGTCCTACAATCTAGTCGATGCTCGGGAAGAGAAGTGCTCGGCCGAACCGTGTTGAGGCAACGACTATGGCCTGGGGGGCGCAGAATAGAATGAGTGTGAGTGGACAAAAACAAAGTTTTACATACTTAAATCAAAGTACTAACCCCACCGTTTAAAAACCATGCCCACCATGCATATGAAATCATTTATATACTTCATTGATTTGAAAACGATACTATCTCAAAGTACGTGAAAACATTCCAGTTCAAACCTTTTTCTGAACAAACCAACCTTTTACTTTTCCTGAGGCATAACCTCCCAAATCGAACCCATGAAAGTATAATAAAATCCTCATAAACCAATACAACCTTTAAAATCCCAAAATCTCGTTCATGCCAGGAAAACCAAACTCGACAACAAATAGAGAAATCAATTGTAGTTCAAATCATTTATAAATAGGTAAGAACTCAGTTTCAGGATTCAAAATCCAATAAATATAACAAATCAATTACGTCTTCCCAAACTTCCCCACTCTCACAACCACGTGCTCACAAGCACGACAAGCGAGGAACGATACTCACTAAAAGAAATATGAATACGAAGGTACTAACACACGCGTATAGGTATAATATAACCACAACACCAAACACAAGTAGCAGGAGAAAACAATCCAACATGGGATCATTTGACTGGACACAGGTACAGCCTCATCGAGACCCTGTGCCCAGGGTTGAGCCGTCAAAATGGGACTAAGCTCACAGGTCTATGTGGTGGAAACTTCCAAACCATACCTTCGAAACATGTCCTACGCTCGCAGACTACCCCGTTAAGGGTCTATAGCTACACCCCGTTAAAGTATGCACCGGATCGAACCGTATTCACATAAACGTACCAAATCCAGGTACAGGGGAAGGTACATAACAAGGTGCTAACCGCACTCAATTCAATCGCCACGCGATAATCAACATACACATATTCAATCACAATGTACCCAACCCCAAAACATCATACACCCGGACATATACAAGTCCATCAAGCATATTACCCATATATATATACTCAAAATAAGGACATCACCGTCCCAAACATATATTTCTATAGTTAAAATAGACACAAGCATTAAATGACGGCATATCAATCTATAAACAATTAAAATGTCATAATCACTGAAAATGCATAATCAAACCGTATTCAAAACCCAAGTCAAGAAGACATCAAACCAAACCCCAAATAAAACATATGCTCCAAAACATAGTATAGGTACTATCCCTTTAAAGATGTAAAGTCCATACCCCAAACGTTTATTCAAAATATACATATATATATATACATATATATATATATATATATATATAACATAACGATCCTTTAAAATACAATAACTCAAGCCCAAGCATTCGAAATTCCCACGTATCATTGACATCCCTTAAATTCATAGTTAAAACAATATAAAATAGTGACTCACTAAAATATAACCGAAAGTCCAATCTCATATACTTATATGTCCCAACACTCCATATCAAAGTAGATATACATATAATCAATTCCCATTAATCCGACGTATTCCTTCCAAGTAAATCTATATATATATATATATATATAAAATCAAAGTATAAGTAATTATAATTCATAAGGTTTAAACATCAAAATTGAATACGTAATCAACCAGACCATACTAACGTCCAAATTAACCCAATTATATAAGTAAAATATAATATAACAATTCTTTAATTATAATTTGCAATGAAAACCATGCTTTAAATAACATAACAATCCCAAGCTAAAAATAGCTTAAATATTTATCCAATTCAAATACGAAAACAACCGGGCGTTCACCACGTCCGTTCAATACCCAAAGGTATAAATAATAATAAAATATAGCCATCAAGGCCCCACATACAATTCCGAAAACCCAAATCTTGCATAAACCTCAAATGCATATTCTTCTAATATATTTAAACCAAAGTCAAACCAAGACTTAAACCGTTATCAAACTCAAGATTTAAAACCATTATTAAATCTCATTTCATGTGTTTCATGCAATTCAATGCAATCATGTTTGTTTGAAAACAAAGTCCACTCAGTGTTGGTCCTACGCTGCATAACCCTACGAGGGTCCCGCCCACTACGTATGCGGTGCCGGAGTACCTAAACCGTACAAGGATTGGATTAGTACCGTGAACCGAATGAGAACCTTAAACTCAAATCCTACCAAAACCCGACTTAACGTGCACGTACGTCGTACTAAAGATTCTAAGGTCAAACTACCTCTTTTAACCAGTGGGACCGCCCCGGAAGACTCATGGTCAACTGGCGGTCAAACACCCCGTTTCGGTCAACCCAGGCCTGCGGAGCCCACGACCTCCAAATGGATCTGGACATTCCTAGAAGTCCAACAAAGTCAACTACGTGGAAAGGCGACCTTGGGAGACCCTCGGTCAACCCCAGTCAAACTTGGTCAAACTAACCGACTAGTTCAAACCGGACCCGTGAGTCCCATGACCTCCAAACTTTGATCCAAAAGTTCCTACAGGTTCAACACGGCCTAAACAACGTGTCCTGAAAGTTTGGTCTCTATCGAACCGTCGGATCGCTCACGATCACACGATCGGACGATTACGGTTTAATTCAAACTCTAAGTCAATATTCGGAGCATCCGGGACTCCAAATCACGATCCGTCAATTCCTATATGATCCTGGAAATAGGAGGAACATCATACGTGAATTCGGATTCGATCCAACGGTCCGAACCCATCAAACCCATACAACGCATAATAGGCGTACATTGGTTCGAGTACAAACGACGTCCGAATCGGAATTCGAGCACACGTACGCGTTCGTAATGACTCAAGGATGGCAACGGCACCATGAACCGCCGCCACACCCCAGCTCACCCGCCGCCACACGCGTCGCCATGAGTGGTGGGTGTGGAGAGCAATTCAGGCCAAACTCAAAATGTCGAATCTTTCGACACAGCCAATACCAAAACACTCCCCTCAACCTCACGAGTCCAGAACCGGCCACACCCACCTAAAAACCGGCCGGCAACGCCGCAAGATCACGGCCAAACCGCTTAGGTTTTGGCTGGATCTGTGGTGGTTTGAAACGGTGGCTACACCACCAGGTTTCGTCGCGCATACCTAGAAACGAAGAGAGGAGGTAGGGAGCTACCTTTTGCAGGTGGAACCGTCGAAGATGGTGACCGGAATAGCTGCCGGCGAAGATGGCGGTTTGGCCGGAAGTTGCAGTCGATCGTGTCTGCAGACGCCGGCGAGACAGCCTCCGATCCTGGGTGGGTTAGAACCGGACGGAGGAGAGCTTCCAATCCTGATCGGTCTCGGCCCAGTGCACTGTGCAGCCGAAAACGAAGAGAGAGGATGCAGCTGTCGATCGGAGGCGTGCACTGGTCCAACTGGCTTTTTATAATTTTTTATTCAAATTCATAAATGACGCTTACATCCTCTGAACCATCTAATGCTCGGATCGAGGCGTGCCGCCCGTCAACGAACTCGTTTCGACGACGTCACAGTTTCACTATACAGAGGCTTAATAGTTTCACTGTGCAGACATGGCGGGGCATGGAGAGTGTTTCTGTTTTTTTTCTCTGATTCTAATTCACAAATAAAATTCTCAACTTTGTTCGATGACATGTTTGATTCTAGCTCTGTTGATTCTCCGTCATGCGCAGAAAGGTTTCCGATTAATGCAAGCGTTTAATCACATGCCATAAGCTCATGTGTGGGTCTTCTCGTAATTCAATGGTGGTATTTAGTATCACTGTGCAGCAATAAGAAGTGGGTTTGTTGCCAATGTGTATATTGGAAGCCCTTTGGTAAGCTTTTATGGTAGATGCAGTGATTTAAAGACTGCCTATAGGGGGTTTGAGGAAATGCCTGTGAGAAACGTGGTGTCTGTTGTGCGAAAACACTCCAAGACCTTGTCGTTGATGGACTATGTGGCGGCACACACACAAACCCCTTGAGAATAAAACACACACCAAACCACAAAGTAAACACACCCACAAGAACACCTGCCTACGTCCTCTTGGTGATCCACCAGAGAAATTCACTAGTATGTAAGAACAACTTTGGTTACAATCAAGAACCCCTTTAGCTCTCACAAGAACCCTAGATCTCTTTTATTTCACCCTTGGAAATACTCAAGAATTCACCCTTGAATTCTGTCTTGTGTTTCTCCCTTGAAAATTCACTCTTGAATTTTCCTCTCTATTTTGTGCTTATGAAAACCCTAGTTCTAAAGTGCCTATTTATAAGTATAGGGCTTTAATACAGTCATAAAAGGAATAGGAAACCGAAAAGAATCCCAAAACAAGGAGAAAACCTAGTGCAACTCTGACAAGGATTCCAACAAGGAGAAAGCCCAGTCCAAATTTGACAAGGATTCCAACAAGGAGAAAGCCCAGTCCAAATTTGACAAGGATTCCATCCTTCCTTCCTTCTATGGTGAGCCAATCTTCAACAGTGTCGTGGACATCCATTATTTTAGGGTTTGCACAAGAGTGGCAGGTTGATGTGTGTGTGCAGCTTTTCAGTGAGAGGAGGCATTCTTCAAAACCCAATGATTTTACATATGCAAGTACTCTGAGTGCTTGGACAGGCATTTGAGCTCTTTGGCATGGCAGAAGTGCTCATTGCCAAACTGTTCGAATGGGCTCCGATTCGTACATTCACATCACCAATGCTTATCTCAATGTACTGCAAATGTGGGGATGTCAAAGATGCTTTTTCATTTCTTGTTTCTGTTTTGAGATTTGGTTTTTATTATTTATTTTTCACAGTAGCACAAAAGATTCCTCCAATAAGTAGTAGCTTTATTTAGGCTTTGAGTTTTTCCATTTCTATATCGAGTTGATGTCTTAGTCTTAGGCTGTGATGTGTGCATGCGTTCTGTTTTTGAAAATTTACATAGACCAGCCATTTGCAAATTAACAAAGCTAAGGACTTTGTGATAGTCTTGGCCTTGCTGTTGATTTGGTTTAAATTTCAATTTGGCTGCTTGTGCTTTGTTTCTTTTCTTTGATTTGGTTCGTCCAACTGGATGTTGTATCTTGTATTTAGGTTATTTTCTCTTATTTGGAGGTGCCCTTTGTTTTATGTATTTAATTTTTTTAGAAACCTTGTTGGCTTTGTTCATATGGTCCTCATCACTTTGCATTAAATTTGTTGTTTCAACCTTAGATTGAGAGAAGGGCTTCTGATCAACCTTGGATTTGGACTGCAGGGAACCATGAGGTTGATTATACCCTAGAAATTGTAAGGATTTCATAGTTCCCTGTATACTCTCACTTTAGCTGCCACATTGATTAGGCTAGAAATCATTGGCGTTGAGTTATGCTTTGCCTTTTTTTTTTCCTTCCTAAATATTTTGTTACAAGCATTCATTTGGAATGTGTTGGAAGTAATTATATAAATCTCCGCTTTCCCTTCTTTGGTACTTGCTATGTGTGATTTGATATGCCCAACACACTTTTATTTAATAAGTGTTATGATGGGTTGAAACCAGGGGAGCTAGTGTTATCAATCACTACATACACATATGTATCTTATTTTTTGTATTGAAAATCATTAGATTCATCTTCATCTGGTTGTCAACTGAATCACTTAATTTAGAAGTTTAGACATATTAAAAGGTACTTGTTCTTTCATATGTCCATGGTCCTCATAACCTTATATTTGCATAAGGTTTGTTGTTTCAACCTTGGAATGGGAGAAGTTCTTCTTATCAATCTTTGCTTTTGATTACAGGGAACAATGAGATTGATTATGCTCAAGAAATTGTAAGCATTTCTTAATTTATTTAATACTCACATTTTATCTATTGCCTTAGATATGATCATTTGTCAATAAATGATAGCTTTAGCTGCTGCATTGATTGGGCTAGTCACTCTCTCTATCTTTCCCTACTTTCTTTTTTGAACAATCCATATTCTACTATCTGTTTCACAGAGTAAAAGGTGATTCTTGATTACAATTATTTTTCTTTGAAATTAAGCTTGATTGGTGTGGAATCTATTGTAGTGCAGATTAGCATGTAAATTTATTTTTGTCGTCAAATATGGGGGTGCATAATCTGTAACTTAGTTTTATCAAGGTAAACCACCTAAACTATCTAGATAAAGATCTCTTTGTATTTTGTGCAGCACATAAGTTATGTTTAGTAACTAGAATACCCATGGGGTTTTGAAACTTACAAGAAGAGAACATATGTGATGCGTATCATTTTTTTAGTAGCCATTTTTTTTTTCTTTAGGTGTGTGT
Source organism: Prunus padus (assembly GCA_024362665.1). NCBI lineage: Eukaryota > Viridiplantae > Streptophyta > Magnoliopsida > Rosales > Rosaceae > Prunus > Prunus padus. Next base: position 1,212,293 of record JANFAM010000003.1, on the reverse strand, counting down.
TTACTAAGTAGTTATCAATTGTTGCATGTGTTAAATATTTTAATTCATATGTTGGCAGATTGATATGTTAAGGGAGGCTTAAACAACAAAGGCATCCTTAGCACTACAAAAAAGAGGTCTTTTTATGAAGCAGATTTAATGACGCATCAGAAATATACGTCATTAAATGTCATAAATTATGACGTGTTTTTAAAATGCGTCATTGAAGTGAGTTTATGACACCGTTATCACGGCATTCGCTGAATGCGTCATTAAAATTATTTTCAATGACGCGGGATGCGTGTCATGGATTCTAGTGGTTTTAGATGATGTTTGATCAACGTCCTTAACAAGTTTATAGCTTAACGACGTCGCCTAGGTGTCATTAACTTAAGAATTTTGAGGACGCAGTATGCGAGTCATAGAATGTTATTTCATGATATTGATTATGCGTCATGGAATTTGGTTTCGAAGCCCCAATTTTTTTCACTCTGCGCTCTTTTTTTGGGTGAAATTTAGTTTGCCCGCTATTTTCCCTTCATTAAGGCGCTCTCTCTCTCTCTCTCTCTCTCTCTCTCTCTATCGTTCTGAAATCTTCTCTTCATTCTTAGACCTAGTGTAAGGATCTCTCTCTCTCTCTGAGCCCAACCCCAAATCTTCTCTTCATTCTCTCTCATCTATCCCTTCCCTTTATTTTCTTTTTCTGTTTACTCTTCACTCATTCTACAGCACCCCTGATCTTCCCCTCCTCTTTTCTTCTTGTTTATCTCCAACGGTGGTATGTTTTGAAGGGGATGTGTGATATTGAGTTTTGAAGGTGGAGATTCACTGCTGAAGGTACGAATTTCTTCTTCTTCTTCTCTTCTTTGTGTTGTTCTCATTTATATTTTAGTTTGTCCCTACTTCTTTTTTATATCATTACTTTTGCAATGAATTTTTGGGGACAATTGAGCGGGAGATGAAGTGTCTTTTGGAGCCTTTTAGGTTAGGAATCCGGTTTTTATTAGCAGCAAGTACTTTATGCCTTATAATTGAAAACATGATGTGGGCATTTAGAATTTAATAGAGATTGTGGAAACTGGAGAAGATATATATAATGACTCTGCTTAGAAAGCGACAACGCCTTGCAATCATCATGGTTTTGGATCAGTAGATTTCAAAATTTGAATGCTATAGATGAACGTGTGATATTCTTTGCTTGAAAGAAATTGACTTCATATGGTCTTTGAGAATGGTAGGTTTGTATTATCAGATAATAACTGCATTCTATTGTTTGGTTGGAAAGAACTAGCAGGTGTTTTAGGACCGAGGAGGAGAGGAAGTTCATTTCATAGTGTAACTAGGATGAGGAATTCAGTGAGGAATCTATTTTTGGTTTACTTAATATCAAAATGGAACAGTTAAAAGATATATATGCGATGAGGTCCTAGCTTCTAGTTCCTCTTTTATATCTGATTGTACCTCCTACTTCCACATAGTAAGAAATTTTGATTTTGACTGTAACGTCCCTGACCTAAAAATAATTAAAATAAATTGAGATAATTAAATTGGATAATTTGGCAATTAAAATGAATTAAATAAGAAAAATTGGAATTTAATAATTAAAGGGCATTTTGGTCAACTTTATTTTCGGGACGGAATTTGGTGAAATGGGTTATGCCATTGCATTTGTCTCGTCAAAACGAGTCCGTTGACGGGCTGAACAACTCGATCCGACCGTTGGATCGTAAAAAGGGCGTAAGCGTCATTTTGAAAATAAAATAAAATATTATAAGAGTGACAAGTGGCCCAATCAGAAACGAGATCCGATTTCTCTCTCCTCCGCGCGCGTTTCTCTCTCCTCACCCAGTTCTCTCTCTCTCCGTTTCACTCTCTCTCTCTTTGATCTCCCTCCATCGGTCACGGCTGGACCTGAGACTGGTTCCATTGGAACCAGCTCGTCACGCCGGTCAAGAACCACCCGAAGATCCAGCTGGAAACCAAAAAAACGACGGCGGCTGCGACTGGTTTTTCTCCGATTTTTCACGGCTTCGAAGCGGTGGTTCCGGCGATTCTCTCCGTCGATCCAGGTATGTTTTCGAACCTACTCTTCGAGCTCTTGAGGTTTTTGGGGTGGGTTTCAAACATTGGAGCCGCTTTGTTGTCGGATCTCAAACCCTCGTTTGGCCTGATTTTTGAATCGATTTTTCGGCTAGTTAATGGCCGGTTCTTGGCCAGTTCTAGACGATTCTGAGGTCCTCTCACCGTCCTGAGTCGATTGGTGTATGGGTTAGGGCCGATCTTGATAGTTTTACATTGGCCGGAATTGCTCAAGACACCCAACCCTCAAGGCGGCGCGTGGGCCGGGGTGTGGTAGCGGTTCAGTGTTCTGTTGCAATCCTCGTGTCGTCGTGAGCGCGTACGTGTGCTCGGATTCTGATTCGGACGTTGTTTGGACCTCGAACCAATGTACGCATATTACGCGTTGTGCGGGTTCGATGGGTTCGGACCGTTGGATCGAATCCGAATTCACGTATGTTGTTCCTCGTATTTCTAGGATCGTATAGGAATTGATGGATCATGGATCGGAGTCCCGGATACTCCAAATCATTGACTTAAAGTTTAGGTTAAATCGTAATCGTCCGATCGTACGATCGTGAGTGATCTGACTGTCCAATCGTAACCAAACTTTCAGGACACGTTGTTTAGGTCGTGTTGAACCTGTAGGAACTTTTGGATCTAAGTTTGGAGGTCATGGGACCCACGGGTCCGGTTTGACCAAGTTTGACCAGGGTTGACCGAGGGTCTCCCGAGGTCGCCTTGCCACGTAGTTGATGTTGATGGACTTCTAGGGATGTCCGGATCCATTTGGAGGTCGTGGGCCCCACTGCCCTGGGTTGACCAAAATGGGGTGTTTGACCGCCGGTTGACCGTGAGTCTTCCGGGGCGGTCCCACTTGTTAAAAGACGTAGTTGGCCTTGGAATGGTTCGTTTAAACGTGAACGAACACTTTGAGTTGGGAAAAGTTAGGATTTGAGTTTAAGATTCTCGTTTGGTTCACGGTACTAATCCAATCCTCGTATCTATTGCTTTAGGTACTCTGGCACCGCATACGTAGCGGGCGGGACCCTCTTAGGGTTGTGCAACGTAGGACTAACGGTGAGTGGACTTTGTTTTCAAATGCGTATGATTTGAATGATTGAGTGCAAGTGCATATAAAATGGGATTTAATAATTGTTTTAAATCTCGGATTTGATGGTTGAGTTTAGTAGAATTTATTTGATAATGATTTAAGTCTTGGTTTGACTTTGGTTGAAGTTTATTAAAGGATTTGCATTTGATGTATATGCATGGTTTGGGTTGCTGGTTTTTATGTGGGGCCCTGATGGTTATATTTTATGATTATATAATTGGATTATTTTACATATGTGAGAATTATGAAAGCCTTGGGTTTTGGATATTGTATTTAAATGGATGGTTGTATTACATTTTAAGTATATAATTGAATATTTGGACGTTAATAAAGTCCGTTTGATTACGTATTCGGTTTTAATGTTTAAACCTTATGAAGTATAATTACTTATACTTTGATTATATATATGTATATATATACATATGTATTTACTTTGAATAAATACTTTGGAATAATGGGAAATGATTATATGTATGTTTATATATATATATATCTACTTTGATATGGAGTTTTGGGACATATAAGTATATTGGATTCGGCTTGAGTTATTGTATTTTAAAGGATCATTATGTTATATATATATATATGCAGATTTTGAATAAATGTTTCGGGGTATGGACTTTATATTTTTAAAGGAGATAGTACCTATACTATGTTTTGGAGCATATATTTTACTTGGGGTTTGATTTGACGTTTCTCGATTTGAGACTTTAATACGTTTTGACGTGATTGAATTGATATTTGATTATGGTTTTTGTAGGGGGTCTTTTCTTTCCGGCAGCTTGACGAACGGGCTTTCCGACAGCTTGACGAATTGGCTGCTATAAAGTGCAAAAACGATGAAATTTCCCCTTTGCCTGAATTCAAGAACCAGGCCCCAAGAGTGCTTCGAAAGGTTTGAGAAGCCTTAGGAAGCCCTTTGGTTCCTTTCACCAACAAAGAAGACAGTAAATATAGATTAATAATATGGCTTGGCATGAGAAGCTTGTGGCATGGGAGCTAAGCATGCATGAGTTTAGCATGAGAGAGAAAAGCTTGGGTTCCCTATGAGAAACAGGGGTTCTAAGTAAGGGAGAAGGGATTCTAAGGAGGTTTGTTGAAGAGGGAGAGAGAGATAGGTGTATTAAGTAATTTCCAGCAGCCTGACGAAAGTTGTTCAAGCTCTGAAATAGCTTGCCAGAAGAGAAAATGGGAGGAGATGGAGGTATAGGGCACGAAAATTGCTGGGCTTTGGTGAGAGAGGAAGCTTGCTCTCTGGTTGTGGTTTTGCTTGGCTCTCGATTGGTTGTCCAGATGGGTGAGAAGTGCCTCCTTTTATAGCCGCTGGAAGCTGACATTTTCCAAGAAAACCTAATGGTTCCTATCCAATTTGGCCAAATCTCTCCCTTCCTTTCTTTTCTCCTCCCTTGACTTTTCCCATCTTGGTGAAATTTCCTCAGTCTATTTGCACAAAATCAGGGATTTTTGGGAGCTCAAGGCCCTTTCCCGCAGCTGCCACAGGGGAGAATGCCCACTTTCAGCTACCTTTCTTCCTTCTTTTCTCCCTTGTTCTATGGCTAGATCTGAAAGGGAGAAAGAAATGAGTATGCACGCTGGTTTGAAAGGTGTTTTGCACAAGTATCCTTTGGTTTTTTGGATGGCTTGTGTTGGGAATTGTCTTTGGCCATGTGCTGGAGATTCCCAGCAGCCTACATACATAGACAGCTTTGGTTTTTATCGAGGCTTTTGTCTCCAGCCATGTGCTGGAGATTGCAGATATTTTCTTCTTGGTTGCTTGGGCTTTCCTAAGGTGATGGGTTAGCCAATTAAGAGAATGGGCTAATCTCCTTAGGTAATGGGCTATTTTATCAAAATGATGGGCTAATTTTCCTAGAGTATTTGGCTGGTTTTTTCTACAGTATTGGGCTTTTTCACTCTTTTATGCTTACCCACATATTTGGGCTCAAGAAATGGGCTTGAGTTTCGGGGCTCCCAAGCAACCCAAAACTTCCATTTCTCGGCTCATCAATGGGCCTCATGAAAACTCGTAACCATCCATACCACAACCCACTCAGCAAGCCCCAGGCATTCGCGTGGCTTGGGCCCACTTAAGCTTGTAGCGTGGCGTGTTGCTTATTCGCTTGGCGTGGCACGTGTGCAAGCGTATATGACGAACTCTTGTGTACCCAAGTTGGGTTTCTTCCCAAGTTAGGTGTCGTACTGGGCTAGAAATATATTTGGGCCCAACCTTGGATTTTTTGGGCCTCAACATTAGCCCCCTTGATTATTGGGGCCATGAAGTGGCGGCGAAATGGGCCAAATAATCAATTTCCAGCCCAAAATAAATGGCAGTGGCATGGCATAGCATGGGTCTAGGAACAATTCAAGGATGACTAGTTAAGTGTCTCTGAAATTACAGCCTGGTTTTTCCGGGAAGGTTGGAGGGGTCACGATGGTCCCGCTTAAAACCCAATCCTTCTTAAACACCGTGGGTGTTGCCTTGAAGAACTTTCCTAGACACTGTAATTTTGGAGGTCACTTACTAGAGTTACCAAGAGATGGCCTATTTTGTGGCATGACAGGGAAGAAAATGCGTGGTGGATTAGCTCAAAATAACTTAGCTTGCATGATTTATTTGCTTTGAGTGACTAGAGAGGCTTGATTTTGCATGGTTGTGGATTGCAAGTTACATTAGTTTTGTATGCTTGATATTGGCTTGCATGCTTGGTTTTGACATGTATATTTGGTATTGGCATGTATGCTTGATATTGGCTTGGATGCTTGGCATTGGCGTGTGCGCTTAGCATTGGCGTTTACGCTTGGCATTGGCCTGTATGCTTGGCATTGGCTTGTATGCTTGGTATTCGCTTGTATGCTTGGATGCTTGGATGCTTGGTATTGGCTCTTATGCTTGGCATTGGCATGTATGCTTAGCATTGGCTTGTACGCTTGGTATTAGCTTGTACGCTTGGATGCTTGGTATTGGCATGTACGCTTGGCTTGGGCTTGTATGGTTGGATGCTTGGTATTGGCATGTATGATTGGCTTGGGCTTGTATGCTTGGGTGCTTGAAATAGGGCATGTGCTGGAAAATATTTTGTTTGGCAGAGGTGCTGGAAATTCTTTTGCTTGTGGAGTAGGTGTTGGTAGTGCTTTACTTAATGTGGAATAGGTGCTGGAAGAACGTGACTTGGCTTGGCATGATTAGCTTAGATTTGCTATGAGGATGTGGATAATCTAATGGTTGAGTTGAATCAAGATATAGTTTGAGGGTTCACTCTTCCGGCAGCATGAATATAGAGCTTGTGTTATTTTCTAGAAGCATCTCGTACAACGCATCCTTATCTTCCATGTTTTGCTTGGCTTGTTTTGCTTGAAATACAATTCTTAGATTGCTTGGCGTTGGTGATGAATGAAGCTCTTGCACTTTGCTTGGGCTATTAGATTTAGCAAGTTATGCTTGTTTGCTTGGAGGTATGAACTTTATTCTGCTTTTGGCATGGATAACCTTGATAGTTCATAATTGCTTGGAACTAGCTTGTGAGATAGCTTCAGGCATGGCATGTTGTTGGCGTGCTTAAGTGTACTGACTGCAATGATTTGGCATGGTGTGAGAGCTTTGCTCAATTAATTGTCTAAGCTTGCTTGGCGCATGTTGCTTGGCGTGGGTTTGTAAAATAACTCATTTTTCTTTCGTATATCGTGATTTTGATCTTCCAAATTTCTCAATCTGGATTATTTTAGTGTTTTGTAGAAATTGCCTCGGATCGCCAAGGATTGCTTCCCTCGTCTTGCCTGAATTTATGATTAGGCCGCTGAGTCTGCTTGACTTCACAATAGCGTTACTGAGTCTGTTTGACAGATGTATTATTTGCATGATTAATTCCCAAAAGCTTGTTTTGATGCATGTTGTGTTGAATGAGAAATGAGAGCTTGAGAAAGCATGAGAGGACTGGCTATGTTGCTCCTTGAAGAATTTATTATTCTTTTGCATGGTGTGATTTTCTTTTTGCTTGGTACGTTGAGAAGGTTCTGCTTGATGCTTGAGCTAGTCACAACAGCTTGACTTGATTTCTTTTGTAACCACCTCATCTTAGTCTCTTCCGGCGCCTATCATCAAAGCTTTGAAGCTTCCAGCATATTGAATATTGATATCTCAGCATCTATGCATATTTTTGGTTGCTTGCCCATAATTGGGTTTGTCGGGAATAAACAAATGGCAGGCAGGTGCAAAGGTGGGAGAGTAAAAATGCTTTCACGCTGGCAGAGGTCTGTAGCTCCTCTTTTCCCTTTTTTTTTTCTTTTTTTTCTTTGGCTATGGGTCTCTGGCATGCCAGGCTTATTTTGCTTAGCATGTTGTATTTCTTTCGTGGAGGGCCATAGACTTGTATTATCATAGCTGTAGGAACTTTAATTCTTCAAATCAGCAGCCGCTGGACTCCGAACTCGGCGGCTCTTTTCTTTTACCATCTTCCTCGGCATAAACTATTTCTCTTTGTGTTTCGTAGCATGCTCTTGAGTAATATTGTCATGCGAGCATGATATGGAGTGGTATTGACCTGATAGCATGAGTTTTCCAACGAGGTTCAATTTGTTTGCTTGATTGAATTTGTTTCACTAGCTTGATTGAGCATTTGTGTGTGTTCCTGTAGCTGCAGTGGTCAATTGGACACTTGATATCCTTGCTTGTGATTCAGTGAGGCCTTCGGTTTAGACCAAAGAGGGTGAACTTGGGTGATGAAGCAAGGTTTGAATGTGCGAAGTTGAGTTCTCCATGCATGAATGAAATGTGATTCTCAAATTGCTTAGTGTTAGTGACGCATGGAGGCCTTTATACTTAGCTTGGGCCACTAGCTTGTTGCTATGAAATTGGATTTTGAATGTTATGCTTGTTTGCTTGCAAGATACTAGAATTGCATGAACTTGATATCGCACAACATCGTTTGGCATGGGTTTAGGCATGTGCCCAAACAGCTTGAAACACTTTATTATGGCTTGGACCTATTTGAATGATCTTGATAATTCTTGGATTGCTTTCCCGACATATTGTAATTTGCTTGGCATGTGGCTTGGGTTAGTGAGTCTGCTTGGCATGATTCAATAGCTTGTAAGTTTTCTGACTGCACAAGATGGGCTTGAAAAGGAAGGCTGGATAGGAAGTTTCAACAAAAGTGTTTTGAGTTTTCCGGCCGTTGAAGTTTGATTCTTGGCTTTATTTCGGGTTTGCTGGCTTAGCAAAGGATATAGGGATTTGGTTTTTACTGGTTTGTACTTTGGAAACAAAGAAGACCCATAACAAGTTGAGGAAAATAGCATGTTGTTAGTGCTCGAAGCATGGCTTTTATGCTGGGCATGATACTTGCCTTTTTGTAGCTACATGAAGTACTTGTACTGATGCAGAAAGTTAAGTAGATAGGCTTCGCAATGAGCTTGTGGCATGTTAGCTTGTAGCTTGTTGCTTGGTTTTCTTCTTTCCTTAAATTTTGCTTCACTTTGCATGAAATAACTTGGCTAGCATGTATATTGTAGCTCGATGCTTGAGGCTTCACGATGCTTGGATGAAGTTAGCATGAAATTTGCAGAGGCATGTTAGGTTGTAGTTCGTTGCTTGATTCTATTTTGTGCACGTTGTTTCAATATGCATGAAATAGCTTGGCTAGCATGTTTATTGTAGCTCGATGCTTGAGGCTTCACAATGCTTGGATGAACTTAGCCTGAAATTTGCAGAGGCCCCTCCGCTGTTCGATGTAGAAGAACCATCAAAGTAGAGGGTCCATGGTTCTTCCTCCGCAGCAATGGCAGCCATTTCCGGCAGCTCTCCCAGGACTTGTTTGGAGAGGGTGGAGTACTCTACCTTAGGAAATAGAGCCAACATATCAATCACAGCTTGTCCCTTGATGGCTCTAGGAGTTATGCATGTGATATCGAACTCAGATAGTTGCAGCAGCCAACGTGCAAGGCGCCCCGACAACACGGGTCTTGTGAGTAAGTATCTTACAGGATTGGATTTCACCATGAGCTGCAGCTTGTGAGCAAGGAAGTAATGGCGCAGTCGCTATGCGACATAGACAAGGGCAAGGCATAAGAGCTCGGTCTTCGGGTATCTTATTTCAGTCTTTCAGGTAGCATGATGTATTTCTCCATGGAAAGACTCGTATTTCAGCTGCTGGAACTGGGAATGATACATTATCTTGCTTCAGAATGATGCTTGCTAATAGCTTTGGCTCCCATCCAAGTAGCTTTTCTTAGTATGTCTATTGCTTTGCATGTTTGTTTCTTTGCAGACCCAATTTCTGCTGCTGCGATGTTTTATATATATGCTTGGCATGGTAGTTATAAAGTCTGGCATTCGTATGATTTCTTATTGCTTCTTTCAACAAATGTTTTGAACTGTTTCAGCAGGCTTTGGCAGCTAGAACTTGCATGACCAAAGCTAGAGATGGAAGTGTGTTGAACCTCTCATGGATTTTGTCCAGTACTTCTCTCATTCTAAGGAAGTCTGGGTAGCCCCCAGTCATCATCGGAAAGCTTTACGCTTGCTTGCGAGAAGTAAGATGCAATTAAAAGAGAAGCCCCCTTGTTCATTGCATCTTACAGTGTTTCGCTAATTGCCTCAGTCTTTACCCTCATTAAAGCTTGAGCATGAGCATCTACAGAGTCTTCCAGCGACAAGGCATGACAGAATTGCATACTGGTATCTCTGCATAAATTTTTTTTTTTTTGAAGAAACATAGATTGTACTGATATTTGGTGTATACCGATTTTGCTGGGGTTGTATTTCTTTTGGATAGTCTAAACCTCATGTTGTTAGAACCTTGAAATGTGGTATAGCTATGCATGAACTGTCGGGATTTGGAATGTATTGGGATAACAAGTTCCAGCTTGTTCGGTATACTTCGCTTGGTTGGAAATAACGAAATGCATGAATTGCTTGAGGTTGGAATGCATTGAGATAATGATTTCCAGCTTGTTCTGTCCACTTTGCTAGCTTGGAAATGATGAATTGCATGAACTGCTTGAGGTTCAGAATGCATTGAGATAATGATTTCCATCTTGTTTTGTATACTTTGCTTGCTTGGAAATGATGAAATGCATGAATTGCTTGAGATTTTAAAAGGTCGGGTTGTGGTAGGTGCAAGGTACATGCCGTCAATTTTTACAGGATCACAGAAGAGTTTGTCCCATTGCCTCTTTACAGGGTCTTCCTTGTGTAATCTGATTTTTCTTTCCCAACGCATACACTCTCTTCAAATATTGCAGGGACTGGAATGATTTTCCTTGGTAGCATGACCTTCCTTTCAAGATTGACACATGATATTGCTTGTGCATGGTGCTTGTTAACAGCTTGGGATCCCATCTAAGTGGCTTTGTTTGCAGGCCTTAAAAGATGCGAGGATAAAAGGAGTAATTGTTGAGGATGAAGGAAGTGCCGAGGTGCTCTTGGTTGGAGATAGGTTCCTTCCGGATGCCATATATCTCCACAAGGCTTTGAGAAATGTTCGTTGATTATGGTGTCAGAAAATGGGCAGAGGACAATGACCTCCGTAAGGCCGAGCTTTGTAGAGTTGCGATGACGATGAAGCAAGGATTAACAAGAGCTTGAATGAACTTTATGGCATACTATCATGATTATTCAATTGGCAGAGGTTACATGTTATTTCTGCGCAAGGGTAAGAGCAGTTTATTTTAAAACTATACAATAGTTGATATGAGATATGTATAATGAGTTACTGAGCAGCATATGGAGCATGGTTTTATAGTGGCATTTATGAACAATATAAAAACATTAGTCTATGAGGTAGGTGCCGTGGAGAATTAGACATGGCCATGTGATCAATCTATGAACTAAGATTTAAAACATATAAATGAGACCTCTACACAAAAAGTAGCAAAGCATGTTGAAACCTAACAAATAAAATAGCAACGCATGTAAGCGTGGAAAACCGAGCAGCCACTACATAGTCCACCAAAACACATATTGTTGACCCATATCCACTAGTTAAAAGTATAACTCAACTCTTTTGATCGACAAATTTAGATGATGGCATATTCGGCACGACAATGATATACAATATTTTGATAGAAGATTGTTAAAGGAAGAGATATCTTATCTTTATGGGGGTGCTGCGAGGATGAGCTGCACAATGGCGTGGGGGTAGTGCCAAGGATGGAGGTGATGCAAGCGGTGCTCCAGCAACCTCCAACTTCTTTTTTTTGAATAGCTCTTGACCTCCTAGCTTATTTTCCCCCTTTGCTTGGGATAGGCTTGCATGATTGGTTCATCAGACTTGCATGATATAAAGTAGTTCTTGTTAGCTTGCCTCCGAATTTCTTTATTGGCTTGTTTTGCATGTACATGTGGATCCACAAATGTTTGCATTGATACATAGAGTATTAAAGGAGCTTAAGGGAGCACGGTAACTCCTGGAGTTATTAGAAGCTGAGTATTGTTTACTGGTTGGAGGCTTAGAATTCTCCTCTTTCATGTGGGTGTAGAGGCCCAGCTTTGTAGAGAGCACATGTTGTTTGGAGGCTTGGGTCCTTTGTAGTTGACTGATATAATTCAATGCTACATGACCAAAGCATATGGTAATTACAAAATTAATATATACATTGCAGCTTGCAAATGACTTTCATGATTAACATTTAAATAAGTACGTCGATCACTGTGACGTACTAACACTAAGCATGATTATGTGGTAGTGTATTGCATTAGTAATATGAATAAGGGATAATTATTATATGATAATATAATAATATAATGTTGAAAGGGGCAACATCTTAATCTAATTCATGAATGGCAATATAAAGTGATGATAATAATATGCATAGTGGTTGGTTCCGATTTATAGACTTGTATGTGTTTTTAGTCAAAAGTTAAGAATTGGTTAAAGTAATAACCAAAGTAATGAATTTTTTTATTGTGCAATTTCTACATTGCATGATCCACAAAGGTAATTTTATTGAGTAAATAACCGCATGCTACAAATAAATAATATAACGCACAGTCAGGAGGTGGTAGCGTAGCATGTGTTAGTCAAAAAGTATTTGCATTAACATTTGTTAGTCCAAAAGGTGATGCTTGCATGTTGGCTATTTGGCTCACATAGTAATCATATAACAACAAGAGTAATTAAAGTAATGCAAAGAAAATGATTATAATAGTGCAACTATAAAATAATTCTAATGCCTTTTTAGTTTAGTTACTTAAAAGTTAGAATATATTTCTCCTATAGCCATAAAGCGTCAGAAGATGACAATAGAAAGGCTTATAATATTGAAAAGATGAGTTAGAAGCTTATCTCTTTCATTTGCCATTCTCAACGCAGAGGCCTCATGTTGACCATGGCAATCACAGTGGGGTGCGAGGCACAGGGGCCTCAAATAGGTCCACAATCAAGCCAAATTTGTGCGGAACCGATAGAGCCGAGCCCAAGCCCCCTTGTTCTACTGATGTAGTCGGAGATTCATGGAAATCTTCAGAGCATCATCGACTGTGTATGGTAGCAGTAGCTTTCCGAAAGCTTCCAAGGTCAGAAGACCATGGTTCTTCATGGGTTCTGCGAGTTGGATTTCAGATCTGAGAACATGGACTGTTTCTCCTTCTTCTTCTTCTTTTTTCTTCTATTTGTTTGGCATGAAGCCCCCAAGTCAGTTTATTGGGGAATTTGCCTTAGTCTTTTGCTTGAGTCATTCTTTTTCTCTGAAATTCGCTTCACATGAAGCCTCCAAGTCACTTGGGCTCAGCAATTGGTTGTAGAGTTTGCTTTGGTGTTTTGAAGATCTGAGCCCATGAGTTTGTTGAGTAAATTCTTGATGAGTGGTGGTGGGAGGCGTTTGAGAGCAACAACGAAGATTGTGGGATGGTGGCACAACTCCAGTGGCTCGATGGCTAGCATGGTGGGTCTGAGACATCTTCTTGGGTAACGAAGGGGCCCTTTTGCTCAGGATCCTTTCTGGTAGCAGCAGCCTCCTCCTGGGTGGTTTCTCGTGCTCTTCACCCCTGTTGCTTAGCTTGGAAACTGAACCTTTTAGTTCCTTAATTGTATCCACAATCACCTTTTGGGTTTACCCCATAGCATGAATAGATGCAATGAGATCTGTGATGGTATAAGCTTCCTCGTTTGCGGGCTTTTCTTCTTTACAGGAGGCATGTTTCCTTGACTCCGAGTCATGGTCCATCTCGTCTTGGGAAGCCAAGGTAGTGCTTCTGGTATTCTTCTTTGGAGGCATTGGTGAAAAGTAGCGGCCTGATCCCCAGCAGAGTCGCCATTTATGTAGGGGGTCTTTTCTTTCCGGTAGCTTGACGAACGGGCTTTCCGGCAGCTTGACGAATTGGCTGCTATAAAGTGCAAAAACGATGAAATTTCCCCTTTGCCTGAGTTCAAGAACCAGGCCCCAAGAGTGCTTCGAAAGGTTTGAGAAGCCTTAGGAAGCCCTTTTGTTCCTTTCACCAACAAAGAAGACAGTAAATATAGATTAATAATATGGCTTGGCATGAGAAGCTTGTGGCATGGGAGCTAAGCATGCATGAGTTTAGCATGAGAGAGAAAAGCTTGGGTTCCCTATGAGAAACAGGGGTTCTAAGTAAGGGAGAAGGGATTCTAAGGAGGTTTGTTGAAGAGGGAGAGAGAGATAGGTGTATTAAGTAATTTCCAGCACTGACGAAAGTTGTTCAAGCTCACGGAATAGCTTGCGAAGAGAAAATGGGAGGAGATGGAGGTATAGGGCACGAAAATTGCTGGGCTTTGGTGAGAGAGGAAGCTTGCTCTCTGGTTGTGGTTTTGCTTGGCTCTCGATTGGTTGTCCGGATGGGTGAGAAGTGCCTCCTTTTATAGCCACTGAAGTCGACATTTTCCAAGAAACCCTAATGGTTCCTATCCAATTTGGCCAAATCTCTCCCTTCCTTTCTTTTCTCCTCCCTTGACTTTTCCCATCTTGGTGAAATTTCCTCAGTCTATTTGCACAAAATCAGGGATTTTTGGGAGCTCAAGGCCCTTTCCCGCAGCTGCCACGAGGGAGAATGCCCACTTTCACTACCTTTCTTCCTTCTTTTCTCCCTTGTTCTATGGCTAGATCTGAAAGGGAGAAAGAAATGGGTATGCACGCTGGTTTGAAAGGTGTTTTGCACAAGTATCCTTTGGTTTTTTGGATGGCTTGTGTTGGGAATTGTCTTTGGCCATGTCTTTGGAGATTCCCAACCTACATACATAGACAGACTTTGGTTTTTATCGAGGCTTTTGTCTCCGACCATGTCTTGGAGATTGCAGATATTTTCTTCTTGGTTGCTTGGGCTTTCCTAAGGTGATGGGTTAGCCAATTAAGAGAATGGGCTAATCTCCTTAGGTAATGGGCTATTTTATCAAAATGATGGGCTAATTTTCCTAGAGTATTTGGCTGGTTTTTTCTACGAGTATTGGGCTTTTTCACTCTTTTATGCTTACCCACATATTTGGGCTCAAGAAATGGGCTTGAGTTTGGGCTCCCAAGCAACCCAAAACTTCCATTTCTCGGCTCATCAATGGGCCTCATGAAAACTCGTAACCATCCATACCACAACCCACTCAAGAAGCCCCAGGCATTCGCGTGGCTTGGGCCCACTTAAGCTTGTAGCGTGGCTTGTTGCTTATTCACTTGGCGTGGCACGTGTGCAAGCGTATATGACGAACTCTTGTGTACCCAAGTTGGGTTTCTTCCCAAGTTAGGTGTCGTACTGGGCTAGAAATATATTTGGGCCCAACCTTGGATTTTTTGGGCCTCAACAGTTTTAAATATGGTTTTTCAATGATTTGGACGTTTCATTTGATTATGGTCTGTTATGCGATCATTTGACACTTGTGTATACTTTAACTATAGAAATATATGTTTTGGACGATGATGTCCTGACTTGGAGTGTTTATATTGGGTATTTGACTGATGGACTTGTATATGTCCTGGTGTTTGATGTTTTGGGGTTTGCGTACATGTTATTGATTATGGGATTACAGTGTATTGAGTTGTGTTGAGTGGAGTGCTGTTGGCACCACTGTATGTACCTCCCCTGTTCTTATATTGATTATCGCGTGGTGATTGATATGATACGGTTACTCGAGTATGGTTCGATCCGGTGCATACCTTAATGGGGTGTAGCTGTAGACCCTTAACTGGGTAGTCTGAGTGCAAGACATGTTTCGGAGGTATGGTATTGAGGTTCTCACCATATAGACCTGTGAGCTTAGTCCCATTTAGACGGCTCAACCCTAAGCACAGGGTCTCGATGAGGCTGTACCTGTGTCCAGTCAAATGATCCCATGTTGGATTGTTTTCCCCTGGTACTTGTGTTTGGTGTTGTGGTCATATTATACTTATACGCATGTGTTAGTACCTTCGTATTCATATTTCTTTTAGTGAGGATCTTTCCTTGCGTGTCGTGCTTACAAGCACGTGGTTGTGAGAGTGAGGAAGTTTGGGAAACTGTTTACTAGACTTGATTGCAGTACTTGATTGGATTTCAATACTTAATATGTTTTATTTATTGGATTTTGAATCCTGAAACTAAGTTCTTACATATTTATAAATGATTTGAACTACAATTGATTTCTATGTTGTTGTCGAGTTTGGTTTTCTCGGCTTGAGCGAGATCTTTGATATTTTAATGTGGTTTTACCTTATGGGAACTTTATTCCATCTTCATGCTTATACGTTTAACAAGTTCTTCGGTTTATGTTTTTATACATGCCTTGTTGGGTTCGCGATTTGGGAGGTTATGCCTCGGGAAAAGATAAAGGTTGGTTTGTTCAGAAAAAGGTTTTGAACTGGTATGTTTTCACATATTTTGTGATAGTGTGGTTTTTAACTCAAGGAAGTATATAAACGATTTCATATGCATGGTTTGCATCATTTTGAAACGGTGGGGTTAGTACGTTGATTTTAGTATATAAAACTTTGTTTTTGTCCACTCACACTCTTTCTGTTTTGCGCCCCCCAGGCTATAGTCGTTGCTTCGACATTGTTCAGCCGAGCGCTTCTCTTCCCGAGCATCGACTAGACTGTAGGACTTCGTGTCCCTTATCTCTAAACTTTGTATTCCACTGTTTAATTTGTACGACTCTTAGATTGCTCTGTTATCGCCCGTTAGGGTTGAGTTTGTTGGCCGGAGGCCTGTGTTGTATGTTGTATGCATGCTGGCTGTTGGGATAATTCTATGTTGTTTTCTGACAGGTTGTAATTTTTGGGATAGTCCTTGTTTTAGGGGAGACTTTGCCCTTTTTTAGCAGAAGTCTTAGCCCCTTTATCTATTTGTTTTTGGGAAGGGGTAACTGTTTAGTGTGTGGGCCCGACATCGGGGTGATGTCGGCAAACCAGCAAGGTCTGGATCGGGTTCCGGTGGAATCTGGGTCGGGTCCTATCATTGACTTATTTGTAGATACTTAAAAGTAAAATTCAACCTGTGGAAAAGCATAGGTTCCACTTCTTCAATAGTTTTTCTTTTGGAAACTTGCTGATCTAGACAAAGATCAACCAGGTGCTTGTGAAGGAAAGGAAGTGTTTCCGCGCGTTCTTAAATGGACTAGGAAAGTGAATGTTTTTGAGAAGGATTACATTTTCATTCCTGTAAACTACAGGTGAGAAAGTATGCTACATTGTTTTGCATGCAGATTGGAGAGTAATCCTATGATACCAACTTCTTAACATGAATTATTACCGCATCTTGTGCAGACTGCACTGGAGTTTGATTGTCTTCTGTCATCCGAGTGAAGTAGCTAATGTTGAAGGCAAGACCTTTTATGATTTGGATTTATGTCTTGTATGTACCATGGTTATCTCCATTTCTGTTTGTTTTCTCTAATTATCTTGCAGATGAGGAAATTAAAAGTTCACCTAAGGTTCCGTGCATTTTGCACGTGGATTCAATTAGAGGAAGTCATAGAGGCCTCAAGAATCTTGTTCAAAGGTAGCTTTTGATAGCACAACTTCATGATCAGTCTCCTTCTGGTCTATTATTTGCATCATAATCTTATCCATATTCTTTTTTTTTTCCTGGGCGTGTATCCATATTATGTCCAGTCTTAGCATATCTTCAACAAAAGCTGTTATGAATTTGTATATGCCTCTATTTTAGTCGTCTGTATATTCTATTAGTCGTTTGATTACATTCAGTTCATGGGAAAATAGAAATGTCCATCCAGAAAACCATACAGATAAAAGTAAAGGTGAAGCCTAGTGTCATGACCTAACAGTCAAGGATGTATGAATGTGTGCATAAAATTTTACTACTTTATCCGTCTCAATTTGCAATCCTGTCCCATGTTTTGAATACACAAAAGGAGGCCATACTGGTCCACTGTGAAAAGTCAATAAAGATAAGTTGGTGACTCTTTTACATTTCTTTTGAAAAGAGTTAAATATATTTTTAATGCAGGGGTAGTTCCATGGAGTGGTGTTTTTGTAATTTAATGTGAATGTATCTGGTAGTATTCCCTACTGAGCCAAGGTTTCTCAAAATAGCCCTAGAACAGAGGAAAAACCTGCTGAAGGATTTGGCTTATGGTCACCTTGTAAGCTGTTATGTGAACTTCTGTATGAAAAAATTCATTCCCCTTAACTCATTGTAAAATTTTCTTTTGGTACAAAGGATGCCTAAGGACTGGGGTGGAGGAGGGGCAGATTCAAAATCTGGCCTTATGTTTTACTAACAAAAATAAAAATAAAAATAACATTTGCATAAGCTCACAACTTGAGTTGTTTGATCTATAATACATTATGGCATAACTATAGAATTCTTATAGTCTGAATGATATGCTATAATTCTGTCAAATTTTAATTTCTTGTTTTCGGATGTTGTTGTCTCTGTTGAGTTGATTATTTAAATTGTGTAGTTGCTTGATTGCTCCACAGAACCCACGAAACTAAATGAAAGAAGAGTATGAATTGGATTTATTAAGTTTGGATATATTGATCAAATCTCAATTTCTAGAGAAATTTGAACGATTTTCAAGTGGGTGAGCTTCCTTCATTAGTATCTTTGGTAGAGAGTATATCCTTGTTTCCATTATGATAAAAGGTTTTGGCCAATTGAATCTTCCAAAACTGTTGAGTAGATAGCAGGCTGATATAGAATTTTTGTACCTTCAGTGGATTACTTGTTCTCTGTAGTACTAGTTTCACGTCATTTTATTAGTGTTATTCTGTTTCTTATCAAAGAAAGGAAAAGAAAAGAAGTTTAGTTGAAAGCATCATTTTGAAGATTATTTCTAGGATGATACAAGTAAGCTTGTGGAATTTCCATTTTGATTGGCATGGTATATGTTACAATTTTTATTTATTTATCAACTTTCAGTTTTGGTTTTGGTCTTTCAAACTTTGATTATTGTAATTGAGTAGCAGGCAGAATTCAAATTATATACTTGTTTTTAAGATTTTTCATAAGTGTTTTGTGGTTTTGTTTTGGTAAAAAAACAAATAGGGGCAGAGAAGTTAAGTTTCAGATTTTCAGAAAGTGTGATTGTTTTACCCACGTTGACTGTTAGTTTTGCACAGGTTGTGGGTTAGTTTTGAGATATAAGTATTTGGTTTTAAACTATAAATATCCAGGATTAAAAGCCCTCTGATATCATGTAATTTGGCTGAAGTTTGATACCTAAGTTTGGTAATTAAAGTATGACTACAAAATCTGTCAAAAACAGGGCTGCAGTTTCAGTTTGGAAACACTTTTGTCTCAATGAATATTTAAAAACTTGTTTCATATAAATCAAAGTTAAATTGAATTTATGGTAACTTTTCCAAGTTAGTGTTTTGCTGCAGAAAAGCAGAAAAGTTTGTAACTTAGTTTGTTTTGAATTCAGTCTTTGACATGATTCCTTAACTTCGAATTGAATGAATTTTTGATATGATGAAGATCTATATGCCCAGTTATGATATGAAAAGTTTTACATTCTTTTGAATTAAACTGAATGTTTAGTTAGCAACACCACTGCAAATTTTAGAGTCATGGGCCATAGCGCTCAGGATCTCCTCTCTCAAGATTGTAACCCCAATTAACCTTCTATGCAATTGATCGTCTTTTCTTTAAAATTAAAAAAAAGACTGTATGTTTAGTGAATTTCGAGAAGTGATAGGTTCCAGCCCAAAAGAATTGAACAAAACTAAAGCTTGTTTATAATGGCTTTTTGGGCTTGGATATAATGCCATATATGATATTAGTTTCTTTCTCCTATTATTATTTGTGTTTGAAAAAATTTCATTTCAGTTCAGATTACTATGGACTATATCTTTTATTTCAGTTCATATAAATGACAGATTTACACTTGTGATGGCATAATTAAAATGATGGGAGATTGTGTTGGTTTTTCTTCTGGATTTTTGGTCAGTTAACTTCATTTAAGAATTTTTGGTCCTTAAAATTTGTTTTGTTGGATTATATTATTCCTCTTATTTTATTTGGCAGACATTTGTATCAAATGAAATTTCCCATTTGGACCAAGAATTTACAGACCTGTATCGTTTTCATTCACGCTTACTTGTAATTTCTAGACCTTCATTCTCATTTTCTGATCTTATGTTTTAATGCAGGTGTGGTTGTAATTATTTTAGTACCATTTACACCCTCTTTTGGACATGAAGCATCACATCCTCTCAAACGATCATGGAGGTCATCTTTTTGGATGTTTACTTTGTTTTAGACAGTGCAAGTATCAAATCTTCCCAAACTTCATAGGATTGACTTTGTGAGATTAGTTAAAGACAATTTTAATGTACTATAATCATTTTGAGTAATAGAAATATAATTTAGAGTAGTTTACCTTTGTGTCTTCATTTTTGCTTCTATATATTAATTTCTTTTTGCATAATTAAAATTTTGGGATATATTTACAGATTAGATTTTTTATTTTAAAAAAAATTAAAGAATTTCAACGACGTCTGAACTGTGTCATGAAAAATATTTCAATGACGTCTAATTAACATCATCAAAACTTCATCCATGACATCCCAGCACACGTCATGGAATGAGTAGGACGACGCACGGAATAGACGTCGTGTTTTGAAAAAAGTACGACGACACTCGTTTCGCATCATTGAAACTCCATTCCATGACGAAAAACAGATGTCATTTTTTGAAAATTGTAGAATGATACGTGATATGCGTCATTGAAACCCCATTCCATGACGCAGAACAGATGTCGTGTTTTGAAAAGAGTAGGACGACACGTGAACCGCGTCATTGTAACCCTATTACATGACGTGAAACATACGTCGTGTTTTGAAAAAAGTTTCCATGACCCCCCCTTTCGTCGACACGGGTTACGACACCTAATTCATGTCATTAAATGCCTTCCATGACGCAAATTAGACGTCATAGAAGGGTTTCTGTGTTGTAGTGTAGGCACATCAAGTGCAAGGGAAAGTCAAGCTTCCAAGTGAGAAGTTCTATTGTACTAGATAACTGTGTAAATTTCAGTTTGTTTTGTTTCAATGTAATTTTTTGTGTTTTCAATATCATTTGTCTAGATAGTTAACAAGTTATAACATTTTGTAGTTTTAGTTTGTTTTATGTATTCATTTATCTCCTAAGTATTCTTTCTTGGCAACTTTAGTTGTCCAAGAAAATTTAACAAGTTATAACATTTTTGTAGTCAATTTTAGTTTGTTTTATGTATTCATTTATCTACTAAGTAGTGTTTCGTGGCAACTTTAGTTGTCCAGGAAATGTTTTTTTTTTAATGTCAGTTTTAGAGTTCATGACGGCTAAAAACCGTCAAGAAAGGTTCCTCAAGTGTCAGAATAATGCATTTGTTGATACTTACAAAGTGACAAGAACAATGTTCATTGACGGTTTCTTGACGCTTTTTATCCGTCAAGAAAGGTTATTTTTGACTGATAATAAGCGTCACGAATGGGGGTACCCCTTTCCTAACAGTGGCATCTGTGACGCTTTTTGAGCCTTCGATTAATGGCTATCGTGACGCTTTTTAGCCGTCAGTAGAAGGTATTTTTCTTGTAGTGTTAGCTATTTTTCCTTCCCCTGTTGCCTTCGGATTTGATGATATTTCTATATGCCCCTTGGTGGGTGATTGCACGACATATGCACTATGCGGGTGGTTGCAGGTTAAAGGTTTGGTTATGTAAGTGTTTGGATGTACAATGATAAACTAATTGAAGATTTAGGTACAAACTTTAATGGCATGATACTCAATTATATAGCTTGTTGAAATCAAGGAAAAGAATGATCGTAGATTTTGATCGTTGGTTTCACTTTGAATTTTTATGTACTATCTTAATTGTGATTTATGGTAGAATGAACTACGTGTGGCTTGATCCCTCAGTAAGGGTACGTTGGCAACCTATGCTAACCTAGGTGCAGTTGCAAGTTTATGATTTGTTTGTTATGTTCAGTTATGTCAAGATTATTTTGCTGACTTTCTTATATTGGTAAAGAGGGGCCTGAAGCCCATTGAAACTTTTGCTAATTGGTGTGTGGTTTATACCTTGTGCTTACTGAATGCTTGGGAAATATTTGTGTTTTCTGTGCAGGTAGATTTCTGGGTTTTGAGCCTTTTTCAAGGGACACTCTGCCAGGTTTCCGATAGAAGTCAAACCATAAAGCAGTTTTTTGGATTAGGCAAAAACAGAGGGTATTTTGGTCATTCATGCCCGACACCTGCAAGGTGTTGGACACGAACTGGGTTCGACACGAATTTCAAAGTGGAATTTGGGTCGAGTCCTGTCAATGGTAGCATGGCCATGAGTTTCACAGATGCTACATACTTCCTTCGAAGGGTTTCTTATGTTTAATGCAAGGAGAGCATCAGTTTTTGTCCCAATTTTGAAATCTGCACACTAGAAGCATCATTAGAACCACTAACAACACGTTTACCTCATGACAGGACCTAACCCAAATTCCACTTTGGAATCCATGTCGAAGCTAGTGCGTGTCTGAGACCTAGCAGTTGCCGGCACAAATGACCATAATAACCTTTTTGCCCTAATCCGCAAATGAAAACATACTTTAAGGTTTAACTCCTACCGGAAAACCGGCAAAAGCTCTCATGAAAAATGGACAGTTCCCATTTTATTTCACCTGTAAATAACACAATTTTATATCCCCAATTGTTCAGCAATTGAAAGAAAACTTAATCTAAATGGCATCAGGCCTTTTCACACAACATAAATAGTTATTACTTGGGCTTTGGTCCCACCCACACATTCAAACTGGAACCAACAAAACACTAAATAGATTTCGAATTCCATAACCATAACAAATTCCCAAATCATATTCTCTTCAGTGGCTGCACTTAGATTAGTCTAGGTTGCCTACATACCCTTTCTGAGGGATCAAGCCATACGTAATTCTTTAAACAAGGAAACAAAGCTCAACTATAAAGCACAATCCCAGTATAGAATTACGAGTCACCCTTTACTTTCTATTCCACTGTCAAACTATGTAAGAATATGAATTTATTGCTCTTTCTCACTCTCCTAAGCCAACTCTTCAAACTCTAACCAATTTGTTGACACTTAAACAAAATATATTGATTTCAGGACAATCTTCCACCCACCACAAATGTGTATATACAAATACATATATATATAATAGCTTAGTACATATAAGTAGGAAAACGAGAAAATTATTAAAATGACTTGGCCTTGTGAAACCTTAATGTCAATAAGAACCAAGACAAAATCATCAATTTTAGTTTAAAACATCTCAAAACTCAAATACTCTCCACCTAGGCGTACCCCCAATCATAATCCGTCAATTCCAGTGGTATTCCATCAATTCCATCTAGCAGAACTCAATGAAATATTCTTAGCCTGAGAACACAATAATCCTTCAATTCCAATAATGTTCCATCAATTCCAAGTATAATTCTGTCAATTCCAAGTACCATATATATATTACATCCTCACATAACTTGGGGGACACGTGGTCAGCCCGAGAACGCATATCCTCGCAGAACTCGGGGGACACGTAGTCAGCCCGAGAACGCATATCCACGCAGAACTCGGAGGACATGTAGTTAGCCCCGGAACACATATCCTCGCAGAATAGGGTGTCCCTGAGACTCATGGAGAAACAAGCACCACACGATTTAGGCGTCCCCGAGACTCATGGGGGGTTGTCATAAATGACTATACTGTTCCACATGCAACTGGGGGGGTATTATTGTGGTGGGTTTGAAAACCATTTTCCGAAACTTATCATAAAATTCCTCTTTTTCCACAAATGCACTTTCCAAATCCTTTCTGAACTTTCCTTAAAAATTAGTTTTTAAATAACTAAACTAAATCCCTTTTTTAAAACGAGATCAATCCCAACATTCCTTAACTTGAATTAGCCCATGCATAATCTTTCAAAACGGTTCTTAAACTACATTCAAATATGTACAACATACTATTCAGAAAACTAGTATTCATAATTCATCGATTTCAAGTTACTGAGCATATATTTAAATATAAGCATATAATCATACATTTAATTAAATTATTGTTGAAGCCAAACCCGACTATCTAAGTAATTTCCAACTCAAGTCCTTTCAGGAATATTTCATCAACATGTAGATGTGCTCAACCCAATCCGAATAATAAAATATAATATAAATGTTTCATGCTTGGAAAATAAACTGATAGTTGACTCATTCTTGAATATATAATGAAATCATAACCTTTAGACAAAACACTCATAAACACTGGATAATGTCATCATAGTATAAGAACCAATGAAACAAAGGTCCACAACAATTACGACCTACTAAATTGCATCAACCAAGCCGACATGGCCCACTATCTAAGTCAACTGGGTTCAGAGGGCCAAAGACCCCAATTTGTTATCTGACGATTCATATTGGTCCATAACAATAGGTTAAGCCTTGAATCCATTGACTCGGAGTTAAGCCCTAAATTCATATTGGTCCATAACCATCGCACGATCGAACGTCGACTTAACACTTAGCCCTAAATCTATTGACTTGGAGTATCCAGGACTCCGATTCTCGATCAACCAGTTCCTACATGATCCTAAAGATACGAGGAACGACATATTTGAAAATGAGATCGATCGAACCCGGATATCGCCTAATAGGCGTAATATCCGTTCAATGATCACACGGTATCCAATTGCGAATCCGAGCATACCATCATGCTCGAAACGACATGAGAAGTATTTTGGAACTTAAAGAGTTGCCACAAAGTGGCCCATGCGCCGCCACCCACCATCACCGACGGTGGCGGGTGGCTTGAGTAAATTCCAGCGATCGGAAAAACTCCAAATCGCTCGCCAGTACCTATATCTATAGAACCGCCATACCTAGGTGAGTATTTTCCTTAACTACGCAGACCTCTAATTTGGCCTGGAAGTGGCAAAAAAAACACCAAACCCTCGGCCCAATTTCAAGGTTTTTGATCGAACTTTCAAATGTCAAAATTGATCCAAACCATGTATATCAACAGATAGAGCGCATTGAGTAGATGAAGGAGGTGGTCGGATGGCGAAGGTCTCCATTAGCCGTGGTGACTGCTCGTGAGGAGAGAGAAAGGAGGC
Organism: Prunus padus; assembly: GCA_024362665.1. NCBI lineage: Eukaryota > Viridiplantae > Streptophyta > Magnoliopsida > Rosales > Rosaceae > Prunus > Prunus padus. The sequence continues at coordinate 1,187,646 of JANFAM010000003.1, read as the reverse complement.
TCTGTCGCATGCGAGTGTGGAGAAGGGGATAAAATGGGTTTTTGTACTTTTAACCATTTTTTTGAAATTCCCAATATACCCTTTTTAGTTTTCAGACCTTTTCTATTTCGTTACAACTCGGAATTGAGCGTTCCACCTGTCTATGAACTGAAATCGATGAGCCAGATCCAATGGTGCAGCACAATGCCCCAAATTCTTTTCTTAACAAAAAGTCAACTCTAAATCACTGAGAAACCATAAGGGCAAAATGAAGGAAACATGCATCTAATGCTTAGGAAATGAACTTTAGCCACAACCTATACAACAAAATCATTCTAAATGGGGGATTCATTTTGTTTATACTAGTTGAGCTAAACCTTTTTCATTATTACCCAAGTATCTTTGGCCTAGTATCTTTGAATACAAAATAAAAGGGAAAAAGGGAATGGAGCTTTACCCTTGATGACATTTTCTTGATTTCTCAAGAATGAACACCTTTGTTGGAAATACCTTTTCTTTCTCTTGAAATGTTGACTCCACCTCAAGGCTCCAAAGTAGAAGCCCTCTACCTCACCACTCCAAATGCTCTTAGAGATGAAGAGAAGACAACCAAGAGGTATGGATGCTAGTCTACCTCTTAATTGGACCAATTTTTGGCTTATGGAAGATGAAAGGCGAAGATGGAAGTCCAACTTTAATTGACCTGGTCAAACTATTTGACTTTGGTCAATTGCTCCAGTCAACATGTTGACTTTTGACCGTTGACTTTCACATTTGATTATCAACCATTGAATTGTGTCTCCTCATTTCATTTCTCTTCATTTGTCCCTCTAATCACATTTTTTAGATGTGCATATCCGTAGGTTCCCTTTAGCAAGGTAGTGGGTTGATTCAACTCCTCGGAGATGATATACGAATTAAATTCCACAATTAAATTCTTCCTATTAATAAAGGCTAATTGAAACATTTTAGGACATCCACAAACCATAGTTGTCGCCTAGCAGCAAGTCACGGCTAACCGAGCTAAATGAGACGTGAAAGAACTATTCAAATTGGAATGACTGTGGAAGTGAATCATTCTCTTATAACAATACTCCTTATTCACATTATTAGATTATGGAATCCAATTGTCAAAATCCCAATGTGAATCATTCCTTTTATATTATTATCCGGGTAAGATTGGAAGACCTCTTCTTTCAAATCTTATCCACTACTCTGCGTAGAGATTTAACAAATCATATATTGGAGTATTCTCTCCCCTTTACTGAGAGTAGAGATTTCTTGTTGTACATTCATTTACCTTCATCACTCTTTTGAGAATCTTGATGAGCACCTTTAAGCTATGCCTAATTTAGCATGACTGTATAATGCCCTCAAAGACTAACAACATAGCCACAAGACATCTATGATGTCTCAGGTCTAAGGATTAGTTTGCACCATTGCAATTTATGAGTTCTAGCTTGACAAGTGAGTAAAGACTTCCATGCTAGAACTCATGCGTTGATTGTGTTCAGTGTACTTGTCGTCCTACAAGCACCTACACACATATCTAGGTGTCGCCACACTCAATGACTTGTGTCACGACTCGACTCCCTTAGCACGATATTGTCAGCTTTGGGCTCCCGCCCTCACGGTTTTGTTCCTGGGAACTCACGAGCAACTTCCCAGTGGGTCACCCATCCTGGGATTGCTCTAGCCCTAACTCACTTAACTTCGGAGTTCCAAGGAATCCGAAGCCAGTGAGCTCCCAAAAGGCCTCGTGCTAGGAAGAAAAGTGCCCACGCATATAAGCACTTCACCTTTCCCTCCTCGAGCGATGTGGGATTGTTCACCGTTCTTGCTTCCTCAAGCTCACGGGTCTTACAATCCACCCCCGACAGACCCGACCCAAATTCCACCGGAACCGGGCCGGACCTGTTGATGGGCCCAACACCAACCCATGCCGGGCCCACAACCGAACAGTTACCCTCTTCCAGGACAAACAACAAACTTTGGGCCGAGACTTCGCCAAAAATTGGACAGTCTCCCCTACAAAGTGAACAATCCCCAAAGTTTAAACCTGTTCAAACAAGCAACAGAAACAAAGCCCAAGCACCAGCATGCTACAGATAAACTACCCAGGCCTCTGGCCAACAATTTAACCCTTACAGGCAAAACAGAGCAATCTAAGAGTTTAGGAAAACAGCAGCGGAAAAGAATAAACAGAAAATGAGTTTAGGGTTCAAGGACAACAGATCCTACCCTTCACCAAAGCTCGAGAAGAGGAGCGCACGGCCGAGCAGTGTTGACGCAACTACCTGCAGGGCGCAAAAGCAGAAAGAGTGTGAGTGGACAAAAACAAAGTTTTACATACTTAAAACAATATACTAACCCCACCTTTTAAAACCATGCAAACCATGCATATGAAATCCTTATATACGTGATTGATTTAGAAATCATATTATCTCAAATTACATGAGAGCAATCCACTCAAAACATTTTCCGAACAAAACACCCTTTTTGTTTTCCCGAGGTATAACCTCTCAAATCAACCCAAGCGGTGTTTATAAAACATAAACAAACGGCCTTTGTTAAAGTAAAGCATAAAGATGGAATAAAATTCTCATAAAGTAAAACAAACCTTTAAATGCCGAATAATTCGTATACGTCAAGAAAACCCAACTCGACAAAGAATATAGACATTTATTGTACTTCAAAGCATTTATATAAATATATATAAATATATCAAATCCGGATTTACAATCCAACAAGTAAAACATAACCGATCTTGAAATTCAATCAAATATCAAGTCAAAGTAAGTGTAAAGTTTCCCAACTTCCCCAACTCACAATCCTCGTGCTCGCAAGCACGACAAGTAAGGAGGGATCCTCACTAAAAGAAATAAGAATACGAATATAATAACCCACGCATATACATATATATACATATATATATATACAATAACAACTTAACACCAGGATCAAGTGTACCGGGGAAACCATCCAACAGGGGATAGTTTAACTGGATACGAGGACTACACCGCGGTGGCCCTGCACCTGTGGTTTAGCCGTCCATAGTAATGGATTATGCTACCCGACCCGTATGGCGTAGCACGCATACTCAATACCCCTACGTCCGAACTAGTCCATGCGCGCTGACTAAATACTCAATTAAGAGTCTACGGCTACACCCGTTAGAGCATGCACCGGATCGAACCATATCCAAGTAACCGTATCATCATCATCGAGCAGGGGAGGTACATAATACGGTGTTTACAACACTCACAACCATTGCCCTGCAATAATCCATTCATACATATTCATATACTTTCACATTTCAACCCACAATCATGCACCCAAACCCAAATACAGTTACCCGGACCCAAGCGTCCAAAATTCAAGGTCTACATATATATATATTCAAAATAAGGACATCACCGTCCCAAACATATATTTCCATAGTCAAAATAATCATAAGGGTCAAACGACCGCATAACGAATTCATAACCAAGTAAACCTCATAATCCTTTGAAATCATATTCAAAATATCAATATAATTATATGAGGGACCTCACGTCCGACGCCGGGCATTCCAACCCAAAGACATATATAATTTAAGTATAAGGAACTCGTTCGTAAATATATACCGTTAAATCAAACGTATAATCCAAAATATACATATGTATATATATATATATATATATATATATATATATATACATAAAACATAAAGATCCTTTAAAGTACAAAAACTCAAGCCCGATCCCATATACATATCTATGTATATAAATATGTATGAATATACGTATAATCAATTCCCATTATTCCAAAGTATTTATTCAAAATCAATATATATATGTATGAAAATATACATATATATAAACAAAGTATAGGTAAATATACTTCAAAAGGTTTTAAACGCCAAAACCGAATACGTAACCAAACGGACTACGTTAACGTCCAAATATTCAATTATATAATTTATATATAATATAACAACCCTTTTTAAATATAATATCCCAATTTTAATACGAAAACCACCGGGCGTTCACCACGTCCCTGCTCAATACCCAAAGGTATAAATAATAATAAAATAGCCATCAGGGCCCCACAATAAACCGGCAACCCAAATCATGCATTTACCTCAATGCAATTCCTTTTAATACATTTCAATCAAAGTCGATCAAGACTTTAAATTATTAATAAATTCAAGATTTAAAACCATTAAATCTCATTTCATGCATTTCAAGCAAATCATTCAAATCATGCTCATTTGAAAACAAAGTCCACTCACCGTTGGTCTACGCTTGCATAACCCCAAAGGGTCTCACTCATTGCACTGTAAATGAGTACCTAAAGCGATAGATACGAAGATTGGATTAGATCTTGTGAACCGAACGAGAATCGAAACTTAAACCCTAACAAAACCCCACTTAACGTGCACGTACGTCCTACCAAGGATTCTAAGGTCAAACTACCTCTTTAGCTGGGACCGCCCGAAGACTCACGGCCAACCGGCGGTCAAACACCCTTTTCGGTCAACCCGGCCCGCGAAACCCAAGACCTCCAAATTGATCTAGACATTCCTAGAAGTCCAACAAAGTCAACTACACTGCAAATGCAGACCTCGGGAGACACTCGGTCAACCCTGGTCAAACTTGGTCAAACCGACCCGAATAGGTCAAACCAGGCCCGTGGGTCCCATGACCTCCAAACCTAGATCCGAAAGTTCCTATAGGTTCACTACGGTTTAACTAACACGTCCTGAAAGTTTGGTCACGATCGGACGGTCGGATTGCTCACGATCGCACGATCGGACGACATTTAACTCAAACTTCAAGTCGTTGATCCGAAGCATCTGGGGCTCCGAATCACGATCCGTCAAATCCTACACGATCCTAAAAATACAGGGAACAACATACTTGGAAAAGGGACCGATCCAACGGCCCGAACATATCGAACCAGGATAACGCGCACAGGCGTAACTGCTCGATCGTCATCCGAACTCCAAATTGAAATCCGAACACGCCACGCGCTCGTGACGACGCACGGATAATTTAGGAATGAAGATTGACAATTACTAGTAGGCCCCGCGCAGCCACCCACACTGGCAGCGCGCATTTGGGTGCCCAAAGCGATAAATTTGACTTCCGAACAAACTCCAAACCAAGAGCTGCCCTTCCACCAGCCTATACTACTCGATGATTGGAACAACTTATTCAACTACGAGAACTTGCAAAGACGCCGGCAAGTGGCCGGAAATTGAATCTCAAAACCGGCCAAACTTTGGCACACAGATTCGACCCTCTACGCTACAAACTGAAGGAAACCAACCATGCAGATAGCTAGAGCTCGAAGAGTAGTTAAGTTTTCATACCTTACTCGTCGAATTCCGTCGCCGGAGGAGGGAGAACGAACGCTCGAAAGATTACGTAAAATCCGGCCAGTTTCTTGCATTTTCCGGCGAACGGCGACCGTTCCAGAGGTGGAACCTGGCTGGGGTTGGAAGAGGAAGGCGTCACGGATCTTTTGGGACTGGTATTGCTCCATTTGGTGGCCGGATGAATCTGTGGCCACCAAAAAACCCATCGGTGCTGTTTTGGGAGGGGGGACTGCGCACGGGAGAGAAGAGACCGAGAGGGAGAGAAGAGAAAGGGAGAAGAAGAAGGAAATTTTCGGGTTTTACTGTAGCGGTACTGTAGCCGCTACAGTAAAAATCAGAATTTTGTTTTTTATTTTTATTTCTTTTCTCTTCTATCGCTTCCCGATCGTTACAACACGGAATTCGGTGTAACGCATATCCACGAACTCGTTTCGACGAGCCGGACGCAACGGCGCAACCCATTTCTCCAAAATCCTTATGGAATTTTTAAAGTGTCTAAAATACCCTTAATCTCAGTGGCAAAACTGTAATTTCCCCAAAATTATTTAAATTGAATAAATTCAATTAAATTGGGTCAGGGATGTCACAACCCCCCTTGGGGCCCAGCGTCCTCGCTGGCAAACTTCTGGTCGGGATTCAGTTCTGATACCATTATGTCACGACTCGACTCCCCTAGCACGATATTGTCCGCTATGGGCTCCTGCCCTCACGATTTTGTTTCTGGGAACTCACGAGCAACTTCCTAGTGGATCACCCATCTTGGGATTGCTCTAGCCCCAACTCGCTTAACTTCGGAATTCCAAGGAATCCGAAGCCAGTGAGCTCCCAAAAGGCCTCGTGCTAGGAAGATAAGTGCCCACACATATAAGCACTTCACCTTTCCCTCCCCGAGCGATGTGGGATTGTTCACTGTTCTTTTTTCCTCAAGCTCACGAGTCTTACAACTTGAGACCTCGCCATTCTCTACATATAGAGATGATATAGTGTGTACCGGTCTTTGCAGAATATCAACTCCCAATTGATATTCCTATGACCAAGAACATATTTAGGATTAGGGATCATGATCAGTCTCCATGTATGTAATCTCATTACTTAGTTCTCATGTCCACTTTTATATTCCTAGGACTATAGTTGTTTGACCAAATATCATGGTTGAAAACAACTGGTCTTGCCCATGAATAACTTAATAAGTCATTACAAAACATGTCCTTAACATTAATTATCATGTAATTAGTTGGCTTTAAGGGCATAGTACTAACATAAAATTGTCATTTAGTTTAATAATTTAAGAATTTATTCTCGGCCCTCGGTCAGGCTTCATTCTCGACCCTCGGTCCAAGCTTCATTCTCGTCCCTCGGTCCAAGCTCGATTCTCGGCTAGACCAACCTGATCAGGCCCAATCGAATGACCAGTCTTGTTTAAGGGACCATCCTCGGCCCAAGATAAGTCCTCGAGTTCTACCTCGACCAAGCCTTCATCAGACAAGATCAACTCGACAGTTGAGCTCGACCCAACATCCAACATCATCCCAAGACAAGTTCCGTTTCGGCCGAGCCAATCATGGCTGAAATCTCCTCCCCCTAGTCAACCTAGCCACGGGATGAAGTACAATTTGTCTTCCATCTACAAACAGAGCACTTTCACGTGAATTCACATGGCTTCACATAGCTATCATCTGGGAGATTGAAAAAGGTGAGACACACAAGTCAAGTCTGTGTGATTTTCAGAGACAACCAATGCACGAAGAAAACACAAGATATGATTTTTGGCAAAGAAGAAGACTTTCTGTATCTGGACAAGCACGTGTTTTGGGATGTGCCAGTGGAGCTACAGAGAACCATCGTTACTGATAAAATGACAAAGGCTGCTACTCCTGACACTTGTTCGGCTTTCTCTAGTCCTCCAATCAGATTAGGACGAGGGACAAGAAACTCAGCCTCGGCCTTGGCCGAGTCTCAGCCAAGAGGACCTTTCCAGATTGTACACACCTCCAAAAAGTGCATGCCAAGCAAGCAGTGACCTGGTTCCTCTTCAAGTGGATTTCTTTAAGTGTACTTCTCCATTGTTGTAGTTCCAAGCTTCTCCTATAAATACAAGACACTAGGCAACGTTCAAAAGGTCACCGACCAAACAAGCCTCCCACGGAGCAAACTTATCTTTTTCCAGTCATTTATCTTCCTGTAATGCACTTTCAATATCTTTAAATGCTTTCCTAGGAGTAGTGGTAAAGTCAAGTTCTTCCATCCATCAAATATATCATACGACCCTTGATTTCTCAAGGCGCCGGAGCACCATCCCTGTTACTTTTTCATCCAGCCCATATATCATACAACCTTTGCAATTTAGCGAGGTGCTTGAGCACCATCCAAATTCACCGGCCGTATTCTACCATTGACACCATCATCAACGGCCTTGTAGCTTAGGCCGTGAACCTGACGGCAGAGAATTGTTCCTCTCTCGGCCACAATCGCTTTGAGCGAAGTAAGAGTCTAAACAGGCGCACTCAATCCTTTCATCCATCCATCCAAATCATCTTCGAATGCACGGTAGACCATGCTGGCACTCTCGCGCACACCAACCAACACGAAGTATGACAACTTGTGTTGGCGCATATCCCCTCTGCCCGGATCACCAGGCCGTGAGATTTGCGTAGCCAACTGGACAATATGAAATATCTGTTCATTTCTTGTGCTCTTTTGGGATTGAACGGTATACACCTTTTGAAAGTTGACTTCCATATCCTATATGAAGGTAATCTTTCTTTTAGAAGTTTCTATCTTGGAACTTGGTAGCACATGGTTTGAGATAATCTAATTAGCTCAATTTAATATTTTAGATTTATCGTGATAAATCAAATTCATTATGCTTTTATCCCAAGTCATTCCTAAACAATGTTTTAGCCATTACTTTGTGAAGAGGCAATACAATATCGTTTCGTAGATTGGTATGTCATCTACACACAATTTTAGGAATACGACTCAACTCCCACTAATCTTCTTGTAATACAAGAAATTCATTCATATATTTGAAAAGATTCAAACGCTTTGACTTTCTTATCAAAATGAATGTTTCTAGCTTCCACTAGCTTGCTTGAGTTCATTGATGGACATCTATAGCTCATACACTTTGTGATTTGAACCTTGAGCTATTTCAAAAAATCCATTTTGTGTTTCCTTTTGTTCCGAATTCACAATCCAAGTATCTAGCTATTGCAAGCAATGTCCGAATAGTTACAAGTGAGAAGGTTTGTTCATATTCAATCCTTTCACATTATTGTAATTGTCATGATGCTACCTTAGCTTCATAGTATTATATCTTGTCCTTCAAGCCCATCTTTCTCTTGAAGGTCATTGGTAGTCAATAGGTACGATACCTTGTGATAGGTCAACTAGAGTCCAGACTTGCCCGACATGCATAAAATTCAATTCGGATTTTATGGTCTAATTCCATTTAATATAAGTAAATGTCATAAATTTCCTCATGGTATTTTAGAACGATCCCCCATTCTTCTAAGATGGTTCTTGGATCCAATTCAAACTATGTGGAGCTTTTCTCGGAACTAAGTTGTCACTTGAGTGTTGATTTGTTGTTTCATATCTTAAGCTAGTCCTCTTGCAAGGAATATACCGTATGATTCGAGAAACAACTATTGCTTGTCGGTTGATAGAAGTAATGTCCTAAAGTTTCCTTTAGACATTCCACAAATCTATATTCAATAAGTTTAGCTATAAGCTTATACATATCAACCCTTTGATATCTTTGACAACCTCAAATCTTAACATTATTAAGATCCAGTTTTCATTACAACAACATCTCATGAAGTTCTTGAAAAGTGCTAGGTTTGGCAAGTATGTTGCCATTAACCATGCTTATCCTAATAGGATATCAATTAATCATTATGGAAAGAACCAAATTCATTAAGGTTCGATTTCTCTCTAAAAATAATTCCATTATGATATGATGCCATGTTCCTTTAGTACTACTAAGGAACGTTTATCTTTTAGTATCCCTTTCCTTGATCAAATCCAGGGTTTTAATACTATTGATGATATGCTTCTCTTTTATACATTCTTGAATACTTTAAAACTATTTCAAAGGATTCGGACTTGTGTTTTGTGAGATACACATAGTCCAACCAAGAGTGATCATCGGTGAATGCTATAAAACGAGAGAAGTCTCTTGAGGTGTTATCCTTCTAGTAAGGTAAACCATCTCTTAGACCTTTTGGGTCTTTAAGGCATCATTTTCTAAATAGTCATTCTATCATTCATTTCTTAAATGAAAGGAGTCCATTAATTGGATTGTAGCAATCCAATTACTTATGAATAAAGAACAATGTAGTTTTGTCAAACAAAACAACATTTCCATCTTAAAGATGAAATTAAGTTCCTTTAGGAATATAAAAACAATTTTAATTCCTTTACCTCTAATATAGAACGTTTAAGGAAGTAGCTTCCAACTACTCTTTGTAGAGATCATCGTTGTGTTCCAAAACATGAAGCACTACTCTTCCTTAAGGAGTCTTCAACTTCTTACTAGTCAATTTGCAACATTTACAAACTAGTGTATGGATCATAATATCCAAGTAGAAGTTCTAACTGTTTGAAAGTTTCCTTCCATTGTCCATCCTTTCGTAATGAAAGTATGTTCCTATGGAGTTCTTTTACCTTCTTCTTTTGACTTCTCCTTTGACTTCAATAGTCATGGTCCTACTCCCACAGTCTCTCTTGAGACTTTGTTTCAATTGTGACTCACACGTACAACGATTGGAAAAAGTATGATTCACCTTGGCAAGTGACACAAGGAAAAATCTTGCATATGTTTCCCATGTAGTAGAGTGCATAAGCTTTTCTACTTTTCAATGATCACAATCATTCTTAGTCTACTATGGACTAATGCCTTTATGACCATTTAGGTCTTAACAAGATTATAGACAACTGAGAGGTGTCAATAATGTCTTCTTTTCTTCATAACTTGTTTAAATGAAGAATTATGGCACTAGTAGTGTCCATGTAATGCTCCTCACCGGGAGGAAGCACCTTGCCTAAATGCTCTTCTCTACACGTAACATTTATGTAAAAGAGTATGAGAAGTGGGCTAGCTCTAGTACATTGAGGTACTTAGCCGGGAAACCTAGGCCTCGAAGACTTTCTTTTGTCAAGTGTTGGAATGCGTGTTTGCAGATATATCGAAATAAGTATAACATGACAGAGAGAGTCCTTCTACTCATTCACATCATGATGTGAGTTCTCATATAATTTGGCCTCTAGCAAACGTGTACCCCGAATATTATTGTGAGGCACCATTGTACTAGTTAGGTATTAGCCCACCATTCTTGCTTAGTATAGTGATACAAAAATAAAACTCATCATAATAGAATGTTGGTCCATGTTTTAGCCTACCCTTGCAACATCCAATATATAAAAGAATTCTTCCTAAGCAAGAGCATCTTACTGTCAGCCCCCATATATGAGGCAAGCCTTCACAAGGGTCAAGCCTATTCGGAATACACCATGGTGGAAGGCCACGACTAGGCTTTCAAAAAGTCTATCGTTTTTCTACTTAATTTAGATAATTGAGGGTTTTAAGGTCTCATCATAAACATGCTTAATTCAATTAAACTTCTTGGCCTAGGACAACTATTATTCTAAATCGTATTAGTAGTTGTACGATACTCTCACTATTTGTTTTGTAAATCAAATCCATTTCATAAAACTCTTTTATTTGAAATTGGGAATATGCACTACTACTAACAAAAAGCCTTTGCATTTCCTTAAATTTAGATAAATAGTCATATATAGGCTTATGGATGATTATGGACTTGATTTCGATCTAACATCTGGCCAAGATGTCGGATCTAAGGCCTTTGGAAGGAGGTTGATTTTATTACGTGTCTTAACTACTTAAACATTCATCGTTATTTTTGGGCGTTAATTTTGACTTGATTATTCCTTCTCTTTGTTCTTCCTATTTCCCTATAACTATTTGAGAATAGAGAACTTGAGATAGAGAATTAAAGCCCAATGGACTTTAAGGGAATTACATTTGAGATTAAGAGAGAGGAGAGGCATGCAAGCCCCTATTTAATTTACAAACCAATAAATCAAACCTATTCCATTTATCTAATGAATAATTGGCCAATCACATGGTGTCATGCATTTGCGTTCATAAGTCCATAATCATCTCTTTAATTATTTAATCTCATTAGATAATTGACTTAGAATCTAATTCTAAAACTTGTTATTGGATAATATGGGCTTAATTTCCATTAAACATTTATTCCAAACAAATAAACATTTTTCACAAAAAGACGAAAATACTTTGTCATTTAGTGAAATGGGGCAAAATCGCAATTAATTAAAGTTTTGGGCTAAACTGTAATTTTGAGAAATTGCAAAAACAGCCCCTAAATTTTGAAATTGCAAGAGAGGTCCCTGGGTGGGATTCTAGGGTAGGGCCGTCCATGTAGGAGAGAGAGTGTGTGTGTGTGTGTTGATATTTTTGAAAAGATGATATGATTTTGGGACCACAAGATGATACCATCTTTTGTACCCAAAAAGCATCTTCATTTTCATTGGTTCCTTTTTTAAAACTTTAGGGGACAAAAACTATATACTATATGAAAATGTCATAGGATGTCATAAAATATTTTTGACTAACATTCAACATACAAATTTCAAGTATCAAATAAGATCAAAAGCATGCTTGACAAGAACTCCTATGAACATATCATGAACACTAAGAACATTTCCAGAACCATTTCAAATCTTTATGACTCTTCATAAATCACACAAAAATCCCAAATTCATGCAAAAAAATCATATTCATGCTTAGAATTTCAAGACCAACACAACCATGTAAACATTTCACACATAGGCACACACAAGCACAAAAATTCTCCCTATGCCGCCACCCCCTATATGTGCTCTCTCTCTTGATTTTTCATTTCATATTCATACTCATTCATCCTGTATCTCATATCCTATGAGCAAGTGACATGAAAAAGAAAATCTAGCACATATATCACATGTATCACATTTGTTTGAAATAAGCCCATATTAAAACCAATAACCAAAATGAAAGGCTCAAATAGACTAAACTTGGCTTTGATACCACTTCAAGGAAACATGCATCTAATGCTTAGGAAATGAACTTTAGCCAGAACCTATTCAACAAAATCATTCTAAATGGCGGATTCATTTTGTTTATGCTAGTTGAGCTAAACCTTTTTCATTATTACCCAAGTATCCTTGGCCTAGTCTCTTTGAACACAAAAGAAAAAGGAAAAAGGGAATAGATCTTTACCCTTGATGACCTTTTCTTGATTTCTCAACAATGAACACCTTTGTTGGAAAGGCCTTTTCTTTCTCTTGAAATGTTGACTCCTTCACCTCAATGCTCTAAAGTAGAAGCCCTCTACCTCACCATAGCAAATGCTCTTAGAGATGAACAGAAGACAACCAAGAGGTATGGATGCTAGTCTACCTCTTGATTAGACAAATTTTTGGCTTATGGAAAATAAGAGGCAAAGATGATGCACTCACTCATCAACTATAGTAGGAAACCAAAAACCCTAGCTAGGTTTTCTCCTAACTTATGTATTTATAAGATGACAAAATTTTGGTGGGTTTGGGGCTCCATTTTTGGGTCCATGGGTTATGTAATCTTATGCCACTTATACCTTTGTCCAAATTGCCCTTTGGGCCATTTTGTCCCTTTCCTTTTAAATCATATTTAAAATTCCCAATCCAATATTTATATATATGTCAAAGTTAATTCCATAATTAACTCTTAATTATGAATTATAATTTAACTCTTAAATCATAATTAAAGTCCAACTTTAATTGACCCAATCGAACTATTTGACTTTGGTCAATTGCTCCGATCAACATGTTGACTTTTGACCATTGACTTTCACATTTGATTATCAACCATTGACTTGTGTCTCCTTATTTCATTTCTCTTCATTTGTACTCTAATCACATTCTTTGGATGTGCAGATCCGTAGGTTCCCTTTAGCATGGTAGTGGGTTGACTCAACTCCTCGGAGATGATATACGAATTAAATTCCACAATTTAATTCTTCCTATTAATAAAGGCTAATTAAAACCTTTTAGGACATCCACAAACCATAGTTGTCGCCTAGCAACAAGTCACAGTTATTCGAGCTAAATGAGACGTTGTGAAAGAACCTATTCAAATTGGAATGACCGTGCAATTGAATCCTTCTCTTATAACAATACTCCTTATTCACAACATTAGATTATGGAATCCGATTGTAAAAATTCCAATGTTAATAATTTCTTTTATATGATTATCCTGGTAAGATTTGAAGACCTCTTCTTTCAAATCTTATCCACTACTCTGTGCAGAGATTTGACAAATCATATCTTGGAGTATTCTCTCTCTTTTACTGAGAGTAGAGATTCCTTGTTGTACATTCATTTGCCTTCATGACTCTATTGAGAATCCTGATGAGCACCTTTAAGCTATGCCTAATTTAGCATGACTGTATAGTGTCATCAAAGACAAACAACATAGCCATAAGACATGTATGATGTCTCAGGTCTAAGGAGTAGTTTGCACCATTGTAGCTTGACATGTGAGTAAAGACTTCTATGCTAGAACTCATGCGTTGGATCGTGTTTAGTGTACTTGTGCTCCTACAAGCACCTACACACATATCTAGGTGTCGCCACACTCAATGATTTTAGACCTCGCCATTCTCTACATATAGAGATGATACTGTGTGTACCGGTCTTTGTGGAATATCAATGCCCAATTGATATTCCTATGACCAGGAACATATTTAGGATTAGGGATCATGATCAGTCTCCATGTATGTAATCTTATTACATAGTTCTCATGTCCACTTTTATATTCCTAGGACTATAGTTGTTTGACCAAATATCATGGTTGAAAACAACTGGTCTTGCCCATGAATAACTTAATAAGTCATTACAAAAATGTCCTTCACTTTAATTATCATGTAATTAGTTGGCTTTTGAGGGCATACTACTAACATAAAATTGTCATTTTGTTTAATAATTTAAGAATTTAATTAAATTTTGGGGATGGGATATTACATCTCAAACATCTCTCTAGAGCTCCTCTCCCTTCTCTCCCTCAAATTCTTCTCTTTGTATTTCTTTTATGTTCTCAATTGTTGCAATAAATTTCTTTTGCTAAATTTTCCTTTATGTTTTTCTTAGTTGTATTTTATTTTTCATTATGTAATTTCTTATTTTAAGTTAATGTGCTTGTTTGAATGATTGTAAGTTAAGTTTCAATTACGGTTGTTCTTATTCATTATGCTTGTAAGTTAATATGCTTGTTTGAATGATTGATCACCATTAAAACTTGTATGTTAGCTATCTTGGTTGGAATTAAGAGTAGACACCGTATGCCTTAATTCGAATTGAACTATGAATAGGAAGAGTATGTATGGACATTCGACAATAGGGATTAGATACATGCTTGGTTGTTTGAAACATTCTTCTATGCTTAATGGTTTCTAATGCTTAATTTAGGTTCGACAACAAAGGATCACTTTAGGGAATTTGGAATACAAGGTTAGGACAAGACACCATGGCTTAATGATACTTTACCTAGAATCAATCTGTGAATATGTATTGAACTTGTGAGCTGATTTGCTTCAGTTAGTTCTTTTCTTTTCTTTCTTGTTTTTTGTTTTGTGTAGGGAAACAAATTGAATCAATCTATCATCAATCCTCGTGGGATCAACTCGCACTTACATATGCTATACTACCGAACGACTTGTGCACTTGCGAGTAGCACAAGTTGAGGATGTAGCTGAATCAATTTTGGCGTACTTGAATCCGACACAACACCATGCTTCACAAAACGACTCATTAGCTTGCTATGCAAATAACAAGATCTTATCCCTAAGCATGTCAGTTTTTTTGGGTGGAGAAGTATTCTCTAAGAACTTCTTTTCAATGACAACCCATGTCACGACCCGACTCTCCTAGCACGATATTGTCCGCTTTGGGCCCCTGCCCTCACGGTTTTGTTTATGGGGAACTCACGAGCAACTTCCCAGTGGGTCACTCATCTTGGGATTGCTCTAGCCCCAACTCGCTTAATTTCGGAGTTCTAAGGAATCCGAAGTCAATGAGCTCCCAAAAGGCCTCGTGCTAGGAAGAGAAGTGCCCACACATATAAGACACTTCACCTTTCCCTCCCCGAGCGATGTGGGATTGCTCACTGTTCTTGCTTCCCCAAGCACACGAGTCTTACAATCCACCCACCTTGGGACCCAGCATCCTCGCTAGCACACTTCCGGTCGGGGTCCAGCTCTGATACCATTATGTCACGACCCGACTCTCCTAGCACGATATTGTCCGCTTTGGGCCCTGCCCTCACGGTTTTGTTTCTGGGAACTCATGAGCAACTTCACAGTGGGTGACCCATCTTGGGATTTCTCTAGCCCCAACTCGCTTAACTTCGGAGTTCCAAGGAATCCGAAGCCAGTGAGATCCCAAAAGGCCTCATGCTAGGAAGAGAAGTGCCTACACATATAAGCATTTCACCTTTCCCTCCCGAGCGATGTGGGATTGCTCACCATTCTAGCTTCCTTAAGCTCACAGGTCTTACAATATGTCACGACCCGACTCTCCTAGCACGATATTGTCCGCTTTGGGCCCTGCCCTCACGGTTTTGTTTATGGGAACTCACGAGCAACTTCCCAGTGGGCCACCCATCTTGGGATTGCTCTAGCCCCAACTCACTTAACTTCGGAGTTCCAAGGAATCTGAAGCCAGTGAGGTCCCAAAAGGCCTCGTGCTAGGAAGAGAAGTGCTTACACATATAAGCAGTTCACCTTTCCCTCCCCGAGCAATGTGGGATTGCTCACCGTTCTTGCTTCCTCAAGCTCACGGGTCTTACAATCCACCCCCCTTGGGGCCTAGTGTCCTCGATGGCACACTTCCGATCGGGGACCAGCTCGATACCATTATGTCACGACCCGACTCTCCTAGCATGATATTGTCCGCTTTGGGCCCCTGACCTCACGGTTTTGTTTCTGGGAACTCACGAGCAACTTCCCAGTGGGCCATCCATCCTGGGATTGCTCTAGCCCCAACTCGCTTAACTTTGGAGTTCCAAGGAATCCGAAGCCAATAAGCTCCTAAAAGGCCTTGTGCTTGGAAGAGAAGTGTCCACACATATAAGGCACTTCTCATTTCCCTCCCCGAGCGATGTGGGATTGCTCACCGTTCTTGCTTCCCCAAGTTCACGGGTCTTACAGCCCATGTAGTTAGTGAACCAGGCTTCAAAGAATTCAACCAATACTTCGTCTTATCCTTTAAAGTGTATGAAAACACTCTCATTCAAAGTTGATCTTCCGTCACACCTATCAACAGAAAAGAGCTCACAACATTAAAAATATCATTTATATGAGTCAATGGATCTTCATTTGGTAAACCATTAAAGGAAGGCAACATGTTACGATGAGGAGATTTAAACTCATAGTTTCTAGCTACGGTGGGCAGCAAGATGCTTGAAGGGGATTCTGGAATTGTTGTGCGATCAAGGTCTCCCATGAACTCATTGGTAGGCATCTCTTCTTCTTCTTGGTCAGAACTTGCTTCAGAACTTGAAGGTAAAGAACTAGGAAGGTCAGTGTGGAGAGCAAGGCTTGTAAATGGGGCAAGAGCTTGCTCTTTTGCAGTTGACAACTCTCTTTCTTGTCGATTCTGAATTTTAGAGATCACTCAGACGGGTTGCAACGATGGTCTTGCGTTCAATGATCTTGAACGTTGGAACGCAGACTTCACTTGCAACTGTACGGGCCAATTAGAAGAATAGCAAGACAAGAACGAGGTCGTACCCACAAGAAATGAGAGGTTTAGATTAATTATGTACTTAGATGACCCAATTCTAAAAACAAGAAGTTACGTCAAAAACAGATTTTAGTGTAGGATTGAGTTTCAAAACAAATAAAACAAAATGAAATTGGAAATTGAAGTGAGAGTGTAACATCCTGCCCGGAAATTTAATATATTTTTTGAAAATTTAAAATGAAATGACAATTTTACCCTTTGGGTTTCTTGGTGGGTTTAAGGTTGACTTTTTGTTTAGAAAATAATTTTTGGAATTGAGTTGCATTGTTGCGTTGAGCTCGTGGATACGAGACCATAGACAGGCGGCACGCTCAATTCCGAGTTATAACGATCGAGAAAAGGTTTAAAAACGGGAAGGGCATTTAGGATATTTTAAAAATTGTTTAAAACAGGGGAAACTGAATTTGAGGTCGAGCCAAGTATAAAAATTGTTCACCTAGGTGTGATTGATCTGTGGGTATAGGTATTGGGCGGCGAGTTGGAGTCTTTCCGATCGCCGAAAATTACTCTACACACCCAACACTGCAGGTGGTGGGTGGTTGACAAGACCTGACCCAAATTCCACTTTGAAATTTGTGTCGGACCCTGTGCGTGTCCGACACTTGGCAGGTGCCAGGCACAAAGACAAAAATGCCCTCGACCTAACTTAAAATGAAACCTCTTAAGGGTTGAACTTTTGCCGGAAAACCAGCAGAGTTTCCCCTGAAAACTGCTCTTTTCCCAAATTTTTACACCTGTGCAATACACAATTTTTAATTCCCAAACTTTCAGCAAGCACAATGCAAGTCTCACACACTTCAAACAGTAAATCTGACTGGCCTCAGGCCTTACAAACAGTTAAGGCAATATTAGAGCCAATCTAACAAATTTAATTTACAAGAAGCAATTCAATTACAGTAAGGAATCCTACAAAAGAAATTAGATAGGTTGAGGAGGCCGAATGCCCTGTGGTAGTGGTCTGGTACTCGCCTATAGCCTGGGGGACGCAAAACAATAAAAATGTGAGTGGACAAAACAAAAGTTATTGAAAATAATAGAAGAACATACTAACCCCGCCATTTAAAAACCATTTGAAAACCATCAATCATTATTCTATATTCGTACTGAAAACAAGTATTTGTATTTATATATATAATAACTCATGCAATCAATTAAAACTTCAAATTCATTAGAAAGCTTCGGAAAACAATAAAAACTATCCACCTAGGTGTACCCAGTGAATATCCGTCAATTCCATTTATAACCCGGCAAGTCCATAATTTTCCGTCAATTCCCCTAGCAAAATCAGGGGACACAAAGTCAGCCCGAAACGCAAAACCTAGCACCACACGGTTCGGGCGTCCTCGAAACTCATGGGGCCATTAGTCCTACGCGCGCAGACTCAACCGAAGGCAACAAACTGTCCGTAGACATTCTAATATCCAAAACCCACTGGGATATCCGTAGACATCATTATATCCGAAGGCAACCATATAATCCGAAAGAAACAACTAGGGTACCTGTGGTGGTTTTGAAATCATTTTCTGAACATAACAATACAACCATTTTCCCAATCTTTATAAATTCCAAATTCTGAACAATTCTCAAACCATTCTCAAATCATTCTCAAACCAAACTCAAATCATTCTCAAATCATTCTCAAACCAAACTCAAATCATTCCAAACTAATCATATTTATCAACATGCATAAGTATCTAAGATCATTTCAAATCCAACCGAAAGTTTGGAAGTAAAAACAAAACTGAAATCATCCATAAACATTTAATAACTCATTATTTATAAAAACTATCTTAGTATGCAAAATCATTAAAACTGTAATCAACTCATTCATGCAATATTTCATAAAAAATATTTATAAAACAAACGTCCACTCACAGTGAGTCCAAGCTTGCTTAATCTTGACTGGGTGTGTCCGGAGTGGTTTGTGGCATCTGAGAACCTATTTGAGATAATCCACAATTAATTAATAAATTTGCCTCGCTTCAAACCTTTAATCAAAAACCAAATTCCCGGAATTAAAGTGCGTCAATGACTTCTAGAAAGTTCCTAGGCCCAATTCAATCAT
Organism: Prunus padus; assembly: GCA_024362665.1. Taxonomy (NCBI): domain Eukaryota; kingdom Viridiplantae; phylum Streptophyta; class Magnoliopsida; order Rosales; family Rosaceae; genus Prunus; species Prunus padus. Next base: position 1,168,375 of record JANFAM010000003.1, on the reverse strand, counting down.
TTTTCGACAGGAGACTCGAGATTAATTATGCGATTAAGTTCCCAAATAGGTCAAACGGGCCTGCGGGGCCCATGACCTCCAATTTCCAAACTGAAAGTTCCTATAGGTCCAACACAATCTGAATAACATGTCCCGAAGATTTGGTCACGATCGAGCGGCCAGATCGCTCTTGATCGCACGATTGGATGGTTATTAATTCGTCTAACTTTAAAATAATTAATGCGGAGTATCCAGGACTCTGATTCTCGATCCACAAGTTCTTACAGGTCCCCAAAAATTCAATTAACAAATCCTATGAGTTCTGTCAAGATTCGACAGTCCGAACGTATCGAACCCGCAAAGCACCTAATATGTGAAAATTTGTTCGACTGTCATACGATATCCAAATTGAAATCCGAGCACACCTACATGCTCAGGACGACGTAAGGATAATTTAGGAATGAAAATGGGCAACCAAAAGTGTGCCCACGCGCCGTCACACGCACTGGCAGTGCGTTGGGTGCCTTGAGTAATTCCGGTGACCAGAAAACCTCAACACCACCTGTCAAGACCTATACCTACATGTTCAGAACAATGAATGGAGCAACTTTTGTTCTGGACCAACCCCAAAAATTCGACGAAAGTGACCGAAATCGGAGGCCAAAACCCGGCAGATTTTCAATCGCTTAGTTACCCTCCAAAACTCAGAAATTTCTCCTAAATACCACAACCAGCAACTAGAACACCTCGAGAGGATGAGAAAGCATACCTAATTTGAAAGATTTGGTTGCCGGAGGTGCTCGAACCTTGCATCCGTAAATTTACGTAAAAATTGGCCGAATTTTTTGATTTTGCGGCGGCCTGAGCAGCGGACGGCGGCTGGGAACCGGTGGGATGGAGAGAGGAGATCGAGCTTGATGTTTCGGTACCAAGATGGCGGCCAACGGTGGCAGGTGGACGAGGTGGTGGTCTCGCGAAGATCCGGCTGCGAGGGGGTTAATGACTGAGAGAAAATGGAGGATGGAGGCGGTTGGTTTATGGGAGAGAGAAGCAAATTTAAATATGCGGTTTTTATTTTATTTTTTTATTAAATATTATTTACTTTATTACCCTTTTTCTTTCCCGTTATAACTCGGAATTGAGCGCACAATATATCCACGAACTCGTATCGACGAGCCCGTCACAACATTGTGGCTCAACTCGTTATGCTTACAGGAAGAAAACCTTTCTTGGAATCTTCCATATTGAATCTTCCTAGCACCTTATCTATATACAAGAATTGGGACAATCCAACAAGTTTTCTAGATCTATCATGATAAATCTTGATTCCAAGTATATAGGATGCTTCTCCCAAATCTTTCATAAAGAAGGTTTTAGATAGCCACATTTTCACAGAGGATATCATTCCAATGTTGTTTCCAAATAGTAGTATGTCATCCACATACAAGACTAGGAATATGACTGCACTCCCACTAACCTTTTTGTAAACACATGGTTCATCACCATTTTGTGAGAAATCAAACGATTTGATTGCTTCATCAAAACGAAGGTTCCAGCTTCTAGAAGCTTGCTTTAGTCCATAAATGGACCTTTCTAGCTTGCATACTTTATGAGACTCAGTTTTAGTTGCAAACCCTTCAGGTTGATCCATATATAGTTCTTCTTGAAGGTGACCATTGAAAAAAACATTTTGATGTCCAGTGTGGTTAGAGGTACAATGCCTTGTGGCGGATCGACTAGAGTCCAGACTTGGTTGGCATACATAGAATCCATCTCGAATTTCATGGCTTCCTGCCATTTCTTTGAGTCAATGTCAGACATAGCCTCAGTGTGGTTAGAGGGATCATCCTTTTCTTCATTATGACCAAGGAGATGTAACTCACCAATGACGTCATGAAGCAACCCATACGTTTGGCGTGGTTGGATCACCCTACTAGATCTACGTAGAGCTTGTGTTACTTGAGGTTTAGGAATTGAATTGTCAGATTGTTGAGTGGTGATTTGTGGCTCATTAGACATTTCTTTGACTTCTATCTCTGCTCCGCTTGACCCATCTAGAGCAAATTCTCTATCAAGAAATTTGGCGGACCTTGTGACAAACACCTTTTGTTCATCAGGTTGATAGAAATAGTATCCAAGGGTATCCTTAGGATATCCCACAAACCTACACTTAACAGACCTAGCTTCAAGCTTATCTGCATTAGGTCTTTTGACATATGCAGGACAACCCTAAATCTTAACATGATTAAGACTTGGTTTTCTGCCAAACCAAAATTCATATGGGGTCTTCGAGGTGGACTTGGAAGGCACTCGATTCAGCAAGTAAACTGCAGTGAGGAGTGCATATCCCCAAAAGGATATAGGTAAATCAGTATAACTCATCATGGAACGAACCATGTCCATCAAGGTTCGATTTCTCCTTTTAGAAACTCCATTGAGTTGTGGAGTCCCCTGTGGAGTCCATTGAGAAATGATGCCATGTTCCTTGAGATAATCAAGAAACTCTGTATTCAAGTATTCACCTCCTCAATCCGATCTTAGAATCTGTATACTCTTTCCTATTTGCTTCTCAACTTCATTCGTGAATTCCTTAAACTTTTCAAAGGATTCAGACTTGTGCTTCATGAGATACACATAGCCCAGCTGAGAGTGATCATCGGTGAATTTTATAAAATATGAGAGGCCTCCTCTTGATGACATTGACATAGGGCCACAAATATCAGAGTGGATCAACCCCAATAGTTCAGTGACTCTTTCCCCTTTGCTAGAGAAAGGAGACCTAGACATCTTACCCCTTAGACAACACTCACAAGTTGGCATTGGTTCTGAACCCAATAGTCCATGATATCCATCTTTGGCCATCTTGTGAATTTTGTCTTGGTTGATATGCCTAAGTTTTAAATGCCACATTTTAGTAGGATTGATTTCATCCCTTGGCCTTTTAGGCCTCACTACTACAAAAATCGAAATAGACGTCTGTAAAACGACGACGGACAAAATAAATACCGTCGTTAAATTTTAAATGACGACGGTAATATAAAAACCGACGTGGATCAGAAACTAAAACACCTAAAAATTGGAAATTCATTTGGATATTTTTAAAATACGACGCATGAAAAGCGTCGTCTTATGAAACATGCCATTCTGATAAAAAAAAAAGATAACAAATAAACAACGACGGTATGTGTAAATATACCGACGTAGTAATTATAGACGACGTTTTACATATAATACCGCCGTTTTGAACATCCAATAAACACGACGGTAATTGTATTATTAACAGACGTATCAAGTACTATTTAATACGACCGTAATTTTATAATTACCGACATGTAAAGTTAAATAACCACGGCAACAATACATACAAAACGCCGTCTAATTTTAAAATATCCACGTCTATCTTTTATTATTTTACGCCGTATTACACGTTAGACTACGGCAGTTCTTATAAATAAAAGGTGGTGGTAAATCGTTACCACGTCGTCATAATATAATATAGCGACGTGGTTTTACAGATAATACGACAGTTCTTCGTGTAATTTTGAACATATCCACGACGGTCTAAATTTAATTCAACGCCGTTTCACGTAATAACGCCGTTGTACATCACTTTCACGTTGTTTCTGTTAATTATACCGTCGTTGTTGTTTAAAACAAGCACGACAACAAAAGTCGAAATAAACGTCACTAAAACGACGACGGAAAACATAAATACCATCGTTGTAGTTTTCAACTTCGAAACTTTCGAGCTGAATCGGCACGCTTTATCTGCGAAATTGGGGACTGAAACAGCGGCTTTTAGGTTTCCAAGTCGAAATAAAGGCCCTTTTCGGTTTCCAAGTCATAATAAAGTCACTTTTAGTTTTCCAATTCGAAATAATTTGTTTAAATTGGAGTTTTTAGTCCATCCGTTCAGTATATCTCAATTCTCACCTCTCTGAATGGTTTCTGTCATGCAAGAATGTCTTTCTTGCAAACTCAGTTGTTGTTTTACACCCAACCCATCTAAGAACTTCGGTTTGGTGTAAAACAACAACCGAGTTCCCAAGAAAGATTGTATATTTAGTTTCTTGTTTAACACAAAGTTCTATTTCTCTCGTAGTTATTTTTATTTAAGACGTCGGTTTTAGCTGAGGGTCGTTAAAATACTTTACAACGACTTTGTTTGTAACTAATCGACGTAGTATATATTTATAACGACCCTATTATTTAAAAACCGTCGTGTATATTTTAATTTATACGACGTTTGAATTTTACTTTCCGTCGTCTTTAAAAACGCGTCATTTGAAAAATTTGACCGCTAATTGTAATTTTTCGAATTTGCCCTGAACCCTATATATATAACATTTCGCTTATCTTTCTTCAACTCATATTATGACCTTAAAGTTTTCTGTCTCCATCCTCCATCGTATCGTATTGCTCCAAGTCGAGGTACATTTCATTCCTAATGTTATAGTTGTAAATGTTACCTCTTTCTTAGTTTTATCATTCAGTTTTCAGTTTCTCAAATTAGTGAAGATAATTTGTTTGAACATTTGCAGTTTCAATATGGAAATCCAAATAAGTTATGCTCCCCTCTTCTGGCCTTTGTTTCTTGTTTCCTCTTGCAAAAGGTTTATAAATATATCTCTGACTAAAACTTGCTTCTTTTTTTTAATCCTGGTTTTGCAAAGCAAGAAGGCAACGCTAACTCATACACACAAGAACAAATTGATGAAATTCGGATCGAATGGGCAGCATTTATGAGCAATCACATGTAGCCCCTCTTTTTCTAATTATAGTTTAATGCTATGGATATGATATTTTGTATGGATATATAGTAGGAATGAAGATTGGTAAACTATGTAATTATTATTGAATCTTCAAGTTTTATGAAACAAATGATTCTTGAGTATATATATGTATGGTGTGGATTATTTGGAGCTGAATTTATTGTTCACAAAGCATTATGATTGTTTTTTTTAGCTAAAATCGTTGTAGAGAACCATTGGAAGCAAGAAAAAAAAAGCTAAAATCTAAAATTACTACGTCTTTTGATATAATAAACGACAGTTCTTTCAAAAAAACCGTCGTCTTTACATTAATAGACGACAATTCTTTCACAAAACCGTCGTCTTTACATCTAATAGACGACAGTTCTTTCATAAAAATTCTCGTCTTTATATATAATAGACGACAGTTTTTCATAAAAACCGTCATCTTTACATATAATAGACGTCTGTTATTTCATAATAGACGTCAGTTCTTAAAAACTGTCGTCTTTACATATAATAGACGACATGTATTTCATAAAAACCGTCGTCTTTAAGTATAATAGACGACGGTTTTGAGTAAAAGCGTCGTCTTTATAAATAATAGACGACGGTATTTTACCGTTGTGGTTTTATGCGTAAAAGATGTCGGTCGATTTCTCGACGGTTGAAAAACTAAATTTACGACGGTAAATTACCGTCGTCTATTGCGATTTTTGTAGTAGTGCCTTGATGCATCATTACCTTCTGAACAGTTAACACTACCATTCAATTGTAAATGAAAGAGGCCATCTACGATATGAGCATAACAAATTACACATCCATTCAAATATAGAGAACAACTTAGTTTGTCAAACATAACTGAGTACCCATCTCTTAAAAGCATAGAGATGGAGATGAAGTTCTTAATACAAGCCGGAAAATAAAGGCAATCTTTTAATTCCAAAACCTCTCTTGATGGTAGTTTGAGAAGGTTGGTGCCAATAGCTTTAGCAGATATTCTTGTGTTGTTTCCAACATGTAGCACCATCTCTCCCTTCTTCAATCTTCTACTTTCCACTAGCCCCTGCAAGGAATTGCAAACATGTTGGCTAGCACCTGAATCAAATATCCAAGTAGAAGAGCTAATTGTTAAAATTGATTCAAGTACAAGAATAGTACCTTCTGAAGGCTTGTTGTTCTTCAGGCTTGCAAGATATTTCTTACAGTTCCTCTTCCAGTGCCCATCTTCGTTGCAATAAAAGCATATTCCTTTGGGCTCTTTTGCCTTCTTTTTGGTGATTTTACCCTTGGGCTTGACTACAATAGTCTTCTTCTCCTTTTCCTTGCCCTTGCCTTTGGTTTTAGGGTTAGGTTTGGTAGAGGAAGAAGTGCCTTTCTCGAAGGCAGCGACAGTCCCACTCCCACTTTCCCTTTTGAAAGTCTTTTCAGTTGTGACTAGCATGTGCAGTAACTCAGAAAGAGTTTTGTGGATTCCTCCCATGTTGTAGTTCATAACAAACTGGGAGAACTGGTTTGAGAGGGATGCAAGGATAAAGTCTTGGGCCAATTCCCCATCCAGTGGAGTTCCTAAGTTCTCTAACTGCTCGATGAGTCCAATCTTCTTCAATACATGCTAGTGGACCCGTGCTCCCTTGACCATTTTGGTCTTCACAAGCTCACAAACAGCACTGAACCATCTGTTATGTGTACCCTCACCATACAACTCTTGCAGGTGAGTGATCATATCACTTGCAGCATCCATGTGCTCATGTTGCTTCTGAACCTTAGAGTTCATGGAAGCAAGGATGTAGCATTTACCTTGTGTGTCGTCTTGTATGTGCTTAACATATTGAGCACGTTCCTCCTCAGTGACATTATCACTAGGAGGTTGATGAGGGAACGGCTTATCAAGCAAGTGCAATTTTCTCGATGATCAAAACGATCTTGAGATTTCGGAACCATTCCTGGAAATTGTGCCCCTCAAGGCATTGTTTGTTAAGTCTTTTGGCGAGCGCATTTCCAGACATATCTACATAACATAAAGAAATTTAAATTAGATTGCTTTTAGAAAGCCATTGATTCGGGTCTTTTAAATCAAATGGCACCTCCCACTATTTTTGGCAAATTCCACATCCCTCAAATGGAATCCGAGAGTTTTAGTTTCAACTCTTAGTGGGGATGGGAGGTTGACCACCATCAAGCTTGCCAAATCATAATAGAATCTTGGTTTGCTTGAATGGTGAAGAGAGATAGTACTCTTACCCATTCACATCATGATGTGATTACCCATCACTTTGGCCTCTAGCAAATGTGTACCCTCGAATGTTATCATGAGGTACCATTGTACTAGTTAAGTCATGCCCACCATTCCTGTGAGTGTAGGGGTTCAAGCAAGACCTCATCATAATAGAATATTGGCATTACTTGTTGCCTTCAGTCACAATATCAAATAATTTGAAATGAGGCCTTTCAAAAATAAGCACAAACTTTGTGTTGCCCATATTAGGGTGAAGCACGGTGTATTGGTTATAATTGATGAGGGTCCAGAATTGTGGACGGCCACGAAAAGATATTCAAAATACCACTCCGTTTATCAACTTAATATTATTATTGGTTGAGGGAGTTTTAGGTCTCATCATACAACATTTATTTCAATCTCATTAAAATAAAATTGGTCCTATCATAGCTATTGGTCCAATTGTTAGTAGCATATGGTACTCCCACTATTTGTTTTAGAAATCAAGGAGTATCTATTACTACTAATGAAAATTTTGCATTCTTGAATTTTGGACATATAGTTATCTTAGGCCCTTAGGATGATTATGGACTTTTAATATTTGATCCAACATGAGCCAAATATTGGATCTTGGTCTAGGGAGGGTGATTCATTTTAATTATGCATTTAACTAATTAAACATGCAATCCTAATTGGGCTTGAGACCCATCTAACTTGAGCCTTGGACTTCATCTCCTTCTTTCTTCTTCTCCTTTAGCTTACATCATATGACAAGCAAAGACATGCAAGCCTTTTAACAATTACATAAGAAAATAAAGAGAGGCATGCAAGCCTCTTTAACAAAAGAATTAAACCTTATTAATTACAAGCCCAATAAATGAATAAATCACATCCCATGGTTCAATCAAATTGATAGTCGGCCAAACACATAGTTTGATTGCAATTTGGGCCTTAGTCCATAATCATCCTTTCAACTACTTTAATCAAATTAAAATAATTAAATTTTAGAATGCAACTTAAACATTTTGGGTTTTTAGTATATGGGCCTAGTTCAAAACGCGGGGGTAAGTATACAATTAATTAAAGACTCAAGGACCAAACCACAAAGTAAAGCAATTGCCTAGAAGTCCAAAATAAATAATATAATTGCATGAGGAACCCTAGAGGATTCCAAAGTGGGGCCGGCCATGTGAAATGTGTGTACGTGTGTGTGTGACATGCATGTGAGTGTTGGTTTGTCCCATAAAAAGGGTTAAGCATGCCATATCAAGTTTCAAGGAAACATTTATAAGACCAAGAGTGTGGTCTCCCATAAAAACAAGTTCCTAGGAAAGGTAGAAGGGACAAGGGAACATTCCTAAGACCAAGAGTGTGGTCTCCCATGCAAGCTAGTTCCTAGGAAAGGAAGGAGGGACAAGGGAACATTTCTTCAACCAAGGAAACATTCCGAAAGACCAATGGCACACTAGGCATGCCTATGTCTTGATACTCTAATTTTCTAAAAACTAGAGGAGCATGCTTTGAGTAGGAGGACAAGGGGACATGGAATCTTGGATAACCAAGGTCAATGTCCTCATTCAAATGAAGACCAACACAATTTCGAAATTGAATCCCACCAAAATGGATCAAAAACTAGAACACATGAATTCATCCTATGAACTCACAAGAACATTCATATGAACTCAAGAACATTCATATTTTTAAGTGTCAAATTTTGTGGAGATTAAAGTGGCTATCAACATAGAAATTTACAATGCTCAAGCTAGCATTGAAACATCACAAAAAAGCACCAACAATCCAATACGGCCGAAACCCCTTTTATACCCATTTGTTCAAACTTTAATGCCTTCTCTTAAAACATCTATAACATTTAAAGATGCAAGAATTTTCGAATAATGAAACAATCAAGGCATCACAACACATAACATTTATGCCACAAAGAACTTTTACCCATATTCATAAACAAAAACCCAAAATGGTACAACTTATCAATTGACCTTGGCTCTAGATACCACTTGAAGGAACCTTAAGAAAATCATGAGTTTCATTTGAATATCAACATAGATAAATAAAATCATGGCAACGGAAGCTTAAGCATGCATCTATGAGTTCAAAAAAAAAACTTTTCCCATGAATCTTTAAAGCCAAGTGATAGTTGTACTATTTTCCTAGAACATAATTTTATGAAGATTGGAAGGAGGAGTTACCCTTGGTGCGTGCTTTCAACCCTATGATCGAATTCCACCAAAGTTGTTGAAGCTTGAATGGCTCCTTCAAAATCTCCACCTTGTTGTTGAAGCTTGAATGACTCGTTCAAAAAACTCCAACTTGAGAGGTTCTCCAAAGTCAACAAAATAGGTAACCTCTAAGTCTCTTCACCAACTAGAGCTTGAGAAGAAGACGATGATCAGCTTAGTGAGAGGGTGATGCTAGTAATCCCTCACTAAGGTAGTATGAAAGTGTAGAAAGAGTTTTTGGAAGAGTAGAGCTTTCTTTCTCTCTCTTGTTTTTCACTAGTGACGGCTTCAAAAAGATGATAGTCATCTTTCACTTGAGTCAACAACTTGACTCTAGCAACCCTAGCCCATTATGAACGCCCATCCCCTTAAATTGGGTCTCTTGGGTTCAATATCATTTAAGTTGTCATACAACTCAATCTCCATGTCCAATAGGATAAAGCCCAATGAGCCTAGAATTCAAAATTCCCGTTTAAAGCCTATTCCGACATCACGTGTAGTTTAAATTAATTCTATTATTAATTTTGCCTTAACCAATTAACTAAGCTTAGTTGATCTCTTCAATTCATCATCTCCATAATGGTTTCTCAAATAACTCAAGTTTAACAGTGTGCGATCCATTAGGTTCTAATTAGCAAGGTCGTGGGCAATTTGAACTCTTCGTAATTGATTGTGAATTAAAACCCCCTTTTAATTCTCCCTATTAGTTAGGATCATTAGTCCTTAGGGCTTCCACCATCCATGAGTGATACCTAATAGTATGTCATGGATATCCAAGCTAAGTAGAATAAGCAGAGAACCTATTCAGTTGGAATTACAATGCAATACGGTCCTTCCCTATTACAATGCTCTTAATCTCATTATTAGGGCATGGTGTATGTCAAACCCCTAATGAGATTGTCAAGTCTTATATGATTTGTATTAGTAGGACAAGAATATCCTTCTAGGTCATACCGAATACTCTGATCAGAGATTTTCTTGATCATATCTTCCGAGGATTCTCCTTCTTTACTGAAGGATAGAGATTCCATGTTGTACACTCACATGTCTCCATGAGTCAATCAAGAACCCCAACAATGCTTGTACCACATCCATGATTAAGACATGTCTTTATAGCATCATCAAAGATCCACAACCTTCCCACAAGACAACCATGGTGCCTCAGGTCCAAGGACTAATTTGCATTATTGTACCTTGGAGTTTCTTGTTTGACATATAAGAAAAATTTCCATACAAGAAACTCTCGCTTGATCACGTTCAGTGAACTAATTCTCTATTGAGCACCTACATACTTATCTTAGTGTCTCCACACGAATGACTTGAGGCCAATCATCCTCCCAATCGAGAAGAGATAGCATGTACCAGTCTTTCCAAATTGTCAATGCCCATTTGACAATCCTATGACTAGCAACATTTAGGGTATGAGGATAATAGAGGAAAGGTCTCCTGAATCTAACTTCCTTAGATTACTTTCTCTCTATCTCATATCCCTTGGACTTATTGGTTAAGTGTGTAACTATTAATGAGGCATTTACTAATAAACAATAAACTTGCCCTTTAAGAGGATTAAACATAAGTCTAATACATGAAATATCCTTAAAAGATTACATTATGTGTTGGCTTTTCGGGCATATTTCCAACAGTTGGTGACTTCATATTCATACCGTAAATGGAGTGGTTATAACATTGCATAGTTTTAGTAATTGGATTTAACTAAAAACTCACCAAATGACTTCTCCCACAATATTATGAGGTTGGCCAAGTTTTGGGCTAGATCCGAAATTAATTGGTCCAAGAAGTTGGTCACTTCAAGTTCGTACCGTAAATGGAGTGGTTGGAACATTGCATAGATTTAGTGATTGGATTTCACTAAAAACTCACCACATGACTCCTCCCACCATATTATGAAGTTGATCAAGTTTTGGCCTCTATCCGAAATCAATTGCTCAAAGAAATTGGACACTTCCAGTTCGTACTGTAAATGGAGTGGTTGCAACATTGCATAGTTTAAGTGATTGGATTTCACTAAAAACTCATCAAATAACCCCTGCAACCATATTATGATGCTGCCCAAGTTTTGGTCTCGATCCGAAATCAAGTGGTCAAATAAATTGGACATTTCAAGTTTGTATGGTAAATGGAGTGGTTGGAACATTGCAAAGTTTTAGTGATTAGATTTCACTAAAAACTCACCAAATGACCCCTCCCACAATATTATGATGCTGGCCAAGTTTTGGTCTCGATCCGAAATTAAGTGGTCAAAGAAATTTGGCGCTTCAAGTTCGTATGAAGTTTATATGGTAAATGGAGTGGTTGGAACATTGCATAATTTTAGTGGTTGGATTTCACTAAAAACTCACCAAATGACACCTCTCACTATATTATGATGTTTCCCAAGTTTTGGCCTCGATCCGAAATCAATTGGTCAAATAAATTGGACACTTCAAGTCCGTATGAAGTTCGTACTGTAAATGGTGTGTTGGAACGTTTGCATCGTTTTAGTGATTGGATTTCACTACAAACTCACCAAATGAATCCGTTGAATATATTATGATATCGCTCAAGTTTTGACCCCGATCTGAAATCAATTGGTCAAAGAAATTGGACACATCAAGTTCGTGCCGTAAATGCAATGGTTGGAACGTTGCATAGTTTTAGTGATTGGATTTCACTAAAAACTCACCAAATGACTCCTCCAACCATATTATGATATTGCCCAAGTTTTGGTCTCGATCTGAAATCAAGTGGTCAAAGAAATTGGGCACTTCAAGTTCGTACGAAGTTTGTATGGTAAATGGAGTGGTTGGAACATTGCATAATTTTAGTGGTTGGATTTACTAAAAACTCACCAAATGACACCTCTCACTATATTATGATGTTTCCCAAGTTTTGGCCACGATCCGAAATCAATTGGTCAAAGAAATTGGACACATCAAGTTTGTACGAAGTTCGTACTGTAAATGGAGTGGTTGGAAAGTTTCAGTGATTGGATTTCACTAAAAACTCACCAAATGACTCCTCCCATTATATTATGATGTTGCCCGAGTGTTGGGCTTGATCCAAAATCAGTTGGTCAAAGATATTGAACACTTCGAGTTCGTACAAAATTCGTACCGAAAATGGAGTGCTTGGAGCATTTCATAGTTATAGTGATTGTATTTCACTAAAAACTCACTAAATGACTCCTCCAACCATATTATGATGTTGCCCAAATTTTGGCCTCAATCCAATTGGTCAATGAAATTGGACACATCAAATTTGTATGAAGTTCGTTCCGTAAATGGAGTGGTTGGAACATTGCATAGTTTTACAAATTGGATTTCACAAAAAACTCCCCAAATTACTCTTCCAACCATATTATGATGTTGACCAAGTTCATGCCTCAATCCGAAATCAATTGTTCAAAGAGATTGGACACTTCAAGTTCGTACTGTTAATGGAGGGGTTAGAACATTGCTTAGTTTTAGCAATTGAATTTCACTACAAACTCACCAAATGACTCCTCCAACCATATTATGATGTTACCCAAGTTTTGGTCTCGATCCGAAATCAAGTGGTCAAAGAAATTGAACACTTCAAGTTCGTACAAAGTTTGAATGGTAAATGGAGTGGTTGGAACATTGCATAGTTTTAGTGATTGGATTTCTCTAAAAACTCCCCAAATCACTCATCCCACCATATTATGATGTTCCCTAAGTTTTGGCCCTATTCTGAAATAAATTAGTCAAAGAAATTGGACACTTCAAATTCGTACGAAGTTAAATCGTAAATGGAGTGGTTGGAACGTTTGCATAGTTTTAGTGATTGGATTTCATTAAAAACAAAATGACTCCTCCTATTAATTATGATGTTGCCTATGTTTTGGCCCAGATCCAAAATCAATTGGTCAAAGAACTTAGACAATTAAAGTTCGTACGAGGTTCGTATCGTAAATGGAGGGGTTATTACATTGCTTAGTTTTAGTGATTGAATTTCACTACAAACTCACCAAATTACTCCTCCATCCATATTATGATGTTGCCCAAGTTTTGGTCTTGATCCGAAATCAAGTGGTCAAAGAAATTGCACACTTCAAGTTCGTAAGGAGTTTGAACGGTAATTAGAGTGGTTGGAACATTGCATAGTTTTAGTGATTGTATTTCTCTAAAACTCACCAAATCACTCATCCCACCATATTATGTTGTTCCCCAAGTTTTGGTCCCGTTCTAAAATAAATTGGTCAAAGAAATTGGGCACTTCAAATTCGTACTGTAAATGGAGTGGTTGGAACATTTGCATAGTTTTAGTGATTGGATTTCATTAAAAATAAAATGAATCCTCCTATTATTTTATGATGTTGCCTATGTTTTGGACGTGATCCGAAATCAATTGGTCAAAGAAATTGGACAATTAAAGTTCGTACAAGGTTCATACCGTAAAAGGAGTGGTTGGAACATCGCAGAGTTTTCGTGATTGGATTTCACTCAAAACTCACCAAATGACTCCTCCCACCATATTGTGATGTTCTAGAAGTTTTGGCCTCGATCCGCAATAAATTGGTCAAAGAAATTGCACACTTCAAGTTTGTATTGTAAATGGAGTGGTTGGAACATTGCATACTTTTAGAGATTGGTTTTCATTAAAAACTCACCAAATGACTCCTCCCATTATATTATTATGTTGCCCAAGTTTTGGGATTGATCTGAAATCAATTGGCCAAAGAAATCATCCCTTAAAGTTCTTATGAAGTTCATACCGTAAATGATGTGGTTGTAACATTGCATAGTTCTAGTAATTGGATTTCACTCAAGACACACAAAATGACTCCTCCCACCATATTATGATGTTCCCCAAGTTTTGGGCTGAATCCGAAATCAATTGGTCAAAGAAATTGAACACTTCAAGTTCGTATGAAGTTCGTAATGTAAAGGGAGTGCTCGGAGCATTGCCTAGTTTTATATATCGGATTTCTCTAAAAACCCACCAAATGACTCCTCCCACGAAGTTCGTACTGTAAATGGAATGGCTGCAAGATTGAATAGTTTTATTGATTGGATTTCAATAAAAACTCTCCAAATGACTCCTCCCATTATATTATGTTGTTGCCCAACTTTTGGGCTTGATCTGAAATCAATTGATCAAAGAAATCGGGTACTTAAGGTTCGTACAAGATTCGTACCGTAAATGGAATGGTTGGAACATTGCATAGTTTTAGCGATTGAATGTCACGACCCGACTCCTCTAGCACGATATTGTCCGCTTTGTGCCCCCCTTTCTGGCCCTCACGGTTTTGTTTCTGGGAACTCACGAGCAACTTCCCAGTGGGTCACCCATCCTGGGATTGCTCTAGCCCCAACTCGCTTAACTTCGGAGTTCCAAGGAATTTGAAGCCAGTGAGCTCCCAAAAGGCCTCGTGCTAGGAAGATACGTGCCCACACATATAAGGCACTTCACCTTTCCCTCCCTGAGCAATGTGGGATTGCTCACCATTCTTACTTCCCCAAGCTCACGGGTCTTACATTGAGTTTCACTAAAAATTCACCAAGTGACTCCTCCAACCATATTATGATGTTGACCAAGTTTTGGCCTCGATCCGTAATCAATTGGTCAAAGAAATTGGACACATCAAGTTCCTATGGAGTTCATACTGTAAATGGAGTGTTTGGAACATTGCATAGTTTTAGTGATTGGATTTCACTAAAAACTCACCAAATGACTCTTGCCACTATATTATGATGGTTCCAAATTTTTTCGTTGATCTGAAATCAATTGGTCAAAGAAATTGGATACATCAAGTGCGTACGAATTTTGTACTGTAAATGGAGTGGTTGGAACATTGCATTGTTTTAGTGATTGGATTTCACTAAAAACTCACCAAATGACTCATCCGACCATATTATGATGTTCCCCAAGTTTTGGGCTCGATCCAAAATCAATTGGTCAAAGAAATTGGAAAACTTCAAGTTTGTTCGAAGTTCATACTATAAATGGAGTGGCTGGAACATTGCATAATTTTAGTGATTGGATTTCACTAAAAAGTCTCCAAATGACTCCTCCCATTTTATTATGATGTTGCCCAAGTTTTGGGCTTGATCCGAAATCAATTGGTCAAAGAAATCAGACATTTAAAGTTCATACTGTAAATGGAGTGGTCCGAACATTGCATAGTTTTTGTGATTGGATATCACTAAAAACTCACCGAATGACTCCTCCAAACATATTATGATGTAGCCCAAGTTTTGGGCACGATCCAAAATCAATTCATCTTAGCAATTGGATTTCAAGTTCGTTAGAAGTTCGTACTGTAAATGGAATGGTTGGAACATTGCATAGTTTTAGTGATTCCATTTCACTCAAGACTTACTAAATGACTCCTCCCATCATATTACAATGTAGCCCAAGTTCTGGGCTCCATCAGAAATCAATTGATCTTAATGATTGCATTTCATGTTATTACGAAGTTCGTACTGTGAATGGAGTGGTTGGAACTTTGCATAGTTTTAGTAATTGGATTTCACTAAAAACTCACCAAATGAATCCTCCCACCTTGGTATTATGTTGACCAAGTTTTGGGCTCGATACGAAATAAATTGGTCAAAGAAATTGGACACATCAAGTTTGAACGAAGTCAGTACCATAAATGGAATGGTAGGAACATTGCATAGTTTTAGCAGTGGGATTTTACTCAAAACTCACCAAATGGCTCCTCCCACCATATTATGTTGTAGCCCAAGTTTTGGGCAAGTTTGAAATCAATTGGTTTTAGCGTTTGGATTTCATGTTCGTGCGAAGTTCGTACTGTAAATGGAGTGATTGGAACATTGCATAGTTTTAGTTATTTGATTTCAATAAAAACTCACCAACCGAGTACTCCGACCATATTATCATGTTGACCAACTTTTGGGCTTGATATGAAATAAATTGGTCAAAGAAATTGGACACTTCAAGTTCGTACGAAGTTCATACCATAAATGGAGTGGTTGGAACATTGCCTAGTTTTAGAAATTAGATTTCCCTAAAAACTGACCAAATGACTCGTCCCACCAAATTATGATGTAGCCCAAGTTTTGGGCACGATCTGAAATCAATTGATCTTAGCAATTGGATTTCAAGTTCGTACCAAGTCCGTGCTATAAATGTAGTGGTTGGAACATTGCATAGTTTTAGTGATTGGATTTCACTAAAAAAACTCACCAAACGACTACTCCCACCATACTATGGTGTTGCCCAAATTTTGGGCTCGATCTGAAATCCATTTGTCAAAGGAGTTGGTCACTTCACGTTCGCACCGTAAATGGAGTGGTTGTAAAATGACTCCTTCCACCATATTATGATGTTGCCCAAGTTTTGGGATTGAAGCGAAATCAAATGGTCGAACAAGTTGGCCACGTCAAGTTCATACAAAGTTCGTACCGTAAATGGAGCGATTGGAACATTGCACAGTTTGATTGATTGGATTTTAGTAAAAACTCACCAAATGACTCCTCCCACCATATTATGATGTTGACCAAGATTTGGGCACGATCCGAAATCAATTGGTCAAGGAAATTGGACACTTGAAGTTCGTACAGTATATGGAGTGGTTGGAACATTACATAGTTTTAATTATTGGATCTCACTTAAGACTCATTAAATGACTCCTCCCATCATATTATGATGTAACTCAAGTTTTGGGATCGATCCGAAATGAATTGATCTTAGCGATTGGATTTCAAGTTCGTACGAAGTTCGTACTGTAAATGGAGTGGTTCTAACATTGCATAGTTTTAGTGATTGGATTTCACTCAAGACTTACTAAATTACTCCTCCCATCATATTATGGTGTAGCCCAAGTTTTGGGCTTGATCCGAAATCAATTGATCTTAGTGATTGGATTTCATGTTCTTATGAAGTTCGTACTGTGAATGGAGTGGTTGGAATATTGCATAGTTTTAGTCATTGGATTTCACTAAAAACTCGCCAAATGACTACTCCCACCATAATATGATGTTGCCCAAGTTTTGGGCTCGATCAGAAATCAATAGGTCAAAGAAGTTGGACACTACAAGTTTGTTCGAAGTTAGTATCGTAAATGGAGTGGTAGCAACATAGCATAGTTTTAGCAATTGGATTTCAGTCAAAACTCACCAAATGACTCCTCCCCCATATTATGTTGCAGCCCAAGTTTTGGGCTAGATCCGAAATCAATTCGTTTTAGGGATTGGATTTGAAGTTCGTACGAAGTTTGTACAGTAAATGGAGTGGTACGAGCATTACATAGTTTTAATAATTGGATCTCACTCAAGACTCATTAAATGACTCCTCCCATCATATTGTGTTGTAGCCCAAGTTTTGGGCTCAATCCGAAATTAGCTTGCCTTAGTGATTGGATTTCAAGTTTGTACTATAAATGGAGTGGTTGGAAGAATGCATAGTTTTAGTCATTGGATTTCACTAAAAAGTCGCCATACGGCTACTCCCACCGTAATATGATGTTGCCCAAGTTTTTCACTTCAAGTTCGTTTGATGTTCGTACCGTAAATGGAGTGGTTTGAAAATTGCTTATTTTTAGTGATTGGAATTCACCCAAAACTCACAAAATGACTCCTCCCACCATGTTATGACGTTGCCCAAGTTTTGGGCTAGTTCCGAAATCAATTGGTTAAAGAAGTTTTTTCACTTCAAGTTCGTTCGAATATCATATCGTAAATGGAGTGGTTGGAACATTGCATGTTTTTAGTGATTGGATATCTCTCAAAACATACCAAATGACTCCTCCACCATATTATTATGTTGACCGAGTTTTGAGCTAGATATGAAATCAATTGCTCAAAGAAATTGGAACTTCAAGTTCGTACGAAATCAGTACCGTAAATGGAATGGTAGGAACATTGCATAGTTTTAGCAATTGGATTTCACTCAAAACTCCCCAAATGACTACTCCCAGCATATTATGTTGTAGTCCAAGGTTTGGGCTAGATCCGAAATCAATTGGTTTTAGTGTTTGGATTTCAAGTTCGTACAAAATTCGTACTGTAAATGGAGTGGTTGAAACATTGCATAGTTTTAGTCATTGGATTTCACTCAAAACTCACCAAACGACTGCACCCACCATATTATGGTGTCGCCCAAGTTTTGGGCTCGATCCGAAATCAATTTGTCAAAGAAGTTGGTCACTTCAAGTTCGTACCGCAAATGGAGTGGTTGGAAAATTGAATAGTTTTAGAGATTGGATTTCACTCAAAAATCACAAAATGACTTCTCCCACCGTATTATGATGTTGCCCAAGTTTCGGGAATGATGTAAAATCAAATGGTCAAACAAGTTGGTCGCCTCAAGTTCGTACGAGGTTCGTACTATAAAAGGAGCGGTTGGAACATTGCATAGTTTTGATGATTGGATTTTAGTAAAAAATCACCAAATGACTTTTCCCACCATATTATGATGTTGACAAAGATTTTGGTGCGATCCGAAATCAATTGGTCAAAGAAATTGGACACTTGAAGTTTGTACAGTATATGGAGTGGTTGGAACATTACATAGTTTTAATTATTGGATCTCACTAAAGACTCGTTAAATGACTCCTTCCATCATATTGTGATGTAGCCCAAGTTTTGGGCTTGATACGAAATCAACTGGTCTTAGTGATTGGATTTCAAGTTTGTACGAAGTTCGTACTGTAAATGGAGTGTTGGAACACTGCATAGTTTTATTCATTGGATTGCCCTGAAAACTTGCCAAACGACGACTCCCACCATATTATGAAGTTGCCCATGTTTTGGGCTCAATCAGAAATCAATTGGTCAAACAAGTTGGTCACTTCAAGTTCGTTCGAAGTTCGTACCGTAAATGGAGTGGTTGATGCATTGCATAGTTCTATAGATTGGATTTCACTCAAAACTCACCAAATGACTCCTCACATCATATTATGATGTACCCCAAGTTTTGGGCTCGATAAAATATCAAATGGTCTTAGTGATTGGATTTCAAGTTCGTACTGTAAATGGAGTGCTTGGAATATTGCACAGTTTTTGTGATTGGATTTTATTAAAAAATCACCAAACAACTACTCCCACCATATTATTATGTTGCCCAAGTTTTGGGCTTGATCAGAAATCAATTGGTCAAAGAAGTAGGTCACTTCAAGTTCGTCCGAAGTTCGTATCGTAAATGGAGTGGTAGGAACATTGCATAGTTTTAGTAATTGGATTTCACTCAAAACTCAGCAAATGACTCTTCCCACCATATTATGTTGTAGCCTAAGTTTTGGGCTCGATCCGAAATCAACTGGACTTAGTGATTGGATTTAAGTTCGCATTTAAGTTCGTGATCGTAAATGAAGTGGTTGGAACGTTGCATAGTTTTAGTGATTGGATTTCACTAAAAACTAGCCAAATGGCTACTCCCACCATAATATGTTGTCGCCCAAGTTTCGGGCTCGATCAGAAATCAATTGGTCAAAGAAGTTGGTCACTTCAAGTTTGTTCGAAGTTTGTACCGTAAATGGAGTGGTAGGAACATTGAATAGTTTTAGCAATTGGATTTCACCCAAAACTCACCAAGTGACTCCTCCCACCATATCATGTTGTAGCCCAAGTTTTGGGCTATATCCGAAATGAATTGGTTTTAGTGGTTGGATTTCAAGTTCATACGAAGTTCGTATAGTAAATGGAGTGGTAGGAATATTACACAGTTTTAGTTATTGGATCTCACTCAAGGCTCATTAAATGACTCCTCCCATCATATTATGATGTGGCCCAAGTTTTGGGCTCGATCCGAAATTAGCTTGCCTTAGTGATTGGATTTCAAGTTCGCACGAAGTTCGTACTATAAATGGAGTGGTTGGAACAATGCATAGTTTTAGTCATTGGATTTCACTAAAAACTCGCCAAATGACTACTCCCACCATATTATGAAGTTGTCCAAGTTTTGGGCTCGATGAGAAATCAATTGATCTAAGAAGTTTTTCACTTCAAGTTCGTTTAAGTTCGTACCGTAAATGTAGTGGTTTGAACATTGCATATTTTTAGTGATTGTATTTCACCCAAAACTCACAAAATGACTCCTCCCACCATGTTGTGATGTTGCCCAAGTTTTGGGCTCGTTCCGAAATCAATTGGTTAAAGATGTTGGTCACTTCAAGTTCGTTCGAAGTTCATACCATAAATGGAGTGGTTGGAACATTGCATGTTTTTAGTCATTCGATTTCTCTCAAAACTCACCAAATGACTCCTCCCACCATATTTGTAAGACCCGTGAGCTTGGGAAAGCAAGAACGGTGAGCAATCCCACATCGCTCGGGGAGGGAAAGGTGAAGTGTTTATATGTGTGGGCATGTATCTTCCTAGCACGAGGCCTTTTGGGAGCTCACTGGCTTCGGATTCTTTGGAACTCCGAAGTTAAGCGAGTTGGGGGCTAGAGCAATCCCAGGATGGGTGACCCACTAGGAAGTTGCTCGTGAGTTCCCAGAAACAAAACCGTGAGGGCCAGAGAGGAGGGGCCCAAAGCGGACAATATCGTGCTAGAGGAGTCGGGTCGTGACAATATTATTATGTGACCGAGTTTTGGGTAAGATATGAAATCAATTGGTCAAAGAAATTGGAACTTCAAGTCCGTACGAAGTCAATACCGTATTATGTTGTAGCTCAAGTTTTGGGCTAGATCCGAAATCAATTGGTTTTAGTGTTTGGATTTCAAGTTCGTACTGTAAATGGAGTGGTTGGAACATTGCATAGTTTTAGTCATTGGATTTCACTAAAAACTCACCAAACGGCTGCACCCACCATATTATATGGTGTTGCCCAAGTTTTGGGCTCGATCCAAAATCAATTTGTCAAAGAAGTTGGTCACTTCAAGTTCGTTCGAAGTTCATACTGTAAATGGAGTGGTTGGAACATTGCCTAGTTTTAAAGATTCGATTTCACTAAAAACTAACCAAATGACTCGTCCCACTATTTTATGATGGAGCGGTTGGAACATTGCATAGTTTTTAGTATTGGATCTCACTCAAGACTCATTAAATGACTCCTCCCATCATATTATGATGTAGCCCAAGTTTTGGGCTCGATCCGAAATCAACTGGTCTTAGTGATTGGATTTCAAGCTCGTACGTAGTTCGTACTTTAAATGGAGTGCTTGGAACATTGCATAGTTTTAGTCATTGGATTTCATTAAAAAATTGCCAAATGACTATTCCCACCATATTGTTATGTTGCCCAAGTTTTGGGCTCGATCTGAAATCAATTAGTCAAAGAAGTTTGTCACTTCCAGTTCGTTTGAAGTTCGTACCATAAATGGAGTGGTTTGAACATTGCATATTTTTAGTGATTGGATTTCTCTCAAAACTCACAAATTGACTCCTCCCACCATGTTATAATGTTGCCCTAGTTTTGGGCTTGTTCTGAAATCAATTGGTTAAAGAAGTTGGTCACTTCAAGTTCGTCATAAATGGAGTGGTTGGAACAGTACATGTTTTTAGTGATTGGATTTCACTCAAAACTCCCAAAATGACTCCTCTCACCATATTGTGATGTTACCCAAGTTTT
Source organism: Prunus padus (assembly GCA_024362665.1). Lineage (NCBI taxonomy): Eukaryota > Viridiplantae > Streptophyta > Magnoliopsida > Rosales > Rosaceae > Prunus > Prunus padus. The sequence continues at coordinate 1,146,687 of JANFAM010000003.1, read as the reverse complement.
GGGCTCCGAAATCAATTCATCAAGGAAATTGGACACTTCAAGTTCGTACGAAGTTCATACCGTAAGTGGAGTGGTTGGAACATTGCCTAGTTTTAGAGATTGGATTTCACTAAAAACTGACCAAATGACTCCTCCCACCATATTATGATGTAGCCCAAGTTTTGGGCATGATCCGAAATCAATTGATCTTAGTGATTGGATTTCAAGTTCATACGAAGTTTGTACTATAAATGGAGTGGTTGGAACACTGCATAGTTTTAGTGATTGGATTTCACTCAAAACTCACCAAATGACTCCTCTAACAAGATTACAATGTTTCCCAAGTTTTGGGATCGATCAGAAATCAATAGGTCATAGAAGTGGTCACTATGAGTTCGGAGCCATGTTCGTATGCTAAAGGGAGTGGTTGGAAAATTGTATAGTTTGAGCGATTGGATTTCAGAAAACACTCAGCAAATGACTCCTCCCACAACGTTATGATGTTTCCCAAGTTTTGGGCTTGATCCAAAATTCATTAGTCAGAGAAGTGGGCCACCATAAGTTCTTAACCAAGGTCGTGCTATAAAGGGAGTGGTTATGGTATAGTTGAGCGATTGGATTTATGTATAGACTCACCGAATGACTCCTCGCAACATTATGATGTTTCTCAAGTTTTGGGCTCGATCTGAAAACAATTGTTCAAAGAAGTGGCCACTATGAGTTTGTAGCCAATTTCGTGCGCTAAAGGGAGTGGTTGGAACGTTGTATTGGTCGTGTGATTGGATTTTTGTAAACACTCACCAAATGACTCCTCCCACAACATTTTGATACTTCCCAAGTTTTGGGCTCAATCTGAAATCAATTGGTCAAAAAAGTGGGCCACTATAAGTTCGTGCACTAAAAGGAAAGGTTGGAGCATTGTATAGTTTGAATAGGGGTGGGCATCGGAACCGCAAAACAGCAAAACCAAACCGGACCGAACCAAACCGGTTAAATAATTCGGTTCCAATTTCGATTTGAGGTGAGAACCGGTCCAAACCGGACCGTGCCCACCCCTAGTTTGAATGATTGTATTGAAGTACAAACTTACCGAATGACTCCTCCCACAAGATTATGTTGTTGGCCAAGTTTGGAACTCGATCCGAAATCAAATGGTTACATAAGTGGGCACTATAGGCTCGAAGCCATGTTCGTGTGCTAAAGGGAGTTGTTGGAATTGTGTATAGTTTGAGTAATTGGATTTAAGTAAAAACTCGCCAATTGACTCCTCCCACAAGATTATGATATTTCCCAATGTTTGTACAATATTTGGTAAAATGCCAAAATTGTTATCTTTTACCTATTGAAAAGACCCAGGCCCAACTTCCAGACAAAAGGGCCTTTTTTCTCTTTTACCCACCGAAGCCCAGAAGGCAAGAAGTCCACGCCTTTTTGAACAAATATCCCAAACCAGACCCACCACGTCAGAAGTGGTTGAGCTTGGCCAAGAGTGACTCACGTAAAAGCAGGAGTGGGTTTCTCGCTATTAAGAGCGAAATGACTTGCGTCTCTTAGCAGAAAGCACGCCAGCCGTCTGACGACCAAAAGAAGCAGAAGCCGTCGGTCTTCCATTCTTTCAGATAGAGGAAGCTCACAGATCCATCCCTTCAGACCCTACATCCAAAATATCCCATTTATTTTATTCAGGGACCAGCTCACGTACAGAAAGTATTCAGACTCAAAATTACACCCAAGTTTCCTCGCGCTACCGCCTTCGACAATATATTTTGCTTATAAATATAGAAGCTCCACAGCAGCGCTCAAGGACTCTCTCTCTGTCACAACCCGACTCCCCTAACACGATATTGTCCGCTTTGGGCCGGGGCCCTCACGGTTTTGTTTACGGGAACTCACGAGCAACTTCCCAGTAGGTCACCCATCTGGGATTGCACTAAGCCACAACTCGCTTAACCGGAGTTCCCACAACTCCAAGCCAATGAGCTCCCAAAGGCCTCGTGCGAGGAAGATACGTGCCCACACATATAAGCACTTCACCTTTCCCTCCTCGAGCGATGTGGGATTGCTCACCGTTCTTACTTCTCCAAGCTCACGGGTCTTACAATCCACCCCCTTGGGGCCCAGGCGTCTCGCTGGCACACTTCGATCGGGGTCGGCTACGATACCATTATGTCACGACCCGACTCCTAACACGATATTGTCCGCTTTGGGCGGGGCCCTCACGGTTTTGTTTCTGGGAACTCACGAGCAACTTCCCAAAGAGGTCACCCATCCCGGGATTGCTCTAAGCCACAACTCGCTTAACTTCGGAGTTCCCACAACTCCGGCCTGAGCTCCCAAAAGGCCTCGTGCTAGGAAGATACGTGCCCACACATATAAGCACTTCACCTTTCCCTCCCCGAGCGATGTGGGATTGCTCACCGTTCTTGCTTCTCCAAGCTCACGGGTCTTACACTCTCCATAATCGACTCAACGTCTATAACTTTAAAAACCTTCAAGCCTTCAAACAACTTGTTCTCTCCAGATAGCCAGTTGACAACTCCTGCGTTTATCTTGTATTGCTCTACCATCTTCTTGGTATGATATTTGTTTAAATTTATTGGGTTATCTATCGTGTAAAACCATCTCAAACTTGTAACAGATTGGATAGAAAAATCTCCAGTCATCTTGTTATCAAGTTTCTTTACTACTGTAATTTGCCTTTTCAAAACTAAATGGAGAAATCTTTAGTTTTTGCTTTAATCATCTATCATGCCCGGATTGGATAGAGAAATCTCCTTTCCCAGGGACTTTACTTTCTCTACAATTTAATTTACTCGCATATAATATTTCTGTTGTTTACTTTTCTTGCAATTTACATTTCCCGCACTTTAAATACAAGTCTTTACTTTAGAAATAATATTGTTTACTGTTGGACAGGCCCGAATAAAAGGGTTTTTTAGGTTCGAAACTAGGGCTTCCTTAAGCCCGAATCTTCATATTTAGGTCCGAAATGATCAAAATCATGGGCTCGAATCAAGGTTTTTCGAACCCACTTAAGGGGTCATTAACCACAAACTCGGTTTTTCTATTTGGCTAGGTACCATTCGTATCTTCCAAGCCACGAATGTATGATTGAAAGAATATTGAAGTCCTCTTCATTAAGGCATAGAAAAGAACTCATTCGAGCCAGTACCCCACTCGAAGTACAATGGTTTGATCAAGAAGTCCAGAGAAGGAGGGCAAATCCACCAGGATCACACTCTCTACAACTCACATACCAGGTCTCCGGGCTGGTCTCATCCCCGATAGTGGCATGCCCGCATTAGCAAATCCAACCAGGACCGAAAGATGCGGAGACTCAGGTTTCCCAACCCGCTGCCATTCCATCTTGATTCAACTTTCAATTTTGTACAAAGAAGATTGCAAATTGTCCCCTCCCCTCCATAGTACTTCAGAGGAGAGGAACCTTCGTCATCGACGAAAAAAGGACCAGACCGGGTGTCTTGTTGCCAAGACCCGGCTCTCGAGGCACGAGGAGGGCATCCGACACCGGGTACCTTTTCTGCATCAACACCTAAGTTTTGGGCTTGATCCGAAATCAATTGGTCATGAAGTGGGCCACCATAAGTTAGTTGCCAAGTTCGTGCACTAATCGAAGTGGTTGGAGCATTGTTCAGTTTGAGTGATTGGATTTAAGTAAAAACATACCAAATGACTCCACCCACAAGATTATGATGTTCCCCAAGTTTTGGGCTCGATCCGAAATCAATTGGCCAAAGAAGTGGGCACTATAAGTTTGTAGCCAAGTTCGTGCGCTAAAGGGAGTGGTTGGAACATTGTATAGTTTGAGTGATTGGAATTTTGTAAACAATCATCAAATGACTCTTCCCAAAACATTATGATGTTTCCCAAGGTTTGGGATTGATCCGAAATCAATTGGTCAAAGCAGTGGGCCACATTAGTTCGTAGCCAAGTTCGTGCGCTAAAGGGAGTGGTTATAACATTTTACAGTTTTAGTGATTGTATTTCCAGAAAAACTCACCAAATGACTCCTCCCACAAGATTTTGATGTTGCACAAGTTTTGGGTTTGATCCGAAATCAATTGGTCAAAGAAGTGGTCACTATGAGTTCATAGCCAAGTTCGTGCTCCAATGGGAGTGGTTGGAAAATTGTATAGTTTGAGTGATTGGATTTCCGTAAACAATCACAAAATGACTTATCCTGGAACATTATGATGTTTACCAAGTTTTGGGCTCGATCTGAAATTTTTTGTCAAAGAAGTGGCCACTATGAGGTTGTAGCCAAGTTCACTCGCTAAAAAGAATGGTTGGAACATTGTATTGGTTGAGTGAAGAGTGGTTGGAACATTGTCTTGGTTGAGTGATTGGATTTCCGTAAACACTCACCAAATGACTCCTCCCATAACATTATAATGCTTCCCAAGTGTTAGGCTCGATCCGAAATCAATTGGCCAAAGTAGTGGGCTGCCATATGTTCGTAACGAAGTTCGTGCGCTAAAGGGAGTGGTTGGAATATTATATAGTTTGAGTAATTGGATTTAATTACAAACTCACCAAATGACTACCACAAGATTACAATGTTGCACAAGTTTTGGGCTCGAACCGAAATCAATTGGTCAAAGAAGTGGTAGGAAAATTGTGTACTTTGAGTGACTGGATTTCAATAAACACTCACCAAATGACTCCTCCCCCGAGATTACAATGTTGCTCAAGTTTTGGGCTCGATCCGAAGTCACTTGGTCAAAGAAGTGGGCCACTATAATTTCGTGGCCAAGTTCGTGTGCTAAAGGGAGTGGTTGGAAGATTGTATAGTTTGAGTGATTGGATTTAAGTACAAACACACCAAATGACCCCTCCCAAAAGATTATAATGTTTTCCAAGCTTTGTGCTCGATCCTAAATTAATTGGTCAAAGAAGTGGGCCACTACAGGTTCGTAGCCAAGTTCGTGCGCTAAAGGGAGTAGTTGGAAGATTGTATAGGTTGAGCGATAGGATTTCCGTAAACACTAACCAAATGACTACTCCCACAACACTATGATGTTTCCCTTGTTTTGGGCTCGATCCGAAATCAATTGCTAAAGAAGTAGGCCACTATAAGTTCGTAGCCAAGTTGTTGCGCTAAAGGGAGTAGTTGGAGCGTTGTAGAGTTTGAGTGATTGGATTTCCATAAACACTCACCAAATGACTCCTCCCACAACATTGTGATGTTTCCCAAGCTTTGACCTCAATCTAAAATCATTTGGTCAAAGAAGTGGGCCACCATAAGTTTGTAGCCAAGTTCATGCGCTAAACGGAGTGGTTGGAACATTGTATAGTTTGAATGATTGGATTTATGAAAAACTCACCAAATGACTCCTCCCACAAGATTTTGATGTTGCGCAAGTTTTGGGCTCGATCTAAAATCAAGTGATCAAAGAAGTGGTAATTATGAGTTCATAGCCAAGTTCGTGCACCAAAGGGAGTGGTTGGAAAATTGTATAGTTTGAGTGTTTTGATTTCCGTAAACAAATGACTCCTCCCGCAACATTATGATGTTTCCCATGTTTTGGGGTCGATCTGAAAACAATTGGTCAAAGAAGTGGCCACTTTGAGTTTGTAACCAAGTTTGTGCACTAAGGGGAGTGGTTGGAACATTGTATTGGTTGAGTGATTGGATTTCCGTGAACACTCACCAAATGACACCTCCCACAACATTTTCATGTTTCCCAAGTTTTGAGCTCGATTCGAAATCAATTGGTCAAAGAAGTTGGCCACCATAAGTTCGTTGCCAATTTCGTGCGCTAAACGGAGTGGTTATAATATTATATAGTTTGAGTAATTGGATTTAAGTACAAACTCACCGAATGAATCCTCCCACAAGATTATAATGTTGCCCAAGTTTTGGGCTTGATCCGAAATCAATTGGTCAAAAAAATGGTCACTATGAGTTTGTAGCCAAGTTCGTGCGCTAGAGGGAGTGGTTGGAAAATTATATAGTTTGATTGATTGGATTTTAATAAACACTCACCAAATGACTCCTCCCACAACATTATGATGTTTCTCATGTTTTGGGCTCGATATGAAATTAATTGGTGAAAGAAATGGGCCACTATAAGTTCGTAGCTAAGTTCTTGCGATAACGGTAGTGGTTGGAGCATTGTATAGTTAAAGTGATTGGATTTAAATACAAGCACACCACAAGAGTATGCTATTGTCCAAGTTTATGCTCTATCCTAAATCAATTGGTCAAAGAAGTGGGCCACTATGTTCACAGCGAAGTTCGTGAGCTAAAGGGAGTGGTTGGAACATTGTATAGTTTGAGTGACTGGATTTCCGTACTGTTGGCTGCGTAAAATCTCTTGGCTTGTTGCTCCAGGCTAAGGGGATATGCGGCAACACAAGTTGTCCTACTTTGTGTTGGATGGGTGCGCGAAGGCGTGCCAGCATGTTCTACTGTGCATTCGAAGATGATTTGGATGGATGGATGGATTGATTGTGTGCGCCTGTTGGATCTAACTTCACTCAAAGCGATTGTGGCCGAGAGACTAACATTTCCTGGCCATCAGTTTCACCACCTGAGCTACAAGGCCGTTGATTGTGGTCGATGGTGGAAGACGGTTGCTGGATTTGGGTGGTGCTTCAGCGCCTTGCTAGACAGAGAAGGTTGTATGATTTATGGGGTGGGCGGAAAAGTAACAGGGATGGTGCTCCAGCGCCTTGAAAATCAAGGGTCATATGATATATTGATGGATGGAAGAACTTAACTTTACCACTACTCCTAGCAAAGCGTTTAAAGATATTCAAAGTGCATTACAGGAAGATAAATGACAAGTAAAGATAATTTGTTCCGTGGGAGGCTTGTTTTGTCGGGGACCCTTTGAATGTTGCTGAGGGTCTTGTATTTATAGTGGGAGAGCTGGAGCTGTAATTGGAGAGGTCCACGTGAAGAAATGCACTTGAAGATGAATCAGGTCGTGGCTTGCATGGAATGCACTCCTGGAGATAGTGGGCGGCTTGGGCAACAAGGGCAGCTTGGACAGCATCTGGATATGAGAAAGGTGGAGCTTGGTGGAGAGTGTCAGTCGCACCCCTTTAGCCTTTGAATGGTTTATTCTCAGTGGCTCAAGTGGCCGTGATCGAGGGTCTGGCCTACGATCTATTTTACCAGCTCCAGCATGGTCTGAACGGCATGCCTCATAATTATGACTTTGGCATAGGTCCTGAGTCATTACGGTTTGGATTTAAAGTATTTCCCTTTTTCGTAGTGGGGTGGAAAGCTTTCGCTTTCCCAAGAACCCAGTTCCAGGATTTGCTCGGTGGGACCTCTTTTTCGCATATATCAGAATGGTGGACTGGTCATAACCATTATCTGTTGTCTGCTACATGTTATGTCACCACCCGACTCTCCTAGCAAGATATTGTCCGCTTTGGGCCCCCGCCCTCACGGTTTTGTTTTTGGGAACTCACGAGCAACTTCTCGGTGGGTCACCCATCCAGGAATTGCTTCAGCCCAAACTCGCTTAACTTCGGAGTTCCTACGGAATCTGAAGCTAGTGAGCTCCCAAAAGGCCTCTTGCTAGATAGAGACGAGCCCACACATATAAGGCACATCACCCTTCCCTCCTCTTGCAATGTGGGATTGCTCACCGTTCTTGCTTCCCAAGACACGGGTCTTACATGTTCGATCTCGACCCTAGATACCATGGTTGTAGCTATGAAACTATGGCATACTAGATATGCGGCCTCGACCTCCATAGCCGTGACTGTGCACATTTCAATTGGGCTACTTCCTTTATTTAGGCCTAAGGGCAGCTCCTACCGGGGCGTGTTTGATTCATTCGATTTTTGGCCAGCTATTCAGCCACTGGGATGTCCCCATGTGGCTAACCTCTGGGGTTGAGAATTTTAGGCATAAACATTGCCCCCATTTCTGGATCCTTCGGCCTACTGTTGATTTGGTAAGACGGGTAGAGGCCAAACGGATCTTAAGGAATGGACTCTTTGTATTCTTCGAGGATAATGGCAAGCGATGGTGGGTATTTAATGCTTGAGCACACTGCCTGAATTCATATTGCCTTTATTCGCTGTCGTTTCAATTTGTCAAGTGAAATGCCGGCCTATGAGGGCTTCACACGTCAGCGAGCACTCGAATGTTCATTAGACCGTCCAGTTGCTCGAGGCCGTTACAACTGTTCATTTGAATTCAAGCGCCAATTGATAGGGCCTGACCCAAATTCTACTTTGGAATCTGCGTCAAACCGTGTGAGTATCCAATACCGGGCACGAATGACTAAAATGCCCTTTGCCTTAAAACAAAATTGAAACCACTTAAGTGTTTGACTTCTGCCGAAAAACTGGCACTCCCCTGAAAACCCTAAATTATATACTCACAATCGTTCAGCCAACACAATTTAAATCACACACATCCACACAATGAATCTGAATGGTCTTTGGCCTTACAGATATCCAGGGCAATATCAGAGCCTACCTAGTTAATTAAAGATTACAACAAGAAGTTCAACTACAACATAGAAATCCTTCAAAAGGGAAAAACTGGGAGTGTGGCGGAAGGTGGATTGCCCTCAAGTGGTGGTTTGGTACTCGTCTACAGCCTAAGGGGCGCAAAACAGTAAAAGCATGAGTGGACAAAATGAAAAGTTATTAAAATAATATGAACATACTAACCCGGCTGTTTAAAAACCATTTGAAAACCATTCAACCATAATTCTATATTCGTACGGAAAACAAGCATTCATATTTATATCTATAATAACTCATGCATTCAGTTAAAACTTCAAATTCATTAGAAAGCATCTGAAAACAATAAATACTTTCCACCTAGGTGTACCCAATGAATATCCGTCAATTCCATGTAATTTTTCGTCAATTCCAATTATAAACTGCCAATTCCCCTAGCAAAATGGGTTGATCGGCTCGAGACGCAAATCCTAGCAGAATCGGGGGATACAAAGTTAGCCCAAAATGCAAATCCTAGCACCACACGGTTTGAGCGTCCCCGAGACACGTGGGGCCAATAGTCATAAGTGCGCAGACTCATCCGAAGGCAACAACTGTCTGAAGACATTTTAATATCCAAAGACAACCAAGACATATTCGAAAGGCAACAACTAGGGTACCTATGGTGGTTTTGAAATCATTTCCTAAACATTTCAATAAAACCATTTTTCCCCAATCTTTCCCAAATTCAATTCTCAAACCATATTAACTTTCCAAGCCAAACACATTTGCCAACATGCATAAATATTTAAAGTAATTTCGAACCAAAACCGAATGCTTGGAAAGAAAAATCAAACTTACATCATCCATAAACATTTAATAAGTCATTATTTAAAAAAAACCATCATAGCAGGAAAAATCATTAAAACCATAATTAAATTGACAGGACCCGACCCGGATCCCCTCGGGACCCACTCCGGATCCTGTGGTATTCCCGGCATTTAACCCATGCCGGGCCCGCTCACTAAAATACCTACCATCTTTCCCCCAAAGCACGGAAAAGATGGCTGGGACTTCTGCCGAAAATCCGGCAGAGTCTCTTCTGAAATAAGGACTTTACCAATATCCTTCATCCTGTTACAAACAACAGAAATAGAACACCAACTGCAGCACGCACAATGCAATAGCACAGTTTACACACTAGGCCTCCAGCCTTGAATTCAACCCTAAACGGGCGATAACAGAGCAATCTAAGAATTCTTTTTAGTTTTACAACCAAAGTATAGGTTTAGCTGAAAACAATACAGATAAAAGTGCCCTACAGTACGGGGCTCAAAAGTGCAAGTCTTGGCTCGGGTACTCGGCTCAGATCGAACTACTGCCTAGGGGGAGCAAAACAGAAAATTGTGAGTGGACAAAAACAAAGTTTTATCATAATTGAAATCAACATACTAACCCCACCGTTTCAAAACGATGTCAGAAACATGCAATTAAATCTTTTATATACATAAGTGATTGAAATTCAAGAATCCGTATACTTTCAACATAATACCATAATATCCCATAATAGACTTGACCTTTTCCCAATACTAAGAATCCTCTCTTTCAACGCATGTCATAAACCCGACAAGCGAGGAAGAGTCCTTACCAAAAGAATAAGAGAACTAGTATTAATAATATAAATAAATAAATATATATATATATATATATATACCCATACATAAATAGACTACTATACCATTTTGTATCGGAAACAATCCATCACGGGGATTGTTGACTGACCACATGGAGAAAAATCCCTTCACAACCACGTGGCCAAGGAATAAGCCGTCCCAAATGGGGACTAACTCCCAGACACGCAAAGCAGAAAATGCCTCAATACTATGCGGCTGAATGAAGTCCTACGCGCGCAGTAACACCCCGTCAAGGGTGAACCGGGTTCCATTATATCCTTTATCAATTCAGTATCCAGGTATCCGGGGAGGTACATAAAGTGGTGCTAAAGCACTCCAACTAAAACACATAATCCCTGACATACCCTAAATTCCAGGGTATTCAAACCGTACCCAAAACCCAAACACAAGAACATCCGGACGTTGATAACATCCAACATTCGACACAAAAATATATAATTATGTTTATAGCCAAATATAACCAACCATATCCGAATATGTAAACCGGAACCCAACATATTTATAAACAATTAAATATATCATTAAAATTCCAAATAAACCATATATAAGAAATTCAGTATTTAAACTCATATAAAATCCATAATTCAAATAATTAAATTCATATGCATAGTTTTCAATCTTTAAAATAATGCCGATTCAAAACAATGTCCACTCACAAGTAATCCCACGCTGCTTGACCCTGAGAGGGTCCTGCCTGCTGTGAACCTCGAGCCTGAGTACCTATTACGGAATACGAGGAATAAATTAACAAAAGTCAACCGCATTGAATGTAAATTCAAATCCTACTTTCCCGGGATTTAAAGTGTACGTGAGACGTTCGGGGAGGTTCTAGGGTCAAGTAGGCTTCCTGGCAAGTCAAACCACCTCGGCAGACTAAAAGTCAACCGTGCGGTCAAACTGCCAGATCTAGTCAACCGGGGCCTGCGGGGTCCGCGGACTCCGATCTTGGATCCGAAAGTTCCTACGGGTTCTACATAGCTTACCGAACCTATCCTGAAAGTTTGATCACGAACGAACGATCGGATTGCTCACGATCGCACGATCGGACGGTTACAAATTAACCTAACCCTAGGGTTAAAGGATTGGAGTATCCGGGACTCCAATTCTCGATCCGTCAGTTTCTAAACAGCCCTAGGAATACGGGAAACTACGTAGCTAAGTTTGGGTTTGGTCCGATGGTCCGAACACGTCGAACCCGGGTTACGCGCAATAGGCGTAAACCCGTTCAACATCCGAACGACGTCCGAATTGAATTCCGAAAACACCGACGCGCTCAGGACGACATGAGGAGTGCATTAGAACACAATGTGGCACCACTACAGTGCCCACGCGCCGCCGCCACACTCGCCGATTGCGTGTGGGTGTGTAGAGCGATTTCGGTCACCGGAAAAACTCATCACCGCCACTCACCGCCTAGGCTATAGGTTCCTCTCGTCGAGTTGAGCAACTTATCCTACGGTGGCAACCTCTCAAAGGACCGGCAACTGGCCGGAATTTCATTTTGAAATCCGGCCAAATCTGGGTTTGGGATCGAATGGGCTGGGCATCAAATTGATCAATTCCAAGTATGCAGATAGCTTAAGCACGTTGAGGAGGTTGAGTTTCATACCTGATCCGCCGGAGTTGGTTGCCTGAGTCGCCGGAACGAAGCCGTGAAAAACCGGCTTGAACCAGTCGATACCGTCGGTGAAATTCGAGGCTACCGGCGGGGAAAAGCGGCGGGATGTGATCTGGGCTTCGAGACGGTTCTAATGGTACCGGTGCCGTGCCTCATCGTGCTCAGGTGAGAGGGAATCGAAGAGAGAGAGGGTCGGAGTCGATTGAGGAGAGAGACGGAAGAGAGAGAAAGGGCTGGGCTGCGTGTCTGACGCGTGTACGCGTTAGATTGGGTAGTTTTAGGGTTTTCTCAAAAATTCAAAATATCCAAAATGCCCTTTTTGAGTTCTAGACCTCGGATCGGAACATGCCGCCCGGCTACGGACTCGTTTCGACAAGCCCGTCGCAATGGCGCGGTCTGTTTCATGAAATTCCAAACGAATAAAAATGCGACAATTACAACTCTAACCTCAGGGGAAAAATCGTAATTCACATAATTAATTAAATTAATTGAATTTAATTAAAAATTGGTCACGGAAGTTACATAAATCATTCATACACTACTACAAAAATCGAATTAGAAGTCGGTAAAAAGACGACGTACAAAATAAATACCGTCGTTGAATTTAAAAGGACGACGGTAATATAAACACCGACGTGGATCAGAAACTAAAACACCTAAAAATGGAAATTCATTTTGGGTATTTTTAAAACACAACACATGAAACTTAAAAAGCGTCGTCTTATGAAACATGCTATTAACAGCTAAGAAATAAACAACAACGGTATGTATAAATAAACCGACGTAGTAATTATAGACGACATTTTACATATAATACCGCCGTTTTAAACAACTAATAAACATGACGGTAATTGTGTTCTTAACAGACGTATAAAGTCATTTAATACAACCGTACTTTGATAATTACCGTCATGTAAAGTTAAAATAACCACGGCTACAATAACATACAAAACGCAGTCTAATTTCAAAACTATCCACGTCTGTCTTTAATTATTTTACGACGTATTAAGTCCTACACTACGACGGTCCTTCTAAATAAACGGTGGTGGTAAATTGGTAATAGCGTCATGGTTTGTTCTATAAGACGGCGGTTCTTCGTGTCATGTTTCCGACACCTCATGGATGATATAATGACACAATTTTCCATAAGACGTCATCTGATGATAAATTAAACGAAACAAACGATACTGAGGAAGAAAATCGTGGCACCAACATCCAAAATCATACACACTCTTGCCACTTTCTAAACCAAACAAGGACCTGTAGAGAGGTGAGAGAGAGCCAAGGGCAATTTTGAGAAAGGGCAATTTTTTGAAAATTAACGATGTGTGCATTTTGGTGTCTCTGAGATTCACCAAATCGCATACATCGTTAACATCGTTTTGGTGCCTCCATAGAGGTGAGAGAGATCCAAGGCATGAAGTGAGGAATGGCAAGTGTGTGTGAAAAGAAAATTTGAAGAAATTATTTTTATTAACCACGTCGGTTCCATTATAAATCGTGACGTCTAATCTTACAACAATCAACGACCGATAATATAATACTACTGTCGTATAGATTTGTAGTAACCACGTTGGTTTCCTTCAATGAGCATCGTATTAATTGTTTTATACGGCGGCGACTATCTGCTGTTGACCGCGCAAATCTCACGGCCTAGCGAGCCGGGCCGAATGGATCTGCATCAACACGGGTCGTCCTTCTTTGGTCGGGGAGTGCGATTGCGCGGGCATGCCAGCACGGTCTACCGTGCATTCGTGAGTGATTTTGAGCGGGCGAGTGGGTTAGAATATGCTCGAGTGATTCTGACTTCTAATCAAGGGACTGGTTACCTGGATTTGGTATGGTTCGATCCGGTGCATACCTTAACGGGGTGTAGCTGTAGACCCTTAAGTGGGTAGTCTGCGCGCGTAGGACATGTTTCGGAGTTATGGTTGGGAAGTTTCTACCATATAGGCCTGTGAGTTTAGTCCCACTTTGGACGGCTCAACCCTGGGCATGGGGTCTCAATGAGATTGTACCTGTGTCCAGTCAAATGACCCCATGTTGGATTGTTTTCCCCTGGTACTTGTGTTTGGTGTTGAGGTCGTATTATACCTATACGCGTGTGTTAGTACATTCGTATTCATATTTATTTTAGTGAGGACCTTTCCTTGCTTGTCGTGCTTGTGAGCACATGGTTGTGAGAGTGGGGAAATTTGGGAAGCTGTATACCTATTTCGGTTGCAGTACTTGATTGGATTTCAGTACTTGATATGTTTTACTTATTGGATTGTAAATCCTGATTATATATATATATATTTATATAAATGCTTTGAATTACAATTGAGTTCTGTATTGTTGTCGAGTTTGGTTTTCTCGGCGTGAGCGAGATCCGTGGTATTTTTAAATGTTGTTTTAGTTTACGGAAATTTTATGATACGTTCGTGTTTTGGGAGGTTATGCCTCGGGAAAAGTAAAAGGTTGTTTTATAATAAAAAGGGGTTTTGAGTTGGAATGTTTTCACCTAATTTGAGGTAGGGTGGTTTTTAAACCAATAACGTATGTAAACGGTTTCATATGCATGTTTCGCATTGTTTTAAACGGTGGGTTAGTACTTTGATTTAAGTATGTAAAACCTTATTTTTGTCCACTCACACTCTTTCTGTTTTGCGCCCCCTAAGCCGTAGTTGTTGATTCGTTTCTGTTCAGCTGTGCGCTTCTCTTCCTGAGCATCGACTAGACTATAGGACTCTTTGTCCCTATTCTGTAAACTTTAAATTCCGCTGTTGAATTCTTATACTCTTAGAATGCTCTGTATCACCCGTTAGGGTTGAATTTTATGGCCGGAGGCCTGTGTAGTATATCTGTAGCATGCTGGTGCTTGGGATAATTATTTCTGTTGCTTGTTTGAGCAGGTTTTAATTTTGGGATAGTCCTTATTTCAGGGGAGACTCTGCCCGTTTTTCGGCAGAAGTCTTGGCCCATTTCTTTGTAAAGTTTAGGAAGAGGGAACTAGTTTAGTTTGTGGGCCCGACATGGGTTGATGTCGGCAAACCAACAGGGTCTGGCTCGGGTTCTGGGGTGGAATCTGGGTCGGGTCCTGTCAATTCATGATAAGATTATGAGCTTTACAATTGAGAAAGAAGTGTTTGGATATGATCGTGAAACCTTCGTCTTGCCTGAAGATATTACTCAATTTGCAGCAATGGAAAAAGTTGGAGCCACTGTCATTGCAGTATACATGAGTAATTGTCCTTATCAAATTTTCATTTTAAACTCTGCTTTCTTTTAAAAGGAATAACTTATTGGATCATTTCATATATTTAGTTGCCTATTTGAGGTTTTGAAAACTTCAAATATGGTGAACATGGTTGGCCTTGTGGACCCCGCTCAAGTTAGTGTTAACTCTGGCTCATTAACTCAAACATCTCGTATGTTAGCCACTAGACTTCAAAGGACAGAGGGGGAACAGATTTTCTTGATACCATTGATAGGAATTTTACCACAGGTGCAAAAGGGTTTAAAATCCTATAAAACTTGCAAGAATGACAAGGTGATTGCAGTATAAACGGATCTCGCAAGGTCGTTCTCCACAAGGATTATTAAATAATTCTAATTAATTATTGTAAAAGAGAAAGTTGAGATGTTTGATTTTAAGACCTTAAATTAAGCTGAAGTTAACTAATAAAAAGAAGGTAATATGCCAAATTAAAGCTAAAAGCAAAAGAAACAGTTGTGTTTTGAGAAATCAAGTTAAGAAAGCACTAGGGATCCGCCGTCACCTTAACAATTCTATATAGTTCTCCCAATTACTTATGACCTATACATGCATATTTCAAAGGTTAGGTATTCCTAATATATGCCTACTTGGACCCCCAACATAGAGCGTATATCATACATGCAATCCATCTGTGGTATTCAGATCAAATCTAAACATACATGACTCATTAAGTTTTGTGAAACCTTTTGACAAACCATGCAACCCTTAAGACGTGGTATTCATCCTAAGTGAATTCGCACATATTAATCACAAGAAGCCTTCGTCAATTTCAGGGACCGACCTCCGACCAAAATTACATCAAATTACTTTTCTAAACATCCTAATGGTGATCAAGCATCAAGAGACTTAGATAGTTTAACCCAGTTGATGAATAATTTGAAAACCTGCATGCATATAATCATAAGCAAATTGGATAGAAACTACATATTCTTGCTAAGGCTCGTGGCCTCACCCTAGCAATAAGGGAATTAGTTACGCATATTCATAATAGAAATCATAGAAAATATTATTAAGAAGAGAAGGAATAACAACACCTTGAAGTAGAAAATCCAAGAATCCTAGCAATTGCTCTTCCAAAAGCCAAAAAGAAGTCTGAAAAAAAGAAGTCCCTAACACTGATGTGAAAAGAACTTAAATACTCCCTAAAACCTAGCTTCACAAGACAGCTTTTCTTTTCCTACAAGGAGACTAAATAAAAATAAGGTAATACAAGGAGATAAAATCCTAATTGGATAAGGAGAATATGCATTAAAGCTGCCCATTCACGTTCTGGCCTCAAAACTGCTCCAAATCAGGTCCATAATAGCTTGTTTTGAAGAGAAAAATATTCTGAACACATCTCAAGAAGGCCATGAACCCATCCGAGGTCATTTTAGGCTCCAAAAACGCCATTTAGGGCCCAAAACGTCACTTTTTCCAACACTGCACTGCTTCTTTATTTTTATCGCCATAAAACAACTGCTTCGTAGAAAAATCTGGAATTTTGATACAATTGGGCCAAGTGACTCACGAACGTCCTCCAACTGGAATTACTCCAAAATTCATCCATTTGATCATGTTTTGCTCCAAAGGAAGTCGAAAGCCCTATATTGAAAATACAATTCAAAGTATCAAAATTCTTCCAAAATATTAACCAAAATATACCAAGATTGGGATTAAATATATACTATAAAATATACCCATCAAAATACCCCCAAACTTAGCATTTTGCTTGTCCTCAAGCAAAACAAAAAATAAAAAAAAAACAAACTGACTAAACTAAACCACTTTCATAGGTAATCTCGATGGCACTTAGCATGTGCCACAAGCCTTTAAACCTCTAGGTGTCCCTAGTAGGAGGAGTTGTGTCTCCTGAGGGTTTACTAGTCACGATACCCACAAACACTCCTTGCAAAACAAATATATACAACAAAAACAAAAAACAAAAACTAACAAATGAAAAACTTGACATAAAACCTAGCTAAACAAAATTTCCATTCAAGTTGCAATCCATAGAAAGCGTTAAAAATCAGAACATCTTTTCAAAAGTTCCAACCAATCCCACTACAAAGTCTAAGCCATTTAGAGTCAATTAGAAAAGAATTCACAAACTTCCTTTGGTGTAAAGTGAACCATCATAGCTAAGGAGACTCGACCAAAACCCTTACCTCTCATCCCTTTTATTCATACTTCACATACGAACTTCACTTTTTTCTTCTTTTTTTCTCTTTTTCAATTTTTTTTTGGTAATAGTAGTGGTTGTGCAATGTCAGTTTACTTAAGCTTTCAATCCAACCCATGTAGCGAGCTTTTAGGTCAATGACTCCCAAACCATAAGGCTTTAGGGCACTAGGTGTAGAACACCCCTAAGGACTTATTAACCCGGGTTGGAAAGGCTACGAAACCAACTAACCACCCTACCTCATACCAAAACTCTACCGTTTGACTCGAGAATCACTGGCGATTAGGCAGGACTGGCCTGATTACTAGCAAAGCTTCGGGTGAGGCAATTATTACTTTATACACATACTAATTTTTTTTTTTATTATTTTTATTTTTATAGACAAAAATTAAAACACACTTAGACAAAAGGTAAGTATTTCAATCTCACCCCCCTAACCATGTTGGTGTGACGTGCAAATTTCAAAGTATAATTCATGACTTAGTGTCTAAGCAACAATAAATAGAAAAGACTCTACTGAGGGATTGATCTTCGCCATGTCCATTCGTTCTAACGTTTAAAATAATCTATGGATATTAGCTTAAAAACGAAAATTTAAAGCAAGACTCAAAAAAAATTAAAAATCTAAAATTCACTTTCCCACCCCTAAACTTAAATCACACATTGTCCTCAAGGTGCGGAAAATAAATAGAAGAAACCAGAATAGGAACAAAACAACTAAAGGAAACGAGAAAAACAACAAGAAAAAAAAAATAACCTAGGAAAGAGAAAAAAAAACAGAAAAACAATAAAAGAAAAATAGAAGAGGAAAGAAAATACCCCGAACTGGACACCTCCGAGATTGGATAGCAGGACCTGGCAGCTGGACTTGCAAAGAGGCGCTGACCAACTCGGACACGTTCACACTAGTGTCAACTCCTCGCAACAACTACAATATAACCTGGTGGAGTAACGGCATGGCATTTGAAAAGATCTAAACTCGCTGTTGGTTTTGAGAAAGTAAAAAAATGCAGCCTTTTTTTTTTGCTTTTATTGCAGATCCCTTCATCTCAACTCTCTTCATTTTGCTCAGAATACACAGGCTCTCACTCTCTCTTGGTCAGAACATTCACCATCAGCGCGCAGCAGTGGTTTTCACAACTCAAACTTGGATTATCTGTGCAGGATCAGTCCGAAATCATAGTTGGAGTAACCAAGGAGCCGCTCCGTCTAGGCATCAGTTTCCTCTCCGTTCGAAAAGACGCACTCGTACGAGCAGATCTGGTATTTGCTCCTCACCTTTCAATTTGCTTATCTATTTTGGTCCAGCAAATCTGATACCTAATCCCCAATATATGTATTTCCATCTGTGTGACAGATCCGAGCATAAAAGATGCTCAAGGCTCAAGGTGCGCTCTGTGTAGGGTATGCAACTCCAGGATGGATTCAAGGGCGAGGGCGAGGTAGTAACCACCCAAGCTCAGAGGGCAAAACATCACATGGCCTCGAGGACCCCAGATCTGGCATATGGCAGGTATAACATCGAATTTTGGCAAGATTTGTGGATGTAGGATTTTAGTATTGCTGTTGGGTGCAGGATTCCAGTGTAGGATTTTAGTATTGCTGCTTTTGATATGTGCTGATTGATATGTGCTGTGTGTTGTGTCCTGCATTGAATCACCATGTGTTAGGAGTAGAAAGAAAATAACGTAAAATAAACTAGCTAAAGCAAAACAACAAATTTTTGATTTTTTTTTCTGGTTTAAAAATTGAAAATAAAAGCAGTAAAGAGTTTAGAAAAATTGGGTTGCCTCCCAATAAGCGCTTTATTTTAAGTCTGTAGCTAGACGTTGCAGAAGCCTGGTGGTTAGATCACTGGTTCCTTCAGAGTCAGTGACTCGCGTGCAATATCGAAGGGTGACTCCAAATATGGTTTCAGCCTGTGACCGTTCACTTTGAAAGTGTTGCCATTAATTTCACTTGTAATATCAACTGGCCCATGAGGATAAACCTTAGTACCCAAATAGGGGCCATTCCAACGAGACTTTAACTTCCCTGGAAATAACTTCAACCTTGAACTGAATAACAAAACTTTTTGCCCTGGATGAAAATTCTTTCTGAGAATCTGATTATCATGAAATGCCTTGGTTTTTTCTTTGTAAATGCGCGAACTCTCATAAGCATCATTACGAATTTCCTCAAGCTCATTAATCTGCAATTTACGTTTTTCTCCAGCAGAATCATAAGAAAAATTCAACTCTTTAATAGCCCAAAACGCCTTATGCTCTAGCTCCATAGGTAAATGACAAGCCTTACCATAAACCAGCCGAAATGGGGACATCCCAATTGGGCCTTTAAATGCTGTTCTGTATGCCCAGAGAGCATCACTCAATTTCAAACTCCAGTCTCTTCGAGTAGAGCTAACTGTTTTTTCAAGAATTCGCTTGATTTCTCTATTTGAAACTTCAACCTGTCCTGATGTTTGTGGATGATAAGGAGTAGCAATACGATGGGTGATCCCATGCTTAGCCAACAATGTAGCAAACGGTCTATTAACAAAGTGCTTACCCCCGTCACTTAGAATGACACGTGGTGTTCCAAACCGTGGAAAAATTACCCCTGGAGGAATTTCAGAACAACTGATCCTTGATTGGTTGGTGCTGCAATTGCCTCGACCCATTTAGAAACATATTCAACAGCCACCAAAATATACTGATTGCCATGGGACATTGGGAATGGTCCCATGAAATCAATACCCCAAACATCAAACAATTCAACGACTAAAATACTTTGTTGTGGCATTTCATTTCTTTTGGACTGATTACCCACCCTTTGACAACGATCACAAGATCTACACCAACTATTAGCATCCCTGAAGAGAGTAGGCTAAAACAATCCACTTTGCAAAATTTTAGCTGCTGTCCTTTTAGGGCCAAAATGTCCCCCACAAGCATACTGATGTGCAAACTTTAAAACACTTTCATGCTCTTCTTCTGGAATACACCTACGAATAACTTGGTCTAAACAATATTTGTATAAATATGGTTCATCCCAAAAATAATACTTTGCATCTGCCAAAAATTTCTTTTTCTGCTGGAAAGTAAAATCTGGATGTAGTACCCCTCTAGCCAAATAATTAACCAAATCAGCAAACCAGGGTGAAACAATCTGGGCAGCGAATAGCTGTTCATCGGGAAAATTTTCATTTAAAGGCAGCAAGTCATCTTCTGCAGAAATTGGCACAATCAACCTTGACAAATGATCAGCCACAACATTTTCACTACCCTTCTTATCTCTGATTTCTAAGTCAAACTCTTGTAGTAAAAGAATCCAACGAATTAATCGAGGCTTAGCATCTTTCTTAGACAACAAATACTTCAAAGCTGCATGATCTGTATAAACAATCACCTTAGCTCCAACTAAGTAAGAACGAAATTTTTCTAATGCAAAAACAACTGCCAACAATTCCTTCTCTGTGGTTGCATAGTTCAGCTATGCATCATTGAGAGTTCGACTAGCATAATAAATGACTTGGGGAAGCTTATCTTTCTGCTGTCCAAGAACTGCTCCTACTGCGTAATCTGACGCATCACACATCAATTCAAAAGGTAAACTCCAATTAGGTGCTGCAATAATGGGTGATGTAGTGAGGAGTGTCTTTAACTTATTGAAAGCCTCCAAACAAGCATCATAAAAAACAAACGGAGCATCCTTAGCCAATAAATTACACAATGGTCGGCTAATCTTGGAGAAATCCTTGATAAACCGTCTGTAAAACCCAGCATGACCAAGAAAAGATCGAACACTTTTAACAGTTGTCGGTGGTGGTAGCTTTGCAATTACATCAATTTTGGCCTTATCAACCTCAATTCCCCTGTTAGAAATCAAGTGGCCTAGAACAATCCCCTGCTTAACCATAAAATGACACTTTTCCCAATTTAAGACAAGGTTTGTCTTAATGCATCTTTCAAGAACTAGGGATAAATTGTTCAAACATTCATCAAAAGAATCACCAAAAACAGAAAAATCATCCATGAACACTTCAACTACCTGTTCAACCAATCCGGAAAATATGCTCATCATGCATCGTTGAAACGTTGCAGGAGCATTGCACAAACCAAAGGGCATTCTTCGATATGCAAAAGTCCCAAAAGGACATGTAAAGGTTGTCTTCTCCTGATCCTCAGGTGCAACTGGAATATGGTTGTACCCTGAATATCCATCCAAGAAACAATAAAACGCACGACCATCCAACCTTTCCAACATTTGATCAGTGAAAGGCAATGGAAAATGATCCTTTCTAGTGCCCGCATTGATCTTTCTGTAATCAACACACATACGCCACCCAGTAGTCAAACGTGTAGGCACAAGTTCATTATTATCATTCTTCACAACTGTAATTCCAGAACACTTGGGCACCACTTGAGTTGGACTAACCCACTTACTATCTGAAATTGGGTAGATCATCCCAGCATCTAGAAGCTTCATAACTTCAGTATGAACAACTTCTTTCATAATTGGATTCAAACGACGTTGAGCATCAATGGTGGGTTTTACTCCATCTTCCATCAGAATTCTGTGCATGCAAATTGTAGGGCTGATCCCTTTAATGTCTGCTATAGTCCAACCGATTGCATCTTGATAATTTCTTAAAATACGCAGCAATTTTTCTTCTTCTGTTGATGATAAGTCAGCAGCAATAATAACTGGGAGCGAAGAATTTGCACCCAAATATGCATACTTCAAGTGTTCTGGTAGCACTTTTAAATCCAATTTAGGTGGCTGTACTTTAGAGGGCTGCAACGATTTTTTTTGGTTCCCCTAAACTCTCAAAAACGTGCCTCCAACGGGGGTGTAGAACAGGAGCACTTTCCAAAGCTGAAACATACTCAAAAACCTCTTCATCTTCAGTGTTTTTATTCTCCAACCCTTGCAACACCTTTAATAATGGATCTGATGTCAAATGGGGCATAATTTCAGCATGCATTAAGCTGTCTAACATGTCAACACGCATACAATCTTGCACATCAGCTGGCCTTTTGGTTGCTTCAAATAAACTGAAAACAACGGACTGATCTTGCACTCTAAGTGTAAGTGTGCCAGCATCTACATCAATTAAGGTTCGAGCCGTAGCCATGAATGGACGCCCCAAAATAATCGGTGTTTGCATATCTTCATCCATATCCAAAACCACAAAATCTGCAGGTAGATAGAGATTATCCACTTTAATAATGAGGTCTTCAATAATTCCCCTAGGATAAGCAAGCTGAGCAGTCCGCTAATTGTAGAATAAGCGATGTAGGCTTGATTTCTCCTTGTCCTAGTCTCTGAAAAACAGAAAAAGGCATTAAATTAATACGGCACCCAAATCAATTAAAGCACGTTTAAAATTAGAATTTTCAATTGTGCATGAAATTGTAAAACTGCACAGGTCTTGTTTCTTTGGAGGCAATTTGTGTAATAAAACAATGTTGCATTGCTCTGTAAGAATGACTTTTTCAAAATCCACGAGCTTCTTTTTCTTTGTGCAAACATCCTTTAAAAACTTGGCATAAGATGGAATGTTCTTAATTGCATCAATCAATGGGAGATTGATCTGAACTTTGGCCAACGTCTTCATAAAATCTGTCAACTGTTGATCTTTAACTATGGGCTTCAACCTTTCGGGGTAAGGCATTGGAGGCACATAAACACGTTCTGCGGTTTCTGCAGCAATTTTTTCACTGTTTTGAGATCTTCCCATAGACTACGTAGAATGCAACAATATCGATTCTCGCAAAATTTCTGAATCTGTTTGTGGTTGTGATGTTGCTGCGAATTTCCAGCACAAATTTCACCTCTATTATCATAACTTTTACCCGAACGTAGAACTCGAATCGCCTTACAATCTGCTCCTCCCCTTGGATTCTGTTCGGTTTGGCTAGGAAATGTACACGGTGCTCTTTTTGAAACTTGGAATGCAATCTGCCCCATTTGTTTTTCTATGTTTTTCTTTGTTGCTGCAGATTTTGGATTTCTTGACTGGTGGTATTTGCTAATTTTTCAATTGCAACCTCCCAAGCAGCCTTAGGTGCAACAGGTTGCTGTACTGTTGTTGTAATTGTGGCCTTGCAAGTTGATCTCTATCCCACTTAAAACTAGGATGATCTCTCCACCCCGGGTTGTAAACATTTGAATATGGGTCATATCTTGGATGCTGAAAATTATTAAATGCATTAACTTGTTCTGCTGCAAATTATGGATAAGCATCTTTATGTGGGCAGCTCAAAAAATCATGGGTTGTTACATTGCAAATGCTACAGAATGGTAAGGGCTGCTGTACGAACCTTTGTGAACCTGGAATTCTTTGTAATAACATGTCAAATTTTGCATCAAATCTTTCAAGCTTTTTCTCCATTTTTCAATTTGTCTTTGACATATATGGAGAACCATTAGATATCTCAAAAACTGACCTAGATTGTGGTTGCTCAACCGCCTATTGCCGTATATCTGCTGCCATTTTTTCAAATAATAAACAAGCCTCTTGTGCATTTTTATCCTTGTATGAACCTCCGCATGAAGATTGACAAGAGTTTTTGTTGTCATATTTAAACCTCTGAAAAATATATGCACTTGATCAAGACTTGTTAATACCGAATGTGGACATTTTCTATTCAACTCTTTAAACCGTTCCCATGCCTCATGAAACTCTTCATTTGGTTTTTGGGCAAAAGATAAAATTTGAGTTCTCATGTCAAGAGTCTTTGAAGCTGGATAATACTTGTTTAAGAATTTTTCACCGAGTTGGTTCCAAGTGGTAATGCTTCCAGGATGGAAGTGTGAGGAGCCATCTCCTTGCTTGATCTTTCAATGTGTATGGAAATAAACGAAGCTTAATAGATTCAGCTGAGAATCCTTTCACCAAAATATTCTTGCATCCCATTAAAAATTCTGCAATGTGCATGTTAGGATCTTCGGTTGATAACCCATGAAATGTAGGAAGAATATTCAACATGTGATGCTTGATTTCGAATGTAGACCCTTCCTCCACTTACGGATATGTAATGCAACCTGGTATGTTAGTGGCATGAGCTGTTAAAGAATTACCCAAAGGATCACCAGCCTCACGGAATAACAAAAGCTATTGTTTCTTTCTTGTGCGGATCTTGAGAATATAAAGAATGCAGAAAAGTCCCTTGTAGTGAAGGAACCCACTGCAAATTTTTCTCCTGCGTCTCCTCCTTAAAGATTGCTCGGGTTCTGGATCAAATGGAAACAATTGCTTAAGCTGGCTGAACGTGTGCTGACCATGCACAGATTGTAATCTGCACCGCCTTCCTTCTTTGTGATCTGTAAAAATAAAATAAAAACGAAATTTATTATGATTATTTATTTATTTATTTATTTATTTTTGGTATGTATGTACAGCAATAATTAATGCAGAATCTGATTAGAATGAATTATTTTGAATAATCCCGGTAGCGACGCCAATTTCTTGATAGGAATTTTACCACAGGTGCAAAAGGGTTTAAAATCCTATAAAACTTGCAAGAATGACAAGGTGATTGCAGTATAAATGGATCTCGCAAGGTCGTTTCTCCACAAGGATTATTAAATAATTCGTAGCAAACCAAATTCTAATTAATTATTGTAAAAGAGAAAGTTGAGATGTTTGATTTTAAGACCTTAAATTAAGCTGAAGTTAACTAATAAAAAGAAGGTAGTATGCCAAATTAAAGCTAAAAGCAAAAGAAACAGTTGTGTTTTGAGAAATCAAGTTAAGAAAGCACTAGGGATCCACCGTCACCTTAACAATTCTATATAGTTCTCCCAATTACTTATGACCTATACATGCATATTTCAAAGGTTAGGTATTCCTAATATATGCCTACTTGGACCCCCAACATAGAGCGTATATCATACATGCAATCCGTCTGTGGTATTCAGATCAAATCTAAACATACATGACTCATTAAGTTCTGTGAAACCTTTTGACAAACCATGCAACCCTTAAGACGTGGTATTCATCCTAAGTGAATTCGCACATATTAATCAGAAGAATCCTTCGTCAATTTCAGGGACCGACCTCCGACCAAAATTACATCAAATTACTTTTCTAAACATCCTAATGGTGATCAAGCATCAAGAGACTTAGATAGTTTAACCCAGTGATGAATAATTTGAAAACCTGCATGCATATAATCATAAGCAAATTGGATAGAAACTACATATTCTTGCTAAGGCTAGTGGCCTCACCCTAGCAATAAGGGAATTAGTTACGCATATTCATAATATAAATCATACAAAATATTATTAAGAAGAGAAGGAATAACAACACCTTGAAGTAGAAAATCCAAGAACCCTAGCAATTGCTCTCCCAAAAGCCAAAAAGAAGTCTGAAGAAAAGAAGTCCCTAAAACTGATGTGAAAAGAACTTAAATACTCCCTAAAACCTAGCTTCACAAGACAGCTTTTCTTTTCCTACAAGGAGACTAAATAAAAATAAGGTAATACAAGGAGATAAAATCCTAATTGGATAAGGAGAATATGCATTAAAGCTGCCCATTCACGTTCTGGCCTCAAAACTGCTCCAAATCAGGCCCATAATAGCTTGTTTTGAAGAGAAAAATATTCTGAACACATCTCAAGAAGGCCACGAACCCATCCGAGGTCATTTTGGGCTCCAAAAATGCCATTAAGGGCCCAAAACGTCACTTTTTCCAGCACTGCACTGCTCCTTTATTTTTATCGCCATAAAACAACTGCTTGGTAGAAAAATCTGGAATTTTGATACAATTGGGCCAAGTGACTCACGAACGTCCTCCAACTGGGATTACTCCAAAATTCGTCCATTTGATCATGTTTTGCTCCAAAGGAAGTCGAAAGCCCTATATTGAAAATACAATTCAAAGTATCAAAATTCTTCCAAAATATTAACCAAAATATACCAAGATTGGGATTAAATATATACTATAAAATATACCCATCAACCATACAATCCAGGGTTAGTCCTCTTAATAAGATTTTCTTTGTATGATGCAGTGTATATAAAAGTGTTTAACCTTTTTCTTTTTTTTTGTGTAGCTTTCATTGGGTCTTGATCATTGTGAGAGCAAAGAGAGAGACAATTTATTTTCTGGATCCACTGCCAAACCGATCGATTGATGACGAGTGCAAAAACATGGTGAACACGTAAGTTGATTTACTCATGTTTGTTTGTAGCATAAAATATTTTTCAATAACACTTTGTTGCCTTGAAATAGTGCTATCAGATAGTATAATTCCCACATAGGCAGACATGGTAGGAAAGCACCCATTTGGAAAACTCTCAAAGGCGCTCGACATCCATCGACATTTAACATTTTATTTTATTTATTTTTTTATGGCTTGCAGTTTGCTGAGGGAAAAGATCAATCACCACACCCCCAAGAAGCCATTGATGAAGTCAGGAAGGAATGGGCAGAATTTGTAAGCCTTCATATGGATTAGGGGAATTGGACAAACATTAATCATATTTTCGTTAGAGTTAATAATTTTTTGTAAATATTTTGGTTATAATTTACATGTTATTTTTCCTATGAATTAAAAATTTGTATAAAATTATCAAATCACAAGAATACAACAAAACACGACGGTACATATCCAAAATGACATGTATAAAACCAAAACACGTCGGTACGTATCTGAAATGACATGTATACAAATATAACACGGTGCTATATTAAAAAAACGTTATTATTTTCATTCCAATAGACGTCAAAAGATATTAAAACGTCGATATATACAACAATAACAATGTCTAAAGATATTAAAACATCGGTAAATACAACGGTGAAATTTTCCTTACCACTGACGTCTAAAGATATTAAAACGGCAATATATACAAAAATAATGACGTATAAAGTTACAATTAAAACGTCGGTAAATACAACGGCGAAATTTTCCCACCCACGGCCGTCTAAAGATATTAATACGGCAGTATATATAAAAATAATGACGTTTAAATTTTTCATTAAAAAGGCGGTACATACAACTGCGATATTTTCATTCCCACCGACGTGTAAAGACATTAGTACGGCGTATATAAAAAAATAATGACGTTAAAAGTTGTAATTAAAACGTCGGTGCATACAACGGCTATATTTTCCTTTTCACCGACGTCTAAAGATTACAACGTCGATATATACAAAAAAGAATTTGGTGACTATATACCACGTGGTTGCATTTTGAAATTATTTCATAATAGTCGTAATAAATTTTAAAAAATTCCAAAAAATAAACAGAAATTATTATGCACTCATTGATATTTTTTCTTCCCACTAATGCTTTCAAAAATGTAATTTGAGTCATAAAATTTAAAACTGAATGCTTGACAAAAAAAAATATTGATAAATCACAACGTCATATGTAGTTTCATAACATATTCTTATGGCTTGTGTCATCCATTGGTGTGATAAATTCAAATATATTAAAAATATGTTTTTATCATTCTAGTACACAAGGCATTGTCATAAGGAGTCCGTAGCAATTTTCAGTTAATTTTTCTCATACTTTATTATTTTTTATAATATTTTTAAAATTTATATAATTTAGGATTTAGGGTTTATTGAAAAGACAACGGTTTTCTCTTTTATTTTCGGGTTTAGACAAAACCACCTTAAATCCTTTTGTATTATTTTACTATTTTTTAATTTAAAATAATGTAGGGTTTAGGGTTTAATGGTTAGGGTTTAGGGTTTTCTAAACGACCCCGGTTTTCTATTTTGTTTTCTTTCAATTCCACCCTTGCGACATGCGTTCGAATCCCAGCAACACCAAACCTGGATGATAATTATTATTTCAAATTTCAAATTCTCATTAATTTATTATATTATTTTCAAATTATTTTCTTTTATTTTTACAACTTAACTTAATTATTTAATTTATTACACTCTCGGGGGTAAAGATGTCTTTCGCTTGAATAATTTAAGAGTTAAATACTAATTTAGGGACGGGATGTTACAATCTACCCCCCTTAAAAAAAATTTCGTCCTCAAAATTTCAGAACTGCTTAGTACGTCTACCTTAATCTCCGTAAATTACATGACAGCACCACACTTTTAAATTTTTATGGTTGGGGGAAAAATCGTACCCATCAATTTTAGATTTTCAAATAGTGGGTTGGTTGGCCCGGCTCGCTTTCACCCCCCCTGGATGCTTAATAGTACCTCCATCCAAAACTAAGTTTTGTTGTAAGTATACTTGTATAGTTTTCCTTTTTCCTTTTCTTCCCCACTTGTCATCTTAGGTTTTGACTCTAGTTCGAATTTCTAATAGGTGTTTTCCCCTCACTAGATCCTATTTTCGTTCCTAAGGAGATATATGGATCCCATTCGGAGGGGTTGGTTGACCTTCCTCGTGGGCCTTCACATTCTAATTTCCATTCATCACCACAAATGCCTAGTGAGGATGATGCTCGGCCTTTGAGTGGTGTACTTTTTGAGCTTTCAGGCATAAAAATCGTTTGGGTTCATTGCAAGATTGTGTCGTAACATGAAAAATTGTGGAGGAACTTGAGCAAGCAGCCTTGCCTAATCAAAATCTGCTCCTCACTCCCTTCAGAATTGTATTTTGCACCGTAACACGATCCAACTTCCCAATTTAAGTATCAGTTGCTCTAGTCCAATTCTTTTTCATCTTTTCATACGAAAACCTCAACAAAATTTTCAAACATTACTTGATGTTTTAAACTCTGCAACACCAATAAGGCGAGACAACATACTAAAATGTCAAACACCCACTCTTAATAAGGATGCACACGAGGTGCCGAGTCTACAGAAATTTAACCTTGCTATGATACCAAGTTGACAGGACCTGACCCAAATTCCACTTTGGAATTCGTGTCAAACCCTGTGCGTGTCCGACACCCGGCAGGTGCTGGGCACAATGACTAAATTTCCCTTCTAATCAAAATTTCAAACAATTTCAAGGTTCGATTTCTGCCGAAAATTCGGCAGAGTCTCCCTTGTAATTTGATCATTCCCCCAAAATTTTCACCTGTAAATAACATAATTAAATATCCCCAAATGTTCAGCACGCACAATTTATATTCACACACATCTAAAAGCATTAATTTGAATGGCCTTCGGCCTTAAAACAATTTGATCATCAACATTTCTTGCCATATTATAATATCTACAGTGAAACCTACTCCAACATTCAGGTACCCTTGTTTCACTAGTTAATATCTTAATCGGCACATCATCATTAACAATATTCAATTTTATCTGGAGAAATCTAATAAATAGAATTCATTATCAAATAAACCTCATAACTCAAAATCACTCGGCCTTAGGCCCACCCAAAACTTTAAAAGGAACTCAATTAAAATATTGAATAGACTCTGTAACCAACTTCTGAAACATTCTCTGCTGTGGCTGCAGCTAGATTAACCTAGGCTGCCTACGTACCCTTCGTGAGGGATCAAGCCACACGTAGCTCTTTCACAAGGCACAAGTTCATATCATACAGTACATGTATCTATCCTCTTAGTCCTTTTCCTTAAATCAACTCTTCAACCATGATTAATGTACCCTTACCCATTCAACTATATATTCAACCAACTTTATACTTTTAAGCCATACCTGTAATCATCTGTGTGAACATATATGTTATCACCCATTAGGGTATATCATTTATTCCGAAGGAAACCGGGGAAAGGGAAAGCGGCTAACCACATGCGTGCAAAGAAAATCGGGCAGGTGGCTAAAGATCCTGGCCAATCTTGTGCAGAAAAATAGAAGTAGGGTGGCGAACAAAGTCCTTTATATCCTCGCAGAACTCGGGGACACAAAGTCAACCCGAGAACGCAGCCCATCAATTCCATATAATTTCCATTAAACCGTCAATTCCATTTCCTCGCAAGACTCGGCGACACAAAGTCGATCCGAGCCGCGTCCTCGCAAGACTTAGGAGACATATAGTCAACCCAAGCCGTGTCCTCGAAAGACTCAGGGGACATATAGTCAAACCTGAGCCGCGTCCTCGCTCCTCACGGTTCGGGCATCCCTGAGACACGTGGGGCGTAATGTCATACGCGCGCAAACATAACCGAAGGCAACCAAATGTCCGTAGACATATTATCATCTGAAGGCAACACTTGTCCGAAGACATTTTATATCCGAAAGCCACTGGGATGTCCATAGACATCATTATATCCGAAGGCAACAATATATAATCCGTAGGCAACTGAGATGTCTCAAGACATCTATAATTCGAAGGCAACAATTCATTTTCAAATCATGCAACATATGTATATATATATATATATATATATATATATATATAAATAACTTATCACTTAAATAAATTACAATAATACCAATTAATAATTGATTCTAATAATAATAATAATAAATAACCCTTAGAAATCCAAGTCTCCGAGTTACTCAACTAAGTTAGTTTTCAATCCAAAATACGTCTATCCAATACTACAGTTTAAGAATATCATAATCCCAATATTGACATACAAAGCATGTACAAATCATTATTTAGGAGACCACGCCCGCTAAAATAATTATCCAAGAATTACACCAAATCTAATTTTCAGCACTATTCGAAATCCCAACTAAACATCGAGCATAATTTAAGTAGCATATCCTTACCCATTTAATTAATCCTTACCCTTACTCATATATCCATGTAAAATTAACATTTCATTAATTCCAACCTACTAACACAATATAATTGAATCATGAGAACAATCACCCAATAATAATTATAATAATAATTATAACAATTAAGAACATATACTAACCCTTGAATAAGCAAAGTATAACCTCAAGGTATTAATATAGCAAATAAAAGCACATAAAGACAATAATAAGAATCTCGGTAATAAAACTCAATAAACAAATATCCCCAAGTCCTTGGACCATTTTAGTACTTTCCGAAAGATTAAATGGCCTCGGAAACCTCCGGATAAACTTAGTGGTCAAACTCTCCATTTTGGTTAACCGAGCCTGCGGGGCCCACGACCTCCAAATTCGGTCTGAACTCTCCTAAAAGTCCAACGAGGTCAACTAACACATTCCGAAGGTTTAGTCTCAATCGAACGGTCGGATTTCTCGTGATCACACGATCGGACGGTTTTCGTGAAACTAAACTATAAGTCATTGATCCAGAGCATCCGGGGCTCCGATCTACAGTCCGTCAGCTCCTATGCGGTCCTAAAAATACGGGGAACAACATACTAAGAATTGAAACCGATCCAACGGTCCGAAAACATTGAACCCCGATAACGCGCAATAGGCGTAAATCTATTCGACTGTCATACGAACTCCAAATTGAAATCCGAGCACGCCTACGCGCTCGTGATGATGTAAGGATAATAGTAGCAGAACGTTTGACAATTAAAAGTGGGCCGGTGCATGGGAACACGCGCTGGCAGATTTGAGGGCTAAAAGCGATAAAATTGGCGTTCGGTCAAACTTTGAAACAGAAGCTATCCTTCCGGCTACAACATTCTTGGTCTCCAGAACACATTTCTCAACTACGGGAAAGTTAATTTCGAACCCTAAGTGGGTCAAAACCCAAGCTCAAAGTCGGCTGAAACTAAGATTCGAAATTTGAGTTACCTACGCTACAATTCAATCTGCACCTACCCAACCATCAGCTAGAGCACGAAAAATAGGTGGAAAAGCATACCTTACTTGTCCCGATCGGTGGTCGGAGGAGGGAGAACGAAAAGGTTGAAATTCGAGCTAAAACCGGCCAAAATCTCCAGTTTTCCGGCAACTACGTAGTGGCAGGTGGCGGGGGAGGGGCTTGGCTGCGTCGGCGAGGTGAGGCCGGTCCTTTCCTGACCGGTCCGGTGCGTTTTGGTGGTTGGTGGTGGTTGTATGGAGGTTTTTGGGTGGTGCCTGCAAAATTACGATTTTACCCCTCAACCTAATTTTATCGTATTTTCTTCAATACAACTCCGATTCGAGCTCACAATATACCCACGAACTCGTATCGACGAGCCGACATAACGGTGTGGCTCACTTCCCCAATTTCTTTCCCGAACTTTAAAATGACAATTTTGCCCCTGTAGATAATAATTATTATTTAAAATTCCAAATTCTCAATAATTTATTATATTATTTTCAAATTATTTTCTTTTATTTTAACAACTTAACTTAATTATTTAATTTATTACACTCTCTGGGGTAAAGATGTCTTTCGTTTGAATAATTTAAGAGTTAAATACTAATTTAGGGATGGGATGTTACACTTAATATTTGCATGCTTTTCAAAAAAATTCATTTGTTACGGGTCTTTATATTTATTTGGTTCTCAATTTGATCTTGGAAATGGAATGGCAATCAGAGATTTAGTCTCTTTTGTTTTTAGCATACGACGACGGTTTTTTATTAAAACCGTCGTCTGTATTTCCGTCATAAGTCGGTTGTTCTTTAAGTACCGTCGTATGAAATGTATATGATGGTTGTAAGAACCCTCCAGTCTTTTGAAGCCTAAGACGACGGTTATTGGACAAAATCGTCGTCTGTATTCTTAAAATACGTCGTTTTATGTAAAAAACCGTTGTCTGTATTCTTAAAATACGTCGTTTTATGTAAAAAACCATCGTCTGTATCTTATACTTATTATTTAAATTTATATAATCTGCTTTGTTGTTCATTGCTTTTCTTTTGTAGCCTAAGACGACTGTTATTACAAAAAACCGTCGTCTGTAACTTATATTACTTGCTTTTAAAATTTATATAATCTGTTGTAGTGATATTCATTGCTTGTCTTTTTACTTTATTATATATAATAGGGTATAGTGTCAGTGATGGATAAGTCATGGATGCCTGCGGATAGAGGATCGAAGGCATATGAGTTAGGGGTGGAAGCATTTTTAGATTTTGCTGTAGGAAATCTTCTAACTACAACACATATTCATTGTCCATGTGTTAAATGTGGGAATTTTCGATTGTTTGGGGTTGGAATTATAAGGGACCACTTATACTTTAACGGAGTTGACCAAAGCTATAAGACTTGGACATTTCACGGAGAACCTTGGCAGTCAACTACTAATGCTAGTAGAAATGTGGATGAAGATGATAACCATAGTAGGTACAGTTTTGTTTCTGAAGAAATAGATATGGGTGATAATGATTTAGGCGATGTTGGATCCGATCATTCTGAGTTTGCTAATGTGATTGGGGATGGAGATCAACCTTTGTACCCTGGTTATAGTAAGTAAACCAAGTTGTCAGCATTAGTGAAGTTATATAATTTTAAAGCAAAACATGGGATGAGTGATGTCTGCTTTTACGTAATTGTTGATACTTCAAGGAGATTTGCTTCCGTAAGAAAATACAATACCTTCCTCTATGTATAAGGCAAAGAAGACTTTGTGTGCATTGGGGCTGAGTTATGAGAAAATCCATGCATGCCCCAATGACTGCATCTTGTATAGGAAGGATTATGAAGATTCAACTAATTGTCCTACTTGTGGTATCTCAAGGTGGAAGGAAGGCAAAGATTCAGTTTTGAAAGAGGGTGTCCCAAAGAAAGGTGGTGTGGTATTTTCCACCAATTCCAAGGTTTAAAAGGATGTTTCAATCAAGTAAGACATCTAAGAGTTTGACTTGGCATGCTGATAGAAAATCAATTGACGGTCGAGATGTCTCATCCGGCGGATTCTGTCTTGGAAACTCGTTGATGATAAATGACCCGAGTTTGGTAAAGAGCCGAGAAACTTGAGACTGGCTCTCTCATCTGATGGATTCAATCCCCACGCTTCTCTAAGTAGCAGAATACGATTGCTTTGGCGATTATCTTAGTTACATATAATCTCCCACCATGGTTATGCATGAAACGAAAGTTCATGATGTTGACTTTATTGATTTCCGGTCCTAAACAACCTGGAAATGATATAGACGTCTACTTAGACCCTTTGATTGATGATTTAAAATCTTTGTGGGATGGGATTAGAGGAGTGTATGATGCACACATAGGAGAATACTTTACACTCAGAGCTGCACTGCTGTGGACAATAAATGATTTTCGCGCCTATGGAAACTTATCTGGTTGTGTCGTTAAAGGATATAAAGCTTGTCCAATATGCGGCGATGATACACCTAGTCACAGGTTGAAAAATGGCCACAAAATCTGTTACATCGGGCATAGAAAATGGTTACCAACATATCATCCATATCGGAGGCAGCGTGCGGCTTTTAATGGGAAACCTGAATATGACATGCCTCCAAAGCCATTAACAGGAGAAGAAGTGCTACAAAGGGTTGAAGGTATTAATTACAAATGGGGCTCAAAAAAAGGGGGAGGTGGAGGTGAAAATGATGGTGATAGAGTTTGTTGGAAAAAGAAGTCAAAATTCTTTGATCTCGAGTATTGGAAATACATTCCTGTGAGGCATTCCATCGATGTGATGCTCATTGAGAAGAATATTTGCGATAGTATCATTGGTAAGTTGTTGGAGATCCCTGGAAAAAATAAAGATGGGATTGCTGCTCGTTTAGATTTATTGAACATGGGGGTCAAGACTGATTTGCAACCCGAGTATGGAGAAAGACGTACTCGCTTGCCTCTAGGGCCTTGGAATTTGTCAAGAGTAGAGAAGAGAATGGTTTGCAATTCTTTCTATGGTATGAAGGTTCCTGAATGTTATTCTTCAAACATAAAAAATCTTGTATCTTTACAAGATTCAAGACTTCTTGGCCTAAAATCACATGATTGTCATACCTTGATGCAACAATTGCTCCCTGTGGCAATTTGTTCTATTTTGGAAAAGCGTGCAAGGTATGCAATAACTCAACTGTGCTTCTTCTTCAATTCTATATGTGCAAAGACCTTGGATGTTTCCTCACTAGATAAGTTGGAAGAAGATGTAGTAGTTACTTTGTGTTTGCTTGAGAAATACTTTCCCCCTTCATTCTTCGATATCATGGTTCATCTAGTAGTACATCTTGTCAGAGAAGTTCGTCTATGTGGGCCTGTTTATTTTAGATGGATGTATCCGTTCGAAAGATATATGAAAGTGCTAAAGGGGTATGTTCAAAACCGGAATCATCCTGAAGGTTGCATTGCTGAGTGCTATATAGCTGAAGAAGGTGTAGAGTTTATCTGATATTAGAACAATTGGAGTGCCATTAAACCAGGCACATCTATATGTGTTGGAGAATACAGAGGAAGTCCAACCTTATATCGAGTATGACTTTTAATCATTATGTTTTAAATCATTCCTTATGTTTCTCTTAAATACAAGGGACAGTAATACTAGAATTTTCTGTGTCATGTAGGGAACATATGATCCACCTCAAGACCACTTATCCAAAATATAAAAAGAGAACAAAATGGCTACAAGATAACCACAACAGCACTTTCATTCAATGGTTACGCTTTAAGGTATATGTTATTGAATAAAACATTGGAGTTTGATATATTGTCATATCTATGTTGCATTGAACTAACATATGATTAATTTGCAGGTTCAAAGGGAAATCAATGAGAAAGAAAATAATGGCGTATCAGAAAATTTGAGATGGCCAGCAAGTGGTCCAAGTATGACAGTGCCATCATATATGTAACAACCTGATCCCAAATTAGGATAAAATTATTAAAATATTTAAGAGAAAGAAAATTTTACCCCGATTAAATTAATAGGTTTAAAATTTGAAATAATTTCTGGAAAAGAATTTGGCGAAACGGGATGCACCGTTGCGTCCGGCTCGTCGAAACGAGTTCGTAAACGTGCGGAGCACCCGATTCCGAGCCAGAACAAACCCGTAAAAGTTTTAAAATGGTAGGGGCAATTTTGTAATTTCAGAAAAAAGGGATAAAAATGACAAAATGCACTGGCCAATTGCCCAGCGCGTGCAGAAACCCCCCAACCCGTCTTCTTCCCCGCGCAGCCTCGACACCGCGCCTTTGTTCGAACCAGAGCATGCCGGCACAACTCCGGCCACACCAACCGCTCAGACCACCACCGAACCTTCCCCTCACCTCCACCAACTCGTCTCCGACCTCATTTCCTGCTAAATCTCACTCGAAACGCCTCTGTGAGCACGAAATAGAACCGGTGGAGATTGGTCGTTCGCTCCGATCCAGCCACCAAACCCTTCGATCTTGGTGAGTTTTCGACCCGTTGAAAGAGCTCTAGCTTCCTCTGAACTTGGTTTTGTTCAATTTGAAGTTTTGTAACAGATTCGAGGGTTAGGGTTTTCGACCGGATTTTTTGAGTTTTGATCGGATTGTTGGCCGGTTCTTGACCGGTTTTCGTGCCCAATGAACTCCACATATCCATACGAGTCTAACGGTGTATGGATTGAGGGTTAACTCCATGATTTTCCGTCGCCGAAAAATTTACTCAAGCCACCCAACCTGGCCGCGCGTGGGCCAGGTGGTGGCAGCCCATTTTCGTGCCAAAACCCTCCCCGTAATCTCCCGTGTGCGTGGGTATGCTTGGATAATGTTTTGGGAACCGTTTGAGCGTAAAACCGATTTTGCCGATTAGGGTTAACTAGGGTTCGATAAGTTCTAACCGTTGGATCGTAACGAAACTTAGGAGTTGAGTATGTGGGATTCTTAAAAACTTATAAGAACTTACGGATTGTTAATCGGAGTTCGGGAACCTCTTGAATGACAGGATTGAACGAAATTAAAGTTTTAATCGTATATTTAATCCCGAGACTTTTCTGACAATTCCAATTGGTAGAATTGAGTGTTTTGAGCCTAGGAACACTCCTATTCAAGTTTGAATACTTTTAGGCCTGTGGGTCAGGATTTTTATTAAATTATCGTGCCAAGTCGTGGTTAATTAATAAATGGTTTAATTTTGCAAATAGGTGTTCAAGCTTCGGCGGATTTGTAGGAAGGCCCTTCTAAGGGTTAGGCTAGCTCGGATCAACAGTGAGTGGACTTTTATTTTATAAATGCATTTTTAAGCAATAACTGTTTTATTAAATGATTATCTTTGAATTAATTAGAAAATATGCTTTTGAAACTTATTGTTGAGATTAAATGGAATGTCATTATTATTTGATTATGCTTTTACTCCGAGCCTATGATTAATATTTGAAATGGGATTTTTGATTTTGCAAACGAATGGCTCGAGCAAAATATGAAAAGATTTGAGTATACGGTTATGAAAGGTTTCAAACCACTCTAGGTACCCTATTGATGTTACTTCGGAAAGTTTATGCTGCCTACAAAATAAATATTGATATTGGTTATTACCCTGTCTACGGACATAGTTACTTTTGGATATAAGTCTGCGCGCGTATGACTCACGCCCCACGAGTCTCGGGGACGCCCGGACCGTGCGGAGTGAGGACGTGGCTCGAATAAACTTTGTGTTTTCCGAGTCTAGCGAAGACGCGGCTCAGTAAACCTTGTGTTTTTCGAGTCTTGCGAGGATGCGGGTCGGGTGACTTTGTGTCACTGAGTCTAGCGAGGATATGGAATTGACGGAAATATAAACTCTTTTTATGAAATAAGAATTCCTGTATTGGTGAAATTTGATGAATTTGTTTATGCATGCTTTGTTTTATCGTATGAATATAGAATTGTTTTCTAATGTTTTAATAGTGAGGCTATTATGTTGCTTTACGATTCTCTAAAATTTCTTTTTGGTCCACTCATTTTTTTCAAATGTTTTACGCCCCTAGGCTGTAGATTGTAGCTGAGGACCACCACCGGCCCGTCATCACCACCACCGCTTTCCCACGAGTTTGTGTAGGGTCCATGACCCGAAGAACTTTGTAAATTAAGTACTTTAGTAGCTCTGAAATTGCCTAACTTCTTGTGAGGCCTGAGGCCGTACATTTTATTTCTATTGGTGTGTGAAACCTATCTTGTGTATGCTGGAGGTTGTGGTTATAAAATTGTGCTATTGCAGGTGAAAAGAATTTGGGAATTGAGCCACTTACAGGGGAGACTCTGCCGAATTTTCGGCATAAGTCAAACCTTAAAATTTGTCTTTCTTGAATTCTTTTACTAAAAGGCAAAATGGTCAAGTGTGTCCGACACCCGACAGAAGTCGGACACGGACAGGGCTTGACCCGGATTCCAAAGCGAAATTAGGGTCGGGTTCTGTCAACTTGGTATCAGAGTTATGTTTAAATTCCTGCAGACTTTGCAATCTGTGCATTCTGGTTTTAACAAGTTCTTGTTTTCTGAAACAGTAGTACGGGCCCAAAACGTGGTGGTACTCGCAGGGTAACACGTCAGTTGTCCCAACGACGTGAACAGGAAGCTCAGCCGGAGCAAGAAGAAAATCCTGCTCCGGGTCCGATTCCAGAGCATGTTGAACAGTCAGTCATGGGGGATCAGGCAGGAGCTGTTCCAGAGATGCCAACTCCAGTTGTTGATCCAAATTTACAGCAGACTATTGAACTTCTGACTCAAGCCTTATCCCGTGCTGGGCACGGTAGAGATCCGTCCTTGTCCTTTGCGGATCAAGCCATAAGGATTGGGGCAACCGAGTTTAATGGAGATGGCGATCCCGCCGTCGCCGAGGAATGGGTTGAAAAGATGGAAAGAATTATGGAGGTGATGGACGTTCCACCGGAACATAGGGTTATTCTGGCTACCTTCTTCCTGTCCAGAAATGCAAGGTACTGGTGGGAATATGTGAAAAGGTGATATGTGGATCCGTCAACCATTACTTGGCAAGTGTTCCGAAGTGCTTTCGATGATCAGTTCTACCCTGAGGCTTATCAGAATATGAAGATGGAAGAATTCTTACAACTAGAGCAGGGTAATATGATTGTGTTGGAATATGATAAAAAGTTTATTGAACTGTCCAAGTATTGTGCGCCACTGGTGGCTGATTTAAAGAAGAAGTGTCAACTGTTCACTCGTGGTCTAAAGCCGGCTGTTCGGGATATTGTGATGGCACAGCGATTGAGTAATTATGGGGATCTGGTGATGTCAGCGTCATTGGTTGAAAACAGTCAGATGATGGTTCATGGGCGCAATGATTCCCGTCGATGACCATATGACTCTGGGGGTCCTAGTCAGGGATCGTCCAAGAGGGACGATTATAATCTTGGATCTTCCACTTGGCGAGGTTATGGTGGTTTCCGAGCCGGGCGATTCCGGGTCGAGTGTTAGTTACGGACCGAGACGTGGCGATGGTGCAGCTCGAGGCTCGGGGAATTTGCAGCGGTCAATATTCCGTGGTCGAGGCCGTTCTCAGTGTGAGCGATGTAGCCGATGGCATACGGGACCCTGTCAACAAGACTCTGTGGGGTGTTATCTTTGTGGACAGCTGGGGCATTTTCGGAGGGAGTGCCCATTGTTGGTGCGGGACGAGACCATTTGCTTTGACGAGTCATCTCAAGGAGGTAGTATGCGAGTCGAGCCGAGGAGACACCTATGATTGCTGGAGCCTCATCTAGTGGCGGGGCCTGCATCAAAGGCACCGGGCAGAGGAGGGACTCAGCAGAGGGGACGTGGTGGACGTTTTAGAGCTACGGGCGAGTGTACACCATGACTCGACAGAGGCTCAAAGGCGTCACCAGATGTTATTATGGGTATGTTACCAGTCTTTGGTATTCCTGCACGTGTGTTAATTGACCCCGGGGCTACACATTCTTTTGTTTCACATAGTTTCGCCCTAAATGCAGATGTTAGGCTTAGGGCCTTGCAAGGGGAACTTGCTATTTCCGTACCTACGGGAGATGTTCTTGTGGTTAGTACAGTATTTAAAGATAGTTCAGTGTTAGTGGGGGATGTGTATCTGGAGGCAGATTTAATTCCTTTGAATATTGTGGATCTGGATGTGATTCTGGGTATGGATTGGTTAGCCAAGCACCAAGCTTCGGTTGACTGTTTCCGAAAGGAGGTGGTATTCTGTAGCCCCAGACGACCTGAGGTGACTTTCAATGGGGAGCGTCAAGTTCTCCCATCTTGTCTCATTTCTGCCATGACGGCAAGACGGTTGCTTAAGAAGGGTTGCACCGGTACTTGGCTCATGTCATTGATACAAGGGATAACGGTGTGAGGTTGGAAGATATCCCGATGGTACGGACTTTCCGGATGTGTTTCCAGAGGATCTTCCCGCATTACCTCCGAAAGTGAAGATGAATTAACCATTGAACTTGTCCCATGAACCAACCTTATCTCTCAGGCGCCGTACAGAATGACACCAGCTGAATTAAGGGAATTGAAAACTCAGTTGCAAGAGTTAGTAGACAAGGGTTTCATTCGACCCAGTTTCTCTCCGTGCGGTGCACCGGTATTGTTTGTGAAGAAGAAGGATGGCACCTTGAGATTGTGCAGTTGAACAAGGTTACGGTGCGGAACTGTTATCCATTGCCTCGCATTGATGATTTTTTCGATCAGTTGAAGGGGCCTAAACTGTTTTCTAAGATTGATTTGAGATCTGGCTATCATCAAGTGAGAGTCAGGGAAGAGGATGTGCCTAAAACAGCTTTTCAGACAATGTATGGGCATTATGAGTTTCTTGTGATGCCTTTTGGGTTGACTAACGCACCAGCAGCGTTTATGGATTTGATTAACAGAGTGTTCCGACGCTATTTGGATCGCTTTGTTATCGTATTCATAGACGATATTTTTATTTATTCGAAGAGTGAAAGGGCACATATGAAGCACTTGGAGATTGTGCTGGAAACTTTAAGAAGAAGGCAATTGTATGCAAAGTTCAGTAAGTGCATGTTCTGGTTGGACATAATCAGTTTCTTAGGGCACGTGATTTCTGCTGAAGGAATTTATGTGGATCCTCAGAAAGTAGAAGCCGTGGTGAACTAGGCTCGGCCAACAGTGTCACTGAAATACGAAATTTTCTTGGTTTGGCAGGTTATTATCGGCGTTTTGTGGAAGGTTTTTCTACAATAGCGGCACCTCTCACTCGGTAAACGAGGAAAGGGGTCAAATTTGAATGGATAGATGAGTGTGAAGAAAGCTTCAATGAATTGAAAACTAGGTTGACAACTGCTCTGGTGTTGGCGTTGCCTGATGACAGTGGAGGTTTTGTAATTTACAGTGATGCTTCACGGCAAGGTTTGGGTTGTGTTTTAATGCAGCATGGAAGGGTAATCGCTTATGCGTCCAGGCAACTCAAGAAGCACGAGCTGAACTACCCTACTCATGACTTGGAGCTTGCTGCTGTGGTGTTCGCCCTAAAGATTTGGCGACATTATTTTTATGGGGAGACCTGCCAAATCTTCACAGATCATAAAAGTTTGAAGTACTTGTTCACTCAGAAAGAACTGAATTTGAGGCAGAGAAGATGGTTGGAATTGATAAAAGATTATGATTGTTCTATCAAGCATCATCCTGGAAGAGCTAATGTTGTGGCCGATGCTCTCAGCCGGAAATCATCGGGATCTTTAGCTTATCTCCGAGGGGCGTACCTTCCCCTGTTGAATAAGCTGAGGAAGTCTAGTGTTGGGTTGGAATTGAATCATGATGGAGGATTACTTGCAACTCTCCATGTGAGATCTGTCTTGGTAGAACGGATAATTGAAGCTCAATTGCAGGATCCGTTGATTTGTACGTTAAGGTTGGAGGTTGAGAATGGTACCATGACAGATTATTCAGTAAGGAATGATGGAGCTTTGATGGTAGGAACAAGGTTGTATGTTCCTGATGATGATATGTTAAAGAAAGAAATTCTGGAAGAGGCTCACAGCTCGACTTTTGCTATGCATCTTGGAAGTACAAAAATGTACCGCACTTTGAGAGAACATTACTGGTGGCCTTTCATGAAAACGGAGATTGCAGAATATGTTAGTAAATGTCTAATTTGTCAGTAGGTCAAGGCAGAACGACAGAAACCATCAGGGTTACTACAACCACTTCCAATTCCTGAGTGGAAGTGGGAACATATCACGATGGACTTTGTGTTCAAGCTTCCTCGGACGAAGGAAAAGCATGATGGAGTTTGGGTGATTGTTGATCGACTCACCAAGCCTGCGCACTTTCTACCGGTAAGGGAGACTTATAAATTGAACAAATTGGCCAATATTTTCATTGATGAGATTATAAGATTGCATGGGGTGCCAGTTTCCATTGTGTCCGACAGAGATCCGTGGTTCACATCTCGTTTCTGGATGAAGTTGCAGGAGGCTTTTGGAACTCAATTGCGGTTCAGTACCGCTTTTCATCCTGAAACAGATGGGCAATCCGAAAGAACCATTCAAACTCTGGAAGATATGCTAAGAGCTTGTGCATTGCAGTTCCAAGGAGATTGGGATGATAAATTGCCTTTAATGGAGTTTGCCTATAATAATAGTTATCACTCAAGCATCAGAATGTCACCCTATGAAGCGTTGTATGGGCGACAGTGTAGAACTCCACTTATTTGGGATGAGGTTGGTGAGAAAAGAGTGGAAGGAGAGGTGGGCATTGAAGCTACCAAGGAAAGAGTCAAGCTAATAAGAGAAAGGCTTAAGGCAGCTCAAGATCGATAGAAAAGTTATGCTGATAACCGCAGGAAAGACCTTCAGTTTGAAGTGGGTGACTGGGTTTTCTTGAAATTGT
Source organism: Prunus padus (assembly GCA_024362665.1). Taxonomy (NCBI): domain Eukaryota; kingdom Viridiplantae; phylum Streptophyta; class Magnoliopsida; order Rosales; family Rosaceae; genus Prunus; species Prunus padus. The sequence goes on along the minus strand of JANFAM010000003.1, from coordinate 1,104,088 downwards.
CGCCCTGGACGGGCGCAGTAAGATTTGGGAAGCGGGGGAAGTTGAGTCCTCGTTATATTGGGCCGTATGAAATTTTGGAGCGAGTAGGCCCTGTGGCTTATAGAGTTGCCTTACCTCCGGAACTTTCTCGGATGCATGATGTATTCCATGTCTCAATGTTACGGAAGTACATTTCAGATCCTTCTCATGTGCTGGAATCACAACCAGTGGATCTGAGGTTTGACTTGAGTTATGTGGAGCAACCAGTGCAAATCCTAGATTGGAAGACGCAGACTCTACGTTCTCGAGAAATTCCTCTTGTGAAAGTGTTGTGGAGAAGCCACACTATGGAGGAAGCCACATGGGAACCTCGAGGAGCAGATGCAAACTCGGTATCCGTATCTATTTGAATGACAGGTAAGAAGAACGGTTATATTAAAGTTAAAGAAGAATCTTAAGATTTGAAAAATTTGTTGAGGTTTTCATGTAAGATCCCACATCGGCCAACATAGAGGGGTGATGTGCCTTATATGTACATGCCTACCTCCAAATAGCACGAGGCCTTTTGGGAGCTCATCGGCTGAGTTGTGGGAACTCCGAAGTTAAGCGAGTTGTGGCTTAGAGCAATCCCGGGATGGGTGACCTCATCGGGAAGTTGCTCATGAGTTCCCGTAAACAAAACCATGAGGGCCCCTACCAAAGCGGACAATATCGTGCTACGGCGAGCGATCCCGGATGTGACAATTTGGTATCGAGCCACTTTGTCGTGTGGTACGAGTGTGCGACGAGGACGTCGGGCCCCTAAGGGGGTGGATTGTAAGATCCCACATCGGCCAACAGAGAGGGGTGATGTGCCTTATATGTACATGCCTACCTCCAAATAGCACGAGGCCTTTTGGGAGCTCACTGGCTTTGGAGTTTTGGGAACTCCGAAGTTAAGCGAGTTGTGGCTTAGAGCAATCCCAGGATGGGTGACCTACCGGGAAGTTGCTCGTGAGTTCCCGTAAACAAAACCGTGAGGGCCCCGCCCAAAGCGGACAATATTGTGCTTCTGAGCGATCCTGGATGTGACATTTCATATTAAAATTCAAGGAATTAAACTTGTTAATAGTAGAAGTTAGTTGAAGAGTATGGAGTTGGTGAACTAATGAGAGTAAGAAATTTCGGGGACTAAATTTTTTTAAGGGGGGTAGATTGTAACAAAGCGATCCTAAATTAGGATAAAATTATTAAAATATTTAAGAGAAAGACAATTTTACCCCAATTAAATTAATAGGTTTAAAATTTGAAATAATTTTCGGAAAGGAATTTGGCGAAACGGGATGCACCGTTGCGTCCGGCTCGTCGAAACGAGTTCGTGGACGTGCGGAACACCCGATTCCAAGCCAGAACGAACCCGTAAAAGTTTAAAAACGGTATGGGCAATTTTGTAATTTCAAAAAAAAGGGATAAAAATGACAAAATGCACTGGCCAATTTGCCAGCGCGTGCAGAAACCCCCCCAACCCGTCTTCTTCCTCGCGCCTTCGTTCGAACCAGAGCTGACCGGCACAACTCCGGCCACACCAACAGCTCAGACCACCACTGAACCTTCCCTTCACCTCCACCAACTCGTCTCTGACCTCGTTTCCTGCTAAATCTCACTCGAAACGCCTCTGTGAGCACGAAATAGAACCGATGGAGATTGCCGTCGTTCGCTCCGATCCGGCCACCAAACCCTTCGATCTTGGTGAGTTTTCTGACCCTTTCGAAGAGCTCTAGCTTCCTCTGAGCTTGGTTTTGTTCAATTTGAAGTTTTGTAACAGATTCGAGGGTTAGGGTTTTCAACCGGATTTTTCGAGTTTTGATGGGATTGTTGGCCAGTTGTTGACCGGTTTTCGTGCCCAATGAACTCCACACATCCATACAAGTCTAACGGTGTATGGATTGCGGGTTAACTCCGAGATTTTCCGTCGCCGGAAAATTTACTCAAGCCACCCAACCTGGCCATGCGTGTGGCGGCGCGTGGGCAGGTGCTGACGGCCCATTTTCGTGCCAAAACCCTCCCCGTAATCTCCCGAGTGCGTGGGTATGCTCGGATAATTTTTCGGGAACAGTTTGAGCGTAAAACCGATTTTGCCGGTTAGGATTAACTAGGGTTCGATAAGTTCTAACCGTTGGATCGTAACGAAACTTGGGAGTTGAGTATTTGGGATTCTTAAAAACTTATAAGAACTTACGGATCATTAATCGGAGTTCGGGAACCTCTTGAATGACAGGATTGAACTAAATTAAAGTTTTAATCGTATATTTAATCTTGAGACTTTTCCGACAATTCCAATTGTTAGAATTGAGTGTTTTGAGCCTAGGAACGCTCTTCTTCAAGTTTGAATATTTTTAGGCCCGGGGGTCGGGATTTTTATTAAATTATCGTGCCGAGCTGTGGTTAATTAATAATGGTTTAATTTTGCAAATAGGTGTTCAAGCTTCGGCGGATTTGCAGGATGGCCCTTCTAAGGGTCAGGCTAGATCAGATCAACAGTGAGTGGACTTTTATTTTATAAATGTACTTTTAAGCAATAACTGTTTTATTAAATGATTATCTTTGAATTAATTAGAAAATATGCTTTTGAAACTTATTGTTGAGATTAAATGGAATGTTATTATTATTTGATTATGCTTTTACTCCGAGCCTATGATTAATATTTGAAATGGGAAATGACGGAAATATAAAAAGGGTACACCTAGGTGGATTTTAGAAAGCTTGTTTTGATATTAACTCTTTTTATGAAATAAGAATTCCTGTTTTGGTGAAATTTGATGAATTTGTTTATGCATGCTTTGTTTTATCGTATGAATATAGAATTGCTTTCTAATGTTTTAACAGTGGGGCTATTATGTTGCTTTACGATTCTCTAAAACTTCTTTTTGGTCCACTCATTCTTTTTGAAATGTTTTATGCCCCCAGGCTGTAGATTGTTGTTGAGCACCACCACCGGCCCGTCATCACCACCACCGCTTTCCCACGACTTTGTGTAGGGTCCACGACCCGAAGAACTTTGTAAATTAAGTGCTTTAGTAGCTCTGAAATTGCCCAACTTCTTGTGAGGCCTGAGGCCGTACATATTATTTCTGTTGGTGTGTGAAACCTATCTTGTGTATGCTGGAGGTTGTGGTTATAAAAATGTGCTATTGCAGGTGAAAAGAATTTGGGAATTGAGCCACTTACAGGGGAGACTCTGCCGAATTTTCGGCATAAGTCAAACCTTAAAATTTGTCTTTCTTGAATTCTTTTACTAAAGGGAAAAATGGTCAAGTGTGTCCGACATCCGACAGAAGTCGGACACGGACAGGGTTTGACCCAGATTCCAAAGAGGAATTAGGGTCGGGTTCTGTCAATATAAGAGCTATCTTATTAAAGGTGTTAAATTTAACACCAAGGCACGAGATGATGTGCGAGCAGTTCAAAATAATGGAGTTTATTTACTTGCAAATACTATGCAAGTTGCTAGTGCCAAGGATAAAAACCCTATTGTCTCAAATATGGGTTTTTATGGTGTCATTCAAGATATTTGGGACCTTGACTACCAAAAGTTTACAATCCCAGTCTTTAGGTGTGATTGGATATATAGCACTTCTGGCCTTGTAGTCGACGAACTCGGATTTACCCTTGTAGATCTGAGTAAAATTGGACATAGAAATGACCAATTTGTTTTGGCTTCTCAAGTCAAACAAGTATTTTTTGTTGACAACCCAATGCATCATAGTTGGTCGGTAGTGTTATCAATGCCTAATAGAGAATATAATGATGTTATTGGTGATGATGTCTTAGGTGATGTGAGAATTGAGTGTGAGCCATTTACTAGAGGGATGCCAAATGTTGACACATTTGATGAACTAGCCCGTGATTTGGGAGTGAAAATATTCAAGATGGGTGTGAAGATATATGGATTAAATGATGCTTGTGATTTATGCCATTATTTATGCCCAAAATGGCTGTGTACGACATTAATTTTGCAAGAAATTGTAATGTATTTCTTTCACTTTCATTATGCAGGTTTTGGCCACATAACATTTAGTACTAAAAAAAATTGGGTTTCAGAAGCAAAACACGACGGTTCTCTGAAAAATTGCAAAATAAGACGGCTAAATGATATCTAACGTCGTTTACATCCATAAATGTACGTACCGACGTCTAAACACTCACTATCATGACTGCTCAATTCATTAACAGAAACGTAGATAACAATCAAACAACGACGGTGATGTACAGTCCTTAATACTGCATATTCACGTCAGTGATATCCAAAATAACCGACGTTTAAATAATATAACACGACAGTAATCATAGCGTAGGGCCGTATTTCTTGACTTAACAACATCCTTGAACATATATTTCCCGTCGTCTTTTAGGACCAAAAAAGTCATTTGTGTTAAAATATCTGACGTGAAATTTATGTTGCACGTCGGTAAGACGTTAAACCCAGACGCCAAAAAAAATAAAAACGACGTAATTAATTATATCAACAACGTAATTAACTATATCAACGACGCTGAATTTATTGTTTGTGTCGTGGTTGCTTCATATGACGTTTATATTTTCGTAATTTACGACATTGTTTCTTCTTTAAACGGCGTAGGTTTTCTGAAAGGGTCCTCTAAGCTTATCAAGGTTGTTCTTTTTTAATTCCATTTTCATTGAATAGACGTCGGTTTGTATCTGAATATGACGTTGTATGCTTTAACAACGTCATATTTGTAAAACAAACTATCGTCTTTATTTAATAACAACGTTGGTTTTTAATAAAGGTGTCGTCTTTCCATGTGAAATTTATTTTGCACGTTGGTAAGAAGTAAAGCACAGCCGTGTAATATGTATAAACAAGGCGTAATTAATTACATATGCGACGTATAAATTGGTCGCCACGTCTAAATTTCTATCATAGAGGACATTTGAAGTCTTAACAACATTGTCTTTAGAAATAAATACGCCGTCGAAAAATATAATAACGTCGGTCATATAGTTATTAATGACGTGGTAATGTCCAGAAAAACTTCAGTTTTAAAAATAAAATGGACGTCTAATGTTTTAACTACGTCGATGGTCTGTTAAATTACTGACGTAAAATGAGTGTACAACGTCGTTTAATTTACAGTTAGTGTTGTGGTTTCCTAAGTTTACGGCTCTATTTTAATAAATAACGTCATTGTTTCCTCTTTAAACGACGTTTATTTTCTAAAAGAGACGTCTAAGGTTATCTAGGATTTTTAATTTTTCAGTGAATAAATGTCGGTTTTTATTTGAGTAGGACGTTGTACGTCTTAACAACGTCATGTTTGTAAAATAAAACGTCGTGTTTATATGAAACCACGTCGTTTTTGAGCCAATATATCGTCTTTACGTGAAATAGACGGCGGTGTTTACCGTCGTGGTTTTATGCATCAAAAGATGTCGGTCGATTCCACAACGGTTGAAAAACCGTATACACGACGGTGAATTACCGTCGTCTATTTTGATTTTTGTAGTAGTGATACAACATTTCATAAAAACTATTTATAAAACAAACGTCCACTCACTGTGAGTCCAAGCTTGCTTAATCTTGATTGGGTGCGTCCGGAGAGGTACGTGGTGTCTGAGAACCTATTTGAGATAATGCACACTTTAATTAACAAAAATGCTATGCCTCAAACCTTCATTCAAAAATTGAACTTCCCGAAGTTAAAGTGTGTCAACAACTTCTAGAAAGTTCCTAGGCCCATTACTTCCCGAAGAGTGAAACTGTAACATCCCTGACCTAAATTAAAGGAAAATAAATTAAAATTAATTGAGTAATTAAATTGGGTAATTAAAAAGAATAAAAAGGAATTAAATAATAAAAAAATGGAATGTAATAAGAATTTAATAATTAAAGAGTATTTTGGGCAACGATAATTTCGAAACGAAATTTGGCGAAACGGGTTGCGCCATTGCGTTCGTCTCGTCGAAACGAGTCCGTTGATGGGCGGCGCGTTTCGATACGAGGTCGGGAGCTTGAGGGGCATTTTGGTAATTTGAGAATTGAATAAAATATTATAAAAATGACAAGTGGCCCAATCAGAAACCATATCCGGTTTCTCTCTCCTCTCTCTCTCTCCTCCATGCGATCTCCTCTCTCTCTCTCTTCGGTTTCGTCAATTCCGGCCACGGCAAGGGCCGGGACCGGTCGCAATCGAACCGGCGTGAGGTGCCGGTCAAGACCCACCGCCTTTTGCTGCCTGAAACCTCGGATTCCGGCCACTGTATTGACTGGTATTCTACCGATTTTTCACGACGTCGCCACGGCGGCTCCGATAGTCTCCTTCGTTGATCCAGGTATGTTTTCGTGTCCTCTCTTCCTTCTGTACCTGTTTTTGGGGTGGGTTTGGATCGTGGTTGTCGTTTTGGATCGGATCTGAGAAGCCCACGATTTTGGCCGGATTTTGGTTTGGGTTTTCCGGCCAATCCACGGCGGTTCTTGGTCGGGTTCCACCGGTTCTAGACTCCCCACGAGCCCAGGATCATTTTGGTATAGGCCTTGGTCGTTGTAGCGAAGAAAACCCGATCACCGGATTTGCTCAAGCCACCCACCACCCACAGTGGCGCGTGTGGCGGCGCTTGGTGGTGGTGTGGTGGTGGTTCTCGGTTCCTACGCGATCCTTGTGTCGCTACGAATGCGGACGTGTGTGCGGATTCTAATTCGGACGTCGTTTGACAATCGAATCAACGTACGCCTATTGCGCGTTTCGTGGGTTCGATGTGTTCGGACTGTTGGATCGAACCTGAATTCACGTATGTTGTTCCTCGTATTTCTAGGAATGTATAGGAATTGACAGATCGTGATTTGGAGTCCCGGATACTCCGGATCAATGACTTGAAGTTTGAATTAAACCGTAACCGTCCGATCGTGCGATCGTGAGCGATCCGACGGTCCGATCGAGACCAAACTTTCAGGACACGTTGTTTAGGTCGTGTTGAACCTATAGGAACTTTCGGATCTAAGTTTGGAGGTGATGGGACCTACGGGCCTGGTTTGACCTATTCGGGTCGGTTTGACCAAGTTTGACCAGGGTTGACCGAGAGTCTCCCAAGGTCGTCTTGCCACGTAGTTGACTTTGTTGGACTTCTAGAAATGTCTGGATTCATTTGGAGGTTGTGGGTTCCGCGAGCCCGGGTTGAACGAAACGGGGTGTTTGACCGCCGGTTGACCGTGAGTCTTCGGGGGCGGTCCCACTGGTTAAAAGAGGTAGTTTGACCTTAGAATCCTTTGTAAGACATACATGCACGTTAAGTCAGGTTTTGTTAGGGTTTAAGTTTACGGTTCTCGTACGGTTCACGGTACTAATCAAATCATCGTATTTATCGCTTTAGGTACGTTGACTCTACTACGCAGCAGGTGGGACCTTTTAGGGTTATGCAGCGTAGGAGCAACGGTGAGTGGACCTTTCTTTTAATGAGCATGATTTCAATGAATTGCATGAAGTGCATGAAAATGAGATTTGATAATTGTTTTAAGTCTTGGTTTGGCTTTGGTTGAATTATATGAAAAGGATTTGCATTTGAGGTTTATGCTTGATTTGGGTTTCCGGTAACTGGTTTATGCTTGTATGATCATGTATATTTTTGAGTATTGAATAGGACGTAGTGACGTCTGGTGGTTTTCGTGTCCTATATATATATATATATATATCTATACATTTAAGCTACTTGTAAGCTTGGAAAATTGTATTACTATTTATATGATGATTTTAATTATGGAAATTCCTATCTACCTTAATATTGTGAGTCATATTATATACCTTTGGGAATATATATATATTTATATATATTCTATTCTATGAGAAATCATATTTTCATATCTTGGAAAATTATATCCATACTAGGTGAAACTATAATTTATATTCCTTTGGGATAATAGGTTTTATACCCTTGGGGATATGTATATATATTATATATATATATATATATATATATACATATGTGAAATAATACTTTATTTATATCTTTGGAAATCTATATGTATACTTTTGGGTTATACTCGTAAGAGTCGTATTTTACAACTTAATCACATATTTTGGATTATGCGTTTGGCTTAACGGCATGTCTTTACAAATGAGTTCTTTATACTTTAATTACATACCTTTGGGTTGGCATCCCCTGTGTCGGGACGTGAGGTCCCTTATGTAACTATTTTGATATATTTATATATTGGGTTTCTCATACCATTTGACATTTCTTTACTTGAGACTTTAATACGTTTTGAGGTTGATTGAATGTATATTTGATTATGGTTTTAATACGAATCTATGATTTCAATGCTTATGACTACTTTGGATATATATGTTAGTCATTGGGTTTTGGACGCTTGCTTCCTGATGTGGGTGTTTTGGGTTGGGTACATAGTGATTGGTTATGTATATATATATGTATACATACTGGTGGTCGCGTGGTGATTGATGTGTGTGCAGTTAGCACCTTGTATTGTACCTCCCCCTGTTCTAATACTGATGATCGCATGGCGATTGATATGAGATGGTTACCTGGATTTGGTATGGTTCGATCCGGTGCATACCTTAACGGGGTGTAGCTGTAAACCCTTGATTGGGTAGTCTGCGCGTGTAGGACAGATTTCGGAGTAATGGTTGGGAAGTTTTTACCATATAGGCCTGAGAATTTAGTCCCACATTGGACGGCTCAACCCTGGGCACGGTGTCTCGATGAGACTATACCGGTGTCCAGTCAAATGATCCCCTATTGGATTATTTTCCCCTGGTACTTGTATTTGTTGTTGAGGTCGTATTATACCTATACGCGTGTGTTAGTACCTTCGTATTCATATTTCTTTTAGTGAGGATCGTTCCTCACTTGTCGTGCTGGTGAGCACGTGGTTTTGTGAGAGTGGGGAAATTTGGGAAGATGTACTTGATTTGTTAGGTGGATTGGATTTTGAATCCTGAAACTAATTTCTTATATATATATATGTGTTAATATATATATAAATGTTTTGAACTGCAATTAATGTCTATATTGCTATCAAGTTTGGTTTGCTTGATGTAAACGAGTTATTCGGCATTTTAAGGTTTGTTTTACCTTATGTGAATTTTATTCCATCTTTATGCTTTTACGTTAACAAGTCCTTTTGTTTATGTTTTATAAACCTGCGTGGGGTTTGATTTGGGAGGTTATGTCTTGGGAAGAATAAAAGGTTGGGTTGTTCGGAAAGAGGGGTTTTGAACTGGAAATGTTTTCTCGTACTTTGAGATAGTATGGTGATAGGAGCATATTTATGCAACTTAGTTAGCTTGTTCTTGTGCATTTACATTGTTAGTTCTTAGTTATTTTAGTCTTTTAAGCCAATTTCATGTGTTTTCAGATTCTATGGGCAAAGTGTGCAAGAAGGTGCATTTTGGAGCATAATTGGGCTTGGAATGGATATCACATGCTTGGAGCAAAAGGAATGGACGAAAGTGAAGACCAAAGGAGGCTAGGAGTGAGTGAAGAAATGAAATGAAGAACAAAGAGTTCAGATTTAGAAACCAAGTTTCTATTCTTGAAGGTTTCTACTCTTGGAGGGTTCTATTCTTGGGAGTTTCTATTTTTGGCTCTAAACTTTCTAATCCTAATTCACCTAAGTTCCAGCCACAAAAGGATTCCAAAACATTTTAGGACACTTAATTGATTGTTCTATAAGCCCATCTTTCCTAATTTCTGATCCTAAGCCACCTAGCCTATTTCCTTTAATTTCCTGATTTGTTTTCCTTTTTCTAGAATATTTGACTTAATTTCTGCTAATCTAATTAAGTTGGGGTTTTAATTTCCCAAAACTCTTTCCCAAATTATTTGCCGCATCCCCCTTTCCTGCTCTCTCTTAATTTCTGATTTTAATTGCCTTTTTCTCTCCGATTTGTTTTCCTAAATTGTTCCAGAAATTAAGAGGGCTGAGATTACTTTCCCTTTAAATAAAATCTGTTTGGCCGCACCCTAGGGACATTCATTCAGCACCATTCCATTCTCTCGATCTCTCACTCAACCATTCTCTCACCATTCACGCTTAAAAACTTCACCCATTCTCTGCAGCCACCATCCTTCACCAATCTCCATATTTTCTGACCCTAAACCTTCCTAGCCGTGCCATACACCCATCCTAGACACTTTTCCACCATTCTACATCATCCATAACCACCACAATTCACCACCATCCCTTGTGCCGCAGCAAAGAGGAAGGAGGAGTGCCTTGAATGTGCTTGCTATTCAATTGAGGATTGCTGGAACGTTTAGGAGTTTTCTTTCTTTTATTTTCAATGTTTCAATTCAATAATCTCTGTGTTTTGAGTATGAGGAACTAAACCCCTCTTAGTTAGGGGTGATTCAAACCATGTACATACTTGCAATATGAATTGATTACCTTTAGTTGTGATTTCATAAGTTGTGAATTCAATTCATTTAAGCGCTTGATTGATAACTTATTCGTGTATGTTTATTAAGAGTGCACGCTTAGTTTTCATGCATGAATATGATGCTAGAGTATAAGGGAGTTTCACCTAATAGTTACAATCTTATATTCACAAGTAGTGGAGGTCGCTTATAAACGATCGCGTTAAATGAATTCTTGGCACGAGTTTCATGCTCATCATAGTAAGAATGCCTCGTCAATACTTATAGTTCTCATATTGCTTAATGATCTTTGATTGTATCTTTATTGTGCTTTTCACGTAAAGGACTTTTGAAGAATGTGTTGAATTGTTGTATGCGCTTTCCCATCCAATTCAATAACTTAAGGAGAATTTGAAGGTTAATTTAAGCGGACCTTGACACGACCCGACCCGAATCCCCCTCGGGACCCACGCCGGATCCTGTGGTGTTTCCGACATTTAACCCATGTCGGGCCCGCTCACTAATTAAACTACCATCCTTTCCTTAAAGTACGGAAAAGATGGCCGTAACTCCCGCCGAAAATCCGCAGAGTCTCCTCTGAAAAAGGGACTTTACCAAAACTTCTTCACCCTGTTCAAAACAACAGAAACAACACCAACTGCAGCACGCACAAAGTAAAAGCACACAGCTATACACTAGGCCTCCGGCCTTGAATCCAACCCTAAACGGGCGATAACAGAGCAATCTAAGAATTCTCTTTAGTTTTACAACCAAAGTATAAGTTTAATCAAAGCAATACAGATAGAAGTGCCCTACAAGTACTGTGGCTCGGGAATACAAGTCTTGGCTCGGGTACTCGGCTCGATCGAACCATCGCCTGGGGGCGCAAACAGAAGATTGTGAGTGGACAAAAACAAAGTTTTATCATAATTGAAATCAACATACTATCCCCACCGTTTCAAAACGATGTCAGAAACATGCAATTAAATCATTTATATACGTAAGTGATTGAAATCCAAGAATCCATAAACTTTCAACATAAAACCAATAATATTCCATAATAGACTTGACCTCTTTTCAATGCTAAGAATCCTCTCTTTCGACGCGTGTCATAAACCGACAAGCGAGAAAGAGTCCTTATTCAAATAATAAGAGAACTAGAATAAATAAATAATATAAGTAATATAATTAAATAAATAAATAGATAAACAAATACATACATATATATATATATATATATACCCGTAGGTAAGAGACTACTATACCATTTTGTACCGGGGAAACAATCCAACACGGGGATTGTTGACTGACCACATGGAGAAAAATACCTTTACAACCACGTGGCCAGGGAATAAGCCGTCCCAAATGGGGACTAACTCCTAGACACGCACAGAAGAAAATACCTCAATAGTGTGCGGCTGAATAAAGTCCTACGCGCGCATCACGGCAAGGGCCTACAAGAACACCCCGCCAAGGGTGAACCGGGTTCCGTTATCCTTTATCCTTTCGTAACCAAGTAATCGGGAGGTACATAGGTGGTGCTAATAGCACTCTAAAAAAACACATATTCCCTGACATACCCTAAATCCTGTGGTATTCAAACCGTACTCCAAAGCTTGAACACAAGACCACCGGACGTTGGTGACGGCCAACATCCGACACGAAAATATAATCAAAATCATAGTCAAAAATAACCAACCATACCCGAATAAGTAAATCGGAATTCAACATATTTATAAACAATTAAATATAACCTCAATATCCCAAATAAACCATATATATGAATTTCAATAATTAAATCCACATAAAATCCACAATTCAATTAAATAAATTCATATGCATAGTTTTTCAATCTTTAAAAATAATGCCGATTCAAAACAATGTCCACTCACAAGTAATCCCACGCTGCTTGACCCTGAGAGGGTCCTCGCCGTGAACCTCGAGCTTGAGTACCTATTACGAATACGAGGAATAAGTCAACAAAAGTCAACCGCAATTGAATTTAAATTCAAATCCTATTTCCCGGGTTTAAAGTGTACGTGAGACGTTCGGGAGGTTCTAGGGTCAAGTAAACTTCATGGCAGGTCAAACCACTTCGGAAGACTAAAAGTCAACCGTGCGGTCAAACCGCCTAATCTGGTCAATCGGGCCCGCGGGTCCACGGACTCCAATCTTTGATCCGAAAGTTCCTACGAAGTTCTACACGGCTTACTGGACCTAACCTGAAAGTTTGGTCACGATCGAACGGTCGGATTGCTCACGATCGCACGATCGGACGGTTATTGGATAACCTAACCCTAGGGTTAATGGATTGGAGTATCCGGGACTCCAATCCTCGATCCGACAGTTTCTACACAGTCCTAGAAATACGGGGAACTACGTAGCTGAGTTTGGGTTTGATCCGACGGTTCGAACACGTCGAACCCGGGTTACGCGCAATAGGCGCACACCCGTTCGACATCCGAACGACGTCCGAATTGAAATCCGAAAACACCGACGCGCTCGGGACGACACGAGGAGCGCATCAGAACACAATGTGGCACCACCACAGTGCTCACGCGCTGCCCGCGCGTGGGTGTGCAGAGCAATTCCGTCACCGGAAAAACTCATCACCGCCGCTCACCGCCTAGGCTATAGGTTCCCCTCAACCCCCTGAGCATTTTACCCTACGGTGGCAACCCCTCCCAAGGCCGGCAACTGGCCGGAATTTCATTTTGAAATCCGGCCAAAACTGAGTTCGGGATCGAGTGTTCTAGGGTTGAAATCGGTTAAAACCAAGGTTGCAGATAGCTTAGACAGGTGGAGGAGGTGAAGAACCATACCTGGATCGACGCCGTACGTTGCCGGAGCCGCCTGAACGAAGCCGGGAAAAACCGGTTCAAACCAGTCGAGATTGCCGGCGATTCTTGAGGTCACCGGCCGGGAACTTGGGTGGGTTAGGACCGGGAGCTCACGCCGGTTCTTTTGGGACCGGTCTCGAGCCCAGCCGTGACCGGACGGCGGCTCTGCAAAGGGTTGAAGGCGCCGGTGTCGGGAGGAGGAGAGAGAGAGAAGAGAGAGAGGGTGCGGCTGGGTGTCTGACGCGTGTACGCGTCGGACTGGGTAGTTTTAGGGTTTTTCTCAAAATCCAAAATACCCAAAATGCCCTTTTAGTGTTCTGGACCTCGGATCGGGACGTGCCGCCCGACTACGGACTCGTTTCGACGAGCCCGTCGCAATGGAGCGGTCGGTTTCGTGAAATTCCAAACGGATAATTATGTGACCTTTACGACTCTAACCTCAGGGGCAAAACCGTAATTTCACACAATTAATTAAATTAATTTAATTTAATTAAAATTTAGGTCACGGATGTTACAGACCTAATTAACCTGGGGTGTTGAATTCCATGATTTATCGAAAGAACAACTGAAAATTGGTTTATGTGCAAGTATGTCATGTGTGGAGAAGAACCCTCTAGCTAACCTTCCATCCATAGTTTCATCCAAATTCGTTTTACAATCTGTTTTCTTTGTTTTCAAATTCGTCAAAACCAAGTCCCCCTTTATTTTGAAGTGTCATATTAGTTAGAAAGTGTTTTTGTGACATCCCTGACCCAATTTAATTGAATTTATTCAATTTAAATAATTTTGGCGAAATTACAGTTTTGCCACTGGGATTAAGGGTATTTTAGGCACTTTAAAAATTCCATAAGGATTTTGGAGAAATGGGTTGCGCCGTTGCGTCCGGCTCGTCGAAACGAGTTCGTGGATATGCGGTACACCGATTTCCGTGTTGTAACGATCGGGAAGCGATAGAAGAGAAAAGAAATAAAAATAAAAAACAAAATTCTGATTTTTACTGTAGCGGCTACAGTACCGCTACAGTAAAACCCGAAAATTCCCTTCTTCTTCTCCCTTTCTCTTCTCTCCCTCTCGGTCTCTTCTCTCCCGTGCGCAGCTCCCCCCTCCCAAAACAGCACCGATGGGTTTTTTGGTGGCCACGGATTCATCCGGCCACCAAATGGAGTGATACCAGTCCCAAAAGATCCGTGACGCCTTCCTCTTCCAACCCCAGCCAGGTTCCACCTCTGGAACAGTCGCCGTTCGCCGGAAAATGCAAGAAACTGGCCGGATTTTACGTAAACTTACGAGCGTTCGTTCTCCCTCCTCCGGCGACGGAATTCGACGAGTAAGGTATGAAAACTTAACTACTCTTCGAGCTCTAGCTATCTGCATGGTTGGTTTTCATCAATTCGTAGCGTAGGGGTCGAATCTGTAACACAAAGTTTTGGCCGGTTTTCCAATTGAATTTCCGCCACTTGCCGGCGTCTATGCAAGTTCTCGTAGTTGAATAAGTTGTTCCAATCATCGAGTAGTATAGGCTGGTGGAAGGGCAGCTCTTGGTTTGGAGTTTGTTCGGAAGTCAAATTTATCGCTTTGGGCACCCAAATGCGCTGCCAGTGTGGGTGGCTGCGGGGCCTACTAGTAATTGTCAATCTTCATTCCTAAATTATCCGCACGTCGTCACGAGCGCGTAGGCGTGCTCGGATTTCAATTTGGAGTTCGGATGACAATGAATCTGATTTACGCCTATTGCGCTGCTATCCGGTTCGATATGTTCGGGCCGTTGGATCGGTCCCTTTTCCAAGTATGTTGTTCCCTGTATTTTTAGGATCGTGTAGAATTTGACGGATCGTGATTCGGAGCCCCAGATGCTTCGGATCAACGACTTGAAGTTTGAGTTAAGCAGAATCGTCCGATCGTGCGATCGTGAGCAATCCGACCGTCCGATCGTGACCAAACTTTCAGGACGTGTTAGTTAAACCGTAGTGAACCTATAGGAACTTTCGGATCTAAGTTTGGAGGTCATGGGACCCACGGGCCCGGTTTGACCTATTCGGGTCGGTTTGACCAAGTTTGACCGGGGTTGACCGAGTGTCTCCCGAGGTCTGTTTGCAGTGTAGTTGACTTTGTTGGACTTCTAGGAATGTCCGGATCGATTTGGAGGTCTTGGGTTTCCGCGGGCCCGGGTTGACCGAAAATGGGTGTTTGACCGCCGGTTGACCGTGAGTCTTCCGGGACGGTCCCACTGGTTAAAAGAGGTAGTTTGACCTTAGAATCCTTCGTAGGACGTACGTGCACGTTAAGTGGGGTTTTGTTAGGGTTTAAGTTTCGATTCTCGTTCGGTTCACTAGACTAATCCAATCTTCGTATCTATCGCTTTAGGTACTGCTTTGTGACGCAGCAAGTGAGACCCTTTGGGGTTATGCAGTAGGACCAACGGTGAGTGGACTTTGTTTTCAAATGAGCATGATTTGAATGATTTGCATGAAATGCATGAAATGAGATTTAATGATTTTAAGTCTTGAATTTATTAATAGTTTAAGTCTTGCTTTGACTTTGAGTTGAAATACTTTTAAAAGGATTTGCATTGAGGTAAATGCATGATTTGGGTTGCCGGTTTATTGTGGGGCCCTGAAGGCTATTTTATTATTATTTATACCTTTGGGTATCAAACGGGACGGGGTTAACGCCCGATGGTTTTTCGTATTAAAATTGGGTTATCTAATTGAGCTATTTTAAGCTTGAAGTCGTATACGTTATAAAAGGAGAATTTATGGATTTTTGGGATATTATATTTATAAGGTTGGTTTTATTATATATTATTTATATAATTGAATAGTTGGACGTTAGCGTAGTCCATTTGGTCACGTATTCGGTTTTGGCTTTTAAAACCTTTTGAAGTATAATTACTTATACCTTGATTATATATATGTATATTTTCATACATATATATATTGATTTTGAATAAATACTTGGGAATAATGGGAATTGATTATACGTATATTCATACATATTTATATACATAGATATGTATATGGGATCGGGCTTGAGTTTTTGTACTTTAAAGGATCTTTATGTTTTATGTATATATATATATACATATGTATATTTTGGATTATACGTCTGATTTAATCGGTATGTATTTACTGACGAGTTCCTTATACTTTAATTATATATATCTTTGGGTTGGAATGCCCGGGCGTCGGGACGTGAGGTCCCTCATATAATTATATTGATATTTTGAATATGGAAATATATGTTTGGGATGGTGATGTCCTTATTTTGAATATATATATGTTGACCTTGAATTTTGGACGCTTGGGTCCGGGTAACTGTATTTGGGTTTGGGTGCATGATTGTGGGTTGAAATGTGAAAGTATATGAATATGTATAAATGGATTATTGCAGGGCAATGGTTGTGAGTGTTGTAAACACCGTATTATGTACCTCCCCTGCTCGATGATGATGATACGGTTTACTTGGATATGGTTCGATCCGGTGCATGCTCTAACGGGGTGTAGCCGTAGACTCTTAATTGAGTATTTAGTCAGCGCGCATGGACTAGTTCGGACGTAGGGGTATTGAGTATGCGTACTCTGCCATACGGGTCGGGTAGCATAATCCATTACTATGGACGGCTAAACCCTGGGTACGGGGCCACCGCGGTGTAGTCCTCGTATCCAGTTAAACTATCCCCTGTTGGATGGTTTCCCCGGTACACTTGATCTGGTGTTGAGTTGTTATTGTATATATATATATGTATATATATGTATATGCGTGGGTTATTATATTCGTATTCTTATTTCTTTTAGTGAGGATCCCTCCTTACTTGTCGTGCTTGCGAGCACAGGATTGTGAGTTGGGGAAGTTGGGGAAACTTTACACTTACTTTGACTTGATTTGATTGGATTTCGATCGGTTATGTTTTACTCGTGGGATTGTAAATCCGGATTTGATATTTATATATATGTATATAAATGCTTTGAATTACAATAAATGTCTATATTGCTGTCGAGTTGGGTTTTCTTGACGTATACGAATTATTCGGCATTTAAAGGTTTGTTTTACATTATGAGAATTTTATTCCATCTTTATGCTTTACAATAACAAAGGCCGTTTTGTTTATGTTTTATAAACCTCGCTTGGGTTGATTTGAGAGGTTATACCTCGGGAAAAGAAAAAGGGGTATTTTATTCGGAAAAAGGTTTGAGCTGGATTGCTCTCATGTAATTTGAGATAATATGATTTCTAAATCATTCACGTATATAAGGATTTCATATGCATGGTTTGCATGGTTTTAAAAGGTGGGGTTAGTATATTGTTTTAAGTATGTAAAACTTTGTTTTTGTCCACTCACACTCTTTCTGCTTTGCACCCCTGCATCGTAGTTGCGTCGACACTGCTCGGCCGTGCGCTCCTCTTCTCGAGCTTTGACTGAAGGGTAGGATCTGTTGTCCTTGAACCCTAAACTCATTTTCTGTTTATTCTTTTCCGCTGCTGATTTCCTAAACTCTTAGATTGCTCTGTATTGCCTCGTAAGGGTTAATTTGTTGGCCGAGGCCTGGTAGTTTATCCGTAGCATGCCGGTGCTTGGGCTTTGTTTCTGTTGCTTGTTTGAACAGGTTTTAACTTTGGGGATTGTTCACTTTGTAGGGGAGACTGTCCGATTTTCGGCAGAAGTCTCGCCCAAAGTTTGTTGTTTGTCGGGAAGAGGGTAATCATTCGGTTTGTGGGCCCGGCATGGGTTGGTGTTGGGCCCATCAACGTGGTCCGGCTCGGGTTCCGGTGGAATTCGGTCGGGTCCTGTCAGTTTTAGTTTGTGTTTTTAAGTGTTTTGATTCAAGTTATAACCCAATTTCGTCCAAATTAGTGTTAGGTGTTCAAAACTGCCCAGAAAGTGTTTTTAAGGCAGTTTTGAGTCTTTTGGTTGCTGTTTTGAGTTTTTGGTTTGTTTTAGTGTTTTAAACTTTAGTTTTGCATTCTTTGAGTCAAGTTTAGTGTTTTAAACTTTGTTTTTACGTTTTTAACTCAGTTTTCAAGTGTTTAGCAATCCCTCCTAATCCCCGGTCTAGAACGATCCCCACTTACATTCTTTACTACAATTGTCACAAGAGGGTTTAATTTGTGTGCTTATAGAGATTCGGAGTATTTGGGACTTTGATTCTCTATCAACTAGTTCCTACATAATCCTAGAGGTACGAGAATTAACATATTTAAAAATGGGACCGATCGGACGGTCCGAACCTATTGAACCTGGAAAACGCCTAATATGTAACTTTTGGTTTAATATTGAAACGGTGGAATTTAGCCAATTTGAGCATACCGTCATGTTTGGGTCAACATGGGAATCATTCTAGGTCTAAAACAAGTTGTCGGCATCCGGATGACACGCCACCATGCGAACGAGAAGGATCAGGGGGAGAGAGAGAAACTGAGGGAGAGGGAGAAAATTTGACATTTCTTTCTCTTTTTATTTCTTCTTTCTTCATTTTTTTTATTTCTTTTTTTATTTAACTTATGGTTAATATTTTTACACTTCCGCAGAACACAACTTCTTCGTTTCAACTCCAATTTGGGCCCACTACTTGTCTATGAACTCGTGAGCTTAAGCATTACGCAATGAAGCCGATAAATTCTCCAAAACCATTCCCGAACAAAAGTCAAATCCTAAACCACTAAGAAACCCTAAGGGTAAAATTGTGTTTTACTTGAATTTATGAATTAAATAAATTCTCGAGGGCGGGTGTTACATCAATATAAAAGCTCGACCTTTACCATTTATCCTCACGCTTCCACATTTTCAAACGCCCAAACTCTGCTCAAATTTCTCTCGAATTCTCAGAGCCTTAAACTTAATTCCTAGCCTTCTTTCTTCTGTTTGCTCTATTGATCTTTTCTTACACTGAGAATTCCGATCACTCCCTTGTGTTTCCCGTTCAAAACTCCAAGTTTTTCGCCGATTTCTGAGTTCTAAGCTCTCAGTGTTCTTCACGTTCTTCATAGCTTTTAACAGTTTCTTTGAAAAATCCCACCTTTGATCTGTTCCGATGGCAGCGGCAGTGACTTCCTCTGTTGACACTCTTGCTCCTTAGGTCGACGACAAAACCCCCTCGGAGTTCCAACTCCTCAGCCCTCGTTTGAAGGGTAGCATGCCACAAAGGCTGGCGGCCCATCTGAAGGACGAGCTGGTAGACCTTTCTTCTTTCCATAAGGGTGACTACCAGGATTGGAAAGCCACTAGCCCTTAACCACAATGGCCGACCTCGACCCCAGATTGGGAGAAGTGGCTGCTGAGAATGGAACATTTCTTCGGCCACGGCATCATCTTCCATCTCCTCGGCCCTCACTTGATCAAGCTCTTTGAGTAGCCGATTGTCATGGATCAGTCACAGCTGGCCGCAACCTTAAGTTGTCCTCAGCGACGAACACTGTGAACTTATGGTTCGGCATGATGATGCCCACCGTTCTAGACATGGCTGCCTTGTTCGGACATGGCTGCCTTGTTCGGCCTCTCCCCAAATGGTGTGGAAGTGAACGCTGCTCACGGTGACAGGACCCGACCCAAATTCCGGTTTGGGATATGTGTCGAACCCTGTGCGTGTCTGACACCTGGCAGGTGCCGGGCACACTCGACCCAGATTCCACCCCGGAACCCGAGCCAGACCCTGCTGGTTTGCCCGACATCAACCCATGTCGGGCCCACAAACTCAACTAGTTCCCTCTTCCCGACATTTACAAAGAAAGGGGCCAAGACTTTTGCCAAAAATCGGGCAGAGTCTCCCCTGAGACAAGGACTATCCCAAAATTTCAACCTGTCAGAAAACAACAGTAAAGAATTATCCCAACAGCCAGCATGCTCATAAATACACAACAGGCCTCTGGCCAACAAACTCTCCCTAACGGTTGATACAGAGCATCTAAGAGTTTCAAATTAAACAGCAGAATAGAAATAACAGAATACAAAGTTTAGGGTTCAAGGACAACAATCCTACCCTTCAAACGAAGCTCGAGAAGAGAAGCACACGGCCGAATAGTAACGAAGCAACTATGGCCTGGGGGGGCGCAAAACAGAAAGAGTGTGAGTGGACAAAAATAAAGTTTTACAGTTCAAAACAACGTACTAATTACAGTTCAAAACAACGTACTAACCCCACCGTTTAAAAACAATGCAAATCATACATGTGAAATCATTTATATAATTGCTTGATTTAAAAACCATACTACCTCAAAGTACGTGAAAGAAATTTAGCTCAAAACCTTTTTTCGAACAAACCAACTTTTTACTTTTCCTAAGGCATAACCTCTCAAAACACGAACCCATGTAGGTATATAAAAACATAAATAGAAGAAGAAGATAAACGTGAGTACTAACGTATCATACAACTCCATAAACCAAAACAACATTTAAAATACCAAAGCTCTCGTTCATGCCAAGAAAAACACACTTGACAACAATATAGAAATCAGTTTCAGGATTCAAAATCCAGTAAACCCAACACATCAAATACTGTAGTCAAAACAAGCACACTGCTTCCCAATCTTTCCCACTCTCACAACCACGTGCTCACAAGCACAACAAGCGAGGAACGATCCTCACTAAAAGAAATATGAATACAAAGGTACTAACACACGCGTATAGGTATAATATAACCTCAACACCATACATAAGTACCAAGGGAAAACAATCCAACGGTGGATCATTTGACTAGACACAGGTACAGCCTCCTCGAGACCCAGTGCCCAGGGTTAAGCCGTCCAAATGGGACTAAGCTCGCCAGCATGCAGAGTAGGGACCATCAATACCCATACGTCCGTGACAAGTCCTGCGCGCAGACTAATTACCCAATTAAGGTTCTAGAGCTACACCCCGTTAAGGTATGCACCGGATCGAACCGTATCCAAGTAACCATTTCATATCAATCGTCATGCGATAATCAGTATCAGAACAGGGGGAGGTACAATACAAGGTGCCAACGCACTCAAACCAATCGCCACGCGATAACAATATATATAATATTCAATCACACCCAACCCCAAAACAACAGACACCAGGACATATACAAGTCCATCAGTCAACTAACCAATATATATATAATCAACTAACCAATATATATATAATAACCCATTAACATAAATATCCAGACGTTTAAAGCGTCTATAACCCAAACCCAAAGTATATGTATAGTACGCACAACGATTCTTAAAATATAGCTCAATTATATAAATAAAATATAATATAACAATTCTTTAAATATAATAACCAAAACTCAAGGCTTACGTAACTCTCATATACGTAATATAATCCTTAATATTTTTATCGTACACAAAAACCACCAGACGTCACTACGTCCCATTGAATACTCAAAAGTATACAAAATCATAAAATATAACCATCAGGGCCCCACATACAAACCAGCAACCCAAATCAAGCATAAACCTCAAATGCAAACTCCTTTTTATTATACTTTAACCAAAGTCAAAACCAAGACTTAAAACCATTATCAAATCTGATTTAATATGCATCGCATTCAATTCATTCAAAACAAGGTCCACTCCCCGTTGGTCCTACGCTGCATAACCCTAAAAGGGTCTTGCCTGCTGCGTAGCAGAGTCAAAGTACCTAAAGCGATAGATACGGGAATTGGATTAGTACTGTGAACTGACGAGAACCTCAAACTTAAATCCTACCAAAACCCGACTTAACGTGCACGTACGTCATACTCAAGATTCTAAGGTCAAACTACCTCTTTTAACCAGTGGGTCCACCCCGGAAGAATCACGGTCAATCGGCGATCAAACACCCCTTTTCGGTCAACTCAGGCCCGCGGGGGCCATGACCTACAAATCGATCTGGACATTCCTAGAAGTCCAACAGAGTCAACTACGTGGCAAAGTGACCTTGGGAGACCCTCGGTCAACCCTGGTCAAACTTGGTCAAACTAACCCGACTAGGTCAAACCGGGCCCGTAGGTCCCATGACCTCCAAACTTAGATCTGTAAGTTCCTACAGGTTCAACACAGCCTAAACAACGTGTCCTGAAAGTTTGGTCTCGATCGGACGGTCGGATCGCTCACGATCTCACGATCGGACGGTTACGATTTAATTCAAACTTTAAGTCATTGATCCGGAGCATTCAGGACTCCAAATCACGATCCGTCAATTCCTATACGATCCTAGAAATGCGAGGAACCATATATGTGAGATCGGATTCGATCTGAAGGTCCGAACACATCGAACCCATACAACGCGTGATATGCGTAAATTGGTTCGATAGTCAAACGACGTCCGAATTGAAATCCGAGCACACGTACTAGTTCACAGCGACACGAGGATCGTGTAGGAACCAAGAACCACCACCACACCACCACCACGCGCCGCCACACGCGCCACCTTGGGTGGTGGGTGTGTAGAGTAAATCCGGCCAACACGAAACTTTCGAATCCGGCAGCAACCCATACACCAAACGACTCACCACCACATAAGGGGTCCAAAACCGCTCGAACCCGGCCAAGAACCGGCCGACAAACGGCCCAACCGCCGTCGCAAACACCGACCAGATATGGGGTTTCAGATCCGATTCAAAATGGCCAAATCGACGACAACCAACCTTAAAAACATCAAGAGCACGAAGAGAGGGTTCGAAAACTGACCTGGATCGACGCCGCAGAAGAAACCTAAAAAACCAGTTGCCAGCGCCGGCAAATCCCGAGGTTTCAGGCGACGACTTTAGGTGGGATGTGATTGGGGCAAGGAGGCGCGTCGATTCGGACGGGTCCTGGCCGTGGCGGAAGCAGTCCAAACCGAAGAGAGAGAGAGAGTGGAGCTCGGGTTCGGGGAGAGAGAAACACGCGAGGGAGGAGAAAGGTCGGGTTCGAGGAGAGAGAAACACGCGTGGGAGCATTCCAAATCGAAGAGAGAGAGAGTGGAGGTCGGGTTTGGAAATTACCATTATGTCCTCATTATGATCCAACGGTCGGATCGAGTCGTTCCGCCCTTCAACGGACTCGTTTCGACGAGACGGACGCAATGGCGCAACTCGTTTCACCAAATTCCGTCCCGAAAATAAAGTTGACCAAAAAGCCCTTTAATTATTAAATTCCCATTTAATTCCAATTTTATTAAATTGATTCTTTTTAATTCATTTTTAATCACCCAATTTAATTAATCAATTAAATAATTCATTTTCTTTTAAATTTTTGGTCAGGGGCGTCACATCTGCCAGAAAACCGGTAGAGTTTCCCCTGAAAACTGCTCTTTTCCAAAAAATATCCACACGCGTTCAGCATGCACAAATTATGATCACACACATCCAAGCATTTAATCTAAATGGCCTCCGGACTTACCAACATCCCGGACTCATTCAGATCATATGACATTCCTGAAATATAATCTCTTCCGTGGCTGCACCTAGATTAATCTAGGTTGCCTACGTACCCTTGCTAAGGGATCAAGCCACATGTAGTTCTTTTTAATTAAAAGAACCACAATACAAGTAATATAATACTAAACCGAATCGGGTATATTTAAACAAAAATCAAACATTTTCCCTGAAACCATACATGCAACCAATTTGCATAGTGCATATCCTGCTATCACCCTCTAAGGGGTATTTATATAAACTGAAGGCAACCGGGGAAGGGGAAAATTGGCTAACCATCTGTGTAGATAAATCAAGCAGGTGGCTAGGGATCCTTGCCAACCATTTGCAGAAAATATGAACAGGGTGACGACTATATCCTGTGAACTGTACTAGTATATCCATGACGCACTATTTTCCACATAATTGTGCCTCAAACATTGTCCATCAATTTCCACCTAGCAGAAAATTTGTCAATTCCATTTATAAACTGTCAATTCCCCTAGCAGAATTGGGGGACACAAAGTCAGCCCGAAACGCAAATCCTAGCAGAATAAGGTGATTAGCAAGAAACGCAATCCTACCAGAATTGGGTGATTAGTCCGAAACGTAATCCGTCAATCCCTCATAGCAGAATCGGGGGACACAAAGTCAGCTCGAAACGCAATCCTCGCACCACACGGTTCGGGTGTCCTCGAGACTCTTGGAGCGTTATTGACAGGACCCGACCCTAATTCCGCTTTGAAATTCGAGCCGGACCCTGTGCGTGTCCGACACCTGTCAAAAGAAATTATAGTTGAATGTTTGACTTCTGCCAAAAATTCGGCAGAGTCTCCCCTGTAAATGGCTCAAATCCCAAAATTCACACCTGTAATAAAACGCAATTTTATACTCCCAAACATCCAGCACACACAAGATATGTTTCACACACTAATAAAAGTAAATTGTACGGCCTCAAACCTCACAGTAAGTTTTGGGCAATTCAGAGCTACTAATTTACTTTAATTTACAAAGACGGTTTCTTCTCGGGTGAAGACCCTACACAAATGTCGTGGAGTGTGGTGATGGTGATGAAGGGCCGGTGGTGGTGCTCAGGTACAATCCTACCGCCTTGGGGCGCAAAACATTTTGAAAATGTGAGTGGACAAAAAGAAAGTTTTAGAAAATAGTATAGCAACATACTAACCCCACTGTTAAAACCTTAGAAAAACAATTCTATATATTCGTACAACAAAACAACACATGCATATATACATTTATCTAATTTTTACCCAATTAGAAATTCTCATTTCATAAAAAGAAATAATATCAAATCAAACTTTCTAAAATCCACCTAGGTGTACCCTTTTTATATTTCCGTCAATTCCATTATTCCCGTCAATTCCATTTTCCTCGCCAGACTCGGTGACACAAAGTCAGCCAAGTCACGTCCTCGCAAGACTCAGGAAAACACAGAGTTTACTCGAGCTGCGTCCTCACTCCGGACGGTTCAGGCGTCCCCGAGACTCATGGGGAGTGAAGTCGTACGCGTGCAGACTTATTTCAAAACAACTATGTCCGTAGACAGGGTAATAACCAATATCCATAAATATTCCGTAAGCGGCATAATCTTTCCGAAGGCAACATTTCTAGGGTACCTAGGGTGGTTTTAAAAACCTTTCATAAATCACATACTTAAAACCATTCATATTTTCCCGAGCCATATTCAAAATTTCATTCCAAACATCAACCATAGGCTCGGAATAAAGAAGCATAAATAAATAATGAAAATTCCATTTAATCTCATCAATAATTTCAAAAGCATAATTTATAATTAATTCTAAAATTAGCATTTAATTAAACAATTATTGCATAAAATAAGTTTATAAAACAAAAGTCCACTCACTAGGCGTCCGAGCTAGCCTGACCCTTCGAGGGTCCTTCCTGCAAATTCTCTGGAGCATGAGCACCTATTTGCCATTTAAAACAATTTATTAATTAAAAATAGCCCGGTACGATAATTTAATAAAAATCCCGACCCCCGGGCCTAAAAGTGTTCAAACTTGGTAAAAAGTGTTCCTAAGCCCTCTAGGCTTAATTTTATCATTTAGATTAACTTTATAATCCCTGGAAATAAATACTCGATTAAATTATTAATTGGGTTCGACTCGATCGTTCGTAGGGTTTTCGACCTCCGATGGCCAGCGCTTTTCCTTTATTTTTCCTCTTTTTTCTGAAATTACAAAAATGCCCCTAGGGTTTTTTGATCTTTACGGGTTCCTTCGAGCTCGGAATCGGGTGTGCCGCACGTCCACAAACTTGTTTCACCAAATTCTTTCCCAAACATAAAGCAAATTTAAACCTATTAAATTATATTATGTCACGACCCGACTCTCCTAGCACGATATTGTCCGCTTTGGGCCCCCCTTCTATGGCCCTCACGGTTTTGTTTCTGGGAACCCACGAGCAACTTCGCAGTGGGTCACCCATCCTGGGATTGCTCTAGCCCCAACTCGCTTAACTTCGGAGTTCCAAGGAATCCGAAGCCAGTGAGCTCCCAAAAGGCCTCGTGTTAGGAAGATATGTGCCCACACATATAAGCACTTCACCATTCCCTTCCCGAGCAATGTGGGATTGCTCACCGTTCTTGCTTCTCCAAGCTCATGGGTCTTACAATCCACAACCCTTGGGGCCCAGCGTCCTCGCTGGCAGACTTCCGGTCGGGGTCCAGCTCTGATACCATTGTGTCACGACCCAACTCTCCTAGCACGATATTGTCTGCTTTGGGCCCCCCCTCTCTGGCCCTCACGGTTTGTTTCTAGGAACTCACGAGCAACTTTCCAGTGGGTCACCCATCCTGGGATTGCTCTTGCCCCTACTCACTTAACTTCGGAGTTCCAAGGAATCCGAAGCTAGTGAGCTCCCAAAAGGCCTCGTGCTAGGAAGATACGTGCCCACACATATAAGCACTTCACCTTTCCCTCCCCGAGCGATGTGGGATTGCTCACCGTTCTTGCTTCTCCAAGCTCACGGGTCTTACAGTTATCATAAATAAGTAACTGTTCCGATTGCAACACTTTGTCCAAAGACATTTAAATATTCGAGGCAACCTTACATATCTGGAAGGCAACAGTGTAATCCAAAGGAAACTATTTTTCCGAAGGCAACCCGTTCAATTTCAAATCGATTTAACATATATATACACACACACATAATCATATCTTGAGAAGTATATTATAAACTCATTTCACAGCATGCATAAACATACTATCTCAACTCAACTAAATCGGTAAACCATATATTTAAATCATCCATAAAGCATCGAACATATATTTAATATAAACTTATAATCAGATAATTAACGATTTAAATCCTCCATGAACAATCAATCAAAAACCCTGAATCCCGGAATTAAAAGTGTGAGTGCGCAACTTAAGAGGGTTCCTAGGCCCAATTTAACCAGTTCTGACAGTTGGAATGGTCTAAAAAGACCTGAGATTAATTATCCGAGTAAATTCTTATATTGGTCAACCCGGTCCCCCATGGGGTCCATGACCTCCGATTAATAATCCGAAAGTTCCTATAAGTTCATAAAAATTCAATTAACATATCCTATGAGTTTCGTCGAGATTCAACGGTCCGAACATATCAAACCCGGATTATGCCTAATATGTAAAAATTTGTTTTATACTGAAGCGTTCTCCAAAAATTAATCCAAGCATACCGTCATGCTCGGGACGATATGAGGATAATTTTAGGCCAAAAACACGCAGGTCGCACTCAGCCGACGCCTATACCAATTCATTAAGCACTCAGCTGCCGATTGGCTTGAGAAATTTTTTGGTGACTGGAAAATCTCAAAATCTCATGCCAATACCTATACCAATTCGTTAAGCACCTTCAATGTAATGTTTTTAACTCTTGGACGCCAGCCAAAAAGTGGCCAAAAACAGATCGAACACTGCCAAAACCGTCGGAACAATATGGGTGTCTTGAACAGCCCCTCAAACCTCAAAAACGATCCTAAATACCCAACCAAACAGCTAGAGCACATCAAGGGGATGAAAAAGCATACCTTACTCGTCGGAATTGGTGGCCGGAGCCACCGAAAAACGGAGGAGAAAAACCAGCCAATTTTCTCTAGGTT
Organism: Prunus padus; assembly: GCA_024362665.1. Classification (NCBI taxonomy): domain Eukaryota; kingdom Viridiplantae; phylum Streptophyta; class Magnoliopsida; order Rosales; family Rosaceae; genus Prunus; species Prunus padus. Next base: position 1,076,435 of record JANFAM010000003.1, on the reverse strand, counting down.
TCAGACCTCAAATCGCTCGTTCCCAATCTCCAAAACTTAGTGGATTGCGTAGAGGATGAAGAGAGGAAAAAAGAGAGTGCAAGATGGCGTCTTGGGGTGGTTGGAATTGGTGGCAAACGTCCTTCAAAGTTTTGGGTGCCTATGGAGGTCGAAAGAGAGAGACAGATGAGAGGGTTCATGAGGTGAGAGTGAGAATCAGCCCAATTTTAAAACAGATCTGCGTTTTTTTAATTTTTTAATTTTTTTAACTTTTCGTTTTTAGACTTTTTCTCTCTCATTATAACTCGGAATTGAGCGCGCAACATATCCACAAACTTGTATCAACGTTACCGATGCAATGGTGCGGCTCAATTCTCCAAATTCTTTCCCGAACAAAAAGTCAATTTTTAAAACCCATTAAAATACTCTCGGGGTAAAACTGTCTTTCACTTTAATAATTTAATAATTTACTTAAAATTTAGGAGCGGGATATTACACATGGCCCCAGAGGCTGAAGGAAGTTTCAAGGCCGCTTGGCCTACGATGGCTAGGCTCGCAGCTGGGAAGGCGAAGAACATGCTCAACTACACTAGCTTTTACAACTTCTTTGGTGTGGAAGATGATGCCCAGAATGGTTCCTACGCTCCCCTTGGCGAGGAGCATTTAGCGTTCCTGCTATTCTGGTTGTGCAAGTTTGTGTTCAATGCCCAGGCAAACAAGTTGACCTTGGAGTTCGCCCACTTGGCTGACTACCTGGCCCAGGGAAGGAAGCTGGCACTCGGTCCCTTCCTCCTTGGTCATATCTACCGCACCCTTCATGACATCGTTACTGATGGCATGAAGCTGAAGCACAGCAGCCTTCTCTGGGCCTTCCAGTTCTGGCTCCACGCCTATTTCCCAGAGCTGAAAGGAGCTGTGACTATAGATGATACCGAGCCGCTGGCGAATGCGTTTACTTGGTGCCCTTAAGAAAACACTACCACGACCTTCTGCTTCAAATTCTTCTACAACTTGGCTGAGCAAACTAGGGCGCAGTTTCGAGTGTGCTTAAATCGGCCTTTTCCATTGTATCGGGCACACTACCTCTCCCACATTCCTCACGGTGAAACAGCGAATGACCTCAGGGAGATCTGGGGCTCCTTCTTGGACTCAAGGGACCTTCACTACGGTCTCACCAAGGCCAGGGTTGAAATGTATTTGCCAAACCATGTGGCAAGGCAATTCAGTTTAGTACAGTTGGTCCCCATGCTCCCACTATCCAAAAATTGATTGTCCTCCTGGAGAGCCGACGTCGGTCACAACCATGGCCTGGCTGAGATCTCCTTCTAGCTTCAGAGGGGGATGACCTTCCTTGCCCTTGCTCCTTGGAGACGGTGCAATGCCATGGACGAGGACTGCATGGCTTGGTGGGATGATTATATCTCAGCCAAGTTTACTCAGACGGCCGAGGAAGCCATGCTCGGTGCTATGGCCAATGCAGACTGGGATCCTCTTCCCCCTAAAAAAAGTAAAGAGAAAAAGGCCCCAGCTGAGAGCTCGGCCCCTATATCACTGCCTGCAGCTGCCGCTACCTCTGGCACCGTCAACTACTCGGCCTACATGCTCGGTGCCTTTACCATGCCTGACGCCAAGGGTGTGCCTTCTCTGCTGCCACCGAAGGTCCCTTCAACTGAAATAGCCATCGAGGGTATGCATTTTCTGTCTCCAGCCAATATTACGTTTGGACCGTCGGATATTGACGAAACTCATAGGATATGTTAATGAGATTATTGTGAACCTATAGGAACTTTTGGATTACTAATCGAAGGTCGTGGACCCCACGGGGAGCTGGTGGACCAGCATAAGAATTTAATTGTATAATTAATCTTGGGCCTTCTAAGACCATTCCAATTTTCAGAAAATGATTAAAATGGGCCTAGGAACTCTATTAGGTTGCGCACACTCACTTTTAATCGTGGGGGTCAGGGTTTTGATTAAATGTTTAAGGTGGAGTTTATTTATTAATTAATTGTTATAATCGTTTAACTAGGTACTCAGGCTCCACGTACTCCGCAGGAGGGACCCTCGAAGGGTCAAGCAAGTCGGGACTCACATTGAGTAGACATTTTCTTTATAAAAGATTGTATTGCTATAATGTTTTATGAAATGTGTTATAAATGTTTTTACCTTTCGAGCACTGGATTTTGATTTGAGATTATTTGGAATATTTATGCATGCTCTTTGAGGAAATTAGCTCGGGGAGTAGTGAACGTTTTGAGAATTGGATTTGCGGAAAGTTTTGGGAAACAGTGTTATAACTTATTTGTGAAAGCTTTTCAAAACCATCATTGGTACCCTAGTTGTTGCCTTCGGATCTTACTATGTCTTCGGACAGTTTGTTGCCTTTGGTTGAGTTTGCGCACGAATGACAATATGCCCCACGTGTTTAGGGGATGCTGAACCATGCAGAGCGAGGATGCGTCTCAGGTCGACCATGTGTAGCCTGAGTTTAGTGAGGACGCGTCTCGGGCCGACCTCGTGTCGCCCAAGTTTTGCGAGGATGTATCACATGTGTGGAACTTGAAATTGACGGTATAATGTCGGAATAAATGGTATAATATTGGAATTGAAGGATTATATGAAGGGTACACCTTGGTGGAATGAGATTATTGTTTGCAGGGCTTTAAAAGGGTTTTGATGGTTGAACTGGATGCATGAACAGTTATATGTATATAAACATGAGTGCTTGTATGAAGGTTACATCTAGGTTGGAGCACTGTATAGTTTGAGTGATTCATTTAAGTTTATGATGTTGCCCAAGTTTTTGGTGCCTTATATGTGTGGGCACTTCTCTTCCTTGCACGAGGCCTTTTGGGAGCTCACTAGCTTCAGATTCCATAGTTTGGGCTAGACCAATCCCAGGATGGGTGACCCACTGGGAAGTTACTCGTGAGTTCCCAGAAATAAAATCTTGGGGGCCGGGCCCAAAGCGGACAATATCGTGCTACGGCAGAGCTGATCTGGGATGTGACAGTAGGAGTATGAAAAGAAAATGAAGAGATGAGACCGATGGGGGTGGCAGCAAGGAGGGGCTTTTTTGGTCTTGCGTGTCTCCATGTGTGAAATGTTTACATGGTTGTGTTAGTCTTGAAATTCTAAGCATGGATATGATTTTTGCATGAATTTAGAAGTTTTGTGTGATTTATGAAGAGTCATAAAGATTTGAAAAAGGTTCTTGAAATGTTCTTGGTGTTCATAGGAGTTCTTGTCAAGCATTTTTTTGATCTTATTTGATACTTGACATTTGTATGTTGAATGTTAGTAAAAAAAAAATTTAATTACATCCTATGACATTTTCATATAGTATATAGTTTTTGTCTCATAAAGTTTTAAAAAGAAACCAATGAAAATGAAGATGCTTTTTGGGTACAAAAGATGGTACCACCTTGTGGTCCCAAAATCACACCATCTTTTTCAAAATATCAACACACACACACACACACACACACACTCTCCTACATGGCCGGCCCCACCCTAGGATCCCTTTTGGGGTCCTCATGCAATTTTTGTAAATTAGGGGCTATTTATGCAATTGCAGAAAAATTATAGTTTTGCCCAAAACTTTAATTAATTGCGATTTTTCCCCATTTCACTAAATGACAAAGTTTTTTCGTCTTTTTGAGAAAAATGTTTATTTGTTTGAAATAAATGTTTCATTGAAATTAAGCCCATATTATCCAATAAAAAATTTTAGAATTAAATTCTAAGTTAATTATCTAATGAGATTAAATAATCAAAGAGGTGATTGTGGACTTAGACACAATGTGATTGGCCGATTATTCATTAGATGAATGGAATAGGTTTGATTTATTGATTTGTGAATTAAATAGGGGCTTGCATGTTTCTCCTCTCTCTTAATCTCAAATGTAATTCCCTTAAAGTCCATTGGGCTTTAAGTTCTCTATCTCATATAGTTATAGGGAAGAAGAAAGATCAAGAGAAGGAATAATCAAGTCAAGATTACTTGTATTATTCATGGGTCCAACGCCCAAAAACAACCATGAATGTTTTAAGTAGTTAAGACAGGTAATAAAATCAACCTCCTTCCAAAGGCCTTAGATCCAACATCTTGGCTAGATTTTAGATCGAAATCAAGTCCATAATCATCCATAAGCCTGTAGATGACTATTTATCTAAACTTAAGGAAATGAAAAGGGTTTCCGTTAGTAGTAGTGCATATTCCCAAATTCAAATAAAAGAGTTTTTATTAAATTGATTTAATTTGCAAAACAAATAGTGGGAGCGTCGTACAACTACTAATATGATTTAGAATAATTGTTGTCCTAGGCGAAGTAGTTTAATTGGATTAAGCATGTTTATGATGAGACCTTAAAACCCTCAATTAATAAAATTAAGTAGAAAAACGATAGACTTTTTGAAAGCCTAGTCGTGGCCTTCCACCATGGTGAATTCCGAATTGGCTTGACCCTTGTGAAGGCTTTGCCTCAGATATGGGGGCTGACACCAAGATGTTCTTGCTTAGGAAGAACTCATTCATACATTGAATGCTGCAAGGATAGGCTCAAACATGGACCAAAATTCTATTATGATGAGGTTCATGATTGTATCACTATACTTTGCAAGAATGGTGGGCTAATACTTGACTAGTACAATGGTGCCCCACGATAATATTCGGGGGGTATACATTTGCTAGAGGCCAAATTATATGGGAACTCACATCATGATGTGAATGAGTAGAAGGACTGTCTCTTTATTATTTGTGTTATCCCTAGATCTTATTATGGTGCGGTGATCCAAATAATAGAGAGCCTCCCTTCCCGCTAAGAGACATCTTACAGAAGTCTCTCGTATTCCATTTTTGAGGGATTATGGAAATCGTTTAAAATAGTGGGAGGAGCCATAGAATTTAAAGACCCTAAATCTATGGCCTTAACAAAAACAATCTAATTTTATTTCTGTTATGTTTGTTGATACTTCTGTAGAACCCCATTCAAAATACATTACACAAAGCAAGCCTCAAATGAACCATATAATGTCAAAATGGATTAGCTTCCATAAGGATGCTAAAAGGAAGAAGAGATGTAATGTACATCTTTCATGCACAAGGAACAAAACTTATGAAGAGAGCAATTTTGTCCTTGAGTCAGTAATGGCAGTTGAAACTTCCACTTGGATAATGGATTCATGAGCTAGCAGACACGTTTGCAATACATTGCAAGGTCTCGCAGATCATAGGAAGTTGTCAAAAGGGGAAATAGTCCTACTTGTCGGTAATGGTATCCAAATATCTGCAAAAGCAGTAGGCACTTTCCACCTTAAGCTACCACATGGGGAGACACTTGAACTTAAAGAATGTCTTTATCTTCCAAGTTGCATAAAGAACCCAATATATGTTTCAGCATTGCTGAATGAAGATTACACTATCACATTCAATAGAATGGGATGCTCTTTACAACAAGGCAATTGAATCATATGTAAATGTACTATGATCAATGGTCTCTACCAAATTCAAATTGTGGAAAATAGCAACTGCTTGATTGAGATGCCAGGATCTAAGAGGCCCAGAGAAGAACTTAATCCGATTCAAGTTTGGCACCTAAAGTTAAGGCACATTGGCCAAGATAGGATCCAAAGGATGGTCAAACAGGGATACCTTGAATCTTTGGGTTCAATCCCTATGCCCACCTGTGAATCTTGTCTTCAAGGAAAAATGTCAAACTTGCCTTTTTCAGGAAAAGGGGAAAGAGTCACTGAGCTTCTTGAATTAATCCACACTAATGTATGTGGGCCATTGTCCACTACATCAAGGGGTGGCTTTCCTTACTTCATTACGTTCACCGATGAATACTCTCGGTTGGGCTATGTATACCTAATAAAGTACAAGTCCGAGGCCTTTGAAAAGTTCAAAGAATTCAAGAACGAAGTTGAAAAGCAAACAGGAAAGAGTATCAAGATTCTAAGATCAGATCGAGGAGGAGAATACTTGAGTACTGAGTTTCTTGAATATCTCAAGAGACATGGCATCCTATCTCAATGGACTCCACCTGGAACTCCACAACTTAATTGTGTCTCTGAAAGGAGAAACTGAACATTGATGGACATGGGCCGATCAATGATGAGTTATGCTGACTTGCCAGTATCGTTTTGGGGATATGCACTTCAAATTGCAGCATACCTGCTAAATAGAGTACCTTCCAAATCCGTGCCCAGAACACCATATGAAATGTGGTTTGGGAGGAAGCCAAGTCTTAATCATCTTAAGATATGGGGTTGTCCGACTTATGTCAAGAAGCATGATATTGACAAGCTAGACGCTAGATCAGAAATGTGTAGATTCATTGGATATCCAAAGGAAACTTTAGGATACTACTTCTACCATCCAAACGAACAAAAGGTGTTTGTTGCAAGATCTGCAAGATTTCTTGAGATTGATTTTGCATTGGATGGCACCTGTGTGCAAAAGGTTAAGCTCAAGGAAGAGTCTGGAGAGCCTCATGAACCTGAAGTAGAGTCTGATTCAGTTGACAATCTGGTCCCTTTACCCACACTCACCTAACCTCCATGCACGTCTGAAAGGATCAGTAAAGCACCTGATAGATATATGGGCTTACACCATGTCCTTCTCATGGGAGATGACATGGAAGATCCTGAAACCTACATGAAGGCAATGTTGGACATTGACTAAAAGAAATGGCAGGAAGCCATGAAGTCTGAGATGGATTCTATGTATGCCAACCAAGTCTGGACTCTGGTTGACCCTCCCGAAGGTATTGTACCCATAGGAAACAAATGGTCCTTCAAGAGGAAGAAGGGCTCAGATGGCAAGGTGGAGACCTATAAAGCTAGATTAGTAGCTAAAGGCTACAGGCAAAGAGAAGGGATTGACTATGAAGAAAATTTCTCTCCTGTAGCAATGATAAAATCCATCCGCATACTTCTCGCCACAGCAGCATATTATGACTATGAGATATGGCAGATGGATGTGAAAACGACTTTTCTGAATGGCCACCTTCAGGAAGAAATCTACATGGATCAACTTGAAGGATTCATATCTAAACATGAAGAGAAGAAAGTATGCAAACTTCAAAGATCAATCTATGGACTGAAGCAAGCTTCAAGGAGTTGGAACATTCATTTTGATGAAGCCATTTAAGGTTATGGTTTTAAGCCAAAATGAAGATGAACCTTGTGTGTACAAGAAAAAAAGTGGGAGCGCATTTGTATTCCTCGTACTATATGTAGATGAAATATTAATGTTCGGAAACGACATAGGCATGTTGACCTCTGTGAAACTATGGTTATCAAAGACCTTCTCAATGAAGGATCTGGGAAATGCATATTACATACCGGGTATCAAGATCTATAGGGATAGATCAACAAAACTAATTGGATTATCTCAATCCCTGTATGTGGACAAGGTGCTCGGAAGATTCCAATTGGAACATTCTAAGAAGGGTTTTTTGCCAGTCAAAATTGGTATTCACCTGTCTAAGAGCATGAGCCCTAAAACCCCAGAAGCAGTGATATAGATGAGCAGGATCCCATATGCCTCCCCAATTGGGAGCCTAATGTATGCCATGCTATGTACGAGGCCTGATATTAGCTATGTTGTGAGCATCATAAGCAGATATCAATCAAACCCAGGATCAAAACACTGGAGTGCTATAAAGACTGTGTTAAAGTACCTCAGAAGGACCAAGGATATGTTCCTAGTCTATGGAGGAAACCCAAAATTACTGGTGGAAGGATATACATACTCAAATTTCGAATATGATGTTGATGATCGGAAATCCACTTCTAGATATGTGTTCACATTGAATGGATGGGCAATCAGTTGGAGATGTTGCAAGCAGAGCACCACTGTGGACTCCACAACTAAAGTAGAGTACATAGCTGCTTCGGAAGTAGTAAAGGAAGTGATCTGGATGAAGAAGTTCATTACTAAACTTGGAGTGGTCCCAAGCATTGAGTCACCAGTCATTTTATACTGTGACAACAATGGGGCGATAGCACAAGTCAAGGAACCAAGGTCTCATCAAAGATCCAAGCACATTCAGGGGCGCTATCACTTAAGCAGGGAATATGTTGCTGATTGAGATATTAGCGTGCTCAAGGTGGCTTTCCTAGACAACGTAGCAGATCCACTCACAAAGCCTATGAGTCAACTTCAGTTGGACTGACACATGGAGAAGATGGGTATTAGATACATGTCAGATTGGCTTTAAAGTGCAAGTGGGAGATGTTAGAAATATGCCCCCCTAAAGCCAACTAATTATGTAATAGTTAGAGTTAAACACATCTGTGATAAAAGACATATTATGTTATCAATGGGCAAGAAAGGTTGTTTTATACATAAATCATCCTATATTATCTTTCAATATGTAAAACAACCATAGTCCAAGGAATACACAAGTGGATATGAGAGCTATGTAATGAGATTGCATACATGGAGACTTCTCATCATCCCTAAATCCTGAATATGTTCCTGGTCATAGGAATATTGATTGGGCGTCAATATTCTGCAAAGACCAGTACACACAATATAGTCTCTATATCTACGGAATGGCAAGGTCTCAAGTCAGTAAGTGTGGAGACACATTGATATGTGTGTAGGTGCTTGAAGAAGAACAAGTACACTGAACGTGATCCAACACATGAGTTACAGCATGGAAGTCCTTACTCACATGTCAAGCTGGATCTCATAAATTGCAATGGTGCAAACTAATCCTTAGACCTGAGGCATCATAGATGTTTTGTGGCTATGTTGTTAATCTTTGAGGGCACTATACGGTCATGCTGAATTAGGCATAGCTTAAAGGTTCTCACATCAGAATTCTCAATAGAGTCATGGAAGCAAATGAATGTATAACAAGGAATCTCTACTTTCAGTAAAGGATAGAGAATACTCCAAGATATGATTGGTCAAATCTCTGCGCAGAGTAGTGGATAAGACTTGAAAGAAGAAGTCTTCAAATCTTACCAGGATATTCATACAATAGGAATGATTCACATTAGGATATTGACAATCGGATTCCATGATGTAATAATATGAATAAGGAGTATTGATATAAGGGAAGGATTCAATTGCACGGTCATTCCAATTTGAATAGGTTCTTTCACAATGTCTCATTTAGCTCGGGTAATCATGACTTGCTACTAGGCAATAACCATGGTTTGTGGATGTCCTAAAAGGTTTTAGTTAAACTTTATTAGTAGGAAGAATTAAATTGTGGAATTTAATTCGTATATCATCTCAGAGGTGTTGAGTCAACCCACTACCTTGCTAAAGGAAACCTACAGATCTGCACACCCAAAGAATGTGATTAGAGAATCAAATGAAGAGAAATGAAAAAAGGAGACACAAGTCAATGGTTGATAATCAAATGTCAAAGTCAACGGTTAAAAATCAACATGTTGACCGGAACAATTGACCAAAGTCAAATAGTTCACCCGGTCAATTAAGTAAGACTATAATTATAATTTAATAGTTAAATTATAACTAAAAGATTAATTATGGAATTAATATTGACATATATAAATATTGGATTGGGCCTTTAAATATGATTTAAAAGGAAATGGACAAAATAGCCCAAAAGTCTATTCGGCCCAAGGGATAAGTGACTTAGATGACATGACCCATGGACCAAATGGAGCCCCAAATACCCACCCAAATTTAGGCAACTAAGGAGAAGCTCTCCCTTGCCTTTTGTGTTGTCCTATATAAGCTAAAATTTGGAGAAAACCTAGCTAGGGTTTTTGGTTTCCTACTTTGGTTGATGAGTGATCATCTTTGTATCTCATCTTCCATAAACCAAAGATTGGTCCAATCAAGAAGTAGACTAGCATCCATACTTCTTGATTGCCTTCTCTTTATCTCTAGGAGCATTTGGTGTGGTGAGGTAGAGGACTCCAATCTTGGAGCCTTAAGGTGAAGGAGTCAGAATCAAGAGTAAGAAAAGGCCTTTCCAACAAAGGTATTCATTCTTGAGAAATCTAAAAAAGTTCATCAAGGGTAAAGATCTATTCCCTTTTTTCCTTTTCTATTTGTGTTCAAAGAGACTAGGCTAAGATACTTGGTTTAAAATGAAAAAGGTTTAGCTCAACTAGTATAAACAAAATGAATCCACCATTTAGAATATTTTTGTTGTATAGGTTGTGGCAAAAGTTCATTTCCTAAGCATTAGATGCATGTTTCCTTCATAGTTTCAGTGATTGGGTTTAAGTAAAAACCCCCCAAATGAATCCTCCTATAATATTATGATGTTTCCCAAGTTTTGGGCTCGATCTGAAATCATTTGGTGAAAGAAGTGGGCCACTATAAGTTCGTAGCCAAGTTTGTGCACTAAACAGAGTGGTTGGACCATTGTATTGTTTGAATGATTGGATTTCCTTAAACACTCACCATATGACTCCTCCCACAAGATTATGATGTTTCCCAAGTTTTGGGGTCGATCTGAAATCAATTGGTCTAAGAAGTGGGCCACTATAAGTTCGTGCTCTAAAGGAAGTGGTTGGACCATTGTATTGTTTAAGTGATTGTATTTCCTTAAATACTCACCATATGACTCCTCCCACAGGATTATGATGTTTCCCAAGTTTTGGTGTTGATCCGAAATCAATTGGTCAAAGATGTGAGCCACTATAAGTTCGTTGCCAAGTTTGTGCGCTAAAGGGAGTGGTTGGAGCACTGTATAGTTTGACTGATTGGATTGCCTTAAACACTCTCCATATGGCTCCTCCCACAAGATTATGATGTTTCCCAAGTTTTGGAGTTGATCCGAAATCAATTGGTCAAAGAAGTGGCCACTATAAGTTTGTAGCCAAGTTTGTGCGCTAATGGGAGTGGTTGGAGCATTGTATAGTTTGAGTGATTGGATTGAAGTAAAAACTCATCAAATGACTTCTTCCACAAGATTATGATGTAGCCCAAGTTTTGGGTTCGATCCAAAATCAATTGGTGAAAGAAGTGGGCCACTAATGCTTAGTAAATGAACTTTAAAGGGAGTTTTTGAACGAAACATGCATCTAATGCTTAGTAAATGAACTTTAGCCACAACCTATACAACAAAAATATTCTAAATGGCGGATTCATTTTGTTTAGGTCATTACAATAGATGTCCTTAACATTAATTATCATGTAATTAGTTGGATTTCGGGGCATACTACTAACAATCTCTCACTTGCACTAAAGCCAATTTGATATGTATCTTATACAACAATGCCGCTAGGCATTGTAAGCATTGGATGTGACATGCTATCCACAAAAGCTACTTCAGATTTCTAACTTTAGAACCATTCAATAGTTCATATATGAACTATTCTTGTCATGCCCCGCCCTCACGGTTTTGTTTCTAGGAACTCACGAGCAACTTCCTAGTGGATCACCCATCCTGGGATTGCTCTAGCCCCAACTTGCTTAACTTCAGAGTTCCAAGGAATCCGAAGCCAGTGAGCTCCCAAAAGGCATCGTGCTAGGAAGAGAAGTGCCCACACATATAAGCACTTCACCTTTCCCTCCCCGAGCGATGTGGGATTGCTCACCATTCTTGCTTCCTCAAGCTCACTGGTCTTACAATCCACCCCCCTTGGAGCCCAGTGTCCTCGCTAGTACACTTCCGGTAGGGCTCCAGCTCTGATACCATTATGTCACGACCCGACTCTCCTAGCACGATATTATCCGCTTTACTCACGAGCAACTTCCCAGTGGGCCACCCATCCTGGGATTGCTCTAGCCCCAACTCGCTAAACTTCGGAGTTCCAAGGAATCCGAAGCCAGTGAGCTCCCAAAAGGGCTCATGCTAGGAAGAGAAGTGCCCACACATAGAAGCACTTCACCTTTCCCTCCCCGAGCGATGTGGGATTGCTCACCGTTCTTGCTTCCTCAAGCTCACGGGTCTTACAATTCTTGTCCAAACACATTCGTGCTGACTTCTAAAGCTGCGATATTATCTGCTTTCGCTGTGGAGCTTGATATAGTACTTGACCTATATCCTTGTCAACCAACCATATCCAAAAGGATTTTCTGGTGTCAACTTCATATTCCAAATTTGAGTTATTTCACGCTTCCGTTTTCTACTTTGTTTTTATTTCCCTTATCTTGGAACATATCCTTAGTTTTTCTTAAATACTGAAGGATGCACTTGACAGTTGCCATGGTTCTGATCATGGGCTTAATTTATATATATAAATGATATCATAGCTACTTGCACAATATGAAATATATATTCATCTCTTGTGCTCTTTTGGGATTTAACGGTATACACCTTTTGAAAGTTGACTTTCATATCCTATATGAAGGTAACCTTTCTTTTAGAAGTTTCTATCTTGGAACTTCGTAGCACATGGTTTGAAATTATCTAATTAGCTCAATTTAATATTTTAGATTTATCATGATAAATCAATTTCATTATGCTTTTATCCCAAGTCATTCCTAAAGAATGTTTTAGCCATTACTTTATGAAGAGGTAATATAATGTTGTTTTCTAGATTGGTGTGTCATCTACATTCAATTTTAGAAATACGACTCAACTCCCACTAATCATTATGGGTAGAACCAAATTCATTAAGGTTTGATTTCTCTCTAATAGAATTCTATTATGATATGATGCCATGTTATTTTAGTACTACCAGAGAACATTTATCCTTTAGTATTCATTTTCTTGATCAAATCCAGGGTTTTAATACTATTAATGATATGCTTCACTTTTATACATTCTTTAATACTTTAAAACTATTTCAAAGGATTCAGACTTGTGTTTTGTGAGATACACATAGTCCAACCGAGAGTGATCGTCGGTGAATGCTATAAACGAGAGAAGTCTCTTCAGGTGTTATCCTTCTAGTATGGTAAACCCTCTCTTAGACCTTTTTGGTCTTTAGAGCATCATTGTTTCTAAATAGTCATTCTGTCATTGATTTCTTAAATGAAAAAGAGGCCATTAATCGGATTGTAGGAATCCAATTACTTATGAACAAAGAACAATGCAGTTTTGTCAAACAAAACAACATTTCCATCTTAAAGGTGACATTAAGTTCTTTTAGGAATATAAAGACGATTTTAATTCCTATACCTCTAATATAGAACATTTAAGGAAGTAGCTTCCAACTACTCTTTGTAGAGATCATCGTTGTGTTCCAAAACATGAAGCACTACTCGTCCTTAAGGAGTCTTCTACTTCTTACTAGTCACTTTGCAACATTTACAAACTAGTGTATGGATCCTAATATCCAAGTAGAAGTTCTAACTGTTAGAAATTTCCCTTCCATTGTCCATCCTTTCTTAATGAAAGTATGTTCCTTTGGAGTTCTTTTACCTTCTTCTCTTTGACTTCTCCTTTGACTTTAATAGTCATGGTTCTACTCCTATTAATCTTCTTGAGATTGTGTTTTAATTGTGACTCACACGTACAACAATTGTAAAAAGTGTGAGTCACCTTGGTGAGTGACACAAGGAAAAATCTTGCATATGTTTCCCATGTAGCAGAGTGCATAAGCTCTCCTTATTTTCAATGATTTTAATCATTCTTAGTCTACTATGGACTGATGCCCTTTTGACCATTTGGTCATGACAAGACTACAGACAATTGAGAAGCGTCAATAACGTCTTCTCTTCTTCATAACTTGTTTAAATGAAGAATTATGGGACTAGTAGTGTCCATGTAATGCTCTTCAACTGGGAGGAAGCACCTTATTTGAATGTTCTTCTCTACATGTAATGTTTACGAAAAAGGGTATGAGAAGTGGGCTAGCTCTAGTACATTAAGGTACCAAGCCGGGAAACTTAGGAGTCAAAGGCTTTCATTTGTCAAGTGTTGGAATGCGTGTTTGCAGATATATCGAAATAAACATAACATAACAAATTTGAACTAGATTGATTTTATAAAGGCCATTGATTCGGGTCTTTAAATCAAATGGCGCATCCCACTATTTTGGCTAATTTCGTAATCCCTCAAAAGCGAAACTTGAGAGTATTCTATCTTGAAAACTCTTAGTGGGATGGGAGGCTCCCTATTACTTGGATCACCGCACCGTAATAGGATATAGGGATAGCACAAATAATAAAGAGTGAGTCCTTCTACTCATTCACATCATGATGTGAGTTCCCATATAATTTGGCCTCTAGCAAATGTGTACTCCCGAATATTATCGTGAGGCACCATTGTTGTAATAACCCGATCCCTAATTAATATTTAATTATTAATTTATTAGAGAAAAAGACAAAATTGCCCCGATAATATTTTAATAGGTTTTAAAATTAACTTTTACTGTTCGGGAGAGAATTTGGGAAAATGAGCCACACCGTTACGCCAGGCTCGTCGATACGAGTTCGTGGGTATATTGTGGGCTCGAATCGGAGTTGTATTGAAGACTTTATGGTTAAAAATTAAGTGAGGGGCAAAATTGTAATTTGCCAGGTCAGAATTTGAAAACCAAAAACCTCTCTCCTCTCTTCTCTCCCCGCGACCCCCTTCCCTTCGGTTTCTCTCCAGCCGACACCACACAAACCTCCATAGCCACCACCTCACGCCACCACAACCCACGAGAACGGTCGGGTTAGGACCGCTACCACCCCAGCTCCTCATCCCGCCGCAGCCCAGCCACTAGCAACCGTGTTGCTCGCCATAAAACACAAGAAATTGGCTAGTTTTTGACAAAATTTTCAACTGTTCGTTCTCCCTCCTTCGGCCACCAATCGGGTCAAGTGAGGTATGCTTTTCCACCTATTTTCCATGCTCTAGCTGATGGTTGGGTAGGTTTTGATCGATTTGTAGCGTAGGTAAGTCAAATTTCGAGTTAAAGTTTTGTAAAGTTTTGACTCACTTAAGGTCCAAATTGGACATCCCCGTAGTTGAAGAAAGTGTTCGGGAGGTCAAGAACTTGTTGTAGATGGGAGGACAGCTCTTGGTTTGGAGTTTGTCCGAGCGACGAGTTATCGCTTTTTAAGCTATCAGAACTGCCAGCTCTTGTTCCCATCCGTGGGTCCACTTTTCACTGTCAATCTTCACTCCTAAATTATCCTTATGTCATCCCGAATGCGTAGGCGTGCTCGAATTTCAATTTGGAGTTCGTATGACAGTCGAACGGATTTACGCATATTGCGTGTTATCCGGTTTCGATGTGTTCGGACCGTTGGATCGGTTCCAATTCTTAGTATGTCATTCCCCGTATTTTTAGGATCGTGTAGGATTCGTTGGATTGTGAATCAGAGTCCCGGATACTCCGAAATTGCAAACCCTTGGGCTAGGGTTACGGAAAATCGTTCGACCGTTTGATCGTGCGATCGTGAGCAATCTGACCGTCCGATCGAGACCAAACTTTCGGGACATGTGTCCTAAGCATATGGGAACCTTTAGGAAGTGGACCCCACGGGGTCTTGGGTTGACTTTTTGGGACATTATCGCTTTTAAGTCCCGAGGCACTTTTAGATCGTTCTAAACCTTGAAAAGTTACTGTAGGCATAGGAATGACTTTAAGGTTAGTGCATGTGCTTTTAGGAAGCTCCTGTACGTGCAAGTGTGCATTGGTTTAATTATGGCATCAATTTCTTGAATATATATATGATCTCGGGCTGCACATGCATAATTGGAAGCATATTATACTGTGCGAGGGTATATCTAAGAGTATTTCAGTGTTAGGGAATTATGCAAAATTGGAGCTGAGGAAATCTCTAAGAGTATGAGTATTTATTTATCTGTTCATTTATCACATGTTTATTTATTCATATGGTTAATTGTGTTTCTAAGATTATAAATAGAATAATTGGAAGGGGTTGTCAATCAGAGTTTGAAGGGACTAACATATTAGTTAAATATTTAAATGTATTTCTATATTGAGTCCATGCACTCAGTAGCAGAAAATAGATTTGTGGAATAGAGGGCAAAGTTGTGATAAATTTCTAAATATGACTTTCAAACTCACCAGAGGAGTCCCCCCTAGTGTTTTAAAACCAACTGTCATTTATGACATGCCCCACGAGTTTCGGGGACGCCGGAACAGTGTGGTGCAAGGAATGCCGCTCAGGTTGATGTGTGTGCCCTGAGACCTGTGAGGAATGCGGCTCTTGTTGACCTTGTGTCCCTGAGACCTGCAAGGATGTATCACACATGTGGTCACATGTGTGGTACTTGGAATTGACAGATTAGTAACGGAATTGACAGATCAGGAATGGGGGTACGCCTAGGTGGAGAGAATTTAAGTATTGGAAGGTTTTTAAATTTAATTGAGGATTTTATTTTGGTATTATATGGACAAAGGATTTAATATCTGTTATCGTGATATTATAAGACAAGACATGCAGGTTTACAAGTTTTAAGGGTTTTACAAGTTCATTGTTACTTTTCTCAAGCGATGAGATTGTTTTACCAGTAAAGGAGAGAAATATATGTATAAATATTTCAGCGAAGCTGTTAATATATATGTATTTCCATTTTCTTTCTCTTTTTACTTTTATTGTTATTTCTACTTTCCATTTTATTTTTAATTTATAATCTTATATATACATATATATTCATAATATATCAAATCGATTCGTGATTTAGAGGTGGTTCAGTGAGTAGACTTTTTGTTTATTAAATGATTTTATACAATTTAAGTTTTATTACCGGATTTTAAATGAGTTATTATAAGTTATTTCCCAAGCATGTCAGTATGATTGACTGTTGCCCAACGAGTCCTAGGGATATCCGGATCGTGCGGAGCAAGGAATGTGGGTCAGTTGGACTGAATGTCTCCTGATCCCGCGAGGATTGCAGCTTGGGTCGACTTTAGGTCACGGAGACCTGTGAGGATGTGTCACCTATGGTGATACGAGGAATTGACGGAACAATGTTGCATTCGTCGAATTATTTAAAAGATGGGATGTTTCTATACATGTAACTACGCAGGTTGGGCTACGGAACGAGAGTAGTAAATGAATGTTTTTGAGCATGACATTAACATAAGATTTGGATTGAATTGCCGTCTTATTGAAATGTAAAGAAATAATAAAGATTTGTATGTGTATGTTAAAGAGTTGGAAGAACTACGTGTGGCTTGATCCCTAGTTAAGGGTACGTAGGCAACCTAGGGTTCTAGGTGCAGCCACGAGGACAAGTACTTAAAAGGTATTCCAGTTGAGTTATTTTGAGATCTAATATTATTCTGTGGATGTTCGAAGGAAATGGGTTGAATATTGTTAACAGATTGATTTATTCGATTTGTTGAGGCCATAGGCCAAAATGATATGATGCTTGACTTCTTGAATATAGTTGATGCCTGCTGAACGATTGGGATATAAATATGTTGTTGTGATAGGTGGAAATTTTTGGGAAATGAGCAAATTACAGGGGAAACTCTGCCGAATTTTCGGCAGAAGTTAAGTTGTAAAAAAGGTGGACTTTTAGTTAGAAGGGCATTTTGGTCCTTTGTGCCCGGCACCCGCCAGGTGTCGGGCACGCACAGGGTTCGGCTCAGATTCCAAAGAGGAATTTGGGTCGGGTCCTGTCAATTGTATTAGTTGAGTATTAGCCCACCATTCTTGCTTAGTATAGTGATACAAACATGAACCTCATCATAATAGAATGTTGGTCCATGTTTGAGCCTACCCTTGCAACATCCAATGTATAAATGAATTCTTCCTAAGCAAGAGCATCTTGGTGTTAGCCCCCCATATCTTAGGCAAACCTTCACAAGGGTCAAGCCTATTCGGAATTCCCCATGGTGGAAGGCCACGATTAGGCTTTCGAAAAGTCTATCGTTTTTCTACTTAATTTAGATAATTGAGCATTTTTAAGGTCTTCATTATAAAAATATTTAATCCAATTAAACTACTTGGCCTAGGACAACAATTATTCTAAATCATATTAGTGGTTGTACGATACTCCCACTATTTGTTTTGTAAATCAAATCAATTTCATAAAACTCTTCTATTTGAAATTGGGAATATGCACTACTACTAACGGAAAGCCTTTGCATTTCCTTAAGTTTAGATAAATAGTCATCTATAGGCTTATGGATGATTATGGACTTGATTTCGATCTAACATCTAGCCAAGATGTCGGATCTAAAGCCTTTGGAAGGAGGTTGATTTTATTATGTGTCTTAACTACTTAAAGCATTCATGGTTGTTTTTGGGCATTGGACCCATGAATAATATAAGTAATTTTGACTTGATTATTCCTTCTCTTGATCTTCCTACTTCCCTATAACTATTTGAGAATAGAGAACTTGACATAGAGAACTTAAAGCCCAATGGACTCTAAGGGAATTACATTTGAGATTAAGAGAGAGGAGAGTCATGCAAGCCCCTATTTAATTTACAAACCAATAAATCAAACCTATTCCACTCATCTAATGAGTAATCGGCCAATCACATAGTGTCATGCATTTGTGTTCATAAGTCTATAATCATCTCTTTAATTATTTAATCTCATTAGATAATTAACTTAGAATCTAATTCTAAAACTTGTTATTGGATAATATGGGCTTAATTTCAATGAAACATTTATTTCAAACAAATAAACATTTTTCACAAAAAGATGAAAACACTTTGTCATTTAGTGAAATGGGGCAAAACTGCAATTAATTAAAGTTTGGGCAAAACTGTAATTTTCATAAATTGCAAAAACAGCCCCGAAATTTTGAAATTCCATGAGAGGTCCCTTGGTGGGATTCTCCTACGGTGGGGCAGGCCAAGGGTGTGTGTGTGTGTTGATTGTGGTGTGTGTGAAAAGATGATAGGATTTTGGGACCACAAGGTGGTACCAACTTTTGTACCCAAAAAACATCTTTATTTTCATTGGTTTCTTTTTAAAACTTTAGGGGACAAGGACTATATAATTTATGAAAATGTCATAGGATGTCATAAAATGTTTTTGCCTAACATTCAACATACATATTTCAAGTATCAAATAAGATCAAAAAGCATGCTTGACAAGAACTCCTACGAACATATCATGAACACCAAGAACATTTCAAGAACCTTTTCAAAACTTTATGACTCTTCATAAATCACACAAAAGTCCTAAATTCATGCAAAAATCATATTAATGCTTAGATTTTCAAGACCAACACAACCACGTAAACATTTCACACATAGACACACACTAGCACAAGAACCCTTCCTATGCCGCCACCCCCTTTAGTGTTCTCTCTTGATTTTTTCATTTCATACTCCTACTCATTCAGCTTATATCTTATATATCATGAATAAGTGATATGAAAAAGAAAATCTAACACATATCTCATATAAGTTTGAAAACAAGCTCATATTAAAATCAATAACCAAAATAAAAGGCTCAAAGAGACTAAACCTGGCTATGACACTACTTGAAGGAAACATGCATCTAATGCTTAGTAAATGAAATTTAACCACAACCTATATAACAAAAACATTCTAAATGGCGGATTTAGTTTGTTTATGCTAGTTGAGCTGAACCTTTTTCATTCTAACGCGAGTATCTTAGCCTAGTCTCTTTGAACACAAATAGAAAAAGGGAAAAGGGAATAGTGTTAGAAATGTGCCCTAAGAGCCAATACATTTGATGTAATCTCCTTAGAATACATTTCGTATATGATAATAAAGGGCAAACTTATTTGTTATCTTTTACATCAATTAAAGAAACAAATGTCCAGGGAATGCTAAATAAGAGATAAAGTAATCTAAAGAAGATTAGATTAGGAGACCTTTAATCTCTTACTATAGTATCCCAAAATGTTCCTAATCATAGGATTATCAAATGGGCATTGATAAACCGTCAAGTTTAGCACATACTATGTATGCTCAATTAGGAGGATGGTTAGTCTCAAACCATTTGTGTAGATGACACTAATACAAGTATGTGGGTGCTCATTAGTGAATGGGTACACTGAACGCGATCAACTGTAGTTCTCGTATGGAGTATTTATCTACATGTCAAACGAGAACTCATAGTTGCAATAATGCAAATTAGTCCTTAGACACGAGGCATCATGGTTGTCCTATGATGCGTTATTGATCTTAGATAGCTCTTAAAGGCAAGCCGTAAAAGATTTGTCTAAAGTGTTGTTGGGATCTCTTAATTCATCATAGGGGCAAGTGAATGTACAATAAGGAATCTCTACCTTCGATAAAGAAGGAGAATGTTTCGAGATGTGATTCAAGAAATCTTTGGCCAAAGTATTTTGAGCTTGATTTAGAAAGTTGTTCTTAATCATGTTCTATTGAATCATATGAGGTTATAAATCATATTAGGGGTTTGACATAATCAATCCGTACCCTAATAATATGATATGAAACATTGTATAAGAGAAGGACCGTATTGCATTGTAATTCCAACTCGAATAGGTTCTTCACCAATTCTGGTTAGCTTGGGTAGCTTTGATATATTGCTAGATGTCACTCTTGGTTCGTGGAAGTCCTAGGATTGATTGTGATCAATCCATATAAAGGAAAAATTAAAAGGGGTTTTAATTCAGTTGGTTAGAAAGAGTTCTAATATTTTCCCACTGCCTTGCTAATTAGAACCTAATGGATCGCACACCTTAAATGGTTAACTTTGAGAAATACATATGATGTTGTGGAAATAAATTTGATCAATTTGATATGGATGATTTACTGCGTGTAAAAGAGTATTTGGGCCTCGGTAATAGTTAACGGAAGCCCAAATGGTTGGGTATTAAGCCCAAGGGCTTAAGACACCTAAACATTATGGTTTAAGTGTCACAAGGCCCAATTTTGGAAGCCCAATGGGATTTGGCCGAAAATGCATAAATAAATGGGTATGGGAATTGTTTCCATAAGCTATCTTTCATAATCTCATTACACAAACACAATCCAACATCAACCAAATAGGTTTGGAAGATCAAAGAGAGATAAAAGAGAGTTTTCAAGAGTGAAACACTTTCATCTTTCAAGGGGTTTAGATTGAAACCAAGTCTTGGGGATCTAGCACTAGCATCCTTGTATTCCCAAGATTCTTCCCTTTCATCTCAAGGTTCCATTGGTGTGGAGACTTAGAGGCCATATACTTTTGTGGCTCACATGGAGGAGAAAGATCAAGGAGCAAAGATCAAAGATCAAAGAGGAGATCAACAAAGAGGAAATCATCAAGAGAAGACCAAACACAAATTGGTTCATATAATTGCTTCAAGGGTAATTAGATCTTATCCTTTTCTCTTGAAATTTCCATTTATGAAATCATATCAATGTTCATGGCTTAAGATACTTGGAAGAAGTTTTGTTTTTGATTTTAAACATCCACCATAAACTTCCGCTGCGATTAATTTGATTAAATGCATGTTTAATATTCAAATGAACTTCTCAAAAATGTTTTGAAAATCCTTCAATTCGTATCAGAGCCATAGGTCATGAACTTGATATGTTTCTAGGGTTTAGAGATGCATATATGGGTTGTAAATTCATTTAAAAGTATAATGGTTATACTTGATTTATTTTGATATGATTGAAGAAAAATCAAATGGAGTGAAAGGGGTTGTTTGGGATTTTGGATTTCCGGATTTATGTTTTGATGATTGATGCTCTCTTTGTATGCATATGTGTATGTATGAACATTAGAGCATAGTTGCATTAAAACCCCCATGATTTTAACTTCATGAAATATTTGATATTAAGAGCATGAGATGGTTAAAATGGAATATGGATTTTTCCGGAAATAGCATGAACATTCATATTAGTTCATATGCATGTTCTTGGTGTTCTTGATGTTCTTGTTATGGGATCTTTTTGATCCATAAGTTAGGTGATTAATTTTGTTGATTGTGTTAGTGGATTTTTCCACCAAAATTAGTCATAATGGTTATGATGATGTTTTATTATAAAATTGAAAGTTTTTCAAAATGGTTCTACTTAATAAACTTTTATCCACCACACTAAAATTAATAAGATTACTTTGGTGAGTGTGTAGGGTCTATCTAGATGTAAATGATTGTGATTTGATATAAAATGCAAAAGTTGATCAAATTATTCCTATCACTAATTATTTACCCACCACACTAAAATTAATTTTGATTACTTTGGTGAGTGTGGTTGGCCTACCTAGTCACATTCATGATTATTCACCTAGTTGGAAATCATGATCACCACTTTGTGTTATACAAATGCATGCTTTAACCCCACACCCTAGTGGATCAACTTTGGATCCATTATTAATTGTTGAATAGTTTTGGACCTAGTTGCAATATATGATAAGTGTAACTATGCCTAAAAGGTTTCTACAATTACATTTACTATTGTAGTAAAATGTTTTCACTCCATGGTAAATTTCTTTTATTTGAACATGGTTACCACTTGAATTAAACCCATATATATGTATGCAACCCAAGAGCATGTATTTACATTGCTAGTTTAATTGTTTAAAGCGTTTAAATAATTAAAGGATGGTTATGGACTTAGACCAAACAATTGAGCTATGTGATTGGCCGCCTATTGGATATGTAATTCGATTTTGATTGGCTATGTAATAATGAAATGGCTTTCATGCCTAATTTATTTTTTTATGCGCGCGTAATTAAAATGAATCACCATCCGAGACCATGATCCAACATGGTGGCTCGTGTTGGATCAACAAGAAAGTCCATAATCATCCTATAAGCCCAATGCAATTGGAATGTTCGGTAATGACAATAATTAATCAATTAGTAGTATCATGTATTCTCACTATCTCAAGCAAATGGTTTTCTAAAATATTTAGTGGGAGTATTATGTGCTACTAATATGTTGCATTCGAACCATTTAATGAGATTAGATAGGTAATTTTAACAGGATTAAAATTGGATTAAAATGAGACCAATTTAACTACCCTCAAAGCAATATTAAGTTGATAAGCGAAATGACACTTTGAATGCTATTTTGTGGCCTTCCACCGTGGTAGTCTCTTATTGGGTGGCACATTTACACCTTGTTGGACCTCAGTGAGGCAACATCCAATACTTGTAACCATCCAAGGGAAGCCTATTACACATACTTGATGTAGTGCGGATAGATAACGAGTATGGCCAACAAACTGTTAGGTTGAGGACATACTTGAAACCCTATACCCACAAGCACGGTGGGAATAACTTAACTAAGACGAACGAAACCAACAAACTGTTAGGTTGAGGTCTAGTTCTCTAGAGGCCATAGTGATGGGTATTCACATTATGATGTGATTGGATAAGAGTATCCTCTCATTAGTAAGATAGCAATCCAACAAACTGTTAGGTTGAGGAAAACTATATGAAATTGAGACTCCCATCCCCACTAAGAGTTTCAACGGAAACTCTCGATTTCAGGAGGGATATGAAATTTGCCAAAAATAGTGGGAGCTACCATCATGACTTAAAGACCCTAAGTCCTTGGTAGAAGATTAATCTAAATTAAAATCTATTTACGTTATGCAGAATTTCAAAATAACCATCACAAACCCAATCTCAAAGATACTTGACTCAAACGTCCAAGATGACACGAACTATCCGGTTTGATTGCACAAACACCAACTTATCCTATAATTGGATGAGATTGATTGTGTATAAGAAAAACCCCACCACATACCCCTCTTGGTCCATATGCCATTGAGGAGGAGACAAAGGCTTATAAGAAGCATGTGTCGATGACAACCGAGGTAAAAGTTACATGTTGGCATCCATGAAAAGGTGAAGCTAATCTTAGCTTACAATACCATATGTAAACTTGTTATGACAAGAATGGTAAGTGGGTTCCCGGTTAATCAACATGATATCAAAGTAATATAATTACTTAAGAGATCGGAAAATATGGATTTTTCTTTGATGTTGAAGTTCAACAAGATTCTTTCTTTCATCCCTATCATCAGTTAATCCCAGTATGTTATGAACTATAAAATGGGAAAGATGAACAACACCCTATCCGAGCTACTCAACATGGCTATAGTAGCTTAAATGAATATCTCAAAAGATATAGGGTTCAAGGGGATAGTTGCAATTTTAGAAGGGTTCTTCTTCTTCCAAATCCAAACAAAAGATAAGGATAAAGGAGAGAAGAAAGGTTTTCTAAAACCCAAGGGAGAAAGAATACAAAAGAAAGACAAGTGACTGAAAGGTACTTGTTTTCACTGTGACAAGGATGGACATTGGAAGAGGAATTGCAAGAGATGTCTTGCAAGCCTCAAGAGAAAAACCTTCAGAAGGTAACTCTCTTGTTCTAAAATTAGTAATTACAGTTAAAAGCTTCTAAACCGAATAGTTGATTCAGAAGCTAGTCAAAATATATGCAATTGTGTGCATGGACTAGTGGGAATTAGAAGACTTGGAAAATGAGAAATGGTGTTAACTGTGGGAAATTGCACTAATGTAGTTACCAATGCTATAGGCACCTAACATCTCAGACTACCCTCCAAAGAAGACCTGAATTTGAAATAATTGTTATTTCATTTCTGGATGTGTAAAGAACTTAGTATCCATCTCTATATTTTTAAGAGATGGATTTGATGTTTTGTTTGACAAAATGCTTTGTTCTATTTCACATATCAATCGAAACGTTGCTTATGCAATTATGATTGATGGTCTCCTTTTATTTCAGAAATGAATGGTAGCATTAACTGTATATGGATTAAGATGCAACTAGACCTAAGAGGCCTAGAAAGAGGATAACTCAACCAAATTGTGACACCTTAAACTTGGACACATTGGCCAAGATAGGATTCACCGGATGGCAAAAGATGGATGCCTTGGATCTTTAGATCTTGCTCCTATGCCTACTTGTGAATCTTGTCTACAAGGTAAAATGACCAAGTCTCCCTTTACTGGTAAAGGAGAATGAGTTACAGAATTGCTGGGGTTGATTCTCACAAATGTTTGTGGACCTTTGTCTACAAACGCACGGGGAGGTTATTCATACTTCATCACCTTTACCGATGATCATTCACGGTTCGGGTATCTGTGCTTAATGAAGCATAATTCTGAATCTTTTGAAAAGTTTCAAGAATTCAGAAATGAAGTTGAAAACCAAACGGGCAAGAGTATTAAAATCCTTAGATCTGATCGAGGAGGTGAATACTTAAGCACAGAGTTTCTTGATTACCTCAAGGAACATGGCATCTTATCACAATGGACTCCACCAGGGACTCCACAACATAATGGAGTTTCTGAAAGGAGAAATCGAACCTTAATGGATATGGTTCGTTCCATGATGAGCTATACTGATTTACCTATATCCTTTTGGGGATATGCACTTGAAACAGCAATTCATTTGTTAAATAGAGTGCCTTCCAAATCTGTTCCGCAAACTCCATACGAAATGTGTTTTGGGAAGAAACCAAGTCTTGGTTATATCAAGATTTGGGGTTGTCCAGCATATGTTAAAAGACTAGATGCGGATAAACTAGATGCAAGGTTAGTGAAGTGATTGATTTATAGGGTATCCCAAGGAAACTATGGGATATTACTTCTATCACATTGACGAGCAAAAGTTGTTTGTCGCAAGGTCAGCTACCTTCCTAAAAGGGGAATACACTCTTGATGGGAAAAGGGTACATGAGATAGAACTCAAGGAATTGTCCAATGAGCTAGAAATCAACACTAAGCTAAATGCAATCCCAGATCCACAAACTTGTTGTAACACAGACTCCACGTAGTTCAAGTAGGGTTAGTAGAATGCCTAAAAAGTTTTATGGTTTCCTTCACAAAAACAAAGGAGAGTTAAATCTCCTAAGTGATTGTGAGGATATTGAAGACCCTTCGAACTACAATGAGGCAATTTCAGACATTGACTCGTAAATGGCTTGGAGCCATGAAATCCGAAATGGATTCTATGTATACCAACCAAGTCCGGACTCTAGTTGATCCGCCTCCTGGTATTGTACCAATAGGAAATAAATGGATCTTTAAGAGGAAGATAGACTCAGATGGGAAAGTAGAAACCTACAAGGCAAGGCTAGTAGCAAAGGGCTACAAGTAGAGAGAAGGGATTGACTATGAAGAAACCTTCTCTCCTGTCACTATGACAAAGTCTATTCGGATTTTGCTTGCAATAGCTACATACTATGATTATGAGATTTATCAAAATGGATGTGAAGACGGCTTTACTGAATGGCCACCTTCAGTAGAACTGTACATAGATTAACCTCGAAAGCTTCATTTCTAAAGTTGATAAGCATAAGGTATGCAAGCTACATAGATCCATTTATGGGTTGACGCAAGATTCTAGGAGTTGGAACATCCTATTTGATGAAGTTGTCAAATCATTTGACTTCATACAAAACATGGATGACCAATGAGTGTACAAAAGACCAGTGGGAGTTTGGTAGTATTCCTAGTGATGTATGTAGATGACATACCACTTATCGGAAATGATATATGAATAATATCTTCATGAAGTTTGTGACTCATTAAATCATTCTCAATGAATGATTTTAGAGAAGCATCTTACATACTCGGAATAAAGATTTATCCTGATAGATCTAAGAGAATAATTGGATTATCTCAATCCTTGTATGTTGATAAGGTGCTAAGGATATTTCATATGGAACAGTTTAAGAAAAGTTTGCTTCTAGTACGACATGGACTTAACTTTTCTAAGAGCATGTGTCCAAAAACTCATGATGAAATACAGCAGATGAGTGAAATCTCTAATGCATATGCAACAGGGATTCTCATATATGTCATAGCATGTACAAGACATGATATCGGTTATATGAGTATAACTAGAAGATATAAATCGAACCCATGATTAGATCAATAGGGAGGAGTCAAGTGTGTTCTTAAATACTTAAGAAGGACTAAGGACATGTTCCTCGTATGGGAGGAACATCGAGTAGCAAGTGGAAACATTTACTGATTTGGATAATATATCTAATATCAATGATTGCAAATCCACCTAAGGGCACGTTTTCATTTTGAATGGACACGTAGTTAGTTGGAGAACAACTGAAGTTGAATAAGTTGTCGCTTTAGAAGCTACAATAAAATCTGTTTGGATAAAAGGTTCATTACCGAACTAAATAAGGTTCGACCATAAATGTCACAAGTACCTTTACCGTGTGATAACAATGGGGCAATAGCTCAAGCCAAGGAACCAAGGTCTCATCAGAGATCCAAACACATAGAAAAATGTTACCATTAGATGGGACGTTTTGCATCCTAAAGGTTGCATCTGCAAACAACGTAATGCATCCACTCACTAAGCCTATGTCACAGTCACAACCGGATAGACATACAGAGATAATGGGTATTAGATACAGGGCTATGTGGCTCTAGTGCAAGTGGGAGATTGTTAGAAATGTGCCCTAAGAGCCAATACATTTGATGTAATCTCCTTAGAATACATTTCGTATATGATAATAAAGGGCAAACTTATTTGTTATCTTTTACATCAATTAAAGAAACAAACGTCCAGGGAATGCTAAATAAGAGATAAAGTAATCTAAAGAAGATTAGATTAGGGAGACCTTTAATCTCTTACTATAGTATCCCAAAATGTTCCTAATCATAGGATTATCAAATGGGCATTGATAAACCGTCAAGTTTAGCACATACTATGTATGCTCAATTAGGAGGATGGTTAGTCTCAAACCATTTGTGTAGATGACACTAATACAAGTATGTGGGTGCTCATTAGTGAATGGGTACACTGAACGCGATCAACTGTAGTTCTCGTATGGAGTATTTATCTACATGTCAAACGAGAACTCATAGTTGCAATAATGCAAATTAGTCCTTAGACACGAGGCATCATGGTTGTCCTATGATGCGTTATTGATCTTAGATAGCTCTTAAAGGCAAGCCGTAAAAGATTTGTCTAAAGTGTTGTTGGGATCTCTTAATTCATCATAGGGGCATGTGAATGTACAATAAGGAATCTCTACCTTCGATAAAGAAGGAGAATGTTTCGTGATGTGATTCAAGAAATCTTTGGCCAAAGTATTTTGAGCTTGATTTAGAAAGTTGTTCTTAATCATGTTCTATTGAATCATATGAGGTTATAAATCATATTAGGGTTTGACATAATCAATCCGTACTCCTAATAATATGATATGAAACATTGTATAAGAGAAGGACCGTATTGCATTGTAATTCCAATGAATAGGTTCTTCACCAATTCTGGTTAGCTTGGGTAGCCTTGATATATTGCTAGATGTCACTCTTGGTTCGTGGAAGTCCTAGGATTGATTGTGATCAATCCATATAAAGGAAAAATTAAAAGGGGTTTTAATTCAGTTGGTTAGAAAGAGTTCTAATATTTTCCCACTGCCTTGCTAATTAGAACCTAATGGATCGCACACCTTAAATGGTTAACTTTGAGAAATACATATGATGTTGTGGAAATAAATTTGATAAATTTGATATGGATGATTTACTGCGTGTAAAAGAGTATTTGGGCCTCGGTAATAGTTAACGGAAGCCCAAATGGTTGGGTATTAAGCCCAAGGGCTAAAGACACCTAAACATTATGGTTTAAGTGTCACAAGGCCCAATTTTGGAAGCCCAATGGGATTTGGCCGAAAATGCATAAGTAAATGGGTATGGGAATTGTTTCCATAAGCTATCTTTCATAATCTCATTACACAAACACAATCCAACATCAACCAAATAGGTTTGGAAGATCAAAGAGAGATAAAAGAGAGTTTTCAAGAGTGAAACACTTTCATCTTTCAAGGGGTTTAGATTGAAACCAAGTCTTGGGGATCTAGCACTAGCATCCTTGTATTCCCAAGATTCTTCCCTCTCATCTCAAGGTTCCATTGGTGTGGAGACTTAGAGGCCATATACTTTTGTGGCTCACATGGAGGAGAAAGATCAAGGAGCAAAGATCAAAGATCAAAGAGGAGATCAACAAAGAGGAAATCATCAAGAGAAGACCAAACACAAATTGGTTCATATAATTGCTTCAAGGGTAATTAGATCTTATCCTTTTCTCTTGAAATTTCCATTTATGAAATCATATCAATGTTCATGGCTTAAGATACTTGGAAGAAGTTTTGTTTTTGATTTTAAACATCCACCATAAACTTCCGCTGCGATTAATTTGATTAAATGCATGTTTAATATTCAAATGAACTTCTCAAAAATGTTTTGAAAATCCTTCAAATAGATCTTTACCCTTGATGACCTTTTCTTGATTTCTCAAGAATGAACACCTTTGTTGGAAAGGCCTTTTTCTTTCTCTTGAAATGTTGACTCATTCACCTCAAGGCTCCAAAGTAGAAGCCGTCTACCTCACCACACCAAATGCTCTTAGAGATGAAGAGAAGACAACCAAGAGGTATAGATGCTAGTCTACCTCTTGATTAGACCAATTTTTGGTTTATGGAAGATGAGAGGCAAAGATGATGCACTCACTCATCAACCAAAGTAGGAAACCAAAAACCCTAGCTAGGTTTTCTCCTAACTTATGTATTTATAGGATGACACAAAGGGAAGGAAGATGGCACCCTAGTGGTGCCAAAAATTGGGTGGGTTTGGGACTCCATTTTTGGGTCCATGGGTCATGTCATCTTATGCCACTTATCCCTTGGGTCCAATTGCCTTTAGGGTTATTTTCTCCATTTCCTTTTAAATCATATTTTAAAGGCCCAATCCAATATTCTTATATGTCAAAGTTAATTCTATAATTAACCTTTTAATTATAATTTAACTATTGAATCATAATTATAGTCATACTTAATTGACCCGGTCAAACCTTTTGACTTTGATCAATTGTTTAGGTCAACATGTTGACTTTGACACATGATTATCAAACATTGACTTGTGTTTCCTTATTTCATTTCTCTTCATTTGTTACTCAAATTACATTCTATAGGTGTGCAGATCTGTAGGTTCCCTTCAGCAAGGTAGTGGGTTGACTCAACTTTTTAGAGATGATGTACGAATTACATTCCATAATTTAATTCTTCCTATTAACAAAGGTTAATTAAAACCTTTTAGGATATCCACAAACCATAGTTATTGCCTAGCAACAAGTCACGGTTATCCAAGCTAAATGAGACGTTATGAAAGAACCTATTCAAATTGGAATGATCGTGCAATTGAATCCTTATACTATAACAATACTCCTTTATTCACATTATTATATTATGGAATCTGATTTTCAATATCCTAATGTGAATCATTCCTTTTATATGATTATCCTGGTGAGATTTGAAGAGCTCTTCTTTCAAATCTTATCTACTACTCTGTGTAGAGAGTTGACAAATCATATCTCGGAGTATTCTCTCTCATTTACTGAGAATAGAGATTCCTTGTTGTACATTCATTTGCCTCCATGACTCTATTGAGAGTCCCAATGAACACCTTTAAGTTATGTCTACTTTAGCACAACTGTATAGTGCCAGACTAGCAACATAGCCACAAGACATCTATGATGTCTCAAGTCTAAGGAGTAGTTTGCATCATTGCAATTTATGAATTCTAGTTTGACATGTGAGTAAAGACTTCCGTTCTAGAATGCATGCATTGGATCACGTGCAGTGTACTTGTTCTCCTACAAGCACCTACACACATATCTAGGTGTTGCCACACTCAATGACTTGAGACCTCGCCATTCTCTACATATAGAGATGATACTGTGTGTACCGGTCTTTGTGGAATATCAACGCCTAATTGATATTCCTATGACTAGGAACATATTCAGGATCAGAGATCATGATCAGTCGCTATGTATGTAATCTCATTACATAGTTCTCATGTGCACTTTTGTATTCCTAGGACTGTAGTTGTTTTACTGTTATGATATTTGACCAAATATCATGGTTGAAAACAACTTGTCTTGCCTATGAATAACTTAATAAGTCATTACAAAAGATGTCCTTAACATTAATTGTCATGTAATTAGTTGGCTTTAAGGGCATACTACTAACAGTCTCCCACTTGCACTAAAGCCAATTTGATGTGTATCTTATACAACTATGCCACTAGGCATTGTAGGCTCAAGCAGTGGATCTCACATGCTATCCGCCGAAACTACTTAAGATTTCTGACTTTAGAACCATTCAATAGTTCATATTGAAGGATTTTCAAAACATTTTTGAGAAGTTCATTTGAATATTAAACATGCATTTAATCAAATTAATCGCAGCGGAAGTTTATGGTGGATGTTTAAAATCAAAAACAATACTTCTTCCAAGTATCTTAAGCCATGAACATTGATATGATTTCATAAATGGAAATTTCAAGAGAAAGGATAAGATCTAATTACCCTTGAAGCAATTATATGAACCAATTTGTGTTTGGTCTTCTCTTGATGATTTCCTCTTTGTTGATATCCTCTTTGATCTTTGATCTTTGCTCCTTGATCTTTCTCCTCCATGTGAGCCACAAAAGTATATGGCCTCTAAGTCTCCACACCAATGGAACCTTGAGATGAGAGGGAAGAATCTTGGGAATACAAGGATGCTAGTGCTAGATCCCCAAGACTTGGTTTCAATCTAAACCCCTTGAAAGATGAAAGTGTTTCACTCTTGAAAACTCTCTTTTATCTCTCTTTGATCTTCCAAACCTATTTGGTTGATGTTGGATTGTGTTTGTGTAATGAGCTTATGAAAGATAGCTTATGGAAACAATTCCCATACCCATTTACTTATGCATTTTCGGCCAAATCCCATTGGGCTTCCAAAATTGGGCCTTGTGACACTTAAACCATAATGTTTAGGTGTCTTAAGCCCTTGGGCTTAATACCCAACCATTTGGGCTTCCGTTAACTATTACCGAGGCCCAAATACTCTTTTACACATAGTAAATCATCCATATCAAATTGATCAAATTTATTTCCACAACATCATATGTATTTCTCAAAGTTAACCATTTAAGGTGTGCGATCCATTAGGTTCTAATTAGCATGGCAAGTGGGAAAATATTAGAACTCTTTCTAACCAACTGAATTAAAACCCCTTTTAATTTTTCCTTTATATGGATTGATCACAATCAATCCTAGGACTTCCACGAACCAAGAGTGACATCTAGCAATAAATCAAGGCTACCCATGCTAACCAGAATTGGTGAAGAACCTATTCAGTTGGAATTACAATGCAATACGGTCCTTCTCTTATACAATGTTTCATATCATATTATTAGGGTACGGATTGATTATGTCAAACCCCTAATATGATTTATAACCTCATATGATTCAATAGAACATGATTAAGAACAACTTTCTAAATCAAGCTCAAAATACTTTGGCCAAAGATTTACTGAATCACATCTCGAAACATTCTCCTTCTTTATCGAAGGTAGAGATTCCTTATTGTACATTCACATGCCCCTATGATGAATTAAGAGATCCCAACAACACTTTAGACAAATCTTTTACGGCTTGCCTTTAAGAGCTATCTAAGATCAATAACGCATCATAGGACAACCATGATGCCTCGTGTCTAAGGACTAATTTGCATTATTGCAACTATGAGTTCTCGTTTGACATGTAGATAAATACTCCATACGAGAACTACGGTTGACCGCGTTCAGTGTACCCATTCACTAATGAGCACCCACATACTTGTATTAGTGTCATCTACACAAATGGTTTGAGACTAACCATCCTCCTAATTGAGCATACATAGTATGTGCTAATCTTGACGGTTTATCAATGCCCATTTGATAATCCTATGATTAGGAACATTTTGGGATACTATAGTAAGAGATTAAAGGTCTCCCTAATCTAATCTTCTTTAGATTACTTTATCTCTTATTTAGCATTCCCTGGACATTTGTTACTTTAATTGTTGTAAAAGATAACAAATAAGTTTGCCCTTTATTATCATATACGAAATGTATTCTAAGGAGATTACATCAAATGTATTGGCTCTTAGGGCACATTTCTAACACATATATGAACTATTCTTGTCCAAACACATTCATGTTGACTTCTAGTGCAGCGATATTGTCTGCTCTGTTGAGCTTGATATAGTACTTTACTTATATCCTTGTCAACCAACCATATCCAAATGACTCCTCCCAAAAGATTATGTTGTTTACCAAGTTTTGGGCTCGATTTGAAATCAATTGGTCAAAGAAGTGGGCCACTATAAGGTCGTAGCCAAGTTGGTGCGCTAAATGGAGTGGTTAGAGTATTGTATAGTTTGAGTGATTAGATTTATGAAAAACTCACCAAATTACTCCTCCCACAAGATTATGATGTTTCCCAGGTTTTGACCTCGATCCGAAATCAATTGATCATGTAAGTGGGCCACTATAAGTTCGTAGCCAAGTTTGTGCACTATAGGGAGTGGTCGGAGCATTGTATAGTTTGAGTTATTAGATTTAAGTAAAAACTCCCCAAACGACTCCTCCTACAATATTTTAATGTTACCCAAGTTTTGGGCTCGATCCGAAATCAATTTATAAAAGAGATGGGCCACTATAAGTTCGTAGCCAAATTCGTGTGCTAAAGGGAATGGTTTTAGCATTGTATAGTTTGAGTGATTAGATTTAAGTAAAAAATCACCAAATGACTCCTCCCACAAGATTATGATTTTCCCAACTTTTGGGCTCGATCCGAAAGCAATTGATCAAAGAAGTGCACCACTATAAGTTCGCAGCCAAGTTCTTGCGCTATAGGGAGTGGTTGGAGCATTGTATAGCTTGAGTGATTGGATTTGTGGAAAAAAACTCCAAAATTACGCTGTTTTCCAAGTTTTGGGCTTGATCCGAAATCAATTTGAAAAAGAAATGCGCCACTATAAGTCCGCACCCAAGCTCGTGCGCTAAAGTGTATGGTTGGAGCATTGTATAGTTTGAGTGATTAGATTTGAGTAAAAACTCACCAAGTGACTCCTCCCACAAGATTATGATGTTTCCCAACTTTTGCACTCGATCCGAAATCAATTGGTCAACGAAGTGGGCAACTATAAGTTCGTAGCCAAGTTGAGTGATTGGATTTAAGTGAAAACTCATCAAATGACTCCTCCCACATGATTATGATGTAGCCCAAGTTTTGGGCTCCATCCAAAATCAATTCGTAGCCAAATTCGTGCTCTAAAGGAAGTGGTTGGAGCATTGTATTGTTTGAGTGATTGGAATTTCATAAATACTCATGAAGTGACTCCTCCCACAAGATTATTATGATTCCCAAGTTCTAGGCTTGATCCAAAATATATTGATCAAGGAAGTGGGCCACTATAAGTTCATAGCCAAGCTGGTGCGCGATAGGTTGTGGTTGAAGCATTGTATAGCTTGAGTGATTGGACTTAAGGAAAAACTCCCCAAATGGCTCCTCCTACAATATGACGATGTTTCCCAAGTTTTGGGCTCGATCCGAAATCAATTGGTCAAAGAAGTGGGCCACTATAAGTTCGTAGCCAAGTTCTTGTGCTATAGGGAGTGGTTGGATAAATGTATAGCTTGAGTGATTGGATTTAAGGAAAAACTACCTGACCGACTCCTCCTGCAATATTATGATGTTTCCCAAGTTTGGGGCTTGATTCGAAATCAATTGGTCAAAGAAGTGGGCCACTATAAGTTCGTAGCCAAGTTCATGCGCTAAATGGAGTGGTTGGAGCATTGTATAGTTTCAGTGATTCAATTTAAGTAAAAACTCATCAAATGACTCCCCACAAGAATATGATCTAGCCCAAGTTTGGGGCTGAACCTGAAATCAATAGGTCAAAGAAGTTGGGCTCTATAAGTTCGTGAGCTAAAGGGAGTGGTTGGAGAATTGTATAGTTTGAGGGATTGAATTTAAGTAAAAACTCACCAAATGATTCCTCCCACTAGATTTTAATGTTTCCTAGCTTTGGGGCTTGATCCGAAATCAATTGGTCAAAGAAGTGGGCCACTATATGTTCGTACCAAAGTTTGTGCGCTAAAGGGAGTGGTTGGAGCATTGTATAGTTTGAGTGATTAGACTTAGGTAAAAACTCCCAAAATGACACCTCCTACAATATTATAATGTTTCCCAAGTTTTGGGCTCGATCCGAAATCAATTGGTCAAGGAAGTTGGTCACTATAAGTTTTTAGCCAAGTTCATGAGCTAATGGGAGTGGTTGCAGCATTATATAGTTTGAGTGATTCAATTTAAGTAAAAGCTCATCAAATGAATCTTGCCACAAGATTATGATGTAGCCCAAGTTTTGGGCTGGACCATAAATTAATTGGTCAAAGAATTTGGCCACTACAAGTTCGTGCGCAAAAGGGAGTGGTTGGAGCATTGCTTAGTTGGAGTGATTGGATTTAAGTAAAAATCCACCAAACGACTCCTCCCACAAGATTATGATGTTTACCAAGTTTTGGGCTCGATCCAAAATCAATTTGTCAAAGAAGTGGGCCACTATAAGTTCGTAGCCAAGTTCGTGCTCTAAAGGGAGTGGTTGGAGCATAGTATTGTTTGAGTGATTGGATTTCCTTAAACACTCACCATTTGACTCCTCCCACAATATTATGATGGTTCCCAAGTTTTGGGGTCGATCCGAAATCAATTGGTCAAAGAAGTGGGCCACTATAAGTTCGTAGCCAAGTTTGTGCACTAAAGGGAGTGGTTGGAGCATTGTATAGTTTGACTGATTGGATTTAAGTAAAAACTCAACAAATGACTTCTCCCGCAAGATTATGATGTAGCCCAAGTTTTGGGCTCGATCCAAAATCAATTGGTCAAAGAAGTGGGCCATTGTAAGTTCGGAGTCAATTTCGTGCGCGAAAGGGGGTGGTTGGAGCATTGTATAGTTTGAGTGATTAGTTGGACTCGATCTAAAATCAATTTGTAAAAGAAATGGGCCACTATAAGTTCATAGCCAAGTTTGTGCGCTAATGGGAGTGGTTCGAGCATTGTATAGTTTGAGTGATTCGATTTAAGTAAAAACTCATCAAATGAATCCTGCCACATGATTATGATGTAGTCCAAGTTTTGGGCTCGACTCGAAATAAATTGGTCAAAGAAGTAGGCCACTATGATTTCGAAGCCAAGTTCGTGTGTTAAACGAAGTGGTTGGAGCATTGTACAGTTTCAGTGATTGGATGTTGTGAATTTAATTGCAAGCGCACAATCCGCACAAGTAATATAGAAGTAAGTAGAGTGTCGTTCCCACGAAGACTGTAATTTCCTATTAATTACCAATTATGATTAATTCTTAAGCTTATCTGAACAATTAATTAGGAAGATTGATTAATTTAATTAAACTAAAACAATTATGAAAAATAGCAATTTAATTAACGATGGAAAATCAAGTTGATGAGACACTAGGGCATCCGATTTCACCATAACTAATTTCACTTAATTCTTATAGCCAATTAACTCTAATTACTATCCATGTTGACAGTTGTTTTCTCCTAATTTATTTCGATATCCACTCTCGGGCTCAACCAAAAGTATTCTTAATTAACAACCCACTCTCTCTCGAGCAATGAATTTAGAAAATCAAGAACCTATTAAGTTCTATGAGAACCTGCAAGAAAACTGCATGCGTCATGTTGTATGTGTTGGAATAAGGATTATTCCTTTGTCGATTAAATTCTCCAACCTGATTGACTTGCTCAGCGGACGCGAATGGGTTCCCTGTGATGCACTCTAAACTTGGATGAGGGACTGTGTCACATCCCAGAATCGCTCCACCGTAGCACGATATTGTCCGTTTTGGGCCGGGGCCCTCACGGTTTTGTTTCTGGGAACTCACGAGCAACTTCCCAGTAGGTCACCCATCCTGGGATTGCTCTAAGCCACAACTCGCTTAACTTCGGAGTTCCCACAACTCCGAAGCCAGTGAGCTCCCAAAAGGCCTCGTGCTATTTGGAGGTGGGCATGTACATATAAGGCATATCACCCTTTCTTCGTTGGCCGATGTGGGATCTCACAGACTGCACAAAATTCACAACTAAAATTAGTATTAGTGTTCACATCATTAACACTCAAAGAATCAACTTTTTTAGTAAGGTTAGAAATTTGTGTTGTTAGCAAAGCCATAGCATCGACTTCCAAGACCCCAGCTGGCTTCGGATTCATTCTCTCACTCAGCCATTGGTAGCTATTGGACGCCATGGTCTCCAATAGTTCAAATGCTTATGTAGCTGTTTTTCCCATTAAAGCACCTCCAGCTGCTGCATCAACTAATGTCCTGCTTGTTTGACTCAGCCCATTGTAAAAAGTCTGAACTTGAATCCAGGTTGGGAGCTCATGATGAGGATACTTGTGCAATAAATCTTTGAATCATTCCCGTGCTTCATAAAGAGGCTCCTTACCATACTGAGCGAACGACATAATATCTTGCCTGAATTTTGCAGTTTTGGCTGGAGGGAAAAATTTAGCAAGGAATTTCTTGGATAAATCATCCCAAGTACGGATAGAGTCTTGTGGTTGTGACAGTAACCAAAGTTTGGCTTTATCTTTCAAGGAGAAGGGGAATAGCCTTAAACGAACCACATCATCAGTTACCCCATTGAACTTGAATGTGTCACAAATCTCTAAAAAGACCTCCAGATGTACATTTGGATCTTCATTCGACAAACCACAAAATGTAGATGTATTTTGTAGCATGGTGATCACAGCTGGTTTGATCTCAAAATTGTTGGCCGTGATAGTAGGACGTCGGATCATTGAGGGAGTTGCCATTGGGGGACCAAATTCCCTCACTGCTCTTTCTGCTTCGTCCGCCATAGGTGTGGGTGGTGGTTCCACCAAAGTGTGCTTTTTGTTTCATCTGTTCCACTTATGAAACGTACGTTCGATTTCTGGGTCAAGTGGTATGAGTTCTAAGGTAAGAGAACGTTGCATACACGAAGCAAAGTACCTAAAACAAAAAAGAAGAAATTCAAATTAAACTCAGAATTAAAATATATTGATATTAAAAGAAAATAAAACAGTCCCCGGCAGCGGCGCCAAAAACTTGTTGTGAATTTAATTGCAAGCGCACAATCCGCACAAGTACTATAGAAGTAAGTAGAGTGTCGTTTGTGGGAGCAAATATTTTCATCTCCAATTATGGCACGCCACGTGGAAAAGAAGAATATCCACTAAAATTAATGGATATTCAGAAAATTAAGATAATATCTTAATTACATGATATTATCCTCATTTAATATGATAATATCATTAATTTAGATATTATCCAAATAAATGAGATAATATCTTATTTATTTGATATTATCTTCGTTTAATAAGATAATATCATTTATTTAGATATTATCCCATTTAATTGAAGATATTATCGGACTCAATCTCTACGAGGACTTATCTCTCCAGAAACCCTAGCCCCGAGGCTTATATAAATAGACGACTTCATTCATCATTCAAGGTACTTCTAAAACCGAGAAAAATACCCGAAGCTCTCTCCCTCTCCACTCTCCCTCTCCATATTTTCTCCACAAGGCTCCGGCCTCCACACACGGCTCCGGCCACCCGGTTCTCACCCTAGAGAAATCTCCGTACCCTTTTTAGCTGTTGTTTCGCCCAGATTCAATCGAACTAACTTAGGCATCGGAGGGCCTTTGGCCAACACCCCCTGGGTGTGGTCTGTTTACTCCAGTCTTTTTTACAGGTTTCGAGGAAGAGAGAGAAGGAAGATCAAAGGTTGAAGAAGCATAAGGCGAATATTCTCCCGCGATGATTTTTGCACAAACATCGTTCTCACGAAGACTGTAATTTCCTATTAATTACCAATTATGATTAATTCTTAAGTTTATTTGAACAATTAATTAGGAAGATTGATTAATTTAATTAAACTAAAACAATTATGAAAAATAGCAATTTAATTAACGATGGAAAATCAAGTTGATGAGACATTAGGGCATTCGATTTCACCATAACCAATTTCACATAATTCTTATAGCCAATTAACTCTAATTACTATCCATGTTGACAGTTGGTTTCTCCTAATTTATTTCGATATCCCCTCTCGGGCTCAACCAAAAGTATTCTTAATTAACAACCCACTCTCTCTAGCAATGAATTTAGAAAATCAAGAACCTATTAAGTTCTATGAGAACCTGCAAGAAAACTGCACGAGTCATGTTAGTCCCTCTCGGGCACTCATTCAAGTCATGGTATTTGTTACAAGAAGCAAACACCAAACATCTCCTCTCGGTCTCCGTTTGGATCATCAATTAAATATTAGCTATATATTAAATCATTAAGAACAATAACAAATACTCAACATGGGATAACAATCAGAAATTAATATAACTATAAAAATTAAGTATTCATGGTTAGGCTACATCGTAGCCCTAGCAAGAGAAATTAGTTCATGACAAAAGAAAAGATAAACAAGAGAATTGTTGTCATAAAACCGATTTGGCCGATGGACTTGATCTTCAAAATCTCCACAGGAACACCTTCAAAAGCTCCTTAAGCACGGCATCAACAAATTCTTAGCTCTCTCTAGTATTTCTTTGGGTGTATGGAATTATGGTGTAGAGAAGTGGTTGAAGGAATTATGGTAGGATGATGATGGTTGACGAGTAGTATTTATAGGCTAAGGGGAATCCTTTAAAAATAAGGAAGATAATATTTATTTAAGAAGGATTTGGGTAGTAGAGAAATAATAGGAATATTTAAAATAGCCAAAATCTATTTGCAAGAGAAAAGACTTGACTGGGACAATGGGGTAATTTTCCCCAACTCAAAGGATTAGGAAAGTTGCTTTTTGAGAGAAGAAAGTGCGACTGAAGAGAAATTATTCTCCTAGTCAAAGAAGGAGATTAGAAATTGGGCTTTGTGGAGACAGCCCTCCATCCAATATTGGTTTGCTTTTCCTCTCAAATTAATATTATTGGACGTTTGACTTTTTGGTTGCTCAGCAACAATTTTACCATTTGATATCTTCAAATCACTTTTAGGTTGTTTGTGTTTACTTGCTCCAATAATCCAATTCCAACATGATCCCAATGCTTCACAGGAATCAACATCATCAATGCGTGATGCATAAAGCTTGGAATCATGGCGGCTTGCAATCTGGTAATGTTTGGTGAAATATTCTTGGCCCGTATGTATGTCCTCCTTGAATGAGTTCAACGTGAAGCAGTCTGGTAAGATGCTCACAGACCTCACCAAATGCCCAGCTTCAGATCAACCATTGATTATAAACTTCTCTTACTCAAACTTTCTGGTGCTGGTCTGAGACCAGTTGTGGATATAAATTGACACTTGCACAGATGCACTCCAGGTGTTTGATGAAATGACAGAGTGAATTCTTGAGATTTTGTTGAGTTGATAATTCCACCCATTTCAATCTCTTAAGCTTCCAAAATCACAGCTTTAGCTCCAAACCCTTGCTAGGAACGAATGCCTACAAAATCTACACTAAACACATTAAACTAACCAACTTCACAAGAAAACAATGCAAATATAGATAGATTATATATGCAAAATATGAATCTATTATTGGACTTAAGTAAAAACTCATCAAATGACTCGTCGCACAAGATTATGTTGTTTACCAAGCTTGTGCTTGCCCTGATGTAGAAAATCTTCAGTTCATTCCAAAAATCTAGTCTCATTTTCCTTAAGTGCGTCGCGTATTTCAGAAAATCACTCTGACTTGACTTGTGTGTCTCCTCCTTTTCCACATTCCCAAATGATAACTACGTGAAGGCCATGTGGATTCACGTGAAAGTGTTCTCTTTGTAGCTGGAAGACAAATTGTACTTTATCTCGTGGTCAGGTTGTCTGATGGAGTTCGACCATGGTTGGCTCGGTCAAAATAGAACTCGTCTTGGGAAGAGATTGGACTTTGGGTCGAGAGAATCCGCAAGGCTGAACTTGTCTGACGAGAGCTTGGTCGAGGTAGAACTTGGGTCAAGCTCGACTCGGGTCAAGGTTGAGTTGAGGTGGCTTTGATGATAGCTTGGCCGAAGAAAGGTCGTGACCGAGGAGAGGTCTTGGCCGAGGATGTCTTGGCCGAAGAGAGGTCGTGATCGAGGAGAGGTCTTGGCCGAAGAGAGGTATTGATCGAGGAGAGACCGTGACCGAGGAGAGGTCTTGGCCAAAGAGTGGCAGTGACCGAGGAGAGGTCGTGACCTAGGAGGTGTCTTGGCCAAAGAGAGGCCATGACCGAGGAGAGGTCTTGTCTGAAGAGAGGTCAAGGTCGTGCTTGGCCAAGGTCTAGGCCGAGGTCAAGGCTGAAGTCGTGCTTAACCGAGGTCGTGCTTGGTCGAGGTCGAGGCCGAGGTCGAGGTCAAAGTCGAAGTCGTGCTTGGCCGAGGTCTAGGCCGAGGTCTTGCTTGGCCGAGGTTGAGGCAGAGTCATGCTTGGACGAAAATGATCATCTAGCAGAAGTTAATGCTTGGCCAAGATAGATCGTTTGACTGTGCCCGATTTGATGGCTAGGCCGAGAAGACGGCCGAGCTTGGATTGAGACTTTGGCTATTTTGAGCTTAGTGCACTGTCCTTAGTCATTGTGCACTAGGTCAAAAATTCTTGGTATAAACATAATCTCATTCCATAGTTCTCATGTGCACTTTTATATTCCTAAGACTATAGTTGTTTTACTGTTATGATAATTGACCTAATATTATGGTTGAAAACAACTGGTCTTGCCCATGAATAACTTAATAAGTCATTACAAACGATGCCCTTAACATTAATTATCATGTAATTTGTTTTCTTTAAGAGCATACTACTAACAATCTCCCACTTGCACTAAAGCCAATTAGATGTGTATCTTATACAACTATGCTGCTAATCTGATACGTTATCCGGAGAAGCTACTTGAGATTTCTGACTTTATCCTTACTCATGATTCCTTAATTATGTGGTTTAAGTCTCTCATTGTGTTTTGAACTCCTTATGAGAACTTGGTTCCTTGGCTTGATCTATTGCCCCATTATTGTTGGAGTGTGGGTACACTACCAACCTTATGGTTAGAACCATTCAATAGTTCATATATGAACTATTCTTGTCCAAACACCTTCGTGCTAACTTCTAAAGCTGCGATATTGTCTGCTTTCACTGTTGAGCTTGATATAATACTTTACTTATATCATTGTCAACCAACCATATCCAAAAGGATTTTCTGGTGTTAATTTTAGATTCCAAATCTAAGTTATTTCACGCTTCCGTTTTCTACTTTGATTTTCTTTCCCTTATCTTGGAACATATCTCAGTTTTTCTTTGATAGGACCCGACCCAGATTCCACCCCGGAACCCGTGCCGAATTCTGCTGACAACCGACATCATCCCATGTTGGGCCCACATACTAAAAGAATCCCTCTTCCCGAGACAAACAGACAAAGGGGGTCAAGACTTCTGCCGAAAAACGGGCAGAGTCTCCCCAGAAATACAACCAAACCCAAAAGTTCAACCTGTTCACAACAGTAGAATATGTACAACTAACTGCCAGCATGCAATAAATACATAACAGGCCTCCGGCCAACAAGTTCGACCCTAATGGGCAATAACAGAGCAACTAAGAGTATGCAAGTTTAACAGCAGAAATTAAAGTTAAGATAAGGGACAAGAGGTCCTACAATCAAGTCGACGCTCGAGAAGAGAAGCGCTCGGCCGGACAGTTT
This sequence comes from Prunus padus, assembly GCA_024362665.1. Taxonomy (NCBI): domain Eukaryota; kingdom Viridiplantae; phylum Streptophyta; class Magnoliopsida; order Rosales; family Rosaceae; genus Prunus; species Prunus padus. The sequence goes on along the minus strand of JANFAM010000003.1, from coordinate 1,034,102 downwards.
TGAAGCATGACTAGGGCCTGGGGGGCGCAAAACAGAAAGAGTGTGAGTGGACAAAACAAAGTTTAGTAGTTCAAAACAACGTACTAACCCCACTGTTTCAAAACCATGTAAACTATGCAATTAAAATCCGTTGTATACATAATTGATTCAAAAACCAATATCTCAAAATAATCAAAATAAAACCATTCCAAAATCTTTTTCTTTCCCTGAGGCATAACCTCCCAAAATTGATCCGAGTAGTCATAAAAATAATTATAAACCAAAACAACTTGAAAATCGTAAGCATGAGAATATAATAAAGTTTCCATAACAAAACAACGTAAAATGTCCAGTGACCAAGATAAATCCAAGAAATCCAAAACCACCACATAGTAATAAAATATTAACACTTTAAAAGACTTTATCCCTTTCTTTCCCACACTCAAATAACTGCATGCCCGTTGGCACTGCAAGCAAGGAAGTATCCTCACCGAAAGAAAATACGAATACGAAGATACTAACATATACATATAGACTAACACACGCGTATAGATATAATATAATCTCGACACCAAATACAAGTACCAGGGGGAAATAATCCAACAGGGGATTGTTTAACTGGACACCGGGACAGCATTCACGATGGTCTCATGCCCAGGATAAATGCACATCGGACGGCATCGCAATGGCCTCGTGCCCAGGGTCAAGCCGTCCAACTGGGACTAAGCTCCCCGGCCCGCATGGCAGAATCCTCAATATCCATGCATCCGAAATAAGTCATACGCACAGACTACCCAATCAAGGGTCTACGGCTACACCCCGTTAAGGTATGCACCGGATCGAACCATACTCCATATCACAGTAACCGTATCAAGAACAGGGGGAGGTACATAACACAGTGCCAATTGCACTCAAACCAACACCACACAATAATCCATATATACATATTTAACCACATGTACCCAAAACCCCAAAATATCACACACCGGACATATATACGTATAACAAATCCAATAACATCAAATATATTCAAGATAAGGACATCACCGTCCCAAACATACAATACTATAGTTAAAATAACACAAGCGTCAAACGACGGTACAATAATCCAAAACCATTAAAATGTCATAATCACGGAAAATGCATAATCAAACCGTATTCAAAACCGAAGTCAAGAAAACGTCAAGTCAAACTCCAAGTAAGACAAATGCTTGAAACATAGTAGGTACTACCCTTTAAAAATATAAAGTCCAAACCCGCAAGTATTATTCAAAATATACATATATATATAAATATATATATATATATATATAAATACAAAACATAATTATCCTTTAAAATACAATAATTCAAACTCAAGCATTCGAAATTCCCACGCATAACCGACATCCCTTAGATTCATACTTTTAAACAACATAACTAGTGATTTAATAAAATATAACCGAAAGTCCCAACCCGTATACATATATGATCCAAAACTCTATATCAAAGTAGATATACATATATATTCAAAGTATATATAAATATATATATATAGATATATAAATATATATATATATATTCAAAGTAGATATACATAATTATTTTCAAAGTAGATATATATGTAATATACATTCAAAGTAGATATGTATAATTATTTTCAAGTAGAGAAATATATATATAATATACATTCAAAGTAGATATATATATATATATACATATATATACATATGATCAATTCCCGATAATCCGACATATATTCTCGATAGCCTCATTAATCCGACATGTATTCTCGATAGCCTCATTAATCCGACATGATCCTTCCAAGTTGATCTATATGTATATATATACATATATATATATATAAAATCAAAGTATAAGTAATTATAATTCATAAGGTTTAAACATTAAAACCGAATATGTAATCCACCGGACTATACTAACGTCCAAATCTTACCGCCCAACTACTCAATTCAAAGTAGATATATTTATATCATCAAAGTAGATATATAAGTTTCCCAAAATATATAAAGTATAAATTCCAAAGGCTTAAGGTATAACTCACGACATTCGTAACAATAAAAGATTAAAGTCTGAAACCCAACAAAACCATAAACTCAAATATTAAATATAATTCATAAGGAAAATCCATCAAATTCCACCGCACACAAATCCGTACATAAATATTACCGGACGCTTGACTCGTCCCAAAATCAATACTTAAAGATAAGCATAATAATAAAATATAGCCAACAGGGCCCCACAAACAAACCGGCAACCCAAATCAAATATCAAACTCAAATATCAAATCAACCATAAGAAACCCATCAAAGATCAAATCAAGATTTAAAACAATACTTAAATCTCATTTACATGCATCGCATTCAATTCTTTAAAATCATGCTCGTTAGAAAACAAAGTCCACTCACCGTTGGTCCCACGCTGCCCAACCCGGAAAGGATTCCACTCGAGGATCACGAAGAGCTTGAGAACCTAATTCAAGAATACGAGGATTAAGATTAACAACCGGACTGAAACGATAACCATAAAAGTCAACCTTAACTAAACCCGACAAAAGTGTACCAACACGTCGTACGAGGAATTCTAAGGCCAATGACGTTCGTTCGGAGACGAGACGACCTCGGGAGACGCTCGGTCAACCCTGGTCAAACACGGTCAAACTTACCCGAATAGGTCAAACCGGGACCGTGGGTCCCATGACCTCCAAACTTAGATCCGAAAGTTGCTATAGGTTCACTTCAGCTTAGAGAACACGTCCTGAAAGTTTGGTCACGATCGGACGGCCGGATTGCTCACGATCGGACGATTACGGTTTAACTTAAACTTGAAGTCATTGATCCGAAGCATCCGGGGCTCCGAATCACAATCTGTCAACTCCTACACGTTCTTAGAAATACGGGGAACAACATACTTGAATTCGGATTCGATCCAACTGTCCGAACACGTCGAACCCAAGCAACGCATAATAGGCGTACAATGGTTCGAGGTCCAAACGACGTCCGAATCGAAATCCGAACATACGTACGCGTTCATAACAACTCAAGGATTACATTGGGATGGGAATGCCCAATTGCTACAGTGCCACGCGCCGTCGAACGCGCCGGCAGCGCGTGGTGGGTGTCTTGAGCAATTCCGGTCACCGGAAAATTGTGGAATTAGGGTACAATACCCATAGCAATCGAACCAGGAGGAGGAGGGAAGCTCAGAACCAGGCTGAGCCGCCCCAAAACCGGCCGGATCTGAGCTCGTCGGAACGGCGGCTACGCCGCCAGATTTTGTCGCGCAACCCCAAAAATGAAGAGAGGAGGTGGAGAGGAAGCTTACCCAAGTGGAGCCGTCGCCGATCGTTGCTGGAAACATCGCCGGAGAAGATGAAGATTTGGCTGGAACTTGCAGTCGATCGCCGCTACAAACGCCGGCGAGATGGTCTCCGATCTTGGGTGGGTTTTGACGAGGAGGAGGAGACGAGTCGAACGCGACCAGTCTCAGCCTCTGCTGTTGCCGGAATCTTCCAAACCGAAGAGAGTGAGAGTGAGGGTCGGGGCGAGGAGAGAGAAACTGAGGAGAGAGAGAGAGGGATCTCGTTTCTGATTGGTCCAAACACAGTTTTATAATATTTTAATCAAATTTTTAAAATGTCTAAAATACCCCTCACGCTCCCAACCTCATTTTGAAACGCGCCGCCCATCAACGGACTCGTTTCGACGAGACGAACGCAAGGGCGCAACCCGTTTCGCCAAATTGTCGTCCGAAAATTAAGTTGACCAAAATGCCCTTTAATTATTAAATTCTTAATTAATTCCAATTTCCATTATTTTAATCCTTTTAATTCATTTTTAATTCTTTATTTGTTTAACTCAATTAATTTATTTTAATTTCCTTAAATTTTGGGTCAGGGTCATTACATTCTTAAGTATTGAATGATGCACTTGACAGTTTCCATGGTTTTGATCCTGGGTTTAATTTATGTCTATTATGATACTCCTATCATAAATGATATTATAGCTACTTGCACAATATGAAATATCTATTCATTTCTTGTGTTCTTTTGGGATTTAACGGTATACACCTTTTGAAAATTGACTTCCATATCTTAATGAAGGTAACCTTTCTTTTAGAAGTTTCTATCTTGGAACTTCGTAGCACATGGTTTGAGATAATCTAATTAGCTCAATTTAATATTTTAGATTTATCATGATCAATCAATTTCATTATGCTTTTATCCCAAGACATTTCTAAAGAATGTTTTAGCCATTACTTTATGAAGAGGCAATACAATATCGTTTCCTAGGTTGTTATGTCATCTACCCACAATTTTAGGAATACGACTCAACTCCTGCTAATTTTCTTGTCATACATTTTCTCATGGTAGTTTAGAACGATCTCCCCATTCTTCTAAGATGGTTCTCGGATCCAATTCGAACTACATGGAGCTTTTCTCGGAACTAAGTTGTCACTTGAGTGTTGATTTGTGGTTTCATATCCTAAGATAGTCCTATTGCAAGAAATATAGCGTATGATTCAAGAAACAACTATTGTTGTTTGTCGGTTGATAGAAGTAATGTCCTAAAGTTTCCTTTAGACATTCCACAAACCTATAATCAACAAGTTTAGCTCTAAGCTTATACATATCAACCTTTTGATATCTTTGACGACCTCAAATCTTAACATTATTAAGATTCGATTTTTCATTACAACTACATCTCATGAAGTTCTTTGGAAGGTGCAAGGTTTGGCAAGTATGTTATCATTAACCGTGCTTATCCTAATAGGATGTCAATTAATCATTATGGAAAGAACCAAATTTATTAAGGTTTGATTTCTCTCTAAGAGAATTCCATTATGATATGATGCCATGTTCCTTTTGTACTACTAGGGAATGTTTATCATTTGGTATTCCTTTCCTTGGTCAAATTCAGGGTTTTAATACTATTGATGATATGCTTCTCTTTTATACATTCTTGAATACTTTAAAACTATTTCAAAGGATTTAGACTTGTGTTTTGTGAGAAACACATAGTCCAACCGAGAGTGATCGTCGGTGAATGCTATAAAGCGCGAGAAGTCTCTTGAGGTGTTATCCTTCTAGTAAGGTAGACCCTCTCTTAGACCTTTTGGGTCTTTAAGGCATTCTTGTTTCTAAACAGTCATTCTATCATTCATTTCTTAAATGAAAAAAGACCATTAATCGGATAGTAGCAATCCAATTACTTATGAACAAAGAACAATGCAGTTTTGTCAAACAAAACAACATTTCCATCTTGAAGATGAAATTAAGTTATTTTAGGGAAGTAGTTTAGAACATTTAAGGAAGTAGTTTCCAATATAGAATATTTAAGGAAGTAGTTTCCAACTACTCTTTGTAGAGATAATCGTTGTGTTCCAAAACATGAAGCGCTACTCTTCCTTAAGGAGCCTTCTACTTCTTACTAGTCACTTTGCAACATTAATAAACTAGTGTGTGGATCCTAATATCGAAGTAGAAGTTCTAACTGTTAGAAATTTCCCTTCTATTGTCCATCCTTTCGTAATGAAAGTATGTTCCTTTGGAGTTCTTTTACCTTCTTCTTTTGACTTCTCCTTTGACTTCAAAAGTCATGGTCCTACTCCCACTGTCTCTCTTGAGACTTTGTTTCAATTATGACTCACAAATACAGCAATTGAAAAACTGTGATTCACCTTGGCAAGTGGCACAAGGTAAAATCTTGCATATGTTCCCATGTAGTAGAGTGCATAAGCTCTCCTACTTTTCAATGATCAAAATCATTCTTAGTCTACTATGAAGTAATGCCCTTGTGATCATTTAGGTCTTAACAAGATTACAAACAACTGAGAGGCGTCAATAACGTCTTCTCTTCTTCATAACTTGTTTAAATGAAGAATTATGGCACTAGTAGTGTCCATGTAATGCTCCTTAACTAGGAGGAAGCACCTTGCCTAAATGTTCTTATCTACACGTAACGTTTATGTAAATGAGTGTGAGAAGTGGGCTATCTCTAGTACATTGAGGTACTAAGCTGGGAAACTTAGGCCTCAAAGGCTTTCTTTTGTCAAGTGTTGGAATGCGTGTTTGCAAATATATCGAAATAAATATAACATAATAGATTTAAACAAGATTGATTTTATAAAGGCCATTGATTCAGTTCTTTGTATCAAATGGCGCCTCCCACTATTTTGGCTAATTCCGCAATCCCTCAAAAGCGAAACTCGAGAGTATTCTATCTTGATAGCACAAATAATAAAGAGAGAGTCCTTCTACTCATTCACATCATGATGTGAGTTCCCATATAATTTGGCCTCTAGCAAATGTGTACCCCTGAATATTATTGTGAGGCACCATTGTACTAGTTAAGTATTAGCCCACCATTCTTGCTTAGTATAGTGATATAAACATGAACCTCATCATAATAGAATGTTGGTCCATGTTTGACCCTACCCTTGCAACATCCAATGTATAAATGAATTCTTCCTAAGCAAGAGCATCTTGTTGTCAGCCCCCCATATCTGAGGCAAGCCTTCACAAGGGTCAAGCCTATTCGGAATTCACCATGGTGGAAGGCCATGACTAGGCTTTCAAAAAGTATATCGTTTTTCTACGTAATTTAGATAATTGAGGGTTTTTAAGGTCTTCATCATAAACATGCTTAATCCAATTAAACTTCTTGGCCTAGGACAACTATTATTCTAAATCATATTAGTAGTTGTACAATACTCCCACTATTTGTTTTGTAAATCAAATCAATTTCATAAAACTCTTATTTGAAATTAGGAATATGTACTACTACTAACATAAAACCTTTGCATTTCCTTAAGTTTAGATAAATAGTTACCTGTAGGCTTATGGATGATTATGGACTTGATTTCGATCTAACATCTAGCCAAGATGTCGGATCTAAGGCCTTTGGGAGGAGGTTGATTTTATTACGTGTCTTAACTACTTAAAACATTCATGGTTGTTTTTGGGCATTGAACCCATAAATAATACAAGTCATTGTGACAGGACCCGACCCAAATTCAACTTTGGAATCTGCATCGAACCCTGTGCATGTCCGACACCTGGCAAGTACTGGGCACAAATGGGCAAAATACCCTTTGCCCTAGCCAAAAAGGAAACCACTTTTGGGTTGGACTTCTGCCGGAAAACTAGCAGAGTCTCCCCTGAAAAATGGACATTTCCCATTTTATTTTCACCTGTAAAAATACAATTTATTATTCTCAAACGTTCAGCATGCACAAGTTAAGATCACACACAACCAAAATTATTTAATCTGAATGGCCTCCGGCCTTACAATTAAATCAGACAACAACGTTCTCCTCAATTCATTCCTCAATTCTCATCCATTGAAATCATCAATTCTCAATATATCAACTCGACATCAACATCGTCATTATCAACAGCATTATATGAAGAAATCTGTTAAAAAGAATTCCTTATTAAACAAGCCACATAAGTTTAAATGAAACTCAACTAAAATATTAAATAGATTTCGAATCCAACTCCATAACCAATTTCCTAAACATTCTCTTCCGTGGATGCAACTAAATTAATCTAGGTTGCCTATGTACCCTTAATGAGGGATCAAGCCACACGTAGTTCGTTTTACTAAAACAATTACGGTTTGTATATTATATATTCTTCAAGAAACCAACCATAAAATCTAGAATCACTCTTTACTCTGATTTCAACAAGCTATATAGTTGAACATCATGCAGGAGATTACATACTTAACTATTCAATTAATTTAACACTATCCAACACAACATTTAGGTAACCAATCTTTTAGCAGAAAGCCATACTTGCAACCATTCGCATATTGCATACATTCTGTATCGCCCACCAAGGGGTATATTAGTAATCCGAAGGCAATTGGGGAAGGGGGAAAATGACTAACCACCTGTGTAGATAAATTGGGGAGGTGGCTAGGGATCCTAGCCAACCCTGTGCAGAAGAAATGAGCAGGGTGGCGAACAATATCCTGTTAACTGTTACATCCTCGCCAAACTCGGGGGACACGGGGGACACGTGGTCAGCCTGAGAACGTGTATCCTAACAGAATTCGGGGGACACTTGGTGTAATCCATCAATTCCCACCATATACCTTCAATTCCATGAATTTACTGTCAATTCCAGGTACCATACATGTGGCCACATGTGTGATACATCCTCGCAGAACTCGGGAACACAAAGTCAACCAGAGCCGCATTCCTCGCATAACTCAGGCACACACGTCAACCTGAGCCGCATATTATTATCTGAAGGCAACACTTGTCTGAAGATATTATCATTTCTGAGGCACCCATACTTCAAATTCAACTCATTAAACACATAACGTAAAAATGAGGATATAACCAAACATTTCACAAATAATTCCTGATCCTTTCTGAAATACCTTTTCAAACTGTTTGGCATTTATAAACTTTGTTTTAAATCTACTATCAATTCTAGAACTCAATATAATCAAAGACAAAACTTGTATATAAATAGTAAACACATCATTTCATAAAACCCATTTCTATAATCCTTTCTTGGAACTATTCTCAAATCGTTCTCAACTTCCCAAGTTCCAACCTTAACACTTACATATTCATATAAAATCAATTCAGTTAAGTAAAACTATAATTAATTAATATATAATCATTTAATAGAAGCACCACTTCAATTCACTTATAAGTTAAATGTCTACCCACTAACTCTCCCAAGTCTTTTCTACTGTAACACTTAAATTCATTTCAATAATAACTAGATAATAATAAGCTATAAATACGTTCTACTTGAAAATAAAATTGACAATAAAATGCCCCATAATATTAAATCAATTCAATATAACATGAAAAACTATTTATTGATTATAAGTCTCTTCACCATTACAACTTACTTTACGGCCTCCATGAAGCTGACACTTCCCACTTTAATCACATCCGATAAAATTGGAATAGTCCTAAAAGGCCCGAGATTAATTGTGCAGTTAAATTCTTATGTTGGTCAACCGGCCCCATGTGGGGTCCACGACCTCCGATTATTAATCTAAAAGTCCCTAAAGGTTCACAAAAATCTCATTAGCATGTCCTATGAGTTTCATCAAGATCCGACGGTCCGAACTTATTGAACCCACTATGCGCCTAATATGTAAAATTCGGTATTATACTCAAAAATTAATCCGAGCATACCGTCGTGCTCGGGACACCTAGGGATAATTCTAGGTCAAAAATACGCATGTGGCACCCCGCTAATGCGCCGCCTCATGCCAATACCTATGAGAATTTGTTAAGCACCTTCAATGGAGTGTTTTTAGTTCTTGGACTTACGCAAAAAGTGGCCGGAAACAGTAGAAACACGGTCCAACCCGCCGTAATAATATGGGTGTCTTGATCAACCCCTCAAACCTCAAAATTTACTCAAACTACCTACAAAATCAGATAGAGCACAATGAGAGGATGAAGTTTCATAACTGGTTCAATGATTTTGCCACTGGAATCGCCAGAAAACGCATGAACAGTTCTGGTGACGAACGGGGGTTTTCGGCTCGTTCGATTGAAATTACGAGCAATCTTGAGTTTGAAGCTGGAAATGGGTATGGGTATGGGTGGAAATGGTTTTCGAGACGGTTTGGCCACTGTTTGCACGACAAAGCGAAGGAGAAAGAAAAATTTTGGGGGAGGGGAATTAATCTAATTCGATTTCCTTTTTTATTTTTTTATTTTACTTTTTACTTTTACAATTAAAAATTTAAACTTTCACGACTTGTAACTTCCTCGTTTCAACTCCAATTTAAGCTCACCACGTGTCTATAAACTCATGAGCTCACGTACTATGTAATGAAACCAAGAAATTTTCCAAACCAATCCCGAACAAAAAATCAACCTAACCCACTTAGATACCCTCAGGGTAAAATTGTCTTTTCATTTTAAAATTTTGAAAATTAAATTGAATTTCGGGGCGGGATGTTACACATTGGACTTGATTATTCCTTCTTTTGATCTTCCTATATCCCTATAACTATTTGAGAATAGAGAACTTAAAGCCCAATGAACTTTAAGGGAATTACATTTGAGATTAAGAGAGAGGAGAGGCATGCAAGCCCCTATTTAATTTACAAACCAATAAATCAAACCTAATCCATTCATCTAATAAATAATCGGCCAATCACATAGTGTCATGCATTTACGTTCATAAGTCCATAATCATCTCTTTAATTATTTAATTTCATTAGATAATTAACTTAGAATCTAATTCTGAAACTTGTTATTGGATAATATGGGCTTAATTTCCATTAAACATTTATTTCAAACAAATAAACATTTTTCACAAAAAGACGAAAACACTTTGTCATTTAGTGAAATAGGGCAAAACCGCAATTAATTAAAGTTTTGGGCAAAACTGTAATTTTCTTAAATTGCAAAAACAGCCCCTAAATTTTGAAATTGCATGAGAGGTCCCTTGGTGGGATTCTCCTAGGGTGGTGCCGGCCATGGAGGTTGTATGTGTGTGTGAAAAAGATGATAGGATTTTGGGACCACAAGGTGGTACTAACTTTTGTACCCAAAAAGCATCTTCATTTTCATTGGTTTCCTTTTAAAACTTTAGGGGACAAAAACTAGATACTATATGAAAATGTCATAGGATGTCATAAAATGTTTTTGACTAACATTCAACATACAAAATTTCAAGTATCAAATAAGATTAAAAAGCATGCTTGACTCTCCTATGAACATATCATGAACACCAAGAATATTTCAAGAACCTTTTCAAATCTTTATGACTCTTCATAAATCACAAAAAAATCCTAAATTCATGTTTAGAATTTCAAGACTAACAACCCCTCCTATGCCACCACCCCCTTTAGTGTTCTCTCTTGATTTTAATTTTCATACTCCTACTCATTCATCCCATGTCTCATATCCCATGAATAAGTGACATGAAAAATAAAATTTAACACATATATAATATAAGTTTGAAAACAAACTCATATTAAAACCAATAACCAAAATAAAAGGTTCAAAGAGACTAGACCTTGGCTCTTGATACCACTTGAAGGAAACATGCATCTAATGCTTAGTAAATAAACTTTAGCCACAACCTATACAACAACAAAATTCTAAATGGCGGATTCATTGTAACCCAAATATCTTTAGCCTAGTCTCATTGAACACAAAAGAAAAAGGGAAAACGGAATAGATCTTTACCGTTGATGACCTTTTTTTGATTTCTCAAGAATGAACACCTTTGTTGGAAAGGCCTTTTCTTTCTCTTGAAATGTTGATTCCTATACCTCAAGGTGCCAAGATGGGAGTCTTCTACCTTACCATACCAAATGTATCTTAGAGATGAAGAGAAGGCAATCAAGAAGTATAGATGCTAGTCTACCTCTTGATTGGACTAATTTTTGGCTTATGGAAGATGAAAGGCAAAGATGATGCACTCACTCATAACCAAAGTAGGAAACCAAAAACCCTAGCTAAGTTTTCTCCTAACTTATGAATTTATAGGATGACACAAATCCAAGGAAGAAGGCACCCTAGTGGTGCCGAAAATTGGGTGGGTTTGTGGCTCCATTTTTGGGACCATGGGTCATGTCATCTTATGCCACTTACCCCTTGGGCCCAATTGCCTTTTGGGCTATTTTGTCCCTTTCCTTTTAAATCATATTTAAAGGCCCAATCCAATATTTCTATATGTCAAATTAAATTCCATAATTAACCTTTTAATTACGATTTAACTACTAAATCATAATTATAATCATACTTAATTGACCCGGTCGAACTATTTGTGACAGGAGCTGCCCTAAATTCCACTTTGGAATTCATGTCGGACCCTGAGTGTGTCCGACACTAGGCAGGTGCCGGGCACAAAAGATCAAAATGCCCTTGCCCTAACTTAAAATGAAACCTCTTAAGGGTTTAACTTATACCGAAAAACGGGCAGAGTTTCCCCTGAAAACTGCACTTTTCCCCAAATTTTTACACCTGTAACAAAACATAATTCTAATTCCCAAACTTTCAGCATGCACAAGTTAAGTTCGCACACCTCCAAACGTAATTTCTAACTGGCCTTAGGCCTTATAAACAACTAGGGCAATATCAGAGCCAATCTAACTAATTTAATTTACAACCAGAAATCTCAACTACAAAAGGAAATCCTACATAAGGAAGCTTCAAGAGTAGCGTAAGGCGGAGACCTTGAGGTAGTGATCGGGTACTCGTCTACAGCTGGGGGGGCGCAAAACAATAAAAGCGTGAGTGGACAAAAAGAAAAGTTATTAAAAATAATATAAGAACAGACTAACCCCGCCGTTTAAAAACCATTTGAAAACCATGCAATCCTTATTCTATATTCATACGAAAACAAGCATTCGTATTTATATATATATATATATAATAACTCATGCAATCAATAAAAACTTTAAATTTATTAGAAAGCATCGGAAACAATAAAAACTTTCCACCTAGGTGTACCCAATGAATATCCGTCAATTCCATGTAACTTTTCCGCAAGCCACTGGGATGTCCGTAGACATCATTATATCCGAAGGCAACCATACATATTTCAAAGGGAACAATTTAATCCGAAGGCAACAACTAGGGTACCTATGGTGGTTTTGAAATTATTTCCTCAACATATCAATAAAACTATTTTCTCAATCTTTATCAATTTCAATTCCCCAAATCAATCTCAAATCAATCTCAAACTTTACAAGCTAATCTCACTAAACAACATTCATAAATGTTTCAAAACATCTCATAACAAACCGGCAGCTCAGAAAGTTAATGCCTTAATTTATATTCATAAAACATTCCCAAATCATACTAACTTTCTAAGCCATACATTTATCAATATGCATAAATATTTAAAGTCATTTTGAACCAAAACCAATTGCTTGGAAGGTTAAAACCAACTCACATCATCCATAAATATTTAATAACTTATTTTTGATATAAAAACCATTATAGCAAGAAAAATCCTTGAAACCAAAATCAATTCATTCATGCAATATGTCATGAAAACCACTTATAAAACAAACGTCCACTCACAGTGAGTCCAAGCTTGCTTAATCTTGATTGGGTGCGTCCGGAGCGGTTTGTGGCGTCTGAGAACCTATTTGAGATAATACACAACTAAATTAATAAATATGCCTTGCCACAACTTTTATTCAAAATTCCAAAATCCCGGAATTAAAGTAAAAATGACTTCTAGAAAAACCCTTAGGCCTATTTTAAACATTTTCTGACAGTTGGAAAAGTCTTTGAAGACCCGAGATTAATTATGCAATAAAATTCCTAAATTGGTCAACCAGGCCCGCAGGGCCCTCGACCTCCTATTAACCATCCAAAAGTTTCTATAAGCTCAATGTAGTCTACTAAACATGTCTCAAAAGTTTGATCTCGATCGAGCGGTCGTATCGTCCCCGATCGGACGGTTACCGTTAGCCTAACCCTTAAGTTATTGATTCAGAGTATCCGGGACTCCGATTCTCGATCCGTGAATTCCTACACGATCCTAGAGGTATAGGGAACCACATAATCAAAAACGAAACAAATCCGACGGTCCGATCATAACAAACCCAATTATCGCCTAATATGTAACAATTCGTTCGATAACCAAACAATATACAAATCCTAATCCGAGCATACCGTCATGCTCGGGACGACGTAGAGATTATTTTGGAACAGAATTGAACCAGCAAAATGGGCCACAAGCGCCGCCACACGCGATGGCAGCGTGTGAGTGGCTAGAGCGTTTTCCAGCGATCGGAAAACCTCCAAATGTCAAGACCTAAGCCAAAAGATCAAGTATGTCAAGGGGAGTAGTTTATACTTTGGATCGATGATCAAATCGATCGAGAAGTGACCGGAATCGGTGCTTTCTTGCCGGAGAAAAACCTAAGAACTCTTAAGTTTAATTCGGAGTTTCTTGATGGAATTGGATCAAATCTTCAAGGGGAAGTATAAAGGAAGGGTAGGGGAGTGTTTTAGAAGTGATTTTTATGGTCGGTGGTGGACAGAGTTGGCCAGAAAAATCTCTGAAATTTTTGGCAGCTTTGGGCCTGTTTTTGAGCAATTTTTGGATCCAAAAATAGGGATATTTAGGAGGTTTCAAGTATGGATATCAGTTGGGCTTTATAGAGGGGAATGTTGGGAACAACTTTCATGAAGGATTCGCCGCCAACCACCGCCGGAGTTGGCCAGAAGAAGCAGCCAAAGTGGCAACTGTGCTGGTCGCGAAACAGGGGCTTGGTTCGGGTTTCTGTGTGAACAGACCAGGGGGGAGAAGATGCTGTTTCTGTTTTTAATATTAACTCATTTTTTTTCATTATAATTTTTCTTCCCCGTTATAACTCGGAATTGAGCGCACAATATATCCACGAACTCGTATCGACGAGCCCGACGCAACAGTGTGGCTCAATTCCCCAAATTCTTCCTCGAACAAAAAGTCAATTTTAAAGCCATAAAATACTATCGGGGTAAAATTGTCTTTCACTTTAATATTTTAAAGATTAAATATTAATTTAGGATTGGATTATTACAATTTGACTTTGGTCAATTGCTACGGTCAACATGTTGACTTTTGACCGTTGACTTTGACATATGATTATCAACCATTGACTTATGTCTCCTTATTTCATTTCTCTTCATTTGTTCCTCTAATAACATTCTTTGGGTGTGCAGATCCGTGGGTTCCCTTTAACAAGATAGTGGGTTGACTCAACTCTTTAGAGATGATGTATGAATTAAATTCCATAATTTAATTCTTCCTATTAACAAAGGTTAATTGAAACCTTTTAGGAAACCCACAAATCATGGTTGTCACCTAGTAGCAAGTCCAGGTTATCAGAGCTAAATGAGACGTTGTGAAAGAACCTATTCAAATTGGAATGACAGTGCAATTAAATCCTTCTCTTATATCAATACTCCTTATTCACATTATTAGATTACGGAATCCGATTGTCAATATCCTAATGGGAATCATTCCTTTTATATGATTTTCCTGGTAAGATTTGAAGAACTCTTCTTTCAAATCTTATCCCCTACTATGTGTTTATACCAAAAATTATCCCATATTTGCCCAATATGGGGCTGTGTAAATTGGAGGCCATTTTTGCATGGAGAAGAGAAGGCCACGTACAGTCATGAAGAAAGATGGCCATGCAAATACAAGTGAAAAGTGTTCGGTCATGAATAGTGTTCGGTCATGAATAGTGCTCGGTCATGAATAATGTTCGGCCAATGAATAGTACTCGATCATGAATACTGTTCAGTCGATGATAGTGTTCGGTCGATGAATAGTACTCGAATGATGAATAGTGTTCGGATGATGAATAGTGCTCGGTTGATGAATAGTCTCGGTCGTGAATAGTATCTCACCCATGCAAAAAGGAAGGAGAGGTGGTCATGCAAAACGATCAAGGCCAAGATAGAGAAGGAAGAATCAAGGGTCGAGTAACTCATGACCCATTAAACCTTCACAATATATATATTATTATTATTATTATTATTATTATTATTACATGCAAAGAAGAATGGTGCAAGTCTTGCTATTAGTTTGGGTGGTCTCTACGTCTCACTTGAAGAGTAATTATGTATGCATGCAAGAGGAAGGTCGTGAGCTCATGACTGTGATCGTGGCCTAGCTTCAATATATGCTATGGTCAGTGCTGATTCTCTTTGAAGGAAGAAAAGTTGTGCATACATAATTGACTGCCTTTGGAAAGCTAATAATTCATGCAAGTGGGTTATTTGAATATTCAAGCAAAAGGTGATGGAGTTGACCTTGCATGAAGAGAACGTGAGGAGGAGAATAAAAGATGGCACCAATATGATTAAAATAATCATTTGGTGAACAAGTTGAGTTGGTAAGAGAACATAGGATATTAGTTTATGGGAGAAAGTCATCAACTGCCAAATTGAGAGGAATTAAATGCTTCTCCCAGCACCAGACATGGACCAACTATCACTGCTGCAACCAACTCTCATTGGGCCAAATGTCAACAACCTTCAATTCCGATTGGACCACAGCCGTGTAGATTTATCTTTCATAAGGAGTTGTTTCCTGACAGTATGGGAGATATCCTCCACCAGAGCCATACTTCCCATTTCCAGATGCTGCCCAAACTGCCCAAGCTGCCCAAGCCACCCACTGTCTCTAATCACCCACGTCATACAAGCTTCAGCCTCACCTTCCTCTCCAAAGCCTCCTCTATAAATATCAGGCTCCAACTACATCAAAGGGGTTCAAACACCAAAACAAGCCTCCCACGGAGCAAATTATCTTTTTCTGTGTCACATCCCGGGATCGCTCCGCCGTAGCACGATATTGTCCGCTTTGGGCCGAGGCCCTCACGGTTTTGTTTTTGGGAACTCACGAGCAACTTCCCAGTAGGTCACCCATCCTGGGATTGCTCTAAGCCACAACTCGCTTAACTTCGGAGTTCCCACAACTCCGAAGCCAGTGAGCTCCCAAAAGGCCTCGTGCTATTTGGAGGTGGGCATGTACATATAAGGCACATCACCCCCTCTCCGTTGGCCGATGTGGGATCTCACATTCTGTCATTTACTTTCAAACGCACTGTAATTTTCACTATGCTTATGTGCTTTCCTAGGAGTAGTGGCAGTTTGTAAACAAGTCCATTCATCAATATATCATACGACCCTTGAGTTCTCAAGGCACTGGAGCATCATCCTTTGTTACTTTGTCACTCATTCCATATATCATACAGCCTTTGCCGCACGGCGGAGCGCTGGAGCACCACCCAAATCCATTTACTGTTTCCATCGTCAACGCCACCACCAACGGCCTTGTAGCTCAGGCCGTGAACCTGACGATTGAGATCTGTTCCTATCTCGGCCACAATCGTTTGAAGTAGAGTCAGATTCAAACAGGCGCACCGAATCCATTCGCTCACCGCACACATCACCCTCGAATGAACGGTAGACCGTGCTGGCATGCTCGCGCACACATTCAACACCAAGAAGGACGACCTGTGTTGACGCTAATCCCCTCGGCCCGGAACGCTAGGCCGTAAGATTTTTGCGCAGCCAACACTATGCGCAGAGATTTGTCAAATCATATCTTGGAGTATTCTCTCTCCTTTACTGAGAGTAGAGATTCCTTGTTGTACATTCATTTGTCTCCATGACTCTATTGAGAGTCTCAATGAACACCTTTAAGTTATGTCTACTTTAGCACAACTGTATAGTGCCATCAAAGACTAACAATATAGCCACAAGACCTCTATGATGTCTCAGGTCTAAAGATTAGTTTGCACCATTGCAATTTAAGAATTCTAGTTTGACATGTGAGTAAAGACTTCCGAGCCCATAACCTCCCAAAACTCGAACCCATAAGTACATATAGACATAGACATACATGAACTCCCATAACCGTAAGGTATTCATAACGTGTGTATAAATTTATATACCCATACATATGTATATATATATACAAGTAATAACCCATGATAAACCCCAAAATCCAATATACGAAAAATATGACAAGTTCCCGAATATAAGTATATATAATCCCAATATAATCTCACACCATCATAAGTACCAGGGAAACGATCCAGCACGGGGATCGCTTAACTAGCCCGCAGGGCCCACTTTCCACCTTTCGTCTAGGGATGAGCTGTCCAACTGGGGGACTACCGCTCTACCGTACACACACCGGAATAACCATCTCCACATGTGTACAAACCATATTACTGTCCTACGCGCGCAGACTAAATCACTTGTCGGCATCCTTCATCGACAAAACAAATTTTCCCTGTCGGCATCCTTCATCGACAAAACAAACTTTCCCTGTCGGCATCCTTCATCGACAAACAAGACTCGCATGTTGGCATCCTTCATCGACAACCGAGCCCACACGCTGGAATCCTTCATCAGCCCGTGTGGTCTTAGTAACCATTTAAACCAGTATCAAGAACATGGGGAGGTACATAACCGGTGCCTACCGCACTCAAATCCATCGCTACGCGATAAACAATATATAAATATATATATATAACCAAACACTTTCCAATCCCCAAAACATCAAACACTCGGACATATACAAGTCCATCTATCATATAAACAACATATATATAAATAAATATATATATATATATATATATATTCAAAGTAAGGACATCACCGTCCCAAACATATCATTCCATAATTAAAATAGACACAAGGGTCAAGTGGCCGTAAATCAAATTCGTAATCAATGAAACGTCATATTCCTTTGAAACCATATTCAAAATATCCATATAATTATATAAGAGACCTCACGTCCCGACACAGGGCATTCCAACCCAAAGGTACATAATTAAAGTATAAATAACTCGTTCGTAAACTCATACCGTTAAACCAAACGTATAATCCAAAATATATATATATATATATATATATACATAAAACATAATGATCCTTTAAAATACAATAATTCAAGCCCAATCCCATATACATATCTATGTATATATATGTATGAATATACGTATAATCAATTCCCATTATTCCAAAGTATTTATTCAAAGTAAATATATATATATATGTATGATTATATACATATATATAATCAAAGTATAAGTAATTTATACTTCATAAAGTTTAAGCGCCAAAACCGAATACGTAACCAAACGGACTACGCTAACGTCCAAATATTCAATTATATCATTAAAATATAATATAACAACCCTTTTAAATATAATATCCCAAAAGATCCATAAATTCTTATTTATGTATAATAATCCATTAAATCTATATTTTATAAAGTATACGACTTCAAGCTTAAAATAGCTCAATTATATAACCCAATTTCAATACGAAAACCACCGGGCGTTCACCACGTCCCGTTCAATACCCAAAGGTATAAATAATAATAAAATAACCATCAGGGCCCCACAATAAACCGGCAACCCAACTTTTTCCCAACTCAACGTGCACGTACACTCGTACGAAGGATTTTAAGGTCAAACTACCTCTTTTAACCAGTGGGACCGCCCCAGAAGACTCACGGTCAACCGGCGGTCAAACACCCCGTTTTGGTCAACCCGGGCCCGTTGGGCCCACGACCTCCAAAAGATTCCGGACATTCCTAGAAGTCCAACAAAGACAACTACGTTGCATGGCGACCTCGGGAGGCCCTCGGTCAAACCTAGTCAAACTTGGTCAAACCGACCCGAATAGGTCAAACCGGGGCCGTGGGTCCCATGACCTCCAAACTTAGATCCGAAAGTTCCTATAGGTTCACTACGACTTAGAGAACACGTCCTGAAAGTTTGGTCTCGATCGGGCAGTCAGATTGCTCATGATCGCACGATCGGACGATTACGGTTTAATTCTAACTTCAAGTCATTGATCCGAAGCATCCGGGGCTCCGAATCACTATCCGTCAAATCCTACATGATCCTAAAAATACGGGGAACAACGTACTAAGAATTGGGACCGATCCGACGGTCCGAACATATCGAACCCGGATAACGCGCAATAGGCGTAAATCCGTTCGACTGTCATCCGAACTCCAAATTGAAATCCGAGCACGCCTACGCGCTCGTCATGACATAAGGATAATTTAGGAATGAAGATTGACAATTACTAGTGGGCCCCACGCAGCCACCCACACTGGCAGCGCATTTGGGTGCCCAAAGCGATAACCCGACGTCGGAAAAACTCTAAACCAAGGGCTATCCTTCCACCAGCCTATACTAATCGATGAGTTGAACAACTTATTCAACTACGAGAAGTTGCATAGACGTCGGCAAGTGGCCGGAAATTCAATTGGAAAACCGGCCAAAACTTTGTGTTACAGATCGGGCAACCTAGAGGCTAAAACAATTCAAACCTACCCAACCATCAGCTAGAGCTCGAAGAGTAGATGAATTTACATACCTTACTCGTCGAATTCCGTCGCCGGATGAGGGAGAATTAACGCTCGTAAGTTTTACGTAAAACCGGCGACATTTCTGCGTTTTCCGGCCAGCACAAGTGGCGGCTCCAGCTGAGATTGGTCGGGATTGGAAGAGGGAGACGACACGGTCGTTTTGGTACCGGTCCCGCCGGATTTGGTGGCCGGACGTGGCGGTGGTGGCTCAAAAAGCCACCGGATGAATAGTAACAGCAAAGCAGGAGGGGGGTTGCTGCGCACGGGAGAGAAGCCAGGGAGAGAGAAGGAGAGAAAGAGAGAGGGAGAAGAAGGCTGAGGTCGGGGGCACTGTAGCGGTACAGTGCCGCACAGTGAAATCCAAAAATTCACTTATTTTATTATTTTATTTTTAATCGCTTCTCGATCGTTACAACACGGAATTCGGTGTACCGCATATCCACAAATTCGTTTCGACGAGCCGGACGCAACGGCGCAACCCATTTCTCCAAATTCCTTATGGAATTTTTAAAGTGCCTAAAATACCCTTAATCCCAATGGCAAAACTGTAATTTCACCAAAATTATTTATTTGACTATACAATTGGGATTGAATAGTGAAATCGGGTCAGGGATGTTACAGTTTGAGTGATTGGATTTAAGTAAAAACAAACCAAATGACTCATCCCACAAGATTTTTAAGTTTTCCAAGTTTTGGGCTCGATCCGAAATCAATTGGTCAAAGCAGTGGGCCACAATAAGGTCGTAGCCAATTTCGTGCACTAAAGAGAGTGGTTGGAGAATTGTATAGATTGAGGGATTGTATTTTAGTAAAAACTCACCAAATGACTCATCCCACAAAATTGTGATGTTGCCCAAGTTTTGGGCTCGATCTGAAATCAATTGGTCAAAGAAGTGGGCCACTATAAGTTCGTAGCTAAGTTCATGCGCTAAAGGGAGTGGTTGGAACATTGTATAGTTTGAGTGATTGGATTTAAGTAAAAAATCACCAAATGACTCATCCCACAACATTTTGATGTTTCCTAAGTTTTGGGCTCGATCCGAAATCAATTGGTCAAAGCAGTGGGCCACTATAAGTTCGTAGCTAAGTTCATGCGCTAAAGGGAGTGGTTGGAACATTGTATTGGTTGAGTGATTTAATTTTCTTAAATAATAACCAAATGAGTCCTCCCACATCAATACGATGTTTCCCACGTTTTGGGCTAGATCTGAAATCAATTGATCAAAGAAGTGGGCCACTATAAGTTCGTAGCCAAGTTCGTGCGCTAAAGGGAGTGGTTGGAGCATTGTATAGGCCGAGTGAATGGAACGCTAAAACAATAACCAATTGACTCCTCCCACAACATTGTGATGTTTCCCAAGTTTTGGGCTCTGTCTAAAATCAATTGGTCAAAGAAGTGGGCCACTCTAATTTCGTAGCCAAGTTCGTGTGCTAAAGGGAGTGGTTGGAGCACTGCATAGTTTGAATGATTGGATTTAAGTAAAAACTCACCAAATGACTCCTCCCACAAGATTATGATGTTGCCCAAGTTTTATGCTCGATCCGAAATCAATTGGTCAAAGAAGTGGGCCACTATAAGTTCGTAGCCAAGTTCATGCCCCAAAGCGGGTGGTTGGAGCATTGTGTAGAGTGACTGGATTTAAGTAAAAACTCACCAAATGACTCCTACCACAAGAGTTTGATGTTACCCAAGTTTTGGGCTCGATCCGAAATCAATTGGTCAAAGAAGTGGGCCACTATAAGTTCGTAGCCAAGTTCATGCGCTAATGGGAGTGGTTGTAGCATTGTATAGTTTGAGTGACTAGATTTAAGTAAAAACTCTCCAAATGACTCCTCTCACAACATTATTTTGTTGCCCAAGGTTTGGGCTCGATCCGAAATCAATTGGTCTAAGAAATGTGCCATTATATTTAGTAGCCAAATTCGTGCGCTAAAGGGAGTTGTTGGAGTATTGTATAGTTTGAGTGATTGGATTTCCTTAAACACTCTCCAAACAAATCCTCCCACAACATTATGATGTTTCGCAAGTTTTGGGCTCGATCCGAAATCGATTGGTCAAAGAAGTGAACCACTATAAGTTCGTAGCCAAGTTCGTGCGCTAAAGGGAGTGGTTGGAGCATTGTATAGTTTGAGTGATTGTATTTAAGTAAAAACACGCCAAATGACTCCTCCCACAACATTATGTTGTTTCCCATGTTTTGGGCTTGATCCTAAATCAATTGGTCAAAGAAGTTGGCCACTATAAGTTCATAGCCAAGTTCGTGTGCTAAAGGGAGTGGTTGGAGCATTGTATAGTTTGAGTGATTGGTAGCCAAGTTCGTGCACTAAAGGGTGTTGTTGGAGCATTGTAGAGTGCCACTATAAGTTCGTAGTCAAGTTCTTGCACCAGCCAGTACATTTATGGTACAAACTTCGTACAAACATGAAGTGTCTAATTTCTTTGACCAATTGATTTCGGATCGAGCCCAAAACTTGGGCACCATCATAATATGGTGTGAGGACTCATTTGGTGAGTTTTGAGTTGAAGCCAATCACTAGAACAATGAAATGCACCACCCACTCCATTTATAGTACGAAGTTCGTACGAACAATAAGAGTCCAATTTCTTTGACCAATTGATTTAGGATTGTGCCCAAAATGGGGGCAAGATCATAATATGTGAGAGGACTCGTTTGGTGAGTTTTGAGTGAAATCCAATCACCATGACTATGACAAGCACCACCCACTCCATTTACAGTACGAACTTCGTCGAACTTAAAGTGTCCAATTTATTTCAACAATTATATATGATCGAGCCCAAAACTTGGGCAACGTCATAATAAGGTGAGAGGACTCATTTATTGAGTTTTTAGGGAAATCCAATCACTTGAACTATGCAATGCACCACCCACTCCATTTACGATACGAACTTCGTATGAACTTGAAGTCCGATTTCTTTGACCAATTGATTTCGGATAGAGCCCAAAACATGGGCAACATCATAATATGGTGGGATGACTCATTTGAAGAGTTTTGAGGGAGGTCCAATCACTAGAACTATAAAATGCACCACCCACTCCATTTGCGGTACGAACTTCGTACGATCTTCAAATATCCAACTTCTTTGACCAATTGATGTTGGATCGTGCCCAAAACATGGGCAACATCATATAATATGGTGAGAGGAGTCATTTGGTGAGTTTTGAGTGGAAGCCAATCACTAAAAGTAGGCAATCCTTTAACTACTCCATTTATGGTACGAAATTGGTACGAACTTGTGGTGTCCAATTTCTTTGACCAATTTTTTTTGGATCGAACCCAAAACTTGGACAACATCAAAATAGGGTGGGAGCACTCATTTGGAGAGTTTTGAGAGAAATCCAATCACTAGAATTTTGAAATGCACCACCCAATCCATTTACGGTACGAATTTCACATGAAAATGAAGTGTCAAATTTCTTTGACCAATTGATTTCGGATTGAGCGCAAAACTTGGGCAACCTCATAATATGGTGGGAGGACTCATTTGGAGAGTTTTGAGAGAAGTCCAATCATTGGAACTATGAAATGCACCGCCCACTCCATTTACGGTACGAACTTCGTACGAACATGAAGTATGCAATTTCTTTGACCAATTGAACTCGGATCGAGCCCAAAACTGGGGCAACATGATAATACAGTGGGAGAAGTCAATTGGGGAGTTTTGACCAATCACTAAAACTATGCAACGCACCAACCACCCCAAATTCTTTGACCAATTGATTTCTAATCGAGCCCCAAACTTGGGCAACATCATAATATGGTGGGAGGACTAATTTGGTGAGTTTTGAGAGAAATCCAATCACTAAAACTATAAAATGCACCACCCAATCCATTTATGGTACGAACTTCCTCAGAACCTGAAGTGTCCAATTGATTTTGCCAATTTATTTATGATCATGCCCAAAACAAGGGCAACATCATAATATGGTGTGAGGACTCATTTGGTAAGTTTTGACTGAAATCCAATCACTAGAACTATGCAATGGACCACCCACCCCGTTGACAGTATGAACTTCGTATAACCTTGAAGTGTCCAATTTCTTTGACTAAGTACTTCGGATCGAGCCCAAAACTTGAGGAACATCATATTATGGTGGGCGGAGTCATTTGATGAGTTTTGAGTGGAATCCAATCACTAAAACTATGAAATCCCCCAACCACTCCATTTACGGTACGAAATTCGTACGAACTTGTGGTGTCCAATTTCTTTGACCTGTTGTTTTCGGATCGAGCCCAAAACTTGGGCAACCTCATAATATGGTGGGAAGGACAAGTTTGTAGAGTTTTGAGAGAAATCCAATCACTAGAATTATGCAACGCACCACCCACTCCAATTACGGTACGAACTTCGTACGAACATGAAGTGTCCAATTTCTTTGACCAATTAATTTTAGATTGTGCCCAATACTTGGGCAACATCATAACATGGTGTGAGGAGTCATTTGGTACGTTTTGACTAAAATCCAATGACTAGAACTATGCAATGGACCACCCACTCCATTGACAATACAAACTTCGTATAACCTTGAAGTGTCCAATATCTTTGACCAATTGACTTCGGATCAAGCCCAAAACTTGAGGAACATCATACGAACTTGTGCGTTCATTTACGGTACGAACTTGTGCTGTCAAATTTCTTTGGCCTATTGTTTTCGGATCGAGCCCAAAACTTGGGCAAAAACATAATTTGGTGGGAAGACTCATTTCGAGAGTTTTGACAGGAATCCAATCACTAAAACTAGGAAATTTGTAAGGCCCGTGAACTTGGAGAAGCAAGAATGGTGAGCAATCCCAGGATGGGTGACCCACTGGGAAGTTCCTCGTGAGTTCCCAGAAACAAAACCGTGAGGGCAAGGCCCAAAGCGGACAATATCGTGCTAGGAGAGTCGGGTCGTGACATAATGGTATTAGAGCTGGACCCCGATCGGAAGTGTGCCGACAAGGGCTGGGCCCCAAGGGGGTGGATTGTAAGACCCGTGAGCTTGAGGAAGCAAGAACAGTGAGCAATCCTAGGATGGGTGACCCACTGGGAAGTTTCTCGTGAGTTCCCAGAAACAAAACCGTGAGGGCAGCGCCCAAAGCGGACAATATCGTGCTAGGAGAGTCGGGTCGTGACAAAATCCCCCAACCATTCCATTTACGATGCGAAATTAAATGCATTTAACTTGTGGTGTCCAATTTCTTTGACCTATTGTTTTCGGATCGATCCCAAAACTTGGGCAACATCATAATATGGGGGGAGGACTCATTTGGAGAGTCGTGAGTGAAATTAAATCACTAGAACTATGAAATGCACCACTCACTCCATTTACAGTACGAACTTCGTACGAACTTGAAGTGTCCAATTTCTTTGACTAATTGATTTCGGATCAGACCCAAAACTTATGCAACATCATAATATAGTGGGAGGACTCATTTGGTGAGTTTTGGGTGGAATTCAATCACTAGAACTATGAAATGCACCACCCCACTCCATTTACGGTGTGAACTTCGTACGAACATGAAGTGTCCAATTTTTTTGACCAATTGATTTCGTATCGAGCCCAAAACTTGGACAACATCATAATATTGTGGGCGGACTTATTTGGTGAGTTTGGAGGGAAATCCAATCACTAGAACAATGAAATGCAACACCCACTCCATTTACGATACAAACATGAAGTGTTAAATTTCTTTGGCCAATTGATTTCGGATCAAGCTAAAAACCTGGGCAACATCATAATATGGTGGGAGAACTCATTTGGTGGGTTTTGAGTGAAATTCAGTCACTAAAACTATGAAATGCACCACCCGCTCCATTTACGGTACGAAATTAAATGCGAAAATGAAGTATCCAATTTCTTTGACCAATGGATTTCGGATTGAGCCCAAAACTTGGGTAACATCATAATATGGCGCAAGGACTCATTTGGAGAGTTTTGACAGAAATCCAATCACTCGAACTATGAAATGCACCACCCAATCCATTTACAGTACGAACTTCATACGGACATGAATCGTCCAATTTCTTTAACCAATTGATTTTAGTTGAAGCCCAAAACTTGGGCAACCTCATAACATGGTGGGAGGACTCATTTCGTGTGTTCTGAGAGAAATCAAATCACTAGAAATATGAAATACACCACCCACTCTATTTACGGTACAAACTTCATACGAACATGAAGTGTCCAATTTCTTTGAAGAATTGATTTCGGATCGAGCCGAAAACGTGGGGAACAACGTATTATGGTGGGAGGAGTCATTTGGTGAGTTTTGAGTGGAATACAATCACTAAAACTAGGCAATCTCCAACCAATCCATTTACGGTATGAAATTTGTACGAACTTGTGGTGTCCAAGTTCTTTGACCAATTGTTTTCGAATCGAGCCCAAAACTTGGGCAACATCATAATATGGTGGGAGGACTCATTTGGTGAGTTTTGATAGAAATCCAACCCCTAGAACTATGAAATACACCACCCACTCCATTTACGTTATGAACATGAAGTGTCCAATTTCATTGACCAATTGATTTCGGATCGACCCCAAAACTTATGCAACATCATATTGTGGTGGGAGGACTCATTTGGTGAATTTTGAGTGAAATTCAATCAATAGAATAGTGAAATGCACCACCACACTCCATTTACGATATAAACTTCGTACGAACATGAAGTGTCCAATTTCCTTGATCAATAGATTTTAGATCAAGCCAAAAGCTTGGCCAACATCATAATATGGTGTGCTAACTCATTTGGTGAGTTTTGAGAGAAATCCAATCACTAGAACTATGAACTGCACCACCCACTCCATTTACGGTACGAACTCCGTACGAACATAAAGTGTCCAATTTCTTTGACCGATTGATTTCGGATTGAGCCCAAAACTTGGGCAACATCATAATATGGTGCAATTAGTCAGTTGGTGAGTTTTGAGTGGAATACAATCACGAAACTAGGTAGTCCTTCAACCACTCCATTTACGGTACGAAATTTGTACGAACTTGTGGTGTCTAATTTCTTTGACCAATTGCTTTCGAATCAACCCCAAAACTTGGGCAACATCAAAATATTGTGGAAGGACTCATTTGGTGGGTTTTGAGAGAAATCCAATCACTAGAACTATGAAATGCACCACCCACTCCATTTACGGTACGAACATGAAGTGTCCCATTCCATTGAAGAATTGATTTCGGATCAACCCCAAAACTTTGGCAACATCATAATATGGTGGGAGGACTCATTTGGTGATTTTTTATGTCCAATTTCTTTGACCAATTGATTTCGGATGGAGCCCAAAACTTGGGCAACATCCTAATATGGTGTGAGGATTCATTTGGAGAGTTTTGAGACAAATATAATGACAAGAAATACACAATGCCCCACCCACTCAATTTACGGTACGAACTTCGTCAGAACATGAAATGTCCAATTTCTTTGTCCAATTGATTTTTGATCAAGCCCAAATCTAGGGCAACATCTTAATATCGTGGGAGGACTCATTTGGTGAGTTTTGAGTGGAATCCAATCACTACGACTTGGCAATCCTTCGACCACTCCATTCACGGTATGAAATTTGAATGAACTTGTGGGGTCCAATTTCATTGACCAATTGTTTTCGGATTGAGCCCAAAACTTGAGCAACATCATAATATGGTGGGAGGACTCATTTGGTGAGTTTTGAGAAAAATCCAATCACTAGAACTCTGAAATGCACCACCCACTCCATATACGGTACGAACATGAAGTGTCCAATTTCATTGACAAATTGATTCTGAATCGACCCCAAAACTTGGGCAACATCATAATATCGTGGGAGGACTCATTTGGTGTTTTGAGTGAAATTCAATCACAAGAACTACGAAATGCACCACCCACTCCATTTACGGTACAAACATGAAATGTCCAATTTCTTTGACCAATTGATTTCGAATCAAGCCCAGAACTTATGCAACATCATAATCTGGTGGGAGGACTCATTTGGTGAGTTTTGAGTGAAATTCAATCACTAGAACTATGCAATGCACCACCCACTCCATTTACAGTACAAACTTCGTCAAAACATTAAATGTCCAATTTCTTTGATTTATTGATTTTGGATGGAGCCATAAACTTGGGCAACATCCTAATATGGTGTGAGGACTCGTTTGGTGTGTTTTGATTGAAATCCAAAGACAAAAACTATGCAATGCCCCACCCACTCAATTTACTGTACGAACTTCGTCAGAGCGTGAAATGTCCAATTTCTTTGACCAATTGATTTCGGATGGAGCCCAAACTTGGACAACATCCTAATATGGTCTGAGTCCTCACTTGGAGAGTTTTGAGTGAAATCTAAAGACAAGAACTATGCAATGCCCCGGCCACTCAATTTACGCATTTAACTTCGTCAGAACATGAAATGTCCAATTTCTTTGACCAATTGATTTCAGATCGAGCCCAAATCTTGGGCAACATCGTAATATCGTGGGAGGACTTATTTGGTGTGTTTTGAGTGAAATTCAATCGCTAGAACTATGAAATGCACCACCTACTCCATTTATGGTACGAACTTTATACGAACATGAAGTGTCCAATTTCTTTGCCCAATTGATTTCAGATCAAGCCCAGAACTTATGCAACATCATAATCTGGTGGGAGAACTCATTTGGTGTGTTTTTAGTGAAATTCAATCACTAGAACTATGCAATGCACCACCCACTCCATTTACAATACGAACTTCGTCAAAACATGAAATGTCCAATTTCTTTGACGAATTGATTTCAGATGGATCCCAAAACTTGGGCAGCATCCTAATATGGTGTGAGGACTCGTTTGGTGAGTTTTGAGTGAAATCCGAAGACAAGATCTATGCAATGCCCCACCCACTCAATTTGCGGTACGAACTTCGTCAGAAGATGAAATGTCCAATTTCTTTGACCAATTTATTTCGGATTGAGCCC
The DNA here is from genome assembly GCA_024362665.1 of Prunus padus. Taxonomy (NCBI): domain Eukaryota; kingdom Viridiplantae; phylum Streptophyta; class Magnoliopsida; order Rosales; family Rosaceae; genus Prunus; species Prunus padus. The sequence goes on along the minus strand of JANFAM010000003.1, from coordinate 1,005,328 downwards.
AAATCTAAGGCAACATCGTAATATCGTGGGAGGAGTCATTTGGTGAGTTTGGAGTGGAATCCAATCACTAAAACTAGGTAATCTTCCAACCAGTCCATTTATGATATGAAATTGGTTCGAACTTGTGGTCTCCAATTTCATAGACTAATTGTTTTCGGATCGAGCCCAAAACTTGGGCAACCTCCTAATATGGTGGGAGGACTCAATTGTAGTGGTTTGAGAGAAATCCAATAACTAGAACTACGAAATGCACCACCCACTCCCTTTACGGATCAAGCCCTAAACTTGGGCAACATCATAAAATTGTTAGAGGACTCATTTAGTGAGTATTGAGAGAAATCCAATCACTAGGACTATGAAATACAACACCCTCTCCATTTATGGTACAAACTTCGTACGAACATGAAGTGTCCAATTTCTTTCACCAACTGATTTCGGATCGAGCCCAAAACTTGGCCAACGTCATAATATGGTGGGAGGACTCATTTTGGGAGTTTTGAGATAAATCCAATCTCTAGAACTATGCAATGCACCACCCACTCCATTTACGGCATGGACTTTGTCAGAAGATGAAGTGTCCAATTTCTTGGACAAATTGATTTCTGACCGAGCCCAAAACTTGGACAACATCATAATATGGTGGGAGGACTCATTTTGTGAGTTTTGAGAAAAATCCAATCACTAGAACTATGAAATGCACCACCCACTCAATTTACGGTATGAACTTTGAGAAAAATCCAATCAATAGAACTATGCAATGCTTCACCCACTCCACTTATAGTAAGAACATCGTATGAACACGGGCAAGATCATAATATCGTGAGAGGATTCATTTGCTGTGATTTGAGTGAAATCTAATCACTAGAACAATGCAATGCACCAGCCACTCCATTTACGGTACGAATTTCGCATGAACAAGAAGTGTCCAATTTCGTTGACCAATTGATTTCGAATAGAGCTCAAAACTTGGGTGACATCAGAATATGGTGGGAGGACTCATTTGTTTAGTTTTTAGAGAAATCCAATCACTATAACTATGCAATGCACCACCCACACCATTTACGCTATGAACTTCGTACGGACTTGAAGTGCCCAATTGATTTCGGATCGAGCCCAAGAAATGCACGAAATCTCCATTTACGGCATGAACTTCAATCACTAGAACCATGAAATGCACCAACCACTCTATTTACGGTACGAACTTCGTACGAACATGAAGTGTCCAATTTTTTGACCGATTGCTTTCGGATCAAGCCCAAAACATAGGCAACATCATAATATGGTGGGAGAACTGATTTCGTGAGTTTTGAGAGAAATTCAATCACTAGAACTATAAAAGGCACCACCCGCTCCATTTACAGTACGAACTTCGTACAAACATGAAGTGTCCAATTTCTTTGACCAATTGATTTTCAATCGAGCCTAAAACTTGGGCAACATCATAATATGGTGGGAGGACTCATTTGGTGAGTTTTGAGAGAAATCCAATCGCTAGAACTGTGAAATGCACCACCCACTCCATTTACGGTACGAACATGAAGTGTCCAATTTCTTTGACCAATTGATTTCTTATCAAGCACAAAACTTGGGCAACATCTTAATATGATAGGAGGAGTCGTTTGGTGAGTTTACAGTGGAATGCAATCACTGTAACAATGCAATCCTACAACCACTCCCTTGATGGTACAAACTTCGTACGAACGTGAAGTGTCCAATTTCTTTGACCAATTGATTTTAGATTGACCCTAAAACTTGGTCAACATCATAATATGGTGGGAGAACTCATGTGGTGAGTTTTGAGAGAAGTCCAACCACAGAAACTATGAAATGCAGCACAAACTCCATTTAGGGTACGAACTTCGTACGAACATGAAGTGTCCAATTTCTTTGACCAATAGATTTTGGATCATAATATGGTGTGAGGACTCATTTGGTGAGTTTTGAGATAAATCCAATCCCTAGAAGTATGAAATGCACCCCCCACTCCGTTTACGGTACAGACTTTGTACGAACATGAAGTGTCCAATTTCTTTAACCAATTGATTTGGGATGGAGGCCAAAACTTGGACAACGTCATAATATGGTGTGAGGAAATAGTTGGAGAGTTTTGAGTGGAATCCAATCAGTAAAACTAGGCAATCCACCAACCACTCCATTTACGATGACGAAATTGCATTTAACATGTGGTGTACAATTTCTTTGACCAATTGTTTTTAGATTGATCCCAAAACTTGGGCAACATCATAATATGGTGGGAGGAGTCATTTGCAGAGTTTTGAATGAAATCCAATTACTAAAACTGTGCAATGCACCATCCACTCCATTTACGGTACGAACTTCAAACCGTATTGAAGTTTCCAATATCTTTGACCAATTGTTTTCGGATCGAGCCCAAAACTTGGGCAACATAACAATATGGTGGGAGGACTCATTTGGAGAGTTTTGAGAGAAATCCAATAATGAGAACTATGAAATACACCACCCACCCCATTTACTGTATAAACTTCGTATAGACATGAAGTGTCCAATTTCTTTGACCAATTGATTTCGGATCATGCCCAAAACATGGGCAACATCATAATATGATGACATGATTCATTTGGTGAGTTTTCAGTGAAATCCAATCTCTAGAACTATGCCTTGCATCACCCACTTCATTTACGGTACGAACTTCGTGTGGACATTAATTGTCCAATTTCTTTGACCTATTGATTTCGAATCGAGCCCAAAACTTGGACAACATCAAAATATGGCTTGAGGACTTGTTTGGTGAGTTTTGAGAGAATTGCAATCAATAGAACAATGAAATGTACCACCCACTCCATTTACAGTACGAACTTCGTACAAACATGAAGTGTCCAATTTCTTTGACCAATTGACTTCGGATCAAGCCCAAAACTTGGAAAACAACATAATATGAGGGGAGGACTCATTTGGTGAGTTTTGAGAAAAATCCAATGGATGGTGCTACGAAATGCACCACCCACTCCATTTACGGTACGAACTTCGTACGGACATGATTCTCCAATTTCTTTAACCAATTGATTTCGGATCAGGACCAAAATTGAGCAACATCATAATATGGTCGGAGGAGTCATTTGGTGTGTTTTGAGTGAAATCCATTCGCTAGAACTATGAAATGCACCACCCACTCCATGTACGGTCGGAACTTCGTACGGACATGAACTGTCCAATTTCTTTGACCAATCAATTTCGGATCGAGCCCAAAACTTTGGCAACGTCATAGTATGGTGGTAGGACACATTTGGTGAATTTTGAGAGAAATCCAATCACTAGAACTTTGAAATGCACCCCTACTCCATTTACCGTACGAACTTCGTACGAACATGAAGTATCCTATTTCTTTGACCAACTGATTTCGAATCGTGCCCAAAACAAGGGAAACATGATAATATGGTGGGAGGACTCATTTGGTGTGTTTTGAGAGAAATCCAATCACAAGAACTATGATATATACCATCCACTTTTTTTACAGTACAAACTTTGTACGAACGTGAAGTGTACAATTTCTTGGACTAATTGATTTCGGATCAAGCCCAAAATTTTGGCAGCATCATAATATGGTGGGAGGACACGTTTGTTGGGTTTTGAGGATAATCCAATCCAGTTATGGTGGGTGGGGTCATTTGGTGAGTTTACACAGGAATGCAATCACTACAACAACACAATCCTCCAACCAATCCAGTGACGGTACGAACTTCGTACTAACTTGAAGTGTCCAATTTCTTTAACCAATTGATTTCGGATTGAGCCAAAAAGTTGGGCAACATCATATTATGGTGGGAGGACTCATTTGGTGAATTTTGAGTGAAATCCAACCACTAGAACTATGCAATGCACCTCCCACTCTCTTTACGGTACAAACTTTGTATGAACATGAAGTGTCCAATTTCTTTGACCAATTGATTTCGGATTGTGCTCAAAACATGGGAGACAATATAATATGCTGAGAAGAATCATTTGGTTAGTTTTCAGTGAAATCCAATCACCAGATCTATGAAATGCACCACCCACTCTCTTTACATTACGCACTTTGTACGGACATGAACTGTCCAATTTCTTTGACCAATTCATTTCGGATTGAGCACCAAACTTGGGCAACATCATAATATGGTGGGAGGACTCATTTGGTGAGTTTTAAGAGAAATCCAATCACTAGAACTATGAAATGCACCACCCACTCCATTTACGGTACAAACTTCGTACGAACATGAAGTGTCCTTTTTCTTTGACCAATTGATTTCGGATCGTTCCCAAACTATGGGCAACATCATAATATTGTAGGAGGACTCATTTGGTGAGTTTTGAGAGAAATCCAATCACTAGAACTATGAAATGCACCACCCACTCCAATTACAGTACGAACATGATGTGTCCAATTTCTTTGATCAATTGATTTCAGATCGAGCCTAAAACTTGGGCAACAATATAATATGGTGAGAGGACTAATTTTGTGATTTTTGAGAGAAACTCACCAGAACGACGAAATGCACCACCCACTCCATTTACAGTACGAACTTCGGACGAATATGAAGTGTCCATTTTCTTTGACCAACTTGATTTCAGATCGAGCCCAAAACTTGGGCAACATCATAATTTGGTGGGAGGACTCATTTTATGATTTTTCAGAGAAATCCTCTCAATAGATCTACGAAATGTACCACCCACTCCATTTACGGTACGAACTTTATACGAACATGAGGTGTCCAATTTCTTTGACCAATTAATTTCGGATCGAGCCCAAAACATGTGCAACATGATAAGATGGTGGGAGTACCCATTTGGTGAGTTTTGAGGGAAATCCAATCACTAGAACTTTGAAATGCACCACCCACTTCATTCACGGTATGAACTTCATAAGAACATAAGTGTTGACCAACTGATTTCAGATGGAGCCCAAACCTTGGACATCGTCATAATATGGTGGGAGGACTCATTTTGTGAGTTTTGAGAGAAATCCAATCTAGAGAACTATGAAATGCACCACCCACTCCATTTATGGTACGAACTTCATAAGAACATGCAATGTCCAATTTCTTCGACAATTGATGTACGATCGAGCCCAAAACTTGGGCAACATCATAATTTTGTGGGAGGACACATTTGGTGAGTTTTGAGAGATCCACTCACTAGAACTATGTAATGCACCACCCATTACATTTAAGGTATGAAATTCGTCAGAACATGAACTGCCTAATTTCTTTGACCAATTGATTTCGGATCAAGCCCGAAACTTGGGCAACATCATATTATGGTGGGAGGAAACATTTGGTGAGTTTTGAGAGAAATCCAATCACAAGAACTATAATGTCACGACCCGACTCCCCTAACACGATATTGTCCGCTTTGGGCCTCCGCCCTCACGGTTTTGTCATCGGGAACTCACGAGCAATATCTTCCCAGTAGGTCACCCATCCCTGGGATTGCTCCAGCGCCCACTCGCTTAGCTGCGGAGTTCCTAAGAATCCGGCCGTGAGCTCCCAAAAGGCCTCGTGTTAGTTAGAGACGTGCCCACACATATAAGGCACATCACCCTTCCCTCCCCGAGCGATGTGGGATTGCTCACTGTTCTTTGCTTTCCAAGCCCAAGACACGGGTCTTACATATAAAATACACCACCCATTGCATTTATGGTACGAACTTCAAACAGTATTTAAGTGTCCAATATCTTTGACCAATGGTTTTAGGATCAAGCCAAAAACTTCGGCAACACCGTAATATGGTGGGAGGACTCATTTGGAGAGTTTGGAGAGAAATCCAATCAAGAGAACTATGAAATGCACCACCCACTCGATTTACGGTATGAACTTCGTACGGACATGAAGTGTCCAATTTCTTTGACCAATTGATTTTGGATCGTACCAAAAACGTGGGCAACATCATAATATGGTGATATGACTCATTTGGTGAGTTTTGAGTGAAATCCAATCTCTAGAACTATGCCATGCATCACCCACTCCATTTATAGTACGAACTTCGTATGGACATTAATTGTCCAATTTCTTTGACCAATTGATTTCGAATCGAGCCCAAAACTTGGACACCATCACAACATGGCTTGAGGACTTGTTTGGTGAGTTTGGAGCTAATTGCAATCACTAGAACTATGCGATGCACCACCCATTCCATTCACGGTACGAAATTCTTACAAACATGAATTGTCCAATTTCTTTGACCAATTGACTTCGGATCAAGCCCAAAACTTGGAAAACAACATAATATGGGGGGAGGACTCATTTCGTGAGTTTTGAGAGAAATCCAATCAATAGAGCTACGAAATGCACCACCCACTCCATTTATGGTACTAACTTCGTACGAACATGAAGTCTCCAATTTCTTTGACCAATTGATTTCGGATCGAGCCCAAAACTTGGGCAACATCATAATACGGTCGGAGGAGTCATTTGGTGTGTTTTGAGTGAAATCCATTCACTAGAACAATGAAATGCACCACCCACTCCATGTACGGTCTGAACTTCGTACGAACATGAACTGTCCAATTTCTTTGACCAATTGATTTCGGATTGAGCCCAAAACTTTGGTAACATCATAATATGGTGGTAGGACTCATTTGGTGAATTTTGAGAGAAATCCAATCACTAGAACTTTGAAATGCACCCCCTACTCCATTTACCGTACGAACTTCTTACGAACATGAAGTATCCTATTTCTTTGACCAACTGATTTCGGATCGTGCCCAAAACAAGGGAAACATCATAATATGGTGGGAGGACACATTTGGTGTGTTTTGAGAGAAATCTAATCACAAGACTATGATATATACCATCCATTTCATTTACGGTACGAACTTTGTACGAACGTGAAGTGTACAATTTCTTGGACCAATTGATTTTGAATCAAGCCTAAAACTTTGGCAGCATCATAATATGGTGGGAGGACACATTTGTTGGGCTTTGTGGATAATCCAATCCAATTGTGGTGGGTATGGACATTTGGTGAGTTTACACTGGAATGCAATCACTACAACAATACAATCCTCCAACCACTCCAGTGACGGTATGAACTTCGTACTAACTTGAAGTGTCCAATTTCTTTGACCAATTGATTTCGGATTGAACCGAAAACTTGGGCAACAACATATAATGGTGGGAGGACTCCTTTGGTGAATTTTGAGTGAAATCCAACCACTAGAACTATGCAATGCACCTCCCACTCTCTTTACGGTACGAACTTCGTACGAACATGAAGTGTGCAATTTCTTTGACCAATTGATTTCGGATTGTACCCAAAACATGGGCTACAACATAATATGCTGAGAAGAGTCATTTGGTTAGTTTTCAGTGAAATCCAATCACTTGATCTATGAAATGCACCACCCACTCTCTTTACAGTACGAACTTTGTACAGACATGAACTGTCCAATTTCTTTGACCAATTCATTTCGGATTGAGCCCCAAACTTGGGCAACATCATAATATGGTGGGAGAACTCATTTGGTGAGTTTTAAGAGAAATCCAATCACTAGAACTATGAAATATACCACCCACTCCATTTATGGTACGAACTTCGTACGAACATGAAGTGTCCTTTTTCTTTGACCAATTGATTTTGGATCGTTCCCAAAATATGGGCAACATCAAAATATTGTGGGAAGACTCATTTGGTGAGTTTTGAGAGAAATCCAATCACTAGAACTATGACATGCACAACCCACTCCAATTACAGTACGAACTTCGTACGAACATGATGTGTCCAATTTCTTTGATCAATTGATTTCGGATCGAGCCTAAAACTTGGGGAACAATATAATATGGTGAGAGGACTAATTTTGTGTTTTTTGCGAGAAACTCACCAGAACTACGAAATGCACCACCCACTCCATTTACAGTACGAACTTCGTACAAATTTGAAGTGTCCAATTTCTTTTACGAATTGATTTCGGATCGAGCCCAAAACTTGGGCAACATCATAATATGGTGGGAGGACTCATTTTATGATTTTTCAGAGAAATCCTCTCAATAGATCTATGAAATGCACCACCCACTCTATTTACGGTACGAAATTTATACGAACATGAGGTGTCCAATTTCTTTGACCAATTAATTTCCGATCGAGCCCAAAACTTGTGCAACATCATAAGATGGTGGGAGTACCCATTTGGTGACTTTTGAGGGAAATCCAATCACTAGAACTTTGACATGCACCACCCACTTCGTTCACAGTACGAACTTCACAAGAACATGAAGTGTCCAATTTCTTTGACCAATTGATTTCAAATGGAGCCCAAATCTTGGACATCTTTATAATATGGTGGGAGGACTCATTTGGTGAGTTTTGAGAGAAATCCAATCAATAGAACTATGAACATGCGGTGTCCAATTTCTTCGACAATTGATTTAGGATCGAGCCCAAAACTTGGGCAACAACATAATATGGTGGGAGGAAACATTTCGTGAGTTTTGAGAGAAATTCAATCACAAGAACTATAAAATGCACCACCCACACCATTTACGGTAGGAACTTTGTACGAACATGAAGTGTCCAATTTCTTTTGCCAATTGAATTCCGATTGAGCCCAAAACTTGGAGAAAGTTATAAGATGGTGGGAGTACTTATTTGGTGAATTTTGAGAAAAATCCAATCACTAGAACTATGAAATGCACCACCCACTGCATTTACGGTACGAACTTCGTACGAACAGGAAGTGTCCAATTTCTTTGACGAACTGATTTCGAATTGTGTCCAAAACTTGGGCAACCTCATAATGTGGTGAGAGGACTCATTTGGTGAGTTTTGAAAGAAATCCAATCACTAGAACTTCGAAATGCACCACCCACTCCCATTCATGGTACGAATTACGTGCGAACATGAAGCGTCCAACTTCTTTTACCAATTGATTTCAGAATGAGCCCAAAGCCTGGGCAACTTCATAATATGGTAGGAGGACTCATTTTGTCATTTTTGAGAGAAATGCACTCACTAGAACTATGAAATGCACCACCCACTCCATTTTCGGTACAAACTTCGTACGAACATGAAGTGTCCAATTTTTTTGACGATTGATTTTGGATCGTGTCCAAAACATGGGCAACATCATAATATTGTGGGAGTAGTTATTTGGTGAGTTTTGAGTGAAATCCAATCACTAGAACTATGCAATCCACCACCCACTCCATTTATGGTACGAACTTCATACGAATATGAAGTGCCCAATTTCATTGACCAATTGACTTCGGATCGAGCCCAAAACTTGGGCAACAACATAATATAGTGGGAGGACTTATTTGGTGAGTTTTGAGTTAAATCCAATTACTAGAACTATTCAATGCACCACCCACTACCTTTGCGATATGAACTTCGTACGAACATGAAGTTTCCAATCTATTGGACAATTGATTTCGAATCTTGCCCAAAAAATGGGCAACATCATAATATTGTGGGAGGAGTTATTTGGTGAGTTTTGAGTGAAATCCAATCACTAAAACTATGCAAAGCACCACCCACTCTATTTACGGTACGAACATCGTTCGAACATGAAGTGTCCAATTTCTTGGACCAATTGATTTTGGATAGAGCACAAAACTTGGACAACGTCATAATATGGTGGGAGGACTCATTCGGTGTGTTTTGAGAGAAATACAACCACTAGAACTATGAAATGCACCACCCACTCCTTTCATGGTACGGAATTCGTACGAACATGAAGTGTGCAATTTCTTTGGCCAATTGATTTTGGATGGAGCCCAAAACATGGACAACGTCATAAGATGGTGGGAGTACTTATTTGGTGAATTTTGTGGGAAATCCAATCACTAGAACTATGAAATGCACCACCTACTCTATTTACGTTACGAAATTCAAACGAACATGAAGTGTCCAATTTCTTTGACCAATTGATTTAGGATCGTGCCCAAAACAGGGGTAACATCATAATATTGTGGGAGGAGTTATTTGGTGAGTTTTGGGTGAAATCCACTCACTAGAACTATTCAATGCACCACCCCACTACCTTTACGATACGAACTTCGTACAAACATGAAGTGTCCTATTTCTTTAACCAATTGATCTTGGAGCGAGCCCAAAACTTGGGCAACAAAATATTGTGGGAGGAGTTATTTGGTGAGTTTTGAGTGAAATCCAATCACTAGAACTATGCAATGCACCACCCACTCCATTTATGGTATGAAGTTCGTACGAATATGAAGTGCCCAATTTCTTTGACCAATTGATCTCGGATCGAGCCCAAAACATGGGCAACAACATAATATTGTGGGATTAGTTATTTGGTGAGTTGTGAGTGAAATCCAATCACTAGAACTATGCAATAAACCACTCACTCCATTTGTGGTACGAATTGACTTCGGATCGATCCCAAAACCAAGGGAAAATCATAATTTAGTGGGAGGACTCATAATATGTTGGGAGAACTCATTTGGGAATTTTTGAGAGAAATCCACTCACTAAAACTATGAAATGCACCACCCACTCCATTTACGGAACGAACTTCGTATGGACATGAAGTGTCCAATTTCTTTGACCAATTGATTTTGGATAGAGCCCAAAACTTGTACAACGTCATAATATGGTGGGAGGACTCTTTTGGTGTGGTTTGAGAGAAATACAATCACTAGAACTATGAAATGCACCACCCACTCCTTTCACGGTATGAACTTCGTACGAACATGAAGTGTCCAATTGCTTTGAACAATTGATTTCGGATCATGGCCCAACACTTGGGCAACATCATAATATGGTGAGTTTTGAGGGAAATCAAATCACCAGAACTACGAAATGCATTACCCACTCCATTTACGGTACGAACTTCGTAAGAACATGAAGTGTCCAACTTCTTTTCCAAATTAATTTCGGATCGAGCCCAAAATTTGGGCAACAACATAATTTTGAGGGAGTACTCAGTCGGTGATTTTTGAGAGAAATCCACTCTCTAGAACTATGAAATGCATCACCCACTTCACTTACGGAACGAACTTCGTACTAACATGAAGTGTCCAATTTCTTTGACCAATTGACTTCGGATGGAGCCCAAAACTTAGAACACGCCATAATATGAAATGCACAACCCGCTCCATTTACGGTACGAACTTCGTACGGACATGAATTGCCCAATTTCTTTGACAAATTGATTTCAGATAGAGCCCAAAACTTGGACAACGTCATAATATGGTGGGACGATTCTTTTAGTGAGGTTCAGGAGAAATACAATCACTAGAACTATGAAAAGCATGACCCATTCCATTCACGGTACGAACTTCGTACTAACATGAACTGTCCAATTTCTTTGACGAATTGAATTTGAATAGATCCCAAAACTTGTACAACATCATAATATGGTGGAAGGATTCATTTGGTGAGCTTTGAGGGAAATCCAATCACAAGAACTATGAATTGCACCTCCAACTCCATTTATGGTACGAACTTCGTACGAACATGAAGTGTCCAATTTCTTTGACCAATTGATGTTGGATCGTGGCCAAAACTTGGGCAACTTTATAATATGGCGGGAGGACTCATTTGGTGAGTTCGGACGGAAATCCAATAACTAAAACTATGAAATGCACCACCCACTCCATTTAAGGTACGAACTTCGTTCGAACAAGAAGTGTCCAATTTCTTTTACCAATTGATTTCAGATCGAGCCCAAAACTTGGAAAACATCATAATATGGTGCGAGGATTCATTTGGTGAGTTTTGAGAGAAATCCAATCACTGGAACTATGAAATGCACAGCCCACTCCATTTACGGTATGAACTTCGTACGAACATGAAGTGTCTAATTTCTTTGATCAATTGATTTCGGATCGTGGCCAAAACTTGGGTAACTTTATAATATGGTGTGAGGACTCATTTGGTCAGTTTTGAGGGAAATCCAATCACTGGAACTATGAAATGCACCACCTACTCCATTTACGGTACGAAATTTGTTCGAGCATGAATTGTCCATTTTCTTGGACCAATTGATTTCGGATCGTGGCCAAAACTTGGGCAAATTCATGATATGGTGGGAAGATTCAATTGGTGTGTTTTTAGGGAAATCCAGTCACTAAAACTATGAAATGCACCACCCACTTCATTTACGGTACGAACTTCTTTTGAGCATGAATTGTCCAATTTCTTGGACCAATTGATTTCGGATTGTGGCCAAAACTTGGGAAACTTTATAATATGGAGGGAAGACTCATTTGCTGAGTTTTGAAGGAAATCTAGTCACTAGAACTATGAAATGAACCACCCACTCCATTTACGGTACAAACTTCGTACGAACATGATGTATCCAATTTCTTTGACCAATTAATTTCGGATCGTGGCCAAAACATGGTCAACTTCATAATATGCTGGGAGGACTTATTTGTTGAATTTTGAGGGAAATCCAATCACTTGAACTGTGAAATGCACCACTCACTCCATTTACGGTACGAACTTCGTAAAACATGAAGTGTCCAATTTCCTTGACCAATTGATTTTGGATCGTGCCCAAAACTTAGGAAACACCATAATATCACAGGAATACTCATTTGGTGATTTTTGAGAGAAATCAACTTGCTAGAACTATGAAATGCAACACCCACTTCACTTACGGTACGAACTTCGTACTAACATGAAGTGTCCAACTTCTTTCACCAATTGATTTCGGATCGAGCCCAAAACTTGGAAAACGTCATAATATGGTGGGAGGACTCATTTGGTGTATTTTGAGAGAAATTCAATCACTAGAACTATGAAATGCACCACCCACTCCATTTATGGTACGAACATGAAGTGTCCAATTTCTTTGACCAATTAATTTTGGATCATGGCCAAAACTTGGGCAACTTTATAATATGGTGGGAGGACTCATTTGGTGATTTCTGAGGGAAATCCAATCACTGGAACTTTGAAAGTCACCACCGACTCCATTTACGGTTCGAACATCGTTGGAACATGAATTGTCCAATTCCTTGGACCAATTGATTTCGGATCGTGGCCAAAACTTGGGCAACTTTATGATATGGTGGGAGGACTCATTTGGTGAGTTTTGAGGGAAATATAGTGACTAGAACTATGAAATGCACCACCCACTCCATTTACGGTACGAACTTCATACGAACATGAAGTGTCCAATTTCTTCCACCATTTAATGTCGGATCGTGGCCAAAACATGGGCAACTTCATAATATGGTGGGAGGACTCATTTGGTGAGTTTTGAGGGAAATCCAATCACTAGAACTATGAAATGCACCACTCCCTCCATTTACGGTACGAACATGAAGTGTCCAATTTCTTTGACCAATTGATTTCGGATCGAGCCCAAAACTTGGACAACATCATAATATGGTGGGAGAACTCATTTGGTGAGTTTTGAGGGAAATCCAATCTATAAAACTTTGAAATGCAACACCCATTCTGTTTACGGTAAGAACTTCGTACGAACATGAAGTGTCCCAATTTCCTTGACCAATTGAATTCGGACCTAGCGCAAAACTTGGGCAACATCATAATATGGTGTGAGCACTCATTTGGTTTGTTTTGAGTGAAATTGAATTACACTACAAAAAGGAGATCTTTTTATGATGCAGATTTAATGACGCATCGGAAATACACGTCATTAAATGTCATAAATTATGACGTGTTTTTAAAATGCGTCATTAAAGAAATTTTATGACACCGTTATCACGACATTCGTTGGACGCGTCATTAAAATTATTTTCAATGACGCGGGATGTGTGTCATGGATTCTAATGGTTTTAGATGACGTCTGATCAGCGTCGTTAAAAAGTTTATAACTTAACAACGTCACTTAGGCGTCATTAACTTAACGATGCGTCCTCCGCGTCATGGTTTTTTTTTAACACGGCGTCTAATATGCGTCATAGATGCTCTTTTTTTGGGTGAAATTTTAGTTTGCCCACTTTATTCCCTTTGTTAAGGTGCTCTCTATGTCTCTACCGTTCTAAAATCTTCTCTTCATTCTCAGACCTAGTGTAAGGATCTCTCTCTCTCTGAGCCCACCCACAAATCTTCTCTTCTCTCTCTCTCATCTATTCCTTCTCTTTCTTTTCTTTTTCTGTTCACTCTTCACTCATGCTTGGCTCTCATAGCACCAACAATGCTTTCTTTAAGGTCAGTTCATCAAATTTACTGCGTTCTATCATCTGGGTCTATGTTGTACGTATCTATTACTGATTTTTTGTAGCATCACATGACCACCGGACCATACTGTATTGTTTGTAAATTTGTAAAGTCTGCATATATGCTTGAGATTTGACTTTAATTCTGTATTGTAGACTTGCAAGTGTTGTGGCAAATTTGTCTGCCTTTCTTTAGTACTGTAAACACTGCATAATAGAAAGACTTGGTACAAGTCTATCATCTTTACATGACAGTTTCATTTCCCACTTACTCAATTTCATACTTTTGTTCCCAGGCATTCTCTTATTATCCCAAAATCTCATTTTTGTTCGTTGAAAGCCACACCCCCAGATGTAAGTATATCCTATTGATACAATCAGTTTGCAATGGGTCTGTACAAATGTCATGAATCTGTTGCTAGATATCATGAAACATTAGTATTGTTTGCCTTCATATGTTATGCATTTTATGGTATTGTTGAGAAGAATTTCTTGATATGCATATGGCAGCATAGAGTTCGTTTACATATATGATATCCATCATTAGGACTATAGCATAAGGTTGATGAGCACCTTGACTATATTAATGATTGGTTGGTTGGACTGTAATTTTCTCTGCACATCTCATATAAGTTGTTTGGGTGCTATGGAGTGTCCAATGCATGTGTTTCTGTATTTTCGTGAGACATTATAATGTTGCATGAGTCCAAATGAACCTGCTCTGCAGGTGGTAGCTGCAATGTGTTCAAAAGTGCCCTTATCAGTGGCGCAATCATGAAAGCCACTGATTCTGGTATGTGTTCAAAGTCATTTTCTGTTGGCACCATATTTTACTTTCTTTTTGTTTCTAGGTTTACTGTCTTGCTATATAGCACTTAGGGTGTGCTGGAGTGTTACTTAATGTTTCTAAGATAATTTCAATGACATCCTTGATTGAAATTGCATTTTCAAGCACATCTAGCTAAGCTTGACTATTGCAAAAATTAACAGGGGAAGTTCTGATTATGCAGATTCATTCGACTTGTTAGTTAACAATGGTACAGCTGCAGGCCAAGTTATATTTCATGTGAGTTCTTATAATTTTCTTTTTGAATTTCGATTTGATTAAATTAATAGCAGTGTACAAGAGAACTGATGTATCTGCTGCTTTTATTTGAGATATTCGTTGTTTTTATTTTCTTGTTATAATTGGTTGCTTACTCTTGCGGGCTCTTACATTTTGTTGATAAAATTTGTTAGTAATAACTGGTCCTTTGGTTTAATGGCTTTCCTGTTATTGTGGTTGGCCAGGTAGTCATTTTCTCCCATCTGAATTAAGTATTAATTTGAATTTCAGTTTCTGATTCACAATGTTTCTTCTAGTTATGCTATAAGATAAGTACAGTATCAAAATATGTCATCTTAGTATTGAAGGGAATGTATGGACAAGATAGAATATCAACCAACACTGGTCTTCACAGTATAGCAGGCAGGAGTTATTAGATTTTCCACCGCTAACTTCCATGTTGATATCCCATTTTTGAAAGAAATAATAATAATTTCTTTAGGTATTAGAGCAAGATGCTTCGAATCTCATGATGGCTTATATATGATAGTTTCTTTTGTGAAGATTATCTGGACATATTAAAGCATAAGCTAAGGATCGTCATTGCCCACAACGGCAACACCATTCTCGTGAAACCTGGAGAAATACAAGACCTATACAAGGTGACACTACTACAAAAATCGAAATAGACGTCGGTAAAACGACGACGGTGCATCTTAAAACCGTCGTTGTCTTTTAAAAGACGACGATTTTTGTAAAACCTCGTACTATATCATCTTATACACTACTAAATGGATTGATTTTTAAAACACGACGCTTGTCAATTGACAAGCGTCGTCTTTTAAAACGCACTAAACAAAAGGATTTTTAAAACACGACGCTTGTTAATTGACAAGGGTCGTCTTTTAAAACACGCTAAATAAAAGGGCGGCTTAAGTGAATTCGCCCTCGACCTAAAATTCAGATTTCCCGTGTCTGTGTGAAAACCTTATCTCTCCCTCCTTGAAACCTCTTGAGCTCCTCTCTCCTTCCTTGAAACCCTCCTGAGCTATCTAAAACACTCCCTCTCTCTCCTTTCTACTCCTCATAAGTACCTACCAGCCATCGACGCCATCGTTTTCTTCGCATCAGTCATCACTAGCAGCCATCGACGCCATCTTCATCCCAGACTTCGTCGACACTCGCAAACTGACGCCGTGAGGTCGACACCACCACCAACGACGACGACGATGTCCTTGAAAACAGATCTAGAGACCTCGCGAGAGGAGGAAAGCCTAGAACATCAGATCTGCCATCGAACCTCAGGCGACAGATCAGAGAGACAAAGGAGAAGATGTGCTGGTCTTCAATGTGGCCTGAGGTTCGATGGCAGATCTCCATCGCGCTGTCTTGGTCATCGAGCTCGCCATCCACGTCACAGATCTCGCCGTCCAGGTGACTAAGGTCGCCATATCCCTTGTGTCCAGATCACTTAGATCGCCAAAAGTATCGCCATGGGTAAAGCCAGACGATATCTTAGTTTAAGTCTGAGATCTGACTTTATCTCCTGGTTTAAGTTTGAGATCTTCATTTTACCTTATCTTAATCTTAGTTTCATGTTTATTTTTTGGTTCTGAAGCTCGACGACGCTATCCAATGGTTCTCTCGTCCTCTGGCTGCAACTCAGATATGAAATTAGCCTGGCTCTGAGGGAGATGATGATGAAAATAATTGTTGTAGAGTTTCAGACGACGAAGATGATGAAGCGGCAGCTGAGTTTGATAAAGATTCATTCTTGAGGTTGCTTCGGAAGGTTTCGTTGGTGGAAGCGAGGTTGATAAAGATTCATTCTCTCTTGGTGAACTTTTCAATTGTAGGCGAATCCAATCCAGTATGAATCAATTGGTAATAGAATTTCTTTAATTATTCCTGGTTTTTTTTTTTTGCAGAGCATCAATGAATGGGTTTGATGTCAAGAGTAGGAATCTCTGTTTTTGGTTACTTAAAAACCGAGCACACAGAATCACGGGCTGATCCGAGCATTCTTCCCGGGACAAAATTGAAAGTTATTCTCCATGATACAAATTGCAGTGGATTTCTTGGAACTGTTGAAGGTATTTCCTGAAACTCCATTCTAGAGTACACATGGAATTAGAACCCGTTTCTGCGTGTACTAAGTTGCAAATTTCCTTTAATTTTGGGTGTAGAAAAACCAAACTGCTATTAATTCTTGATAAAAAAACAGGTTTTAGAGAATATATTTATTCTCAATTTGGGATGTACTTCATTTTTATCAAATTAGTGGCCTTTAATGTTGAATTTGATTTTCTGTTCTGTTTCCCTGTTGGGAGTTTAGCATTGTATGCCTTTAAAAAAGTAAAAACTTTGACTTGCATAATTCCAATTTTGTTGCTGCAGATTATGATGTTGATAGGATATCTCGAGTCTATGTCTACTCTACTTCTTGTTTGCACATTTTGTTGTTTAGTTCCATTTTGATGTTTTTCATGCTTAAAACTATAGCACCGTAAAATTATTGCTAAGTAAGAATACTAAACGATTGCACTTGAAAATGCAAGTCCAAAATAAGCCATTCTGATCCTTGTTTGAGGATAAGTGATATGATTTCTAAAGGTCCCCTCCATTTATATGTATTATGATCGGTAAATGACTTGTTTTGTATGATTCTTCCTGTTTGAGTGCCATAGTTTGTAAAAGTTTCTTGATGTTCTGTTCATACACACCATTGATTTAATTGCTCGAATTTTATGGACGTCAATATGTCCTTGCATCGACATGAAGCAACATGCAAAATGCCTTTGAGCAGACAGGTTCTGATTAAAGCCTACGCAATAAAAAAGAGAAAAAAATTGTTAGCTGAAAAATTTCAAAAGCCTGGCCCAGGAGGACAATAGCTGATCTGCTAGCTGCTACATAGATGAATAAAGCAGCTCTGTTCCCTGAGAAGCTGGACCCTCGATGAGCAAGTAAAGCTTATACAAATACAATGACACGTTGTCTTATGTGTGTTCAGATATATAAAAGTTAACAACTTGGATTGGTGGTTCCAGAAGAAGAAAGTAGGGATATTGAGAAAGATTAAAGTTTCGGAGGTAATGAGGTTCTTGAAGTCTGTCTCAGTAAAGACTGTTTTGTATTCTATCGGATAAGTCATTTAAAAGGGATTGACATGGTTGATTGTTAAGTCTACAAATTGTAGTGGCCAGAAAAATGATTAGCAGAATTCCTTCCCTTGATTGTTGAGTCTACAGGGTTGATTGTTAAGTCTACAAATTCTATGTTTTTTCTGAGTTTTTCAATAGATTGAGTTTGTTTTCAAAGAGATATGAGGTTGCTGGAAATTGTAGTTATTTTCAATAGATTTAACAATACACTTGTATGCTCTGTTCTGTTTTTAGTGCGCTGGTCTTATCAAGCTCATAAAGCAACTAAGTTGGTCAAAATGTTCCTCTATATTGTGTTACAAATGAACTTTTCCTGCATAAGCTTATGCTTGTATAGATGATGCATATTCTTTGTTAGCTAAGATGACAACAAGATAATGTAATCTTATTGCGGTTTTTGATTGCTCAGGTAAGATGACATGGCAAATAGGTGATGCAGCAGGTAGACAACTTATAAGAATATAAGATCCATTTGACAAAGATGACTGAGAACACTACTCCAAGATGACAGCTGAATATGGAGAACAAGTACAAATTGTGGAAGATACAACAACTTAATGTTTTGGATATGGTATTTTGTAATTATAGGTTAATGCTATGGATATGGTATTTTGTATGGATATAGTAGGAATCAAGATTGGTAAACAATGTAATTACTCTTAAATCTTCAAATTTTATAAAAGAAATAATTTTTTTAGTATATATTTGTATGGTGTGGGTAATAGAAGATTTGGACTTGAAAAAAAAAAGAAACTAAAATGTAAAATACGTCATTTTTACAGATAATAAATGACGGTTTTTTGTAACAAAACAGTCGTCTTTAGATTTAATAGACGTTAGTTTTTTTTTTAAAAACCGACGTCTTTTGATATAATAGACGACGGTTCTTTTAGAAAAATCATTGTCTTTACATATAATAGACGACGGTTCTTTCAGAAACACTGTCGCCTTTACAAATAATAGACGACGATTATTTAGAAAAACTGTCGCCTTTACATATAATAGACGACGGTTTTTGTAAACAAACCGTCGTTTTTATTCCTATAATTAACGATCCTTACCCCTAAACAACGACAGTTTTTAACAAAAACTGTCATCTTTATATGAAAACAACGACGGTTTGAAACAAAAACCGTCGTCTTTATGTGAAAACAACGACGGTTTTTAGTAAAAGCGTCGTCTTTTCAAATAATAGACGACGAGAATTTACCATCGTGGTTTCATGCATCAAAAGATGTCGTTCGATTTCACGACGGTTGAAAAACCGAATACACGACAATGAATCACTGTCGTCTATTGCGATTTTTGTAGTAGTGTGAGATGATTATAAATATCAGAATTCATAAACTATGGTACTGATAGATGACAAATATATAAATAAATTAAAGTTTGTACTTAGAAATTCAGTCAAGTCAGATTCATACTTAGAATTTTCAATCTATCCCATAATTCAAGTTTCTCTGCAGATGTTGATTGGCCCTTCGCTTGCATTAACCTCTCGGTAAGGTGAAAAAGGTCTAACTCTTCATCTATCCGACTATTTAAATAGTGCATTGCATGAGGCAATGTAGTTGTATCAGCAATTCTTTGTATGTTCTCAAAATTGGCTTGCATTCTATTATTGGGAACAAAAAGACATAATGTTAGAATCCAGATAGTAAGTAGTTAGGGACTCAACAACAAAATATCTGGATACAGAAATTGAAGTGGGGATCTCTCTTAACTGGGCTTAATAAGCTCTTCGTTTCTATCTTGTTCATGCTCGAGTTCGGTATCCAGGTCAGCAAGCCTTTGTCTGTGAGCATTATACAGTTTATACAGAAGTTATCAACTTCCTAAAACACCAGCTGTAACATACAACTTCCTCCTATGCCTTCTCCAAAATTCCTTAAAATAACAATGGTGTACCAAAATCGAAAGTAAACAGTTGGTTAATAGAATCAAGTCAATTGTTACTAAACTCAAAAGTAAAGAGTTCAAGTCAATATATTAGGGAGACATTTATATATTAGGGAGACATTTGTTTGTTTGTTGATTTTCGTTTTTTGGGTTTTTTGAACTCAGTTGTTTTTTGTGTGGGAATGAGGTTGGCAATGTGTTATTGGAGTGTGATGTTAATCTTAAACCTTCAGCAGACAGGTACATGTTATTTTCTTCTATTTGAGGCTTGTTTATGTGGTTTGGATTTTGGATTGCCATATAGAATTAAATTAATTAAATTCTTTGTTTTCCTTTTACCGTATAGTTTGGTTTCTATAGATCTTAGATATCATGTTTAGGTTCAAATATTTGGATTTGAGTGATGAAAGTGAGATATGCATGGCAACCTGGATGTGGGGAAATAGTAAGATTAATTAGAGGGCAAATTTTAGGTGTGTGGTCAAAACTTCTGGTTCTGTTAATGGTAATACTTAACTTTTTGTTTCATTGTACATTTAAGATTACAAATATCCATGTAGAATTCGAAAGCCAAGAGTCGAAGTTATGAGAATTTGATAATAGAGAAGTATAAATTGGGTTGTTAGATTTGGTTTAGTTCCCTCTTTTAATATAATTTGATCACCCAAATGCTACTGTCATTTACTTCAAGAGGGCAACAAATGGTACTGTCATTTACATTGAATCCAATGTTGACCATGAAGTATGTAGCCATTGGTTTTGTTGGAACTTGATAGTATTGCTGAAATATTGAAGGAGGATTATCTCTCTCTCTTTTAGCTCTCGGCTTGTTTCATTTGTTATAAATCGATTTAATAATATGCAGAAGCGACACCGAAGCCACAGAGATACCATGAGGGAGAATGTTGCAAGCCAATTGCATTCTCATGTAAAGAACGCTCCTCAAGCAGCTATTAATTTCAGGAAAATATTTGAATATGAACTCTTTGGAATTTCATTGAAACAAGTGAGTGTTTCATCATTTCGTTTGAAAAAATTATTCTTTGACTTTTGTTCCTTGTACTTGGCATTGCAATTACAAAATCAAGAACATAGAATCAACTAGCATAATGGGATATGCAGGCAATAGGAAAGAACATAGAAGACTCCATTTATGTGGAGGAGCTTGGCACTACATTGTCGAGAGATGAGATCTTTGAGGTTCTAGTGCTTGACATAATGGAGGCTGCAATTGATGTTGATTGGAGAGATTTCTTCCCTTACCTGAGATGGGTTCCCAATAAGAGCTTAGAAATGAAAATTCAGAGACTATATCCGCAGGAAAGCAGTAATGAAATGCCCTGATCGATGATCGGAAGAAGGGAATTGCTTCAGGAGGTGTGCTCTTTTCTTACTTTCAAATGCTTTTTTTTCTGGAACTTCTCAGTTGTTGTTTCTGTAACTTGACTAGGATATGAAACAGGAAATAAATTGTTATATCGTCATATAAAAGATGTGGTTTTCGATTTGGTTCAAATCAATCAAATGTGTGGATGCTAGAGAAGTTCTTAAAAATGTTTAAAAAGATTTGTTCATAGTAATTACTTAACCAGATTTCTTGTTCAAGTACCATGTGCTACTCATGTGCCGTGAATTTTTTAGAACTGAATGGTATTTATTCATTAAGATTTCTTAGATTCATTTTACTCTAATTTCATAACCATTTCTCTTATAGAAAAAAAAGGGAACTCTAGTGGCCATATTGTACATCTGTGCATATCCAGATTATTGTATGCTTCTTCAAGTCTCACTTTGAAATACTGATGAAAATACAGCTTATCCTATGTGATCCAACATGCATTTTATAACTGTGTTATCCCTCTCTCATCTTTCATCATTTTCATTTTCCATTAGGATCAATCAAAGCTTTCACAATATTGGGATAGAAGATTTACTGGATCACAAGAGGATATTGAACAAGCACTCCTGGCATCAATGACTGTTTATATTGGGAAAATTTCATTCTACACAACAGAAGAGCAAGTTTATGAGCTTTTTTCTTGTGCTGGAGAGATTAAGAACATAATTATGGGCTTGGATAAAAATACCAAAACACCTTGTGGTTTTTGTTTTGTCCTATAAGCTTCATTCTCCATATTTTTAACTTCTTGAAAAGGAAACAGTTTAGTGGGATTCGTTAAAGACAATGTTAATGTACTAGAATCATTTTGAATAATACAAATATAATTTAGAGTACTTTGCCTTTGTGTCTATATTTTTGTTTTTATATATTAATTTTTTTTTGGCATAATTAAAATAATGGGATATATATACAGATTAATAATTTTTATGAAAAAAATTAAAGAATTTCAATGATGTCTAAATTGTGTCATGAAAAATATTTCAATGACGTCTTAGCAACGTCATTAAGTTCAATGGCGGTTAGTCCATGACGTGAAATAGACGTCGTGTTTTGAAAAAGTTTCCACGACACCCTACCCGCGTCATTGAAACCCCATTCCATGACGCGAAACAAACGTCGTGTTTTGAAAAAGTTTCCACGACACCCTACCCGCGTCATTGAAACCCCATTCCATGACGCGGAACAGACGTCGTGTTCTGAAAAAGTTTCCACGACACACTATCTGCGTCATTGAAACCTCATTCCATGACGCGGAACAGACGTCGTGCTTTGAAAAAGTTTCCACGACACACTATCCGCGTCATTGAAACCAAATTCCATGACGCGGAATAGACGTCGTGCTTTGAAAAAGTTTCCATGACCCCCCCTTTCGATGACGTATGTTACGACGCCTGATCCGTGTCATTAAATGACTTCCATGACGCAAATCAGACGTCATAGAAGGGTTCTTGTGTTGTAGTGTTACTAGAACTATGCAATGCACCACCCACTCCATATACGGTACGAACTTCGAGAGAACGTGAAGTGTCCAGTTTCTTTTGACCAATTGATTTCAAATCATGCCCAAAAATAAGGAACCCTCATAATATGGTGGGAGGAGTCATTTGGTGGGTTTTCTGTGGAATTCAATCACTAAAACAACGCAATCCTCCAACCACTCCATTGACCTTACGAACTTCGTACAAACTTGAAGTGTTAAATTTCTTTGACCAATTGATTTCGGATCGAGCCCAAAACTTGGGCAACATCATATTATGGTGGTCGGAGTCATTTGGAGAGTTTTGAGTGGAATCCAATCACTAAAACTTGGCAATCCTCCAACTTCTCATTTATGGTACGAAATTCGTACGAACTTGTGATTTCCAATTTCTTTGACCAATCATTTTCGGATCGTGCCCAAAACTTGGGCAACACCATATTTAGTCAGTTTTGAGGGAAATCCAATATCTAGAACTATGCAATACACCACCTACTCAATTTATGGTACAAACTTCGTTAGAACATGAAATGTCCAATTTCTTTGACCAATTGATTTCGGATCGAGCCCAAAACTTGGGCAACATCATAATATGGTGGGAGGACTCATTTGGAGGGTTTTGAGATAAATCCAATAACTAGAACTAGGAAATGCACCCCCAACTCCATTTACGGTACAAACTTCGTACAAACTTGAAGTGTCCAATTTCTCTGACCAATTGATTTCGAATCAAGCCCAAAACTTTGGCAACCTCATAATATAGTGGGAGGAGTCATTTGGAGAGTTTTGAGATAAATCCAATCACTAGAACTATGAAATGCACCACCCACTCCATTTACGGAACAAACTTCATACAGACATGTGGTGTCCAATTTCTTTGACCAATTGATTTCGGATTGAGCCCAAAACTTGGGCTACATCATAATGTGGTGGTTGGACTCATTTGGTGAGTTTTGAGAAAAATCCAATCACTAGAACTATTAAATGCCACACCCACTCAAATTATGGTACGAACATGAAGTGTCCAATCACTCTGACCAATTGATTTCTAATCGATCCCAAAACTTGGGCAACATCATAATACGGTGTGAGGAAGCATTTGTTGAGTTTTGAGAGAAATCCAATCACTAGAACTTTGAAATGCACCACCCGCTCCATTTATGGTACAAATTTCGGAAGAACATGAAATGACAAGACCCGACCCAAATTCCACTTTGGAATTGGTATCGAACCTTGTACGTGTCCGACACCTGTTGGGTGCCAGGCATAATTGACGAATTGCCCTTAGAAACCAAAGCTCAAAAGAAAACTCTCTTTAAAGTTTGACTTCTGCCGAAAATTCGGCAGAGTCTCCCCTGTAAAACGGACATTTCCCCATTAAATTTACCTATAAAATAACACAACTTATACTCACAAACTTCAGCATGCACGAATTATAATCTCACACATCTAGAAACATTTAAACTAGATGGCCTCCGGCCTTACAACAATCCAAACATCAGGGTTATCATCAATTCAACCCTAACATTTCCATCCATTGAAAACATCAATATTAACAGCATTTCATGAAGAGATCTAATATGTAATGTTCACTAACAAACAAGCTGTATATCTCAAAATTAACCGGGTCTTGGGCCCGCATAGCGGTTCAGAATGAAATCAACTAACATATTCGTTAGACTTCAAATTCAAACCCATAGCCAAATTCCATAATATCCTTTCTCGTGGCTGCACCTAGATTATTCTAGGCTTCCTACGTACCCTCCGTGAGGGATCAAGCCACACATAGCTCTTCCGAATCAACACAATCACGACTCTAATAAAATATTACCCTTCTAGAAACCAACAATAAAATTTATAACCGTTTTTACTTTGATTTCAACAAGTCATATGTAGTTGAATATCATGCCAAAAATTTAAGTATTTAACTATTCAATTAATTTATTATGGTCCATCTAACTCTTACATAATACTCACATAACCAAACTGGTTACCCGAAAGTCATACCTGAGTCCGTGCACATAATGCATATAATCTACTATCCTCCACCAGGGATATCTGGGACATAAACTTCTCCAAAGACAACCGGGAAGGGGAAACTGGCTAGCCACCTGTGTAGTAAAATCGGGTAGGTGGCTAGGGATCCTAGCCAACCCTGTGCAGAAAAAAGAAGCAGGGTGGCGAACAATATCCTTTTATATCCTCCCAGAACTCGGGGACGCAAAGTTAACCCGAGAATGCTGTCCATCAATTCCATAATTATATCGTTAATCCCCACATTATACCGTCAATTCCAAGTACCAAACATGTGGCCACATGTGTGATACATCCTCGCAGGTCTCGGTAACACGAGGTCAACTCGAGCTGCATTCCTTGCAGGTCTCAGGGCACACACGTCAACGTGAGCCGCATTCCTCCCAGGTCTTAGGGCACACATGTCAACCTGAGCCGCATTCCTTGCTCCACATGGTCTGGGCGTCCCTAAGACTCGTGGGGCAAACATCATACATGTGCAACCATATCCAAAGGCAACAAACTGTCCGTAGACATTCTAATATCCGTAAGCCATTGGGATGTCCATAGAAATCATTATATCCGAAGGCAACACTTTAGTTTAAATCATTCAATATTTATATAATTAAACTTAAAATCAACATTTCCTTAATTCCTTAATCATGCCAGCCCAGTTATCCAAACCATTCTTAAAACCAATCATTTATATTTAACATTCTATATAAAACTAATATTTTCAATGTATCAATTCAAAGGCAGATAAACTTTTAATCAGTTACAACAAATAATCAATCACTTTAATAACCCACTACTAACAACCCCTTAACTATACAACATTCCCACCCCCAAACCTTTACAAGTCATCCAACCATTTCCGACACTTACCAAGAGACGACACGGTCTCTAAAGACCGTCTTTGTCAACTTTACATAATTAACCACCATTAAATAAAACAATATAGATTCGAAGTATTAATATAGCAATTAATAATCACAATTAAATAATAATAATGCCTCAGTAAATGAAATGCAATAACCAAACATTCCACAAATCCTATGGCCATTCTAGTGTTTTCTGAAAAACGAAATGGCCTTGGAAGACTCACAGTCAACCTCCCGTTTTGGCCAACCGGGCCCGTGGGGCCCACAACCTCCGACTCAACCCAAACGTTCCTAAAGGTTCAACAAATTCAACTAAACACGTCCCGAAGGTTTGGTCTCGATCGAACGGTCTCACAATCGCGCAATCGGACGGTTTTCGTTAAATTAGACTTTAAGTCGATGATCCGGAGCATCCGGGGCTCCAAATCTCAATCCGCGAATTCCTACATGATCTTATAGGTTCGAGGAATGACATATTTGAAATTGGGATCTATCCAACAATCCGAACATGTCGAACCCGGATATCGCCTATTAGGCATAACATCCCATATTTGAAATTGGGATCAATCCGTGCATACCGTTGCACTCAGGATGACGTGGGGACAATTTAGAAACAGTTTTGTGTGTCCAGATAAAATTCCAGCGACAACGTAACTCAAAATCTCCCTGCAATCTTCCTACCACATATCAAGTACATAGAGAGGAGCAACTTACCCTTCTTGGTGGATGGCCAATTTGGCCGGGAAATGCCTCGAACAACCCAATTTCGATCGGAGAAAAACCTAGAATTTCTGGGTTTTCAATATGAGATTTTGGAATGGACTCGAGCCAAATCCTTCAGGGGTTATACCAAAGAGATACTGGAGAGTGTTTTGAGTGAGGTTTCGTGGCCGGTGACTGCCAGGTTTGGCCGGAAAATGGATTGGGGAGGTCGGGTTATTTTTTTATCTCCCAAAATTGTTAATTAATTCAAATTATTTTATTTACTTGTTTTAATTTTATTTATTTTCTTATTTTTAGTCAACTAAACTTAATTATTTAATTTACTATACTTTCGGGGGTAAAAATGCCTTTTACTTGAATACTTTAATATTTGAATGTTGATTTAGGACAGGGATGTTACATGAAATGTCCAATTTCTTTGACCTATTGATTTCAGGTTGAGCCCAAAAGAGAGCGACATCATAATATGGTGTGAGGACTGATTTGGTGGGTTTTGAGTGAAATCCAATATCTAGAACAAGGCAATGCACCACCCCACTCAATTTCCGGTACGAACTTCGTCAGAACATGAAATGTCCAATCACTTTGACCAATTGATTTCGGATTGAGCCCAAAACTTGGGCAACATCATAATATGGTGGGAGGACTCTTTTGGTTAGTTTTGAGTGAAATTCAATAACCATAACTATGAAATGCACCACCCAATCCATTTACAGTACAAACTTCGTAAAGACATGAAGTGTCCAATTTCTTTGACCAATTGTTTTCAGAACGAGCCCAAAACTTGGGCAACATCATAATATGGTGGGAGGATTCATTTGGTGAGTTTTGAGAGAAATCCAATCACTATAACTGCGAAATGCACCACCCACTCCATTAGGATACAAACTTCAAGTGTCCAATTTGTTGGACCGATTGATTTATGATCGAGTCCAAAATTGGGGCAACATCATAATATGGTGGGAGGACTCATTTGGTGAGTTAGGAGTCAAATCCAATCCCTAGAACTATGCAATGCATCACCCACTCTATTTACAGTACGAACTTCGCACGAACATGAAGTGCCCAATTTCTTAGACCAGTTGATTTCGAATTGAGCCCAAAACTTGGACAACATCATAATATGGTGGGAGGATTCATTTGGTGAATTTGGAGAGAAATCCAATCACTAGAACTAAAAAATGCACCACTCACTTCGAATTTCTTTGGCCAATTGATTCCGGATCGAGCCCAAAACTTGGACAACATGATAATATGGTGGGAAGAATCACTTGGTGATTTTTTTACACAAATCTTATCACTACAACTATGAAATTCACCACCCACTCCATTTACTGTACAAATTTCGTACGAACATAAAGTGTCCAATTCCTTCAACCAATTGCTTTCGGATCGAGCCCAAAACTTGGGCAACATCATAATATGGTGGGAGGAATAATTTGTAGAGTGTTGAGATAAATCCAATCACTAGAACTATGAAATCTACCACCCACTCCATTTACGGCACGAACTTCGTACAAACATGAAGTGTCCAATTTCTTTGACCAATTGTTTTCGGATCGAGCCCAAAACTTTTGCAACATCATAATATGGGGGAGGAATCATTTGTAGAGTTTTGAGATAAATCCAATCTCTAGAACTATGAAATGCACCACCTACTCCATTTACGATATGAACTTCGCATGAAACAGGAAGTCTCCAATTTCTTTGACCAATTGATTTCGAATCGAGCACAAAACTTGGACAACATCATAATATAGTGGAAGGACTTATTTGGTGAGTTTTGAGGGAAATCAAACCACTAGAACTATGCAATGCCCCACCTACTCCATTTACGGTACGAACTTCGTACGAACATGAAGTGTCTAATTTCTTTGAAGAATTGATTTCAGATCGAGCCCAAAACTTGGATAAATCATAATGTGGTGGGAGGACTCTTTTGGGGAGTTTTGAGAGAAATCCAATCACTAGAACTATGAAATGCACCACCCACTCCATTTACGGTATGAACTTCGTATGCACATGAAGTGTCCAATTTCTTTGACCACTTGATTTCGGAACTTGCCCAAAACTTGGGCAACATCATAATATGGGGCGACAACTCTTTTGGTGAGTTTTGAGAGAAGTCCTATCCCTAGAACTATGCAATGCACCACCCACTCCATTTACGGTATGAACTTCGCTAGAACACGGAGTGTCCAATTTCTTTGACCAATTGATTTCGACTCGAGCCCAAAACTTGCGCTACAACATAATATAGTGGGATGACTCATTTCGTGAGTTTTGAGAGAAATCCAAAGGTTAGAACTGTGAAATGTACAGCCCACTCCATTTACGGTACGAACTTCGCACGAACATGAAGTGTCCAATTTCTTTGACCAATTGATTTCGAATCGAGCCCAAAACTTGGGGAACATCATAATATGGTTGAAGGACTCATTTTGTGAGTTTGGAGTGAAATCCAATCACTAGATCTATGCAATGCACCACCCACTCCATTTACGGTACGAACTTCGTACGAACATGAATTGTCCAATTTCTTTGACCAATTGATTTAGGATTGATCTAAAAACTTGGGCAACATGATAATATGGTGGGAGGACTCATTTGGTGTGTTTTGAGATAATTCCAATTACTAGAACTATGAAATGCACAACCCACTCCATTTACGGTACGAAATTCGTACGTCCATGAAGTGTCGAATTTCTTTGACCAATTTAATCAGAATCGAGCCCAAAACTTAGGCAACATCATAATATAGTGGAAGGACTCATTTGGTAAGTTTTGAATGAAATCCAATCACTAGAACTTTGCAAGGCACTACCCACTCCATTTACGGTACGAACTTCGTACAAACATGAAGTGTCCAATTTATTTGAGCAGTTGATTTCGGATCGAGCCAAAAACTCGGGCAACATCATAATATGTTGAGTTTTGACGATCGAGGACTCATTTGGAGATTTTTGAAAGAAATCCAATCACTAGAACTGTGAAATGCACCACCCATTCCATTTACAGTACAAACTTCGTACAAATATGAATTGTCCAATTTCTTTGACCAATTGATTTCGGATTGAGCCCAAAACTTGGGCAACATCATAATATGGTGGGAGGAGTCATTTGGTGAGTTTTGTGAGAAATTCAGTCACTAGAACTATGAAATGCACCACCCACTGCATTTACGTTAAGAATTTCAAGTGCCCATTTTCTTTGACCAATTGATTTATGATTGAGCCCAAAACTTGGGCAACCTCATAATATGTGGGAGGACTCAGTTGGTGGGTTTTGAGAGAAATCCAATCACGAGAACTATGAAATGCACCACCCACTCCATTTATGGTACGAACTTCGTACGAACTTGAAGTGTCCAATTTCTATGACCAATTGATTTATGATTGAGCCCAAAAATTGGGCAACACCATAATATGGTGGGGGACTCATTTGGTGAGTTTTGATAGAAATCCAATCACTAGAACTATGACATGCACCAACCACTCCATTTACGGTACAAACTTCGTACAGACATGAAGTGTCCAATTTGTTTGACAATTTGATTTCGGATCGAGCCCAAAACTTGGGCAACATCATAATATGGTGGGAGGATTCATTTGGTGAGTTTTGTGAGAAATTCAATCACTAGAACTATGAAATGCTCCACCCATTGCATTTACGATAAGAACTTCAAGTGTCCAATTTCTTTGACCAATTGATTTAAGATCGAGCCCAAAACTTGGGCAACATCATAATTTGGTTGGAGGACTCATTTGGTCAGTTTTGAGAGAAATCCAATCACGAGAATTATGAAATGCACCACCCACTCCTTTTACGGTACGAACTTCGTACGAACTTGAAGTGTCCAATTTCTATGACCAATTGATTTATGATTGAGCCCAAAACTTGGGCCACACCATAATATGGTGGGGGGACTCCTTTGGTGAGTTTTGATAGAAATCCAATCACTTGAACTATGAAATACACCACCCACTCCCTTGACGGTACGAACTTCTTACGAATATGAAGTGTCCAATTTCTTTCACCTATTGATTTCGGATCTAGCCCAAAACTTGGGAAACAACATAATATGGTGGCAGGAGTCATTTGGTGAGTTTGGAGTGAAATCCAAAGGTTAAAACTATGCAATGCACCACCCACTCCATTTACGATACGAACTTCGTTAGAACATGAAGTGTCCAATTTCTTGGAACAATTGATTTCGGATCGAGCCCAAAACTAGGGCAACATAATAATATGGTGGCAGGAGTCATTTGGTTAGTTTTCAGTGGAATGCAATCACTAAAACAATTCAAACCTCCAACCACTCCATTGGCGGTACGAACTTCGTACAAACTTGAAGTGTCCAATTTCTTTGACCAATTGATTTCATATCAAGCCCAAAACTTGGGCAACATCATAATATGGTGAGAGGACTCATTTGGTTTGTTTTGAGTGAAATCCAATCACTAGAACTATGCACTGCACCACCCACTCCATTTATGGTTCAAATTTCTTACAAACATGAAGTGTCCAATTTCTTTGACCAATTGTTTCCGGATCGAGCCCAAAACTGGGACCACCCAAATAAAATTGATGTCGACGAGAGTCGCCACGTCCCCAAATAAATCTGGTTATTCTCTATCAACGAAGTAGACACCACAAGATCTTCGTAGTCTACTAGACGCTGTCCCATCACAATGTCCCGTATAGTTGGGTTCAAACCACGGGTGAATAATTGACACTTTTTTTCTCATCTGCTACCAGAGGTGTGCAATACTTGGACAACTCAATAAACTTTCTCATATTCTAGCACCGTCATACTGCCCTAATCAAGTTGTAGAAATTCTTCCATCTTCATATTTTGATAAGCCATATGGTAGAACTATTCATCAAAAGCAGTCTGGAAGGCTTGCCACGTGATGGCTTGCTCTGCATACGACAAGGATGGATCTCTATTGTGCCCAACTCTGGAAAACGCCTGAGTCAACAACTCGATGGTTTGCTGTAAGTTGGGTCAACCGTCATCACTAGTACTGCCCCCGTCTGACCTCTCATGAAAGACTGCTCAACTGGTTCTAGAGTCGGACCTGGAATAGGGTATTCCTCTTGTTCAGGAAGGGCATCATGTCTACGTAAGTGGCACGACTGACGTGTCCCCCTACAAGAATTTAAACCTAATGCTCTGATACCAAGTTGACAGGACCCAACCCAAATTTCACTTTGGAATTTGTGTCAAACCCTGTGCGTGTTCGACACCTGTCGGGTGCCGGGCACGATTGACCAAATTGCACTTTTAAACTAAAAGTCAAAGAAAATTCTTTTAAGGTTCGACTTTTGCCGAAAATTCGGTAGAATCCCCCTTGTAAATTGCTCGTTTTCCAAAAATTTACACCTGTACAAGAAGCAATTTATGTCTACAACTGTTCAGCATGCACAAATTTAAGTTCACACATAAACCAACAGTAAAACAGTGTGGCCTCAGGCCTTATAGAATTCCAGGGCAATATCAGAGCTATACAACTAGTTTAATTTACAAAAGAAGTTTGATTATAGAAGGAAATCCTACATAGTGGAAGTGAATGAGTGGTGGTGACGGATTGTCCAGTGGTGGTGCTCTGGTATCGGATTACTGCATGGGGGCGTAAAACATTAAAAGTGCGAGTGGACAAAAGAAAGTTTTTCAAAAATAGGATATCACCATACTAACCCCACTGTTAAAACATTTAAGAAACATTTAATCCACTTCTATATTCGTACAAGAAAATCATACGTGCATATTTATATTCATATAATGGTTTACACATTCAATAAATTCATCAAAACCATTTGAAAGCATTAAGAGATAAAAATTCCTTTCCACCTAGGTGTACCCTTCATTTATCCGTCAATTCCATAATCTTACCATCAATTCCAAGTACCACATATGTGATACAACCTCGCAGTACTCAAGAGACACAAAGTCAACCCGAGACGCATTCCTCACAGTACTTAGGGGACACTTAGTCAGCCTGAGACGCATTCCTCGCTCCGCACGGTCTGGATATCCCTAAGACTTGTGGGGCAACTGTCATATGAGCATTGACTCAACTGAAAGCAACTAGGATGTCTTTGGACATCAATTTAATCCGAAGGCAACAGTTTATTTCAAAGGCAACCATTTAATCCGAAGGCAACAATTTAGGGTACCTATAGTGGTTTAAAAAAACTTTCTTTGCTCATATACATATAAAACAATTCTCATCCTTCCGAGCTATTCAAATTTCACAATATTAAAATCATAAAAACTCATTCCAAAACGGACCACATGCTCATAGCATTATTCATGAACAAATATTCATAATCATTTGAGTTCAAACGATAAGCTTGAAAAGCATAAATCATAACTAACTCAGTTATAATCATTTAATAAAACTTTTACTGCATAAAATTTATTTATAAAACAAAATTCCACTCAAAGTGTGTCCAAGCTAGCCTAACCCTTCGAGGGTCCCTCCTGTGGGTTCGATGGAGCCTGAGCACCTATTTAAGCGATTAAAAATATTTAATTAATAAAATAGCTCAGCCATTAGTACTTAAACAAAACCCTGACCCTCGGCCTTAAAGTGCAAGTGCGTAACCTATAAGCGATTAAAAACATTTCAATTATGTGATTAAATTCTCATATTGGTCAACCCGGTCTCCCGTGGGGTCCATGACCTCTGATTAAGAATCCGAAAGTTCCTATAGGTTCGTAAAAATTCAATTAACTTATCCTATGAGTTTCATCAAGATTCGACGATTCGAATGTATCGAACTCAAATCACGCCTCAATAGTAAAAATTGGTTTAATACTCAACCAATCACCAAAAAATTAATCTGAGCATACCGTCATGCTCGGGACGATATGAGGATAATTTTAGGCCAAAACTATGTTGGTGGCACCCAACTGACGTGCCACCACGCGCCGCCGTCGATTAGGTGGCTTAAGAGATTTTCCTGTGACTAGAAAATCTCAAAATCTCCTGCCAGTATCTATTCCAACTTGTTAAGCACCTTGAATTGAGTGTTTTTAACTCTTGGACCCGGCCAAAAAGTTGCCGAAAATAGCTCGAACACGGCCAAAACTGTCATAGCAATATGGGTGTCTTGAACAACCCCTCTAACCTCAAAATCGATCCTAAATACCCAACCAAACAGCTAGAGCATGTCAAGGGGATGAAAAACCATACCTCACTTGTCAGACTTGGTCACCGGAGTTGCCGGAAATTGGAGGACAAAACTGGCCAAAACTTCCCCTCTTTCTATTGGCTTAAACCCGCGTTTTTGAGCTGCTAAAACTAGTGGTTTGGGTAGAGGATGAAGAGAGGAGAAAAAAGAGTGCAAGCTGATCTGTCATTTTTTTTTGTTTAGCCCTTTTCTTTCTCGTTACAACTCGAAATTGAGCGTGCCGCATGTCAACGGTGTGGCCCAATTACCCAAATTCTTTCCTGAACAAAAACTCAATTTTTAAACCCAATAAAATACTCTCAGGGTAAAAATGCCCTTTACTTGAATAATTTAAGAATTGAATATTAATTTAGGAACGAGATATTACAAATGCAATCCTCAAACCACTCCATTGACGGTACGAGCTTCGTACAAACTTGAAGTGACCAATTTACTGACTAAGATTTCGGATCGAGCCCAATACTTGGACAACATCATATTATGGTGGGAGGAGTCATTTGTGAATTTTGAGTGGAATCCAATCACTAAAACAAGGCAATTCTCCAACCACTCCATTTACGGTACGAAATTCATACGAACATGTGGTGTCCAATTTCTTTGACCAATTGATTTCGGATCGAACCCAAAACTTGGGCAACAACATATTATGGCGCGAGAGTCACTTGGTGAGTTTACAGTGGAATAAAATCACTACAACAATGCAATCCTCCAACCACTCCATTGACGGTACCAACTTCGCATGAACTTGAAGTGTCCAATTTCTTTGACCAATTGATTTTGGATCGAGACCAAAACTTGGGCAAATCATACTATGGTGGCAGGAGCCATTTGGTGAGTTTTGAGGGGAATCCAATAACTAAAACTAGGCAATCCACCAACCACTCCATTTATAGTACTAAATTCTTACCAACTTGTGGTCTCCAATTTCTTTGACCAATTGTTTTCTGATCGAGCCCAAAAGTTGGGCAACATCATAATATGGTGGGAGGAGTCATTTGCTAAGTTGTGAGTGAAATCCAATTACTAAAACTATGCAATGCACCAACCACTCCATTTACGGTACGAACTTCGTCCGATCTTGAAGTATCCAATTTCTTTGACCTATTGATTTTCGGATTGAGCCCAAAACTTGGGTAACATCATAATATGGTGGGAGGAGTCATTTGGTGAGTTTTGAGTGAAATCCAATTACAAAAACAACGTAATCCACAAACCACTCCATTTACGGTATGAACTTTGTACAATCTCTAAGTGTCCAATTTCTTTGACCAATTATTTTCGGATCGAGCCCAAAACTTGGACAACACCATAATATGGTGGGAGGAATCATTTGGAGAATTTTGAGAAAAATCCAATCACTAGAACTATGAAATGCACCACCCACTTCATTTACCGTACGAACTTAGTATGAACATGAAATGTCCAATTTCTTTGACCAATTTATTTCTGATCGAGCCAAAAACTTGGGCAACATCATATTATGGTGGGAGGAGTCATTTTATGAGTTTAGAGTGGAATCCGATCACTAAAACAATGCAATCCTCCAACCACTACATTTACGGAACGAAATTCGTACGAACTTGTGGTGTCCAATTTCTATGACCGATTGTTTTCGGATCGAGCCCAAAACTTGGGCAACATCATAATATGGTGGGAACAGTCATTTGGTGAGTTTTGAGTAAAATCCAATTACTAAAACTATGCAATGCACCAACCACTCCATTTACGATACTAACTTCGTACGAAGATGAAGTGTCCAATTTCTTTGACCAATTGATTTAGGATCGGGCCCAAAACTTGGGAAATATCTTAATATGGTGAGAGGACTCATTGTTTGAGTTTTGAGTGAAATCCAACCCAACAACTATGCAATGCACCACCCACTCCATTTACGGTATGAACTTATACGAACATGAACTATCCAATTTCTTTGACCAATTGATTCGAATCGAGCCCAAAACTTGGGCAACAACATAATATGGTGGGAAGACTCTTTTGGAGAGTTTTGATAGAAATACAATAACTAGAACAATGAAATGAATCGCGCCCTCCATTTACGGTATGAACTTTGTACGAACATGATGTATCCAATTTCTTTGACCAATTGATTTCGGATCAAGCTCAAAAAATATACAACATCATAATATGGTGAGAGGACTCATTTGGTGAGTTTTGAGAAAAATCCAATCAATAGAACTATGAAATGCACCACCCACTTCATTTACAGTACGAACTTCGTACGAACATGAAGTATCCAATTTCTTTAACCAATTTACTTCGGATTGTGCCCAAAACTTGCACAACAACATAATATGGTGAGAGGACTCATTTGCCGAGTTTTGAGTGAAATCATATCAATAGAACTATGAAATGCACCACCCGCTCCATTTACGGTACGAACTTCGTACAAACATGAAGTGTCCAATTTCTTAGACCAATTGATTTCAGAACATGCCGAAAACATGGGCAACCTCAAAATACGGTGAGAGGACTCATTTGATGAGTTTTAAGTGAAGTCCAATTACTAGAACTATGCAATGATCCACCCACAACATTTACGGTACGAACTTTGTACGAATATGAAGTCTCCAATTTTTTTGACCAATTAATTTCGGTTCGTGCCCAACAAATTGGCAACATCATAATATGGTGAGTGGACACATTTGGTGAGTTTTAGTGAAATACAACTACTAGAACTATGCAATGCACCACCCACTCCATTTACAGTACAAACTTTGCACAAACATGAATTGTCCAATTTCATTGAGCAATTGATTTTGAATCGACCCCAAAACTTGGGGAACATCACAAAATGATGGTTGGAGGACTGATTTGGTGCATTTTGACAGAAATTCAATCACTAGAACTATGTGTTCACCCCTTTTTGTTTAGTACTTGTGATGGCAGGGTAAAGTTCCCCATTAGCTTGAAAAACCATTAGTGGTCTATCAAGTTAACTTTCTTTGGTGTGTTGAGCGTGCCACTGTTAGCAAGTTAACAAACTCCTAACAGACTTTAAAGAACGAAATAACTTGCGCCCCAAGTTATTTAATAAAAATCAAGCAATTGTGCATTTGGGTGAGGAATATTTCCCAAGTAAGTTCTTTTCTATGCCTCAGACAGGTGAGGACTTCATAATTTTCATAGCTAATATATCGGGAAATTCTAGCAAAATATTCTTACACAAAGATACCAAATTTCAGGCAGAACTGCTTGATCTTCGGGAATTTATGTAACGGCAATTTCAACTAACGGAAGTTAGCTGGGAATCGATACCAACGCTGGTGATTGGCATAGCCTTTCATCAATTTGAGCCATGGGGAGGCTAAGTCTACAGGCAGAACTGAGAATCTGCACCTGTTCTGGCTGTTCTGGACAGACTTCCTTCACCTGGATTGACCTGAAATGAAGTAATTATCCTGTTTCTTCCAAAGTCTTGGTAGCTTTTGAGTTGAATCTGCTTTGCATTCACCTGTTCTGGCTGTTCTATAACGGCAGAAAACTGAGTTCTGGCTGACTTTCTCGGAAGATACCTCCTGTTCTGGACTGGATTGCCTTGAGGATGAATTTTTGGGATGCTTTGAAGGCTATGAAAGCTTTTGAAGATTTTGTTGAGGTTTTCATATGATGATATGAACTGAATTCTGCTTGTTTGGGCTTTGTAAAGTAATGCAGATTCTGTGTACCCGGCTCTTACAACAGTTTTCTTTGTTTTGAGTCTGTGGGATCAAGAGATCTTTTTTGTTCAGTTTTGACTGAGAGTTTGTTTGTGTTGATTGGATGATTGATTCTTATGTCCTTGGTTTTTATTTCCTTTTATAGAGATGTTTCAACGAATACCACTAAAATATCCCCAAGATATTCTAGTTTTTTAAAAGGAAATAATTGACCTCAGATAAGAAGAACTTCTTTTCTTCCTCGGAACTTGTTCTCTAAGAAACATCCTTTCTTCTTTTGTACAGAAAAAATAATCTCAGCTGCCAGCCTACTTTTTGAAACTTGGTTCTGAAAAACTTTCTGATTTTGATGAGACTTTCGCTCGTCCAAAAGGAAGGCTTCTCTGTCTGTGAAAATATCCCTATGAATCAAAAGTTGGTTTCCAAAGTCAGTTTCCAAAGTCAGTTTTGGAACTTGCGTAATCAACTTGCCCTGCTTCATTCTGAGTTTGTTTTTGTCATTTGGGCCTTGGGCTTTTGTTTTGATCTAACATGGGTCTTTCTTTCGAAGATGGCCTGGCCCAATTTCCGAACCGTTTTTATTTTAATTAATCGCCATCTAGTGGTAATTAACTCTACCTTAATGGCCCTTCTTTTCTAAATACATGGTTATTTTCCTTTTGGTGAATAGCCTATGTACTTAGACTTCTGCAATTTCTCTTGGGCTTCATGTATAGATTTCGGGCCCAAACAATCCCCCCTAAGTCCGATCCATTTGAAAAATGGTTTTGGACTTATATGATTGGCCAATTTAATGTTCGCGCCGTTTTGCTCCGTTACTTCAGCCCACGTCTATCTGGGTTTATGGGGAAGTGGATTTTTAACGGCTACTCCTAGGCAGACTCCTCCTCTTCTCAACCCGACCCACGATCTTTTATCCTTTTATATAAAAACTGCTGCCGGTTCTTTTTGAAAATATCTTGATTTATTCCCACAATTTTCTGTTCCTTTCAAACGAAGTCTCACTTTCTTCTTGATTCCCTTTGCGTCCATTCTGATCAAATTCCAAAAAATGTCTTCTCCCAGAACTCGCGCCACGGGCTCTTCTTCTTCTCTTCCTGCCTATGTTTCTGGAGATGGTGTGGATGCTCATGCGATTGAAATTCGTAGCAGACTGCATCCCTATACTCAGAAGAACCTGGATGAAAATGTTCTTCACCTGATTGGAAACACCCTAGTTTTGGGACCCCATTGGTTTGGGAAAGTTCCTGAAGAGATGGCAGAGCTTTTCAAAAAGGATGCTGAAGCCCCTCTCTGCTATCAGAGTTCTGCCTTGA
Source organism: Prunus padus (assembly GCA_024362665.1). Taxonomy (NCBI): domain Eukaryota; kingdom Viridiplantae; phylum Streptophyta; class Magnoliopsida; order Rosales; family Rosaceae; genus Prunus; species Prunus padus. The sequence continues at coordinate 966,423 of JANFAM010000003.1, read as the reverse complement.
ATTTCAGTTCCTGGACCAGCAAAAATCTGAGCAGTTCCTTTCCTTCCTGCGAGGTCAGAAATAGTGCTGCGAAGTGGTCAGACTGGATTGACCGCCTTTCTCCGAGGTATGCTGCTCACTGGAAGAAGGCAGGAATTTATGACTCCCTTCTTCTGTCTAAACATTCAGTGGTCAGAGACAAAAATTTGTTGGCTGCTGCAATGTGTTTACGGAATTCTGCCACCAACACTTTCGATTTTCAAGTTGGCCCTATGTCTCCTACTTTGCTGGATATGGCTCAAATTTTCGGGTTCAGACCCCATGGGAGACCCTGTGATGCGGATGGAGATTATCACAGAAGAAAGAATGGTGAAGGTTTGGCCAAGAAGTTTACTACTTCTTCTGCTCTTATCAACCAGAACTGTTCCTTCTCGAATTTTCTGAAGAAATTTAGCGCAGAACGGGATAGGGATCAGCAGCACATGTTATTCCTCCTGTATTGGTTGAATAGGTTTATCTTCCCAAACCGTTCTTCAGCAATTCTGCTTGAATATAGACATCTGGCCTAGGCTCTACACAATCACACGGATGTTGGACTTGGTCCTTCAGTTCCGGCACATTTGTATAAGAATCGCACACCGCCACCTTGGATGGGCGGCTGAATCTTGGAGCTCCGGGAGCATTACGGATGATTCAAGTCGGCTTCAAGTCTATTTTCCGTAATTCAGATCCCTGAAGTAGTTACGGCCGAAGATCAAGTCATGGCGGTTCCCCTTATGTCGTGAAGTACCAAAGAAGTCAATTGAGGAGTACCTGATGTTCTTCAGGCATTGCAAGAAGAGATCTGCTGAACAATGGCAGGTGGTCCTGAGGAGGAGTTATCCACGGTTCTATCCTGGATACAGACTTTTTGAAAGAGAGCCAGAGGATGAAGAAGCGGGCGGAGTTCCGGAAGAGGTTTCTTAGTGTGATGCTGACCAGGGATCTGCCCTTTGGTGGTGGAAAGCCCCCAAGCTCTCATTTAAGGGGAGAGGTGTATCAGCCTAATTTCTGTGCTCGGCAATTGGGGTGTCCTCAGACAATCCCATTGAAGTATTACAAAGGTTGTAACAGAGGGACCTCCTGGAGAGATGCAGATGATATTGACGTTCATCTGAACTGCAGGTGTTCAGTGAATAAGATCAACAACAGCGTGGATGGTCTTTATCCATCCTAGGAGCCAAATTCCTGCAGTTCTGCTGACTTCAATTCTTGGTGGAAGGCCCGATTTGCCGGTATGGCTAATGCTGGCAGTGTCAGCAAGGATCTTTTTGATACTTGGGGATTGGGGCCTGTTCAGGCTGAGAAAGATGCAAAGAAGAATACCACTCAGCTGATCCTGGAGATAAATGCTCAAGTAATTGAAGGTAATAGCTGTTTATCTCTAGTTTTATCGAATTCTGTCTTCAAAACATGGCTTTGACTCACTTCTGGTTCCTCCTTTTCAGATCCCTCCATGGCTGGTGGCATCAATAAGCAGAACATGCAAGATGGACTAGTTCTTGGTGAGTTTCTGGCTCTGTTTCTGATCGGTGCATAATTACATATCATTTTGTACCCTTCTAACTTATGATTTGGTTACGTTTTTGACTTAAACTTGTGCTTTTAATTTATTTTGTGTTTGTTTCAGTGTAATAAGCTTGAGACTCATTAAATGCATTTTGGAGACAAGTTAGCTCAAACGGTGTCTGCAGATCAGTCAACTTCACGGATTGGACTGTACTTGCTCAAGAAGAACCAGACAATGAGCCATACATCATTGGAAAGATACGGAAGTCTATTTTCTGGAGCATTTTACGGTTCATGATTCCGAGTCCTCTAGAGGAAGTTATGCAAGTTTTTGCAGCTTAAGGTCAAAATCGGCAGGATCTGCGTTACTGGGCCAAAAATCACATTTGAAGGTCTTTCCGATTTTTCCTTGAGCTGGGCTGCATATGCTTGGAAAGATAATTCAAAGAACTTCAAGATCCATATTTTTCCAGATTTTTCAGAATGGAGGAACAAGCCCAAAATGAGCCCAAAAGAAGACTGCAATGCATTGTCAAGCATGACATATGCATGATGAAATGTTATTGATTGTGGGAAATTTTGGTGGAGCATATTCAATACATATAATTGGAGTGGAGTTTTGCAGCAGCCAAATGAAGTAAAATAAGATGAAGTGGGAGTTGCAACACTAAGCTTAAAGACAAGAAGAATTGTTTTCAAATGCAATTGTGTGAATTAAGTGTTGTAAGTTGGTGAAGTGAGTTTGTAGGTAGAAGCAATACTTAATTCAGATTTTCACTTCCCTAGGCCTATATATAGTGAGGTTCTCCAAACTTGTAAACACACCCCAAGGGGGGGAGCTCTCAAACATCTCTCTAGAGCTCCTCTCCCTTCTCTCCCTCAAATTCTCTTAGTTTTTCTTTTTAGTTCTTAATTGTTGTAACAAAATCATTTTGCTAAATTTTCCTTTAAGTTTCTCTTAGTTGTAATTTATTTTTCCTTGTAATGTAAATTCTTTTCTTAAGTTTTCAAGTTTAATTACTTTTCAAGTTTCAATTATAGTTCTTGTTCTTATTCATTATGCTTATAAGTTAATATGTTTGTTTGAATGATTGATCACCATTAAAACTTGTATGTTAGCTATCTTGGTTTGAATTAAGAGTAGACACCATGCATTAATTCAAATTGAACTATGAATAGGAAGAGTATGTATGGACATTCGACAACATGGATTAGATACATGCTTGGTTGTTTAAAACATTCTTCTATGCTTAATGGATTTCTAATGCTTAATTTAGGTTCGAAAACAAGGATCTAATTAGGGAATTAGAAATACAAGGTTAGGACCAGACACCATGGCTTAATCATACTTTAGCTAGAATCAATCTAAGAATATGAATTGAACTTGGTAACTAATTTGCTTGAGTTATTTAATTTATTTTCTTTCTTTCTTTCTTGTTTTATTTATTTTCTTTTCATTTCTGTTTTGTGCAGGGAATCAAATTGAATCAATCTATCATCAATCCTCGTGGGATCGACCTCGTACTTACACAAGCTATACTATCCAATGGCCCGTGCACTTGCGAGTTAACAAAATTTTGGCGCCGTTGCCGGGGATTGACGGCATAGTTTGGTTCTATTTTCTTTCCCTACTTGTTTTACTTTCCTTTTTCCGTTTCATTTCAGTTTTTATTCCTAATCCTTTTAATTCTATTTCAAGTTTTTTGTGTTTGTTTTAGCAATTTAGGATAGCTCAATAAAAAGGGAGAGAAGGAAACTTCAATCATAAGAATAGGAAGTATGGAGTAGTGGGAAGAGTAGCTACCTCCAAATGCATCCATGCTCGACCTAATCGCTTCAAGGGGAGTATTCCAATCCTTTCTCTTTTACTTGTATTGTTATTTTAATTTTCTGTTTCTTTTATAATTTAAAAACAAAAAACAAAATTCAAAAAGATTTTTCATATGGCTGACTCTTGGTAACTCCGGTGAGCGTCTCCGTCAATGCAGTGTCTAGGAGTTCTTTAGGCGACACCTTCGGTGTCTAAGAAGTTTGGATTTTAAGCGGGACCATTGTGACCCCTCCAACCTTCCGGAACCCCTGTTTGTGTTTTACGAGGCCCTTAACTGGTCATCCTAGAGTTGCTTGTATAATTGTGTTTTCTTAAAATAATTTTTTTTTATTTTTACAATAATGGTTTAGTTTAAATAAAAATTTAAGTTTGGGTATTGTATTCTTGCTTAAATAATAATTACAATAAAAAAAAAATATAAAAAAAATTGCAATTTGGAACTTCTTTGTTTTCTTTTCTGTTTAGTTGTTTTATAGTCTGTGATTTTTTATTATTTTAATTTTTATGTGGTGTGGTTAGTTTGTTTGTTTCTGTGTGTTAAAAATTAAAAAAAAAATTTACTTTAAATAAAGCTGCATCACTAAAAACTTTAAAAAAAACAAAAAAACAAAAAAACAAAAAAAAACAAAAATACATAAAATACAACTACATAAAACTTCTTCTTCTTCTTCTTCGTCTTCTTCTTCTTCTTCTTCTTCTTCATCATCTTCGTCAGCATCAGCATCATCATGGCACGCTTCCTGATTCCAAAATTGGAAACTTCAGTTTAGCCATCTGGACGTCGTCTTTTGGGTCTTCACGCCTGACCTCTTGGGGCCCATCACTTGAGCTCCCAAAGATCGCACTTATGGCTGCACTCTTGGCTTGAGCACCACTTGTCTCGTGCTCTGCGGTTGCTTGCGCTTACCCGGTCGCCCAATAGACTCGACTTTGTGCGCATGTCTTTGGCGTACAAATCTACCATCGATGATAGCTGTTTATTCTCCTTTGCAAACCTTCTAGGCGACGTCGATTAAACTCCACCATCCTTGTCCTCTCCTTTTTCAAGTCCCTTATAATGCCTTGACAATCCTCAACCACATTCTGCGATGCCGCCAATCGAGCCTTTACTAGCTCCAACTCACGGGATTTCGCAATTGGCGATAACCCACGATTGCGATAGTGGTCGTGTTTTGTGCGGCCGGTGCCATGGCATCACCGACGATTCGATTGTCACACTTTGCGCCGAGCACTCGTGCATCTCTGGGAGTCACTAAACTCCTTGCGACTCCAAGGGCAACCGTTGTCCATGAGTATTGTGTCATTCACTGTCACGGGCCCTCTTCTTTGAGCCAAAATAGGGCATCCACGTTGGTCTTGCTCCTTGACTCGACGTCCGAATTGGTTGAGCTAGGTTAAGATCGAGCGAAAATGGGAAAGGAGACGACATTTTCTTTCTGCTTTCTTTTTCTTTTTCTCTCTTCTCTCTTCTTTTTTTCTTTTCTTTTCTCTCTTCTTCTTTCCTTTCTCTCTTCCGTGTGGCTGTAATTTTTGTTTTTCTCCCTTAGTTTCCTTTTATAGACTTCAAACCCTAGCACCACTCGAGCTCCACAGCCTTACGGCTTTCCCCGTCCCCAAAATAATTGTCGCGACGTACCCTTTCTGAACGAACGCGTTCAACAAAGTCTTCGCGCCTTTCTATGACGCCCGTAATTTCCGCTTGGAAAAGCGCAAAAGCTCTGCGGCGCCTCTATGCATCGACACGTGGCTCTTGCTTCGTTGCTCGAGACGACATATGGACCCCCGTTTCAGAATCCACTTCCCACGTAAAAATTAAAAATTAAAAATTAAAAAATTAAAAAAAAAAATAAATGTGTGGGTTTCGGATTTCATTGTGGGTTGGGTTTCACCGTGGTTTGGGTTTCAAAATTGTGGGCTTTGGGCTTCAAGTTTTTTGGGTTTCAGTTTGCTTAATTTGTGTGATTAGGGCTTACTATTTCGTTTTTTTTTTTAATTTTATTTTTTTAATTTTTTTATTTTTAATTTTGTTGTTGTTGTTGTTGTTGTTGTTTGTTTTGTATTTTAATTATTGTATTGTGTGATATTTATTTGTTTTAACACCTTTCATTTTTGTTATGACATTGCTTGTGCCTAATTTTTAAACTTTGAGGACAATGTTCATGTCTAAGTTTGGGGGTATTAAAGTTTATCAAGTAAATTTGGTTTTTCTTAAAATAAATTTTTTTTTTTTTAAAAAATTCTTGTTTTTCTGTTTTATTTTAGTCTTTCTTTGTTTTTATTTTGAGTCACTTTCCGAACACATATGATGAGATTGTGATAAATGTTTGCATGACTTAAATGAAAATTGGATTTCTTTCTATTAAAAAAAAAACTTTTGGCATCGTTCTAGCATGATATGTTCGAAACCCTCTTTACACTTGCCATTTGTTTCATAATTTTCCAATTAAAGGATTTGCATGATCCAAAGAATTGTATCAAGCATAAATTAAACTTGTATAACCATATAATGTGAGCTTTTGAGCCTTGTGCTTCATTTCATGAGTGTTATACACATACTCTTATTTTCTTGTCATCTAAGTTGTTGTTTGATCTCATTATTCATTGAATTGGTTGAGCACTTAAAAGTCATTCATTCATATTCAATTTAATTACATGACATTTAAGAAATGATATTAAGGCCCTCTTTGGATCGTTTGTGCCTTTCAAGCTAACCTTATGCATGCTTAAGCATGATTTTTCCATTGTTAACCATTTTGAGCCTACATGTAAACCTTTTCTTTCATTTAACCAAATATATTTCCTCGCCTTAGCCTGAAAAACAAGTATTTACCTTTTCTAAGGAACTCATGAGCTTTAATTGTGATGTGTTTTTCATGCTAAGTTTGGGAAGGGGTTTTATATATTGAAAAAAAAAAAAATCACCCAATTGGTGGAAGAAAAGAAAAGTTGTGATTGTGGTTGATTGAAAATTCATTTTTGGGTTTCTTTATTGGCCTCAAAATAAATTAGTGGTTGTTCAATTAAAAGAAAGGAGTGTGAATCCTTATAAATGGAGGTATAAGGAGTTTTTTTTTGAAAAATAAAAAATAAAAATCCTCATTGTGATGATTCGAAGTCTTGGAAACAATTGTTTTATGCTCTTACATTGTGAGTTCCTTGGACTTTGTTTTATCCATACCTTTCATTTCTCACTCACCTTACACCCTTAACCCCATTACAACCTATGATAAAGACCTAAATTGATCTTAAATGTCATGTGATTGAATTGCATCCATTTTCCTACTTTTAAGTGTTTGGCATCCTTCTTGAGATCATATAATGCAAGTTCTTCATCTTTCTATTGTGAGTTAATTCCCTTATGGTTTAACTCTAATCTCATGTTTATAACTGAGTGATGCATTGTAACCCTCTTTTGAGTGATTCATTTGTGAGAGGACAACTTTGGTGAGATTTGAAGTTGAATTTGTGCTTTGTATGATTTTCGAAATTGTGTGAAAACTGAGATTGGAGAATTTGTTGCATTTGGCTATCACACTACTACACTTTGAGCATGTTGTGTTTTGAACTTTGCCGCCTTATGAATAATGTCTTAAAACGGAGCTTTTATTGTTAAAACTTTTGAGTCATGTGCATGAGTCATTTCTCTTCAGAAAATGTTCGGAAATATTGTTTTGTATTTGTTTTTGTACTTATTTTTGTTTTGTTTTTGTTTTCTAACTACTTTGTTTTGCAGAGTCAGTAAAACGTTTGTGGGTATCGTATCTGTTAAACCCTCAGGAGACACAACTCCTCCTACTAGGGATGCCTAGAGGTTTAAAGGCTTGTTGCATATGCTCAATGCAATCGAGTTACCTACGAAAGTGGTCTAATAAATTTATTTACTTTTTTTGTTTTTATTTTTTTGTTTTCCTTTTGTTTTGCTCGAGGACTAGCAAAATCTACGTTTGGTTGTAACAGAGGGACCTCCTGGAGAGATGCAGATGATATTGACGTTCATCTGAACTGCAGGTGTTCAGTGAATAAGATCAACAACAGCGTGGATGGTCTTTATCCATCCTAGGAGCCAAATTCCTGCAGTTCTGCTGACTTCAATTCCTGGTGGAAGGCCCGATTTGCCGGTATGGCTAATGCTGGCAGTGTCAGCAAGGATCTTTTTGATACTTGGGGATTGGGGCCTGTTCAGGCTGAGAAAGATGCAAAGAAGAATACCACTCAGCTGATCCTGGAGATAAATGCTCAAGTAATTGAAGGTAATAGCTGTTTATCTCTAGTTTTATCGAATTCTGTCTTCAAAACATGGCTTTGACTCACTTCTGGTTCCTCCTTTTCAGATCCCTCCATGGCTGGTGGCATCAATAAGCAGAACATGCAAGATGGACTAGTTCTTGGTGAGTTTCTGGCTCTGTTTCCTTTCTGGTTTTTAAATAATTTCGTCTATTAAGCCTGCAATTCATGTGTAGTTAATTCTCTTATCACTGCCGGAGACCTTGAGGTGGCCTTTGATGGAGGCATGCTTGATGAGGGCACAGAAGTGGTAGTGCCTGAATCAACTCCTTCTGTGAGGAGGAGCAAGAGAAAAGAATCTGGTCAGGGGAGTTCTGCCCCAGGTAATTTTTATTCCTTCTCTTCTATTCTGCTTGAATCTGTCCTTCATAGCCCTATCATTGCCTTGCCTTGCTTATTCATACTTGTAATATCTGCAGGTCTTCCATCAAAAAGACCCAAGAAAAGTGAGGTTGTAGTTGCTCCCTTAGAGTCATTAGGAACTGATGAAGAGCTTCGTGAGGCTTTTGATGACTTAGAAAAAGGCCAGGAAAAAAAACCTTCTGAAAAGGCAGAAGAAGAGGTAAGAATTTAGAGCTGAAGTGGATCTTTCCTTTTGAATAAACTAGAAGTTCTTCTAATCCGTATTCTTTTCAGGAGGAAATCCCAGCTGAAGTGCTTGCAGAAAGCTTAATCTTTGGCTAAGCAATGACAAGAGGCTCAAAGGGAAGAATTAACTCCTTGAGCGGCACTCTTTGATGAGGCGGAAGGAGAAACCTGCTGCAAAGATCATCTCGAACACGAGGTAATTTCTTTTCTAATCCCTTTATTTCTGGTCACTTCTGCCCATTTTCAGGATTTTCTTATGAATGTGCTTCATTCTTGAAAAGGTTGCATCTGTCACTCCCCTGAAGCCCATGATTGTTGCTTTGTAAGTATTTCGCCATTTCTTTTGTGATTTCTTGCCTTCCTAGTTCTTTATACTAACGAATTCTCTTACGTAGATGCCAATCCAATCTGTCCCTGGTTCTTGAAAGCTTGACTTCGCATCTTGATCCAGGACTTAGCAGAATTTGAGGCTATGGACTTGGATGCTCGCTTGTTGAAGATTGAAAAGTTGGAGGTGACTCCAAGCAAATCCAAATCAAGGCAGTAGATGAAGCTCTAGGCGGAATAAAGGTGCAGTAAACGGCTGAACTGGATGCGGAGGAAGGAGGCGAAATGATTGATCAGCGATGAAGGATGCGGATCTACTTCACAAGGAGGATATGGCCTCTCATTTAGTTCTCGGAAACGAGTTTGGGGCTAGCAAGAGACGTGGCGGTAGCTCTTGAGAAGTATGAAGATCTCAAGCCCTCCTTGAAGACTTACGAGTTACGCAAGACTACACATGAGGCCAATACGGCGGATTACTGAAGCGTAAATCGAATCGGATCTCGATGGTGGCTGATTTTAAGAAGACCAAATCCTCTGACTAACTTGGAGAAGCGATTGAAATCCTTCAAGCAGAATTGGCCATTCTGAAGAAAAAGGAGAGAGAACTTAGTGCTGGCCTTATTGCCAAGACGAAGACTACCTTCTTGGTTTAGGGCATGGTTTCAGCTTCTCGCCCTGCATTGGAGATAGCTGAAACCTCCATTCTTCAAGGGATAGTTCTTCAGAAGGAAATTTCTGCCAAGAAGGCTGGTCTGCAGGAGGTGCTTAGGAGTTTAGTTCTCTAGGGTAGATTCATGTAGTTTTGAATCTGTCTTTTTATACCAGAACAGCCTTTTCATGGCCAGTAATAATAAAAAACTTTCTTCTTATACATACTTTTCATATATATATTCTACATAGTCAAAAAGAAAAAACAAAAATGATCAACCTAAATCTAATTAGTCAACTTCACTTGGGCTGTTTACGCCAGGATTAGGGATCGATGCATTGCACTGTGAATCCCACATGGTTGGATAGAACTTTTTCAACCATTTACTATTGATTGGGGCGGCATGAATATCTCCATCCTGATCTTGTAGCTTGTATGCCCCCATTCCAAGGACCTGTTTGATTATGAAAGGTCCTTCCCAGGTGGGAGACCATTTTCCAAACCCTGCAACGTGTGATCCAAGAGGCAGAACTGCCCTCCAAACTATCTCTCCTTCTTCAAAGCTCTTGTTCTTTACTCTTTTATTGTAAGCTCTTGCAACGGCCTACTTTCCTGCCAATAGTTTATTCAAAGTATCAATTCTGCTTGAGTCCAACCCTTCTAACTCTAGCAACATTGCTTGTGAATATTCTTCCCTGACCAGGTTATGCTGTTGAGCAATCCTGATGGATTGGACAGTGATTTCCATGGGCAAAATAGCATCATGACCATATGTGAGGGCATATGGAGTCATGCCTGTTGCATCCCTTTTGGATGTTCTGTAAGCCCAGAGTGTTTCTGACAACTTCTCATGCCACTGTTTTGGATTTTTCTCCAGCATCTTCCTGATGATGTTAATAACAACCTTGTTGCTTGATTCTGCTTGTCCATTGGCCTGAGCATAGTATGGAGTAGACTGAAGTAGCTTGATCTTGAAGTTACTTGCCATATCCTGCATTTCTTTGGATATGAAAGAAGTACCTCTATCGGTAGTGATTGATTACGGTATGCCAAACTTTGTGTATGATCTGTTCTTCAATAAAAGTAATGATTTCTTGAGAAGTTGTAGTTTTAATCGGCTTAGCTTCGACCCATTTAGTGAAATAATCAGTAGCAACAATGATGAAACAATGTTGTTTGCTACTAGCCGGATAGATTTTCCCAATTAAATCCATTGTCCATCCTCTGAAAGGCCAAGGCTTGACAATTAGGTTCATAGGGACCGAAGGGACTGCTGGATTGATCCATGTCTTTGACAAGCCTCACATCCTTTGGAGTATTCAATACAGTCCTTCATCATGGTGGGCCAAAAGTAACCATATCTTCTGATGAGCCTGAAGGATTTCCAAAACATTTTTGAGAAGTTCATTTGAATATTAAACATGCATTTAATCAAATTAATCGCAGCGGAAGTATATGGTGGATGTTTAAAATCAAAACAAAACTTCTTCCAAGTATCTTAAGCCATGACCATTGATATGATTTCATAAATGGAAATTTCAAGAGAAAGGATAAGATCTAATTACCCTTGAAGCAATTATATGAACCAATTTGTGTTTGGCCTTCTCTTGATGATTTCCTCTTTGTTGATCTCCTTGATCTTTCTCCTCCATGTGAGCCACAAAAGTATATGGCCTCTAAGTCTCCACACCAATAGAACCTTGAGATGAGAGGGAAGAATCCTGGGAATACAAGGATGCTAGTGCTAGATCCCCAAGACTTGGTTTCAATCTAAACCCCTTGAAAGATGAAAGTGTTTCACTCTTGAAAACTCTCTTTTATCTCTCTTTGATCTCCAAAAACTATTTGGTTGATCTTGGATTGTGTTTGTCTAATGAGCTTATTAAAGATAACTTCTTGAAACAATTCCCATACACATTTACTTAAGCATTTTCGGCCAAATCCCATTGGGCTTCCAAAATTGGGCCTTATGACACTTAAACCATAATATTTAGGTGTCTTAAGCCCTTGGGCTTGATACCCAACCATTTGGGCTTCCCGTTAACTATTACCGAGGCCCAAATACACTTTTACACGTAGTAAATCATCCGTATCAAATTGATCAAATTTATTTCCACAACATCATATGTATTTCTCAAAGTTAACCATTTAAGGTGTGCGATCCATTAGGTTCTAATTAGCAAGGCAGTGGGAAAATATTAGAACTCTTTCTAACCAACTGAATTAAAACCCCCTTTTAATTTTTTCCTTTATATGGATTGATCACAATCAATCCTAGGACTTCCACGAACCAAGAGTGACATCTAGCAATAAATCAAGGCTACCCAAGCTAACTAGAATTGGTGAAGAACCTATTCAGTTGGAGTTACAATGCAATACGGTCCTTCTCTAATACAATGTTTCAAATCATATTATTAGGGTACGGATTGATTATGTCAAACCCCTAATATGATAAACCTCATATGATTCAATAGAGCATGATTAAGAACCACTTTCCAATTCATGCTCAAGTACTTCGACGAAGATTCACTGAATCATATCTCGAAACATTTTCCTTCTCTATCGAAGGTAGAGATTCCTTATTGTACATTCACATGCCCCTATGATGAATTAAGAGACCCCAACAACACTTTAGACAAATCTTTTACGGCTTGCCTTTAAGAGCTATCAAAGATCAATAACGCATCACAGGACAACCATGATGCCTCGTGTCTAAGGACTAATTTGCATTATTGCAACTATGAGTTCTCGTTTGACATATAGATAAATACTCCATACGAGAACTACGGTTGATCGCGTTCAGTGTACTCATTCACTAATGAGCACCCACATACTTGTATTAGTGTCATCCACACAAATGGTTTGAGACTAACCATCCTCCCAATTGAGCATACATAGCATGTGCTAATCTTGACGGTTTATCAATGCCCATTTGATAATCCTATGATTATGAACATTTTGGGATACTATAGTAAGAGATTAAAGGTCTCCTAATCTAATCTTCTTTAGATTACTTTATCTCTTATTTAGCATTCCTGGACATTTGTTTCTTTAATTGATGTAAAAGATAACAAATAAGTTTGCCCTTTATTATCATATACGAAATGTATTCTAAGGAGATTACATCAAATGTATTGGCTCTTAGGGCACATTTCTAACAATCTCCCACTTGCACTAGAGCCACATAGCCCTGTATCTAATACCCATTATCTCTGTATGTCTATCCGATTGTGATCGTGACATAGGCTTAGTGAGTGGATGCATTACGTTGTTTGCAGATGCAACCTTTAGGATGCAAAACGTCCCATCTAATGGTGACATTTTTCTATGTGTTTGGATCTCACGATGAGACCTAGGTTCCTTGGCTTGAGCTATCGCCCCATTATTATCACACAATAAAGGTACTTGTGACTTTTATGGTCAGAACCATATTTAGTTGATAATGAACCTTTTATCCAAACAGATTTTATTGTAGCTTCTAAAGCGACAACTTATTCAACTTCAGTTGTTCTCTAACTAACTACGTGTCCATTCAAAATGAAGACGTGCCCTTAGGTGGATTTGCAATCATTGATATTAGATATATTATCCGAATCAGTAAATGCTTCCACTTGCTACTCGATGTTCCTCCCATATAAGGAACATGTCCTTAAACCTTCTTAAGTATTTAAGAACACACTTGACTACTCCTTATTGATCTAATCATGGGTTCGATTTATATCTTCTAGTTATACTCATATAACCGATATCATGTCTTGTACATGCTATGACATATATGAGAATCCCTGTTGTATATGCATTAGAGATTTTACTCATTCGATGTATTTCATCATGAGTTTTTGGACACATGCTCTTTAGAAAAGTTAAGTCCATGTCGTACTGGAAGTAAACTTTTCTTAGACTGTTCCATATGAAATCTCATTAGCATCTTATCAACATACAAGGATTGAGATAATCCAATTATTCTCTTAGATCTATCAGGATAAATCTTCATTCCGAGTATGTAAGATGCTTCTCTAAAATCATTCATTGAGAATGATTTAATGAGTCACAGCTTCACTGAAGATATCATTCATATATCATTTCCGATAAGTGGTATGTCATCTACATACATCACTAGGAATACTACCAAACTCCCACTGGCCATTTTGTACACTCATTGGTCATCCATGTTTTGTATGAAGTCAAATGATTTGACAACTTCATCAAATAGGATGTTCCAACTTCTAGAATCTTGCGTCAACCCATAAATGGATCTATGTAGCTTGCATACCTTATGCTTATCAACTTTAGAAATGAAGCTTTCAGGTTAATCTATGTATAGTTCTACCTGAAGGTGGCCATTCAGAAAAGCTGTCTTCACATCCATTTTGATAAATCTCATAATCATAGTATGCAGCTATTGCAAGCAAAATCCGAATAGACTTTGTCATAGTGACAGGGGAGAAGGTTTCTTCATAGTCAATCCCTTCTCTCGCTTGTAGCCCTTTGCTACTAGCCTTGCCTTGTAGGTTTCTACTTTCCCATCTGAGTCTATCTTCCTCTTAAAGATCCATTTATTGCCTATTGGTACAATACCAGGAGGAGGATCAACTAGAGTCCAGACTTGGTTGGTATACATAGAATTCATTTCGGATTTCAAGGCTCCAAGCCATTTCTATGAGTCAATGTCTAACATTGCCTCATTGTAGTTCGAAGGGTCTTCGATATCCTTACAATTACTTAGGAGATTTAACTCTCCTTTGTTTTGTGAAGGAAACCATAATACCACTACAAGGAAAAACCCTTTTGGCGACCACCAACTTTGGTCGCTAAAAGGTTAAATTTTGTCGCCAAAACACTTCGGCGACGAAATTATTAAATCGCTAGGTTGGTCGCCTTAGGCTCGTGGCTGAAAGTATCAGGCTGACGAAACATTGTTTTAAATCGCTAAAACTTTTAAGCGACCAATTTATTTTGTCGCCTAATAGTAATCAGTTGGTCGCCTATAAAGAAGGATCCCGCTAAAATACCAAAATTTGCCGCGAACTGAAGAAGGATTGGGCGACCAAATAAATTGGTTCGTCGCCTATAGGCTCTGGTGACTACCAAATTTGGTCGCTAAAGGTTACTTAGTTGGTCGCTAAAATATTTATTTTAAGTATTTTTAATTATTATATTTACATTTTGTTTTGTGATAATACTAACCTTTTGTTCATTAACATATTGTAATTTCAAAAAACAATAAATTTAGGTAAAAAGATCAATAGAAAATGACACGAAAAAAAGTTTCTCCCATTCAAAAGTACAGGAGCATACTAGTCATTCAAGTACACATAACATATCCAAAAATAGTAGACATGAACGAGTGAAGAACACTCCCTTTGAAAGACTGGAGGCCAAGCTCCATATATCTTGTCCTTGGTGAACCCAAGTTACATTATCTCTCCACTCTAAGATTAGAGACCACGCCCGTATACTATTTTGACCCCAAAAAAAAATCTTGTGTACTATGCCCTTTGTATCCCCAAGTTTTGTAGTCATGATCCTTAACACACGAGGGATAGGGACTATCATCTAATATCGTGGAATTCCCAAACACTCTGCCAATTGTTGCTTGACCTTCTCAAACTCATCAATTATCTTCCTTTACAAAAGAAACAAAATAAGGAAATGTCAATGGTCAACAAAAATATAATATATAATTTAGAGACCAAAGCTGAAATTCAAAATTTTAATCGAATAAGCCATTAAAAGGAGTTTGGATATAGATAAGAAAAATGATTCTTGGTCATCAATATTTAAGAATGTTCGAGAAAGGTATTTGACCGAACTTAATAAATTTTGAATTCACTTTTCATACCCTCAATATCGACTGCCTAAGCATACCTTTGTGATAATAACAGAAATCAAATCATCAATTACCACAAATGAAGGAAAACAGTTCCCGAAACCCAATGTAAAGACTAATATCATGCATAGCACAAAACCCATTAGAAAACAAAAATCATAAAATCCAAAGTATAATCCACACCTTAAATGGAACTGAGTGTAATGAGAAGAAGAGGTTCTTACCTCAAATGGTCCTCTGTCCAAAACCCCAAACCAAATCCTTCCACCTCCTCAAATAAATCTACATGCAAAAACAGGATGTTACCCCACTAAAGTTAGACTCCTAAATGACATTGTTCTAAACACATTATAAGATAAAGAGAACTGAAGGGTAGATGGTCTGGGGGCAGAGAGAGTAGAAAATAACTCAGGCCATCCGTAGTTATTCTGTCTATAGAGAGAGAGCACTTATATCAATCCCAACTAGTTTCAAGTATGTATTATTCACATGAAAGATATCTCCACAATGGCAAAAAATTAAAGAAGCGTGAAAACTCAGAATAAGAAAAGGAGAGAACGAATCTTAGAGATGTCATGTTAGCAATCATTTTCATCTGAGAAGTTGTCATCACTATCTTGATCATAAATTTGGTATTCTTCATCACTCGTATATGCAGCTTGTATTCTATCACCCCTGCTTGGGGATGGAAAACTACCAAAAAGCTCCTGTAAATGGGTTCTTGAGATATTCTCCATGTTAAGATCTAAGAAACATATAGGAAATCCACAAGAATTTGCAGAGCTTAGAACAATCCTTCAATGGAAAGCATTAATTGGTCACAAAATTCTCTCTTCACAAGACTAAGTAAGTTTATTTTGCTTTACTTATAGTAAAATAAGGGAATATCCTTACCAAAAACAAAAACAAAAATCACATGAATGCTTAATTATTCTACGTTCAACTAACAACCATTGATGATTCACAGCATTGCCGCAAAGGATGGGTAAAGAAGTCCCCAAAAATTCACTTTTTGATTCAAATCACGCACAAAGAAAAAAATATACCTTTGGATTGTTATGGTATAAGGATACATGAATGTGACTGCAGAGAAATTTCACCATCCTCGGCCTACGAACAAGTAAACATGATATAAGTCAACAAAAGGAGGCAGGCCTCATAAAAGTAAATGTCATGAAACCAAAAATAGAGAAAAA
This sequence comes from Prunus padus, assembly GCA_024362665.1. Classification (NCBI taxonomy): domain Eukaryota; kingdom Viridiplantae; phylum Streptophyta; class Magnoliopsida; order Rosales; family Rosaceae; genus Prunus; species Prunus padus. The sequence continues at coordinate 950,191 of JANFAM010000003.1, read as the reverse complement.
CAGTGATCCAATAGATAACCGGTTGAAGAGAAAAGAATTAAGTACCACATTAAGTCCATCATACGTATCTAATGCCTCTTCACCATTATTAACCCCAATTTCATCTTTCTCCTCTTCCTCAACATCTTCATATCCTATAAGTTTTAGATAAACATTGTTGGGTTCCTCAACATCTCCATCACAAAGCAAACGAATTATTGCCACAATAGAAACACTATGCATCCACAGAAATAACTCGTAAACAGATAAATCAATCAACTAATCAACCAACCATAGAGCACGTAAGAAATGGAAGGCTTAATGGATTAGATCTACTATGAACATTAACAAATAACAAAGGAGTTGAGTTTACTTAACCTAAACTTCACTGTCTACTTTTCCCACCCATATAACATATATTTGAACTCCATCCAATTTATGATTTTAGTGTGAGAAGCTAACATGGAGCCCCTTAATTTACAAAGGTTTGGTTTATGTGCACTTCTTTATTTTTCCAAGCTCTTTGCTCTAAATGGATAGGAGAACAATTGTTCTGGAACAAAATGGCTCTGTAATTGTGGATGGTGGGGTACCAACCTTTTTCTCTAATTCCAATCTGCAGTGTCACCCAAATTAAACACATAGTTGGTTCCCTTCTTCTAACAAATTCAACCAACAGCCGATCCTATGTCCTTATCCACCTACCCCCCCTCTCCCCATCGAATGCCCTGTTTTGTTTCTGTTCACCGCCTCAATTCCTCACTCACGAGAGCCTACCATCAAACAGTTTCATATATATCATTTTACAGCACATTACAATTTAGGGAGCGTTTGTTTGGTAATCAAGAAAATCAAAGAAAAGAAAGTGAAAAAAACCTAAAACTCACATAATCTTCAAATTAATAAATCAAGAAAATCATAATCTTTCTTTCCCTCGTCATTTTCGACCCACCAAACATGTATCTTGAATTAAAGATGAAGCTAATAAAGAAAGACAGAGATGGATGGATGAATGTTTTTAATTGAAGAGGCTATAAGATTGAAACCAATATTTCAAAATGATTAAGCAATTAATAAGTTTCAACCTTTTTCTCTAATTCCAATCTCAGTGTCACCCAAATTAAGCACAAAGTTGGTTCATCCTCACCTATGTCCTTGTATTCCAATCTCCACCTATAGACCGCTCTCTATCGCTCTGCTCGTACACTAGCTCGATGAAACCCCTTGGTTTCAGACCTCACAATGAAGCTCTCTAAGTTTTCCTCTTCTCTATCTCTCTCGGCAACTGACGGCCTCTCTCTCTCTGCAACAAAATAATAGTTCCAAAACAAAATTCACAAAAAAGAATTTAATGAGTCATCCTCCTTTGATTTTGAAAGACCTTTCATCATCATCACCACCACCACCACCCACCAACCCATTGTTACATCAAAACCCAGACCCAAAAGCCCCAAGCAAAAACTTGGCAAAAAAAGTAAAACATTAACAGTGAAAGAAAGAAAAGATTCTTAATAAATAAAGAAAACCCAACATTATCATAAACCTAGCTTTCTTTGCTTTTTTGATATCCAACAATTAATAATTAAAGGCAAACAACAGAGGGTTTTTCTTTTCTGAAAGAGAGAGATTGTAAAGGAAGTGTGTATAGTATTGTATAGTATCGTACACTGACTCGATGAAACCCCTTGGTTTCAGACCTCACTGAAGCTCTCTCAGTTTTCCTCTTCTCTATCTCTCTCTGCAACTCACGGCCTCTCCCTCCCTTCACCTCGGCTCTGCATACAGGAAGCAGCTCCAAGCTTTTGTTCTTTCTCTCTTTGGCTTTCTCTGAGTCTCTGAATATCTGAAAAATGGAAGAGGCCTAACCCTAAAAAACAGAGATTTAACCAAACGTTTGGTGCCCAAAAAATCAGAACCGTAAAACGATTAGTTTGATAATTTCAATTTGTAGAACCCCTCATCAGCGACGAAAATTATATTGGTCGCAAAGATCATGAAATATTTAGGCGCGAGATTTCCTAATGGATACGACTCTTGTGAACTTGGCGACCAAATAATTCCGTCGCCTTTAATTTTTTTCACTTTCACGCGCGCAATATTTAGAAAATTGCGACCAACTAAGCATTTGGTCGCTCATTTGTCAGCTAGCCACCAAAAATGTTCGTCGCCTTTGAATAATATTTGGTCGCCATTCAGTTAATCGAACTCTAACCACATGCCTGCTTCTAACAAAATCTTTGGCGACCAAATTGCATAGTTTCGTCGCCCATAAGCTTATTGGGCGACCAAATTTTGGTTGGTCGCAGAAAATTTGGTCGCGAAAAAGGTTTTTTTTTGTAGTGTACCTTTCAGGCATTCTTCTAACCCTAGTTGAACTACGTGGAGTCTGTGTTACAACATGTTGTGGATCTGGGATTGCATTTGGTTCAGTGTTGATTTCTAGCTCATTGGACAATTCCTTGAGTTCTATCTCATGTCCCCCTTTCCCATCATGAGTGTATTCCCCTTTTGGGAAGGTAGCTTACCTTGCGACAAACAACTTTTGCTCGTCATAGTTTCAATTGCCACTAACCTTGCATCTAGTTTATCCGCATCTAGTCTTTTGACATATCTGGACAACCCCAAATCTTGATATAACCAAGACTTGGTTTCTTCCCAAACCACATTTCGTATGGAGTTTCTATCTTGGCTAATGCCTCCAAGTTTAGAACAAGAGAGTTACCTTCTGAAGGTTTTTCTCTTGAGGCTTGCAAGACATCTCTTGCAATTCCTCTTCCAATGTCCATCCTTGTCACAGTGAAAACAAGTACCTTTCAGTCACTTGTCTTTCTTTTGTATTCTTTCTCCCTTGGGTTTTTAGAAAACCTTTCTTCTTCTCTCCTTTATCCTTATCTTTTGCTTGGATTTGGAAGAAGAAGAACCTTTCTAAAATTGCAACTATCCCCTTTAACCCTTTATCTTTTGAGATATTCATTTAAGCTACTATAGCCATATTGAGTAGCTCAGATAGGGTGTTGTTCATCTTTCCCATATTATAGTTCATAACATACTGGGATTAACTGATGATAGGGATGAAAGAAAGAATCTTGTTGAACTTCAACATCAAAGAAAAATCCATATTTTCCAATCTCTTAAGTAATTATATTACTTTGATATCATGTTGATTAACTGGGAACCCACTTACCATTCTTGTCATAACAAGTTTACATATGGTATTGTAAGCTAAGATTAGCTTCAACTTTTCATGGATGCCAACATGTAACTTTTACCTCGGTTGTCATCTGACACATGCTTCTTATAAGCCTTTGTCTCCTCCTCAATGGCATATGGACCAAGAGGGGTATGTGGTGGGGTTTTTCTTATACACAATCAATCTCATCCAATTATAGGATAAGTTGGTGTTTGTGCAATCAAACCGGATAGTTCGTGTCATCTTGGACGTTTGAGTCAAGTATCTTTGAGATTGGGTTTGTGATGGTTATTTTGAAATTCTACATAACGTAAATAGATTTTAATTTAGATTAATCTTCTACCAAGGACTTAGGGTCTTTAAGTCATGATGGTAGCTCCCACTATTTTTGGCAAATTTCATATCCCTCCTGAAATCCGAGAGTTTCCGTTGAAACTCTTAGTGGGGATGGGAGTCTCACATTCACATAGTTTTCCTCAACCTAACAGTTTGTTGGATTTCTATGTTACTAATGAGAGGATACTCTTATCCAATCACATCATTAATGTGAATACCCATCACTATGGCCTCTAGAGAACTAGACCTCAACCTAACAGTTTGTTGGTTTCGTTCGTCTTAGTTAAGTTATTCCCACCGTGCTTGTGGGTATAGGGTTTCAAGTATGTCCTCAACCTAACAGTTTGTTGGACATGCTCGTTATCTATCCGCACTACATCAAGTATGTGTAATAGGCTTCCCTTGGATGGTTACAAGTACTGGATGTTGCCTCACTGAGGTACAACAAGGTGCAAATGTGCCACCCAATAAGTGACTACCACAGTGGAAGGCCACAAAATAGCATTCAAAGTGCCATTTCGCTTATCAACTTAATATTGCTTTGAGGGTAGTTGAATTGGTCTCATTTTAATCCAATTTTAATCCTATTAAAATTACCTATCTAATCTCATTAAATGGTTCCCGATGCAACATATTAGTAGCACATAATACTCCCACTAAATATTTTAGAAACCATTTTCTTAAGATAGTGAGAATACATGGTACTACTAATTGATTGATTATTGTCATTACCGAACATTCCAATTGCATTGGGCTTATAGGATGATTATGGACTTTCTTGTTGATCCAACACGAGCCACCATGTTGGATCATAGTCTTGGATGGTGATTCATTTAATTACGCGCGCATAAAAATAAATTAGGCATGAAAGCCTTTTCATTATTACATAGCCAATCAAAATCGAATACATATCCAATAGGCGGCCAATCACATAGCTCAATTGTTTGGTCTAAGTCCATAACCATCCTTTAATTATTTAAACGCTTTAAACAATTAAATTAGCAATGTAAATACATGCTCTTGGGTTGCATACATATATATGGGTTTAATTCAAGTGGTAACCATATTCAAATAAAAGAAATTTACCATGGAGTGAAAATATTTTACTACAATAGTAAATGTAATTGTAGAAACCTTTTAGGCATAGTTACACTTATCATATATTGCAACTAGGTCCAAAACTATTCAACAATTAATAATGGATCCAAAGTTGATCCACTAGGGTGTGTGGTTAAAGCATGCATTTGTATAACACAAAGTGGTGATCATGATTTCCAACTAAGTGAATAATCATGAATGTGACTAGGTAGGCCAACCACACTCACCAAAGTAATCAAAATTAATTTTAGTGTGGTGGGTAAATAATTAGTGATAGGAATAATTTGATCAACTTTTGCATTTTATATCAAATCACAATCATTTACATCTAGATAGACCCTACACACTCACCAAAGTAATCTTATTAATTTTAGTGTGGTGGGTAAAAGTTTATCAAGTGGAAACATTTTTGAAAAACTTTCAATTTTATAATAAAACATCATCATCACCATTATGACTAATTTTGGTGGAAAAATCCACTAACACAATCATCAAAATTAATCACCTAACTTATGGATCAAAAGATCCCACAACAAGAACATCAAGAACACCAAGAACATGCATATGAACTAATATGAATGTTCATGCTATTTCCGGAAAAATCCATATTCCATTTTAACTATCTCATGCTCTTAATATCAAATATTTCATGAAGTTAAAATCATGGGGGTTTTAATACAACTATGCTCTAATGTTCATACATACACATATGCATACAAAGAGAGCATCAATCATGAAAACATAAATCCGAAATCCAAAATCTCAAACAACCCCTTTCACTCCATTTGATTTTTATTCAATCATATCAAAATAAATCAAGTATAACCATTATACTTTTAAATGAATTTACAACCCATATATGCATCTCTAAACCCTAGAAACATATCAAGTTCATGACCTATGGCTCGATACCAATTGAAGGATTTCCAAAACATTTTTGAGAAGTTCATTTGAATATTAAACATGCATTTAATCAAATTAATCGCAGCGGAAGTATATGGTGGATGTTTAAAATCAAAACAAAACTTCTTCCAAGTATCTTAAGCCATGAACATTGATATGATTTCATAAATGGAAATTTCAAGAGAAAGGATAAGATCTAATTACCCTTAAAGCAATTATATGAACCAATTTGTGTTTGGTCTTCTCTTGATGATTTCCTCTTTGTTGATCTCCTTGATCTTTCTCCTCCATGTGAGCCACAAAAGTATATGGCCTCTAAGTCTCCACACCAATGGAACCTTGAGATGAGAGGGAAGAATCTTGGGAATACAAGGATGCTAGTGCTAGATCCCCAAGACTTGGTTTCAATCTAAACCCCTTGAAAGATGAAAGTGTTTCACTCTTGAAAACTCTCTTTTATCTCTCTTTGATCTCCAAAAACTATTTGGTTGATCTTGGATTGTGTTTGTCTAATGAGCTTATTAAAGATAGCTTCTTGAAACAATTCCCATACACATTTACTTAAGCATTCCAACCCAAAGATATATATAATTAAAGTATAAGGAACTCGTCCGTAAATACATACCGTTAAATCAGACGTATAATCCAAAATATACATATGTATATATATATATAAATATATATATATATATATACATAAAACATAAAGATCCTTTAAAGTACAAAAACTCAAGCCCGATCCCATATACATATCTATGTATATAAATATGTATGAATATACGTATAATCAATTCCCATTATTCCAAAGTATTTATTCAAAATCAATATATATATATGTATGAAAATATACATATATATAAACAAAGTATAGGTAAATATACTTCAAAAGGTTTTAAACGCCAAAACCGAATACGTAACCAAACGGACTACGTTAACGTCCAAATATTCAATTATATAATTTATATATAATATAACAACCCTTTTTAAATATAATATCCCAATTTTAATACGAAAACCACCGGGCGTTCACCACGTCCCGTTCAATACCCAAAGGTATAAATAATAATAAAATAGCCATCAGGGCCCCACAATAAACCGGCAACCCAAATCATGCATTTACCTCAATGCAAATCCTTTTAATACATTTCAATCAAAGTCAAATCAAGACTTTAAATTATTAATAAATTCAAGATTTAAAACCATTAAATCTCATTTCATGCAGTTCATGCAAAACATTCAAATCATGCTCATTTGAAAACAAAGTCCACTCACCGTTGGTCCTACGCTGCATAACCCCAAAGGGTCTCACTTGCTGCGTATCGAAACAGTAGTACCTAAAGCGATAGATACGAAGATTGGATTAGTACGAGTGAACCGAACGAGAATCGAAACTTAAACCCTAACAAAACCCCACTTAACGTGCACGTACGTCCTACGAAGGATTCTAAGGTCAAACTACCTCTTTTAACCGGTGGGACCGTCCGGAAGACTCACGGTCAACCGGCGGTCAAACACCCCTTTTCGGTCAACCGGGCCGCGGAGCCCAAGACCTCCAAATCGATCCGGACATTCCTAGAAGTCCAACAAAGTCAACTACACTGCAAGCAGACCTCGGGAGACCTCGGTCAACCCTGGTCAAACTTGGTCAAGCAGGCCTAATAGGTCAAACCGGGCAAGTGGGTCCCATGACCTCCAAACTTAGATTCGAAAGTTCCTATAGGTTCACTACGGTTTAACTAACACGTCCTGAAAGTTTGGTCACGATCGGATGGTCGGATTGCTCACGATCTCACGATCGGACGATTACGGTTTAACTCAAACTTCAAGTCGTTGATCCGAAGCATCTGGGGCTCCGAATCACGATCCGTCAAATCCTACACGATCCTAAAAATACAGGGAACAACATACTTGGAAAAGGGACCGATCCAACGGCCCGAACATATCGAACCCGGATAACGCGCAATAGGCGTAAATCCGTTCGACTGTCATCCGAACTCCAAATTGAAATCCGAGCACGCCTACGCGCTCGTGACGACGTACGGATAATTTAGGAATGAAGATTGACAATTACTAGTCGGCCCCGTGTAGCCACCCACACTGGCAGCGCATTTGGGTGCCCAAAGCGATAACCCCGTCGTCGGACAAACTCCAAACCAAGAGCTGTCCTTCCACCAGCCTATACTACTCGATGATTGGAACAACTTATTCAACTACGAGAACTTGCATAGACGCCGGCAAGTGGCCGGAAATTTAATCTCAAAACCGGCCAAACTTTGGCACACAGATTCGACCCTCTACGCTACAAACTGAAGGAAACCAACCATGCAGATAGCTAGGGCTCGAAGAGTAGTTAAGTTTTCATACCTTACTCGTCGAATTCCGTCGCCGGAGGAGGGAGAACGAACGCTCGAAAGATTACGTAAAATCCGGCCAGTTTCTTGCATTTTCCGGCGAACGGCGACCGTTCCAGAGGTGGAACCTGGCTGGGGTTGGAAGAGGAAGGTGTCACGGATCTTTTGGGACTGGTATCACTCCATTTGGCGGCCGGATGAATCCGTGGCCACCAAAAAACCCATCGGTGCTGTTTTGGGAGGGGGGAGCTGCGCACGGGAGAGAAGAGACCGAGAGGGAGAGAAGAGAAAGGGAGAAGAAGAAGGGAATTTTCGGGTTTTACTGTAGCGGTACTGTAGCCGCTACAGTAAAAATCAGAATTTTTGTTTTTATTTTTATTTCTTTTCTCTTCTATCGCTTCCCGATCGTTACAACACGGAATTCGGTGTACCGCATATCCACGAACTCGTTTCGACGAGCCGGACGCAACGGCGCAACCCATTTCTTCCAAATCCTTATGGAAAATTTAAAGTGCCTGAAATACCCTTAATCCCAGTGGCAAAACCGTAATTTCGCCAAAATTATTTAAATTGAATAAATTCAATTAAATTGGGTCAGGGATGTCACATCTATCCCCAGATTTATTTCTTCTAAAGGATCTTGTACTTCTGGTAAAGAGTCATCCAAAGCTGCTGGTGCAAACTCCAATTCCTCCTCCTGAATAGTATCTTCCTGTCCAGCTGAGTCCTCATGCATAAATTCTGCCATATTAATGGCTGGATCTTGCATGGAGAGTCTCTTTTCTACCCAATATATCAACAATCTATTTGTAATGGATCGGATTGTTGCAGCTCGATCCTTTTCCTGTTGATTTGAGCTAGACATCAGGAGTTTGGTGATTCAGAACAAAGGGTCTATTCAAGTCCTCTAGAGAACTGGATAGGCCTTTCTCTATGAGTTTTTGGGCCGTGACACCTTGTGGCCGGCCGTTCTGATTAACTCCAAAGAAGGTAAAGGGTCCAAGATCATCATGATAGTATCTGGCCTCAAAACACAAGGCAGAGGGCAGAAATGGCCGTGGATCGGCCTATACTATCTCCATGAATCCCTCCTCATGCCAGAGGGCTAGTTCTTTGGTGCAGTATAAGGTACACATAAGCTTTGGTGGATCCAGTCTCTTCCAAGCAATGCATTGTAAGTGGTAGAAGTAGTATCTACCACAAAGAAAGCAATTTTGAGTTGCTTGGTCCCTATGGTAACATCCACATCAAGTATACCATGAGTTTTGGTGATGCCCCGACAAAATTGGTGGTATCGGTTGGGTTGGGATCAGATCCTTCTCTGTTCTATTCAACTTAATCATCAATGCGTGAGGAAGAAGATTGATCGCTGCTCCGCCATCTACCATTACTTTAGGAATAGTAATTCCTCCTATATTTGCGATTATGAACAGTGGCCTAAGGTGATTGGCCATCTCACCGGTAGGCTTGGTGAAGCACATACGTTACTGCGGCTATCTTCTGGCGATTACTGAACTTATAACCTTATCCTGTTGTTCTCGGAACTATTTCCTCCTCGGTCAGTCTGCATTCAAAACTTTCCTGGGATATTACATCCCCCTGCATTGTATTTTCTTGTCCTTCTGCTGCTCTAAAAGTTTCTGGCAAGATGAAGACCATATTGACTCCGAGATCTTCTTCCAAAAGATCTTCTAGTTCTGCCCCGAAGTCTTGAATATCTTCATCCAATTCTCCTTCGTAATCTAGTTGTTCTTCTTCATAGTCTTCAGTCCAGTCTTCCTCTCCTCCTTCAGCCCAATTTTCTTGGCTGATTTGATCGAGAAGTCCAGGCTTCTTTGGAGGTTGTGAAGGTTCTGCCTGACTATTGAAGGGAAGCTCCTGTTGTGGAGTATCATCTCCAGGGAAAATTACTCCTGATGTTTGGTCGACTGGTACTTCTGGTAGTGGCTCTATTCTTTGGGTTGACTCCTGTTCGGGTAACTACTTACATCTTCTTGCTATTCTCGGGATGATAGGTTCCCAAAGTACTGTGTCTTGTCTTTGCTTTTGAGGAAGGTACAATACTGTCTTTGAATTCTCCTTTTTCTGTGTCTGGACAGTTCAAGGGTCGGTCTTCCACTTTTACCTACGGAATACCACCTGCCTTCAATTATGGTTGCCAGTGGTTTGTCTTCTCCTGGGATTTTTATGGGCACTTCCTTCATAGGCTGCTCAATTACCTTTCTAATGCTCTGAATAGATCTCTGATAGTCTTTCTACCTGTATGTTTTTCTGGACAGAACTGAGTCCTCCTTTGGCAATAGCGGTGCCCTGATCCTGTCAAAGACACTTGGCGTGGGTTGCTTCTGCTGATCCAGAGTTATCTCACACTCGCATCTGCACCTGCTGCACAGGACAACCCCGGCAGAAATGGTGGCTTTGAGCTTTTGGTAGTCTTCTTTTGTGTTTTTCCCTCTTGTGCTGTAGTCAGTTTCTGCTATGAGTTTTTCTTTTCCCTTTCCTGGCCAGTTTAGATTGACCATATTTACTTGAGGTTGAGGAAAGGGATCAATGGTGACTGTAGGGGATTTCTCGGCTAACTTGAGCTTGCCTGCCATTATACCTTCTTGGATAACATCTCTGAAGACAACACAACTGTTGGTGGAATGATTCCAAGAGTTGTGCCACTTACAATATTGCCTTCCTTCGAGCTCTTCTGCTTTAGGCATCTTGTGAGGAGTTTCTATTGCCTTTTGAAGAATCATCTCATCAAACAAGGCATCCACCTTTGATAGATCAAAAGAGTAGATCTTGTTCTGAGCGGGTTTGTTGGGAATAAATCCTCCTGTGAAAGGTGGGGGCTTCTGATCTTTTGGTGGTTTAATCAATGCCTTGCAACTTACAGGATGTTTTAATTTAGCCATCTCTGCCACTGCTATTTCTGGATCCTCTGCTTCCTCCTGTTCAGTATCTGACTCTATTTCGGCCATATGGATAGAAGAAGTTGGCGTTTTGTAGTAGGTACCTCTGGATGAACTTCTTCTGTGTTGCTATTCCGTTAGTAATTCTTCATACTTGGAAGCCTTGTCTGCCAATTCTGCAAGGTCCCCAAAGATCATTCCGTCAAACCTTTTCCTTAGCGAGATTCGGAGAGAGGTTTGAGCCATCTGGATGAAGTGCCTTTCTTCCATGGGGATTTTGCACTTCATTTTGAGCTTCCTGAACCTGGAAATAAAATCTTGAGCAGGCTCGTCTTCACTTTGTTTGAGAGCAGCAAGATCACTGATGGTGACTTCTGGCTGAATCCTGAAGTAGTGGTCATGGAAAGCATTCTCCATCTGTTCCCATGTTCGGATGGAGTTGGCTGGCAAACTGGTATACTAGGTAAATGCTTGTACAGATAGAAAATTCCCAAATAACCTTAGCTTCAGCAAAGAGTTATTTTCTATGGAGATACACTGCACTGAAAACCTGCCTATGTGCTCAACTGAAGATGCTAGAGTGTCATCCCCATTGAACAAGGTGAAGTTGGGTACCTTGAACCCAGGTGGTAAAGGTATTTGATCAATGAAAGCTGGATATGGCTTCCTATATGTTGGCCTTTCTCCTCTTCTAGCTTCAGGATCCATCATCTCCCTGACCAGCCTCTGTAATGCCCCCAGATCATTTAAAGCATTAACTGGTGGTATATCCTGAGCTTGTTCTGGATGGTTCTGCCCAGCTCTCTGCTCAATTCTGGGTGGTCTGGGCAGAATTTCTTCCCTGTTTTCTTCTTCTTCGAAATCTGGATGATCCCTCCAATTCCTTCTTGGTCTATTGGCAAAGTGGTTAACTCCCCCTCTGCCTCTTCTGCCTCTTGCTGGCGGAGGAAATGGATTGGGATCCATCCTTGGAGGTCTGTATGGTGCTACAACTGGTTGTGCAGGCGGATGGACAACTGGTTGTGCAGGCGGATGGACAGGCGGATGGACAGGTGGTAGTTCAATCTCTAAGTGTCCAATTTCTTTGACCAATTATTTTCGGATCGAGCCCAAAACTTGGACAACATCATAATATGGTGGGAGGAATCATTTGGAGAATTTTGAGAAAAATCCAATCACTAGAACTATGAAATGCACCACCCACTTCATTTACCGTACGAACTTAGCACGAACATGAAATGTCCAATTTCTTTGACCAATTTATTTTTGATCGAGCCCAAAACTTGGGCAACATCATATTATGGTGGAAGGAGTCATTTTATGAGTTTAGAGTGGAATCCGATCACTAAAACAATGCAATCCTCCAACCACTCCATTTACGGAACGAAATTCGTACGAACTTGTGGTGTCCAATTTCTATGACCGATTGTTTTCGGATCGAGCCCAAAACTTGGGCAACATCATAATATGGTGGGAGCAGTCATTTGGTGAGTTTTGAGTAAAATCCAATTACTAAAACTATGCAATGCACCAACCACTCCATTTACGGTACTAACTTCGTACGAAGATGAAGTGTCCAATTTCTTTGACCAATTGATTTAGGATTGGGCCCAAAACTTGGGAAATATCTTAATATGGTGAGAGGACTCATTGTTTGAGTTTAGAGTGAAATCCAACCCAACAACTATGTAATGCACCACCCACTCCATTTACGGTATGAACTTCGCACGAACATGAACTATCCAATTTCTTTGACCAATTGATTCGAATCGAGCCCAAAACTTGGGCAACAACATAATATGGTGGGAAGACTCTTTTGGAGAGTTTTGATAGAAATACAATAACTAGAACAATGAAATGAATCGCGCCCTCCATTTACGGTATGAACTTTGTACGAACATGATGTATCCAATTTCTTTGACCAATTGATTTCGGATCAAGCTCAAAAAATATGCAACATCATAATATGGTGAGAGGACTCATTTGGTGAGTTTTGAGAAAAATCCAATCAATAGAACTATGAAATGCACCACCCACTTCATTTACAGTACGAACTTCGTACGAACATGAAGTGTCCAATTTCTTTAACCAATTTACTTCGGATTGTTCCCAAAACTTGCACAACAACATAATATGGTGAGAGGACTCATTTGCCGAGTTTTGAGTGAAATCCTATCAATAGAACTATGAAATGCACCACCCGCTCCATTTACGGTACGAACTTCGTACGAACATGAAGTGTCCAATTTCTTAGACCAATTGATTTCAGAACATTCCGAAAACATGGGCAACCTCAAAATACGGTGAGAGGACTCATTTGATGAGTTTTAAGTGAAGTCCAATTACTAGAACTATGCAATGATCCACCCACAACATTTACGGTACGAACTTTGTACGAATATGAAGTCTCCAATTTTTTTGACCAATTGATTTCGGTTCGTGCCCAACAAATTGGCAACATCATAATATGGTGAGTGGACACATTTGGTGAGTTTTAGTGAAATACAACTACTAGAACTATGCAATGCACCACCCACTCCATTTACAGTACAAACTTTGCACAAACATGAATTGTCCAATTTCATTGAGCAATTGATTTTGAATCGACCCCAAAACTTGGGGAACATCACAAAATGATGGTTGGAGGACTGATTTGGTGCATTTTGACAGAAATTCAATCACTAGAACTATGTGTTCACCCCTTTTTGTTTAGTACTTGTGATGGCGGTAAAGTTCCCCATTAGCTTGAAAAACCATTAGTGGTCTATCAAGTTAACTTTCTTTGGTGTGTTGAGCGTGCCCTTTGTTAGCAAGTTAACAAACTCCTAACAGACTTTAAAGAACGAAATAACTTGCGCCCCAAGTCATTTAATAAAAATCAAGCAATTGTGCATTTGGGTGAGGAATATCTCCCAAGTAAGTTCTTTTCTATGCCTCAGACAGGTGAGGACTTCATAATTTTCACAGCTAATAAATCGGGAAATTCTAGCAAAATATTCTTACACAAAGATAACAAATTTCAGGCAGAACTGCTTGATCTTCGGGAATTTATGTAACGACAATTTCAACTAACGGAAGTTAGCTGGGAATCGATACCAACGCTGGTGATTGGCATAGCTTTTCATCAATTTGAGCCATGGGGAGGCTAAGTCTGCAGGCGGGCGAGAATCTGCGCTGTTGCAGCGTTGCAGACGGACTTCCTTCACCTTGATTGACCTGAAATGAAGTAATTATCTTGTTTCTTCCAAAGTCTTGGTAGCTTTTGAGTTGAATCTGCTTTGCATGCACCTGCTTGGCTGTTTCAGAACGGCAGAAAACTGAGTTCTGGCTGACTTTCTCGGAAGATACCTCCTGTTCTGGACTTGGATTGCCTTGAGGATGAGTTTTTGGGATGCTTTGAAGGCTATGAAAGCTTTTGAAAATTTTGTTGAGGTTTCATATGATGATATGAACTGAATTCTGCTTGTTTGGGCTTTGTAAAGTAATGCAGATTCTGTGTACCCGGCTCTTACAACAGTTTTCTTTGTTTTGAGTCTGTGGGATCAAGAGATCTTTTTTGTTCAGTTTTGACTGAGAGTTTGTTTGTGTTGATTGGATGATTGATTCTTATGTCCTTGGTTTTTATTTCCTTTTATAGAGATGTTTCAACGAATACCACTAAAATATCCCCAAGATATTCTAGTTTTTAAAAGAAAATAATTGACCTCAGATAAGAAGTAGTTGTTATCAACTTTATCTGTGAGATGAGAACTTCTTTTCTTCCTCGGAACTTGTTCTCTAAGAAACTTCCTTTCTTCTTTTGTATAGAAAAATAATCTCAGCCTTGACCTACTTTTTGAAACTTGGTTACGAAAAGCTTTCGATTTTGATGAGACTTTCGCTCGTCCAAAAGGAAGGCTTCTCTGTACGTGAAAATATCCCTATGAATCAAAAGTTGGTTTCCAAAGTCGGTTTCCAAAGTCAGTTTTGGAACTTGCGTAATCAACTTGCCCTGCTTCATTCTGAGTCTGTTTTTGTCATTTGGGCCTTGGGCTTTTGTTTTGATCTAACATGGGTCTTTCTTTCGAAGATGGCCTGGCCCAATTTCCGACGCGTTTTTATTTTAATTAATCGCCATCTAGTGGTAATTAACTCTACCTTAATGGCCCTTCTTTTCTAAATACATGGTTATTTTCCTTTTGGTGAATAGCCTATGTACTTAGACTTCTGCAATTTCTCTTGGGCTTAATGTATAGATTTCGGGCCCAAACACTATGCAATGCACTACCCATTCCATTCACAGTTCGAATTTCATCCGATCTTGAAGTGTCCAATTTCTTTTGACCAATTGATTTCGGATCGAGCCCAAAACGTTTGCAACGTCATAATATGGTGGGATGAGTCATTTGGTGAGTTTTGAGTGAAATTCAATTGCTAAAGCGTGCCTTCGCACCAGCCACAACCACTCCATTTACTGTACGAACTTCGTATGGACATGAAGTGTCCAATTTTTTTGGCCAATTGATTTCGGATCGGGCCCAAAACTTGGGCAACATCATATTATAGTGGGAGGAGTCATTTGGTGAGTTTTGAGAGGACTCCAATGCATAAAACTTGGCAATCCTCCAACCACTCCATTTACGGTACGAAATTCGTACGAACTTGTGGTATCCAATTTCTTTGACCAATTGTCTTCGGATCGAGCCCAAAACTTGGGCAACATCAAAATATGGTGGGGGGACTCATTTGGTGATTTTAGAGTGAAATTAAATTACTAGAACTATGCAATGCACCACCCACTCCATTCATGGTACGAACTTCGTCCGATCTTGAAATGTCCAATTTCTTTGACCAATTGAATTCGGATCGAGCCCAAAACTTAGGCAACATCATAATATGGTGGGACGAGTCATTTGGTGAGTTTTGAGTAAAATTCAATTACTAAAACTATGCACTGCACCAACCACTCCATTTACGGTACGAACTTCGTACGAACATGAAGTGTCCAATTTATTTGACCAATTGATTTCTGATCAAGCCAAAACTTGGGCAACAACATAATATGGTGGGGCAGTCTTTTGGTGGGTTTTGAGTGAAATCCAATTACTAAAACTATGCACTGCACCAACCACTCCATTTACAGTACAAACTTCGTTCGGTCATGAAGTATCCAATTTTTTTTTCCAATTGTTTTGGGGTCGAGCCCAAAACTTGGGCAACATCATACTATGGTGGGAGGACTCGTTTGATGAGTTTGGAGAGAAATCCAATCACTAGAACTATGAAATGAACCACCCACTCCATTTACGGTACTAACTTCATACGAACATGAAGTGTCCAATTTGTTTGACCAATTGATTTCGGATCGAGCCCAAAACTTGGGCAACATCAAAATATGGTGAGAGGACTCTTTTGGTGAGTTTTGAGAAAAATCCAATCACTAGAGCTATGAAATGCACCACCCACTCCATTTGCGGTACTAACTTCGTACGAACATGAAGTGTCCAATTTATTTGACCAATTGATTTCGGATCGGACCCAACACTTGGGCAAAATCAAAATATGGTGGGAGGACTCTTTCGGTGAGTTTTGAGAGAAAGCCAATCACAAAAACTATGAAATACAGCACCCACTCCAATTACGGTACGAACTTCGTATGAACATGAAGTGTCTAATTTCTTTGACAAATTGATTTCAGATCGAGCCAAAAACTTGGGCAACTTCGTATTATGGTGGGAGGAGTCATTTGGTGAGTTTTGAGCGGAATCCAATCACTAAAACTAGGCAATCCTCCAACCACTCCATTTACGGTACGACATTCATACGAACTGTGGTGTCCAATTTATTTGACCAATTGTTTTCGGATCGAGCCCAAAACTTGGGCAACATCATAATATGGTGGAAGGACTTATTTGGAGATTTTTGAGTGAAATGCAATCACTAAAACTGTGCAAGGCACCAACCACTCCATTTACGGTACGATCTTCGTACGAACATGAAGTGTCCAATTTCTTTGACAAATTGATTTCAGATCGAGCCAAAAACTTGGGCAACATCGTATTATTGTGGAAGGAGTTGTTTGGTGAGTTTTGAGTGGAATCCTATTACTAAAACTAGGCAATCCTCCAACCACTCCATTTACGGTTCGAAATTCGTAGTATCCAATTTCTTTAACCAATTGTTTTCGGATCGAGCCCAAAATTTGGACATCGTCATAATATGGTGGGAAGAGTCATTTGGTGAGATTTTAGTGTAATCCAATTACTAAAACTATCCACTGCACCAACCACTCCATTTACGGTATGAACTTCATCCGATCTCGGAGTGTCCAATTTCTTTGACCAATTATTTTCAGATCGTGCCCAAAACTTTGGCAACCTCATAATATGGTGGGAGGACTCATTTGGAGAGCTTTGAAACAAATCCAATCACTAGAAATATGAAATGCACACCCTCTCCATTTACGGTACGAACTTCGCACGAACATGAAGTGTCCAATTTCTTTTACCAATTGATTTCAAATCGAGCCCAAAAGTTGGGCAACTTCATAATATGGTCGGAAGACTCATTTGGTGAGTTTTTCGAGAAATCCAATCACTAGAACTATGAAATGCACCACCCACTCTATTTACGGTGCGAACTTCGTACGAACATGAAGTCTCCAATTTCTTTGACCAATTGATTTCAGATCATGCCAAAAACATGGGCAACATCATAATATGGTGAGAGGACTCATTTGGTAGGTTTAGAGTGAAATCCAATTACTAGAACTATGCAATGCACCAACACTCCATTTACGGTACGAACTTCGTAAGAACATGAAGTGTCCAATTTCTTTGACCAATTGATTTCGAATCTAGCCCAAAACTTGGGCAATTTCAAAATATGGTGGAAGGATTCATTTGTTTAGTTTTGAGAGAAATCCAATAACTAGAACTATGAAATGCACCACCCACTCAATTTACGGTGTGAACTTTGTACGAACAGGAGTTTTCCAATTTCTTTTACCAATTGATTTCACATCGAGCTCAAAACTTGGGCGACATCATAAAATGGTGGGAGGACTCATTTGGGGAGTTTTGAGAGAAATCCAATCAATTGAACTATGAATTGCACCACCCACTCCATTTACGGTACGAACTTCATATGTACATGAAGTGTCCAATTTCTTTGGCCAATTGATTTCAGATCGTGCCCAAAACATGGGCAACATCTTAATATGGTGAGAGGACTCATTTGGTGAGTTTTGAGTGAAATCCAACTACTAAAACTATGCAATGCACTACCCACTCTATTTATGATACGAACTTCGTACGAACATAAAGTGTCCAATTTCTTTGACCAATTGATTTCGAATAGAGCCCAAAACTTGGGTGACATCATAATATGGTGGTAGCACTCATTGGTGAGTTTTGAGAGAAATCAAATCACTAACACTATGAAATGCACCACCCACTCCGTTTGTGGTACGAACTTCGTGCGAACATGAAGTGTCCAATTTATTTGACCAATTGATTTCGGATCGTGCCCAAAACATGGGCAACATCACAATAAGGTAAGAGGACTCATTTGGTGAGTTTTCAGTTTTTGGATCCTCTTTTGATGAATGTCTTCACCACTTACCTCTAGTGCTTAAAAGATGCCATAAATCAAATTTGATTTTGAATTGGGAGAAGTGTCACTTCATGGTGAAACAAGGTATTGTGCTCGGCCATGTGATCTCAAGCAAGGGAATTGAAGTGGAGAAAGCCAAGATCGATCTCATATCAAATCTACCACCCCCTTCCCCAAGTAAAGGAGTTAGAAGTTTTGTAGGCCATGCAGGATTCTATAGAATGTTCATAAAAAATTTCTCAAACATTACAAGACCATTGTGTAATCTTCTTGCTAAATATGTTGTTTTTGAGTTTGATGAAGCTTGCATAGAAGCTTTTACTACCTTGAAGAAGGAGCTAACTTCAGCCCCTATTATCATGGCTCCAGATTGGTCTTTACCATTTGAAATAATGTGTGATGCTTCTGACTTTTCCATTGGTGCAGTTTTAGGTCAAAGGAAGAACAAGCTTCCCCATGTGATTTATTATGCTAGTCGAACCTTGAAGAAGGAGTTGCTTGCTGTGGTTTTTGCTTTAGAAAATTTTCGTTCTTACCATGTTGGTTCTAAAGTAATTGTTTATTCTGACCATGCAGCTCTTAGATACTTGCTCACTAAGAAGGACGCCAAACCACGCTTGATTAGATGGATTCTCTTGTTGCAAGAGTTCGATTTGGAGATTTGTGACAAGAAGGGAAGTGAGAATGTGGTGGCCGACCATTTGAGTAGAATTGTGGTTGAAGAACAAGGAGAAGCTATGATACCCTTGAATGAGACTTTCCCGGATGAACAACTATATGTTGCCCAAGTCAAAGAGCCATGGTATGCTGATTTTGTTAATTATCTTCCTTGTGGTGTTATTAGAAATGATCTAACTTCTCAGGACAAGAAGAAGTTCTTTTCCATGGTGATCTCTCCTCATTTAAACCTTGTCTGATTTTATGCATTCGGCCGCTTCTAGTCATTCGGCCGCATATAGGGTCTTGACTACTTTTGTGCTCTCGGCCAAATTTACATATTCGGCCACATGTAGATTTTGGATTTTTAGCCAACCTTATTGACTAGGCCCACTAGAATATGGCTTGAGTCCAAATAGTGATTTGGGACTATTGTATCACAATTTGGCTCACTGTTAATTTAATTTCAAATCTTGGGTCTGACTTAGCCAGATTTCAACCAGGTTCAAACAAGAAGAGAGACTAATTAGCCTTGGAGTTCAGAAAAAGGAGCAAAAGTCAAGCCTTGCATTGGAAGACCAAGCTGAATAGTTACATAGCATTTATTGGACACATGTGCAATTAATGAGGTAGCTGAAAGAGGAGTGCTTCACAAGCCAAAGGGGAGAACGAAATTGAAGACTTAAACACTCTATAAAAGAGGGCATCAACTGAAGAAGAGGGAAACAGACTCATTCATCCATTACTCATACACACATTCAGATTCCATCAAGAGAGAAGAGAGTTAGTTGCAGAGGAAGGAAAGCTTAGAGCAGTCCTGGGAACTACCTTGCTACCACCACCAGCTAGTTCTTCTCTTCTCTTTATTCTCCCTATGTATTTTCTATTTTTTGCATTCATAGTTATGTTTAGCTAAGCCATTTAGTTAGGGCTTAGGATGAAGCCCTAGTCATGAATATTCAATGTTATGGATGATTTCATAGTTAATTGATTTCCATGCATTCTTTATCAAGTTGTTAACCTCCAGTTTATTATGTGCTTGATGTATGTTTTCTTGGAGTAGCTAACTAGGATTTTATTCATCTAGCACAGGTTGGGAAGGGGTTTAGATTCACCAATTCTACTCACCTTCCACAAGCAACACATGATTGGCCTAAGAATCATTCAAGGGGTTAATAACCATAGGTTGCCTAGGACAGATACCATGTTCTAGGACTTGTGTGATTATCATATTCTCAGGAAGCTTAATGACTCTTGTATGCTTTATTCTAAGTAGATACCATGCTTAGGTTGCATATTAGATATCACGCACTACTACAAAAATCGAAATAGACAACGGGAATCCACCGCCGTCTAGGGTGATTCAAAACCGCCGTGAAATCGACCGACATCTATTATGCATAAATCCACGACGGTTATTAACCGACGTTGTTAAGGAAACTACGTCATTTATAATAACAACACCGACGTCTAATAACAATAAAGCTTCATAAAAAGACAAAATTGACAACCTTAGACGACCCTTTCATAAAATTAGTGACGTCTCAAAGGCTTTACAAGTCAAAAATTACATTGTTACCGCCGTCAGATAAATGAACATAGAAAGGAAAATTTCTCGCACATTATACGTCCCTTCTAGAAAAATAGCAACATATTAAGCCAATTACATGTCCCTTAATCAAACTTCACCGACGTAAAAAACGTTTACCACTTCCCAAATAATTCATTTAACGACGTTTATAACATATCTTATGGCAATTAATATAACGAAACAGCCGTTGTTAATAAATATTACGTCATTTATATTAGCACAACCGACGTCTACTAACAATAAAAGATCCTTAAAAAGGCAAAATCGACAACCTTAGACGACGCTTTCATAAATTAGTGACGTCTCAAAATCTTTAGAAGTCCAAAATTCCAATGTTACCGACGTCAGATAGATGAACCACGTCAAAAAGTCAACGATACCGACGTCTAATTACTACAAAAAAACAAGAATGGAAAATTTCGTGTACATTATACGTTGCTCTAGAATAATAGCGACGTATAAAGCCAATTACATGTCCTTAATCAAACTTCACCGATGTAAAAAACATTTACCACTTCCTAAATAATTAATTTAACGACCTTTATAACATATCTTACGGCAGTTAATATACTGAAACCAACATTGGTAATTCATTTAACGTCAACTATATAAGTTAAACCGCCGTGGTTAGTACAATACTACCATCGGTTATTGTTGATCCCCGATGCTGTTAATTATTACTACGTCCAAAAGAATATTTATACGGCCGTGGTTTCTTTCTTAAACTGCGGTTTTCATATAAAAACCGCCGTGTGTAATATTTTAGACGACAGTAATTATTGTTTTACCGTCGTTTAGAAGAGCTTCCACGACAATTATTAAACTGAGAGGTCGTTGTTGTCCTTTCAGGCGTCGGATTTTTAACTTTACCGTCGTATTATTTATTTTGAAATGTCACTTTTTTTAATACTCCGACGTGAATTTTTATTATTAGGTTCTAAACTTCACCGTCGTTGTTGTTTGTATGGCTTTACATTTTGATTAACCGTCGTGTTTTTTAAATTCAAATGGCGGTTGTTTTTATCTACTGAGGTTTACATTGTCATTCCACGTCGTTTTCTAAAATACGACGTTGTTTATGATTTAGACGTCTATTTTTTTATTTGTTAACTGGGCCGTCGTATTTTATTGCTTGAACCTAGTATTTTTAATACTGGCCGTCTTTTACTGCTTGAACCCAAAATCTGCATAATGAAAAATTGTAAATATAATGTCAAACATTACAATTTATTACAAAATTAATGTCATACAACTAACTACATAGCTAATGTCATACATTACAAAAATCAATCAATCCATATATCTTCACACCCATCTCTAACATTTTCATTCCCAAACTCACCCACTAGGTCATCAAATGTGTCAACATTGGGTATCCCTCTAGTAAAAGGCTCACACTCAATTCTAACATCACCTAGCACATCATCACCAATAACATCATTATATTCTCTATTAGGCATTGATAACACTACCGACCAACCATGATGCATTGGGTCGTCAACAAAAAATACTTGTTTGACTTGAGAAGCCATAACAAATTAGTCATTCCTATGTCCAATTTTACTCAGATCTACAAGGGTAAATCCAAGTTCGTCAACTACAAGGCCGGAAGTGTTATCTATCCAATCACACCTAAAAACTGGGATACTAAACTTTTGGTAGTCAAGGTCCCAAATTTCTTGAATGACACCATAAAAACCCATATTGGAGACAATCGGGTTTTTATCTTAGCACTAGCAACTTGCATAGTATGTGCAAGTAAATAAACTCCACTATTTTGGAAAGTTCGCACATCATCTTGTGCCTTGGTGTTAAATTTAACACCATTAACAAGATAACTCTTATATGATGGCACTACAAGGCTTGGACCAACTACTAGCCACCTCAAATTTCTGATACGCCATTATTGTCTTCAACATTAAGTTCACTTTCAACCTGCAAATTAATCATATCTTAATTCAATCTAACATAGAAAGAAGAAAATTAAAAGTCCAATTTGTTATTCAATAACATATACCTTAAAGCGTAGCCATTGAATGAAAGTGCTATTGTGCTTATCTTGCAGCCACTTTGTTCTCTTTCTAAATTTTGGATAAGTGGTCTTGATGTGGAGCATATGTTCCCTACATGACACCAAAAATTCAAGCATTATGGTCCCTTGTATATAAGATAAACATAAGGATCAATAATTTAAAATGGCTACTTAAAGAATAAAACTCATACTCGATATAGGGTAGGACTTCCTCCGTATTCTCCAAGACATATAGATGTGCCTGGTTCAACAAGTTTTGATCAACTAAGCTCACCGTGCAACCTGATAATGGCTTTGAAAGTCTCATCTTACGGCTTGATGGCACTCCAACTGTAATAACATCGAGACAAATGCTCGGTGCAAAACTCTCTGATTCTTGACTATATACCGCTCGGCAATGCAACCTTCGGGATGAGTACGATTACGAACATACCCCTTTAGCACTTTCATATATCTTTCAAACGGATACATCCATCTAAAATAAACTGGCCCACATAGACGAACTTCTCGACAAGATGTACTACTAGATGAACCATGATATCAAAGAATGAAGGGGGAAAGTATTTCTCAAGCAAACACAGAGTAACTACTACATCTTCTTCCAATTTATCTAGCTTGGAAACATCTACCGTCTTTGCACATATAACATTGAAGAAGAAACACAATCGAGTTATTGCATACCTTGCGAGGCTTCTCCAAAAGCAGGCGAATTGCCACGAGGAGCAATTGTTGCATCAAGGTATGACAATCATGTGATTTAAGGCCAAGAAGTCTTGAATCTTGTAAAGATACAAGATTTTTATATTTGAAGAATAACCTTGAGGGACCTTCATACCATAGAAAGAATTGCAAACCGCTCTCTTTTACGCTCTTGACAAATTCCAAGGCCCTGGAGGTAAGCGAGTACGTCTTTCTCCATACTCGGGTTGCAAATTAGTTTTGACCCCCATGTTTAATAAATCTAACCGAGCAGCAATCACATCTTTATTTTTTCCAGGCATCTCCAACAGCGTACCAATGATACTATCGCAAACATTCTTCTCAGTGTGCATAACATCCAGGGCATGCCTGACAGGAAGGTATTTCCAATACTCGAGATCAAAGAATTTTGATCTCTTCTTCCAACAAACTCTGTCACCATCATTTTCACCTCCACCTCCCCCTTTTTTCGAGCCCCACTTGTAATTAATACTTTTAACCATCTGCAGCACTTGTTCTCCGGTTAATGGCTCGGGAGCTGTGTCATATTCAGGTTTACCATTAAAAGCTGCATGCTGCCTTCGATATGGATGATATGTTGGTAACCATTTTCTATGCCCGATGTAACAAATTTTGTGGTCATGTTTCAACCTGTGACTAGGTGTATCATCGCCGCATATTGGACAAGCTTTATATCCTTTAACGACACAACCAGATAAGTTTCCATAGGCAGGAAAATCATTAATTGTCCACAGTAATACACCTCTTAGTGTAAAGTATTCTCCTATGTGTGCATCATACACTCCTCTAATCCCATCCCACAAAGATTTTAAATCATCAATCAAAGGCTCTAGGTAGATGTCTATATCATTTTCGGGTTGTTTAGGACCAGAAATCAATAAGGTCAACATCACGAACTTTCGTTTCATGCATAGCCATGGTGGGAGATTATATGTAACTAAGATAACTGGCCATGTACTGTATATGCTACTTAATGAACTGTGGGGATTGAATCCATCAGAAGAGAGAGCCAATCTCAAGTTTCTCAGCTCTTGACCAAATTCAGGCCATTTATTATCAACAAGTTTCCAAGATGGGGAATCCGCTGGATGAGACATATGACCGTCAATTGATTTTCTATCAGCATGCCAAGTTAAACTCTTAGCGGTCTTACGTGGTTGAAACATCATTTTAAACCTTGGAATTGGCAGAAAATACCACACCACCTTCGCTGGCACACCCTCTTTCAAGATCGAGTCTTTGCCTTCCTTCCACCTTGAGATACCACAAGTAAGACAATTAGTTGAATCTTCATAAGCCTTCCTATACAAGATGCAGTCATTAGGTCATGCGTGAATTTTCTCATAACTCATTCCCAACGCCGCTAAAGTTTTTTTTGCCTCGTACATAGAGTTGGGTATTGTATTTCCTTCTAGAAGCAAATCTCCTTGGAGTATCAATAATTCTGTAAAACATATATCACTCATCCCGTGTTTTGCTTTCAAATTATATAACTTCACTAATGCCGACAACTTGGTGAACTTACTACAACCAGGGTACAAGGGTTGATCTCCATCCCCAATCAAATTGGCAAACTCAGCAGGATCGGATCCAAAATCGCCTAAATCATTATCACCCATCTCTATTTCTTCGAGAGACAAAGCTGTGGTCATCATCTTCTTCCACATTTCTACTAGCATTAGTAGTTGATTGCCAAGGTTCTCCATGAAATGTCCAACTCTTATAGCTTTGATCGATTCCATTAAAGAATAAGTGGTCCCTTATAATTCCAACCCCAAACAATTGAAAATTCCCACATTTAACACAAGGACAATGAATATGTGTTGTAGTTAAAAGATTTTCTACGGCAAAATTCAAAAATCCTTCCACGCCTAACTCATATGCCTTCGACCTTCTATCCGCATGCATCCATGACTTATCCATCTCCAACACTATACAATCATATATATATAATAAAGTGAAAAGACAAGCAATAAAAGAACTAAGGTATCGAAAGAGCAGAGAATAATATATTTTTTGAAACACAGGTTCAAACGTCGGTTTTTACAAAATCATGGACGTTTTATTGTAATACAGTCGACGGTAAATACAATAACCGTCGTCTTAAGGCTACCAAAACAATTAAAAATGTATTTCAGATTTCATACGTCGGAAGTAAAAGAACTGCCAACGTATAAAGATAATACAGACGACCGTTTATTACAACGACCGTCGTCGTATGTTATACACACAATAAAAATCCTATGCCGTTCATTTTCTAAGAACCCATAACGAAACAAACAATAAGAACCCTTAACAGAGAGTTATTATGAAAAGCATGCAAACAATAAATGGGGTTTTTCAAATTCCATTCCGATTCACAGCTCCCAAAACATATATTTTTCAACCTATAGAACCCATAGCTCCCAAAACATATGTTAAGAACCCATAGCTAGCAAAACAAATTTAATGAAAACAATTACGGAGTTCACAAGCATGTCAGATTAGGTTAGAAGATTTAACGCAATAACTTCAAACAATATAGTTTACAAGCTTGTGAGATTAGGGCTTGTACTTAAAGTACACTGAGCTTCGAGAATACCACCAATTCTTTGGGAGGGAGAGCGCAATCTGATACTACTAAGGACGGAGAGCGTTTAAGGTTAGAATTTGAGTTGAAGAGAGAGAGCGAAATGTTATAGGGTTTAGGTCGAATTCTGAAAATTTGAAAATTTTAGATCGCGGTCAAATTTTCAAAGGATCGCGTTTTTAAAAGACGTCGGAAAGTAAAATACGACGTCTAATTAAAAACATAAACGTCGGTTTATTTAATGTTAGGGATGTTGTAAACTGTTTTCACCGTTGAATACTATTAAACCGCCGTTTTAAATTTAAAATATATATTAGGGTCCTGTTTTTCCTGGGATTCGAACGCGCGTTACCAAGGGTGTAATAAACAAAAAGCAGCGCAGAGGAAACCGGTGTCGTTTTAATAAACTCTAAACCCTATACCCTAAACCCTAAATTTCACAAAAATTATAAAAAAATACACAAGTATGGAAATAATAAACCGATAATTGCTACAGACTCCTTACGACAATGCCTTCTATAATAGCAAGCTACAATTAGGATTTCATATATTTTTTATTTATGGTCATCAATGGATCACCTAAACCTTAGGGTTATGTTGTGAAAGTATATGTAACATCCCGGAGTCAGAATAGTTTAGAACCCTTAGTTGCGTTCCGAAACAAGTGGTAGACGTACACTAAAGAAAGAAAGAAAATCTTAAGATTTGAAAAATTTGTTGAGGTTTTCATATTAAGAATTTAGAAATTAAATTTGTTAACATCTATCGGAAGCTAAAAACGACGTAGTGTAAGTGTGGAATGGTTGGGGTGTTACTAAGGCATTGAAGTTTAAGGTACAGTGTTAATTAAATTTTAGAATTTAAATAATATTTAATTTTAAAAGGGGTCGAAAATAAAAAATATTTAAAAAATAATTAATTTTAAAATCACGTGCATTTAAAAAAGGGCATTAATTTCACTTACAACGGCGATTAAAATGGAATTACCGCCGTCGTAGTTAATCAGTTTAAATATCTCGTCGTTTTATGGCTTTACAAGTCGTTAAATATTTACAAACGCCGTCCTATATATTTTAGACGTCGTGAATTTTTAATAACCGACGGTGTTTTCAGTTACAACGGCGACTTAAATGGAAATACCGCCGTCGTAGTTAATGAGTTTTAAATATCTCGTCGTTTTATGATTTACAAGGCGTTAAATATTTACAAACGCCGTCCTATATGTTTTAGACATCGTGAAATTTTTAATAACCGACGGTGTTTTAAGTTACAACGTCGTATATTAATAACCGACGTTGATTTTATTTACAACGTTGCTTTTTAATTAATTACCGCTGTTATAATCATTTTGAATTTAAGTACGGTATTTTCATAACCGACGTTGATTTTATATACCGCGTTGTTTTTTAAGAAATTACAGCTACGTTTGTCATTTATTTCTTTTAATTAGGTGATCATATAAATTAAGCACTCAAAACAATTATCATTGATCGTAATATAATTACAAAAAAATATATATACACTTTTACAATATTGTTCATATTAGTTTTCCTCTCTCTGATTGTTCACAAATTCTGCCCATTCTTTCCTGACTTCATCAATGTCTGCTTGGGCATACGTTACAGGTTCCTTTTTTGTCACATCCCGGGATCACTCCGTCGTAGCACGATATTGTCCGCTTTGGGCCGGGGCCCTCACGGTTTTGTTTCTGGGAACTCACGAGCAACTTCCCAGTAGGTCACCCATCCTAGGATTGCTCTAAGCCACAACTCGCTTAACTTCGGAGTTCCCACAACTCCGAAGCCAGTGAGCTCCCAAAAGGCCTCGTGCAATTTGGAGGTGGGCATGTACATATAAGGCACATCACCCCCTCTCCGTTGCCCGATGTGGGATCTCACATTTTTCTTCTCAAACTGCAAATATATAAAACAACCGACGTGTTAAATGTAGACAAACGTTGGTTTAATATCAAACCGTCGTGTTTAAAAATACAAACGTCGGTTTTCAATTACTCTCATCTTAGTTTCAAAAAATGAGAAATTTAACTTAAATTTAGTTTAATACCTTCTTCTCAAATGATAGTGTGGGATCCTGGATTATATCTCTCATAAAACGCATGACGTAGTAGCCACACTCTACATTGGATGGTTGTCGAGGAGTGCCTTGTAGAACTTTCCATATGGCTGATTTACGACCTTGTTTGCCTACGTGTGCGTTATAGATTTTGATTGCCTTTGTTTGAAGACAACACTTTGTTAATGAAAAATATTTTAGAGTATGAACACACAATGTAGTAGATCAACTTACGTATTCACAACATTTTTGAGTTCCTCGTTAATGGAGAGCTTTGGCAATGAATCCATATAATATACCGTCTCCTTTTCTGGTCTCACAATCACCAACACCCAATGACCCCTACACAAAATGATAGGATATAGGTTAAATATAGTTTAAAGTTGCCTAATTACAAACAAAATATTGTTAATGGTACTAACCCTGTATTATAAGGGACCAAGAAAATTTGTTCAAAACCACGCCGCCGTTTGCGATCTGTTTGCTGATTCTTTGATACGTGAGACAACGATCCAGTTGAGAGCTCACTTGTGCGAGGTCGACAAGGCCAACAAGGTTTTGCCATTTTTAAATAGTCAAATAGGTACCTAAATATATAAAAATCAATTGAGTTATTTAATATAAAAGAAACAAAATGGAAAATGAAAACTGGATTTTGAGGTTTACCTAATGTACACTTTGCAATCACGGTGGCTCCTATCTCAACCATGGACCCAAAGCGCAAAATATCTTCATACAAGATGTAGGCATCATGCTCAAACCCAAACACATCCTCTGCCATTGAAATTCTCAAAGTTAGGTCCAAAGCCTTCAATGTATTCTCAGCATATTGGCAAAGGGCTAACAGAGGAGGTGGAAGGTCTAGCTTTGAGAAATCCTGTTCCAGGAAATAAAGAAACTTGTAGAAATTGCAAATACAAAAAAAATAAACGAGAGGAAATAAACAATTAAACCGTCGTGGTATTTAATCTGACATCCCTGACCTAAAATTAATTAAATAATTTAGTTAATTAATTTGGATAATTAAAATGAATTAAAAAGGAATTAAAATGAATTAAATAATAAAATTGGAATTTAATAGGAATTTAATAATTAAAGGGGCGTTTTGGTCAACGATATTTTCAAGACGGAATTTGGCCAAACGGGTTGCGCCATTGCGTCCGGCACGTCGAAACGAGTCTGTTGACGGGCGGCGCATCCCGATACGAGCTTCGGATCGAAATGAGGACATTGGTCATTTTCATTTTTGCGATGATCTGATATAGCCACATGGGCCAATCAGATCTCGATTTCACACTCTCTCTCTTCGCTCAGACTCTCTCTCTCCTCCATGCTACACTCCCTTTTTCTCTCTTCGAATCCGGCAGCACAGGTCACGGTTGCGCTTGAGACCGGTCGCGTTGGAAAGCTCTCGTCTTCCTCGTTAAAACCCATCCCGTGCCACCGTCCAACTCGCCGGCATTCGTTTGTGGCGAGCTCTGCAATTTCCAGCCAAATTCCCGTCGTTCGTGGCGACTGTTCCGGCGGCTTCAGGCCACGGCTCCACCACCAAAAGGTAGCTCTCCATCCCCTCTCTCTATTTTGGTAGGTGCGCGTTCCGGCGTAGCTGCCGTTCCAAACATCTCAGATCCGGCCAAAACCCTAGGTGGTTTGGCCGTGATTTGGCGGCGTTACTGATCGGTTCTCCGCCGGTTCAGACCAGTTTTGAACTCCCCATTAGGTGCTAATTCGATTGGTATATAGATTGTCCCAAGATTTGATGTTTTTCCGGTGACCGAAATTTGATCTAGGCACCCACCCTCACGGCGGCATTTCCATTCCAATGTGATCCTCGTGTCGTCGTGAGCGCGTACGTATGCTCGGATCCTGATTTGGACGTCGTTTGGACCTCGAACCAACGTAAGCCTATTATGCGTTGTGTGGGTTCGATGTGTTCGGACCGTTGGATCGAATCCGAATTCACGTATGTTGTTCCTTGTAATTCTAGGAGTCTATAGGAATTGACGGATCGTGATTCAGAGTCCCGGATACTCCGAATCAATGACTTGAAGTTAGAATTAAACCGTAATCGTCCGATCATGCGATCATGAGCAATCCGACCGTTCGATCGAGACCAAACTTTCGGATCTAAGTTGGAGGTCATGGGACCCATGGGCCCGGTTTGACCTATTCGGGTAAGTTTGACCGGGGTTGACCGAGCGTCTCCCGAGGTCACCTTGCCACGTAGTTTTCTTTGTTGGACTTCTAGGAATGTCCGGATTCTTTTGGAGGTCGTGGGCTCCGCGGGCCCGGGTTGACCGAAAAGGGGTGTTTGACCGCCGGTTCCATTGGTTAAAAGAGGTAGTTTGACCTTAGAATTCTTCGTACGACGTAATTGTAGACTTGAGTCGGGATTAGTTAGGGTTGACTTTTAAGGTTATCGCTTCGGTTCGGGTTATTAATTAATCCTCGTATTCTTGAATTAGGTTCTCAGGCTCCTTGTGATTCTCGAGTGGGACCCTTTCAGGGTTGGGCAGCGTGGGACCAAAGGTGAGTGGACTTTCTTTTCAAACGAGCATGATTTTAATGAATTGAATGCGATGCATGTAAATTGGGATTTAAACATTGTTTTAAATCATGAATTTGGCTTTAATGATATTATTGAATTATAATTGGTATTTGAGTCTTGTACTTGATTTGGGTTGCCGGTTTGTTTGTGGGGCCCTGTTGGCTATATTTTCTTAGTATAAATATATTTAAGTATTGATTTTGGGACGAGTCAAGCGTCCGGTAGTATTTACGTACGGATTTGGGTACGGTGGGAATTTGATGGATTTTCCTTGGGTTTATATTTAATAATTGAGTTTATGGTTTTGTTGGGTTTCGAACTTTAATATTTTATCGTTACGAATGTTGTGGGTTATTCTTTAAGCCTTTGGAATTTATACTTTATATCTTTTGAGAAACTTATACCTATACTTTGAATTGAGTATTTGGGCGGTAAGATTTGGACGTTAGTCTAGTCCGGTTGATTACGTATTCAGTTTTGATGTTTAAACCTTATGAAATATAATTACTTATATTTCGATTATATATATATATATTTATACACATATAGATCAGGGGAATGACGAGAATATAGGTTGGATAAATGGGAATTGATCATATGTATATTTATATATATATATCTACTTTGAATATAATTATGTATATCTATTTTGATATGGAATATATATATATATATATATATATATATATATATGGGATTGGACAATGGGTTATATTTTAATGAATCACTATTTATATGGTTTTAACTATGAATTTAAGGGATGTTAGTGATACGTGGGAATTTCGAATGCTTCGGCTCGAGTTTTGGTATTTTAATGGATCGTTATGTTATATATATATATATATATATATATATATATATACTTAGTTATATATATATATATATATATATATATATATGTATATTTTGAATAATACGTTCGGGGTTTGGACCTTATATTTTTGAAGGACTAGTACATATACTATGTTATGGAGTATATGTTTGACTTGGGAGTTTGATTTGACGTTTTCTTGACTTGGGTTTTGAATACGGTTTGAATATGGTTCAATGATTATGACATTTTAATTATTTATGGATTGATATGCCGTCATTTGACGCTTGGTAGTATTTTAACTATAGAATTGTATGTTTGGGACAGTGATGTCCTTATATTGGGCATATATGATGTCATTGGATTGTGGGACGTATATATGTCCTGGTGTGTGTTATGTTGGGGTTCGGGTATATGTGATTAAATTATATATATTGTTTATCGTGTAGCGATTGATTTGAGTGCAGTTGGCACCTTGTTATGTATCTCCCCTTGTATGTGACACGGTCACTTGATATGGTTCGTATGGATACGGTTTGATTCGGTACATACCTTAACAGGGTGTAGCTGTAGACCCTTGATTGGGTAGTGAGTCTGCGCGCAGGGCTTGTTACGGACGTGCGGGTATTGATTGTCTCTACCCTACGTGCCGGCGAGCTTAGTCCCATTAGGACCGCTTAACCCTGGGCACAAGGCCATTATGATGTTGACTGGGTGTCCAGTTAAATCCTAGGCACAGGTCACATCATGAATGCTGTCCCGGTGTCCAGTCAAATGATCCCCTGTTGGATTGTTTCCCCGGTACACGTGTTTCGGTGTTGAGGTCTATGTTACTATATGTACGTCTTATTTTCTTCCTATTCGTATTTCTTTTAGTGAGGATCTTTCCTTGCTTGTCGTGCTTCTGAGCACGTGGTTGTCCGAGTGTGGGAAAGGAAGGGAAACAGTACTATGATATAATTATGGTGTAATTATATTGCAACTATTGGGATTTGAATGATTACGTATATAAATGATTTCATATGCATGGTTTGCATTGTTTTTGAAACGGTGGGGTTAGTACGTTGTTTTAAACTACTAAAACCTTATTTTTGTCCACTCACACTCTTTCTATTTTGCGCCCCCCAGGCCGTAGTCATAGCGTCTGATCGGTCCGGCTGGGTGACTCTCTTCTCGAGCTTTCGACCTGATGTAGGACACTTGTCTTTGTCTACAAACAGTTATTCTGTCACTTTACTTCTAAGTACTCTAGATATGCTCTGTATTGCTCTTTAGGGTTGAATTTGATGGCCTTAGGCTTGGGTCGTATTATTTTAGCATGCTGACTGTTGGTGTATACATATTCTGTTGTACATATGCATGTTGAACTTTTGGAATTGTTGTTATTCTAGGGGAGACTCTGCCCGTTTTTCGGCAGAAGTCTTGACCCCTTTATTTATTTGTTTCGAGAAGAGGGATTCTTTTAGTATGTGGGCCCGGCATCGCAATGATGTCGGTTGTCAACAGGATTCGGCACGGGTTCCGGGGTGGAATTCGGGTTGGGTCATGTCATTTAAATACAAACGACGGTTACTTAAAAACCCGATGTAGTACAGAATTTGGAGGGATGTTAAGCAAATGAAAACCGACGTAAGACGTTGTAAATATTTACCGTCGTTGTTTTCAATTTCCAACGTCGGGAAATTAAAATGATGACGTATATTTAAAATTTAAAAAGCAAAAAAAAAAAGCAAATTTTAGAGATTTTACCGTTTCATCTTGCTTTTGTTCAGTTGCAGCAGCGTGAACAACCGAATCCTGTTGTAAGAAATAAAGAAACTTTTATAAATTACAAATAAAAAAGTAAAATAAAAGAGAGGAAATAAACAATTAAACCATCGTGGTATTTAAATAAAAACGACGGTTACTTAAAACCCCGACGTAGTAAAAAATTTAGATGTCAGTTAAACAAATGCAAACCGACGTAATATGTTTTTACCGTCGTTGTTTTACAATTCCAACATCAGGAAATTAAATTAACGACGTATATTTGAAATTTAAAAAGCAAAAAAAAGCAAATTTTAGAGATTTTACCGTTTCATCTATCTTTTGTTTCATCTTGGTATTTTCTTCATCCAAATCAAGCGGTCTCACATTTGTCGGGAAGCGACTTGCTTTGTCGGACATTAGATTTTTGGGGCTTTGATCTTGAGCGGTAAGAATTGGGGCAATTATTGGGGTCATTGGTATAATTGGGTTAATAGGACTTTTCAGCATCTTTGGGATCAAAATTGGGAATTAGTTGGCTGAATTGTTTGAACAAATATTCCCTCTCGGCCTTTAACAATTCCAATGTTTTAGCGTCATTCCTCAAGTTCTCTTCTCTGTTGCCTCCAAAGCAGGTTTGTGTTATTTTGTCAACAAACTTTACGCTCTGTTTGGCAAGCTGGAAGAATTGACTTGGGAAACCCCAGCTCCCATACCTCTAACTCTCCCACCATGCTCTGGGGTTCCCAATGCCAAAGTCAAAATATCATTACTACCAGAGACAGAGAGAGTGCCCTCGGAGACTTGCTTTTTAATTCATCCTAAAAGAGAGAGAGAGAGAGAGAGAGAGAGAGAGAGAGATAATGTTAGAGAGTGAAGTTAAAATTTAAAATAATGAAAAATAACTTAAAAATAAACCGACGTTGTATAAAAAATAAGACGTCGGTTTATTTAAAATCCTGACGTCATATATAATTTACTACGGCGGTAAAAAATACCGACGTTAAAAAATTTATAACGTCGATATAAGGAAAAACCGTCATATAAGAGAGATTTTGTGTCTGTGTGTGTTTGAAGAAGAAGAAAGATCGTTAATCTTTTAAAATAAGCATTTAAAATAAAAATCTAAACCGACGTTCTTTAGACTACAGACGTCGGTACCTTGAAATAAATGACGTTGTAAATATTTCAAACGTCGGTAAATAAATACCAACGTTGTAATCGTTTTAACACGTTGCTAATAAATATAACGACGTCTGAATTAATTTAAAATGCTCTGTTTTTAAAATTTAAAACAGAGTGATAGAGACTTACGATTTTTTTGGCTTTCTCTGCAACCTTTGGATCTGGGATGTTTCCCTGTTTATCTTCCCTAACATTCCTCCATAGCAGAGAATGATCAATTTCTTCAATGGGCATGGTTTCTTCCAATTGGTCCTCCAAACCAACGTACCCTTTCCGAGACAACCTATGATTGTACTCGCATTTTTCCCTTCTCTCTTTCTGCTCTTTATGCACCACCTCAAATGCTGGGCTTAGCCTTGAAGCTACAAAGGCCTCCCATTGCGATTGCTCTATGAATTCATATAGCTTAGGGTCGACTTAACATTTCCTTGTTATTTTTATATAGAAGGATAAATTTCCTCTTTAAGGAAGTCTTGAAATCCGTCCATTTTTTCGCGGCAGACGATAGCACCATTTTTTCGCCCCCCTGACCAACAGCATAGGCCTTATCAACTGTTTCCCAAAGCCTCTCCCTTATATCCTTAGGCAATTTTTTAAAATTCGTGTCCACAAGAGGGACTCTGGTACGTGCCAAAATACCAATATACGATTGCATCTCAGTAGCAGCCTTGCCATGTGGTTTAACAACACGGCTCATTGTGGTGATACCGCGAGTAGACTTTGGCTCCTCATCAAATGACGTTGTTGAGTTAGGGTCATTCTCGGCAGTCGAAGTAAATCTCATCTTCTTCGAGGGTTTGATTTGAACAGGAACGTCCATACTTTGTGCCCCGAAAATAGGAAGTGACTTACTTTGAGCCCTTGAAACTGGAAGGTCCTTACTTTGAGCTTTAGAACCTTGAGCCACCTTGGTTTGAGAATTGGAAACCATGTTTAGAAAGTAATAAAACCTGCAAGATAAAACAACGGCGGTTATTTAACAAAAAACGACGTAATATTTCATTTAACAAGGCGGTATATACACATACCGACGTTATATATTAAATAAAACAACGTAATTAAATACCATCGTGGTAAACTATATTTATTACGTGGGTTTTTATTTTCTACGTCGTTTTAATTTAAACACCACGTCGGTGATACTTTACAAACTTGATATATGCAAAAGAAAGTTTTTAGTTAACCGACGTGGTGAAAAATTAACACGTCGTGAAGAAGACAAAAGCGACGTCTTAACATATCGTGAACTTGAGTGACTTCGATACTAATCAAAAACATGCAAGACTAGGATATTTTGAAAACGAAGTCTTGTTTTCGTTCACTTTATTTCAAAATCATTTTGCATAAAAAACTTAAAATGATTTGACCAAAGAAACTTAAAATGATAACAATTAATTAGAGAAAGAAAAACCTTTTGGCGGTAAAAGAATGTTTGCTTGAGGCGTAACCTTGGATATTTGGAGATGACGACGAGATGGAGAGGAAGATGACCAGATTCAGACACGCTGCTTTTGGGTAGAAAACTGAACTATTTTCTCGGTAAGACAGAACGTAAAAATTTAGGTCAGACGTCGAAAGAGTTTATATACAATCGCGAAGTTCAGTTACACGTCGGTTTTAAATAAAACCGCCCTATAATGTATTTAAAACGGCGTTATATTATTATAAACCAACGTTGATATTAATAAAGTCAAACGACTTTTCGTATTCAGAAACCGACATGGTTATTTACAATTTTATATGGCGAAATATTACTTTATATGACGTGGTATTTTGAGTTAGTAGGGCGGTTTTTAAATTAACCGCCGTGGTTTATAATAAGGTCAGTTTTATTGGGAAATTAAACGACTTTTTTGTATAAATGTCAAACGTCTTTTATGTTCCGTAAATGACGTGGAGGTTATTTTTTAACATATGTCTATTTAAAAATTAACCAATGTGGTTAGTTATAATAACCATATATTTACAAGTAAAACCAGAAAATTCAATTGACTCCAATTACTATCTCCATGTTTGGATATCGCATGTAAACCTTAGTTTTTTTACTCCATAATTGTCATTTTGTTGATCTACTGTCGTAGGTAATCAAAATCCAGAAAATAAATTTCAAAAAACAAAAAAAAAATTTAGACGACCGTAATCAAATAATCACTGATGTCTAAATGTAATTTTAAAGTCACTTTAGGTGAATAAACCGACGTGGATATTTAAAAATTTAACGTCGTATTCTACCACAAAAGTGTCGTTGTTCGCTTTTGTTCTATACGACAGTTAGGTATTAGATACTGCCGTAGTTCATGATCTTAATACATGAGCAATTTAATTCTTACTGACGTGGTATAGTCATTTAATATGTTGCACAACATGAATTTACCGATGTGGATTATTTTAAAATTATACGGCGCTCATTAAGAATAATTCGACGTGTTATACTAAGATTTAACACGTCGGTATATTTAATAAACGACGTCTTTACTTTATACGGCGGTAGTTTCATATATGCTGTCGTTGTTTAATTGGTTCAGAATTCACTTCTTTAGAATCACAATTAATAAGACGTCGTTTTTGAATTTCAGTCTGTCGTGTTTTGTAAATACGAAAATGGATATCCATTTTTTAGATATTTAAGGTAAGTATCCACGTCAGTTTTATGTTACTGTCGTCTTTCTAAACTCAACGTCGGTATTTATTTGTACAGACGTATATTCGACGTCTTTTTGCCTTTTTGTAGTAGTGACGTGTTGTGTAGATACCATGCACAATCACATGCCTTAGGAGAATCATGCGTCCTAACCTAGATACCAAAGGCTTGTATGCGATAATATATTTTTAATGAGCCTTGAGTCAATTTCTATTCAGTCATAACTTGAATAGGAAAACTAGTGGTGGATTCCAAGACTCTAACACCTCTCAATCATTGTTTACAACTTATTAACTGATGCCAGTGTTTTGTTTCAAGCACTTTCATTTCACTTTCGTGTTTTCATTTCAACAAAACCCCCCATTTCGAGTGTGTGTGTGTGGTGCTAGGATTCTGTCCTAGACCTTGAGTTTGAGCCAAGAGCATTGTTGAAATTCGACCTTGCCCTTAGCTATTTAGTTTGTTTCGTTGTTTCCTGTTTTCTTATGCATTCTGAGTAGTTTAACTTGGAACCATGTTACCATTCTTTGTGAGATCGACCTCGTATTTACATAAGCTATACTATAAACAGTTTGTGCACTTGCGAGAATTAAAGTTTCTATTTTTAATAACTCATGTATGTCCGTATCTGACCCGGAGCAAAGTTCACTTGAGCCACCTTCACCAAGAAATGCTGCTGTACGAGCTGGTTTGAGGAGGAATTATAGTTTTTCAAGTGTTGAATCTGTGAGTTACGAATCCAAAAATTCTAGTAAGATGGCAAAGATTCCAAATGAGAATAACAAAAATATTGTTGAAGGAGGTGCTGAGCTTGTAGTCCAACCTGCAAAATCATTGCGTGAGTTTTCATTCCCAAAGTAATCGATCACCCTTCATGCATCATCTATCCTCAACTCACAATTGACAGGTTTGAGCTTAGAAGTGGTATGATTCATCTTCTTCCAACTTATTATGGTAATACCACTAAAGATCCTTACACGCATATTAAGCAATTCTTTGAAATATGTGCTACAATTAAAATTCAAGGGCTTGATGATGAGCATATTAAGATGAGGCTATTCCCATTCAGTTTAAAAGATAAAGCTAAGTCTTGGTTATACTCTACGCCTAATGCTTCAATTAATACTTGGGATGAGCTTTCAAATAATTTTTTGTAGAAGTTCTTTCCAACTCAAAATGTAAGACCTGTGAGCTTGAGGAAGCAAGAACAGTGAGCAATCCCACATCGCTCGGGGAGGGAAAGGTGAAGTGCTTATATGTGTGTGCACTTCTCTTCCTAGCACAAGGCCTTTTGGGAGCTCACTGGCTTCGGATTCCTTGAAAATCCGAAGTTAAGTGAGTTGGGGCTAGAGCAATCCTAGGATGGGTGACCCACTAGGAAGTTGCTCGTGAGTCCCAGAAACAAAACCGTGAGGGCGGGGCCCAAAGCGGACAATATTATGCTAGGAGAGTCGGGTCGTGACACAAAAGACTAACATGATTAGAAAGGAAATTCTTGGTTTTACACAAAGAGAAGGAGAACTTTTCATGAATGTTGGGAGAGGTACAAGGAGATGGTAAATTCCTGCCCACACCACAACATAGAGTATTGGATGCAAATGCAATCTTTCTATGAAGGTTTGCTTGACTCCAAAAGGATGATGGTAGATGCAACAAGTGGAGGAGGACTGATGAACAAAACAGCAGATGAGGCTTTTACTCTCTTTGAATCTTTGAGCGCTAACTCTCAACAATGGACCTACAATAGAGGAAGAGAACCTCCTAAGAATGTTGTGGTCTCTGAGGTAAGTACCAATAATGAGATTGCTGCAAAACTTGATGTTATGTGTTCTTTGCTTCAACGGGCTCCTCGCCCTCTAGTAAACAAAGTGGAAGTTCAAGACCAATCTTTTGCGGAGCACATGCTGGAACAAGCAAATGCCTTACAAGCAAGGAATCCTCATAATGATCCTTACTCAAACACGTACAATCCGGGGTGGAGCAACAATTCAAATGTGCAACAATCTCAAGGACCTCCTCCAGGATTCCAAACACAACAAAGGCAATCCCATCAAGTTCCCCAACAAGTGCAAGAGCCAAGGGCTGATCAAATGGGAGAATTGCAAGACATGTTCAAGAAGTTCATGGGGCAACAGATTCAAACCAATCAGAATCTTCAAAATGCAGTGAACAAGCTTGAAGTGCAAGTTGGGCAGATTGCATCCTCCTTGAGCAATAGAGCATCTGGAACTTTTCCAAGCCAAATGCATGTGAATCCAAGGCATCAAGATCATGCTAAAGCAGTGCACATCTTGAGAAGTGGTAGAAAAGTTGATAATAAAGTTGGAGATGCCAATGAAGAGCAAGAAGAGGCAGAAAACATGGAGGTCAGTGAGCCACCACAAGGGTAGTCCACAACCTCAGACAAACAATCCCTCAATCCTTTTGGAAAGAGCACAGGCCCAAAGGTATCTTCAAATACTAATCAAGTTCCAATTTCAACTAATTCCTTTAGGCCTATTGCACCATTTCCAAGTAGGTTATCAAAGTTAAAGAAAGATCATGGCTTGCATGAGATCATGGAAACATTCAAGAAGGTGCAAATCAATATCCCATTGCTCAATGCCATTGCTCAGATTCCAAAGTATGCAAAAAATTTGAAGGACCTATGCACTAACAAAAGGAGATTCAAAGAGCATGAACAAGTTTCATTGAGTGAAGAGGTAAGTGCGGTGTTACAAAGAAAGCTACCTCCAAAGTTGAAAGATCCAGGTTCGTTTTCTATACCTTGCATAGTTGGTGATTTCAAGATTCAAAAAGCTTTGCTTGATCTTGGTGCATCTATAAACCTTATGCCATACCATGTTTATGATAAACTTAACCTTGGGGAGTTGCAAGCCACATCTATGAGCATTCAATGGGCAGACAGAACTATTTGATACCCCAAGGGCATTCTTGCAGATATTTTGTTGAAAGTAGAAGGCTTAATCTTGCCAGCTGATTTCTTAGTCTTGGAGATGGCACTACTACAAAAATCGAAATAGACGACGGTAATTCACTGTCGTGTATCCGGTTTTTCAACCGTCGTGGAATCCACCGACATCTTTTGATGCATAAAACCATGACAGTAAATCACCGCCGTCTATTTCATGTAAAGACGACACATTGGCTCTAAAATGACGTTGTTTCATATAAACACGACGTTTCATTTTACAATCTTGACGTTGTTAAAACATACAACGTCCTATTCAAATAAAAACCGACGTCTATTAGCTGAAAAATTAAACAACTTGGATACCTTAGACGTCTCTTTTAGAAAATAAACGTCGTTTAAAGAAGAAACAATGACGTTATTTATCAAAATACAGACGTAAACTTAAGAAACCACGACACTAACTGTAAATTAAACGACGTTGAACACTCAGTTTACGTCAGTAATTTAACGAAAGATCAACGTAGTTAATAACATTAGACTTCCATTTTATTTTTAAAACTGACGTCTGTTACCACGTCATGAATAATTTCAAAACAACGTAGGTTGAAACTATCCACGTCATCAATAACACCATGACCGACGTTATTATATTTTTCGACGGCATATTTATTTCTAAAGACGACGTTGTTAAGACTTCAAATGTCCTCTATGATAGAAATTCAGACGTGGCGACTAATTTATACGTCACTTATGTAATTAATTACGTCGTGTTTATACATATTACACGTCTGTGCTTAACGTCTTATTGATGTGCAAAATAAATTTCACGTGGAAAGACGACACCTTTAATAAAAACCATCGTTGTTATCAAATAAAGACGACAGTTTGTTTTATAAATATGACGTTGTTAACACATACAACGTCATATTCAGATAAAAACTGACGTGTATTCAATGAAAATGGAATTAAAAAAGAACAACCTTGATAAGCTTAGACGACCCTTTCAGAAAATCTACGTCGTTTAAAGAAGAAACAATGGCGTTACTTACCAAAATATAAACGTAATATGAAGTAACCACGACACAAACTATAAATTCATCGTCGTTGAAAAGTCATTTCAAGGCAGTAATTTAACGCCTCATCGTCGTATTTATTTCTAATGGTGATGTTCTTAAAACGTTAAACGTCCTTTTTGAAGAAATTCAGATGTGGCGACTAGTTTATACGTCGTTTATATAATTAATTATGTCGTTTTTATATTTTTTTTGGCATCTGTGTTTAATGTCTTACCGACGTGCAACATAAATTTCATGTTAGATATTTTAACGCAAATGACTTTTTTGGTCCTAAAAGAAGACGGGAAATATATGTTGAAGGACGTCGTTAAGTCAAGAATACGACCCTACGCGATGATTATTGTCGTGTTATATTATTTAAATGTCGGTTATTTTGGATATCACTGACGTGAATATGCAGTATTAAGGACTGTACATCACCGTCGTTGTTCGATTGTTATCTACGTTTCTTGGAATGAATTGAGCAGTCATGATAGTGAGTGTTTAGATTTCGGTACGTACATTTATGGATGTAAACGATGTTAGATATCATTTAGACGTCTTATTTTGCAATTTTTCAGAGAACCGTCATGTTTTGCA
Organism: Prunus padus; assembly: GCA_024362665.1. Classification (NCBI taxonomy): domain Eukaryota; kingdom Viridiplantae; phylum Streptophyta; class Magnoliopsida; order Rosales; family Rosaceae; genus Prunus; species Prunus padus. The sequence continues at coordinate 908,699 of JANFAM010000003.1, read as the reverse complement.
TCTGAAACCTAGTTTTTTTTAGTACTGAATGTTATGCGGCCAAAACCTGCATAATGAAAGTGAAAGAAATACATTACAATTTCTTGCAAAATTAATGTCATACACAACCATTTAGGGCATAAATAATGTCATAAATCACAAGCATCATTCAATCCATATATCTTTACACCCATCTCGAATGTTTTCACTCCCAAACTCACAGGCTAGTTCATCAAATGTGTCAACATTTGGCATCCCTCTAGTAAATGGCTCACACTCAATCCTCACATCACCTAAGACATCATCACCAATAACATCATTATATTCTCTATTAGGCATTGATAACACTACCGACCAACTATGATGCATTGGGTCGTCAACAAAAAATACTTGTTTGACTTGAGAAGCCAAAACAAATTGGTCATTCCTATGTCCACTTTTACTCAGATCTACAAGGGTAAATCCGAGTTCGTCCACTACAAGGCCAGAAGTGCTATCTATCCAATCACACCTAAAGATTGGGATTGTAAACTTTTGGTAGTCAAGGTCCCAAATATCTTGAATGACACCATAAAAACCCATATTTGAGACAATAGGGTTTTTATCCTTGGCACTAGCAACTTGCATAGTATTTGCAAGTAAATAAACTCCACTATTTTGAACTGCCCACACATCATCTTGTGCCTTGGTGTTAAATTTAACACCTTTAATAAGATAGCTTTTATATGATGGCACTGTCATGCTTGGACCACTTGCTAGCCACCTCAAATTTTCTGATACGCCATTATTTTCTTTCTCATTGATTTCCCTTTGAACCTGCAAATTAATCATATGTTAATTCAATGCAACATAGATATGACAATAAATCAAACTCCAATGTTTTATTCAATAACATATACCTTAAAGCGTAACCATTGAATGAAAGTGATGTCGTGCTTATCTTGTAGCCACTTTGTTCTCTTTTTATATTTTGGATAAGTCGTCTTGAGGTGGATCATATGTTCCCTACATGACACAGAAAATTCTAGTATTACTGTCCCTTGTATTTAAGAGAAATATAAGGAATGATTTAAAACATAATGATTAAAAGTCATACTCGATATAAGGTTGGACTTCCTCCGTATTCTCCAACACATATAGATGTGCCTGGTTCGAAAGGTCCCAATCAACTAAAGTCACTGAGCAACCTGATAGTGGATTTGAAAGTCCCATCTTCTGGTTTAATGGCATTCCAATTGTTCTAATATCAGATAAATGCTCGGTGCAAAACTCCACAGCTTCTTCAACTATATAGCACTCAACAATGCAACCTTCAGGATGATAACGGTTCTAAACATACCCCTTTAGCACTTTTATATATCTTTTGAACGGATACATCCATCTAAAATAAACAGGCCCACATAGACGAACTTCTCTGACAAGATGTACTACTAGATGAACCATGATATCGAAGAATGAAGGGGGAAAGTATTTCTCAAGCAAACACAAAGTAACTACTACATCTTCTTCCAACTTATCTAGCGAGGAAACATCCAAGGTCTTTGCACATATAGAATTGAAGAAGAAGCACAGTCGAGTTATTGCATACCTTGCAAGCTTTTCCAAAACAGAACGAATTGCCACAGGGAGCAATTGTAGCATCAAGGTATGACAATAATGTGATTTTAGGCCAAGAAGTCTTGAATCTTGTAAAGATACAAGATTTTTTATGTTTGAAGAATAACCTTCAGGGACCTTCATACCATAGAAAGAATTGCAAATCGTTCTCTTCTCTACTCTTGACAAATTCCAAGGCCCTAGAGGCAAGCGAGTACATCTTTCTCCATACTCGGGTTGCAAATCAGTCTTGACCCCCATGTTCAATAAATCTGAACGAGCAACAATCCCATCTTTATTTTTTCCAGGGATCTCCAACAACATACCAATGATACTATCGCAAATATTCTTCTCAATGTGCATCACATCGAGGGAATGCCTCACATGAATGTATTTCCACTACTCGAGATCAAAGACTTTTGACTTCTTCTTCCAACAAACTCTGTCACCATCATTTTCACCTCCACCTCCCCCTTTTTTCGAGCCCCATTTGTAATTAATACTTTCAACCCTTTGTAGCACTTCTTCTCCAGTTAATGGCTTTGGAGGCATGTCATATTCAAGTTTCCCATTAAAAGCTGCACGCTGCATCCGATATGGATGATATGTTGGTAACCATTTTCTATGCCCGATGTAACAGATTTTGTGGCCATTTTTCAACTTGTGACTAGGCGTATCATCGCCGCATATTGGACAAGCTTTATATCCTTTAACGACACAACCATCCATAGGCGGGAAAATCATTTATTGTCCACAGTGAGTGTAGCTCGAGTGTAAAGTATTCTCCTATGTGTGCATCATACACTCCTCTAATCTCATACCACAAAGATTTTAAATCATCAATCAAAGGCTCTAAGTAGACGTCTATATCATTTCCGGGTTTAGGACCGGAAATCAATAAAGTCAACATCATGAACTTTCGTTTCATGCATAACCATGGTGGAAGATTATATGTAACTAAGATAAGCGGCCAGCAATCGTATACGCTACTTAGAGAAGCGTGGGGATTGAATCCATCGAGATGAGAGAGCCAGTCTCAAGTTTCTCGACTCTTTACCAAACTCGGGCCATTTATCATCAACGAAGTTTCCAAGACGGGAATCTGCCGGATGAGACATCTAACCGTCAATTGATTTTCTATCAGCATGCCAAGTCAAACTCTTAGCTGTCTTACTTGATTGAAAGATCCTTTTAAACCTTGGAATTGGTGAAAAATACCACGCCACCTTCTTTGGGACACCCTCTTTCAAAACTGAATCTTTGCCTTCCTTCCACCTTGAGATACCACAAGTATGACAATTAGTTGAATCTTCATAATCCTTCCTATACAAGATGCAGTCATTGGGGCATGCATGGATTTTCTCATAACTCAGCCCCAATGCACACAAAGTCTTCTTTGCCTCATACATAGAGGAAGGTATTGTATTTTCTTCTGGAAGCAAATCTCCTTGAAGTATCAACAATTCTGTAAAACAGACATCACTCATCCCATGTTTTGCTTTCAAATTATATAACTTCACTAATGCTGACAACTTGGTGTACTTACTACAACCAGGGTACAAGGGTTGATCTCCATCCCCAATCACATTGGCAAACTCATAAGGATCGGATCCAACATCGCCTAAAGCATTATCACCCATATCTATTTCTTCAGAAACAAAACTGTACCTACTATGGTTCTCATCTTCATCCACATTTCTACTAGCATTAGTACTTGACTGCCAAGGTTCCAAACTGTTCAAAAACAGTAGAATATGTATATCCAATTGCTAGCATGCAATGTACAATACATAGCAGGCCTCCGGCCAACAAGTTCAACCCTAATGGGCGATATCAGAGCAATTCTAAGAATATGTGAATTCAAGCAACAAAATTCAAAGTTAAAGATAAGGGACATAAAGTCCTACAGTCTAGTCGATGCTCGGGAAGAGAAGCGCTCGACCGAATAGTGTCGAAGCAACGACTATGGCCTGGGCGGCGCAAAACAGAAAGAGTGTGAGTGAACAAAAATAAAGTTTTACATACTTAAATCAAAGTACTAACCCCACCGTTTCAAAACAATGCACACCATGCATATGAAATCAGTTATATACTTCCTTGAGTTAAAAACCACACTATCTCAAAATATGTGAAAACATTCCAGTTCAAAACATTTTTCTGAACAAACCAACCTTTTACTTTTCCAGAGGCATAACCTCCCAAATCGAACCCATGTAGGTATATATAAAACAGAATTAGGAGAATTAGATAAACGTGAGTACGAAAGTATCATAAAACTCCATAAACCAAAACAACATTTTAAAATACCCAATATCTCACTCACGCCGAGAAAACCAAACTGGACAACAATATAGAAATCAATTTCAGGATTCAAAATCCGATAAACTCAACACATCAAATACTGTAGTCAAATCAAGCACACTGCTTCCCAATCTTCCCCACTCTCACAACCACGTGCTCACAAGCACGACAAGCGAGGAACGATCCTCACTAAAAGAAATATGAATACGAAGGTACTAACACACGCGTATAGGTATAATATAACCTCAACACCAAACACAAGTACCAGGGGAAAACAATCCAACATGGGATCATTTGACTGGACACAGGTACAGCCTCCTCAAGACCCCGTGCCCAGGGTTGAGCCGTCCACTTGGGACTAAGCTCACAGGTCTGTATGGCAAGAACTTCAATACCATACCTCCGAAACAAGTCATGCGCGCAGACTACCCAATCAATGGTCTACAGCTACACCCCGTTAAGGTATGCACCGGATCGAACCATAATCGAGTAGCCGTATCATATCAATCGCCACGCAATAATCAATATAAGAACAGGGGGAGGTACATAACAAGGTGCCAACCGCACTCAAATCAATCGCCACACGATAATCAATATATATAATATTCAATCACAGTGTACCCAATCCCAAAACATCAGACACCAAGACATATACAAATCCATCAATCATATACCCAATATATAAACTGGAAATAAGGACATCACCGTCCTAAACATATGTTCCATACTTAAAAATAACGACAAGTGTCAAATGATCGCATAACAGACCTTAATCAAATGAAATGTCATATTCATTGAAAAACCATATTTAAATCTCAATCAATGTTCAAATCAAGCATATCAATTCAAAACCCGAATAAAACGTAAGTCGCAATGATATACATATCATAAAATATAGCCATGAAGGCTCCAATACTTAAACCGAAAACCCCAAGTTCATAAACGTAATTATTAAATAAATTCCATTAAAACCATGAATCTTCGAATCCAAGATTCAAAATAAATATCCAAAGTATATATATATATATATAAGTACATATGTATATATATATATAACCAAAGTTTAGTTCACCGTTTCCTAAACCATTAATATACATTTTCTGAAAATCTTTATTCAACGCCCGGACGATACCAACGTGCCCTTAAACCCAGGTATATAATTAAAACATAATATAACAAATCCTTAAATATAATATCCAAGAAAATCATTAAATTCCCATTTATGTATAATAATCCATTAAATTTATATTTTATAAAGTATAACGATTTCAAGCTTAAAATAGCTTAATTATATAATCCAATTTCAATACAAAAACCACCGGGCGGTCACCACGTCCCGTTCAATACCCAAAGGTATAAATAATAATAAAATATAGCCATCAGGGCTCCACATACAAATTCAGAAACCCAAATCAAGCATTAAACTCAAATGCTAGTTCTTTTTTAGTATTTTTCAACCAAAGTGAACAAGACTTAAACATTCATCACATTCAAGATTTAAAACAATTATTAAATCTCCTTTTATGCAGTTCATGCAATTCAATGAAATCATGCTCGTTTGAAAACAAAGTCCACTCACCGTTGGTCCTACGATTCAAAACCCTGATAGGGTCCTTCCTTTTGCGTAGCAGAGTCAAAGTACCTAAAGCGATAGATACGAGGATTGGATTAGTACTGTGAACCATAGGGGAACCTTAAGCTCAAATTCTACCAAAATCCGACTTAAACCATTTGGAGGTCGTGGGCTCCGCGAGCCCGGGTTGACCGAAACAGGATGTTTCACCGCCGGTTGACCATGAGACTTCCGGGGCGGTCCCACTTGTTAAAAGTTGTAGCTTGACCTTAGAATTCTTCGTACGACGTGCATATAAAATGGGATTTGATAATTGTTTTAAATCTCGGATTTGATGACTTGAGTTCATCGGGATTTATTTGATAATGGTTTAAGTCTTGATTTGACTTTGGTTGAAATACATTAAAAGGATTTGCATTGAAGTATATTGTAACGCCCCTGACCTAAATTTAAGGGAAAATAAAATAAATAATTAAGTAATTAAATTTGGTAATTTAAAATGAAATAAAATGAAATAAATAAGAAATACTGGAATTTAATTGGAATTTAATAATTAAAGGGCTTTAAGGTCATTTTAATTTTCGAGACGGAATTTGGCAAAATGGGTTGCGTCATTGCGTTCGTCTCGTTGAAACGAGTCCGTTGACGGGTGGCACGTTCCAATATGAGTTTTAGAACTCAAAAGGGTATAATGGTAATTTATGAAATTGAATAAAATATTATAAAAATCGCTTGGACCAATCAGAGAGCGAGTACTCTCTCTCTCCTCGTCCGTACTCAGCGCCACCTTCTCCGACGAAACGCCACCGTTCGGCCACCACTGGCCACGGCACCTGTCGCGTTCGAACCGCCATCACCGTGCGATCCTTTCCCACCCCTTCTCGTCGACCATCTCGCCGGCATTTGGAAGCCCGATCAACTGAAAGTCTTGGCTAAACATCCATTTTTCCCAGCGACTTTCCGGCGACTCCGGCAACCTCTCGCGTCCTCTCCTCACGTCCTAGCTATCTACGAGGTTGGTGGGGATCGATTTAACCATTTTGTGATCGGATCTCAAAACCCCCAAATCTGGCAGAATTTCGATCGGAGATTCCGACCAGTGTCCGGCTGGTTCTGGGCTGGGTGTGACCGGCTTTGAGCTCCTCTTTTCGAGCTGAGTCGTTTGGTGTATGGGTTACTGCCGGATCTGACAGTTTTTGGTTGGCCGGATTTACTTTACACACCCACCACCCACGGTGGCCCGTGTGGCGGCCCACGGTGGCGCGTGGTGGTGGTGTGGTGGCGGGTCTGTGTTCCTAAATGATCCTCGTGTCATTGTGAATGTGTACGTGTGCTCGGATTGTGATTCGGACGCCGTTTGACTATCGATGGGTTCGATGGGTTCGGACCGTCGGATCAAATCCGAATTCACGTATGTGGTTCCTCGTATTTCTAGGATCGTATAGGATTTGACAGATCGTGATTTGGAGAACCGGATACTCCGGATCAATAACTTAAAGGTTAGAATTAAATCGTAACGTCCGATCGTGCGATCGTGATCGATCCGACCGTCCGATCAAGACCAAACTTTCAGGACACGTTGTTTAGGCCGTGTTGAACTTGTAGGAACTTTCGGATCTAAGTTTGGAGGTCATGGGACCTACGAACCCGGTTTGACCTGGTCAGGTTAGTTTGACCAAGGGTCTCCCAAGGTCGCCTTGCCACGTAATTGACTTTGTTGGACTTCTAGAAATGTCCGGATCGATTTGGAGGTCTTGGGCTCCGTGGGCCCGGGTTGACCAAAAAGGGGTGTTTGACCGTCGGTTGACCGTGAGTCTTTTGGGGCGGTCCCACTGGTTAAAAGAGGTAGTTTGACCATAGAATCTCTAGTGTGACGTACGTGCACGTTAAGTCGGGTTTTGGTAGTATTTGAGTTTGAAGTTCTCGTGTCGTTCATGGTACTAATCCAATCCTCGTATCTATCGCTTTAGGTACTTTGACTCTGTTACGCAGCAGGCGGGACCCTTTTAGGGTTATACAGCATAGGACCAACGGTGAGTGGACATTGTTTTCAACGTGCATGATTTTAAAGAATTGAATGCAATGCATGAATGGGATTTGATAATTGTTTTAAAGTCTTGGTTTGACTTTGGTTGAAATATATTAAAAGGAATTGCATTGAGGTATATGCATGATTTGGGTTGCCGGTTTGTTTGTGAAGCCCTGAGGGCTATTTTATTATTATTTATACCTTTGGGTATTGAACGGAACGTGGTGAACGCCCGGTGGATTTTAGTATTTGATTTTGATTATATAATTGAGCGATAGTAAGCTTGGAATCGTTATATTATTTAAAATAGGGATTTAAAGGATTTTTGTACCAAAAAGAGAATTTAATGGTTATATTATGTTTTAAATATATATTTGGTTTAAGTGGATGTTGGTATCGTCCAAGGCGATTTTATACTCAGTTTTGGCGTATATATGTATATACATATACTTTTATGGAATAATTACCTAAACTTGATTTATATATATATATATATATTGATACACTTTGAATAATTGTCTTGAATCTTGGATTTGAAGATTCATGGTTTTAATGGAATTTACTTAATAATTACGTTTATGAACTTCGGTTTTTCGGTTTAAGTATTGGAGCCTTCATGGTTATATTTTATGATATGTATATCATTGCGATTTACGTTTTATTCGGGTTTTGAACTGATATGCTTGACTTGAGCATTGATTGATATTGGATTATATTTCTGAGTATGGTTTTAAATGAATATGACGTTTCATTGATTATGAATTTGATTTGCGGTCACTTGACCCTTGTGTCTATTTTGATTATGGAATTATATGTGTGGACGGTGATGTCCTCCTTGATTATATATATGTGTTCATATATTGGATAAATGATTAACGGACTTGTATATGTCCGGTGGTGTAAGGTTTTGGGTTGGGTACATTGTGATGGATTATATATTTATATATTGTTATCGCGTGGCGATTGATGTGTGTGCGGGTAGCACCTTGTTATGTACCTTCCCCTGTTCTTATGATACGGTTACCTGAATTTGGTATGGTTCTATCCGATGCATACCTTAACGGGGTGTAGTTGTAGATCCTTAACAGGGTAGTCTGTGCGCGTAGGACATGTTTCAGAGGTATGGTTTGGAAGTTTCTACCATATAGGCATGTGAGTTTAGTCCCATTTGAATGGCTCAACCCTAAGCACGGTGTCTCGAGGACACTGTACCTGTGTCCAGTCAAATGATCCCCTGTTGGATTGTTTTCTCTTGGTACTTGTGTTTAGTGTTGAGGTTATATTATACCTATACGTGTGTGTTAGTACCTTCATATTCATATTTCTTTTAGTGAGGATCGTTCCTCGCTTGTCGTGCTTGTGAGCACGTGGTTATGTGATAGTGGGAAAGATTGGGAAGCAGTGTGCTTGTTTTGACTTCAGTACTTGATATGTTATGCTTATTGAATTTTGAATCCTGAAACTGATTTATTATATATATATATATGATTTGAACTACAATTGATTTCTATGTTGTTGTCGAATTGGGTTTTTTTGGTATTATTCGGCTTATGGGAATTTTATTCAATGTTTATGTTTTACAAACTTACATGAGTTCGATTTGGGAGGTAATGCCTCGGGAAAAGTAAAAGGTTTTGAATTGAGTGTGTCTTCACCTATTTGGAGATAATGTGGTTTTTAAATCAATCAAGTATATAAACGATTTCATATGCATGGTTCATATTGTTTTAAACAGTGGGGTTAGTACTTTGATTTAAGTATGTAAAACCTTATTTTTGTCCACTCACACTCTTTCTATTTTGCGCCCCCCAGGCCGTAGTTGCTTAAATTCTTGTTCGGTCGTGCGCTTCTCTTCTCAAGGGTAGGATTGTCGTCCTTGAACCCTAAACTTTGTATTCTGTTATTCATTTTCGCTGATTCTTAGATATGCTATGTATCACCCATTAGGGTTGAATTGAAGGCCGGAGTCCTATTGTGTATTTTTATATGCATGCTGGCATTTGGGGTAGTATATCTGTTGTCTTTTCACAGGTTGTAATTTTTGGGAAAGTCCTTATTTTAGGGGAGACTCTGCCCGATTTTCGGCAGAAGTCTCGGTCCCTTGTTGTCTAATTTCGGGAAGAGGGAACTTGTTTAGTTTGTGGGCCCGACATGGGTTGATGTTGGGCAAACCAGCAGGTGCAGCTCGGGTTCCGGTGGAATTCTGGTCGGGTCTGTCATATATGCATGGTTTGAGTTGCCGGTTGTATGTGGGGCCCTAAGGGTCATATTTTATGATTATGTATACTTTTGAGTATTGAATGGGACGTAATGACGCCCGGTGGTTTTTGTGTACGATTTGGGCACAGTTAAATTATTATGGAATTTTTTGGGATTATATAATTGGATTATTTTACATATGTGAGAATTACAAAAGCCTTGGGTTTTGGATATTATATTTAAAAGGATTGTTATATTATATTTTAATTATATAATTGAATATTTGGACGTTAGTATAGTCTGTTTGATTACATATTCGGTTTTGGCCTTTAAACCTTATGAATAATAAATACTTATAATTGATTATATATATGTATATATATCTACTTTGAGTGAATGCTTCGAATAATAGGAAATGGTTATATATATATATATTGATATATCTCTACTTTGAATATATGTATATATATATATATGTATCTACGTTGAGAAATGGTTATTTATACTTGGTTATATATATATATATATATGTATCTATATATATATATATATATGTATATATATATGTATATATACACTTTGAATAAATGGTTTGGGTCTCGGATTTGATGTTTTCAAAGAAGGGTTATTTACAATGGGATTATATTAATATTTGGTACTTATCTTGAAATTGAGTCTTGAATTTATGTTACGGGACTTGGGATCCTACTTTGATTTGACATGCTTCACTTGAGCATTGATTGAGATTTAAATATGGTTTTTCAATGAATATGACGTTTTAATTGATTATGGTCTGTTATGTAGTCATTTGACGCTTGTGACTATTTTGAATATAGAAATATATGTTTTGGACGGTGATGTCCTTATTTGGAGTATACTTATTGGGTATATGATTGAAGGACTTGTATATGTCCTGGTGTCTGATGTTTTGGGGTTGGGTACATTGTGAATGATTATGTATATATTGATTATCGCGTGGCGATTGATATGAGTGCGGTTAGCACCTTGTTATGTACCTCCCCCTGTTCTTATATTGATTATCGCGTGGCTATTGATATGATACGGTTACTTGGATATGGTTCAATCTGGTGCATGCCTTAATGGGGTGTAGCTGTAGACCCTTAACTAGGTAGTCTACGCGCATGACTTGTTTCGGAGATATGGTGTTGAGATTCTTGCCATACATACCTGGGAGCTTAGTCCCATTCTGGACGGCTCAACCCTGGGCACAGGGTCTCGATGTGGCTATACCTGTGTCCAGTTAAATGATCCCCTGTTGGATTGTTTTCCCCTGGTACTTGTGTCTGGTGTTGAGGTTATATTATACCTATATGCGTGTGTTAGTACCTTCGTATTCATATTTCTTTTAGTGAGGATCTTTCCTTGCTTGTCGTGCTAGTGAGCACGTGGTTATGTGAGAGTGGGAAAGATTAGGAAACAGTACTTGATTTGACTTCAGTACTTGATCTGTTATGTTTATTGGATTTTGAATCTTGAAATTGATTCCTTATATTTTTATAAATGATTTGATGTCACATCCCCGCCCGGGCTCGACCACTTCCCGGGCTCAACTCCGCCATAGCACGATATTGTCCGCTTTGGGCCCCCCTCTCTGCCCTCACGGTTTTGTTTCTGGGAGCTCACGAGCAACTTCCCAGTGGGTCACCCATCCTGGGATTGCTCTAGCCCCCAACTCGCTTAACTTCGGAGTTCCAAAGAATCCGAAGCCAGTGAGCTCCCAAAAGGCCTCGTGTTAGTTAGAGACGTGCCCACACATATAAGGCACATCACCTTTCCCTCCGAGAGCGATGTGAGATTGCTCACAGTTCTCTGCTTTCCAAGCTCAAGACACGGGTCTTACATTTGAACTACAATTGAGTTCTGTATTGTTGCCGAGTTGGTTTTCTTGGCGTGAGTGAGATCTTTGGTATTTTAAATGTTGTTTTGGTTTATGGAGTTTTATGACACTTTCATACTCACGTTTATCTACTTCTCCTATTTATGTTTTTATACATACCTACATGGGTTTGCAATTTGGGAGGTTATGCCTCGGGAAAAGTTAAAGGTTGGTTTGTTCGGAAAAAGGTTTTGAAATGGATTGCTATCCTGTAAGATATTGTTGTTTTTGAATCAAGTACGTATATAGTGAATTTCAATTGCATTGTTTTGAAACGGTGGGGTTAGTACATTGATTTAAGTATGTAAAATTTTGTTTTTGTCCACTCACACTCTTTCTGTTTTGCCCCCCCCAGGCCATAGTTGTTGCTTCGACATTGTTCGTGACAGGACCCGACCCAGATTCCACCCTGGAACCCGAACCGGACCCTGTTGATGGGCCCAACACCAACCCATGTCGGGCCCACATCCTACAACAGTTACCCTCTTCCCGAAACAAAAGTGAAAGAGGCCAAGACTTCTGCCGAAAAACGGGCAGAGTCTCCCCTAAAACAGGGACTAACCCAAAACTTCAACCTGTCAAACAAGTAATAGATAAGCAACCCAAGCGCCAGCATGCATACAACATATACATAACAGGCCTCCGGCCAAACTAATTCAACCCTAAAGGTGATACAGAGCAAACTAAGAGTACAAGAATTCAACAGTGGAAAAGAATAACAGATTACAAGTTTAGGGTTCAAGGATGACAATCCTACCCTTCCGACGAAGCTCGAGAAAAGAAGCGCACAGCCGAACGGTAACGAAGTGACGACTACGGTCTGGAGGGCGCAAAACAGAAAGAGTGTGAGTGGACAAAAACAAGGTTTTACATACTCAAATCAAAGTACTAACCTCACCGTTTAAAACCATGTTAAACATGCATACGAAACCTTTTATATATTTGGTTGATTAGAAAACCGTACTATCTCAAAGTACGTGAGAGCAAAGCAGCTCAAAACCTTTTTCCCAACAAAACACCCTTTTACTTTTCCCGAGGCATAACCTCTCAAATCAACTCATGCAGGTTATAAGTGTAAACAAAAGGACTGGAATACCGTAAAAGCTTAAAGATGGAATAAAATTCACATAAGGTAAAACAAACCTTAAAATGCCGAACAACTCGCTTAAAACAAGAAAATCAAACTTGACATCACTACAGAACTCAATTGCAGTTCAAATCATACATATAAATATATAAATTAGGATTTACCATCCAATAAGTAAAACAAATCAATTACTGAAATCAAATCAGGTAAACAGTTTCCCAAACTTTCTCACTATTACAACCACGTGCTCACCAGTACGACCAGCGAGGAACGATCCTCACTAAAAGAGATATGAATACGAATGTACTAACACACGCGTATAGGTATAGTATAAACTCAACACCAACACAAGTACCAGGGGAAAACAATCCAACAGGGGATCATTTGACTGGACACCGGTACAGTCTCATCGAGACACCGTGCCCAGGGTTGAGTCGTCCAAAGTGGGACTAAACTCACAGGACTATATGGTAAAACTTACCAACCATAACTCCGAAATAAATTTGTCCTACCCGCGCAGACTACCCAATCAAGGGTCTACAGCTACACCCCGTTAAGGTATGCACCGGCTCGAACCATACCAAATCCAGGTAAAAATTTCATATCAATCGCCATGCGATCATCAGTGTCAGAACAAGGGGAGGTACAATACAAGGTGCTAACAGCACTCAAATCAATCGCCACGCGATAACAGTATATATATATACAAACACAAAGTACCCAACCCCAAAACAACAGACACCAGGACATAAACAAGTCCAACAGTCCACTAACCCATATAAATACTCAAAGTCAGGACATCACCGTCCAAAACAATATAATTCTATACTCAAAATAATCACAAGGGTCTAACGACCGCATAACAGATTAAATCAAATCAAACATCCTATTCATTGAAAAACCATATTTTAATCTCATTCAATGCTCAAGCCAAGCATACAAAATCATATTAAAATCTCCAGTCTCTAAGACGTCAAATCTAAGGTATAAACACACACACATATATATATATATATATAACCAAAGTACATATATATATATATATATATAACTTTTTCCCATTAATTCAAAGTATTTACTCAATTAGCCATATATATATATATATAAATACATATATATATATATAAATACATATATATATATATATATATATATATATAATCAAAGTATACGTATTATTAATCATAGGGTTTTAACACCAAAAACCGAGTATGAAATCAATAGGACAATACTAACGTCCAAATATTCAATTATATAGTTAAAATATAATTAAACAGTTCCAAGCTTAATAAAGCTCATTTATTTAATTAAAATCCAATACGAAAACCACCGGACGTTCATCACGTCCCGTTCAATACCCCAAAGGTATAAATACTAATAAAATAGCCATCGGGGCCCCACAACAAACCGGCAACCCAAATCAAGCATTAAACTCAAATGCTAATTCTTTTAATACTTTTCAACCAAAGTCAAACAAGACTTAAACATTCAAGATTTAAGACAATTATTAAATCTCATTTATGCAGTTCATGCAATTCATTCAAATCATGCTCAGTTTAAAACAAAGTCCACTCACCATTGGTCCTATGCTGCACAACCCTCAAAGGGTCCCGCTCACAAAATACGCAGAGTCAAGGTACCTAAAGCGTTAAAGACGAGGATTGGATTAGTAACGTGAACCGTACGAGAATCGTAAACTTAAACCCTAACAAAACCCAACTTAACGTGCACGTACATCCTACGAAGGATTCCAAGGTCAAACTACCTCTTATAACCCGTGGGACAGCCTCGGAAGACTCACGGTCAACTGGCAGTCAAACACCCCGTTTTGGTCAACCCGGGCCCGCGGAGCCCAAGACCTCCAAATCGATCCAGACACTCCTAGAAGTCGAACAAAGTCAACTACATGACAAACAGACCTCGGGAGACACTCGGTCAACCCTGATCAAACTTGGTCAAACCGACCCGAATAGGTCAAACCGGGCCCGTGGGTCCCATGACCTCCAAACTTAGATCCGAAAGTTCCTAGAGGTTCAACACAACCTAAACAACATGTCCTCAAAGCTTGGTCTCGATCGAACGGTCGGATTGCTCACGATCGCACGATCGGACGATTACAATTTAAATCTAACTTCAAGTCATCGATTCAGAGTATCTGGGACTTCGAATCACGATCCGTCAAATCCTACACGATCCTAGAATTATCTAGTTCAACATATCCAAGAATGGACATGATCCAACCGTTCAATCCTATCGAACCCGAGAATTGTGCAATAGGCGAGATTCGTTCGATGGCCAAACGATCTCCGAATTGAGATCCGTCAACTCCCACGCGCTCGCAGTGATACAAGGATCTCTATGGACCCAAGAACCGCCACCACACCACCACCACGCTCCGCCACATGCGCCACCGTGGGTGGCGGGTGTCTTGATCAATTCCGGCGATCGACCAAACTTCGATCCAGCCTACAAACCTTATACCAAACTGATCACCACCACTCCAAGAGCCTAGAACCACCACGAACTGCCCGAGAACCGGCCAGCAGCTGGCCAGAAATTCGAGTCAAAGTCCGGCCAATTCTGGGTTTCCAGATCCGACACCCACGAGGCCAAATCGATCCCCACGAACACCAAAAACAGTTTAAGCATGAAGAATAGGTTCGTTTTTCATACCTGGTTTGCCGTGGATCCTCGTCGTAGACGCCGGATCGAGACTGTGAAGAACCAGAGAAAACCAGTCGATGCCGCCTTTATTTTTCGAGGTTTCCGACAGGGTTTCACAGTGGGGTGAGATCGGGACCAGTCCCATGCTCCGCCATGGCTTGGTTGCTCGGAATCGAGGAGAGAGAGTGCTCGGGGAGAGAGAAAACTGGAGAGATTGTGAGGGAGGAGAGAGAAAGGAGGAGAGAGAGAGAGAGAAAAAAAAAAGAGAGAGAGAGAGAGAGAAAGAGAGAGAAAAGACCAGATCTGATTGGCCCACGTGGCTTTATCAGATTTTTCCCAAAATTTGAAATGACGCTTATGTCCTCCGAACAATCCGTAACTCGTATCGAAACATTCCGCCCGTCAACGGACTCGTTTCGACGAGCCGAACGCAATGGCGCAACTCGTTTCGCCAAATTCCGTCCCGAAAATAAAGTGGACCAAAATGCCCCTTTAATATTTAAATTCCAATTAATTCATTTAAATTCCTTTTTAATTCATTTAAATTATCCAAGTTAATTAACTTATTAATTAATTCATTTTTTTATAAAAATTGGGTCTGGGTCGTCACAGTTCGGCTGAGCGCTCCTCTTCTCGAGCTTTGACTAGATTGTAGGACTCTTTGCCCCTTGTTGTAAACTTTGTTATTCCGCTGTTTAATTTGAAAGACTCTTAGATTGCTCTATTATCGCCCATTAGGGTTGAATTGAATGGCCGGAGGCCTGTGATGTATTTGTGTAAGCATGCTGGCTGTTGGGATAATTCTTTTCTGTTGTTTTCTGACAGGTTGTAATTTTGGGATAGTCATTGTTTCATGGGAGACACTGCTCGTTTTTCGGCAGAAGTCTTGGCCCCTTTCTCTTTTGTTTCGAGAAGAGAGAACTTGTTAAGTTTGTGGGCCTGACATGGGTTGATGTCGGCAAACCAGCAGGGTCTGGCTTGAGTTCCGGAGTGAAATCTAGGTCGGGTCCTGTCAAATATACCCTAAACCCTAAATTATTTTAAATTAAAAAATAGTGAAATAATACAAAAGGATTTAGGGTGTTTTGTCTAAACCCGAAAATAAAAGAGAAAATCGTTGTCTTTTCAATAAACCCTAAACCCTAAATTATATAAATTTTAAAAAGTATGAGAAAAATTAACCGAAAATTGTTATGGACTCCTTATGACAATGCCTTGTGTATTAGAATGATAAAAACATATTTTTAATATATTTGAATTTATCACACCAATGGATGACACAAGCCATAAGAATATGTTATGAAACTACAAGTGATGTTATGATTTATCAATAATTTTTTTGTCAAGTATTCAATTTTAAATTTTATGACTCAAATTACATTTTTGAAAGCATTAGTGGGAAGAAAATATATCAATGAGTGCATGATAATTTCTGTTTATTTTTTGGAATTTTTAAAAATTTATTACGACTATTATGAAATAATTTCAATAAAAAATTTGTTAAAAACAAAATACAACCACGTCGGTATGAATTCATAACCTTCGTGGTATATAGTTACACATTCGTTATTTTTGTATATATCAACGTTGTAATATCTTTAGATGTCAGTGAAAAGGAAAATATCGCCGTTGTATATACCGACCTTTAATTACAAATTTCAACGTCATTATGTTTGTATATACCGCCGTATTAATGTCTTTAGACGTCGGTGGGTAGGAAATTATCGCCGTTGTATTTACCGACTTTTAATTATAACTTTATACGTCATTATTTTTGTATATATCGCTATTTTAATATCTTTAGACGTCGGTGGTAAGGAAAATATCGCTGTTGTATTCTTGACGTTTTAATTACAACTTTAGACGTCGTTATTGTTGTATATATCGACGTTTTAATATCTTTTGACGTCCATTGGAAGGAAAATAATAACGTTGTTTTTAATATAGCGCTGTGTTATATTTGTATACATGTCATTTCGAGATACGTACTGACGTGTTTTGGTTGTATACATGTCATTTTGGATATGTACTGTCGTGTTTTGTTGTATTCTTGTGATTTGAAAATTTTAAACAAATTTTTAATTCATAGGAAAAATAACATGTAAATTATAACAAAAATATTTACAAAAAATTGTTAACTCTAACGAAAATATGATTAATGTTTGTCCAATTCCCTAATCCATATGAAGGCTTACAAATTCTGCCCATTCCTTCACGACTTCATCAATGGCTTCTTAGGGGTATAGTGATTGATCTTTTCCTCAAAGAAGCGCAAACCATAAAAAAATAAAAATAAAATGTTAAATGTCGATGGATGTCGAGCGCTGTCGACAACTGCTGCGAGGGCTGTCGATAGGGTAAAACCGTTGTGATATGGTAATATAATGACGATTTTTTCATTTACCGACGTGGTAAATTACAAAACCACAGAAATTAAAATATGTAATTTTTCCTTTTACCATCTTCTCAAATTCCAGGGCGGGACTACTCCATGTATAGTATGAACTTCGTATGAGCTTGAAGTGTCCAATTTCTTTGACCAATTGATATCGGATCGAGCCCAAAACTTGGTCAATATCATTATATGGTGGGAGGGGTGTAAGACCCGTGTCTTGGGGAAACAAGAACGGTGAGCAATCCCACATCGCTCGGGGAGGGAAAGGTGAAGTGCCTTATATGTATGGGCACTTCTCTTCCTAGTACGAGGTCATTTGGGAGCTCACTGGCTTTGGATTCCTTAGAACTCTGAAGTTAAGCGAGTTGGTGCTAGAGCAATCCCAGGATGGATGACCCACTGGGAAGTTGCTCGTGAGTTACCAGAAACAAAACCATGAGGGCGGGGCCCAAAGCGGACAATATTGTGCTAGGAGAGTCGGGTCGTGACATAATGGTATCGAGCTGGACCCCGACCAGGAAGTGTGCCAGCGAGGATCTGGGCCCCAAGGGGGTGGATTGTAAGACTCGTGTCTTGGGAAACAAGAATGGTGAGCAATCCCACATAGCTCGGGGAGGGAAAGGTGAAGTGCCTTATATGTATGGGCACTTCTCTTCCCAGCACGAGGCCTTTTGGGAGCTCACTGGCTTCGGATTCCTTGGAACTCCGAAGTTAAGCGAGTTGGGACTAGAGCAATCCCAGGATGGGTTACCCACTGGGAAGTTGCACGTGAGTTCCCAGAAACAAAACCGTGATGGCGGGGCCCAAAGCAGATAATATCGTGGTAGGAGAGTCGGGTTGTGACAAGGGGTCATTTGGTTAGTTTTGAGTGAGACCCAATCACTAGAACTTTGCAATGCACCAACCACTCCATTTACGGCAAGAACTTCGTACGAACATGAAGTGTCCAATTTCTTTGACTAATTAATTTCGGATGGTGGGAGGAGTCATTTGATGAATTTTAAGTGAAATCCAATCACTAGAACTATGCAATGCACCAACCACATTATTTACGATAAGAATTTCGTACGAACTTGAAGTGTCCAATTTCTTTGAAAAAATTGATTTCGGATTAAGCCCAAAACTTGGGCAACAAGATAATATGGTGGGAGGAGTCATTTGGTGATTTTTGGGTGAAACCCAATCTTTAGAACTATGCAATGCACCAACCGCCCAAAACTTGGGCAACAGCATAATATGGTGGGAGGAGTCGTTTGTTGAGTTTGGAATGAAATCCGATTACTAGAACTACGCAATGAACCAACCGCTCCATTTACGGTACGGACATCGTACGAACTTGAAGTGTCCAATTTCTTTAACCAATTGATTTCGGATCGAGCCCAAAACTTGGGAAACATCATAATATGGTGGGACGAGTCATTTGGTGAGTTTTGAGTGAAATCCAATCGCTAGAACTATGCATTCCTACAACCACTCCATTTACGGTATGAACTTCGTACGAACTTGAAGTGTCCAATTTCTTTGACCAATTGATTTCAGATCGAGCCCAAAACTTGAGCAACGTCATAATATTTTGGGAGGAGTCATTTGGAGAATTTTGAGTGAAATCCAATCACTAGAACTGTGCAATGCACAAACCACTCCATTTACAGTACGAACTTGAAGTGTCCCATTTCTTTGACCAATTGATTTCAAATCAAGCCCAAACCTTGGGCAACAACATATTATGGTGGGAGGAGTCATTTCGTGAGTTTTGAGTGAAATCCGATCACTAGAACTATGCAATGCACCAAGCACTCCATTTATGGTACGAATTTCGTTCGAACTTGAAGTGTCCAATTTCTTTGACCAATTTATTTCGGATCGAGCCCAAAACTTGGTCAATATCATTATATGGTTGGAGGTGTAGTCATTTGGTCAGTTTTGAGTGAAACCCAATCACTAGAACTATGCAATGCACCAATGACTCCATTTACGGTACAAACTTCGTACGAACTTGAAGTGTCCAATTTCTTTGGCTAATTGATTTCGGATCGTGCTCAAAACTTGGGTAACAACATAATATGGTGGGAGGAGTCCTTTGGGGATTTTTAAGTGAAATGCAGTCCCTAGAACTATACAATGCACAAACCACTGTGTTTTAGGTACGAACATCGTACGTTCTTGAAGTGTCCAATTTCTTTGGCTAATTGATTTCGGGTCGTTCCCAAAACTTGGGTAACATCATAATATGGTGGGAGGAGTCATTTGGCAATTTTTAAGTGAAATCCAGTCCCCAGAACTATACAATGCACAAACCACTCCGTTTTCGGTACGAACATCGTACGTTCTTGAAGTGTCCAATTTCTTTGGCCAATTGATTTCGGATCGAGCCAAAAACTTGGGCAACATCATAATATGGTGGGAGGAGTCTTTTGG
Organism: Prunus padus; assembly: GCA_024362665.1. Taxonomy (NCBI): domain Eukaryota; kingdom Viridiplantae; phylum Streptophyta; class Magnoliopsida; order Rosales; family Rosaceae; genus Prunus; species Prunus padus. The sequence continues at coordinate 888,561 of JANFAM010000003.1, read as the reverse complement.
TGAGTTTTGGGTGAAACCCAATCGCTGGAGCTCTGCAATACACCAACCACTCCATTTACGATACGAACTTCGTACAAACTTGATGTGTCCAATTTCTTTGACCAATTGATTTCGGATTGAGCCCGAAACTTGGGAAACATTATAATATGGTGGGAGGAGTCATTTGGTGAGTTTTGAGTGAAATCCGATCACTAGAACTATGCAATGAATCAACCACTCCATTTGTGGTACAAACTTCGTACGAACTTGAAGTGTCCAATTTCTTTATCCAATTGTTTTCGGATCGAGCCCAAAACTTGGGCAACATCATAATATGGTGGGAGGAGTCATTTGGTGAGTTTTGAGAGAAATCCAATTCGTAGAACTATGCGATCCTACAACCACTCCATGTACGGTACGAACTTCATATGAACTTGAAGTGTCCAATTTCTTTGACCAATTGATTTCGGATCGAGCCCAAAACTTAGTCAATATCATTATATGTTGGGAGGAGTCATTTGGTTAGTTTTGAGTGAAACCCATTCACTAGAACTATGCAATGCACCTACCACTCCATTTACAGTACGAACTTCGTACGAACTTGAAGTGTCCAATTTCTTTGACTAATTGATTTCGGATCGTGATCAGCGCATAATTGTCTATCATTTTGTACCCTTCTTGCATATGATTTAGTTATGTTTTTTAGTTAAACTTGTGCTTTTAATCTCTATTGTGTTTGTCTTTCAGTTAATTGGGCTTTAGGTAGCAATGGTGGCTTTGGATAGGAAAAGGTGCAAAATGGTGCAAAAACGTGCAGACTGAGTTAACAATTCATTTCAGCTTAACATATTTTTCCGAACTTGGATTAGGCCAAATGATATGTGGTTGGGAAGATGACATTCTGAACTGAAAGATGAAGGGCCTAAAGTCATTATATGAGGAATGGAAGCCCAATTCGTGATCCAATGAAGTTACTTGTTGTTGGTGACAAAGTTGGGTCAGCTAAATTGTTGTTTACAACTGAAATGGAGTATTAATGGGCAGACATAATGAAGAGGACAACAAGGGACATTCAATGCAATCCATGCATTTTAAGGGTTGTTCTGCACCTAACCAAATTCCACCAAATGCATGTATTGGGCAGCTGGAGCAGTTACATAGCATTTACATAGCAGTTACATAGCATTTACATAGCAGTTACATAGCATTTAATGAGGTAGCTGAAACTGGTGTGCTTCAAAAGCCAAAGGGGAGAACGAAATTGAAGACTTAAACACTCTATAAAAGAGGGCATCAGCTAATGAGAGAAAGACACTTCCATTTTATCATTCATTCCATAACATACATCCTGCGAGTCACAATCCCACAACTGATCCATCCTTCATTCCATCCTCCACACTCCCATCATTCCCCAAACACATTCAAAAATCACTCTCAAACACTCCCACAACCCCAAACACTCCACCAATCAACCCAACACTCTAAACAGCCCCAAATCACCAAAACAGTCCCTACAAGCCTTCCTTACATTTTCTTACGAATTTCCTCTTTCTCATCCATCACCACTCACCCAAACTCATCCCAAATCACCTCCTTAACCTTCATACATCCTTCTAGATGTGGGGAAGCACTTGGAGAAGCATTGGACACCACAATAACTTCAAAAAAGGGTTTTTCTACTCTTGTTGCATTCATTATGTTTCCTCATTTCTGTTTAAATTTCTTTCCCATTATGAGTGGCTAAATCCATAACTAGGGCTTCGATGTAACCTAACATGAATATTCTGGGTTTATAAATTTCAAGTTTCAAGTTCGATTCAAGATTCATGATCTTATTCATTATGCCTACCTACTTATATGCTAATCTGAATGCCTAGCTACCATTGAGATTTGTGTATTTTGGTTGAAACTGAAGTAGATACCTTATGCTTTTGTTTCAATTGAACTATGAATAAGATGAGTATGTATGGACATTCACCAATAGGGATTAGATGCATGCTTGGTTGTTTAAAACATTCTTCTATGCTTAATGGATTTCTAATGCTTGATTTAAGTTCGACAATAAGGACTTAATTAGGGAATTGGAAATACAAGGTTAGGATCAAACACCATGGCTTAATCATACTTTAGCTAGAATCAATCTTTGAATAAGCATTAGATTTGTCACTTGAATCCTTATAACCTAGAATTGGATTGTTATGGTGAATCTAATGCCCTAGTCTCCAAATCTGTTTTCCAACCTCAAAAACTACTCTTTGATACACTTGTTTACTTTAGTTTTGTTTGCAATTTCATTTTGCTTCATTTGTTTTAACAAAAATCAATCACTAAGGTTTTCAATTCTGTTTTAGACTTAACTTTTTGTTTTCTCGAATTGGGTAATCTAAGCACGTAACTAATTTGAACTTCTCAGTCCTCGTGGGTACGACCTCGTACTTGTCTTGCTATACTACTAATTGGCCCGTAAAATTGCGAGTTAACAAAATTTTGGTACCGTTGCCGGGGACTGAACGAAAGTTCTTCCCTGGTTATGTGCCCAAGGTTACCCTATTCTTTTTAGTGTTTCTAATTAATTCAATTTTTTGTTTCAGGTAGTTTATGTCAAAAAGACCATTCCTTGAACAAGTGAGGTCTTCGTTCCAACGTTCGAGATCTTTGAACGCAGGACCATCATTGCAACCCAACTGGGTGATCTCTGAAATTCAAAGTCGATTAAAAAGAGAGTTGTCCACTGCAAAAGAGCAAGCTCTTGCCACATTTACAAGTCTTACTCTCCACACTGACCTTCCTGGTTCTTCACATTCAAATTCGAAGCAAGTTTAGACCAAGAAGAAGAACAAGAGATGGCTGCCAATGAGTGCATAGGAGACCTTGATATCCCAAAAATTCCAGCATCCCCTTCAAGCATCTTGCTGCCCACCGTAGCTCGAAACTATGAGCTTAAATCTTCTCATCTTAATATGCTGCCTTCGTTTTATGGTTTACCTAATGAAGATCCATTGACTCATATAAAGGATATTTTTAATGTTGTGAGCTCTTTTCCCTTGACAGGTGTGACGGAAGATCAACTTCGAATGAGAGTGTTTCCATACACTTTAAAGGATAAGGTGAAGTATTGGTTGAATTCTTTGAAGCCTGGTTCACTCACCACATGGGCTGCCAATCAAAAGAAGTTCCTGGAAAAATACTTCTCCACGCAACAGACCGACATGCTTAGGGACAAGATCTTGCTTTTTGCACAGCAAGATGATGAGTCGTTTTGTGAAGCATGGGAGAGATTCAATGGGCTGCTCAATCAATGTCCTCATCATGGGATTCCTTTGAAACTTCAAATTCGTATGTTTTATAAAGGACTAACCCCTTCTAGCCATAATATTGTCACTAATTTTGCAGGTGGTTCTTACAAAACCAAGACACCGAAGAAACATATGAACTCTTTGAGGAGATAGTAATGAAGACCCAACACACCGATACAAGAGGTAAACGTGTTGTTAGTAGTTCTAATGATGCTTCTAGTGTGCAGATTTCAAAATTAGAACAAAAGCTAGATGCTCTTCTTACATTGAACTCAAGAAATCCTCCGAAGGAAGTGTGTAGCATATGTGAAACTCATGACCATGCTACCATAGCTTGTCCACTTGGGGCTGCATATCCAAAATTTGTGCAAGAGCAGGCTAAGTTGGTAAATTCCTACAACCAAGGTCCAAGAAATGATCCATACTCTCAAAGTTATAATCCAGGTTGGAGGAATCATCCGAACTTTTTATGGAGGAATACCTGGACTCAAGCCAATCCCCCTTTACTCCAAAGGCCACAACAATCATCATTGGAGGATATAGTGAAGCAAATGGCAATCAACCAATCCAATTTCCAACAAACTACACAAGCTGCCATCTCCAAATTGGAAGTTCAAATAGGACAAAGGTGGGGTTTGGCATTGCTTAAATTTTTAAAAAAGCAGCTTTAATAAAAAATTAGGATGATTTGGGTGTTTAGTAAACTAAAAAAACCTAGCTTATTTTAAAAACAGTGCTCATAAAAAGCAATTTCTCAAAGTGGCTGAAAGCCAACTTTCAAAAGCAGCTTAAAAAAAGAGCCGGTTTTTTGATTAATGAATTTTTCATTATTCCTATAATGCCCCTAAATATTTTGCAAAATTACAACGCTTGACCCTCTCGGTTATTTGGGTTTTTCTCGATCGCTCTCTTCAGACCTTCACTCTCTCAAACCTTCGGGCCTTCAGATCTTCACTCTCTCTCAAAGTCTCATGTTTCTTCTTCTTCCTCCCACTGCATCTCAAATTCCAGTCTCAACGAGGAAGTTAATTGCTCTCATCAGTGAGTTCATTCTTTTCATTACATTTATGATTTTTTGAGTTTATATATGTTATGAAATTAAGTTTTTTTTTTGTTTCTATGAGATTGGGGGCTTTGTGTTCTTGGGTCAGATCTACTTCTCTCTCTGTTTCTCTTTCTTTGAAACTTTCTTTCAACTGGCCTTGGGGTCAGATCCATTTTAGTAAATATTTGACTGTTGCTGTGCATCAGTAATCTGCTTCTCCTATAACTTTGATCTAAATTTAGTTGTCTAAGCTTGAACCATAAGTGAATCCTTACCAAATTTTATGTTTTTTTGGTATTGAAGAATGAGCTTGTGAAAAACTACTCACCTTCTTAAGTGGCTCTGCCTTCCCCTGCTTCCGGTTAACCATTCCTACCCTTTTCAGTATATACTCTCAAGTTTTCAGCAGGGCAAGTTAAAGGTAAAACCCATCTTCCTTGTTCTTGTATCTTGTTTCTTTTCAGTTGTCTTTCCCTTCCAATTTTTTGATGAATTGAAGTGAAAATACCAAAGTGGGTTTTAACATATAAAAAAAAAGTAGAAATTTGCCAACTTGAATTGAACTGAATCAAGTTGCTTCGAGGTACACATGTGGTCATTCATCTTTCAAAATGTAGAAAGTTGGAAACAAGAGGAATATTAGCTCAAGTTGTTGAAGTCTGAGACATAAATATTCTTTCTTGAAAGCATCAATACATGATTCGAAATCGAAAGAAAAAAAAACTCATAAATTTCATACTGGGTGCGAGAATGAGTTTGAATAAAATTTCATACTGGGTTTGGCTGAGAGAATGAGTTTGAGTAAAATTGCAGCTGGGTTTGATTAAATTTGCAGCTTGGGTTCATTACTTCGTTGATTTCTACAAAGAAGAAGTTGGGTGAAATTTAGTTTTTAGTTTTTTTTCAGAAGAAGGAAAAAAAAAAGAGGAGCTATTGGGGCTGGGTTTAAATTTTTGGGGTTGGGTTTGATTTAATCCTTTTTCAGGTTGTTTGATTGGAGAGGTTGCTGGGTTTTGTTTAATTCTTTGGCTGGGAGTTTACTTGTTTATTTTTATTTTTATTGTTTGGTTGAGTTGTTTTGCAGGGTTTGAATGTTTAATTTTCTGAAAACATTTTGGTTGAATAAGAAGAAGAGAATAGAGGTTTTTCTTAGAAGACCAAAGACTGTTATTAGTTTTTTTTGCCGCACGGCATGAATGTCATTCTTTTCCGTATGTACAGGTTCTCTTTAGAGCTTACGCTAGGTATTTATTTTAATAAATCTCCCTTACATCATCGAGAAAATTGCAGAAAAAGCGGGAATGGAATGCTATTGAATCGAAGGTTGACTAGTTTAACATGTTAGCTTGTGTTGTGACTGTTATGGTCTAATGTGCATATACTTCAGTTGAATCCTTTAATGATCAGCATTTATGTTAAAGTCCTGGATGTATTTATTTTCTATACGTAGTTATTGGGAGGTGCCTTCTCACTCTGAGCAGTTATTGTAGCCTCCTCAGTAGGCATACAGAAGAAGAAGAAGAAGAAGAAGAAGATGATGATGATGAGAATGCAGCCAACAACCAAAGAAGATGATGGTTTTGCAGTGCAAGAAGGCAAAGCTAACTCATACACACAAGAACAAATTGATGGAATTCGGATCGAATGGGCAGCATTTATGAGCAATCACATGTAGCTCCTCTATTTCTAATTATAGTTTAATTCTATGGATATAGTTGGAATCAAGATTGGTAAAATATGTAATTACTAGTGAATCTTCAAGTTTTATGAAAGAAACAATTTTTCAGTATATATATGTATGGTGTGGGCAATAGCAGATTTGGACCTGAATTTATTGTTCACAAAGCATTATGGTTATTTTTTTTAGTTAAAATCATTGTAGAGAACCGTTGGAAACAAAAAAAAAAAAGCTAATGAATGCATTGAGAAATAGCATCGCTACAAGTTTAATGAATGCATCTAATTAACTTTTTTATATTGTAGTGATCTATTGGGGCATTTTAAAATTGAACAATTTTTGTATATTTGTTATGTCTGAAGCCCTCAAAATACATTGTTATTATTAAATTTAACAATATTTAGAACTACTTTTGTTACAATAGTAATTTATAATTTATGGTGAAATATGTGTGCTAATTGTAGATTAAAATTTTTGATAAAAAAAAGTGTGAATTAAGAAAAGAAAATAATTTATGTAGTGAAGTTGGGTTTTTTTTTAAGTAGGAAAAGAATGAAGAAAATGACAAACACTTTCATCATCATGTCCTTTTTGGTCATTCTACACACTAAAAACACTTCTGATAAAAATTTACCAAACACTTTGACTACTCACAGCAGTTTTTCAAAAATAGTTTACCAAACGCCCAGCTGCTTTTTTTCACAGCTGATTATTTTCGCAGCACAGCAGAAGAATTTTTTTTAAATTACAGCAATGCCAAACTAGCCCAAATAGCTGTAGAGATAACCCAAAGAGAGCCTAGGAGATTACCAAGCCAAACCGTGATCAATCCAAAGAACCAAGAAGCCAAGGCCATTCATGTGCTCAGATCAGGTAAGATTGTTGATAACAAAGTTGGTACTAAGCTTTCTAATGATGTTGTGGTTGCAGAAGATGAAGAAGAGGAGGAGGAGACCACAGGTACACAAGGGCAACAATCTGATTCTAAGACCAAATCAGATTCACAGGGACCCAATCCATTCCAATTGCATAAAAGGAATGACAAATTCGTGCCCCCGCATCATCAAGAAGATAGATACGTGCCACCCGCTCCATATGTTCCACCAATTCCATTTCCAGGCCGTCTTAAGAAAGCAAAGCAAGATAAGGCTTTTAAAGAGATTTATGATATTTTGAGTAAAGTTAATATCAATTTGCCTTTGCTTGATATTATTGAACAGATACCAGCATATGGAAAGTTCATCAAGAACTTGAAGACTCACAAGCTCAATTTTGCTCCAAATGAAGAAGTAAGGCTCAACAAGAATGTAAGTGTTGTGTTGCGAAGGAAGCTTCCACCAAAACTAGAAGATCATGGTAGTTTTGACATTCCAATTAACATTGGAGAAAAGAAGGTTGGAAGAGCCATGTTGGACTTGGGAGCAAGCATGAATCTAATGTCATATTCAGTTTATCAAAAGCTTGGCTTAGAAGGGATGAAGAAGATTTCAGTGCGACTTGAACTAGATGATCATTCTATCAAATATCCAAAAGGTATTGTACAAGATATTTTAGTTCAAGTTAATACACTAATTCTCCCTGCTTTTTGTAGTGATGGACATGGAGGACAACCCAAATGGAGACCGTGTTGATCCCATTCTCTTAGGCCGGCCATTCATGGCTACTGCAGACACAATCATCAAAGTGAAAGATGGCACCCTCTCCATGACCGTTTTGGGTGAAACTGTTGAATTTAAAGTGTTTGATGCTCTAACTCAACCCTCTATCTCTCTTGATACTTGTTTTTCAATTGATGTTGTGCATCATGAAGTTTCTTCCAAAATTTTGCAGGAAAAGTACAATGATCCTCTAGAAGTAGTCCTAACACAAGAAGAGGAAGATCTTTGTGAACCGGAGTTCCAAGAAGTGGTAGCTGCCCTAGAAGTGTTCCAGCCATACCCACCATCTTTTAGGCCACCACTCTAACCTCTTGGAACATCCTCCACAAAATTGGAGCCATCCATTGTCACCCCACCAAAGCTAGAACTTAAACCTTTGCCCAATCATCTTAAATATACTTATTTGGGTGTTAATGAAACTCTTCCAGTTATAATTTCTGCAGGTCTCACCTAACATGAAGAAGAGAGCTTAATCAAATTTTTAAAGGAGGATAAAACAGCCCTTGTGTGGAGCATAGCAGATATCAAAGGAATAAGTCCAAGCATGTGCATGCACCGGATTTTAATGAAAGAAGATAGCAAACCATCTCGTGATGCCCAAAGGAGACTAAACCCAATATGAAAGAGGCGGTTAGAACTGAAGTTTTAAAGCTACTTGATGTAGGAATCATCTACCCAATTTCAGATTCTAAGTGGGTGAGTCCTGTACAAGTTGTTCAAAAGGAGTACGGAATCACCGTTGTGAAGAATGAGCAGAATGAGCAGAATGAGCTAGTTCCTACAAGAACTATCACTGCTTGGAGAGTTTGTATTGATTACAGGAAGTTGAACACATCTAGAAGAAACGATCATTTTCCATTACCTTTTATTGATCAAATGCTTGAACGTTTATTTGGCCATGCTTACTATTGTTTTCTTGATGGTTATTCAGGTTATAATCAAATTCCCATTGCTCCGGAAGACCAAGAGAAGACCACATTCACATGCCCATTTGGTACATTTGCTTATAGAAGGATGCCATTTGGTTTGTGCAATGCTCCAACAACTTTTCAAAGATACATGATGACAATCTTTTCAGATATGGTTGAATGATTTATTGGGGTATTTATGGATGATTTTTCAGTTTTTGGATCATCTTTTGATGAATGTCTTCACTACTTGTGTCTAGTGCTTAAAAGATGCCAGGAAACAAATCTGATTTTGAATTGGGAGAAGTGTCACTTCATGGTGAAACAAGGCATTGTACTAGGCCATGTGATCTCAAGCAAAGGAATTGAAGTGGAAAAAGCCAAGATCGATCTCATATCAACTCTACCACCCCCTTCCTCAGTTAAAGGAGTTAGAAGTTTTCTAGGCCATGCTGGATTCTATAAAAGGTTCGTCAAAAATTTCTCAAACATTACAAGACCATTGTACGTGTAATCTTCTTGCTAAAGATGTTTTTGAGTTTGATGAAGCTTGCATAGAAGCTTTTACTACCTTGAAAAAGGAGCTAACTTCAGCCCCTATTATCATGGCTCCGGATTGGTCTTTACCGTTTGAAATAATGTGTGATGCTTCTGACTTTGCTATTGGTGCAGTTTTAGGTCAAAGGAAGAACAAGCTTCCCCATGTGATTTATTATGCTAGCCGGACCTTGAATGATGCTCAACTCAACTACTCCACAACAGAGAAGGAGTTGCGTGCTGTGGTTTTTGCTTTAGAAAAATTTCGTTCTTACCTTGTTGGTTCTAATGACAGGACCCGACCCAAATTCCACTTTGGAATTCGTGTTGAATCCTGTGAGTGTCCGACACCTGGCAGGAGCCAAGCACAAAAGACCCAACATGCCCTTTTAAACCTTAACACAAAGAAACTCTTTTAAAGGTTTGACTTCTGCGGAAAATTCGGCAGAGTCTCCCTTGTAAAACGGACTATTCCCAAATGAATTTCACCTGTAAAATACAATTAATACTCCTCAATCGTTTAGCAACAAATCTTGTCAATTAAAATGCACAAGAATCCTAACCAACATCCAGCTATAATCATTTCAGAAATTATTATTGTCTTATCCTGCACATCATTAATCAACAACATTATATGGAAGAATTTAACAAGTAGAGTTAATTACCAAACAAGCCTCATACTCAAATATAAATCGGGCTTTGGGCCCGCACATCAATTTAGATTGAATTCAATTAATATGTTAAATAGAATTTTAAATTCAACTCCAACACAATTTACAAAATAACCTCTTCCGTGGCTGCACCTAGATTAATCTAGGTTGCCTACGTACCCTCAATGAGGGATCAAGCCACACGTAGCTCTTTCAACTAACATAAACATCCTTCTACTAAAATAATACTCTTCTAGAAACCAACAATAAAATCTATAACTGTTTTTACTTTGATTTGTACCATACCAGTAATTTATGTACTTAACTATTCAATTAATTTGTCATTGTTCATCTAACACTTACATAACCAAACTTGTTACCCGAAACCCATACCTGAATATGTTCGCATAATGCATACATTCTACTATGCCCCACCAGGGTATCTGGGACATAAATTCATCCGAAGGCAACTGGGGAGGGGAAACTGGCTAGCCACCTGTGTAGTAAAATCGGGTAGGCGGCTAGGGATCTTGGGCAACCCTGTGCAGAAAATAAAAGCAGGGTGGCGAACAATATCCTTTTATATCCTCGCAGAACTTGGGGACACAAAGTCAACCCGAGAACGCATTCCATCAATTTCATAATTATACCGTTAATCCCCACATTATACCGTCAATTCCAGGTACCACACATGTGGCCACATGTGCGATACATCCTCGCAGGTCTCGCGAACACAAAGTCAACCAGAGACGCATTCCTCGCAGAACTCAGGGCACACACGTCAACTTGAGCCGCATTCGTAGCAGAACTTAGGGCACACATGATAGGATTAAAAGCACACCACAAAGTAGCACACAAATATCCTATTGATTTTCCTTATTAACACTAAGATTTGTCAAATTGTAGCATATGAAAATAGGGTCTTTCCCGCAGAAGATTGTTTTATCTAATTACTTAAAAATGTCACAAAAACTGGGCTGCTGTCCCTACTGACCAGCCACCGAAAAATAATTATTATACCTACTTACACTTATCTAAAGTCTACGAAATTTTACACGCAGATACTAGACACGCAGAGCTACGCTCACACAAATTTTTGAGATTTTTAGAGTTGATTTGCTATATAAATTAAATCGGACAACAACAGGACAGAAACGGATTTTGAATTATAAAAACAGATTGTATTTCACAATTAAGAGAATGAGTTAGGGGAAGTGCTGTCCACCACCAAATAATCATGCATACATGTTACGTTTCATTCAAATTATCCTTTTATTTCCAGATGAAGATGCTCAAGTTGGCTCAATGTTAGAACTCAACCTATTACTCTTTCTTATGTAGTACGTTAAGAGAATGACGTTTTCAACTTAACTTAGTCCCTAGCATGCAATCTAGAATGGCGTGTTCATAGATTTAACAAGTAGAAATCATTAAGAATGAAAAAAGTTTGAGTCATCACAAGGCATCGTAAGTACTGGCGTTGTCCTACTTATCCTAGAAATTGATTCACATGTTAATCGCAACTAACAAGTACTACTCTAGAACATATGTAGGTCCTCATTAAACAAGGGCAGGCACACACATATTCATAGCATTATAATCCTAAATATGCTTACTAAGTATGCATCCGTAGAAAACACATAAAGGATTCATCAATGAGACAAGTAGTGAAGCAATTTTCATCCTTTCATAAAAGAAATTGAAACAAAATGTCATAACAAATTTGCAATCATATCCGGGGCTTCAAAACAGCCCCTAACTACTAAAAATTTAGTTACACATTATTCTTAAAATAAAACCAAAAGAAAGACATGAGCTTGAGAAGGTAAAACCGAAAGAAGAGAATGCCAAGATTTCCTCCTTCCTCCTCTCTTCCCCAACGTTGCTGCCTTGCCTTTTTCTTTCTCCTAATTGCTCTCTGTCCAAACCCCCCACTAATAGCTATTTATTGATGACAATAAGTGAGAGAATAATGGTAAAACAATTGTAACTCTTTGGACAGCCTTTATGCCAATTACTCCCACACTTAATCCTCATCCATAATTCCATTTTCTCAGATATTTGAATAGGTGTCTGTTGGCTTGTTCTTGGTGCATCCATTTTGGCTGCCAGATTTATTGAGTTTATTGCTTTCATTGCAGTTACAAACTGCTCAGCCTCTTGTGAACCTTTCAGTGTTAAAACGGCCATAACTTCTTCTAGAAAAATGATATGAGCAATCCATGAAATGCTCCAGGAAGTAGACATCTGTAGCTTTCCAAGCATATAAGGCGCGTTCTTTAATTAATTCTGAGCTGTTCGCAACTTGCTTCCAAAGTCAGCTGATCTGCACAGGCAGTTTTGATGAATTTGTTACTTAAAATCCCACTTTGTGCTATTTTTCTGTTCTTTGCTTGACAGATCCTACAAAACACAAAAACAAAGTAAATAGCTCAAAAATATAAGGAACTAACTAAGAAAAGACAAGTGAATTTGATGTAAAATATATATAAATATGAGCTTGTCAACACACGTCAACCTGAGCCGCATTCCTAGTTCCGCACGGTCCAGATATCTCTAGGACTCGTGGGGTAATTGTTATACATGCGCAGACATATCCAAAGGCAACAACTATCTGTAGACTTATGATTATCTGTAAGCAGCACTTGTCTGAAGACATTTTAATATCCAAAAGCCACTGTTTTTCCGAAGGCAACCAATTGAATTTAAATCATTTAACAAAATATATAAGTAAGCATATAACCAACATTTCATTGTTTTCTTAATCATGCTCAAACCCGGTTATCCCAGTCATTCCCAATTCAAGTATTTCTCCAAATCTTTTATGAATATTTTATGGCTTCCTTTTCCCAATAGTTCTCATTCCTCTTCTTTTTCTTAAATCCACTTCCCAAATCAAAATTCAAATTCCTCTCTCAACTTTTTCCAAAAATTAGTTCTTAAAATAATTAAACCAATTCCCTTTTGAAACAAGGTCAAATTCCAAAATTCATCAATTGCATTAATCCATATATAACTTTCAGAAGCTGTTCTTAAATCCATTCCAAAAATATATATAATATACTATTCAGAAACTAGCACTCGCAATTTCCAATTCCAAAACATCAAGCATATTTTTAAATATGAACACATAATCATACGTTTAATTGTACTCGACCAAACTTCGAATAATAAAACGTAACTATAAATGTTTCATACACCATATCTACAATCCAGTAACAAATTCCAATATTTTACGTTATGTGGGTGACAGTTGATCACATATAAATAGGTTTATTGCAAAACCATTCTTGGGTATATAACCATGTTCAAGGTTAAAGAAGAATAATTCAACATTCATCACAAGTTATCACTATGATCAATTCAAAGATTAAATATTCAATTAGATATACAAGATATGAATGATGCTAAAACAGAGCTCTCACCTTGTAATGTAATGTGATATCTCTATGTTCTTAAAGGAACCTAGGTAAACTATAGAAACCTAACCAGGCATGCATAATATGGAGTCAAATATCATGCAGTTGGATTTTCTTGGTGCGACTTAACTTTCATGATTTTCTGGAAATGGTGGCAGTAGTGATGTGATGGCTATGCTAGATAAATAGGATAACCGAAACATATAGCCAGATAAAGTGTTCAGGGACATGACATGGTGATAAGTTTAATTAGCACGCACACTGGTATGCATGTATCTAACTTTGGCCTTCTCATCGCATTTGGCTTTTAATGGGTTAAGTTTTGTACATCACATTGGACCAAATCTAGCTAACTGGCCTGTCATCAAATGTACAGGAAAAGATTGGCACAAAAATGAAGAGGGAAATAAAAGAGTGTTGACAGTGCTCAAAGTAAAAGTTAACAAATAAAAATAATAATAATAAAATAGTTGGTAAAACGTTTCAAATTAAACATTAAGCTTCTTTACTTAAGAATCATTAAATAATTAAGGGCTTTGTTATCTGTTAATAGAATAATAAAAAGAAGGCAAAGAAGAGGAAACACTTCAATAAAAGCCATGCAGAAGTGAAGATGCACAACCAAAAACTGCATATATATATATATGGATCAAGTTCCACACCCGTGTTTCAACTTTTCTCAATAAAACAGAGAAATTTACACAACAATGTCAGTTGCAACTTCCGTGGATGCCAAAATGGGTTTCACAAAAGCTGAAATAAGTAAATGAAATCTGAAGCATTCTCTACCTATGCATACTGTGCTATGCAAGCTCATAAACCGAGCCAGTCACGAGTTTATATTCTGTTTCAACTTGACCAAACCCATGAATCTGTTACACTTTGATATCAAAACCAGCATATCCCAACTATGATCAGATGCCACTTGTATAGTTCTCAAATGAACTTTTAATCACTGGAATTATAGAACATCAAAAAAAGGGAAACCAAAAAGGTAAGACTGAATACCCACTCAATGACACATTTTTCTATGATGTGCCTGCTGTTTCGCAACCAGTTCGACAGATGAGGTAATTTTATTTCACCTTGACCTTTTTTTTTTTTTTTGAGATGTCACTAACACTTCCCTTCCCTTTTTTAGGGAGAAATCGTGCATCGTGTTACTACTGTGTCTGAGCTTGTACCATTTAATCATCTGCCTATGGAAAGGGCAAATGACACATTTTAGTTGATAAATGGTTCAGGTGTTAGCCTAAAAGGTATTATTCCAATCTTTGTCACGATCCCTGTTTATAAAGCTTGGAGTCTACTTGCTTAACCATCATTCGTCGATTAATGCAGGCCCACTTGCTCAACAACATTCGTCAAAGCCGGTTAATCAAGCGTCTACCTCTGATATGTCATGCGGGAACCCAAATTAGGTGTTGTGGACAAAACCCTTAGCGAAGTAGTTTCCGTGCAGGGAAGTCATATAAAAAATATAATCTTGAAGGCTTCGTTAGAGCGGCTTCCTTCATTCAAAGATGAGCTTGGAAAATTGTTGACTACCCTTGACAATGGGGGGCGAACATCTCATCTTTGCGAGCGATGATTGATGCACTCCTGGCGACCGCACTTGAATATTATTTTGCGCAATCTGCTTACTCCCTTATGCAATGCACCAACCACTCCATTTACACCACGAACTTTGTACGAACTTTAAGTGTCCAATTTCTTGGACCAATTGATTTCGGATCGAGCCTAAAACTTCGTCAACATCATAATATGGTGGGAGGAGTCATTTGGTGAGTTTTGGGTGAAATCCAATCACTAGAACTATGCAATGCACCAACCACTCCACTTATGATTCGAAATAAATACGAACTTGAAGTGTCCAATTTCTTTGACCAATTGATTTTGGATCGAGCCCAAAACTTAGTCAACATCATAATATGGTGGGAGGAGTCATTTGATGAGTTTAGAGTGAAATCCAATCACTGGAACTATGCAATGCACCAACCACTCCATTTACACCATGAACTCTGTACAAACTTGAAGTGTCCAAATTCATTGACCAATTGATTTTGGATCGAGCCCAAAACTTGGTCAACATCATAATATGGTGGGAGGAGTCATTTGGTGAGTGTTGAGTGAAATCCAATCACTAGAATTGTGCAATGCACTAACCACTCCACTTACGGTTCCAAATTAATACGAACTTGAATTGTCTAATTTCTTTGACCAATTGATTTCGGATCGAGCCCAAAACTTGAACAACATCATAATATGGTGTGAGATGTCATTTGGTGAGTTTTGAGTGAAATCCAATCACTAGAACTATGCAATGCACCAACTACTCCACCTACGGTTCAAAATTAATACGAACTTCAAGTGTCCAATTTCTTTGACCAATTGATTTTGGATAGATCCCAAAACTTGGTCAACATCATAATATGGTGGGAGGAGTCATTTGGTGAGTTTTGATTGAAATAAAATCATCACTAAAACTATGCAATGCACCAACCACTCCATTTACGGCACAAGCTTCGTACGAACTTGAATTGTCCAATTTATTTGACCAATTCAGTTTGGATCGAGCCCAAAACTTGGTCAACACCATAATATGGTGGGAGGAGTCATTCGGTGAGTTTTGAGTGAAATCCGATCACTAGAACTATGGAATGCACCAACCACTCCATTTATGCCATGAACTTCGTACGAACTTGAATTGTCCAATTTGTTTGACCAATTCATTTCGAATCGAGCCCAAAACTTGGTCAACATCATGACATGGTGGGGTTTTGAGTGAAATCCAATCACTAGAACTAGGCAATGCACCAACCGCTCCACATACGGTTTGAAATAAATACGAACTTGAAGTGTCCAATTTCTTTGACCAATTGATTTCGGATAGAGGCCAAAACCTGGTCAACATCATAATATGGTGGGATGAGTCATTTGGAGAGTTTTGTCTTTAATCCAATCACTAGAAATATGAAATGCACCAACCAGTCCATTTACGCCACGAACTTCGTACGAACTTGAATTGTCCAATTTCTTTGACCAATTCATTTCGGATTGAGCCCAAAACTTGGTCAACTTCATAATATGGTGGGAGGAGTCATTTGGGGAGTTTTGAGTGAAATCCAAACACCAGAACTATAAAATGCACCAACCACTCCATTTACGCCACGAACTTTGTACAAACTTGAAGTGTCCAATTTTTTTGACCAATTGATTTTGGATGGAGCCCAAAACTTGGTCAACGTCATAATATGGTGGGAGGAGTCATTGGGAGAGTTTTAAGTGAAATCCAATCGCTAGAACTATGCAATGCACCAACCACTCCCCTTACGGTTCCAAATTAGTACGAACTTGAATTGTCCAATTTCTTTGACCAATTCATTTCGGATCGAGCCCAAAATTTGGTCAACATCATAATATGGTGGGAGGACTCATTTAGTGAGTTTTGAGTGAAATCCAATTACCAGAACTAGAAAATGCACCAACCACTCCATTTACGCAACGAACTTTGTACAAACATGAAGTGTCCAATTTCTTTGACCAATTTATTTTTGATCAAGCCAAAAACTTGGTATACATCATAATATGGTGGGAGGAGTCAATTGGTGAGTTTTGAGTGAAATCCAATCACTAGAACTATGCAATGAACAAACCACTACAATTATGGTTACAAATTAATACGAACCTGAATTGTCCTATTTCTTTGACCAATTGATTTCGGATCGAGCCCATAACTTGGTCAACCCCATAATATGGTGGGAGGAGTCATTTGTTGAGTTTTGGGTGAAATCCAATCACTAGAACTATGCAATGCACCAACCACTCCATTTATGGCACGTGCTTCGTACGAACTTGAATTGTCCAATTTCCTTGACCAATTCATTTCAGATCCAGCCCAAAACTTGGTCAACATCATAATATAGTGGGAGGAGTCATTTGGTGAGTTTTGAGTGAAATCTAATCGCCAGAACTATAAAATGCACCAACCACTCCATTTACGCCACGAACTTTGTACAAACTTGAAGTGTCCAATTTCTTCGACCAATTGATTTTGGATTGTTCCCAAAACTTGGTCAACTTCATAATATGGTGGGAGGAGTCATTTGGAGAGTTTTGAGTGAAATCCAATATCTAGAACTATGCAATGCACAAACAACTGAACTTTCGGTTCCAAATTAATACGAACCTGAATCGTCCAATTTCTTTGACCAATTCATTTCGGATCGAGCCCAAAATTTGGTCAACATCATAATATGGTGGGAGGACTCATTTGGTGACTTTTGAGTGAAATCCAATCACCAAAACTATAAAATGCACCAACCACTCTATTTACGCCACGAACTTTGTACAATCATGAAGTGTCCAATTTCTTTGACCAATTGATTTTGGATCGAGCCCAAAACTTGGTCAACGTCAAAATATGGTGGGAGGAGTCATTTGGGGAGTTTTGAGTAAAATCCAATCACTAGAACTATGCAATGTACAAACCACTCCACTTACGGTTCCAAATTAATACGAATTTGAATTGTCCAATTTCTTTGACCAATTAATTTCGGATTGAGCCCATAACTTGGTCAACCACATAATACGGTGGGAGGAGTCATTTGGTGGGGTTTGGGTGAAATCCAGTCACTAGAACTATGCAATGCACCAACCACTTCATTTACGGTACCAGCTTCGTACGAACTTGAATTGTCCAATTTCTTTGACCAATTCATTTTAGATCGAGCTCAAAACTTGGTCAACATCATAATATGGTGGGAGGAGTCATTTGGTGGGTTTTGAGTGAAATCCAATCACCAGAACTATAAAATGCACCAACCACTCCACTAACGGTTCGAAATAAATACGAACTCGAATTGTCCATTTTCTTTGACCAATTGATTTCGGATCGAGCCCCAAATTCGGTCAACATCATAATATGGTGGGAGGTGTTGTTTGGGGAGTTTTGAGTGAAATCCAATCACTAGAACTATGCAATGCACCAACCACTCCATTTGCGCCACGAACTTCACTCGAACTTGAAGTGTCCAATTTCTTTGACCAATTGATTTCGGATCGTGCCCAAAACTTGGTCAACATCATAATATGGTGGGTGGAGTCATTTATGGAGTTTTAAGTAAAATCCAATCACTTGAACTATGCGATGTAGCAACCACTCCACTTACGGTTCGAAATAAATACGAACTTGAATTGTCCATTTTCTTTGACCAATTCATTTCGGATCGAGCCCAAAAATCGGTCAGCATCGTAATATGGTGGGAGGTGTCATTTGGTGAATTTTGAGTGAAATCCAACCACTGGAACTATGCAATGCACCAACCACTCAATTTACGCCACGAACTTTGTACAAACTTGAAGTGTACAAATTCTTTGACTAATTGATTTTGGATCGAGCCCAAAACCTGGTCAACATCATAATGTGGTGGGACGAGTCATTTGGTGTGTTTTGAGTGAAATCAAATCACTAGAACTATGCAATGCACCATCCACTCCACTTACAGTTCGAAATAAATACGAACTTGAAGTGTCCAATTTCATTGAACAATTGATTTTGGATCGAGCCCAAAACTTGGTCAACATAATAATATGTTGGGAGGAGTCATTTCTCTAGTTTTGGGTGAAATCCGATCAATAGAACTATGCAATGCACCAACTACTCCACCTACGGTTCGAGATTAATACAAACTTGAAGTGTCAAAACTTGGTCAACGTCAAAATATGATGGCAGGAGTCATTTGGAGAGTTTTGAGTGAAATCCAAACACTAGAACTATGTAATGCTCCAACCACTCCACTTACGGTTCGAAATTAGTACGAACTTCAAGTGTCCGATTTCTTTGACCAATTGATTTCGGATCTAGCCCAAAACTTGGTCAACATCATAATATGTTGGGAGATGTCATTTGGTGTGTTTTGAGTGAAATCCAATCACTAGAACTATGCAATGCACCAACATCTCCAGTTACTATTGTAAATTAATACGAACTTGAAGGGTCCAATTACTTTGACCAATTGATTTCAGATAGACCCCAAAACTTGGTCAACATTATAGTATGGTGGCAGAAGTCATTTGGTAAGTTTTGTGAGACATCCAATCCCTAGAACTATGCAATGCACCAACCACTCCACTTACGTTTCGAAATAAATACGAAATTGAAGTGTCCAATTTCTTTGACCAATTGATTTCAAATCGAGCCCAAAACTTAGTCAACAACATAATATGGTGGGAGGAGTCATTTGGAGTTTTTTGAGTGAAATCCAATCACCAGAACCATAAAATGCACCAACCACTCCATTTACGCCACTAATTTCGTACGAACTTGAAGTGTCCAATTTCTTTGAGCAATTCATTTCGGATCGAGCCCAAAACTTAGTGAACATCTTAATATGGTGGGAGGGGTCATTTGGTGAGTTTTGAGTGAAATCCAATCACTAGAACTACGCAATGCACCAACTACTCCACTTACGGTTCGAAATTAATACGAACTTGAATCGTCAAATTTCTTTGACCAATTGATTTCGGATAGACCCCAAAACTTGGTCAACATTACAATATGGTGGGAGAAGTCATTTGGTTAGTTTTGAGTGAAATTCAATTACTAGAACTATGCAATGCACCAACCACTGCACTTAAGGTTCAAAATTAATACGAACTTGAATCGTCCAATTTCTTTGACCAATTGAATTCAAATCAAGCCCAAAAATTGGTCAACATCATAATATGGAGGGAGGATTCATTTGGTGTGTTTTGAGTGAAATCCAATCACTAGAACTATACAATACACCAACCACTTCATTTACAGAACGAGCTTCGTACGAACTTGAATTGTCCAATTTCTTTGACCAATACATTTCGGATCGAGCCCAAAACTTGGTAAACATCATAATATGGTGGGAGTAGTCATTTGGTGAGTTTTGTGTGAAATCCAATCACTAGAACTATGCAATGGATCAACCACTCCACTAACGGTTCGAAACAAATACGAACTTGAATTGCACAGTTTCTATGACCAATTGATTTTGGGTCGAGCCCAAAAATTGGTCAACACCATAACATGGTGGGAGTAGTCATTTGGTGAGTTTTGAGTGAAATCCAATCAATAGAACTATGCAATGCATCAACCACTTCATTTACGGCACGAACTTCGCATTTAACTTAGAGTGTCCAATTGATTTCGGATCGAGCCCAAAACTGGGTCAACATCAAAATATGGTGGTTGGTGTCATTTGGTGTGTTTTGAGTTAAAACCAATCACTAGGACTATGCAATGCGCCAATTACTCCACTTACGGTTCGAAATTAATACGAACTTGAATTGTCCAATTTCTTTGAACAATTGATTTTGGATCGAGCCCAAAACTTGGTCAACATCATAATATGGTGGGAGTAGGCATTTGGTGAGTTTTGTGTCAAATCCAATCACCAAAACTATGAAATGCACCGACCACTACATTTACGCCACGAACTTCGTACGAAGTTGAATTGTCCAATTTCTTTGACCAATTCATTTTGGATCGAGCCTAAAACTTGGTCAACATCATAATATGGTGGGAAGAGTCATTTGGTGAGTTCTGAGTGAAATCCAATCAATAGAACTATGCAATGCATCAACCACTCCACTAACGGTTCGAAACAAATACGAACTTGAATTGCCCAATTTCTTTGACCAATTGATTTCGGATCGAGTCCAAAACTTGGTCAACACCATAATATGGAGGGAGGAGTCATTTGGTGAGTTTTGAGTGAAATCCAATTACTAGAAATATGCAATACACCAACCACTTCATTTACAGAACGAGCTTCGTACGAACTTGAATTGTCCAATTTCTTTGACCAATGCATTTCCGATTGAGCCCAAAACTTGGTAAACATCATAATATGGTGGGAGTAGTCATTTGGTGAGTTTTGTGTGAAATCCAATCACTAGAACTATGCAATGGATCAACCACTCCACTAACGGTTCGAAACAAATACGAAATCGAATTGCCCAGTTTCTATGACCAATTGATTTTGGGTCGAGCCCAAAACTTGGTCAACACCATAACATGGTGGGAGTAGTCATTTGGTGAGTTTTGAGTGAAATCCAATCAATAGAACTATGCAATGCATCAACCACTTCATTTACGGCACGAACTTCGTACGAACTTAGAGTGTCCAATTGCTTTCGGATCGAGCCCAAAACTGGGTCAACATCAAAATATGGTGGTTGGTGTCATTTGGTGTGTTTTGAGTTAAATCCAATCACTAGAACTATGCAATGCGCCAATTACTCCACTTACGGTTCGAAATTAATACGAACTTGAATTGTCCAATTTCTTTGAAAAATTGATTTTGGATCGAGCCCAAAACTTGGTCAACATCATAATATGGTGGGAGGAGTCATTTGGTGAGTTTTGTGTCAAATCCAATCACCAGAACTATGAAATGCACCGACCACTACATTTACGCCACGAACTTCGTACGAAGTTGAATTGTCCAATTTCTTTGACCAATTCATTTTGGATCGAGCCTAAAACTTGGTCAACATCATAATATGGTGGGAAGAGTCATTTGGTGAGTTTTGAGTACAATCCAATCAATAGAACTATGCAATGCATCAACCACTCCACTAACGGTTCGAAACAAATACGAACTTGAATTGCCCAATTTCTTTGACCAATTGATTTCGGATTGAGTCCAAAACTTGGTCAACACCATAATATGGAGGGAGGAGTCATTTGGTGAGTTTTGAGTGAAATCCAATTACTAGAACTATGCAATACACCAACCACTTCATTTACAGAACGAGCTTCGTACGAATTTGAATTGTCCAATTTCTTTGACCAATGCATTTCGGATCGAGCCCAAAACTTGGTAAACATCATAATATGGTGGGAGTAGTCATTTGGTGAGTTTTGTGTGAAATCCAATCACTAGAACCATACCAACCACTCCTTTTACGGCAAAAACTTCGTATGAACTTGAAGTGTCAAATTTCTTTGAACAATTGATTTCAGATCGAGCCATAAACTTGGTCAACATCACAATGTGCTGGGAGGAGTCATTTGGTGAGTTTTGATTGAAATCCAATCACTTTCATGCAATGCAAGAACCACTTGATTTACGGCACGAACTTCGTATGAACTTTAAGTGTCCAATTTCTTTGAACAATTGATTTCGGATCGAGCCCAAAACATGGTCAACATCATAATATTGTCGGAGGAGTCATTTGGCGAGTTTCGATTGAAATCCAATCACTAGAACTATGCAATGCACCAACCACTCCATTTACGGCATGAATATCGTATGAACTTGAAGTGCCAAATTTCTTTGAGCAATTGAATTCGGATTGAGCCCAAAAGGTCAACATTATAATATGGTACGAGGAGTGATTTGGTGAGTTTTGAGATAAATCCAATCACTAGAACAATGCAATGGACCAACCACTCCATTTACGGAACGAACTTCATACCAACTAGATGTGAAAATTTCTTTCACCCATTGATTTCGGATTGATCCCAAAAGTTGGTCAACATCATAATATGGTGGGAGTCATTTGGAGAGTTTTGAGTGAAATCCAATCACCAGAACTATGCAATGCACCAACCACTCCATTTACGGCACGAACTTCGTACGAACTTGAAGTGTCGAATTTCATTGACCAATTGATTTCGGATCAAGCCCAAAACTTGGTCAACATCATAATACGGTGGGAGAAGTCATTTGGTGAGTTTTGAGTGAAATCCAATCACTAGAACCATACCAGCCACTCCACTTACGGTTAGAAATTAATACGAACTTGAAGTGTCCAATTTCTTTCAGTAATTGATTTCGGATTGAGCCCAAAACTTGGTCAACGTCATAATATGGGGGGAGGAGTGATTGGGTGAGTTTTGAGTGAAATCCAAACGCTAGAACTATGCAATGCACAAGCTACTCCACTTACGGTTAGAAATTAATGCAAACTTGAAGTGTCCAATTTCTTTCACCAATTGATTTCGGATCGAGTCCAAAACTTGGTCAACATCATAATATGGTGCGAGGAGTCATTCAGTGAGTTTTGAGTGAAGTGCAATCACCAGAACTATGCAATGCACCAACCACTAGAACTGTGCAATGCACCAACCACTCCATGTACGGCACGAACTTCGTACGAACTTGAAGTGTCCAATTTCCTTGACCAATTGATATCGGATTGAGCCCAAAAGTTGGTCAAACTCATAATATGGTGGCAGGAGTCGTTTTGTGAGTTTTGAGTGAAATCCAATCAAGAGAAATACGCAATGCACCAACCATTACATTTACGGCACGAACTTGGTAAGAACTTGAAGTGTCCAATTTCATTGACCAATTGATTTCGGATCGAGCCCAAAACTTCGTCAACATCATAATCTGGTGAGAGGAGTCATTTGGTGAGTTTTGAGTGAAATCCAATCACGAGAACCATACCTGCCACTCCACTTACGGTTAGAAAATAATACGAACTTGAAGTGTCCAATTTCTTTCACCAATTGATTTCGAATCGAGCCCAAAACTTGGTTAACATCATAATATGATGGGAGGACTCATTTGGTGAGTTTTGATTGAAATCAAATAACTAGAACTATGCAATGCATGAACCACTCCATTTACGAACTTGAAGTGTCCAATTGATTTCGATTGAGCCCAAAAGATGGGAAACATCATAATATGGTGGGAGGAGTCATTTGGGAAGTTTTGAGTGAAATCCAATCACTAGAACTATGCAATGCACCAACCATTCCATTTACGGCACGTACTGCATTTAACTTGGAGTGTCCAATTTTTGACCAATTAATTTTGGATCGAGCCCAAAACTTGGTCAACATCATAATATGGTGGGAGGAGTCAATTGGTGAGTTTTAAGTAAAATCCATTCACTAGAACTATGCAACGCAAGAACCACTCCATTTATCGCACGAACTTCGTATGAACTTGAACTGTGCAATTTCTTTGACCAATTGATTTCGGATCGAGCCCCAAATTTGATCAACATCATAATATGGTAGGAGGAGTCATTTGGGGAGTTTTGAGTGAAATCCAATCTCTAGAACTATGCAATGCACCAACCACTCTATTTACGGCACGTACTTCGTACGAACTTGAAGTGTGCAATTTCTTTGACCAATTGATTTCGGATCGAGCCCAAAACTTTGTCAACATCATAATATGGTGGGAGGAGTCATTTGGTCCATTTTGAGTGAAATCCAATCACTATAACCATGCAATGTCCCTGCCACTCCACTTAAGGTTTGAAATTAATAGGAAGTTGAAGTGTCCAATTTCTTTCACCAATTGATTTCGGATAGAGCCCAAAACTTGGTCAAGAACATAATATGGTGGCAGGAGTCATTTGGTGTTTTTTGATTTAAATCCAATCACTTGAACTATGCAATGCATCGACCACTCTAGTTACGTCCCGAACTTCGTGCGAACTTAAAGTGTCCAATTTCTTTGACCAACTAATTTCGGATCAAGCCCAAAACTTGGTCAACATCATAATATGGTTGGAGGAGTCATTTGGTGAGTTTTGAGTGAAATCCAATCAGTAGAACTATGCAATGCACCAACCACTCCATTTACGTCCCGAACTCCGTACGAATTTGAAGTGTCCAATTTCTTTGAGCAATTGATTTTGGATCGAGCCCAAAACTTGGTAAACACCATAATATTGTGGGAGGACTCATTTGGTGAGTTTTTAGTGACATCCAATCACTAGAACTATGCAATGCTCCAGCCACTCCACTTTCGGTTAGAAATTAATACGATGTTCAAGTGTGCAATTTCTTTCACCAATTGATTTCGGATTGAGCCCAAAACTTGGTCAACAACATAATATGGTGGCAGGAGTCATTTGGAGAGTTATTGGTTGAAATCCAATCAGAAGAACTATGGAATGCACCAACCAGTCCATTTACGGTACGAACTTCGATAGAACCTGAAGTGTCCCATTTCTTTGACCAATAGATTTCGTATCGAGCCCAAAACTTGGGCAACATCATAAAATGGTGGCAGAAGTCATTTGGTGAGTTTTTAGTGAAATCCAATCTCCAGAACTATGCAATGCCCCAACCACCCCATTTACAGTACGAACTTCCTACGAACTCGGAGTGTCCAATATATTTGACCAATTGATTTCGGATCGAGCCCAGAACTTGGGCAACATCATAATATATGGTGGGAGGAGCCATTTGGTATGTTTTGAGTGAAATCCAACCACTAGAACTATGAAATGCACCAACCACTCCATTTACTGTACGAACTTCATACGAACTTGAAGTGTCCAATTTCTTTTAACAATTGATTTCAGATCGAGCCCAAAACTTGGCCAATATCATAATATGGTGGGAGGAGTCACTTGGAGAGTTTTGAGTGAAATTCAATCACTAGAACTGTGAGATGCACCAATCACTCCATAAGTTCATGAACCAATTGATTTCGGATTGATCCCAAAACTTGGGAACATCAGAATCTGGTGGGAGTAGTCTTTCGGTGAGTTTGGAGTGAAATCCAACCGCTAGAACTATGCAATCCTCCAACCACTCCATTTACTATAGGAACTTGAAGTGTCCAATTGATTTAGGGTTTGGGTTTGAATTTGGGGATATGATTTGAAGGCTTAGAGACGACCTAGAATCGACCGCTCTGATACCATGCTGGAAGTTGAGGTTCCACCCCAAAACCAATTTGCAATGGGGGGAGTAGCCCAACTCCTTATAAACACTTGCTAGGTTTCTTAACTTTTCAATGTGAGACTTGTTACCTTCACATTCTCACACGCCCCTGCACGTGTGGCGAATTTTCAAACCTAACACATGGACACACGTGTGGCCGTTAGGCTTTCATACATGGGCTAACCTGTCTCTGATACCATGAAGGAAGTATGAATATGGTTTAAATACTTTAGGTTCATTGTATTCTTCTCAATAAAGAGGTATATATAGGAGATTACAAGTAGTGCTTTACATGAAAATAATTACAAGAATTAATTAGGAGAATATCTCCTTATTATACAAAGATCGTCAACTATATAAAAAAAGAAAGAAATAAATCTCCTTGATTTGTTAGGTTAACTCACGTCAACACATATATCGGATGTGATTCCCTTATCTTAGAATAAAAGTTTTTTTTCTTTTCTTGCAGAATGGAATATTGTATGTTAAGCAAACAAAAGTTTAGCATATGGAATAATGACATTTTTCTGATATTCCAAAGTGTTTTCCAACCCATTGGTTGCTAATTCATGCTTCACATCAGCATGCATAAGAAACTGAAAACTAGGGGTGCGCATAGGAACCGTAAAACCGCAAAACCGAACCAAAACAATCCAAAAAAGCCGAAAAAAACCATGTTGACTAAAAAAGTCAAAAATAGAGAAAAATCCAAACCGGCTCCGGTTCCGATTTTCCATCCTATAGAACCGGTCCAATCCAAACCGGTCCAATACTATTAATTTTTATATATTTTTATATTATATATATTTATATTTTAATACGTGGCTGAGTTTGATTGGTTGTGTATGATGTTACCGTAGGCGCACACAAAAATTCATACGCGACTTAGGTTTTTCTTTCTTCCTTCCTCTCATTTCGTTTCCTCTCTCCTTCATCCTCTCTCAGCTGCCGAAACCTTTCTCTACGCCAAACCTCTCTCTCAGACATCGCGCCTCTCTCAGGCGCTGCCTTTCTCAGTCGCCGCCGTCTCACAAATCCAGCAGGTCGCAGCTTCCACCTCTTCATCTCATTTAGCTCTCTCTTTCTCTCTCTCGGGTACTCTTCATCTCTCTCTCTCTCTCTGCTCCTCTTCGATTCTGACTCTTCATCTTTCTCTCTCTCAACCATTCAAAATGGCAAAAGCACAAGACGAGGTTCATTTTCTGATATATATATATATATTGTTTTCATGAACTGACAACTCCATCCTATTTGTTATTCTTTGTGTTTAGTTTGACTTGTTTGTTCTTGGTCATACCATTTGTTCAAAATGTTGAACTTGTTCTTGCTTTCTTGCTAAGACTTGTTTGTTCTGGGTCTTTATTCTTTTTGTTTCTAGCAAGTGGAAATCGTTGGCTCAAAACCGACCTCTATATATAGTTAAGGTCAGTTGCATGGATTTTATCTTTTTAAGATCAATAATAATTTGAGGTTTGAAATTGTGGGTTTTTCTTTCCCACTGTACCCATTACTAGATATAGTTTAAGATCTTGGATCTATTTAATCCCGAAAGCTCTCTGAATTGTTTGTTTTTTAATACACTAGAATGGGCTGGTGTTTGTTTTGCTTCTGTATAGTATGCCTCTACTAATAAGAATTGTCGTTGCAAGTGCAAGATTGTTTATAGCTGATTACATGAATGGCTGAGGAATTAGATGTGACGTCCCTGACCTAAAAATAAAAAGGAAATAAATTAATTAATGGAGTAATTAAATTGGGTGAGTAAAATGAAATTAAAAAGGAATTAAATAAGAAAATTTGAATTAAATTATTAATATTAAATTAAAGGGCATTTTTATCCACTTTATTTTCGAGACGGAATTCGGTGAAACAAGTTGCGCCATTGCGTCCGTCTCGTTGAAACGAGTCTGTTGACGGGCGGCACGCTTCGATCCAACCGTTGGCGTAAGAGTCATTTCAGATTTTGATTAAAATATTATAAAACACCCAATTGGCCAATTAGACCGTTTCTCTCTCCTCCCTCACGTGGTTCTATCTTTCCCTCTCTTCGAAAATGCACCGCCCTCTCTCTCTCTTTGGTTCCGACGAACCCGGCCATGGCAAAGGCCGGCACTGGTCTTGACCGAAAGCCCTCCTCCTCCCGGTCACGTTCCACGCTTTTCATCGCCGGAAAGCTCGAATCCTACCGGCGGTGACGACTGGTTCTTCTCCTATTTTCTTCTCCGTTGCGCCGACGTCTCCGTTCATCCTCTCCGACGATTAAGGTATGAAACCTTGCCTCGTCTTCTCGCTTAAGGTCACTGCATAGGTGGTTTCGATCGATTTGGCCTCAAAACCATCCAATCTGAAACTCAATTTTAGCCGGTTTTCGATCGTGATTTCAGGCCAGGTGGTGGCCGGTTCTTGGCCGGTTCTCACTGGTTCCGAACTCACCTCAACGTGGTGGTTCGAACCTCACGGTGACGCGTATGGCGGCGCCTGGGCCGGGGTGTGACGGCGGTTCGTCGTTCCTATGTGACCCTCGTGTGCTCAGATTTTGATTTAGACGTCGTTTGAACCTCGAACCAATGTACGCATATTGCGCGTTGTTTGGTTTTAATGTGTTCGGACCGTTGGATCAAATCTGAATTCATGTATGTGGTTCCTCGTATTTCAAGGATCGTATAGGAATTGATGGATCGTGATTCAGAGTTCCGGATGCTCCGAAATCACTAGCCCTAGTGTTAGGTTTATTAGAAACCGTCCGATACGATCGCGAGAAATCGGACCGTCCGATCGAGACCAAACTTTCGGGACATGTTTTATAGGCCGTAATGAACCTGTAGGAACTTTCAGATCTAAGTTTGGAGGTCGTGGCCTGGTTTGATCTATTCGGGAAGGGTTTGACCAAGGGTTGACCGCATGTCTCCCGAGGTCGTCCCGCTGCCCAACAAGCGTTGTTGACCTAGAATTCGTCGTATGACTGTAAGTGCACGTTGGGACGGGATTAGATAAGGGTTTGATTTCAAGTTATCGTTCTAAGGTTCAGTTGTTAACCTATACTCGTATTCTTGATTTAGGTACGCAGGCACCTCGTGATCTGCAGGCAGGACCCTCCTAGGGTCAAGCTGCTTGGGACTACCTGTGAGTGGACTTTGTTTTGAAATGCACATGGCTTTCAATGAATAAATGAACATGCATATGAATTTATGATTTTGATGCTTATGACTACTTTGTATAACTATGTTGGCCATTGGGTTTTGGACGTTTGCGTTTGGATGTTTGTGTTTTGGGGTGGGTACATATGTATGGATGAGAAATTGGAAAGTGTGTGAATATGTGTATATTGAATATTGCGTTGCGATGATGTGAATGTGTTGACACCTTGTTATGTACCTCCCCCTATTATTATATTACTGTTACTGGAATATGGTTAGATCCGGTGCATACCTTAACGGGGTGTAACTGTAGCCCCTTAATTGGGTAGTGTAGTCTGCGCGCCTAGGACTTGTTATGGACGTATGGGTATTGAGGACTCTGCCATACGGGTCGGTGAGCTTAGTCCTGTTCGGACGGCTTGACCCTGGGTACAAGGCCATTACGATGTTGTCCCTGTATCCAGTTAAACCATTCCCTGTTGGATTGTTTCCCCGGTACTTATGATTGGTGTTGAGTTGCTATATTATATATATGCGTGCGTTATTACATTTGTATTCGTATTTCTTTTAGTGAGGATACTTCCTCACTTGTCGTGCTTATGAGCACGTGGTTATGTGAAAGTGGGAAAGGTCGGGATACAGCTTACTATGATGTGATTATCATTGTGGATTTTTATGGTATTGGACTTTGGATCCTGAAAATGATTATATAAATATAAATGATTTGAACTGCATGATTTCTGCATCGTCTTTGAAACGGTGGGATAGTATTTTGATTTGAATTGTGAAAACCTTGTTTTTGTCCACTCACACTCTTTCTGTTTTGCACCCCACCAGGCCGTAGTCGTAGCATTTGATCGATCCAGCCGGGCGCATCTCTTCTCGAGCTTACGACTTGATGTAGGACACCTGTCCCTATCTGTAAACTTTATATTCTGCCACTTTACTTCTGAATAGTCTAGATATGCTCTGTATCGCCCATTAGGGTTGAGTTTGAAGGCCGGAGGCCTATGATGTATCTTGTATGCATGCTGGCACTTGGATATACATATTCTGTTATGTTTTATCAGGTTGAATTTCTTGGGATTGTTCTTATTTCAAGGGAGACTCTGCCCGATTTTCGGCAGAAGTCTTGGCCCCTTTTCATTTGTTTCTGGAAGACGGATTCTGTTTAGAATGTGGGCCCGACATTGGGTTAATGTCGGAACATCAGCAGTGGTCCGCACGAGTTCCGGTGGAATTCTGGTCGGGTCTTGTCATTAGATCAATCTTTAATTCTCATGGGATGTGGATTGATGTCTTCCATATCTTTAAGGTTTAAGGTTTTACTCCCTACTTATTCATGATAGAATATAATGGGAGCGCTTTGAAATATTATGTTATTGTTGAATGCATTTTGTAGTTGTTTACTAGATCTGACTAAGTTTGGTTGAAATTGAAGTCGGAGGTTCCACCATGCACATGAATGTGACTTGATTGAAATAATAGGAAAAGAATAATCAAATAGAAATGATAAATCATTGCTAATAGTTAAGTTGATAAATCATTGTATGTGGGTTTCTCTTTTCTATATTTTGTTACATTGGATTTTTAATGTGATTCATGATGGGTTTTTTGTATGTTCTTGGTAGAAATAGATTGGTGGAGCTTTTGAGATGTAGCAACAAAAGAACAAAAGGATGGAGTTCCAATTTTAAATTTGATTGTAATTTAATTTGTTTTATTATGTGTATTTTGTTGTTGGGTTGTAATTTTAAATATAACATTGGATTGTTTTATTATTTTTGTAAAAACTGAGTGGATGTTTCAATATGGGAATTGGGCCAATTGTGATGTTTAAGCCCAAAAATTTTAAAAATCAGATGGTCTTGAAGCTTAAATACCCAAAAAAACTCAAATGGGCTTTACAGGAGGCCCAAACCATGAGAATCGGAACCGAACAGGTTTGGGTTGGTTTTGTTTTACATATGATTTTTTGTCAAAACTAGACCGGACAAAATTGAACCAAACTGGTCTTCATTTTCGGTTCAAGTTTCAATTTTATTAGAAAATCGACCCGAACTGGACCGTGCCTACGCCTACTGAAAACCAAAGAACCAAAAAGTTAACAGGTTGGGTCACAAGCTAAAGCCCTGATCCTCAACCAGCGGTGTACACGTAGATACCAAAATCATATGCATTATATGCATACATGGAAATGACCAACTTAGCCCTGTTTTTACCCATATAAGCAACAAGAAGCATTGGATGGAAGACGTATATTGAAGAGATGGGGAACCTGCCTTCGGCAACAGAAATTCCGTCGGCTACATAATCAGTTAAGTAGCAGCTCCCTGCATCTGAAATTCAAACACCATGAGCGGATCGTCTAAACCTGCGGAAGCTTCTGATGATCATGGAAAGAAGACAGAAGAAACACAATCAGTTAAGTAGCAGCTCCCTGCATATGAAATTCAAACACCATGCTCAGATGGTTTAATTTTGTGTGTCAGCTACATATATATGCTTACTTATGCACATATTTATGCTTCTGATGAAATGTGAAAATTTCCAGAAATTGTGCTCCAAATCTACAAAATTTATGGGACTTTAATTTTGATTTAAAGAATGGAAACTTGTTGAAAAACTTAGAGATCAACCATCTTGATTATGTAATTATTTTCTTGACTATTGTTAGCATTATCACAGTCAGGGCCCATAGATGCTGACGAGAAGTCCAAAAATCACGGTATGGTGTATGCAGAGAAACTCAATATCACTTGGTGTCCAAAGCCCCCAGAGACCCCAGACCCTCGTTACTGGCGATGGGTCCGCGAGAAAGAAACCAGGTAACAAAAACTTCATTACATAACTTATGGTTTCTCGGTTTCTCCAGTCCTATGGAACATTTGAAACAGATAGGAATAACATATACAAAAAATTAAATATAAATATTTATATGCTATCAGTAATCTCAGTCCTAACTTCGATTTCATTGCAGTGACGGCCATTTAGTTGCTGAACTGTTAAATGTATGTTGGCTACATGTGAGTGGACAACTTGAGACCGAAAAGCTGTCCCCAGGAACTCTGTATGAAGTTGTATTTGTGGGCAAGATGAAAACTAAAGCTTATGGATGGGATGGCCCAGTGAATTTCAAATTCACTCCCCCAGATGGTACAAATCCAACGTTTGAGAAAATTAATTTGGCTGATAAGTTGAAGGATAGTAAAGATCAATGGAAAGATATTGCGTTGGGTGAGTTTACAGCACCAGAAAATCCTGGGAATAACATTGAGTTTTCGCTGTATGAACATGGTGGGAAATGGAAGAGCGGACTTGTTATCAAGGGTGTTGCCGTTCGACCAAAAAAGGACTAAGTTGCAGAATATTATTCTAATAACTAGTTGGCATATGAGCCGACAGATGATGTTATGCATATGTAATAATGATAATTAAGAACAGAATATTGAAAAAATAATGAAGCACTTTTAAGTATTGCCAAAAACTCACATTTTGATTTTAATCTTAATGCCATCTAAAGCTTCCCATAATCTTTTAACATGGTTGTAAATTAGTTGTCTGGGAGCTTTGCACTTTCTCAAGTTTTATATATAAACCTTCTATTGGGATTTCCATTTATTTATTTATTTTTAAAATAAAAAATGCAAACAAGTATCTCTGCGGCAGTGGTTGTTGCGAAATCCACTGTGGTAGATGTACCTTTCTGATTTAACTCTAATGGCATGGTATTTCTTATGATTTTAAAGAACCTTAAACTCCCTTAGAGTAATTTTTATATATTTATTAGGGTAAATTTCACTTTACTACCCATAAGTTTCTCAAAATATTGACCTTGATATCCAAAGTTTTTTTTTTCGTATGAACTTCATACTCAAAATTTGATTTTCCTACTACTTTCATACCTCCATTAGTCTTTCTGTCAAGTCTTCCGTTAACTCATGACGTGGCAATCCATGAGTCTACATAGACCACTAATATTGGGCCACGTGGACTGCAAAAAAATATAAAATAAAAAAACTAATTAAAATAGATAAAATAAAATAAAACAAATATATCTTTCTCCTTTTTTTTTCTTTTTTTTTTCTCCCACATCCCATGTTGGCCCTTCCATCTTCTCCCTCCCAACCACCCAACCCTACCTCCTCCCTCCATAACCCCCACTCGCAACCACCTCAAGCCACAACCGTGACCAAACCCAGCCGCTGCAATCCTCCGACACACCCACCGTCTACGGACCACCACCCATGCTCTTGCTTCACTAGTTCGTAGCTTTGTCGACCAGAGAGAGAGACTTAGATAGAGTGACAGAGAGAGATGAAGACAGAAAGAGAGAGAGAGAGAGAGAGAATTGGGGGCTTGGGGATATGCAAATCTTGGGTTTGTATTGAGGAAGGGGTTACAGATCCCTCCAAACAAAGAAACAACAAGCAAAAAAAAAAGATAAT
This sequence comes from Prunus padus, assembly GCA_024362665.1. Taxonomy (NCBI): domain Eukaryota; kingdom Viridiplantae; phylum Streptophyta; class Magnoliopsida; order Rosales; family Rosaceae; genus Prunus; species Prunus padus. The sequence goes on along the minus strand of JANFAM010000003.1, from coordinate 855,130 downwards.
TAATCTGACAAACAAAGCTCACAACAATACAGAGCCATCATTGGGATCTCGGGGAGCTCAAGAGAGGCAAAACCCAGATTTACACCGACAGACAAAACCCATATTTCTGCTCCCCCAAAAAAAAAAAAAAGACAAAACCCATATTTGGTTTCTTTGAGAGAGAGAGAGAGAGAGAGAGAGAGAGAGAGAGAGTGTGAGATAGACAGAGAGTTACGATTGGGAATATGATATTACATACAAGTGGTTTCGATTTGAGCAAATTCCAGATTTGAAAAATTCATTGACAATTAACAAAAAATGCAATTGAGAGAAAGAAGAACTCAGATGAGCAGAAGGTTGAAGAGGAACCAAAAGAATTTTGGGTGGGGTGTCTTCAAAATTTTTGGGAGGGAGAGAGGGAGGAAGGAGGATGATGGACATGCATCCGCCCCGATCTAGAGCCACCACCTCCTGAAACATATCCGATCAAACCCCCACCCAATTAGCTAACCCACAGTACACGCCCATAAAAAAATCCCCCAACCCATTTCGTTCTCTACTCCATCAAAACCCAAAAAAAATCCAGTTAATCCACTAGCGCATATGGGGATATGGACTTACTCGTCGGCATCGAAACGTCCAATCCCCGCCTTCCCTCAGCCACCCAGGATCTGGAGGATGAGAAAGTCACCATTGTTCGTTTTTTTTTTCCGGCGCGAAGAGAGAGAAACCAATGGAGAAATTGGAGAGAATCAACTAAATTCAAAAACCAAAACTTGAAATCTGAACACTTTTGCATCTTTAGTTAGTGTTGATATCCTTTGAATGTCCAACATTGGCTGGGAGGGATTCGATTCTTCTGACGAGGATGAGCGGAAGGGGCATGAGTTGCAGAGAGAGGAGAGAGAGAGAGAGAGAGAGCTTTCAAGTTTTTTTCTTTAGGTTTTTTCAATTTTTTAATTGTTAATTGATTTTTTGATTTTTTGATTTTTTTATCTGATGATGTCATCATTTAACGAATTACTTAACAGTTTGACTAACAGAGGTATGAAAGTGGTAGAAAAATCAAATTATGGGTACGAAGTTGAGACGAAAAAAACTTTAGGCAGTAAAGTGTGAATTTTGAGAAACTTACGGGTAGTAAAGTGAAATTTACCCTATTTATTAATTACTTATTTTTTTATTATAGTTTTTTAGTTAAATACCCAATTCTACACCTAGTCCTATTACAAAACCCTATACCATTTAACCTTTATAAACATACCCAAAATAAACCTAAAAATCAACAACTGTATATATTTAAATTTAATTAATAAGATGAAATACCTTTACTACCCCTTTTAGCATTAATTTTTTTTGGACATTATTTTTAGCATTAAATTAGTTTTGGATCTTGTTTAAAATCTATAGAATGAAAAGAACATAAAAATTCTACAAAACCACTCCCTGAGGTTTGAAGCCTCAAGCCCCTCTCCTCCTTCAAACCCTCATCTCTCCTCTGTTCTCTCCCTTCTTCCCTCTCTCTGCCTTCAAAGTAAACAAAATAGTCTCAAACCGACGACAATCTCTGTTAGGTTGGTGGCCTCGTGATTTCTGTTTGAGCAGATCGAATACTCCAAACGAAGCGAGCTTCGTTCACCTCTTTGAACGAAGCTCACTATAATCTAGTTCCATATCTCCGTTTTCGATTCTTCTGAGCTTATTTTTCTTCTTGCTTGAATTGGTGAGTTTTGGATTAATATTGTGCTGCATGAGATTCGATTGGAGCTTTGTGCAATCTGCGATCTTCAATTTTGTGGTATTCAATTTTTTATTGTGAATTCATATTCGATTTTATTGTAGTCTGATTTTTGGTGATTTCATGTTCGATTAATTAAGTTGCTGATTAAGTTTTTGTAATTTTTGCAGTTTTGGAGTTTAAATTTGAAATACAGATCCAATTCTTCTTGATTTTATCTGTTTATTTTTGTTATTGCTGATTTGGAGGTAAGCTATTAGATTTTCTGATTCCGTTCTAATTTGTATTTAGATATTCGTTTGAGTTTTAATTTCTTTTTGTTCGTAATTTGGATTGATTTCAGATTCGGTTTGGTTGTGGATTTGCTCGTGTTTTGGTTTGAGCTGTGGTTACAAATTTGTGATATTCGATTCAGTTCCCAAATTAATTGAGGTGTGCTTTTTCAATGGAATATGAGTATATTCGTGTTTTTTCTGTTTACGCACTATTAGTTTTTGAGTCGACTATAATTCACTGTTAAGTAGCAATGTTATTACCTTATACTGGAACTTTACAGTGGGTAGACATGCATTAGAGATAGGATTTCATAGGAAACAAGCAGTGTTATTACCTTATATTGGAACTTTACAGTGGTAGACATGCATTAGAAGTAAGATTTGATAGGAAACTAGTAGTGTTATTACCCTATACTGGAACTTTACAAGGGGTAGACATGCATTAGAAATAGGATTTCAGAGGAATCTAGCAGTGTTATTACCCTAGAATGGAACTTTACAGTGGTAGACATGCATTAGAAATAGGATTTAATAGGAAACAAGCAGTGTTATTATCCTATACTGGAACTTTATAGTGGTAGACATGCATTCGAAATAGGATTTCATAGGAAACAAGCATTGTTATTACCCTATACTGGAACTTTACAGCCATTAATCAACATGACAGTAAACTAGCAGTGTTAAGAATCTGTATATGACTAAATATCTCTTTCATTTTTGAGTTGCTGAAAACCGAGTATTTTATAGTCCTATGCAGTCATGGCAATAATGAAAATCCAATATAGTTTCAAGATTTTGTCCTGGATTCGAATCTAAAATACTGTTATTACCATAGACTGGAACTTTACAGTGGTAGTCATGCATTAGAAATAGGATTTCATAGGAAACTAGGAGTGTTATTACCCTAGACTGGAACTTTACTGTAACATCCCTGACCCAAAATTAAAGGAAAATAAATGAAATAAGTGAATTAATTAATTTGGGAAATTGAAATGGAATAAAAAGGAAATAAATTGAATAAATTGAATTAAATAGGAATTAAATAATTATAGGGGTATTTAAGGTCATTAAATTTTTGAAACGGAATTTGGTGAAACGGGTTACGCCATTGCGTTCATCTCGTCGAAACAAGTCCGTTGATGGGCAGCGCGTTTCGATACGAGGTCGGGAGCTTGAGGGGCATTTTGGTAATTTGAGAATTGAATAAAATATTATAAAAGTGACAAGTGGCCCAATCAGAAACCAGATCCGGTTTCTCTCACCTCACTTCTCTCTCCTCCGACGCGATCTCACCTTCTCTCTCTTCGATCTCTCTGGTTCCGGCACGGTTGGAGGCGGCACCGGTTGCAATCGAACCGTCTCCTCCTCCTGGTCACGACCGTACCCATCTTACTCGTCAAGGCTTCGCCGTTTGCCAACTGGGAGCGTCTGAAATTCCAGCCAAACCTCCATTGTTGCCGGCAATAGCTCCGATCACGTCTGGCCATGATTCCACTTGGGTTAGGTACGCCTCTTCCTCCTCTTCCTTTCCCCCTTGGTCAGCGACAAAACACGGCGGTGTAGCCGTCGTATCAAGCAGCTCAGATCTGGCCAAAACCCTAGGCGATTTGGCCATGATCTGGGGGTGTTTCCGCCGGGTTTTGGGGCTGCTCAGCCCGATTCTGAACTCCCCTCCACCTGCTGAGTCGATTGGTAGGTAGTTTGGGTCGAGATTCGAAGGTTTTTGACTGGCTAGAATTTGATATAGACACCCAACCCACAGTGGCTCATGTGGCGGCGCGTGGGCTGGGGTGGGCCGAAAGTTCGGGGTTCCTATGTGTTCCTCGTGTCACCGTGAGCACGTACGTGTGCTCGGATTTCGATTCGGACGTCGTTTGACTGTCGAACCAACGTACGCCTATTGCGCGTGTCGTGGGTTCGATGGGTTCGGACCGTTGGATCGAATCCGAATTCACATATGTTGTTCCTCGTATCTCTAGGATCGTATAGGAATTGACGGATCGTGATTCGGAGTCCCGGATACTCCGGATAAATGACTTGAAGCTTGAATTAAACCGTAATCGTGCGATCGTGCGATCGTGAGCGATCCGACCGTCCGATTGAGACCAAACTTTGAGGACATGTTGTTTAGGCCGTGTTGAACCTGTAGGAACTTTCGAATCTAAGTTTGGAGGTCATGGGACCTACGGGCCCGGTTTGACCAGGTTTGACCGAGGGTCTTCTGAGGTTGCCTTGCCACGTAGTTGACTTTGTTGGACTTCTAGGAATGTCCAGATTTATTTGGAGGTCGTGGGCTCCGCGGGCCTAGGTTGACCAAAACAGGGTGTTTGACCGCCGGTTGACCGTGAGTCTTCTGGGGCGGTCCCACTGGTTAAAAGAGGTAGTTTTGCTTTAGAATCTTTCGTACGACGTACGTGCACGTTAAGTCGGGTTTTGGTAGGATTTGAGTTTGAGGTTCTCGTATGGTTCACGGTACTAATCCAATCCTCGTATCTATCGCTTTAGGTACGTTGACTCTGCTACGCAACAGGCGGGACCCTTTAGGGTTATGCAGCATAGGACCAACGGTGAGTGGACTTTGTTTTCAAATAAGTATGATTTGAATGAATTGCATGAAATGCATGAAATGAGATTTAATAATGGTTTTAAATCTTGAATTTGATAGGTGTTTAAGTCTTGTTTGACTTTGGTTGAAAAATACTAAAAAAAAACTAGCATTTGAGTTTAATGCTTGATTTGGGTTTCCGGTATTTTATGTGTGGCCTTGATGGTTATAGTTTATGTTTTCGAATACTTTTGAATATTGAATGGGACGTAATGACGTCTAGTGGTTTTTGCGTACGATTTGAATACGGTAAAAATATTATGGATTATATTACATATATGAGAGTTATGTAAGCCTTGGGTTTTGGTTATTATATTTAAAGAAATGTTATATTATATTTTATTTATATAATTGAACTATATTTTAAGAATGTTTGTGCATACTATACATATACTTTGGGTTTGGGTTACGGACGCTTTAAACGTCCGGACGTATATGTATACGGAATTGGACTTAAGGTTGTATTTTTAAAGGAGTGTTATGTATATATATATATTGAATAAATGTTTCGGGGTTTGAATAATATACTTTTTAGGATAGTTATCTATGCTATTATTTTGGGCTTATGACGAATTTGGGTTTGATTGACGTTTCTTGACTTGAGATTTTAAAATGAGTTGACATGCTTGACTTGAGCATTGCTTGAGATTTTGTTGAGGCCCAAAAATCCAAGGGGTAGGCCCAAGTCTATTCTCGGCCCAGCGCAAATAATTAATCACAAAAGAAGCACGATCGGGCCATGCGAGAAATTGTAGGGTGCACCTACATAAGCTATGGGTCACATGTCACGCCAAGCAAGCATGCACAAAATGGCCAAAAATGCATCGTCTGTATAAGTTCACACTCATCAACTTATCCAATGCTACTTGGCCCAAATCATGGCTTATTATGTCACAATAAAACTCAAGCGCAAGCATGACATATAGACACGCGATTCTAATGCCAAGCCGTGGTACAAGCTTAAGTGGGCCCAAGCCACGTAATCACCCGGGGCTTGCTGAGAAGGTTGTGGTATGGATGGGTACGAGTACTCACAGGGCCCATTGAGGGACCAAGGAATGGAAGTTTTAGGCCACTTGGGAGCACTAAAACTCAGGCCCATTCCTCGGGCCCAAATACATGGGTTAGCATGAGAGAGAAAAGAATGGGTCCAATGCCTTAGGAGAATATCCCATAGGCTGTGGTAGCATTTAGGAAAATCCATGATAGTTAGAATGCCCAAAAAATCAATAAGCCACTTCCAGCAGCTTGACAAAAGCATGCGGGCCGCTGGAAAGGAGAGCATCAATAACCTTGATACTATACACAAAGCCCAGCCCAGCGTTTCATAAAAAATTCAGCATCGAGCTCCACCCATATCAGAACTCCCATGTGATCAACAAGGAACCATAGCAAGGACCATAGGAAATCCATGAACGTAGAAGAAATACCCACTGGGTAAAGGACTTCGCCCATTCTCCCCTTTCCTCTACGCGCTACGGTTTGAAAACCAAAGGCAAAAGCAAGTGGCGCCTCACCCCCATGGGGAGGCTCTGCCTTATAAAACCTTGGAACCTTAAGAAGCCAGGGATTCAGACGCTCTGGTCAAAGAGTTTTCACCAAAATGAGCGAATTGAAAGAAGCAAAGGAAAATATGGGGATGGAAGATCATCGAATTAGAATTCCAAATGCCTATAAAAGGGAGCTTCCTCTACCCAGCAACACACACCATTCCAGAGCAAGACCAAGCTTTGTCAAGCAAAACTGGAATTTACACCATCTTCTACTCCCATCGTTTCTCTCTTCTTTCTAAGATAGAAACCCTCCTAATTCTCCCCTCTCCACTTTAGAACTTGCTTTTCTGAAGGAAATTCATGCGTTAGTCTCTCTCTCAAATTGCTAAACCTGTGAAAAGCTCAGCTCCCATGCCACAAGCTCCTCATGCTAAGTCCCTAACGAGTTTAATATGTTCTTCTGGTTATTAGTGAAAGGAGCCCAAACGTATTTTTCTAAGGCTTCAGCAAGTCTGTTAAAAATTCCTTCGGGAGCCTAATTCTGGAACTCAGGCATCAGGGGATTTTGTTCATTTTCTTCTTACAGCAGCCTAAGCCCATTCGTCAGACTGCTGGAACAAAAATGATTAGATGATGTGGATGAAGTATACTGTTATAGAAAGTGACCAACCAAATCTAATCTGCATAACTTTTTCTGTAATTGAAAACAATATATAAATACAAATGATTAGATGCCAAAAACTTGAGGGACCCATGTTTGATTGTTAATTAATCCTCTTCTGTTACTTTGGTGAAGAGAGAAATTACCATTTTGAACTCATTCAAGTGTGTCGTGTTCATTTCTCTGTGCTTTGATGTGGCATTTGCAACAAGCCAATTTTGGCTTTTTAGGTGTTGTGGGTCTAATATATGACTCTTGTAAATTGGGTTGATTTGCAACAAGCTGGTAAGTTGATTTGTAGAATATAATTTGTTATCTGTAAGTGGTATGAACAGTTGTTATACTGTTCATACCCTGCAACTGAGTTGATTTATATGACATAGTATTAACATTGTACTTCTATGACATAGTATTAACAGATTTTCAGTAACAAAACATGCTCTATATATAGTTGTGCACTTGAAGTTTATGATATGCAAAATGTGATTTTTACTAGGGAGATAGTTCTATGACATAGTATTAACAATGTACTTTTGTGACATAGTATTAGCAATGTAGTTTTATTTCTTCTTGTAGAGGTATTTCCTTTTGCCTTTGCGATTGTATCTGGTGAAACTGTGGACAATTGGAGGTGGTTGCAAAGGATATCGGATGTCTTACTGGGCTTTTTTGGGTTTTTTTTGAGTTTTTTGTATGAAATGGTATTAACAATGTACTTTTATGATATGATATTAACAATGTACTTTTATGACATGGTATTAACAATGTATTTTTATGACATGGTATTAACAATGTACTTTGTGACATGATATTAACAATGTACTTCTATGACATGGTTTGTGGAGGTTTGGTGGAGAAGGAAGGGTCGTGGGGATAGACCCTTGGTTTTTGTGATTTTTTTTTTTTAAGTTTGGGTTTTTTTTATAGAAAAAAATATGGGATGGGCTTGTTTTAAGTTAATCAAAGGCAGAGATATAATTTATAGGAACTTGAATACTAATTTCATATGTATTAAATGGTTTTTGGGTATGTTTCTAAAGTGCATTTCATGTATGGTTTTTTTTTTTAATAATTTCAGCCTCTATTTTGGGTATATTACTAAAGCTCCATTTTTATTTATTTATATATCCTTGATTAATTACTTGAATTCATAAGATTATTTTCTTTATTTCCTTATTTAATTCAGTTAATGTTATTTATTATTTAGTTGTATAATTTTTATGTACTATAATTGATTAAAACACTCAATCCCAATCTCCAAATTATATTGTGTAACACCCCTGACCCAATTTAATTGATTTATTCAATTAAATCTGTATATGTGAAATTACAATTTTGCCCATGGGATAAGGTCACTTTTTAATCTGAAAGGAATTTGGGGAAATAGGTTGCGCCGTTGTGTCGGACTTGTCGAAACGAGTCCGTAGACGGGCGGCACACTTGATTTCGAGTTGTAGAACTCAAAAAGAACATTTTGGTCATTTCAAAAAATGTTTAAAAACCCTAAAAACCCGGTTCTCTTTCTCTCTCGCGCGTTCTCCCTCTCCTTTCTCTCTCTCCTCGTCGCTACGAAAACAGAGCCGGCCACACCTCAGGCGACGAGACCGGTCCCAAAAGGACTGCCTCCACCGTTTTCGGAAATTCCGGCGATGAATTTCGTCGATCAAGGGATGGTTTCTCACTCTCTCCTTGCACTCTAGCTGTCTATTTGACGTCCCGGACTCACTTTTATGAATAAAATAAAGTAAATAATTGAGTTAATTAAATTGGATAATTTGAGTAGATAACATGAAATTTAAAAAGAATTAAATTAAAGAAATTAGAATTAAATAAGAATTTAAATATTAAAGGACAATTTGGTCAACTTTATTTTTGGACGAGAATTTGGCAAAACGAGTTGCGCCATTGCGTCCGTCTCGTCGAAACGAGTCCGTTAACGGGTGGCACGCCTCGATCCGAGTTTTAGAACGTAAAGAGGACATTTTGGTCATTTTGGAATTTGATTAAAATATTATAAAAAGACAAGTGGGCCAATCAGAAACAAGAAATTCTCTCTCTCTCTCTCTCCTTACTTCTCTCTCCTCTGTGCGACCCTCACTCTCTCTCTCTTTGGTTTCGAAGATTCCGACAACGGCAAGGGACGGGGTGACAGCTCCGACGATTTCAGGCGATGGCATCACTTGGATCAGGTAGGCCACCACTTCTTCTCTCTTTCTCACTTGGATCTGTGTAGCTATGATCCGGCCAAAACCCTAGGTGGTTTGGCCGTGATTTCCTCTGATCCCGACCGGTTCTTGGGCGGTTCAAGAAGGTTTTGAACTCCCCTTGAGGACCTGAGTCAATAGTTAGGTGGATTGTGGTGAGATTCGATGATTTCTGAGTGATCGAAATTTGATCGAGACCCCCAACCTCAAGGCGGCGCGTGGGCCAGGGTGTGGCAGCGGTTCTCTGTTCGGATCTTGATTCGGACGTCGTTTGGACCTCGAACCAATGTACGCCTATTATGCGTTGTTTGGGTTCGATGTGTTCGGACCGTTTGATCGAATCCAAATTCACGTATGTTGTTCCTCATATTTCTAGGATCGTGTAGGAATTGACGGATCGTGGATCGGAGCCCCGGATGCTCCGGATCAATGACTTAAAGTTTAAATTAATCGAAAACTATCCGATCGTACGATCATGAGCAATTCGACCGTTCGATCGAGACCAAACTTTCAGGATCTATAAGCCGTAATGAACCTGTAGGAACTTTCGGATCTAAGTTTGAAGGTCGTGGGCTCCGCAGGCCTGAGTTGACCTATTCAGGAAAGTTTGACCGCCGTTTGACCGTGAGTCTTCCGGGGCGGTCCCACTTGTGGAAAGGCGTAGTTGACCTTAGAAACTCTTCGTACAACGTACACGCACACTTTGAGTCGGGAAAAGTTAAGGTTTCGTTTTAAAGTTTCCGTTCGCGTTACTTTCGTTAATCCGGTTCTCGTATTCTGAAATAGGTACTCAGGATCTTCGTACACAGCAGGTGGGACCCTCTCGGGGTCAAGCAGCGTGGGACTATCTGTGAGTGGACTTTTGTTTTAAATGTGCATTATCTTCAAAAATGGATTTTCTTGATTATTGAGATTTAAATATTGTTTTAAATCGTGAAGTTGGTTTTGATGGAATTATTTGAATATAATTTATATTTGGAGCTTATGCATGTTTTGGGGTCCCGGGCTATGTGGGACATGATGGTTATATTTTAAACATTAATTATACTATTGTATATGGAATTGTGGGACGTGGTAGACGTCCGGAAGCACTTGCGTACGGATTTGGGTGCGGTGGGAATTATATTATTTTCTTGAAAGTATATTTGACTTTGGAGTTTTTATGTTATATTATTTATGGTTTTATCGGGTAATCTTTAATATTTGAAATGTACGAACGTCATGGGTTATAGCCTATATCTTTAGGAAGTCAATTCTATACTTTTAGAAATTATATTTATATCATTGAGAAATGTGTATCTATATTGGGAATTGAACATTTGAGCTATACTTTTAAGAGTCCTATTTATACTTTCATTATATTTTGGACTACGTGTCCAGGGGTTGGAACCATGCGTTGATGGATTTGTTATTTATACTTTGCGTACATATATATATATATATATATATATTTTGGGTTTGAGTCATGGACGTTTTGGACGTCTGGATACCTATAAGTTTGGGATAGTGAACCTTGAGAGTAAGTCTTGTTGTAATACTGGAATATTAGGTGGCAGAGTTGCACCAAGAATCATACCATCCCTGGTTTGATTTGGTTACTAAGGCCACATGGGCTGATGAAGGATTCCAGCATGTGGGCTCGTTTGTCGATGAAGGATGCCGACACGCGAGTCCTGTTTGTCGATAAAGAATGCCGACATGGAAAGTTTGTTTTGTCGATGAAGGATGCCGACATGGGAATTAGGCTGTGCGTGTAGTGACAGGACCCGACCCAGATTCCACACCGAAATCCATGCCAGACCATGCTGATGTTCCAACATTAACCCAATGTCGGACGCACATTCAGAAAGAAAACCTCTTCCCGAAAGAAATAGATAAAGGGGCCAAGACTTCTGCTGAAAATCGAGCAGTGTCTCCCCTGAAACAAGGACTAACCCAAAATTTCAACCTGTCAGAAAACAACATAATAGAATTATCCCAACAGCCAGCATGCTCACAAATACACAACAGGCCTCCGGCCATCAAATACAATCCTAAAGGACGACAACAGAGCAAATCTAAGAGTATTCGAATTGAACAACAGAATTCAAAGTTAAAGATCATGGACAACAAGTCCTACAATTCAGTCGAAGCTCGGGAAGAGATGCGCTCGGCCGAACAGTGTCGAAGCAACGACTATGGCCTGGGGGGCGCAAAACATAAAGAGTGTGAGTGGACAAAAACAAAGTTTTACATACTTAAATCAAAGTACTAATTCCACCGTTTCAAACAATGCAACACGTGCATATGAAATCATTTATATACTTTATTGAATTAAAAACCACACTATCACAAGATATGTGAAAACATTCCAGTTCAAAACCTTTTTCCCGAGTACACCAACCTTTATCTTTTCCCAAGGCATAACCTCTCAAATCAAACCCACACAGGTATATATAAACACAAGCTGAAAAACTTGAAGAACGTAAGCACAAAAATATAATAAAATCCTCATATACTCAAAACAGCATTTGAAATATCAAACATTCCGTTCATGCCAAGAAAACCAAACTTGACAACAATATAGAAATCAATTGTAGTTCAATCATTTGTATAAATATATATCAGATCAGGGTTTACAATCCAATAAGTAAAACATATCAAGTACTGAAATCCAATCAAGTACTGCAATCGAATTAGGTAAACAGTTTTCCACACTTCCCCACTCTCACAACCACGTGCTCACAAGCACGACAAGCGAGGAACGATCCTCACTAAAAGAAATATGAATACGTAGGTACTAACACACGCGTATAGGTATAGTATAACCTCAACACCAAACACAAGTACCAGGGGAAAACAATCCAACATGGGATCATTTGACTGGACACAGGTACAGTCTCCTTGAGACCCCGTGCCCAGGGTTAAGTCATCCAAATTAGACTAAGCCCGCCGGCACACAGGGTAGGAACCATCAATACCCATACGTCCGTGACAAGTCCTGTGCGCAGACTAAATTACCCAATTAAGGGTCTACAGCTACACCCCGTTAAGGTATGCATCGGATCGAACCGTATCCAATTAACTATATCATATCAATCGCCACACGATAATTAGTATCGAGCAGGGGAGGTACATAACAAGGTGCCAACGACACTCAAATCAATCGCCACGCGATAAACGATATATATAACCAATCACTTTCCAATTCGCAATCATTCACATGTACCCAACCCCAAAACATCGTACACCAGGACATATACAAGTCCATCAGTCAATTAACCTATATATATATATATATATATATTCAAAATCAGGACATCACTGTCCCACACATATATTGCCATATTCAAAATAATCACAAAGGCGTCAAAAGACCGAATATCCATCCTTATTCAATTAAAACGTCATAATCACCGAAAATCCGTATTAAAAACCATATTCAAATCTTAATCAATGCACAAGTCAAGCATATCAAATCATATTAAAATCTCAAGTCCATAAAACGTCAAATCTGAGATATATACATATACATATATATATATATAACCAAAGTACATATATATATATATATATTATTCTCTTATCCGGATGTATTAACGTGCGGAACGTGCGGATGCCATTGTAAATAGGCAGGAAAGCAGGTGGAGTAGTACAAAATACATGACGTCCGCACGATAATAAGGTCTGGATGTCCGCATAGGAGAATTTCTGTATATATATATATATATATATAACCAAAGTATAGATAACCTTTTCTTAAAGTAGATATACATATATATATATATATATATATATTCAAAGTAGAGATATATAAGTATATATATATATAACCAAAGTATATATATATATAAATATATATATATATATAACCATTTCCCATTATTCAAGTATTTACTCAAAGTAGCCATATATATATATATATATATAAATACTTATATATTTAATCAAAGTATACGTATTATTAATCATAAGGTTTTAATGCCAAAACCGAGTATTAAATCAAACGGACTAAGCCAATGTCCAACTTAACCCAATTATATAAGTAAAATATAATATAGCAATTCTTTAATTATAATATCCAAAACCAACACGAAAACCACTGGGCGATCACCACATTCCGTTCAATACCCAAAGGTATAAATAATAATAAAATATAGCCATCAGGGCCCCACATACAAATCCGGAAACCCAAATCAAGCATTAAACTCAAATGCTACTTCTTTTAGTAATTTTCAACCAAAGTCAAACCATTATCAAATTCAAGATTTAAAACCATTATTAAATCTCATTTCATGCATTTCATGCAATTCATTCAAATCATGTTCATTTGAAAACAAAGTCCACTCACCGTTGGTCCTACACTGTATAACACTAAAAGGGTCCCGCCTGTTGCGTAGCAGAGTCCAAGTACCTAAAGTGATAGATACGAGGATTGGATTAGTACCGTCAACCGAACGAGAACCTTAAATTCAAATCCTACCAAAACCCAACTTAACGTGTACGTACGTCGTACTAAAGATTTTAAGGTTAAACTACCTCTTTTAACAAGTGGGACCGCCCCCGGAAGACTCACGGTCAACCGGCGATCAAACATCCTGTTTCAGTCAACCCGGGCCCGCGGTGCCCACAACCTATAAATCAATTCGGACATTCCTAAAAGTCCAACAAAGTCAACTACGTGGCAAGGCGACCTTGGGAGACCCTCGGTCAACCCTAGTCAAACTTGGTCAAACTTGGTCAACAAGGGCTCGTGGGTCCCATGACCTCCAAACTTAGATCCGAAAGTTCCTACAGGTTCAACACGGCCTAAACAAAGTGTCCTCAAAGTTTGGTCTCCATCGGACGGTCGGATTGCTCACGATCAGACGATTACGGTTTAACCTAACCTTTAAGTCAATGATCTAGAGCATCCGGGACTCCGATCCACGATCCGTCAATTTCTACATGATCCTAAAAACACGGGGAACAACATACTAAGAATTGGGACTGATCTGACAGTCCGAACATATCGAACGCAGGTAACGCTCAATAGGTGTAAATCTGTTCAACTGTCATACGAACTCCAAATTGAAATCCGAGCATGCTTACGCGCTCGTGACGATGTAAGGATAATTTAGAAATGAAGATTGACAATGAAAAGTGGGCCCACGCAGTGGCACCCGCGCTGGCAGCGGCCATCCTTCCACCTACACATACTATTTGATGAGTGGAACAACTTATTCAACTACGAGAACATCCATAGACATCGGCAAGTGGCCGGAAATTCAACCTCAAAACCGGACAAAACTTAGGTTATAGATCCGATCACTTAGGTTCAAAATCGATCAACAGTACCTATATAAATAGATAGAGCATGAAGAGTAGATGAAGTTTCATACCTCACACGACGGAAATGGTGGCCGGAGTCGCCGGAAAACGCGTCGGAAACTTCGAGAACCACCAAACTTTCAGTCACTCCAGTTTAAAATCAGTGGGCTTTTGAGCTGGGAAATTGGGTAGGCTAGGTAGAAGAAATGAGGGAGAGTCGGAGATTTTGGGACTAGAATCACCCGAAACGGACATCGGATGGAGGAGAAATCGCCAATCAAAGTTAAGCGAGAAGAAATGAGGGAGAGTCGGAGAAGAAGAAGAAACCCAACTTTACTGTATCAGTACTGTAGCCGCTACAGTAAAATCAGAAAATTCATTTTTTTTTCTTTTCTTTAAACCGTTAAGTGTTCGTTACAATTCGGAATTGGGAGTGCCGCATATCCACGAACTTGTTTCGACGAGCCAGACGCAATGGCGCAACTCGTTTCGTCAAATTCTCGTCCGAAAATATAGTTTACCAAAATGCCCCTTTAATTATTAAATTCCAATTTAATTCCATTTTTATTATTTTAATTCCTTTTTATTCTTTTTCAAATTTCCCAATTTAATTAACTCACTTATTTTATTTATTTTCTTTAATTTTAGGTCAGGGGCGTCACACGTAGGATAGTGGTTCGGTTTGTATGCACGTGACGTTGGATCTTACGACGTGCGTATGGTGAGCAGAAGTCCCCCAGTTGGATAGCTCATCCCTAGACGCAGGGTGGAAAGTGGGCCCTGCGGGCTAGTCAAACGATCCCCGTGATGAATCGTTTCCCCGGTACTTATGATGGTGTGAGAATATCTTGGGAATATATTTATGGTTCGGGAACTTGTTGTATTTTACGTTTATTCAATTTTGGGGTTTATCATGGTTTATAACTTGCATATATATATATATATATATACATATATATATATATATGTATTTAAATACTTTAAGGTTATGAGAGTTCTTTTATGTTTATGTATATATGTACTTATGTGGGTTCGCGTTTTGGGGAGGTTATGCCTCGGGGAAAGAGAAAGGTTATGTCATTTGGAAAGGTTTAATTGGGTTTCTTTTTTACTATCTTTGAGATATTGTGGTTTGAATCAATTATGTATATAAAGGATTTGAATTGCATTGGTTTTGCATTGTTTTGAAACGGCGGGGTTAGTACTTTGTTTTAAGTATGAAAACGTTGTTTTGTCCACTCACACTCTTTCTGTTTTGCCCCCCAGGCAGTAGTGCATTGAACAGTTCAATCCGGCCGAGCACTCCTCTTCTCGAGCTTCGATTGAATTGTAGGACTTGTTGTCCATTATCTTTAACTTTGAATTTTGTTGCTTTGAATTCACATATTCTTAGAATTGCTCTGTTATCGCCCATTAGGGTTGAATTGAAGGCTAGAGGCCTATTGTGTAATTGTATTGCATGATGGATGTTGGGATATTCATTTACTGTTGGTTTCTGACAGGTTGGAATTTTGGGATTGACCAGTTTTCAGGGGAGACTCTGCCTGATTTTCGGCAGAAGTCTTGGCCCCTTTTTCTATTGTTTTGGGAAGGGGATAATTGTTTAGTAAGTTGGCCCGACATTGGGTTAATGTCGGAACATCAGCAGGGTCCAGCGCGAGTTTCGGGGTGAAATTCGGGTCGGGTCTTGTCAGTCTGTGTTGGTATTTTGGGTTAATTTTGGAGGTTTAAAGGAGTGGGTTTAAACACCCTAAAATCACCAACAGTTTGGATGTTTTCCCCCCAAACCATACACCCCAGGTCGTCGAGCCAAGTACAAAAGTTGATCTTCTCGTTGTGCTGGACATTTTGGTATAGTACTTGACCGGCGGTTTGAAGATTTTTTGATTGCCGGAATTTACTCAAGCCACCCACGAGCTGCCGGCGCGTGGGCCACACCACTCTGTGGCATGCCGTAGTGTTCTAAAATTTTGCCCAAGTCGTCCCAAGCATGACGGTATGCTCAGATTTAGAATTGGTTGTCGTATGACAGTCGAACGGATATTCGCTATTAGGAGATATCCTGGTTTGATAGGTTCAGACCATTTGATTGGTCTCAATTTCAATGTTGTTCCCCATACCTCTAAGATCGTGTAGGAATTCACGGATCGAGAATCGGAGTATCGGATACTCCGAATCATTGGTTCTAGGGTTAGGTAACCCGGTTACCATCCGATCCTGCAATAGAGAGCTATCTGACCTCTCGATTGAGACCAAATTTTCAGGACATGTTCTGTAAACCTTGGTTGACCCGTAGGAAATTTCGGATCGAAAATTGGAGGTTGTGGGTCCCGCGGCCTCGGTTGACCAATTTGGGAAGTTTGACCAAGCATTTGACCGTGAGTCTTCTGAGGTAGTTTCACCGTTGAAAAGTGTTAGTTTGACCCTAAGAACTCCCCAGTAGTCGTGCACACTCACTTTGAGTCGCGGGACAGTAGGAGTGGTTTTAAAGTTCTCGTTCTTGGTACTTTCGTTAATCTGGTCCTCATGTTTTTCAATAGGTACTCTGGCTCAACGTACTCAACAAGCGGGACCCTCTCAGGGTCAGGCAGCGTGGACTTGTTGTGAGTGGACATTTGTTTTCTAATTAGGTTTCTATCAAGTGATGTTTTTATGTAAATATTTTATGAATGAACTATATGGTTTAATACTCGAGTTTGATTTTTAAATGCTTAGAAAGGTTGTAATTTTGATTCAATGTTTCGGGTTTGGTTTGAGATCGATTTTGGAAGAAATATTAAATGGTATGAATCAAGTAATGATTTTATTGGATGTGACTTGGAATTTCCAAGTATTATTATTATTATTTTAATTTTAATTTTTATCAAAGTATATGGATTCGACGATATTGGGATTTGAAAGTATACTGTGGTTTTAATTGTGGAATATAGTATGTTATGAAATTGCTTGTGTAAACAAGTTTTGAGTATTATTTGAATTATTTTGGGTCTTATTGGGGTTATGAGTTTATGTCATGGGATCATCGGATTTTTAATTTGATATTTGACGTATGGATTTTAGCTATGAAATATGATATATATTGGATAAATTTGATTTGGTTAATTGTGAAATAGAGTTTTGGAAAAAGTATCATATGGGAGGTGTATACTGTTTGTGTGCTTATGGTATTATACTAATTGTGAGAATATCGGGTTATTTGTTGATAATTAAAGCTTATGATTATTTTGGGTTATAGTATGGGCTATGGAGAGTTGTTGTCTATACTATGAAGTGTATGTTGGGTATTGAGATATGGACTGACAGGACCTGACCCAGATTCCACCCCGGAACCCGAGCCAGACCCTGCTGGTTTGCCGAGATCAACCCAATGTCGGGCCCACATACTAAGCAAGTTACCCTCTTCCCGAAAACAACATACAAGGGACCAAGACTTCTGCCGAAAAACGGGCACAGTCTCCCCTGAAACAAGGACTATCCCAAAATTACAACCTGTCAGAAAACAATAGAAAAGAATTATCCCAACAACCAGCATGCTACACAAATACATAACAGGCCTCCGGCCTTCAAACTCAACCCTAATGGGCGATAACAGAGCAATCTAAGAGTCGTACAAATTAAACAGCGGAACACAAAGTTTAGAGATAAGGGACTCGAAGTCCTACAGTCTAGTCGATGCTCGAGAAGAGAAGCGCTAAGCCCAACATTGTCGAAGCAACGACTATGGCCTAAGGGGCGCAAAACAGAAAGAGTGTGAGTGGACAAAAGTAAAGTTTTACATACTAAAATCAACGTACTAACCCCACAGTTTCAAAATGATGCAAACCATGCATATTAAATCGTTTATATACTTCCTTGAGTTAAAAACCACACTATCACAAAATATGTGATAACATTCCAGTTCAAAACCTTTTTCTGAACAAACCAACCTTTATCTTTTCCAGAGGCATAACCTCCCAAATCGTGAACCCAACAAGGTATGTATAAAAACATAAACCGAAGAACTTGTTAAATGTATAAGCATAAAGATGGAATAAAGTTCACATAAGGTAAAACCATATTAAAATACCAAAGATCTCGCTAGAAAACCAAACTCGACAACAACATAGAAATCAATTGTAGTTCAAATCATTTATAAATATGTAAGAACTCAGTTTCAGGATTCAAAATCCAATAAACTCAACACATCAAAAACTGTAGTCAAATCAAGCACACTGCTTCCTAAACTTCCCCACTCTCACAACCACGTGCTCACAAGCACAACAAGCGAGGAAAGATCCTCACTAAAAGAATATGAATACGAAGGTACTAACACACGCGTGTAGGTATAATACGACCACAACACCAAACACAAGTACCAGGGGAAAAACAATCCAACATGGGATCATTTGACTGGACACAGGTACAGCCTCATCGAGACCCTGTGCCCAGGGTTAAGCCGTCCAAATAGGACTAAGCTCGTCGGCAAGCAGGGTAGGGACTATCAATACCCATACGTCCGTGACAAGTCCTGTGCACAGACTAAATTACCCAATTAAGGGTCTACAGCTATACCCCGTTAAGGTATGCACCGGATCGAACCGTATCCAAGTAACCATATCATATCAATCGCTACGAGATAATCAATACAAGAACAGGGGAGGTACATAATAAGGTGCCAGCCGCACTCAAATTAATCGCCACGCAATAGTCAATATATATAATATTCAATCACAATGTACCCAACCCCAAAACATCAGACATCAGGACATATACAAGTCCATCCATCAATATAACCAATATTTATAATCAACATAAGGACATCACCATCCAAAACATATGTTTCTATATTCAAAATAGTCACAAGTATCAAATGACCGCATAATAGACCATAATCAAATGAAACGTCATATCCATTGAAAAACCATAATTAAAACCATGTTCAAATCTCAATCAATGCTCAAGTCAAGCATGTCAAATCAAATTAGGATCCCAAGTCCCGAATATTAATATAATCTCATTGTAAATAACCCTTCTTTGAAAACATCAAATCCGAGACCCAAAACATTTATTCAAAATGTATATATATATATATATATATATATATATAACCAAGTATAGATAACCATTTCTCAAAGTAGATATATATCAATATATATATATATAACCACTTCCCATTATTCAAGCATTCACTCAAAGTAGATATATATACATATATATATATAATCAATTTTAGTACCGCTCACCTAAGGTCCTAAAAATGAGGCCTGTAAGGTCCTCTTTAATAACGGTCATTGGATTAATTTAACGGCACTCATAATCAATAATCTTATCCCTCCCTCATACTCCTTGCCTTACTCAAACACCCATTTATTTTGTAAAAAAATAAAAAATAAAAAATAAATTAAATTGAAGGACCTTATCCCTCGAGTAAGACAAGGAATATGAGAGAGGGATAAGATTATTGATTATGAGTGCCGTTAGATTAATCTAATGACCGTTATTAAAGAGGACCTTATAGGACCTTATTTTTAGTACCTTAGGTGAGCGGACTGTAATCAATTATAAGTATTATTATTCAAGGTTTAAACGGCAAAACCGAATACGTAATCAAACGGACTATACTAATGTCCAAATATTCAATTATATAATTAAAATATAATATAACAATCCTTTTAAATATAATATCCAAAACCCAAGGCTTTCATAATTCTCACATATGTAAAATAATCCAATTATATAATCCAAAAAAAAATACATAATAATTTCACCATACCCAAATCGTACACCAAAACCACCGGACGCCACTACGTCCCATTCAATACTCAAAAGTATACATAATAATAAAATATGACCATCAGGGTCCCACATAAAAACCGGCAACCCAAAACATGCATAACCTCAATGCAAATCCTTTTAATATACTTCAACCAAAGTCAAAACCAAGACTTAAACCATTATAAAATAAATCCCATTTTATATGCATTTGCATTCAATCAATCAAATCATGCTCATTTGAAAACAAGTTCCACTCATCGTTGGTCCTACACTGCATAACCCTAAGAGGGTCCCGCCCGCCACGTATGCAGTGCCAAAGTACCTAAATCGATAGATACGAGGATTAAATTAGTACCGTGAACCGTAGGAGAACCTTAAACTCAAATCCTACCAAAACCCGACTAAATATTCTAAGGTCAAACTACCTCTTTTAACAAGTGGGACACCCCCGGAAGACTCACGGTCAACCGGCAATCAAACACCCTTTCGGTCAATCAGGGCCCTCGGGCCCACAACCTCCAAATGGATCCGGACATTCCTAGAAATCCAACAAAGTCAACTATGTGGCAAGGCGACCTCGGGAGACCCTCGGTCAACCCTGGTCAAACTTGGTCAAACTAACCCGACTAGGTCAAACTGGGCTCGTGGGTCCCATGACCTCCAAACTTATATCCGAAAGTTCCTACAGGTTCAACACGGCCTAAACAACGTGTCAAAGTTTGGTCACGATCGGACGGTCAGATCGCTCACGATCGCACGATTAATGTTTAACCGAAACTTTAAGTCATTGATCCGGAGCATTCGGGACTCGAAATCACGATCCGTCAACTCCTACACGATCCTAAAAATACGAGGAACAACATACGTGAATTTGGTTTCGATCCAATGGTCCGAACACGTCGAACCCAAGCAACGCATAATAGGCGTACATTGGTTCGAGGTCCCGCGCACACGTACGAGTTCAGAACGACACAAGGTTCATGTAGGAACCGAGAACCGCCACCACACCACCCCCACGCGCCGCCATGGGTGGTGGGTGTGTTGAGTAAATCCGGCCAACACCCAAACTCCGAATTGGACAACACCGCCTACACTAATCGAACCACCACGTTGAGGTGAGTTCGGAACCGGTGAGAACCGGTTGAAAACCGGTCGGCAACTGGTCGGAAACTCACGGCCAAAACCGACCAAACCTAGGTTTCAGATTCGATTACTAGATAGCCAAATTGATCCCCGTAAACCCCATAAATAGCTTAAGCATGAAGAGAGGAGTCGAATTCATACCTTACTTGCCGGAGAAGACGATCGGAGGCGGCGGTGCAACACCGGACAGAATCGGCTTTGAACCAGTCGCTACTGCCGGCAGGATTCGACGTTTCCGAGGACCAAAAGGGGTGGGTCTTGACCGGCTCCTCACGCCGGTTCTTTTGGGACCAGTCCTGGCCAAAGCCGTGGCCGGAGCTGTCAGATTCGAAGAGAGAGAGGCGACGGCTCGAGGGTGAGGAGAGAGAAAGTCAATCGGAGGAGAGAAAAGGTGTGGTTTCGTGCAATCTGATTGGTCCACTTGTCTTTTATAATATTTTATTCAATTTTCGTAATGACGCTTATGTCCTTTTTAGGATCCAACGGTTGGATCGAGTCATTCCGTCTGTCAACGAACTCATTTCGACGAGACAGACGCAATGGCGTAACTCATTTCGCCAAATTTCGTCCCGAAAATAAAGTTGACCAAAATGCCCACTTTAATTATTAAATTCCTATTTTTATTCCAATTTTATTATTTTAATTCCTTTTAATCCAATTTTTTATTCCTTATTTAATTATCCCAATTATTTTATTTTATTTTCCTTTAATTTTGGGTCATGGATGTTACATGGACGTTATAAACTTCCGGATGTCTATGTATATGGGTTTGGGTATATATGGGATACTTTGGAAGTTGGGATATGGTTGATATACGTATATCAATTGGAAAGTGGAAAATGTTTTATTGGAGTGATGATAGCACCACCTTATGTACCTCCCTAGGCACTTGGTTTTGGATATGGAAAGTGATGAATTGATGGATAGTGGTTATGTCTCGGGCACCCTTGACGGGGTGTTACCAAAGGCACTTGCTGGGCAGTCTACGGGCGTAGGACTTGAGTTTGGGCTGCACGTGCGATGTGATGCCTACGTGTATGGTTCTGAGCACTAATCCCCGATTGGACGACTCAACCCTAGTCACGGGATGATGTGATGTTGTCCCATGCTCTAGCCAAATAATCCCCAGTTGGATTGTTTCCAGGTACAAGTTTTGGTGTAATGGTCTTATATATATATATATATATATATATATATATATATATATATATATATCTATCTATCTATCTATCTATCTATCTATCTATCTATCTATCTATCTATATATACTTATACTATATACTTTTTTCTTATTTATTGGTGAGGATCCTTCCTCGCTACTTGTGCCCAAGGTATAAAATTTCGATAATTTCGCTGATATTGTGGCGAAATTATCATTTTTTGGGGCGGCGATATTTTCGCACCTTTCCAAGTATATATCGTCAATTTATCTATAATTTTCTCGATAATTTCGCCGATATTTTGGGGTCGATATTTTCGTTGAAATTCAACTTGAAATTGTCAAAATATCGCAATATTATCGAAATTATCGATAATATCGCGACATGAACAATACCATAAAAACTAAAGAAAATCACTTACTCACGCAGCGCATAGGGGGTTCGAACCTCTTTCTTCTTCTCCTTCTTCATCTTCTTCTTCATCTTCATTTCTTCTTCACTCTCTTCGTCTGCTTCGACTTTGCTTCCACTCTCCTCTTCTTCTCCTTCGGATTCTTCATCTGCTTCTTCATCTTCCTCAACAGTCTGTAACTGTTGTGATTGTGGTTGCGGTGGTTGTTGTTCGATTATGGCGATGCGGGCTGCGGGATATTGAGGAAGGAGATTAGGAGCAAGACGACGCTTCTTGGGCCTGGGAATACGAGATCCTTCACCTTCTCCATCTTCATCTCCGCCTAACGCGAATCTAGCCATTTCTCTCTCTCGCTCTCTCTTTCTCTCTTAGTCTCCCAATAATAAAATAACCATTTTATTTTATTTACAGCCTTCTCAGGACCAAAAGTCTAAACGAGCCTCTCAGGAACCACGTGGGAGACCACGTGTTCCAGAGTTTGGGTTGTTGCCTATCAAAAGTTTTTCATATTTATCTTTTATTTTATCTTATCAGTTGATAATTTTTGTTAGAAATACATTCTGATTTCTTTTTATTTTTTAATTCTTTGTATTTTTATATATACATTATTATTTTACGTATTTGTCGATTTTTTCTATTTTGGGTAGGAGTGATAATCTCTAAACTACAGGAGAGAGGGGTTTCTCACACACACAAGCAATATGTCATGGGGATTTAAACTTGAGACATGTATGCAAGTTAAGGCCCATTTCCACTGGGCTAGACCCCATTACGTATTTGTCAACTCGCTATATAATCAACTTAAATCAGTTAAATCCATAATGCAATGCATTTCCTTCCAATTTTTGTGATAAACCAATAGATAATTGACTAAATAAACATCCTCTAAAGTTTCAATAAAAATTTCCAAAGTTTTTCTTACAATTTCCGTGGTTTTTATTCAATTTTTATCGATATCGATAATATCCCGATATTTCCATCGAAATTTTTGTGTTTTTGGATTACCGATATTTCCGATATCATCGATATTTTAGACCTTGCTTGTGCCTACGGGCATAAGTGTTGGGAGATGGTGGTTCGGGAAAGGGAAAAAGGTCGTGTTTGAGTCTTGCTTTATGCTTTATCGGAATTGTGGGTTATCTTAGTTTTTAAAGACGCTTTCATTATATAAATACGTATATGGGATACCTTTGGTTTTAAAATCGTTTGTGTTGTATATGTGTGAAATTACTTTCAATGTTGAATTTTCTGAGCATGTGCATTGAGATTGCTCTGCACAGGTATGAATTTTCGAATGAGGTTTGGATTCGAGGTTTTAAATTGGACGAGAATGGTTTCCGGAAAAATGAGTTATTTTAATTATGTTATTTATATTTTATACAAATGGGAAATTCTGGGAAGATTCAATTAGTTTGATTTCAAGAATCAGTTCGTATGTAAGTACGTACAAAAGGATTTGTTGCCAAGTGTTTTTAACTTTATTTTCCAAAACGGAGGGGGTTATTTATGTTGATTAAAAACTTATATTTAAAGCTTCATTTTGTCCACTCACATTTTCTGTTGTGCGCCCCCCAGGTACTAGATTCCGAGGTCGAGACCACCACGTCAAGGCATCACGACTAATTGCTCCTGTAGAAGTTCTACCCTTACTTCCCTTTTTTGTCATTTTCTCGGACTGTAAATAAATTCTTAGATTGCTTTGTTGATGCCCACCTAGAACTTGAGGTTGAGGCCGGAGGCCTCCCTAGGTATTGTGTGTGTGACAGGACCCGACCCTAAGTTCTCCTTGGAATCTGTGTCGAACCCCATTGGACAGGACATGCCCCAAATTCCTCCTTGGAATTCGACACGAATCCGGCATCCTCATCCGGCAACCAACCGTTGCCGGTCCCACTTACTAAGGAATAGACTTCCCCTTCCCAAAACAAAGGAAAAGGGCCGAGACATTCTGCCAAAATTTCAGCAGAGTCTCCCCTGAAAAACAAAATTCCCAAATTTTCAACATGTTAAAAACAACAGATAATACAACCCAAGCGCTAGCATGCACAAAGCAAAGCACACACACAACACAAAATGGGCCTCCGGCCTCCAATTCAATCATAATAAGGCAAAAACAACGACATCAACACATTTTGGTCAAACCTCCCATTTTGGTCAATCGGGGACCTCAAATTTTCGATATGAAAGCTCCTATAGGTCCACTAAGGTTTACTGAAAATGTCCTAAAAGTTTGGTCTCAATCGAATGGTCGGATTTCAAACCGATCGATCATATGTCAATCCGATCGATCGGATGACGATCGTTTCACTAACCCTAGACTCATTGTTTAGGAGCATCCGGGGCTCCAATTCTCGATCCACAAGTAACTACACGATCCTAGAGGTATGAGGAACGACATATTTGAAATTGGAACCGATCCAAAGGTCCGAACATATCGAACCCAAACATCGCCTAATAGGCGTAAATCAGATCGATCGTCTAACGGTAACCAATTTTAAATCTGAGAGTACCGTCACGCTCGGGATGATGTAAAGGACATTTTGGAATGAAAATGGGCCACCACAACCTGGCTCACGCGCCGGCCAGGTTGGGTGTCTTGAGAAAATTTTCGGCGACTGAAATTTCTCTAATTAACCTATCAAGCTTACACCTACGTGTTCAGGGCAGTGAAAGGAGTATTTTTACTCTTGGCCTGACCCCAAAAACCACTGAAAACTGGCTGAAAATTGAGAAATCCGAACTCAAAACCCTAGGTTCTAGAAATCTCACCAAGACTCCAAATCAATTAAAACCAACATCAAAAACAGATAGATTAACTCACAAGGAAGCAAAAACCCACCTGAAATGACTGTGGCAGCCGTCGAAGTGGCCGGAATTCCGACAGGAAGAATCTGAGATTTTTCTTCGTTTTTGTTGTGGGTTTTCGATAGGTTTTGAGAGAGGAGGACCGGTGGGGTGGGTTGATTGGAGTGAGGGACGAAGTTTGGAGGTGTTTTGGGGTGGTTGAGTGGCCGGACGGCGCCGAATTTGTGGCGCCTTCGACTAGTCTGTCAAAGAGGGAGGTGAGGTATCAAGGAAGAAGAGAGGGGGTTATGGGGGGCACACGCTGGTCGATTGGCCAGCGTGTTAGGGTTTTTTAGTTATAATTTTTAAATTTCCAATTTTGCCCTTTTTATTTTTTAGAGGTTTCCAAACTTGTTACAAGTCGAAATTGAGCATGCCATGTGTCTACGAACTCGTATCGATGAGCCGAACGCAATGGCATAACTTGTTTCCCCAAATTCTTTCTCAAACTTAAAATTATATTTTTGCCCTTTAAATATTAAATAATATTTTAATTCCAATATTTATTAATTAGTTTTTTTAAAATTTATTTTTTTATTTTATTTAATTTATTTGAATTTATTTCCCTTATTTTTGGTTTGGGATGTTATAGTGTGCTGGCTGTTGGGATTTTATTTCTTCTATTTTGACATGGGGAAAAATTTGGGAAATGTCCACTTTTCAGGGGTGACCCTGCCGAAATTTCGGCAAAAGTCGACTTGCTTATTCCCTGGAACCAGGGCTAAGGGGCGCTTTAGTAAAGTAGGTTCGGCATCGGGTTAGTGTTTGACGGAAAGCATGGTTCGTCACGGATTCCGAGAGGAAATTCGGGGCAGGTGCTGTCATTTTGTTTATGAACAACGTTAAGCAATGCCAAACCCATATTATAACTACGAGCACCAACTAAATTTATATTTATATGACTGGCATAATAACTACATGCAAAATTATTTTGGAGATTTATCGTTTCATGACTACTATTTATAATACATGTACTATATACATAGACATGATAAAGACAATGAAAAGTGTGAATTTATTAGGAATTTTATATGATACTAAGTTACTTATATGTCTTACTATGCAAAGTATAAAATATTAAATCTTTAGTAAATCTTTATAGATAAAATAATAAGGTGTGTTTAATCTTGTTTAATTAATTATGTTATAACATCCCACATCGACCAACGGAGAGGGGGTGATGTGCCTTATATGTACATGCCCACCTCCATCTAGCACGAGGCCTTTTGGTAGCTCACCGGCTTTGAATTCCATGGGAACTCCGAAGTTAAGAGAGTTTGGGTTAGAGCAATCACAGGATGGGTGACCCACTGGAAAGTTGCTTGTGAGTTCCTAGAAACAAAACCATGAGGGCGGAGTCCAAAGCGGATAATATCGTGCTACGGCGGAGCCAATCCGGGATTTGACATACGGCACGTAGTCTATGCTTGAGTGTTTGTCAGCTCGCAATATACTCAACTTAAAGCACTCGAACAAATTATGCATTACGTTTACTTCAATTCTTTTTTGTCAAATAACAAATAATTGACTAAATGAACATCTTCTAAGGTTTCCATGTTTTTTCTCACACTTTTCATCGTTTTAATACAATTTTTATCGATATCAATAATCTCCTGATATTTCCATATTTTGGACCAACAATATTTCCGAACCTCTCGATGTTTAAGACCTTGCTCTCAAGGCACCCACATGCAGCACCAGCTCCAGCTCCAGCCGTACATCAAGTGTAGCTGACATAGGGTAAGGATTAGTGTTGTCTTTATCCTCAATGGATTTATAACCTAGTGTGCTAGGGTTTTGTATGTATATACCCTTTACCTATCTTTGTATTGATCAGAAAGCTGAGCCGCTGATTCATGTAACCATTACGAAAGCTGAGCTGCATATATATTCTTTTATGAAAGCTTTCCATGGTATCAGAGCTTCTATCGGTGATTCCCCCTCGGTCCATATGGCATCTCCTCCTTTCACCAATCCATTAATTCTCCATATGGCATCTCTTCCTATCACCAATCCTTTATTCCTACACTCCACCTGCCACAACCCAGCATATCTCCTCTTTTACGCATCAAGCTCACCCGTACGTGACAATTAATAAGTGCATAAATTCACGGCTTATTTATGTATTTGCCCCCTATCATACAGAAAATCTTAATTAGCATTGTTTGGATTGTTTTGGCTGTTTGTCCATAACTACTGAATTATTTTTTTAATTAAAAACCCGAACCAAACAGCCAAAACTGGTCCGGTTTGGTCGGTTCATTCGGGTATTCCGTAATTATGCCCAGCCTTTCCTGTCCTTAGCCTGCCGTCGGTGGCCTCCCTTTGGTTGGTTTTCTTTTCAAGCTTCCAATTTTTAAAATTTTAAAGAATTTAATGCTTTTTTTTTTCTAAGTGTGCTTTTTTTTTCCCCTAAGTTTTCCGAAGAGTTAGAAACTTATTTTACAGTGAAAATCTTAAATACATAACGTTTTTATGCAAGCAGTTGAGTATAAATTAGTGAACTTCTACTTGATCCCACTTACAACTACAATTATATAATGGAGAAAGCACAGAAGGCAAAAACAATTAACATCTTATCTAAAATAACTTCTTTTTATTTTTTTGTGCATATAAAAACATCATACAGACTGTTTGCCATACACTTTAGTTAAGCCTGTAAAATTCTTCTGAACAATACATAAAACGCAGAGAAAGAAGAAGAGAGAACTCCAACTCAGACCTATAGCTGCATTCTTATTGACCTTTAAGCTACAACCTGTAGCTCACAAATAATCACTCAATAATAGGCCTTACTCAAACCAAGAATGCATATCAGCTTCCTCTTGCAGGGCAAATTGAAACTTTAATCTTTTTAATTTTCTTATAAATGTATTTCAAACCTTGGGAAAATCCTTTATACAAAGGAAGCTGCATGAGCCCAACCACAGGGACAGGAAAAAATGCAACAACGTATATGAGGGACGTTGTCCATTTCTTTGGGAGATGAATCAGTAGCACAATAGTAGCAGTGAAGGTGAGCATGGTGGTTACCAGTGAGAAGAACAGAAGGGTGAACCCTAAATGTATCCGGAACGGAAGAGAACGGTAAAAGTCTTGGTACTCAAACCGCGACGTGAGGATAGAGAGAAAAGTGACCAAAGAAGCCAATGAGCTGATAAGCGAGACAATGTCGGTAATGGCGAATGTCACAAACAAAGTGGAATCCCGTAGAAGAGGAAGCCCGTTCGAATCATAACCCCTGGGAGCCGTGTATGCGGCTGCGTAGACCACGGTGGCCACCAGAGCCGCCACGGTTGAGCATGACTGAGCAGTCCCTTTTGTTAGAGTATTGGAATCTGAATAAGTTTTCTTCAGACTAATTCAGTGAGAGTGAGAGAGATTTTAGGATTATTCTTTTGTAAATGCTTAGCTCACTCACTAAATGCGTGAGCAAACCTTTTTGTATATATTCAGTCTTTTTGGAATGAGCTCACACGACAAATACATGACCGTTAGCCCTTAGCTGGATTCACACAAGATATCAGTGAATCTCAGCCATCCATCTATCACATAACTAATTGACTTCTTTCAATCTTACAAGAATCTAAGCCTTACACTTGTCATGCTCTAGGACTAAGTGAATACACAATTTAATACTCTAGGCTTAATATAATCGGCTCAACACTTACAATTCTACACTCCCCTTTAAGTTTTGAGCTGATTTTACACCAAGCTTGTCCCTGAGGTAGCAGAAACGATCCTTAGCCAAAGACTTTGTAAAGATGTCTGCCAGCTGCTCATTAGTTGGACAATAGATCAAATCTATAATCCCTTCTTGCAAAGCGTCCTTGATGAAGTGATATCTTCGATCAATATGCTTAGTCTTCTGATGAAACACAGGGTTCTTTGTAATAGCAATTGCAGCTGTATTGTCACAGTGCAATGGTGTAGCTTCAGTTTGAAGTTCACCAAAATCTTCCAACACAAACCTGAGCCATATTGTCTGTGTTGTTGCTTCGCATGCACTGATGTATTCAGCTTCTGCAGTAGAAAGAGCAACACAATGTTGTTTGACTGATGCCCAAGCAAAAACACCACTGCCAAAAGAAAAAGCATATCCTGAAGTGCTTTTGCTATCATCCACAGAGCCACTCCAGTCACTGTCACAGTATCCAATTAGCATTGAACTCCTTCCTTTCACATACTCCAGTCCATAATCAAGTGTTCCTTGAACATACCTCGAGAACCCTCTTAGCAGTTCCATAATGCTTGTTAGTTGGAGAATGCATAAACCTAGCAAGTAAGCTAGAAGCATACATTATATCAGGTCTTGTAGCAGTGAGGTATAGCAAACTGCCTACAATCTTTCTATACATCTCTTCATTTGCTGGACCACTTCCATCATCTTTGCTCAACTTATCAGTTGCAACCAGAGGTATAGAAACAGGTTTACAATCACTTAGACCAAACTTTCTCAGTAGAGATGCTGCATATTTCCTTTGATGAAGAAAAATGCTGGTGTGAGTTTGAATAACCCCCATTCCAAGAAAGTGATGTAAAAGACCCAAGTCAGTCATTTCATACTTCTCCATCATGTCTTGCTTGAACTCTTCTAGCATTGACTGACAGTTCCCTGTATAAATAATGTCATCCACATAAATGGAGACTATCAGAATTTCTGTTTCTCTTCCAGCTTTGGTATAAAGAGTGGCTTCACTTTGGCTTTTAACAAAACCACACTGTCCAAAGTAAGCATCAATTTCTCCATACCAAGCTCTTGGTGCTTGCTTTAGGCCATAGAGAGCTTTGTGCAGCTTGTACACCTTGTCTTCACTCCCCTTGACCACAAAGCCATCTGGTTGGTCCACATACACTTCCTCTTCCAAAACACCGTTTAGAAAGGCAGACTTTACATCTAGTTGATACAATTTCCAGCTTTTCTGAGCTGCCAAGGCAACTAGGGTACGAATTGTATCAAGTCTAGCCACAGGTGCAAAAGTCTCATTGTAATCAATACCTGGTTTTTGAGCATAACCTTTGGCTACAAGCCTTGCCTTGTTCTTTTGTACTGAGCCATCAAGGTTTAATTTGGTTTTGAACACCCACTTAACTCCAATTATTGGTTTGTCAGCTGGTCTGTCCACCAACTCCTGTGTTGCATTCTTTTCTATCATTCCCAATTCATTCTTCATAGCAATCATCCATGATTCATCCTTTGTAGCCTCATCAAAGTTTTCGTGTTCAAATGCATAGATTGCATTTTGCCAACACATCATCTAAGCTTCTCCACTTCAATGGAGTGTGATCAAATGCTTGAGTTTCTCTCATCCTGCTGCTTATGCCATCAGAAGAAGATTCATGAGAAACTGCAATTGGTGATGAAGTATACTCATGAATCTCAGGGGTAGTTCTTGGTGACAAAACTTCAGTAGATCTCGCTGCTCCTTCATAAGTGACCGCAGTATATAATTCTCGTGAGGTTTGATTCCAATCCTGCATCGCATTTTCATCAAATTTCACGTCTCTTGAGAGTAAAATCTTCTTAGTAGCAGGATCATATACTCTATAGCCTTTTTCACAGATCGCATATCCCACAAAGATACCTTTGGTACTCTTTGCATCCAACTTCTGCCTTACTTCACTTGGTATGTGTACATAACACACACAACCAAAGATTTTTAGATGTGCAAGTCCTGGTTTTCTCCCACTATATGCCTCAAATGGAGTTTTGTTGTCAAGAGCTCTAGTAGGACATCGATTCAATAAATAGACAGCTGTGTGCACAGCTTCTGCCCACAGATGATAAGGCAAACTCTTCTCTTGGAGCATTGCTTTTGCCATTTCAACCACGGTTCTGTTTTTTCTCTCCACTACTCCATTTTGTTGTGGGGTATAAGCCATAGTTAATTGCCTTTGAATTCCCTCAGTGTCACATAGTTGGTTAAATTCACAAGATGTGAATTCTCCTCCTCTATCACTTCTCAAACATTTTACTTTGAAACCACTTTGCAACTCCACCATTGACTTGAATTTCTTAAAACAAGTTAAGGCATCTGACTTGTATCTAAGAAAATAAACCCATACCATTCTTGTGCAGTCATCTACAAGAAGCATGAAGTACTTGTTCCCAGCAGTGGATTCATTTTGCATAGGTCCACAAAGGTCCACATGAACTAATTCTAAAGGACTGCTTGCTCTCCATGCTTGTCCTTTTGGAAACCATTCTCTATGTTGCTTTCCAAATTGACAACCTTCACAAACTCCATCTACTTCTTCCATAAATGGCAGTCCATGCACCATCTCCTTTTCTTTAAGTTGACTCAGTCCTTTTAGATGTAGATGTCCCAATCTCTTGTGCCACAGCCAAGTGGATTGAACTACACTGGCTTTTAGAGCAAAATGATCACTTGAAAGCAAATCCAATGGATAACATCTATTTTTCTTCATAGGAACTTTAAGAACAAGATTCTCCAGTGAAGAGTCATCAAAGATGCTGCACATTTTACTTCCAAATACTAGGTAGTAACCATGTTCATCCATTTGGCCTACACTCAACAAATTCTCTTTCAAACCAGGCAGATACATAACTTCTCTAATGCATTTTCTTCCTGTGTTTGTTTCAATCATCAAAGTGCCCATTCCTGCTATGCTCACTAAATCACCATTTGGCATTTGTACCTTGCCAATTACATTTGTTCGATGTCACAAGAACCTCTCATTTCCAAATATATGATTGCTACATCCACTGCCGACATACCATTCTCCAATTGTTTTTGTAGCAGTAATGGTACTGTTTGCATAAAACAAGTTGCCTGATACCTCCATTTGATTGGCACAATTCACTTTCTCGCACATTCTTGTTTGCGATGCAGTCTCTAGCCCAATGTCCAAAACGATCACACTTATAGCACTTAGATTGGCCCTTATATCTACATTCTCCAAAATGAAACTTAGAGCATACTTTGCACCGAGGTTTCACTCCATCTTGATGCACATATTGTGATCCATGTGAGCTCAGGCAGCACTCGCTTGTTGTGGCTTAGATTTAGAATCCCATGGTTTGTTGTTGGACTTCCAATTCTTCCGAGACTTGGCGTAACCAGATTGAGGACTATTCTTATTCTGCCCTTTTGAATTTAATCGAGAAGGAGCCAAATGCCTTCTCAAAGAGAATCCACATTATGCAACTCAAAACGTTGCTCTTGACTTTTAGAATAGCAATAACCTCCTCGTAAATCCACAGTTGCAAGGCTTTTTGTATTCTCAATCACAAGGCGTATTGGATCATAAGCTTTACTTAAACTCGATTAGAACCTTTTGAACAAGTCTCTCATTAGACAGAAATTCATCATAGGTTTTCATTTGATTAATCAGCTCATTCAACCTAGTGAGATATACGTATAGAGATTCATTTTCATGCATCCTAGTGTATTCAAACTCACGTCTAAGGTTTTGAAGCTTGATCGACCTTACATGGTCACCACCATGATATTCTCCATATAGAAGATTCCATGCCATCCGAGCTGAATCAGCATTAGAAATACGAGGGAAGATCTCGATCGTACACGGAATTTTGAATAATTCCTAGAGCCTTTGCATCCTTCATAAGAATCGCAGCCATTTTTTCATCTTCTTCCTCGTAAGATGTTTCCTCGCCTTCCTTCTTCTTCTTTGATTCTCAAATCGAATTCCTTTCTCCACCAGAGTCCACAACCCATGCGACTTGAAGATGGTTATCATCTTGATTCTCCGTAACTCATAGTTCTCACCGGAGAAAATTGGAGTTCTCACCTCCGAGCCTCCGGATCCGGACATCTTTGGTCCGAATAAGTCGATCTCACTTTTCAGATGCTAACGAAACTTCGACAATCGTCACAGAGCTTGAGACGAGCTTCGATTGAGCTCACCACCTCACAGCATTTACGCCTGCACCAAAATGATCCAACCTGGCTCGAGGCCATCGAGGTTTAATTTGGTTTTGAACACCCACTTAACTCCAATTACTGGTTTGTCAGCTGGTCTGTCCACCAACTCCCAGGTTGCATTCTTTTCTATCATTCCCAATTCATTCTTCATAGCAATCACCTTTCATCCATTCTTGTGCCGACTGAAGAAGCTTTGCTTGCTCACTATTGAAGAGGAGCTCCGCTGTCAGACCCTTATGGTTGTGGTGCATGGTGTAGTGAGGTGGCATTATATTTTCCACAATCTGGCCGCAAATGGAAAAATTGTTGTGGATTAATACAATTAACAATATAAAATGGTATTTCTTTTTGCAATGTTGGAAGATGTTACCCTGTGTGTTAATATATATATTCGGTAATTTAAAAGATTTTACACATGTTTTCTCTAGGGAAAAAAAATAGTTACACAGTGAATTTAATAATTAATTTCATTACCCATTCTTATTTTGGGGATAGGCAACTAATAAAATTTGTATTTTAAATGTGACGTCCCGGATCTAAATTAGGTTTTTTTAATTAAAAAAATAAATAATAATAAATAAATAAATAAGTTAATTTAATTGGATAATTAAATTGGAAAATTAAAAGAATAACATGATTAAAATTGGAATTAAATAATTAAATTAAAATTAAAGGGGTATTTTAGTCAACTATATTTTTGGGACGGAATTTGCTGACACGAGTTGCGTCATTGCGTCCGGCACGTCAAAACCAGTCCGTTGATGGGCGGCACGTTTCGATATGAGGTCAGGAGCTTGAGGGGCATTTTGGTCATTTGCAAAAGCGATACAAAAATTATAAAGGTGACAAGTGGCCCAATCAGAAATGATTTCCGTTTCTCTCTCCTCACCCTCAACGCCGCACCTTCTCTCTCTCCAATCTCTCTCATTCCGGCACGGCTGAGGTCGGCACCGGTCGGGATCGAAACCTCTACTCCTCCTGGTCACGACCGTACCCATCTTCCCCACATTTCTTCGCCGTTTGCCAATTGGGAGCGACTGAAAATTCGGTCAAAACTCCATAATTGCAGGCGACAGCTCCGGTCACTTCCGGCCACGATT
The DNA here is from genome assembly GCA_024362665.1 of Prunus padus. Classification (NCBI taxonomy): domain Eukaryota; kingdom Viridiplantae; phylum Streptophyta; class Magnoliopsida; order Rosales; family Rosaceae; genus Prunus; species Prunus padus. The sequence continues at coordinate 820,566 of JANFAM010000003.1, read as the reverse complement.
CCCACTTGGGTTAGGTACGCCTCCTCCTCCTCTCTCTTTTCCCCTAGGTCCGTGACAAAACACGGAGGTGTAGCCGCCGTATCGAACAACTCAGACCCGGCCAAAAACCCTAACGGGTTTGGCCGTGTTTTGCCTAGCTTCCGGCCGGTTTAGGGCGGATTTGAACTCCCCTCGTTGAGCTGATTCTAAAGGTGTATGGGTTGTTGCCCAATTTGAAGATTTTCTGGTGACTGGTTTGTGATCAAGACACCCACCAAATACAGCGCGTGTGGCGGCGCGTGGCGATTCTATGTTCCAATATGATCCCCGTATTGCCGTGAATGTGTACGTGTGCTCGGATTTTGATTCGGACGTCGTTTGGACCTCGAACCAATGTACGCCTATTTTACGTTGTTTGGGTTCGATGTGTTCGGACCGTTGGATCGAATCCGAATTCACGTATGTGGTTCCTCGTATTTCAAGGATCGTATAGGAATTGACAGATCGTGATTCGGAGTCCCGGATACTCTGAAATCACTAACCCTAGCGTTAGGTTTAATTGAAACCGTCCGATCGTACAATTGCGAGAAATCCGACAGTCGGATCGAGACCGAACTTTTGGGACTTGTTCTATAAGCTGTAGTGAACTTATAGGAACTTTCGGATCTAAGTTTGGAGGTCGTGGACCCCATGGGCCCGGTTTGACCTAGTCGGGAAGTTTGACCTAGGTTTGACCAGGGTTGACCAAGAGTCTCTCGAGGTCGTCTCGTCTTCCAATGAATGTTGTTGACCTTAGAATATGTCGTACGAGCGAACGCTTATGTTGAGTTGGGTTTAGTTAAGGGTTTGTTTGGAAGGTTATCGTTCAAAAATTCGGTTGTTAACCTTGTATTTATATTCTTGAAATAGGTACCCAGGCACCTCATACTGCACAGGCGGGATCCTCACAGGGTCAAGCTGCTTGGGACTACCTGTGAGTGGACTTTGTTTTGAATATGCATATCTTCCAACCAATAAACAACCATGCATCTGATTGTGTGTTATTGATGCTTGCAACTACTTTTAGTACTTATGTTAATTACTAAAGCTTTGGACGTGTGTCCTGTTGTCTGATATTTGAGGGTTGGGTACACGTGTGAATTGGGAACTGGAAAGTGTTTGTTTTTGTGATTGATTGGAGTGTGTTGACACCTCTATATGTACCTTCCCTGTTCTTGTGATACTGATACTGTGATACTGATCCGTTTATATCGTATTCCTGGTACACTCTTGACGAGGTGTGACTGTAGACTCTTGATTGGGTAGTCTGCGAGCGTAGGACTTGTTTCGGAGGTATGGTATTGAGGTTCCTACCATACAGACCTGAGAATTTAGTCCCATTGGACGGTTCAACCCTGGGTACGGGGCCATTACGATGCGGTCCACGACATCATTACTATGTTGTCAACGGGCCTATTGCGATGTTGTTCTGGTGTCCAGTCAAATGATCCCATGTTGGATGGTTTTCCTGTTACTCGTATTTGGTGTTGAGGTCTTATATTACTATATGTATGAGTTATTATCGTTGTATTCATATTTTCTTTGAGTAAGGATCTTTCCTTGCTTGTCGTGCCTAGGGGCCTGTGATTTTCTGAGATTGGGATTGATTGGAAAACAGTTCTATGATGTGATTATCATGTTATTATGTTACAATTATTGGATTTTGAATCCTGATTTGATTATTTATCTAAATGACTTGAATTGCATGATTGCATCATCGTTTTGAAACGGTGGGGTTAGTATGTTGTTTTGAACTACCAAAACTTTGTTTTGTCCACTCACACTCTTTCTGTTTTGCGCCCCACCAGGCCGTAGTCGTAGCGTCTGAGCGGTCCGGCCGAGCGCTGTTCTTCTCGCGGGACTAACTTGATTGTAGGACACTCCTGTCCCTATCTTGTAAACTTTAAATTATGTATTTGAATTTGAATACTCTTAGACATGCTCTGTATCGCCCCGTTTGGGTTGAATTTGATGGCCAGAGGCCTTTGATGTATACTGTATGCATGCTGGCACTTGGGTATTGTATATATATTGTGTTTTATTAGGTTGAATTAATTTGGGTATGTCCATATTTCAGGGGAGACTCTGCCCGATTTTTGGCAGAAGTCTTGACCCCTTTCTCAAATTGTTTGGGAAGAAGGAACTTGATTGTATGTGGGCCCAACATTGAGATAATGTCGGTTTTACCACAAGACCTGACACAGATTTTGAGGTGAATTCGGGTCGGGTCCTGTCATTAAATGCATGCATGTCAATTTTGGTGTACTGACACAGAATTTATATACCTAGTTGGAGGAGGTCCTGAGTTGAAAACTCGTGGACGAGAGGACAGTAATTGAATCAAGAAAATGCATGCATGCATGTCCTAGTAAGTAGATGAACTTCAATTAATGAAATAAAATGAAAATTATATTAAGGCGTATGTAACTCACTCACCACCATCCAACGCAGTTCTTCTTGCAACTGTAATGCAGGACCACCTACTCGTTGAGTGTTTGCAGAGTAATATCTCATATATGCAGCTTGGTGCAATATGGTGTTGCCATCACGGTCATTCTTCAGAGCCATCCTTGACGTTATTGATTTACTCTTTTTTATAAGCTCAAAGATCTCCAGCCGGCGGTGCTTAATGGCGATGTGCAGAATGTTTTGTTGATTATCAATGTCGTGTGCCTCAGCCGCTAGAGGGTGCAACTGACGCATTTTTTTTCACAATTTGTGATATTCCGGTGCTGGTTGCCATAAGCAATGGGGCATACTTATGAATAGATCTGGTCTCTTCTTCTCCTCTGTCGCCGCCGCCGTGAATAGCATCTTTTTCCTCCTGTGATGGCACCAGGTAAATTGTCCCGTCCATCTTTTTTTCACTTTCCACCCATGAATGGTCCTTCTCGACCAGCAATGAGTGAGTTCCAACAGTGATTTTTGCTTCTGCATTTCCTTGTACATCATAAGGATTCGTGCCATCCTACTAGTTATGATCAAGCATGCATATTCATGAGAGAGATATTTATTGGGAAAGATAGATAACAGTAATTAGTTTTTCAGCATGCTTCCACATATAAATTTATAAATCTTAATTAAACAACAGCTGTACAAAATTAGATTGAATTTATTTTATATTTAACTCTCTAACTCTAACATATATTTGTCGTTACGTTATTAGTATATTCTGAACATATATGTAGATATACTTTCTCGTGGGGTCATATATAACCTAAAGGTTATCATATGTGTGACAGTCAAACTACCACCGACACCGACTTTGACGGTTTGGATCGGATCTATGAAGTTAATCCAACCCATATGGAGTTGGAGCAGTCGCCGGAGAGAGAGAGAGAGAGAGAGGTGGTTGTATAATAAGGGGAGCAGAAAGATCAGCATTATCACATAAGAAAAGCTTGGATAAATAAAAGGGTCACTATTGGTTATTTATGTACTTTAAATAAAGGGCTCACTACGACTATTCGTGCTCTTCTTGCACTTCACTCTGGGAGTGTAAATACCAATGGCAAAGCCACTTAGAAGGAGCCCATGTAATTCTTTTAGACGCTACAGCCCATGATAATTCTTTTAGGCTATGTTTGGATTGGATAACTCACAAGATTGAAGGTATAAGTAAGAAATGAAGGTACGTGGAGTTGAATGAGTTTTCATTTTGTGCGAGTTAGAAGAGATAAGTTATAAGGTTTTTGTATCTCACCATTTTCTGGTGAGTAGAAGAGATAAGTTTTCACTACATGAAAAACAGGTGTTTACACCCTGCAATATGTGCCGTAAGTTTTCTTTATGACTAATCTAGTTAACTGTTGGAAGTTGGCCTCTTCTTCTTCGTTCAACAGACCTAGAATTTAGTGAGTTATTTAATCCAATCTAATATAAGCCTCAATAACAAATGTGGCCTTAAGAAAAAGAAAATTATTATCTATATAGTCCTACTTATTTGAAGTCTTGTCGAGCTAAAATAAACTTAGTAGCCTATCCTAACTAAACCTAGTTGTTCTAAACCCATGTAGAGCATATATAACGGACTCTCAAAATACCTACAGGAAATTTAGGGAGGAATTCAAAACACACTTCAACCATGCTCCCGATTCAGCTTCTAAAATAAGAATACCTCTAATAGCTCCTAAATCTAAGGAGAGAAAAAGACTCATGGTGCTCCCTATAATTAAATGTTGCTTTATTTTAATATTATACTTTAAGCATTTATTTAATTTTCTAATATTGTTAACTAAATTGTAACTAACAAAATAGGAAACATGATTCCAGATGGAAGATAGCCTAAGCCTAATCTCACTATAAAAAGAAAAAAACAAAAACAAAAACTTAGCTAGCCCTCCCTATTAAATTTTCTGGCTCCGTTATGGGTAAATACAGTCCCCGCTACTGGAGTGCGAAAAATTCAAATGCAGCATAGCATATATGTTATGCTCACAACATTATGAATTTGGTTCGTCAAAATATATTTAGCATTATGGCCATAGAGTAGATCGTACACTTATAAATGAGCATCTTACATTTGCTTTTGCGAAATTTTCCGTGGAAGGCAGATGGCATTCGGGCTAGCAATTGAAGACTTGTCAATCCATTACTTTCCTTTCTTTCTGCAAGATTTGGGTACTCTTTTTGTAACCAAACAGCAGTCTCTGCATTGAAGGAAAACCAGCCATGTTAATAATAATAAAAGTATCAAATGTAATAGACTAAATGTTTACTTGCCAAACTGATAGCAAGACTCAAATAATCCATTTTTATAGTTTCACAGCATTATTAAGCATCTTATCTTACTAATTGATGTATGATATAAGAGGACATATTTGTACCACTTTTACTGATCATATTGTTGACCTATCAGTATTAGAGGGGCGGTCAGTAAATGTGACACAAATAGCAGCACATTTTCATAAATAATATAATGAAAAGTAGAGAGTAATGCAATTGTCATTTTGAAGAGACAGACCAAAATGTTGGCCAATGACTGCGATATGAAGAATGGATAGTTGATCCACGTCTTTTGAAGTGCAACTCTATATCATCCACTCCCACTTGGGTACCCAAATATTTGGCCAACTTTGTGTGACCGAAAGCAGCAGCACTGTAGAGTGGGGTTTCTCCTAACTGGTTCCGAATCTCTACCACACGTCTATAGCTAGAACCATCATACGCACCTTTTTGTTGAAGATCTAGTGTAGCAAGCTCGCTCCTAACTCTGTTATCCAGACCCACCCATAGCATTCCTGCTTCCAGGTTTCCGGTCGTAGCCACCTCATGCAGAGTGATGTTACCTTGACCATTCTCCTGATAACCATGGTGGAAGAAAGATAGGTTTAGACAGAAACGAAAAGAAGAGAGAGAGAGAGAGAGAGAGAGAGAGAGAGAGAGAGAGAGAGAGAAGAAAGCTTTGTATTTCTGTAAGTCACAAATCTGTTACAATTCTGACTAAGCTAAGCAAAGCTTAAGCTGATATTTATACACAGTTAACCATGCTAACTAATTTGATTCTTCTCTAAGTAAACTAACTAACTTGCACATGCCACACACGTGACTGCATCCAGCTCACTCAACTAATCTTGCACATGCCACACACGTAACTACATCTCACTCTTTAATACTGTTAACACCCCCCCCAAGCTCAGTTGGGGAGAGCCAAGGCTGAGATTGGAGCAGTGTTTGCGAAAGATTGGGCTGTGTAGACCTTGGTGAAAATGTCGCCAACTTGCTCATATGTGGGAACATATTGAACAATAAGGTCTTTACTTTGAACACGTTCTCTAACGAAGTGGTAGTCCACATCTAGATGCTTGATACGAGAGTGAAAAACAAGGTTGGCACGAAGAGCCAAAGTAGACAAGTTATCACTGTGCATAAGTGGTGCTTCAGGAACAAACAATCATGTGCAAATCACACAAGACTTGACGTATCCATGAGATATCAGCAGCACGATGCTCTGCTTCAATAGAGCTGCAAGAAATGGATGCTTGCTTCTTGGAAGACCCTATATGGGATTGGAGTCGAGAAAGACTACATACCTTGTGGTTGATCCGTATGTATTGGGATCACCAGCCCAATTTGCATCACAATAACCCGACAGAAGCATGGATCCCGGAGAAAAAGTGACCCCATACTGCAATGTGCCTTGTAAATATCTGTATACGTTTCACTAGACCAAAATGAACATCGGTAGGAATATGCATAAATTGGCAAACAGTGTTGACTGCAAAAGCAATGTCTAGTTTGGTGAATGTTAAGTATTGAAGAGCACCTAAAATGCTGCGAAAGAGTGTAGGATCAAGAAGCAAGGTATCTTCATCTTTGAGCACCTGATGATGAGGTTTGGACGGAGTGCTGCAAGGCTTACATGTATCCATAGATGCCTTTTTAATGAGATCTTTGGCATACTTGGCCTGATTTACAAACACTTTACCATCTGATTGATAATGTATTTCTAGACCAAGAAAATATCGAAGTTTGCCCAAATCTTTGAGTTCAAACACCTCACCAAGAGCTTGAATAACAGATGTCACTAGAGTAGAATTAGACACTGTGATGATAATGTCATCTACATAAAGCATTAGAATAACCACATCTGCACCAGTTTTCTACACAAATAAACTAGGGTCATAGTGTGATACTAAGAATCCCAAAGTAAGTAAATAGCCAGTGAACTTAGCATTCCATGCACGAGGAGCTTGCTTTAATCCATATAAGGATTTTTGAAGCTTACAGACATAATCTGGATAGTGTGAATCAACAAAGCCTTGAGGTTGCTTCATAAACATTTCTTCTTGTAGTTCACCATGGAGAAAGGCATTTTTCACATCCAATTGCCTTAACTCCCATTGAAAATGAATTGCCAAACTGAGAATAGGTCTCACTGTAGTATGTCAGACCACATGATTGAAAGTCTCTTCATAATCCAAGCCATATTCTTGACTAAACCCTTGAGCAACCAATTTGGCTTTATGGCGAGATATAGTACCATCTACATTCCTTTTGATCTTAAAAATACATTTACAATCGACAATGTTTGTATCTTTAGGAGGTGGAACAAGTATCCAGGTACCTTGTTCATCAAGAGCTTGAATCTCTTGAGACATGGTTTGTTGCCATGCTTGGTGGCCAATAGCTTGTTTGAAATGAGGAGTGTCTGGTTCTACAATAGTGCTTAACTGTGTATGAAAGCTAGAAAATTTTGGAAACTGTTTGGATTGCACAATGCTTAACTATGCATAGGATGATAATTCATAAACCTGATGGAGTCAAATAATCAGGAGACTATTCTGGAGATGGAGCTGAAAGAGGAAGAATAACTTCTAATTGTGCATCTATAAGAACTGGAAGCATCTGAACATCATGATCTCTAGGCATTGTAGAAGAAGAAGAATTGAAGGACTCACTTGAAGGTTACAAACTAGCAGATGAATTAGAAGCCTGTGAGTGTGTCTGAGATAACACAACTATGGCAATTAGAGCTAACTGCTAAGAAGCAACGGGCTATAATGACTGATTATGAGGTGAACATTGGTTTGCTTTGGATGGAAATACAGTCGCATTGTGAATGACATGCCTAGAAAAGATCATCTTTTTAGTTTGAGGATTAAAACAAAGCACTCCTTTATATCCCATTGAATATCCTAAGAAAATACACTGCTGAGTTCTTGGCTCAAGTTTGTGAACATTATAGGGTCTAAGCAAAGGATATACTGCAGATCCAAATACTTTGATAGACATAAGATCTAGATGACTACCAAACAGCTTGTAATATGGAGAGACCATGTGTAACACTTTAGTAGGCATGCGATTGGTTATAAAGGTTGCATGAGTCACAGCATAATACCAGAAAGGAAGAGATAAACCTGCTATGGCTAATAAGGCAAGAGTAGTTTCAATGATATGCCTATTCTTTCTTTCTGCCAGTCCATTCTGCTGAGGAGTATAAGGGCAAGATATCTGATGTAGAATACTTTTTGATGCTAGAAACTCTTTAAACCTGCTGCTTATATATTCACAACTCCATCAGATTGCAAAAATTGTACTTGTGCTTGATAATGTGTCACTATATAAGCATGGAACCTTATGAAAACAGATGAAATTTCTGATTTATTGATTAAGAAAAATAAGCGTGTACAATCATCAATGATGGTTAGTGATAACTCCAATTTGTGCTTATTTTCTATACTTATTCCTGTGATTTGCATTAGTTTCTTATGTGAAATTGGTTGTTTTGATGTGTTTAGTGTGAGTTTTGTAGGAAATCGTCTCTAAAGTTGAGTTAGAGCTAAAAAGAGAAAAATATGGTGAAAAAGAGCAAAGAAGATAGAAATTTGGAATTAGCAACTTGGAACTCAAGAAACTGCCTGTGCAGATGTGTCAACTTTATGGATTTAATTGTACGTGCTCAGGAAGAACCAGATAACTTGCTTTATATGCTTGGAAAGCTCTGGAAGTCTAGTTTCTGGAGAATGTTACGGTTCATGATTTCGAGTTTTCTAGAGGAAGTTACATCAGTTTTAGTACCAGTGGGTCAGTGCTGGAATTTTGTGCGAGTTTTGACAGCTTTGCATCACAAGTTACCATTCTTGGTAAACAGGATTTTGGACGTCCTTTGGCAGTTAGGAGGCACCCAAGTATTGTGTTAATTCAATTATCAGTTAGCTATTTTTTGCTGGGATGGTTGGCGTTTGGTCTAGTCAAAGAAGTGCATCAAAAGTCAAAACCTAACTCAACTAGGAAAACAAACTCCCTATTCTAATTGGATTCCTATTTCTCTCCAAAACCTATTCTAATTGGATTCCTATTTCTCTCCAAAACCTAGAAGCTAGCCTATAAATACATCTTTTGGACCAGCTTTGGAGAGGGTTAGCGCATATTGTTCAAGATCCCAAATCACCCAACTCACATATTCACCTTCTTAGCCGTTCATAGCCTTTAAGATTTGCAGGAGGAGGAGTTCAACTACAGTGGATTCATCTAAGGGTTTTTCGATCTTAATTCAAACTTTGTATTTTATGTTCATAAGTATATTGCTTGTTTCTAAGATGGCTATGGATAACTAAATTTCTTGCTAGGGATCCGATGTAACCTACATGATGATTCTATGTTGTTGAGTTAATACCTTATTTTTAATCAATTTATATTCCTTGTTTCATTCCTAATCTTATATGCACTATGAATGAATGAGTTGTTGTTAAAGCCGGGGTTCAAGCTAAGACACTTTTTGGTTCTATTTTTCTTCGTAAACTTAATGGGTTCTTGATTAAATTTGACTATGGGGTTCATTAGTTAGGTTTAATTGAGGATACTTGGTTACACCGCAGCCGAACGAATCATCATAATAAAGAAAGAACGAACCCTAGGAATTGAATTGAAACTTTATTCTCAAAATTAACTCAATACATAGAATAGGATTGTTATGGTGAAGTCGGAATCCTAGTTTTCATCCATTGATTTTCAAAACCAATTTTCAACCTTTGTTAATTTTACTTTCTTGATTTTCAACACTTAATTTAAAATTGAGTAATCTCATTTTCAGATATTTTAGTAGTTTTAATATTTCGTTTTATTTTATATATTTCTTAAGGTATTCATATTTGGAATTAATTGATAAACTTTACAAATCTCTGTGGGAACGACTCTCGTATTTGCTTACTATACTATCATATCGATTCGTGCACTTACGAGGTATAACTTTTGTTCATCAGTTAGTGTAACATCCCGAACCTAAAATGAATAAATAAATTAAAATATAATAAATGAATTAAAATAATATCAACTAATTAATAAAAAAATGGAATTTAATATTTAAAATAATAAATTAAGGGCAAAAAGGTAAATTTAATTTTGGGGAAAGAATTTGGCTAAACGAGTTGTGCCATTGCGTCCGGCTCGTCGAAATAAGGTCGTAGACGCACGACATGCTCGGATCGGAGTTGTAACGAATAAAAAGGACGTATTGGGTATTTAGAAATTTATTTTGAAACCCTAAATACCCCCCAGCCAATCAGATTCTCCATTTCTCTTCTCTCTCTCTCTCTCTCTCTCTCTCTCTCTCTCACGAAAACAGTAACAGCCGGCCACTGTTTTGGCCGGCAACAAGCTCGTCCGGCCGCCATTTTTGGTGGTACCGGTACCAAAACGTCAAGCTCAACTCCCTCTTCCTACCCCAACCCTCAGTCGCCGCCGCCGTCATTTGCCAAAAAAATGAGAAAAGGCCAAACTTTCACAGCCTCGCACCGCCTTCTCCGGCCACCTGCTTCATCGAACTAGGTATGTCAACTCATCTACTCTTCGAGTACTAGCTGCCTGTTTGGTAGGAATTGATCGATTTTGAGCCTAGGATCTCTGATCTGAAACCTAAGTTTTGGCCGGATTTAGGGTTGAAATTTTGGCCACTTGTGGTCCAAATTGGACGTTGCCATAGTTGAAGAAAGTGATCCACTAATCGATAGGAATTGTTTGGCATAGGTCTTGATCGGTGGTGCTGAGTTTTTCCAGTCACCGGAATTATGCTTACGTCGTCCCGAGCACAACGGTATGCTCGGGTTTGAAATTGGTTGCCGTTCAAGGATCGATCAGATTTTCCCCTAAAAGGTGATATCCGGGTTCGATGTGTTCAGACCATTGGATCGCTTCCAATTACAAATATGTTGTTCCTTGAATCTCTAGGATTGTGTAGTAATTCGTGGATAGAGGATCGGAGCCACGGATGCTCCGACCGCGAGAAATCGGACCGCTCGATCTAGACCAAACCTTCGGAACGTGATTAGTTGACTTTTTTGGACTTTTAGGAACATTTGGATCCAAATTGGTGGTCGTGGGCCCCGCGGGCCCGGTTGACCTATTCGAAAAGTTTGACCAAGGGTTGACCGTGAGTCTCCCGAGGTCGTTTCACAGTTCAAAGAACGTAGTTGACTTTAGAACTCACCATTAAAAACATACGCACACTTTGAGTCCGGGAAAAAGATAGGTTTTATTTTAAAGTTCTCGTTCAGTTCACTATTATTAATCCAATTCTCGTATTTCTCAAATTAGGTGCTTCGACTCTGCGTACTCAGCAGGCGGGACCCTCACAAGGTCAGGCAGCTTGGGACTATCCGTGAGTGGACTTTGTTTTTAAACGAGCATTACTTTAAAGAATGAAACGCAATGCATATAAAATGGGTTTGATATTTTTTTTAAATCTTGGATTTAATATTTGAGGGAATTATGAGTATTTAATTTATATTTGAAGTTCGTGCACATTTTGAGTCCCGGTCTAATTGTGGGACATCGATGGTTATACTCTAATATTTTGTATTGTATATTCTTGAGTATGGAATTTGGGAGGTTTCAAACGTCCGGGGGTCTTTTGTACGGATTTGGGTACGGTGGAACACTATGTTTCTCTTGGATCTATAATTGTTAAGTTGAGATGTATGGTTATGTCGGGTTTTGGAATTTTATATGATTTGGTTATTTTGATCTTGGAGTCTTTATAGTATGGAATTTTTCGGTGACTTTAATATTTGAAATTATGAATGTCGTGGTTTATATTTTATATTTTTGGGAACTTATATCCTATACCTTTGGGAACTTATATTTTATACTTTTAGGGAACTTATATTCTGTACGTTTGGGAATTTATATTTTACACTTTTGGAAATTTACATTTGTATATTTTTGGGAATTTATATATTTTATACCTTTGGGAATTTACATTTTATACTCTTGAGAATTTATATTCTATACTTTTGGGAATTTATATGTATACATTTGGGGAAACTTATATCTATGCTTTGAATTAAATAATTGGGCAGTAAGTACGGACACTAATATTGTCCCGTTATATTGGTAATGGGGTTTGGGAAATATACCTTTAAGATTCGTATTTATATTTTTGAATATATATATTTTGGGTTTTGAATCACGGATGTCTTGGGACGTTCGGATACCTATAAGCATGGGGTTGAGATTCTTATGTTCTTTTAAGTAAGGATCCTTCCTTGCTTGCTGTGCCTATGGGCATGCGTTGGGAAATAAATGGTTGGGAATTTGGGTTTTCTTGGTTTCAAGTCGTTTTGTTTTTATAAATACATTTCTATGGGATTTCTGTGGTTTTATATTTATGTTTTATATTATGTGTGGGTGAGAATTTGTGTGGGTGTGTCTGTGGATTTTATTTCCAGGCTGGTTTTATCTGAGCATGTGCATTAGGACGGTGATGCACAGGTTCGGATTTTAAATTAAGGTTTGAAACTAGACAGGTTGGGTTCCAGGAAAAAGGGAGTTATTCAGTATTGTTATATTTTACTTAAATGAGGAAATTCTTGGAAGAATTTAATTCCATGGTTTTGTTTTAAGAATTTAGTGTTCAAGTTGTGGTTTCTAGAATTTAGTGTTCAAGTTGTGGTTTCCACAATTTTGCGGAAGTAGCAAAGCTACAGTTTTCATTATGGTATTTCAAGATACAAATTTAACGGAATTGTTTTCAAGTGTTTGATCGTATAAGTATGTACGTTTACATAAGGATTTTTGTTGCATAAGTGCTTTGTCATTATTTGCGAAAACAGAGGGGGTTATTATGTTCAATGAAAAATGATGCTAAAAGTTTGATTTTTTGTCCACTCACATTTTCGGTTTTGCGCCCCCCAGGTACTAGATCCCGAGGTCGAGACCAACACGTCGAGGCATCATGACAACTGCTTCCGTAGGAGTAATTCCTTACTTTTCTTATTGTCATTCTGTCGGGTTGTAAACTTAACTCCTTAGATCATTTTGTTAATGACCACCTAGGGTTGAGGTAGAGGCCAGAGGCCTCCTTATTAATCTATGTGCTTTTGCATTGTGCATGCTGCATGTTGGGATATTTTCTGTTGTTTTTGACAAGTGGAAAAATTTGGGAAAGTCCATTTTTCAGGGGAGACTCTGCCGAAATTTCGACAGAAGTCGCATTGCCAATTCCTTAAAACCGGGGGTTAAAGGGGCGTTTTAGTAAAGTGGGTCCTGCGTCGGGTTAGTGTCTGATGGGAAGCAAGGTTGGACACGTGTTCCGAGGGAGAATTTGGGTCCGGTCCTGTCATAAAGTTTTGAATATATGAAAAATCAAATTAAAACATGCTTTTCCGGATTCTTCAATGTTCTTGATATTGAAGAAATATGTTTAATCTATCTTCAAATTTTAAATATAACCAAAAACTCATCATGGCATAAACAGATAGGCATGCTTGAAAAACGATCTCTGTATGTGTGAACAACCATGAGCTCTGATACCAGCTGTTTGATTTCTTTAGACGTGTTCATGATATTTCACACAATATGAAATATGTAAAGACATACCTGGCACCATCTTTCTTGAGTATACGACTTCTGAACTCATTCAACTGCAGCAGCAACAATCCTAGCAAGCACAGGAACGGCTCAAGACTTCTGCTCTCTCTCAGAATCTATTTCAGCTCTCTCTTTATGATGAGATTAGGGTAGAGAACGTGTCAGATGAGAGCAGGGCCTTAAGCTTATATAGGGCTAGGTCAAGTCATCTCTACTCATCACTGAGGGTCGGCTTGTTTAATCTTTGAAGCCCATCAAGCAATAGTTCACGCAAAAGAGGAAATAAATAGGACCAAATAGGCTACAAAACCTTTCCTTATTCCACAAGGTTTTCGGCCTCAAGGTATAACCTAATTTAAACTCTTATCAAAACCTGATATAACTCTGTCCAACTAATTTTTATATCCATGTGGGGATTGTTGGAAAATTTAGTGATTTATTATTAAATTATTATTTTCATATTGGATGATAAATTATTTACATGAGTTTTATGTCGGATCCAATTTATTGATCAATTGTTGCATGTATTATAGTTTGTTTCATGACTTTTTATTCTAAAAGTTACTTGGACAAATTCGTTGCCTTTTATGCCTTGTAGACATGCACGTGTGTCTGCAATTTTGCTATAGGTATGCGACTATTCAAAGAAGAAGCGTTGCATTACTTGTTTTGATGAAGGAACGAATACTTTCAAGAATGTCACAATTTTTGTAAGCGGGTTACTTCTATATTTGATTGTATGATAATTTCTGTATTTTTATGCGGTCAGAATATAGCAATTAAACCTTATTTTTTTCAAACATATATATAATTTATTTGCTGTGGAAATCATATGGGCGTTTCCATTTTCTGAAAAGATAAAGCTCTTTTTTCCTATTGGTGCTAAATGGAAAAAAAAAAAAAAGGTAGGGCCTATTCATTATGTAAGTTATTCGGTATTGAAGGGTTTAATAAATGTTAAGAAATAATCATATTGGTCAAATTAATGAAAATTTATCTATATATATAGCAAAAGGCAGAGAATGGTGAAACATTCAAAATACCAAAAAATGTTATTAGTTAAGGCAAAAATTAAGAAAATGCCATTAGTTAATTCTACACTTTAAAAAAACAAAACAAAAGCGTGTGCCAATGGGCTAAAGCCCAATGCAACTAGACACTGTTCTTAAACACAGTGAAATGACGCAAATGCCCCTATTTTGACAGGACCCGACCCAGATTCTCTCGGAATCCATGCCAAACCCTGTGGTTTAACCGACATCATCCCAATGCCGGGCCCACATACTAAACAAATACCCTCTTCCCGAAACAATAGAAAAAGGGGCCGAGACTTCTGTTGAAATTTCGGGAGAATCTCCCGTGAAAAATGGACTTTACCCAAATTTCAACATGTAAAAAACAACATATTAGGATACACCAACTGCCAGCATGCATTACAAATACATAAATAGGCAATATCAGAGCAATATAAGAGTATTCAAGTTATAAACAACTGAATTCAAAGTTACAGAAAATAGACATAAATGTCCTACAGTTTAGTCGAAGCTCGAGAAGAGGAGTGCTTGGCTGGATTGAACAGTTCACTGCACTACTGCCTGGGGGGCGCAAAACAGAAAGAGTGTGAGTGGACAAAACAAAGTTTTCATACTTAAATCAACGTACTAACCCCCCCCCCGGTTTCAAAAACGATGCAAACATGCAATTGAAATCCTTTATATACATAATCGATTCAAAACCAAAATATCTCAATTGAAATTCTTTATATACATAATCGATTCAAAACCAGAATATCTCAAAATAGGTGAAGAGAAACTAACTCAAAACCTTTCCAAACAACGTAACCTTTTTTTTTCCCCGAGGCATAACCTCCCAAACCGAACCCAAGTAGATATATAAATATAAACAGAAACAACTCGAAAATCGTAAGCATGAAAATCTACTAAAGTTCCCATATATCAAAACAACATTAAATTTCCAATAATCAAGGTAATTCCAAGAAACTGATAACCACAACATAGTAACATAGTATTCATACTTAAATAGACTTTACCCCTTTCTTTCCCACACTCACACAACCGAATGCTAGTAGGCACTACAAGCAAGGAAGGATCCCCACAAAAAGAAATACGAATACGAAAGTACTAATACATACATATAGGTAATATAGAACCTCAACACCAATACAAGTACCGGAGACACAATCCAACAGGCGATTGTTTGACTGGACATCGGGACAGCATCGTAGTGGCATTGTGCCCTGGGTTGAGCCCGTCCAAATGGGACTAAGCTCGCAGGCACATAAGGTAGAATCCTCAATACCCACACACTCGTGACAAGTCCTACGCATCGACTACCCCGTTAAGGGTCTACAGTCACACCCAATCAAGGATGTACCGGGTATCCGATGTAACCAAATCATATCCAAGTAACCATATCCACAAGAACCAATCAATGAATCAATATTCAATATTCACATATTCATTCACTTTCCAAATCTCAATTCCAACACATGTACCCAACCCCAAAACATCAAACACCCAGACATATATACGTCCAACAATCGAATAACCAATATATATACTCAAAATAAGGAGATCACAGTCCTGAACATATGATTCAATACTCAAAATAGCCACAAAATCCAAATACCAACACATATTCCAATAAAATCTCCTAATTCCATATCCAAAACAATAATATAATCCCAATACGGCCATAAACCTCAAATATCAAATGTAATCCAATCAATCCGTAGAATGCCAATTCCAAAATTAAAACAATATTAAAACTCCAAAATCAAAGTATAGATAACCATTGCTTAAAAACATAAAATCCAAACCCCGAAACATTTAATCAAAGTATATATATATATATATATGTGTGTGTGTGTATGTGTAATCAAAGTATAGATATCCATTTCTTAAAAACATAAAGTCCAAACTCTGAAACATGTAGTCAAAGTATAAGTATTATTTGTAAAAGTATATACGCCAAACCGAGTATGAAATCAACCTCGACAATACTAAAGTCCATTCTTGCCGCTCGTACACAAAAACCTCCGGACGCTTGCCACATCCCAAATTTCAACGCTCAAGAATATATATATATATATATATATATATATATATATATATAATTAAGGTAATACCTTCGATGTCCCATATATAGACCGGGACCCAAATATGCATAAGCTTCAAAAGTAATTTAAATTCAAGTAATTCAGTCGAATATCAAATTCAAGGTTTAAAACAAATATCAAAACCCATTTTATATGCATTGTGTTTCATTCTTTCACTACTACAAAAATCGAAATAGACGTCGGTAAAACGACAACGGACAAAATAAATACCGTCGTTAAATTTTAAACGACGACGGTAATATAAAAACCGACGCGGATCAGAAATTAAAACACCTAAAAATTGGAAATTCATTTGGGTATTTTTAAAACACGACGCATGAAACTTTAAAAGCATCGTCTTATGAAACATGCCATTCCGATCAGAAAATAGATAACAAATAAACAACGACGGTATGTGTAAATATACCAAAGTAGTAATTATAGACGATGTTTTACATGTAATACCGCCGTTTTGAACATCCAATAAACACGACGGTAATTGTATTATTAACAGACGTATCAAGTACTATTTAATACGACCGTAATTTGATAATTACTGACATGTAAAGTTAAATAACCACGGCTACAATACATACAAAACGCCGTCTAATTTTAAAAATATCCACGTCTGTCTTTTATTATTTTACGCCGTATTACACGTTAGACTACGACAGTTCTTATAAATAAAAGGTGGTGGTAAATCGTTACCACGTCATCATAATATAATGTAGCGACGTGGTTGTGCAGATAATACGGCAGTTCTTCGTGTAATTTTGAACATATCCACGACGGTCTAAATTTAATTCAACGCCATTTCACGTAATAACGCCGTTGTACATCTACTTTCACGTCGTTTCTATTAATTATACCGTCATTGTTGTTTAAAATAAGCACGACAACAAAAGTCGAAATAAACGTCAGTAAAAAGACGACGGAAAAAATAAATACCTTCGTTGTAGTTTTCAACTTCGAAACTTTCGAACTTAAACGGCACGCTTTGCCTGCGAAATTGGGGACTGAAACGGCGGCTTTTAGGTTTACAAGTCGAAATAAAGGCCCTTTTCGGTTTCCAAGTCGTAATAAAGTCACTTTTAGTTTTCCAATTTGAAATAATTCGTTTAAATTGGAGTTTTTAGTCCATCCGTTCAGTATATCTCAATCCTCACCTCTCTGAATGGTTTCTGTCATGCAAGAATGTCTTTCTTGCGAACTCAGTTGTGTTTTTACACCCAACCCATCTAAGAACTTCGGTTAGGTGTAAAACAACAACTGAGTTCCCAGGAAAGATTGTATATTTAGTTTCTTGTTTAACACAAAGTTCTATTTCTCTGCAGTTATTTTTTATTTAAGACGTCGGTTTTATGCCGAGGGTCGTGAAAATATTTTACAACGACTTTGTTTGTAACTAACTGACGTAGTATATATTTATAACGACCCTATTACTTAAAAACCGTTGTGTATATTTTAATTTATACGACGTTTTAATTTTACTTTCCTTCGTCTTTAAAAACGCGGTCATTTGAAAAATTTGACCACGAATTGTAATTTTTCGAATTTGTCCTAAACCCTATATATATATATAACATTTCGCTATCTTTCTTCAACTCATATTCTAACCTTAAAGTTTTCTGTCTCCATCCTCCATCGTATCAGATTGCTATCCCTCCCAAATTATTCAAATTATACTATTTTCTCTTGCTTGTCCTACTTTATTTAATGATTTTGCGTTAAACGTTCTAACCTAATCGACATACTTTTAGGTATGTATCCATTGTTCAAAAGGAAGGCCTTGAGATATCACAACCAGCACTAGATTATTCCAAGTCGAGGTACATTTCATTCCTATTGCTGATTAGTTGTAAATGTTACCTCTTTCTTAGTTTTATCAATCGCTTTTCAGTTTCTCAAATTAGTGAAGATAATTTGTTTGAACATTTGCAGTTTCAATATGGAAATCCAAATAAGTTATGCTCCCCTCTTCTGGCCTTTGTTTCTTGTTTCCTCTTGCAAAAGGAAAGGGCACATAAAACATTATAAATATATCTCGACTAAAACTTGCTTCTTCTTTTTTAATCCTGGTTTTGCGATTGCAAGAAGGCAACGCTAACTCATACACACAAGAACAAATTGATGAAATTCGGATCGAATGGGCAGCATTTATGAGCAATCACATGTAGCCCCTCTTTTTCTAATTATAGTTTAATGCTATGGATATGATATTTTGTATGGATATATAGTAGGAATGAGGATTGGTAAACTATGTAATTACTATTGAATCTTCAAGTTTTATGAAACAAATGATTCTTGAGTATATATATGTATGGTGTGGATTATTTGGAGCTGAATTTATTGTCCACAAAGCATTATGGTTGTTTTTTTAGCTAAAATCGTTGTAGAGAACCATTGGAAGCAAGAAAAAAAAGCTAAAATGTAAAATTACTACGTCTTTGGATATAATAAACGGCGCTTCTTTCAAAAAAACCGTCGTCTTTACATTAATAGACGACAATTCTTTCATAAAACCGCTGCTTTTACATCTAATAGACGACAGTTCTTTCATAAAAATTGTCGTCTTTATATATAATAAACGACAGCTTTTCATAAAAACCGTCGTCTTTACATATAATAGACGACAGCTTCTTAAAAATCATCGTCTTTACATATAATGCATTTACATTTCTTTAATAAAAACCGTCGTCTTTAAGTCTAATAGACGACGGTTTTGAGTAAAAGCGTCGTCTTTATAAATAATAGACGACGGATTTTACCGTCGTGGTTTTATGCGTAAAGATGTCGGTCGATTTCTCGACGGTTGAAAAACTAAATTTACGACGGTAAATTACCGTCGTCTATTGCGATTTTTGTAGTAGTGTTTGAAATAATGCTCGCTTTAAAACAAAATTCCACTCACTGATGGTTACGTTCAGTCGGAATACCTAATCCAGAATACGAGAATTGGATTAATAACAATGAACCGAACGAAAACTTTAAATTCAAAACCATAACTTTCCGGACTCAAAAGTGTGTGTGCGTTTATACGAAGAATCCCAAGGTCGACTACGTTCTTTGAATTGAAGTGTGTGGGCATTATTCTCACGGTCAACCCTTGGTCAAACTTCTAGAAATTGGTCAACCGAGCCCGCGGGGCCCACGACCTCCAATTGGATCCAAACGTTCCTAAAAGTCCAACAAAGTCAGCTAATCACTTTCCGAAGGTTTGGTCTCGATCGAACGATCGGATTTCTCGCAATCAGATAGTTTTCGTTAATTTAAACTTTAAGTCATTGATCCAGAGCATTCGGGGCTCCGATCCACGATCCGCGAATTCCTACGCAATCCTAGAAATACGGGGAACAACATACGTGAAAATGGAACCGATCTAACGGTTCGAACATATCGAACCAGGGTAACACTGAATAGGCGTAAATCCGTTCGACTGTCATACGATCTCCAAATTGGAATCCGAGCACACCTACGTGCTCAGGACGACGTAAGGATAATTTAGGAGTGGAAATGGACAATCACAAGTGGGCCCACGGGTGGCCACACGCGCTGACAGCGCATTGGGTGTCAAAGTGATTTTTTGGCGTCGGACAAACTCCAAATCAAGGGCCATCCTTCCACCTACAGCTACTACTCGACGATTGGAACACTTTCTTCAACTGCGGGAACATCCAATTTGGACGGCAAGTGGTGGAATTTCCACCCGAAATTTGGCCAAAACTTTAAGTTATAGATCGGATAACCAAGGCTCAAAATCAATCAATTCCTACCCAACCATCTGCTAGAACCCAAAGAGTAGATGAGTTTACATACCTGGTTCGACAAATTTGGTAGTCGAAATCGTTCGAACGAACGCTCGAAAGTTTACGTAATTTTCGGTGGCTTTTCTTGATTTTTCGGCTAGCACAGGCGGCGGTGGCGGCTGGGAAGGGTCGGGATGAGAAGAGAGGAGCTGGCCAGTCATTATGGGATTGGTTGACAGGACCCGACCCAAATTCCACCCCGGAACCCGTACCGGACCCTGATGTTGTTCCGACATTATCCCAATGTCGGGCCCACATACTAAACAGAATCCCTCTTACCGAAACAAAAGAGAAAGGGGGCCAAGACTTCTGTCGAAAATCGGGCAGAGTCTCCCTTGAAATAAGAACAATCCAAAAATCTTCAACCTGTCAAACAGATACCATAATATACAACCCAAGCGCCAGCATGCATACAAAATACATCACAGGCCTCCGGCCAACAATTTCAACCCTAATGGGCGATACAGAACATAACTAAGAGTCAGTGGAATCAAACAACAGAATACAAAGTTTAGATAAGGGACAAAGAGGTCCTACAATCTAGTCGATGCTTGAGAAGAGGAGCGCTCGGTTGGTCAGAAAAGTTCACTGCAACTAAAGCCTGGGGGGTGCAAAACAGAAAGAGTGTGAGTGGACAAAAACAAAGTTTTCAATACTTAAATCAAAGTACTAACCCCACCGTTTAAAAACAATGCAAACCATGCATTTGAAATCCACTAAATACATACTTGATTCAAAAACCAAGATACCTCAAAGGTGAAACATTCTAGCTCAAAACCTTTTACTTTTCCCGATGCATAACCTCCCAAATCGTGAACCCATGTAAGTATATAAAAACATAAATAGGAGAACTCCATAAACGTGAGCACGGAAATATAAATAAATCCTCATATACCAAAACAACATTAAAATACCAAAGACCTCATTCATGCCGAGAAAACCAAACCCGACAACACTATAGAATCAATTGTAGTTCAAATCATTTCTATATATATATAGAAAACAGTTTCAGGATTCAAAATTCAGTAAACACAACACACCAAATACTGTAGTCAAATCAAACACACTGCTTCCCAATCTTCCCCACTCTCACAACCACATGCTCACAAGCACGACAAGCGAGGAACGATCTGATCGGTGCATAATTAATATTACATATCATTTTGTACCCTTCTAACTTATGATTTGGTTATGTTTTTGAGTTAAACTTGTGCTTTTAATTTATTTTGTGCTTGTTTCAGTATAATAAGCTTAAGACTCATTAAATGCATTTTGGAGACAAGTTAGCTCAAAACGGTGTTTGCAGATCAGTCTACTTCACGGATTGGACTGTACTTGCTCAAGAAGAACCAGATAATGACCCATACATCATTGGAAAGATACGGAAGTCTATTTTCTAGAGCATTTTACGGTTCATGATTCCGAGTTCTCTAGAGGAAGTTATGCAAGTTTTGGCAGCTTAAGGTCAAAATCGGCAGGATCTGCGTTACTGGGCCAAAAATGACATTTGAAGGTCTTTCCGATTTTTCCTTGTGCTGGGCTGCATATGTTTGGAAAGATAATTCAAAGCACTTGAAGATCCATATTTTTCCAGATTTTTCAGAATGCAGGAACAAGCCCAAAACGAGCCCAAAAGCATACTGCAGTTGCTTGGTCAGCTATGCATGTGCTATTGTTGATAGTTCTTGGTCATGATTAGCTATGCATGTGCTATTGTTGATAGTGGGGAAGAAGTAGATTTATTTGTTATGATTGAAGTGTGTTGTGTAAAGAAATAAAGAAAGCAAAAGCATCAAGTGGGTACTAGCCAAATGATGAAAGGAAGTGGAAAGAGCCATGTGAAGATTGAAGTAACCAAATGAAAAGATGAATGGAAGCATGCATGTGCTATAACCACAAGAAGGAACTGAAAGCTAGAAGCCTTCCCACGTGAAGAGCTTCCAATCAAAAAGAATATTGCAGCAATAAAGAGAAGCTCCACATGCAATTGATATTGAAGCAACCAAAAAAGGCAAAAGCATGTATGGCAGCCCACGTGAAAAAAATGAATGAATGTGCAAGCAAATGGAATGATGGAATCATGGGCTGCTGCAATTCAAGTTCTTCATTCTCTATAAATAGAGAATGTTGTTGTAGTTGGAAAACACACCCCAAGGGGGGGGAGCTCCCAAACATCTCTCTAGAGCTCCTCTCCCTTCTCTCCCTCAAATTCTCTTAGTTTTCCTTTTTAGTTCTCAATTGTTGTAACAAAATCCTTTTGCTAAATTTTCCTTTAAGTTTTTCTTAGTTGTAATTTATTTTTCATTGTAATGTAATTTCTTTTCTTTAGTTTTAAAGTTTCAATTACGGTTCTTATTCTTATTCATTATGCTTATAAGTTTATATGCTTGTTTGAATGATTGATCACCATTAAAACTTGTATGTTAGCTATCTTGGTTTGAATTAAGAGTAGACACCATGCCTTAATTCGAATTGAACTATGAATATGAGGAGTATCTATGGACATTTGACAACAGGGATTAGATACATGCTTGGTTGTTTAAAACATTCTTCTATGCTTAATGGATTTCTAATGCTTAATTTAGGTTCGACAACAAGGATCTAATTAGGGAATTAGAAATACAAGGTTAGGACTAGACACCATGGCTTAATCATACTTTAGCTAGAATCAATATGTGAATCTAAATTGAACTTGGTAACTAATTTGCTTGAGTTAATTTCTTTTCTTTCTTTCTTGTTTTATTTATTTTCTTTTCATTTCTGTTTTGTGCAGGGAATCCAATTGAATCAATCTATCATCAATCCTCGTGGGATCGACCTCGTACCTACACATGCTATACTATCCAATGGCCCGTGCACTTGCGAGTTAACACGATCCTCACTAAAAGAAATATGAATACGAAGGTATAATACGACCACAACACCAAACACAAGTACCAGGGGAAAACAATCCAACAGGGGATCATTTGACTGGACACAGGTACAGCCTCATCGAGACCCCGTGCCTAGGGTTGAGCCGTTCACTTGTGACTAAGCTCACATGCCTATATGGCAGGAACCTCACTACCATACCTCCGAAACAAGTCATACGCACAGACTGCCCAGTTAAGGGTCTACAGCTACACCCCGTTAAGGCATGCACCGGATCAAACCATATTCAAGTAACCATACCAAATCCAGGTAACCGTATCAAGAACAGGGGAAGGTACATAACAAGGTGCTAACCGCACTCACATCATTCGCCACGTGATAATTAAATGATACACATATTCACTCACAATGTACCCAACCCCAAAACATCAGACACAGGACATATACAAGTCCATCCATCAAATAACCAATATTTATAATCATTATAAGGACATCACTGTCCAAAACATATGTTTCCCTATTTAAAATAGTCACAAGCGTCAAATGACCGCATAACAGACCTTAATCAATTCAAATGTCCAAATCATTGAAAAACCATATTTAAAACGAGGTTCAAATCTCAATCAATGCTCAAGTCAAGCATGTCAAATCAAATTAAAATCTCAAGTCCATAAAACATCAAATCCGAGACTATATATACCTATATTCAAAGTAGAGATATATCAATATATATATAACCATTTCCCATTATTCCGAAGCATTCACTCAAAGTAGATATATATACATATATATATATAATCAATTATAAGTATTATTATTCATAAGGTTTAAACGCCAAAATCGAATACGTAATCAACGGACTATACTAACGTCCAAATATTCAATTATATAAATAAAATATAATATAACAATCCTTTTAAATATACTATCCAAAACCCAAGGCTTTCATAATTCTCACATAAGTAAAATAATCCAATTATATAATCCCCAAAAGATCCATAATAATTTCACCGTACCCAAATCGTACACAAAAATGACCGGACGTCACTACGTCCCATTCAATACTCAAAAGTATACATAATCATAAAATATGACCATCAGGGCCCTACATAAAAACTGGCAACCCAAATCATGCATAAACCTCAAATACAAATCCTTTTAATAAACTTCAACCAAAGTCAAAACCAAGACTTAAACCATTATCAAATCTCATTCATGCATTGCATTCAATTTTTAAAAATCATGCACGTTGAAAACAATGTCTACTCACCGTTGGTCCCACGCTGCATAACCCAAAGAGGGTCCCGCCCGCTACGTATGCGGTGCCAGAGTACCTAAAGCGATAGATACAAGGATTGGATTAGTACCGTGAACTGTACGAGAACCTTAAACTCAAATCCTACCAAAACCCGACTTACGTGCACGTACGTCGTACTAAAGATTCTAAGGTCAAACTACCTCTTTTAATCAGTGGGACCGCCCCGGAAGACTCACGGTCAATCGGCGGTCAAACACCCCGTTTCGGTCAACCCGGGCCCGCGGAGCCCACGACCTCCAAATGGATCCAGACATTCCTATAAGTCCAACAAAGTCAACTACGTGGCAAGGTGACCTTGGGAGACCCTCGGTCAACCCTGGTCAAACTTGGTCAAACTATCCCGAATAGGTCAAATTGGGCCTGTGGGTCCCATGACCTTCAAACATAGATCCGAAAATTCCTACAGGTTCAACACGGCCTAAACAACGTGTCCTGAAAGTTTGGTCTCGATCGGAAGGTCGGCTCGCTCACGATCACACGATCGGACGGTTATGGTTTAATTCAAACTTTAAGTCATTGATCCGAAGCATCCAGGACTTTGAATCATGATCGTCAATTCCTATACGTTTCTAGCAATACGAGGGACAACATACGTGAATTCGGATTCGATACAATGGTCCGAACACATTGAACCCAAGCAACGCATAATAGGCGTACATTGGTTCAAGGTCCAAACGACGTCTGAATCGGAATTCGAGCATACGTACGCGCTCACGACGACACGAGGATCGCAACAGAACATTGTACCACCGCCACACCCTAGCCCACGCGCCGCCACACGCGCCACAGTGGGTGGTGGGTGTGTAGAGTAAATCCGGTCAACCAAAAACCAACAGATCGAGGCACACCATCTATCCCAAAAGACTCAGAACGATCCCAGGAGTCCAAAATCGGTGGAACCCGGCCAAGATCCGGCCAGATTTGGGTTATAGATCGGGCCACCAAACGACTCAATCAATCCCAACAGACTCCAAAAATAGCTTAAGCACGATGTGGTGGTTCGATTTCATACCTTGATGGCCGGAGAAGACGACCGGAGATGGCGGCGCAACGCCGGACAGAACTGGCTTCGATTCTGTCGCTACCGCTAGCAGGATTCGACGTTTCCAGCGACGAAAAGGGGTGGGTCTTGACCGGCTCCTCACGCCGGTTCGTTTGGGACCAGTCTTGGCCAAAGCCGTGGCCGGAGCTGTCGGATTCAAAGAGAGAGAGACGACGACTCGAGGGTGAGGAGAGAGAAAGTCGATCGGAGGAGAAAGAAGGTGCAGTTTCGTGCAATCTGATTAGTCCACTTGTCTTTTATAATATTTTATTTAAATCTCGAAATGATGCTTACGTCCTTTTTACGATCTAACAGTCGGATCGAGGCGTGCCGCCCGTCAACAGACTCGTTTTGACGAGACGAACGCAATGGCGCAACTCGTTTTGCCAAATTCCGTCCCGAAAATATCGTTGACCAAAATGCCCCTTTAATATTAAATTCCAATAATTCTTATTTAATTAATTTAATTTAATTTTTAATTTCTTATTTAATAATCTCAAGTATTTTATTTATTTATCTTTTATTTCTAGGTCAGGGATGTCATACTGGTGACACCCAAAATGGTGGTCGGACTTGGTGGTTGCAGCCCAAAAATCGATCGGCTGTTACGAGGGGCTTCTGTGTCGCGCGATAGGGGGGAGAGAGAGAGAGAGAGAGAGAGAGCTTATTGGGCTGGGGGTTTTATCAAATTTTTTATTCAAATTTTGAAATGACCAACACGTCCTTTTTAATCGTTAAAACTCCAATCTGAGCG
Organism: Prunus padus; assembly: GCA_024362665.1. Taxonomy (NCBI): domain Eukaryota; kingdom Viridiplantae; phylum Streptophyta; class Magnoliopsida; order Rosales; family Rosaceae; genus Prunus; species Prunus padus. Next base: position 794,331 of record JANFAM010000003.1, on the reverse strand, counting down.
TGCCGCACGTTTACGAACTCGTTTCGATAAGCCGGACGCAATGACACTGTAACATCCTGACCTGAAAAATTAAGAAAAATAAATTAATTAATAAAGGGGCGAAATGGTCACTTCAATTTCGAAAGGGAATTTGGTGAAACGAGTTGCACCATTGCGTCCGGCTCATCGAAACGAGTTCGTAGACGTGCGGCACGCTCGGATCGGAGTTTTAATGATTAAAAAGGACGTGTTGGAAATTTCAAAATTGAATAAAAAATTTGATAAAACCCCATTGGCCAATAAGCTTCTCTCTCTCTCTCTCTCCCGGTTCTCTTCTTCGCGCGACAAAACCCAGCCGGCCACTGTGTTTGGCCGGCAACTGTTTAGGGTGGCACTAGTCCCAAATGAACGGTCAGCTCCTCCTCTTGCCGTCCTGCCCCACCCCTGACCCGACAGCTACTGCCATCACTGGAAAACGCGAGAAAATAGCCAATTTTTCTAGAAAATTCAAGGCGTTCATATTGCCGTCTCTTGCCACCGTTCACGACAAATGAGATATGTAAATTCATTTACTCTTTGAGCTCTAGTTGATGGTTGGGTAGGATTTGATCAATTTCTAGCTAGGTTACCATATCTATAACTCAAAGTTTGGCCGGTTTTCAATTCGAATTTCTGGTCACTTGCCGTCCAAATTGGATGTTCCCGTAGTTGAAGAAAGTGTTCCGCACGTCGAGTTGTAGCTGTAGGTGGAAGGGTGGCCCTTCGTTTGGAAGTTTTTCGGTTATGAACTTTCGGGTTTCGGTTATATTTTATGACTATTTATATCTTTGACTAAATGTTCCGGGATGTGGAAATTCGTATTTTTGAGAACTAGTTATCTGTACTTTGAGTTTGGAGTTTTAATATTGTTTTAATATTGGGTTTGGCATTTTACGAATTTGTGGGATTTTATTGATAATTGGGACTTATGTTTAATTTGGGTTTTGATTTGATGTTTTCTTGACTTGAGATTTGATTACGGTTTTGAATATGGATTTTTGACGGTTATGATAGTTTATTGAAAGTATTTGAAGGATTGATTGCTATTTGTTGCTTTTGACTATTTTGAGTATGGATTATATGTTTGGACGGTGATGTCCTTATTTTGAGTATATATGTTGGTTATGTGATTGATGGACGTATATATGTCCGGGTGTCTGACGTTTGGGGTTGGGTACATGTGTGTTGATTGGAAATGGGAAAGTGAATGAATATGTGATTATTGAATATTGAGTTGTGATTGATTGGAGTGCTATTGGCACCACGTTATGTACCTCCCCCGGTTCTTACGGATACGGTTACTATGTTACGGTTTGGTTATGTCGGATACCCGGTGCATCCTTGATTGGGTGTGACTGTAGGCCCTTGATTGGGCAGTCTGCGACGTAGGACTTATCACGGACGTATGGGTATTGAGGATTCTGCCATACGTGCCTGCAAGACAATGCTAATTGGACGGCTCAACCCAGGGCACGGGGCCACAACGGTGCTGTCCCGGTGTCCAATCAAACGATCCCTTATTGGATTGTTTTTCCCCCCATACTTGTATTTGGTGTTGAGGTCCTATTATACTTATATGTATATGTATTAGTACAATCTTATTCGTATTTTCTTTTAGTGAGGATCCTTCCTTGCTTGCAGTGCCTACGGGCATACGGTTGCTTGTGAGTTGGAAAGAAAGGGAAAAGGTTTATTACAGTATGAATATTGTTACTTATTGTTGTTGTTGGTTTTTCTTGGAATTAACGGGATCTTTGGAATTTTAATGTTGTTTTGGTATAGGGGAGTTTTATGATATGTTTGTGCTTACGTTTAACTAGTTCTTTTGTTTACATTTTTATATATCTAAGTGGTTTCGATTTGGCAGGTTATGCCTCGGGAAAAGTAAAAAGTTGATTTGTTCAAAAAAGGTATTGAGCTGGAATGTTTTCACCTATTTTGAGATATCTTGGTTTTTGAATCAAGTATGTATATAAAGGATTTCAATTGCATGGTTTGCATCGTTTTGAAACGATGGGGTTAGTACGTTGGTTTAAGTATGTAAAACTTGGTTTTTGTCCACTCACACTCTTTCCGTTTTGTGCCCCCCAGGCCGTAGTGCAGTGAATAGTTATGTCCAACCGAGCGTGCCTCTTCTCGTGCTTTGACCTGATTGTAGGACTATTTTTGTCCATCTCTTCAATCTTTGACTTCTGTTGTTTAGTTTCGCATACTCTTATATTTGCTCTGTTATCGCTCATTAGGGTTGAAAATCGAAGGCCGGAGGCCTATGTTGTATTCTGTATGCATGCTGGCAGTTAGTATATTCTATTATGTTGTATTCTATCAGGTTGAAACTTTTGGATTGCCCATGTTTCAGGGGAGACTCTGCCCGATTTTCGGCAGGAGTCTCGGTCCCTTTTTCTATTGTTTCGGGAAGAGGGTATTTGTTTAGTGTGTGGGCCCGGCATCGATTTGATGTTGGCATAACCAACGGGGTCCGGCGCGGGTTCTGAGGAAAATTCGGGTCTGGTCCTGTCAACTCATTGTAAGACCTGTGTCCTGGGGAAGCAAGAACGGTGAGCAATCCCACATCACTCGGGGAGGGAAAGGTGAAGTGCTTTGTATGTGTGGGCACTTCTCTTCCTAGCACGAGGCTTTTTGGGAGCTCATTGGCTTTGGATTCCATGGGAACTCCGAAGTTAAGCGAGTTTAGGGTAGAGCAATCCCAGGATGGGTGACCTACTGGGAAGTTGCTCATAAGTTTTCATAAACAAAACCGTGAGGGTAGGGCCCAAACCGGACAATTTCGTGCCACTCTGCCGTGTGATGCGAGTGTGTCGATGAGGACGGTGGACCTCTAAGGGGGGTGGATTGTAACATTCCACATCGACCAACGGAGAGGGGGTGATGTGCCTTATATGTACATGCCCACCTCCATCTAGCACGAGGCCTTGTGGGAGCTCACTAGCTTCGAATTTCATGGGAACTCCGAAGTTAAGCAAATTTGGGCTAGAGCAATCCCAGGATGGGTGACCCATTTGGAAGTTGCACGTGAGTTCCCAGAAACAAAACCGTGAGGGCGAGGCCCAAAGAGGACAATATCGTGCTAGGGGAGTCGGGTCGTGATAGGCACAACTCGTTTCGCCAAATTCTTTTTCGAAAATTAAATTTACCTTTTCCCTTAATTCATTATTTTCAATATTAAATTCCATTTTTGTTAATTAATTGATATTATTTTGATTCATTTATTATATTTCAATTTATTTATTCATTTTAGGTTCGAGATGTCACATATTTACTATTACTCATCCTCTAATTTCCATCAGAACAGTGAAAAGTCCAAATTGCCTCCACTAAACCTTTTCTTCCATTCCCTTTTTGCCCCTCCCCCTTCTGTTCCTAAGGCGGGCTACTATTTAGTTCGCTCATACGCCGTATCCGTTTCAAACCAGCCTGGTTGGAGGACAGTCATGGAAGATTTGGCTTCGCTGTTGAGGATCCATCTAGGGCCGTTGATTTCCATTCGGGGTGGTGTGCTGCGAATCGGACCACCTTTTTGGTCTTCGTATGATCCATTTTCCTTTGAGATGTTGCATTTGAATGCTACTGTTCCAGTTGCATTTTTTATTTTTTATGAACATAATCTCATCCAACTGAACTAATCAGTATAAGAACTCTCTACATATGCATTTTTTATGATTAATTAAGGGTCGAGATTATGAATGAGAACTGTCATTAGTTTTTGAAATTCTTCCCTTTTTACTTTACATAAAAAATGGAAAATTGTTATTGATTCTATTAGTATAATTTGTTTTGGCAGTGTCTCTCTGCGATTTTGTTGCTTGATGGGTTTATTTTCTATGGTTTTCGTTTTGATTCATTAGAATTGAGGTATTGTAGGATTATCTCAGCCTTTGATTGTTGCTTTTGATTGGACTAGTTGATGATTTTGCTTTAGATTTGGATTGTTTGGATGATTTTTATCATATTTTACCTTAATAATGATGTTCCTATTTATGGATGAAAATGAAGAAAATATTTTACACATGAAATTTTTTGGATGACTAGATTTTATGGGTTCAGGGTTCTTTGGATGATGGCTTTAGATAAGAAAAATTGTGGGATTGATGAGATCAAGTTTTCAGGCAAAAAACAGTATGGAGATGCACTTTAGGCTTTCTTTGACATTTGAAATATAAAGTTGTATGGGTTAGTGCTTATAAAGGTCATCGTTCTGTCATTTTTTGCCCCCAGGTTCAAGAGATTGAGAAGCAAAATGGGAAGCTGGATAAGCTCCTAAAAAATTCCATGTATGCTTTATCTCTGTTGAAGGTGAAAAATGTTAGCTTCTCTCCATATTTTAACCACTAGATATAGCAAGTTACAATTCAATCAGGGATAAAAAAAGTTCCGGTTGAAAGCACAAAATATTAAGTTACTACAGAACAACAAGCATTTGCTACCCTACCTGTAATAGGAAAGTGATGAGCAAATTTAGAACAGCAAATTTCAGGGCTCTTGGTGTGGTTTGCAAGGCCATATGGTTGCCCCTTTTTGGTGTACTCAATAACTAGTTTGATTTTATGATATTTTCTCTTCACAACATGGGCATTATGCTTATACCACGCCCTGACTTTGGCTCCTCAACAAATGTTGTCGTGCTGTCTGAAACCTTCTCAGCATATGAAACAAACTTCATCTTCTTCGAGGACTTGGTTTTAGTTTTTGAAACTTCAAGCTCCTTACCTTTACTTTTTTTCCAAGCTAGCATCCTTTTTGTTCAAGCTAGCAGCCTTACTTTGCGATAGAGAAACCATGGTTACAAAGAAATCAAACCTGCAAGTGATATTATTTTAGATTTTCAAATACTAAACATTGCGGTAATTTTAAAAATACGACGTTGTATTTCATTTCACATGATGCTATATCATAACTACCAACATAATTAGACTTTTATCACGACGGTGGTTAATTACCGTCGTGGTTTAACAATTCAAACGACGTAAATAAGAAGCCACAGCCGTCTAAGTAACATCAAATACAAAAAGCAGAGTATTGGTTCCAGACACTTTCATTCTTTGTCTGTATATTTTATCAAACTGGAAAAACGTAAAATGATTTTCAAAACAAAAACCTAAAATGATTTTAAACGACGGTTATTTTTAAAACAACGACGTAGTATATGTTTTCAGACGACGCTAGATAAAAAATACTGACGTAATAATATTTTATCACGGCAGTAGATAATTACCGTCGTCATTTTACAATTAAAATGATGTAAATAAGGTGCGACAGTCGTCTTATTAAGATGAAATACAAAAAAACAGAGTATTGGTTCCAGACACTTTCGATCTTCGTCTGTATATTTTATCAAATTAGAAAAACGTAAAATGATTTTCAACAGAAAAAACGTAAAAAGATTTTTTTAAAAAAAAACAAAAATCTAAAATGATGTTCACAAATTGCGCTTGAGAAACCAAACCAGCAAGTGAAAATATTTTAGATTTTCAAATACTAAAAATGACGGTTATTTTTAAAACAACGACGTAGTATTTGTTTTTAGACGACGCTTGATAAAATTACCATCATAATAAATTATCACGTCGGTAGTGAATTACCGATGGCATTTTACAATTCAAACGACGTAAATAAGATGCCAGCGTCATCTTATTAAGATGAATACCAAAAACAGAGTTATTGAATCCAGACACTTTCGTTCTTTGTCTGTATATTTTATCAAATTGGAAAAACATAGAATGATTTTCAACATAAAAAACGTATAAATCATTCAAAAAAAGATTTGTTAAAAAAAACATATAAATCATTCACAAAATGAACGAGGAACAAAGGAAGTGAGAAATGGTTACCTTTTGCGTGCAATGAAAGTTTTCTTGGGATTTTTCGGCTTTGCAATGAGAGTTTCAGTTCAGAGACGAAGATGAAGAGGAGAGGAAGACGATGAGATTCGAACACGGTGCTTTGGGAAGGAAAAATGAGAGGAGAGTGAAATTTTTCTCGGGATTGGAAACAGTGAAAGTGTAGGTCAGGTCATGCAAAAAGTATAAAAGAATACAGAACGTTCAATAAGATGACGCTATTAATAAAAACCGACCTAGTATTCTTGTTCATACAGCGATAAACTTCAAAAAACAGCCATGGTATGCCACTTTAGACGACCTTGAAATTTCCGAAAACACCATGTTTACGAAACAACATAAGACCATGTGCTCTTCCAAAACGACGTAGTTAATTACAATTTTCCGATGATCGGGTTTTGATCAAGACACCCACCGACCGGAGGCGCGTGTGGTGGCAGGGTGGTGGCGGGTCTATGTTCCTACGCGATCCTCGTGTCGTCGTGAGCGCGTACGTGTGCTCGGATTTCGATTCGGACGTTGTTTGAACCTCGAACCATTGTACGCATATTACGTGTTGTGCAGGTTCAATGTGTTCGGACCGTTGGATCGAATCCGAATTCATGTATGTGGTTCCTCGTATTTCCAGGATCGTATATGAACTGACAGATTGTGATTCGGAGCCCCGGATGCTTCGGATCAATGACTTAAAGTTTGATTTAAATCGTAACCGTCCGATCGTGCGATCTTGAGTAATCCGACCGTCCGATCGAGACAAAACTTCAGGGTCTCCCGAGGTCGCTTTGCCGCGTAGTTGACTTTGTTGGACTTCTAGGAATGTTCGGATCCATTTGGAGGTCGTGGGCTCCGCGGGCTCGGGTTGACTGAAACGGGGTGTTTGACCGCCGGTTAACCTTGAGTCTTCCAGGGCTGTCCCACGTGTTAAAAGACGTAGTTGACCTTGGAATGGTTCGTTTAAACATAAACGAACACTTTGAGTCGGGAAAAGTTAAGGTTTGTTTTACAGTTCTCGTTCGGTTCACTGTATTAATCCAATCCTCGTATCTATCGCTTTAGGTACTTTCACTCCGGGTACGCAGCTGGCGAAACCCTTTTAGGGTTGTGCAGCGTAGGACCAACGGTGAGTGGACTTTGTTTTCAATCGAACATGATTTCAATGAATTGCATGAAACGCATGAAATGAGATTTAATATTGGTTTTAAATCTTGAATTTGATAACGGTTTAAGTCTTGGTTTGACTTTGGTTTAAATATATTAGCAGAATATGCATTTGAGGTATATGCATGATTTGGGTTTTCGGAATTGTATGTGGGGCCCTGATGGCTATATTTTATGATTATGTGTACTTTTGAGTATTTAATGGGACGTAGTGACGTCCGGGGGTTTTTGCGTACGATTTGGGTACGGCGAAATTATTATGGATCTTTTGGGATTATATAATTGGATTATTTTACATATGTGAGAATTATGGAAGCCTTGGGTTTTGGATAGTATATTTAAAAGGATTATTATATTATATTTTAATTATATAATTGAATATTTGGACATTAGTATTGTCCTAGGTTGATTACGTATTCCGTTTGGAGGTCACTACTACAAATATTCAAAAAGACAACACTTAATACACAACGGTTGGCTCCAAAACCGTTGTAGTTGTTTCTTTCACAACGGTTATTACATAACCGTTGTTAAAAGGGATTTTTAAGCGTTGTGGTTTAGGATCTGTGATTTTCTGATTTTGTTTCGAACTTTCCATAACGGTTTTTGTTGCAACCGTTGTCATTGAAGGTCTTAAAAAAAAACACGGAGTGAACAGTAACTCAATTTTTTCTCTCAAGACCCGATAGTTCTCATTCTCTCTTATCTCTCTTGTTCTTCCCACCACTCTCACGATGTACCCCTTTTTCTGTCTCGTCGTCACTCCCCTCTCCCGTCTCTTTCGCTCTCCTCCCTCCTACTTCAGTCAACAAAGGTCAAGAACATAATTTTAGGGTTCTGATTTGGGTATTAATCTCCTCCCTCCTCGTCGGATCCCTTCCTCTCCTCAAACCCTCATCTCCTATAATTTCACGAGTTCATTCATCTCCTTTAATATAACGATAGTTGGAAGGCTTTCAACTTGAATCCCCAAATTTGTGGTCTGTAGTCTTCTTTCTTCTCTCTTACCATAACCTCCCTCTCTTGTCTGCACCACTTTCTAGATCTCTCGCCACGAACACTTACCCTTCTCTTCATTTTCTTGTTTTTCCGCTTCTTTCATATCCTTTGTCTCCAAACGAGATCTGGAACTTGTCTTATTGGAAATTTTCCCAACTGTTCACAACTTACTTAAGCCTCTCTCTTCCATTACAAACCCTAGATCTGTGACTTTCTTTTCTCGTCCAAAATTATAAACACAAATAGAAGGACGAACCAGATATACTATCCTCTATCGTTCTTGTTTCGGCGAGCTAGTAGCTCTCTGTTAGTTCCAAGTCTGGTAATCTAGGATTTCGATGAGTTTTCTATTGTGATTTTGTTACAAAGGGGGAGATTGAACGAGGGATCGAGGCGTTCTCTAACCCTAAAAAGGTAAAGCTCGCCACATTTAATGTTTAGTAATAAATTTCTTCCTGCTTTTGTTTTTTATTTTAGGGTTATAGCTAAGATTGAAATTGTATGCTTCCGGTTTAATACATGCGGTTGCTTAGGTTTTACGATTGAACAAGTAATTGAAGATTTATTTTATTTGGGAAAATTGAGGAATTGTTCAAAATAATTTGGGGCTGAATAAAAAGAGGGGAAAAATGGGAAAAGTGTCTCCAAAAGAAAGGAATTCAAGAAGGCCAAACAGAAAAAGCGACGAGGCTCAAGTAACAAGTATCCTGAGTCGGGTGCTCTTGCTCACCTTAAGCATAGCAAGACCTCTTCACTAAGTCGTGCACCGATCTTGGGAGGAAACGGGTGGCTGTCTTGGAGACCAAGAAGGTTAAGGGCGATATGGTGCTTGAAGATAAGGCTATTGATAAAAGCCCTTTGATGTTGTCGCCTGTGAATTTGGTTAGACAGAGCAGTTTGTTGAAAACTCCAACGACCTCGAATCAAGATTGCGTGTCGGAGTCCGGGCTTGAATCTCTCCCCATGGATTTACTGGTATTGTTTATATTATTAAACCTGTCTTCACAGATTTCGTTTGCATCGGTTTGTTCTTATGTTTTGAATTTTGGTGTTAGGTGAGAAAGATGATTCGTACACTCGACTATGGCATGCATGTGCTGCTCCATTGAATTTAGTTTTGATTCGTTGTCTTTTTCTTTTCTCGTTATTTGGGTTTACGCCGATTAGCTATACTTGATCTAACAACTTGCTATACAAATTGCATGTATATGTGGTTGATTTTTTATTTATTTTATTTTTCTGGACTGTGTGGTGGATATCTTGAATTGGATTTATTTATTTTCAAAATCAAGAGATTTTCTTGAACTTCTCCCTTTTAAAAAGTGGGCTTAGGTTAAGGTTTAGCTCAGATTCGAAGGATGAGCTCATTGGTATTAGGAAGAATAAAGTGCAAATGGAAGTGTTACCATTTTTTAAATATTAGAGAAACAGAAAGAAGAGGATTTGCATTCTTGGGTTTTACCGAGTGAGCTTTTAGGTAATTCATTGATCTTTACTCCTAGATTGTGATTTAAGTTCGGTTACTTCATTGCCATGACAGTAGCTTTTAGTTGTTCATTCCTAGAGGTAGTAAACTACATTTTGAGCCTCCTTTGTTAATTGCAAATGTCAAGAAAGTGTTGTCAATTGGATATGGGTTTTTATACCAAAGTAAACATGGTTAAGCAGTCATTGCCCTTATATTCTGTCTTCCTTAACAGAATTGCTTTTTTTGTTATGGGTTTTATGCGATTTGGTGCTTGAAAGTAGATGTGTTTTGCAATACATATTTCCTTAGCATGAATGAAATATATGGAATTAGAGTGGTGTTCAAATTTCCGTTTCAATATCATTTTAGTCTTTTCTCATAGCTCATTTCGCTTTTGGTAAACTTGATACCATTTTCCGTGAGAACCGAGTTGCAATTCTAATACAGAGTTTGAATCAAGGGCCTGTTGTTGGAACAACTTGGTAAACCTTGCTGAATTTGTTTCGGACACTGAATGAAGGAGCTTTAGTTAAACATCCCCCACATCATCTGGTGCCGATGCTTTGAGCCATGCCCCTCACTTTGTGTACGTTCTTAGGTTATTATTTCACATCTATTTCCAGTTTTATTTTTTTGGAGTTTATTTCTTTTCTTCGTAAGCAATTACCAATATTATCACTATGAGGTAAGAAAAAGAAAAATAAGACTTAAAGTTTAGTAATGAAAGAAATAAGATACATGGCCTACAACTATAAAGCATGTTTAGGAATTTAAAAATAATCAAAATGAGACAACCGCCATAGTGAACCATTTTCGGACTAAAGTATTCGTAGATGTTTTGGCCTTAAGAATGTTGCGCAATTAATGTCGAGAATGGTGTAATGTCGCTTGATTGGTTAGAAAAAGAGCAAATTCTTTCCTTTAGGCTTGCTTATAACTTTAGTGAGGCATTAGCTTTAAGAATGTTATGAAATTTGATGTCAAATTTTGTAATAGTGTGTGCATGCTTATGACTTCATTCAGGCATTAGCCTTAAGAATGTCTTGCAATTAATGTCGAATGATTTAATAGTGTGTGATGGGTTAGAAGCAGAGTAAGATCTTTCTTTTTATTTGATATTAATTCTTAGTCATTCAAGAGTTGTTGCATCGTTTTGATCTTTACTACATTGTATTCTGAAGGTTAATAACCAAAAAGAAAAGAGAAGATTAATTAAGAACAAGAGATCGGATCTCCTGGTTTCCAAACAGATTTTTATATTATTTCTGCCTGGATGAAAAAACTCTGTTTTTACCGTGCACGTTTACGCTTAATAACAACTTTTGAAGTATGGCATGTTCTCCTTTTCCATAGTTTTGCTAACATAAATATATACCTATTCTAATAATCCATTTTTGTAACAGGACAACGAGTGGAAAGAAAAAGCAACAGGCCACAAAATCTGCAGCCAAGCAGAGATTTCCATTTCTAGACTTGATATTCGTGTTGGCCTCATTACGAAAGCTCGTAACCATCCTGATGCTGATTCATTGGAACAATTGTGAGTGGATTGATCAAGTATATATCTATTGAAGAAATGCAAGTTAGTATTTGCATCTAGAGAATTTTTAACAATAAAATTCGAATTAATTTCCGTAACTTTTAGGAGCACCAACTCATCCATTAGTTTATTCCACCCCGCTCGATCTCAAAAGCAGCTTTGAATGCATATTGTTAGACTCGAAAAGCATTGTTGGCTAACACTAGAACTCTATTGAATGTTGGCTATATCTCGCTAAAAGCATTGTTGGCTATATCTGCTAGAACTAGAACTTTATATCTGCTTTTAGCAGATATAGCCAACACTAGAACTCTATTGAATGTTCTTATGTTTGTAGTTCCTATTGTTCCTTTTTAATGGCTCGGTGTCTTGATAAATTTAGAGCCAAACTAAAGCCGTTCTTGGCATTGCCGCACTAGAGTTTCAGCCACGGTCCAAATTACATCGTAATCGAAATGGGATAAAGCACATAGAAATGCTTAGTGGTTGAGATGTCTTTGTAGATAACACTTCACACTGCAATAAAGCAATGACATGCCTTGGGAGTTATCACGTATTATATGGGGCTCAAAAGATCAACACTAGCATTGCGATTTATGTGTTCTTTAAGCTACCACATGCCGAATAAGCTATATGATTATATGTGCATAATTCAAGTAATCTAATTATAAAGATTGTCTAAACTTAGTACCTAGTCATATATTACATTCAGATTTTCACAAGTTAAAGGTGAGGTAAGTCATTAACTTGTTAAGCAAAGAGGAAGCAAATCATCAAATGCACTTCTTTGAATTATTTAAACAACTCAAGTCCAATGAAACTGTGAAATGAAACTTAAATATCTTTCTTTTACCAATCTTAATGTTAATGGGAAGGGTGGATTTAGAATAGGTGCTTGAGTCTTGAACTTCTTTAAGGCCACTTGTTAATGGTTTTCACTTATGCTACACCCTATCTATTCTCAAGCGACTTGACTAATGAAGAAATTAGGTGCAGGCCTATAATATCTTTTTGCACTATTGTTTCAATTGTAAAGGGATTGCCAACACACGAGCAGATGGATGAAGTCAGACATGAGTGAGCAAGTTTTGTGACCATTATGTAGAGCGATAATGTTATGGAACAAGATAAACACAATTTTTTTTATTGTGAAAATTGTTGTAGTGTACATGCATTGAATTATAATTGTAAATTGATATTATGGTATAAATTATTAGTGTGGATTTCCATTAATTTTCATAGTGAATGATTACTTTGGAATTTTGTGGGTGTACCAAAACATAGTTATCTAATGCTATTTTCAATACTGGTTTTTCATAGAAAACATTATCTAATGTGATTTTCCACAATGGTTTTATAAACAATCTAATACTAGTTTTCACAATGGTTTTAGAAAATAACCGTTATGGAAGGGGAGTATTACAATGGTTTTAGGTAACAACCGTTGTAGAAGGCATTAAACCACAACGGTTTTATGTAACAACCGTTGTGGAAGGTATTAAATCACAACGGTTTTATGTAACAACCGTTGTGGAAGGTATTAAACTACAACGGTTTTAGGTAACAACCGTTGTGGAAGATGATAAACCACAACGGTTTCTACTTAAAACCGTTGTGGAATGTGATAAACAACAACGGTTTTTACTTAAAACCGTTGTTGAAAGTGTCATATTACAACGGTCACTCTTGTATGCATATTTTATATATGAGAATTAACAACGGTTTTGCTTAAAAACCGTTGTTGAAAGTGACATATTACAACGGTTTTTGACCGTTGTCGTAAATAGGTAGAAACGACGACACTCGCTAACCTCAACGGTTTTCCGAGACTTTCTACAACGGCTAAAAACCGTTGTCTATTAACTTTTGTAGTAGTGGGTTTAAACCTTATGAAGTATAATTACTTATACTTTGATTATATATATGTATGTTTATATATATATATATATGTGTGTCTACTTTGAATATATATATATATATATATATATGCATATTGTGAATAAACGTTTTGGGATATGGACTTTATATCTTTAAAGGGATAGTACCTATACTATGTTTTATTTGGGGTTTGGTTTGACGTCTTCTTGACTTGGGTTTTGAATACGGTTTGATTATGCATTTTCGGTGAATATGACTTTTCACTGGTTATGAATTTGAGATGCGGTCGTTTGACCCTTGTAACAATTTTTGAATAAAGAAATATATGTTTGGGATGGTTGTAACGACCCGATCCTAAATTAAGACTAAAATATTAAAATATTATTTGATTTAAACATTGACTATTGGTTCGGGGAAGAATTTGGTGAAACGGAGCACACCGTTGCGTCCGGCTCGTCGAAACGAGTTCGTGGACGTGCGGAACACCCGATTCCGAACTCGAACGAACGCTTAAAGGTTAAAAATATCCTAGGGGGCAGTTTTGTAATTTCAAAAAAGGGAGAAAAAATAAAACACGCTGCCAGCGAACCAGGCCACGGCTAGACGCCGTCCAGCCGGAGCACCACCCCGATCACCCCTAGATCTTCTCCCCTCTCCTCCCTCACCTCACCCTTGATCCGGTTCCGACCAAAAACCCAGAAATTCGTCGGCTTTTCAGAGCAAGAATCCGACCATCCTCATCGGTTTTCTTCGTCAATCCAGGTAGATTTCGACCCCTACCCTGTTGTTCTTCGTGTTTTGAGGTTTAAGTTCGATTAAATTGGAGTTTTGAGAGGAGATTTGAAACCTAGGGTTTCGATTGGAAATTTTGAGTTTTGATCAGGTTTTTGGCCGGTTCTTTATGCCATTAGCTCCCTCTCGTCACCACGAGTCTATAGGTAGATGGTTTTCAGGTTAATTCCAAGATTCTTTCGTCGTCGGAAAAATCGCTCAAGCCATCCAAACCTGTCGGCGCGTGGGCAGGGTGGTGGCGGTCCTTTTTCGTGCTAAAATGTCCTCCGTAGCCTCCCGAGCACGTGGGTATACTCGGATAAATTTTCGGAAATCGTTTGAGTGCAAAACGGATTTTACCGGTTAGGGTTAACTCGGGTTTGATAGGTTCGAACCGTTGGACCGTAATGAGACTTGGAGGGTGTGTTTTTGGGAAACCTAGAAATCTATAGGAATTTACGGATCGTCCATTGGAGGTCGAAAACCCTACGAACGAGCTAGTCGAACCCAATTAACAATTTAATCATATATTTAATTCTGAGGATTATAAAATTAAGCTATCGGTTAAAATCAAGCCTATAGGGCTTAGGAACACTTCTTACTAAGTTTGAACACTTTTAGGCCCGGAGGTCGGGATTTTCAATAAATTACTATGCCGAGCTATTTTTAATTACTAAATGGTTTTTAATTTGCAAATAGGTACTCAAGCTCCACCGAAATCACAGGAGGGACCCTTGAAGGGCCAAGCAAGCTCGAAGAACCAGTGAGTGGACTTTTATTTTATAAACGAGTTTTATGCAATAAATGTTTTATTAAATGTTTATTATGAATTTAATTATTTCCAAATAATATCTTTAAGTTGCATAATAGAATTTAATTGATTTTCTGGAATATTCATTTATGATTTCTATTCCGAGCAAATATTGATTTCTTGAAATGAACTTTATGATTTACGGGTTTAAGCTTGAAATTGATCTCAATTGTTTATTTGAAATATTTGTTATGAATATTGTTCCGAGCATGGAATTGAATTGGAAAATGATATTTATGTTTAATATTGTGAAAGTTGAATGGCTCGGAAAGGTGAGGATTTGTTTTATATATATGAATGATTTATGAAAGGTTTTAAACCACCTTCGGTACCCTAGATGTTGCCTCGGAATGAATGTTGCCTTCGGAAAGGTTATGTTGCTTACAGATTATATAAATATTGATATTGGTGATTACCCGGTCTACGGACCTATTGTTGCCTTCGATTTAAGTCTGCGTGCATGACTATACGCCCCACGAGTCTCGGGGACGCTCGAACCGTGAGGAGCGAGGACGCGGCTCAGGCTGACTAAGTGTCCCCTGAGTTTAGCGAGGACGCGGCTCAGGTTGACTAAGTGTCCCCTGAGTTCAGCGAGGACGCGACTTAGGTTGACTATGTGTCTCCTAAGTTTTGTGAGGACGTGGCTCGGACCGACTTTGTGTCACCGAGTCTTATGAGGATATGGAATTGACGGAATATTGGAAAAGGGTACGCTTAGGTGGAGATTGAAAAGTCTATTCGGAAATTCTTATTTTGATTACTTTTTATTGAATTAAATTGGTTTCTGATACTAAATGAGAATTTCTGATTTTGAGAAGCTTATATAAATATGTATTATACATGCTTATCTTTCTGGTACGATTATATCTATAATTGTTTTCTAAATGTTTCAACGAGGGGTTAGTATGTTTTTATGCTATTTTGTAAAACTTTCTTCTTGTCCACTAACCTTTTCAAATGTTTTGCTCCCCCAGGCAGTAGATTGCACCTGAGCACCACCACCGGCCCTCTTCACCGCTTTCGACTCCCGTGACCTGAAAAACCTTGTAAATTTAATTAGTTTAGTAGCTCTAAATTCCCCAAACTTATTGTAAGGCCGGAGGCCGTACTTTTCACTTTGTTGGTGTGTGAAACTTATCTTGTGCGTGCTGGACGTTGTGGTTATAAAATTGTGACCCTTTGCAAGTGAAATTACTTGGGATTTGAGCCATTTACAGGGGAGACTCTGCCGAATTTTCGGCAGAAGTCAAACCTTCAAATTGTGTTCTTTTAAAATTGTTTTAGGAAAAAGGGCAAATTGGTCAAGTGTGCCCAACACCCAACAGATGTCGGACACGCACAGGGTCCGGCTCGGATTCCAAAATGGAATTAGGGTCGGGTCCTGTCACGGTGATATCCTTATTTCCAGTTTATATATTGGGTATATGATTGATGGACTTGTATATGCCCTGGTGTCTGATGATTTGGGGTTTGGGTACATGTGATTGATTATGGGAATACTGTGTATTGAGTTGTGTTGAGTGGAGTGCTGTTGGCACCACTGTATGTACCTCCCCTTGTTCTTATATTGATTATCGCGTGGCGATTGATATGATACGGTTACTCGAGTATGGTTCGATCCGGTGCATACCTTAATGGGGTGTAGCTGTAGACCCTTGATTGGGTAGTTTGCGCGCATGACTTGTTTCAGAGATATGGTATGGAGATTCTTGCCATACAGGCATGCGAGCTTAGTCCCATTTGAACGGCTCAACCCTGGGCACAGGGTCTCGATGAGGCTGTACCTGTGTCCAGTCAAATGATCCCATGTTGGATTGTTTTCCCCTGGTACTTGTGTTTGGTGTTGAGGTTATATTATACCTATACGCGTGTGTTAGTACCTTCATATTCATATTTCTTTTAGTGAGGATCGTTCCTCACTTGTCGTGCTTGTGATCACGTGGT
Organism: Prunus padus; assembly: GCA_024362665.1. NCBI lineage: Eukaryota > Viridiplantae > Streptophyta > Magnoliopsida > Rosales > Rosaceae > Prunus > Prunus padus. The sequence continues at coordinate 777,886 of JANFAM010000003.1, read as the reverse complement.
TGTGAGAGTGGGGAAGATTAGGAAGTAGTGTGCTTGATTTGACTACAGTATTTGATGTGTTGAGTTTATTGGATTTTAATCCTGAAACTGATTTCTATATTGTTGTCAAGTTTGGTTTTCTTGGCATGAACGGAACGCTTGGTATTTCAAATGTTGTTTTTGGTATATGAGGATTTCATTATATTCTCATGCCTACGTTCTTCAAGTTATTTCAGTTTATATTTTATATATACCTACATGGGGTTGATTTGGGAGGTTATGCCTTGGGAAAAGATAAAGGTTGGTGTGCTCGGGAAAAAGGTTTGAGTTGGGTGTGTCTTCACCTATTTTCGAGATATCTTGGCTTTAAATCACTTAAGTATATAAAGGATTTCATATGCATGGTGTGCATTGTTTTGAAACGGTGGGGTTAGTACTTTGATTTAAGTATTGGAAACCTTATTTTTGTCCACTCACACTCTTTCTGCTTTGCGCCCCCCAGACCATAGTTGTTGCTTCGACACTGTTCGGCCGAGAGCTTCTCTCCCTGAGCTTCGACTTAAATGTAGGACCTTTATGTCCGTTTCTGTAGACTTTACTTTCTGCTACTTTGAATTCGCATATTCTTATATTGCTCTATATCGCCCATTAGGGTTGAGTTTGTTGGCCGGAGGCCTGTGATGTATGTTGTATGCATGCTGGCAGTTGGGATATTCTTTTCTGTTGCTTGTTTGACAAGTTGAAGTTTTTGGGATTGTTCTTATTTAATGGGAGACTCTGCCCGTTTTTCGGCAGAAGTTTTGGCCCCTTGTATGTTATGTTTCGGGAAGAGGGAACTTGTTTAGTTTGTGGGCCCGACATGGGTTGATGTCGGCAAACCAGCAGGGTCTGGCTCGGGTTCTTTGGTGGAATCTGGGTCGGGTCCTGTCAATAAGTATGCAGATGAGAGCTATTCTCTCCAGCCTTATCTTTTGTGGCGACAGAACAAACAGAGGGGTTCGAGCCCAAAAGACCCAAATCAAGCTCTTGGATCTTCAGCTCCCTCTCCCCCGAATTATCATGGTTGACCGTCGCTTCAGAAGCCGGAAAAGAATCATCGAAAAGCTTCTCAAGCATCCCATCTTCGCATAAAGAGATATCCAACGCCTCCCCCACATCTTGCTGCGATGAGTCAGCGTCATCAAAATCCTGGACTGACCCATCCCCTCTAAGAACATTATCCCTGACGCTGTCCCAAAAAGTATCAGACTCGTCGCCGAAAACGCTTGATAAACCCAGCTCGGAATCAATCCCATCCGTGTTTTTTGGTTCAGCATTGTTGTCCGAAGAGCAAGTTGAAACGGCGGCCTCTTTAGCTTTGTAAGCACCGAAGCACTTGGGTTCCTGGCGGCGTAGATTGGAAGCTCCTTAACGATTACCAAACTTAGAAAAGAAACTGGAGGCAGAGGAAGAGGTTTTTGCTAATGCACGGGGCCTGGATAAACTAGGCCCAACATAATTGTGGTGAGAAGGTGGCGAGTGACAGGACCCGACCCGAATTCCACCCCGGAACTCGCGCCGAATCCTGCGATATGCCCGACACCAACCCATGTCGGGCCCACAATCTAAACAGTTACCCTCTTCCCGAAACAAAAGTGAAAGGGGCCAAGACTTCTGCCGAAAAACGGGCAGAGTCTCCCCTAAAATAGGGACTAACCCAAAACTACAACCTGTCAAACAAGCAACAGATAAACAACCCAAGCGTCAGCATGCATACAACATATACATAATAGGCCTCCGGCCATACAATTCAACCCTAAAGGTGAAACAGAGCAAACTAAGAGTACGAGTTTAACAACGGAAAAGAAATAACATATTACAAAGTTTAGGGTTCAAGGACGACAATCCTACCCTTCCGACGAAGCTCGAGAAGAGAAGAGCACGGCCGAATAGTAACGAAACGACGACTACGGTCTGGGGGGCGCAAAACAGAAAGAGTGTGAGTGGATAAAAACAAGGTTTGACATACTTAAATCAAAGTACTAACCCCACCGTTTAAAACCATGCCAAACATGCATATGAAATCATTTATATACTTGATTGATTTAAAAAATCATACTACCTCAAAGTACGTGAGAGCAATCCACTCAAAACCTTTTTTCCAAACAAAACACCCTTTTACCTTTCCCAGGCATAACCTCTCAAATCAACTCATGCAGGTTTATATGTATAAACAAAAGGGCTGAAATACCGTAAAAGCATAAAGATAGGATAAAATTCACATAAGGTAAAACAAACCTTAAAATGCCGAATAACCCGCTTATAACAAGCAAACCAAACTTGACATCACTACAGAACTCAATTGTAGTTCAAAACATATATATAAATATATATAATATTAGGATTTACAATCCAATAAGTAAAACCCATCAAGTACTGAAATCTAATCAAGTACTGCAACCAAAACAGGTAAACAGTTTCCCAAACTTCCCAACTCTCACAATCACGTGCTCACAAGCATGACAAACGAGGAACAATCCTCACTAAAAGAAATATGAATACGAATGTACTAACACACGCGTATAGGTATAGTATAACCATAAAACAAACACAAGTACCAGGGAAAAACAATCCAACAGGGGATCATTTGATTGGACACCGGTATAGTCTCAGCCAGACACCGAGCCCAGGGTTGAGCCGTCCAAAGTGGGACTAAACTCACAGGACTATATGGTAAAAACTTACCAACCATAACTCCGAAATGAATCTGTCCTACGCTCGCAGACTACCCAATCAAGGGTCTACAGCTACACCCCATTAAGGTATGCACCGGATCGTATCATACCAAAACCAGGTAATCGTATCATATCAATCGCCATGCGATCATCAGTATCAGAACAGGGGGAGGTACAATACAAGGTGCTAAATGCACACACATCAATCGCCACGCGATCACCAGTATATATATACATAACCAAATCACTATGTACCCAACCCAAAACACCCACATCAGGACGCAAGCGTCCAAAACCCAATGACTAACATATATATCCAAAGTAGTCATAAGCATTGAAATCATATATTCAAATTAAAACCATAATCAAATATACATTCAATCAACGTCAAAACGTATTAAAGTTTCAAGTAAAGAAACGTCAAATGGTATGAGAAACCCAATATATAAATATATCAAAATAGTTACATAAGGGACCTCACGTCCCGACATAGGGCATTCCAACCCAAAGGTATATAATTAAAGTATAAAGAACTCGTTTGTAAACGCATACCATTAAACCAAACGTATAATCCAAAATATACATATGTATATATATACATATATATATAACTATATATATATACATAAAACATAATTATCCTTTAAAATACAATACTCAAGCCCAATCCCATATACATATAATCCATTCCCATCATTCCAAAGTATTTATTCAAAGTAAATATATATGTATAAATATATACATATATATAATCAAAGTATAAGTAATTATACTTCATAAGGTTTAAACGCCAAAACCGAATACGTAATCAAATAGACTACACTAACGTCCAAATATTCAATTATATAATTAAAATATAATATAACAACCCTTTTAAATATAATATCCGGACGACCCCAAACGTTCGTATCTCATACCCAAAATATATATAAACATATATATATATATATTAATATATAAAGACCCCAAGGTCAAAATAGCCCAATAAATGATCAGAAATCCGATGCCAAAACCCACAGACGTCACTACGTCCCGTTCAATACTCAAAGGTATAAATAATAATAAAATATAACCATCAGGGCCACACAAATAAACCGGCAACCCAAATCATGCATAAATCTCGAATGCAATTCCTTTTAAATGTATTTCAACCAAAGTCAAAGCGAGACTTAAACTAGTAATAAATTCAAGATCTAAAACCATTAAATCTCCTTTCATGCATTTCATGCAATTCAATCAAATTATGCTCAGTTGAAAACAAAGTCCACTCACTGTTGGTCCTATGCTGCACAACCCTCAAAGGGTCCCGCTTACAGAGTACGCAAAGTCAAGATACCTAAAGCGTTAAATACGATGATTAGATTAGTAATCGAATCGTACGAGAACCGTAAACTTAAACCCTAACAACACTCCACTTAACGTGCATGTACGTCGTACGAAAGATTCTATGGTCAAACTACCTCTTATAATCAGTGGGACCGCCCCGGAAGATTCACGGTCAACCGACGGTCAAACACCCTGTTTCGGTCAACTAGGGCCCGCTGAGCCCACGACCTCCCAAAAGGATCAGGACATTCCTCGAAGTCCAACAAAGTCAACTACGTGGCAAGGCGACCTCGGGAAAGCCTCGGTTAAACCTGGTCAAACTTGGTCAAACGGGGCCCGTGGGTCCCATGACCTCCAAACTTAGATCCGAAAGTTCCTAGAGGTTCAACACGACCTAAACAACGTGTCCTCAAAGTTTGGTCTTGATCAGACGGTCGGATCGCTCACGATCGCACGATCGGACAGTTACGGTTTAATTCAAACTTCAAATCATTGATCCGGAGTATCCGGGACTCCAACTCACAATCCATCAATTCCTATACGATCCTAGAATTATCTAGATCAACATATCCAAAAATGGATGGATCCAACCGTTCAATCCTATCGAACCAGAGAATCGTGCAATAGGCGAGATTCGTTCAATGGCCAAACGATCTCCGAATTGAGATCTGTCAACTCCCACGCGCTCGCAGCGATACGAGGATCGCAATGGAACAAAGACCCACCACCACACCACCACCACGAGCCGCCACATGCGCCACCGTGGGTGATGGGTGTGGTGAGCAATTCCGGCATTCGGTTTTTCTTCGATCCAAGCTACAACCTATACATCAATGGACTCAGAACAACCCCAGGAGTCCAAAACCGGTGACACCCAGCCAAGAACCGGCCGGCAACCGGCCCAAACTTCGACGCAAACTCCGGCCAAAACTGGGTTTCAGATCGGATGTTCTAGGCTACAAATTGAAAGCAATCAACCCCACAGATAGCTAGGACGTGAGGAGAGGACTCGAAAACATACCAGGATCGACGCATATGGCTGCCGGAAACGCCGGATCGACTCCGGGAATTTTCGAAGGAACCGGCCAGTTTCTGGGCTTTTTCCGGCGAATAGCGTGGCTGCCGACGTCAAGGAAGGGCTGGGGTTGGAAGGCGAGGTGGTGACGGTTGTTTTGGCACCGGTCTCGTGGCCGGTGGTGGACTGTGGCGGCGCCGGCGTTTCTAAACCGGCGCTGCGAGTGGCTGCGCACGCGAGAGAGAAGACCGGAGAGAGAGAGAGGAGAGAGAAGGGTTTTACGCATTCTGATTGGTCCAGCTGGCTTATATCAAATGATCGCGATAAATAAAATGACGCTTACGTCCTCTAATCGATCCGAAGCTCGTATCGAGACGTGCCGCTCGTCAATGAACTCGTTTCGACTAGCCGGACGCAATGGCGCAACTCGTTTCGCCAAATACCGTTGACCAAAATGCCCCTTTAATTTATAAATTCCAATTTAATTTCTTTTAATTCATTTTAATTCATAATTAATTCCTTAATTAATTAACCAAATTATTTTATTTATTTTCTTTTGATTTTGGGTCAGGGATGTCACAGCGAGAAGGTGGCGAGAAGGTTTGGAGCTTGGTAAGAAAAGACTAGAAACAAGCCCAACTCCCAAAATGAACCCCCCAGCTTGCCTGGGTCGATCATAGGCAACTTGGGCCCAACATCGACAGGCCCAACCTCCAAAATAGGCCCCCGATCTTGCCTGGGTCAGTTTTGTCCAACTTGGGCCCGACAGAATTAAAGTCCAGCTCTTGCTTCTTTTTTTGATGAAGAAAGTCCAGCACATTTCCAACCCTAATGTCACACCAAAAATCCTCCACCCGATAAAGAGCTGATTCAAAGGGACTTTTCCTTTTGCTATCGTGGGGAACACGCCTGCCCTCCTCGGGCCTCACCCCCTCCATGCTGCTGTGCACCCAATCCGAGGCAAAAATCCCCCCCTTACGATGAGCAGATCCCTCGCCTACGCGACTGTTGAGAAAAGACCTAAACTGCCTCTCGTTCTGCATATTAGCCGAGACACCCTCCTTGGCAGTCGTCGGCAGCTTTCGACCATCGGTAGAGGTGATAATCGAATTTCAACACGAGGTAAATAACAAGGATAACTGCTGGTCCCTCTAAATTGGTTTGGTTAATTTCATCAGACATTTTGAACTTAATTTTCAACAGAAGATGAAAATTTGTAAGTTTATTTACAATTAATAAAGTTGTAATCCGACCAATTTCAGCTTTTGATTGATAGGACAACAGAATTAGCCTACGAAAGGGCAGTCTACATACATGCCATGCAAAGCATTAGAAGAAGTAATACCTTGCTAAAACCAAGCCAGTTTGAGTCTCCTCTAAATGAAAATACCTTGCTGCTTTCTTTCCACTGAACACAAAAGACCTGCAAACACAGTTGTAGGTCGGGCAATGAGAATTGAGAGTAACAATTCAACTAGTAAGAACCAAAGTAACTTCAGTCATGCTTCTTTTAAATTTTAAAAGAACTTTGCTAAAAAACCAACAAAAGTTTTGTATTACAGAAGAACTCTTAATCATAAAAACGTCTTGTAGCAGACACACACATGAAAATAAACCTTGTCACCCCTGAGTGTCTTATGGCACCCTTAGAAAGCCCAAAACCACGAGGACTTAGTTCTGAGCTTTGGCTGTGTCTCCATTTTTTGTTTTCTTTCAAACTATAGATTTTATTAGTATTCCAACTATTGTTATAATTATATAACTGAAAAGTACGTTACTAAATAAATATGACAGAGTTTCTATATGTTAGTGAATGGATCTCATTGCTTTTCCCGGAAGTTGGTACAATGTAGTTATTACATACTAAACTGTGTTGGACAGCCAGAACCAATGTTGCAAAATAAGTAGTTTTGTTGGATTTATTTAGCAGGGCAGAGCAAGCCCATGGTATCGCCACTCCCCAAGGACAGATTTGGATAGCAACTAATTATTTACAAACAACAACCTAAAAGATTCCTTGCCTTATCACGATCCAATTTATAGCAGTCTGTACATGTGTGAACATGATTCCACACTTAGGTGGCTGATGGATAAATACCAGAAAATTTTAAGAACCATCTAATCAGAAGTGTCAACGCACTCACACCTAACCATTGACCTGCTGTGCAAATATTTGTATTTACTATCATTTAAGGCTATTACCATTTATATCTCCATTGTACAAATATAAATATTGTAACCTTTCCCACATATGAAATATCAGATTCAAAACTTCTACATGGTATCAGCCTAAAATCGATCCCTTTCTCTCTTTCCCTATTACGGTAGTCTTTCCCTTTTTCCTCCTACCCGACCCCTCATGGCCTCTCAATCTTCTTCAACCTCCCTTCCTAGTCCAAACTCTTCATCCTTCATCAAGCTCACAGACACAAATTACCTTCTATGGCTCCGTCAAATTAAACCCTTTCTTATTGGCCATGGCCTATGGAAATATGTTGATGGCTCCTCCCCTCAACCCTCTCCTTTTCTTCCTCTACCAGCATCCTCCACTGACCAAGCAGCAGCACAACCAAATCCTGCGTATGCAACCTGGTTCCAACAAGACCAACTCATTGTCAGCTATCTAACCAGCACCCTCTCTGAGTCAGTATTATCTCTCACCATTGGCTGTGACTCTTCCAAAAATATTTGGGATTGCCTACAACGCCACTTCTCTCAAACCTCGGTGGCCAGTGAATCCATCCTTCGATTTCAACTCATGGACCTGCAGAAAGGCACCCAAACCGTGGATGAATACCTCCGTCATGCCAAATCCATTGCAGATTCCCTGGCTGCTATTAATGAACCGGTCTCCAATAAGGACCTCGTCACTGGTGTTCTTCGTGGCTTGGGTCCCGATTACAAAATGCTTGTCACCGCTCTCTTAAATTTTCCTCCTCTTCCTGATTTTGCTGATTTGCGTGCCCGTTTGCTTTCATATGAAGCACAGAACCCTCGCACCGACCTTGTCCAATCCGGTCAATCCTCAGCTCTCTTGGCCGTCCAGCCTCCCACCTATTACTCACATCGTGGGGGCTCTATCAACCGCGGTAGTTCTCGTGGACGTGGTGGTGGTCGTGGCAACCGTGGTCGTCACGGTCGTGGCTGGAACCAGTCCCAACAGCAACATCAGTCCCGCAACTGGCAGCCATTACAACAACCTAATTCCGCACCTCAATGGCCTACCTTCTCGCCGTGGCAACCTGGGCCTCATCCACATCCCCCATCCTCTTGGTCCAACAACAGCAGTCAACGCTCATTAGCTCCCGGCATTCTCATGCCACCTGTCCTCACAAATTTCATGGACCTGAGTCTTTCCCTTCCTTTGCTGGCGCTGAATTCCTCCAACCCACTGACAACACTTGGAACCTTGACACTGGTGCCACTCATCATATGACCGGTACTGCCACTCTCTTCAGAATCCACAATCTTACATGGGTAATGATTCCATCTACTTGGGTAATGGTGACTCTTTAAACATTTCATCCACTGGTACAATTCCTATTTCTTTAGGATCTTCGTGTCATTCTCTTCATAATGTTTATCATGTTCCTTCTTTACGCACTAACCTCCTTTCTGTTGCTCGCTTTACTAGTGACAATGCTGTCTCATTCGTGTTTACTCCTGATTTCTTCCAAATTTATGACTTACATACTGGTAATCTTCTTTTTCAGGGCCCATGTAAGGATGGCCTCTACCCTCTCTCACTTCCCTCCGTTCCTTTCTCCGGCAAGTGTGCCCTTACTTCCATTCATTCCTCCGCTTGGCATCGTCGTCTTGGTCACCCGTCCTCCGCTGTTTTGTCTCGTCTTTCATCGTCCTTAGGTTTTAAATTTAATAAGGATTTTTGTAAGCCTTGTGCTCTTGGAAAATCTACTCAATTAGCTTTTCACATCAATGAAAATCATGCTACTCTTCCCTTCTATATTATTCACTCTGATGTTTGGATGTCCCCTGTTGTCTCTAAAACAGGTTTTAGGTACTACGTCCTCTTTACTGATGAATATTCCCGATACACTTGAATATACCCCATGCGCCGTAAAAATGAAGTCTTTGAGCATTTTAAGTCTTTTGTTTCTCTCATCCGTAATATCTTTAACTCTGCCATCAAATTTCTTCAAAGTGACAATGGTACAGAATATGTCAACGCCTCCTTTACTCAATTTTGTCAACATTTGGGAATTCAACAACGGTTCTCTTGCCCTCACACTCCCCAACAAAATGGTCTTGCCGAACGCAAGCACCGCCATATTGCCACCATCATTCGTACCCTACTCACCACCGCCCATGCCCCACACTACCTTTGGGTTGAAGCCGCTCTTACGGCAGTTCACCTTATAAATCTCCTGCCCACACCCACCCTTTAATGGCAAACTCCATACACCAAACTATATACTCGTCCCCCTGTTTACTCCCATCTTCGGATTTTTGGGTGTTCTTGTTTCCCGTACCTTGGTGCATACACAGAAAATAAACTTGTCAACCGCACAACTGAGTGTGTGTTTCTTGGTTATAGTCCAAATCACAAAGGCTATCGCTGCCTGGATCCCCCTACTGGCCGTGTATACACCTCACGCCATGTTGTTTTTAATGAAAATAGTTTTCCCTTTGCAAGTTTGCAGGTACCTTCATCTCCTTACACAGCCCTGGACTTCAATCCTGTGTGCCCAACCCCCATGGGTTCCCCTTCTAGGCCCGTGCCTCCATCACACCCTTCCAGTCCAGCACTTCCTGACTCCTCTGACCTTGCGACAACACCGTCAACACCACCAACCGGAATGACAGTACCAACACCGGCTCCCTTTCCTGCACCTCTGTCACTACCTGGTTCCGCACCTCCATCCTTTCATAACCTTCCGCACCTCCATCCTTCCACAAGCTTCGGCACCTCTACTTTTCCACAAGCTTCCGGCACCTCTACCCTTCCACAAGCTTCCGGCACCTCTACCCTTCCACAAGCTTCCGGCACCTCTACCCTTCCACAAGCTTCCGGCACTCCTCCTTTACAGTCAGTCCAGCCCTTGCTCAACACATACTCCAGAAGACATCGCATTCCAACGGCGCCGGCACAGCTAATCCCTGCTCCCCTTGCCACTCCGGACCTTGCTCCCCCACAACCTACAGAACCAGCGCCGCCACCACCTGTTCATCCCATGCGGACTCGTCTCCGTGACGGCATCACGCAGCCCAAGCAACACACAGATGGCACTATACGATACCCCATTCCCAGTGCTCTTTTAACTGTGCTTGAAAATGCTGAACCAACTTGTTTTTCTCAGGCTACCAAACATCCTGAATGGCGTGCTGCAATGTCGGAAGAAATCAATGCTTTACTACGGAATAAAACTTGGTCACTTGTTCCCCCATCTTCCAATCACACTCCTGTCGGCTGCAAATGGGTCTTTCGCATCAAGCGTAATTCTGATGGCACTATCGAACGCTATAAAGCACGCCTAGTTGCTAAGGGCTACCACCAACGTCCAGGTATTGACTACTCGGAGACTTTCAGCCCAGTTGTCAAACCACCCACCATCCGCACAAGATGCTCGGTCTTGCTACTTCCCGTGGCTGGTCCTTGCGCCACCTTGATGTCAAGAACGCCTTTCTTCATGGGTTTCTTAACGAGGACGTGTACATGATTCAGCCCCCTGGCTTTGTGGATCCTGCTCACCCTCATCATGTGTGCAAGCTCCATAAATGCCTTTATGGCCTCAAACAAGCTCCACGTGCATGGTTCACCCGCATTAGCACTTTCTTACTCTCTGTGGGCTTTCACCGAAGTTTGGCCGACTCCTCACTCTTCATTTTGCGGCATGCTTCTCATACCATGTTCCTTCTCCTATATGTTGATGATATAGTCACATCGGCGGTGATTCCTCTCTCTTACAAACCTTTATTGCTCTTTTGGGTCACAATTTTGACATTAAGGACCTTGGTCCTCTTAGCTACTTCTTGGGTTTACAGGTTCATTCTCAGGATGGTGCTCTTCATCTTAATCAACTTCAATATGCCCATGATTTGCTCCAAAAGAGTGATCTCCTCCATGCACAACCTGCTCCTACTCCTTGCGGCCAAACCACTACTTACAGAATCGAGGGTGCCTTGCTTGCCTCTCCCATCGAATATCGTGAACTTGTTGGGAGTCTCCAAGTATCTCACCCTCACCCGCCCGGACATCTCCTTCGCGGTCAACACTTTGTTGCCCAATTTATGAGCTCTCCTCGCTCTACTCACATGGTTGCTGTCAAACGGATCCTTCGCTATGTCAAAGGCACACTTGATTTTGGTCTCACTTTCCAGCCGCAACTTTGCCTCTTCTCGCCTTATGGTCTACTCGGATGCGGATTGGGCAGGTTGCCCTGACTCGCGCCGTTCTACAACTGGCTACCTTATCTACTTGGGCTCCAACCTTATCTCCTGGTGCTCAACGAAGCAACCCACTGTTTCACGCTCAAGTGCAGAATCTGAGTACCGCGCTTGCTCATGCTTGCGCCGAATCCTCGTGGCTCTGTTCCTTTGTTACTTGAGTTAGGTGTCAAATTGCACTTTCCTGTTCTCATGCATTGTGACAACCTTAGCACCACTTATATGGCTGCAAACCCGATTTTTCATGCTCGAACGCGACACATCGAACTCGACTATCACTTTGTTCGTGAGAAGGTTGCTCTTGGTAGTCATCAAGTATGCTTCATTCCCTCTATTGACCAACCGGCTGATCTCCTTACTAAGCCTCTTCACAAACCGCGTCATCATCTCCTCTGTAACAAACTTGTTCGTCCTAGGCCGCTCAGTTTGCGGGGGGGTGTCAACGCACATGCACTCATCAAGGGAGAAGAATCAGGATCTGATTCTTCTCACACCTAACCATTGACCTGCTGTGCAAATATTTGTATTTACTATCATTTAAGGCTATTACCATTTATATCTCCATTGTACAAATATAAATATTGTAACCTTTCCCACATATGAAATATGAGATTCAAAACTTCTTGTAGAAGTTTTGAACAATCTTCGTGTTCATAACAAAATACGAACACTAACTTTTCCTTACAACAACATAAATGCATCCAACCAACCTGATAAAAATAATTAAGGTGATTACTTAAAGAAATAAACTACTAGAGTTAAGCAAAATAAATCACCTGAAAATGAAGTTACCATGTAAGAAACAGAACTATCACTAAATAAAAAACCCGTAATCACCTCATAGTCAACCCCTTGTATGTAGATATAGTCAGAGTCAACTGACGAGAACGCTAGCCCGATTATCTGCAGTTCAAATGTTATCTCCAGCAGCTACATATAACCCAAAGAATGAAACAAGAAGGAAACTGCGTAGCTTGAAAAAACAAAGTGGAAGTTCAATATATTCAAGATTGGAGTAAACGATTAATTTTGGCCCATTAACTCTGTATTCGACCTTACCCATGGCACTCTTTACCCTGGATACAAACAATTTCATGAATGAGGTGGTGGTAAAGGACCTTCAGTCAGGTTTACAGGTAAGAGATTTGCATCCTACACTTTTGACATTCCCCCATTTTCAAAAGTTCCGGACATTGTCATTAATAATTCCAATCCAAAACCAAAACCAGTCCTTAGTATTGACATTGCAATAACTTTAACAAACCCTATATCACTTCTAAGAATCAAATTTGTTGTTATTTCCAAATTCAACATATTTGCAGTCATGTACCTAGGAGCTTATCATAGACATGACTGGGTGGATACATGGAGAAGAAAACAAGGAATATGGAGTCCGAGGTTCTTTTCAGACAATAAAACCTACGATTCTTATAGTTGCAAGCTAGGTATTGAAACAATAATGCACATATACCAACATGATAGAGCAAAAAAAATAACACTATAAAAAGGAGAAAAAATTGAGTACAAATGTAAAGAAATAAGATAACTGTAAAAAGAAGCATAAACAAAAACAAGGCGGCATATGTTAAAACTGACCTCATATTTTGAGCAGTGCACCCATCTTGATAATGCTGACCATCTACATCAACGAACATATCATATATCAGGTTTCAGTTCTCAGTTCCTAGCGGAGTGGAAAAGAAAAGGCAAAAAGACAAACTAATGCTCTATTTCTTTTCTTTAACTTCTGAAGAAGAAAACATAAAATCGTAAATAAAAAAGAATCAAAGTACCAGGAGTAACTTGAATAACCTGGATATGATATTGAACCAAATGGTACCAACCTGCGAGGATCATAGATTGTCACTGTATGATCAGCTCCACCGACTGCAATATTCCCGGTTGAAGAACTGCAGACAGCATAAAATGCATCACCAAGCGAACCACATATTCGTTGTAGACAGCCGCCATTTTCTTTCATTCTCACGTCCCATGTAGTCAGCTACAGTTATTCCAATAGATGAAGCTGAGAAATTCAAGCATAACTGAAGAATAAAGTTCGTGATAACATTTGAAAACCTAAAAATGCATAAAAGCACAAAAGTTCTACCTGGGAACCTTCTATGATTGCTAATATAGAGCCCTCGTTCCCGTACTGCGAACTTTTTATTAAGTTCAGTGATGATGGATACCAGAGTCTGTAAAATGGCTACGTTAACAACAAAAAGGTCCACAAAGATCTTTTTACATAAAAGTAATGCAACACAAGTTTACTGAAAGCTCTATAAGGATTTTAGGTAATGCATATAGGTTTTCTGAACAGCTGCAGAACCTACGTTGAATATAGCTGTGATCAGTCAGCCATTAAGGTGAAATGAAAATTATGGGCAAGGTGCACAAAAATCGCATATGCAATCTACACTGACACATCTCTCATTAAATAGTCATGCAAGGCGGATAACCAACAAATTTTCATGACAAAATAATTATTCAAAATATAGAAAAAAAATATTGACTAAAAGAGGGATTTCACCTTCAATTCTCTAATTAAAATTTTTTTTCATCCTGGCATAATATGTAGTAGTAAATTGAGACAATATGGCAGTTCCAGAAACAACCAGAGGTGATAATATTTTACATTTCAAAACATTACAAATCACAGTGAGGAAACTTCGGCGCTTCTTTGCTTGGTAGAAAACATATTAAACCATCACATTGATTGTAGTGAAGTGTAAAATCAATTTTAAGATTTAATTCAAGCCAGGAAAAACATTTGCAATGATAAATCATGTATAATCATTAATATTGGTCACAGAGATTTCTCTGTTTGTTGATTAGTTCATAATAAATGCTGAACACAAATGCACAACACCAAAAAATTATGTGATGTTGCAAAAGTACCCATTAGCATTGACTGACAGGAACCGACCCGAATTCCACCCCGGAACCCGTGCCGAACCCTGTTGACAACCGACATTAACTCAATGCCGAGCCCACATTCTAAAAGAAACCCTCTTCCCGACAAACAACATACAAGGGGCCGAGACTTCTGCCGAAAATCGGACAGAGTCTCCCCTAAAATATGAACATTCCCAAAATTAACAACCTGTTAAAACACAACAGATAACAATCCCCAAATGCCAGCATGCATACACAAATACATAACAGGCCTCCGGCCATACAATTCAACCCTAATGGTGATGACAGAGCAATCTAAGAGTCAGCGGAATAGAAATAACCGAATACAGAGTTTAGGGTTCAAGGACGACAATCCTACCCTTCAAACGAAGCTCGAGAAGAGAAGCGCACGGCCGAACAGTAACGAAGCAACTACTGCCTGGGGAGCGCAAAACAGAAAGAGTGTGAGTGGACAAAAACAAAGTTTTACATACTTAAAACAATATACTAACCCCACCTTTTAAAACCATGCAAACCATGCATATGAAATCCTTTATTACGTGATTGATTTAGAAACCATATTATCTCAAATTAATGTGAAAACATTCCGGCTTAACACCGTATTCCGAGCAAACCAACCTTTAACCTTTTCTGAGGCATAACCTCTCAAATCAACCCATGCAGGTTTATAAAACATAAACAAAAGGACTTGTTAATGTAAAAGCATAAAGATGGAATAAAATTCACATAAGGTAAAACAAACCTTAAAATGCCGAATAACTCGTTTACGTCAAGAAAACCAAACTCGACAACAATATCGAAATCAATTGAAGTTCAAATCATTTGTATACATATTTATAAGAAATCAGTTTCAGGATTCAAAATCCACTAAACATAACATATCAAATCTTGAAGTCAAATCAAATCTTGAAGTCGAAGTAAGTGCAAAGTTTCCCAATCTTCTGACTCACAATCACGTGCTCGCAAGCACGACAAGTAAGGAGAGATCCTCACTAAAAGAAATAAGAATACGAAAGTACTAACACACGCGTATAGGTATACTATAACCTCAATACCAATCAAGTACCAGGAGAAACAATCCAACAGGGGATCATTTAGCTGGACACCGACAACATTGCTGATGTGACTCGTGCCCATGATTTAACCGACACCGGGTCAACATCACAATGGCCTCGTGCCCGTGGTCAAGCCGTCCAAAATTGACTAAGCTACCAGGCCCGTATGGCAGAATCCTCAATACCCATACGTCCGAAATAAGTCATGTGCGCAGACTACCCCGTTAAGGGTCTCTGACTACACCCCGTTAAGGTATGTACCGGATCGAACCGTATCCAAGTAACCGTATCATATCCATCGCCACGCGATAATCAATATAAGAACAGGAGGAGGTACATAACAAGGTGCCAATCGCACTCAAATCAATCGCCACACGATAATCAATATATATATATATATATATATATATATATATAATATTCAATCACAATGTACCCAACCACCAAAACATCAGACACCATGACATAAACAAGTCCATCAAACATATAACCCATATATATACTCAATATAAGGACATCACCGTCCCAAACATATATTTCCATATTTAAAATAGACATAAGGGTCAAGTGACCGCAAATCAAATTCATAATCAATGAAACGTCACATTCATTTAAAATCATACTCGAAATATAATCCAATATCAATCAATGCTCAAGTCAAGCATATCATTTCAAAACCCGAATAAAACGTAAATCGCAATGATATACATATCATAAAATATTGCCATGAAGGCTCCAATACTTAAACCGAAAACCCAAAGTTCATAAACGTAATTATTAAATAAATTCCATTAAAATCATGAATCTTCAAATCCAAGATTCAAAACAAATATCCAAAGTATATGCGTATATATATATATATAACCAAAGTTTATTTCACCGTTTCTTAAACCATCAATATACATTTATTGAGACCTTTATTCAAAGTATAAGTATTATCCACAAAAGTATATGTATATACATATATACGCCAAAACCGAGTATAAATTCGGCCGGACGTTCCCTTTTTGGTACAATAATCCTTTAGATCCATATTTTAAATAATATAACGATTCCAAGCTTAATATTGCTCAATTATGTAATCAAAATCAAATACTAAAATCCACCGGGCGTTCACCACGTCCCGTTCAATACCCAAAGGTATAAATAATAATAAAATAGCCATCAGGGCCCCACATACAAATTTCAGAAACCTAAATCATGCATACACTTCAATGCAAATCCCTTTAAATATATTTCAGCTCAAAGTCAAGGCAAGACTTAAACTATTAATAAATTCAAGATTTAAAACCATTAAATCTCCTTTTATGCATTTCATACAATTCATTGCAATCATGCTCATTTTGAAATCAAAGTCCACTCACCGTTGGTCCTATGCTGCATAACCCTAAAAGGGTCTCGCCTGCTGCGTAGCAGAAACAGAGTACCTAAAGCGATAGATACGAGGATTGGATTAGTACCGTGAACCGAACGAGAATCGAAAGCTTAAACCCTAACAAAACCCGACTCAACGTGCACGTACGTCGTACGAAGGATTCTAAGGTCAAACTACCTCTTTTAACCAGTGGGACCGTCCCGGAAGACTCACGGTCAACCGGCAGTCAAACACCCCGTTTCGGTCAACCCGGGCCCGCGGAGCCCACGACCTCTAAAAGGATCAGGACATTCCTAGAAGTCCAACAAAGTCAACTATATTGCAAGACGACCTCGGGAGAGCCTCAGTCAAACCTGGTCAAACTTGGTCAAACTAACCCGACTAGGTCAAACCGGGCTCGTAGGTCCCATGACCTCCAAACTTAGATCCGAAAGTTCCTACGGGTTCAACACGGCCTAAACAACATGTTCTGAAAGTTTGGTCTCGATCGGACGGTCGGATTGCTCACGATCGCACGATTGGACGATTAAGGTTTAATTCAAACTTTAAGTCATTGATCCGGAGCATCTGGGGCTCCGATCCACAATCCGTCAGTTCCTACACGATCCTAAAAATACGGGGAACAACATACTAAGAATTGGAACCGATCCGACGATCCGAACACATCGAACCCGGATAACGAGCAAAAGACGTAAATTCGTTCGACTGTCATACGAACTCCAAATTGGAATCCGAGCACGCCTACGCGCTCATGACGACGTAAGGATAATTTAGGAATGAATATTAATAATTACAAATGGGCCCCGCACAGCCACCCACATTGGCAGCGCATTGGGTGCCCAAAGCATTACCGTCGGTCGGAAAATCTTCAAACCAACGGCCATCCTTCCATCTACATATACTACTCGATGAGTGGAACAACTTATTCAACTATGGGAACTTACATAGACAACGGCAAGTGTCCCAAAACTCGATCTCAAAACCGGTCAAAACTTAGGTTATAGATCCAATCACTTAGGCTCAAAATTGATCAACAATACCTATATAAACAGATATAGCACGAAGAGTAGATGAAGTTTCATACCTCACTCGACGGAAATGGTGGCCGGAGTCGCCGGAAAACTCGTCGGAAACTTCAAAAACCACCGGAGTTTCAGTCGTTCCAGTTTAAAACCAGTGGGCTTTCGAGCTGGGAAATTGGGTAGGTTAGGTAGAGGACGAAGAGACAAAACTTTTGGGACTGGAATCACCCAAAACGGACTTCGGATGAAGGAGAAATCTCAATTCAAAGTGGAATGAGAAGAAATGGAGGAAAGCTGGAGAAGAAGAAGAATCCTCGGTTTTTTTAATGTAGCGGTACTGTAGCCGCTATAGTAAAAATCAGAATTTCGTTTTTATTTTATTTTTATTTAAATTGCTACGCGTTCGTTACAACTCGGAATTGGACGTTCCGCATATCCACGAACTCGTTTCGACGAGCCGGACGCAATGGCGCAACTCGTTTCATCAAATTCTCGTCCGAAAATTGAAATGACCTTATTGCCCCTTACATATTAAATATTACTTTAATTTCCAAAAATTATTTATTTAAATCCTTTTAATTCATTTTTAATTACCCAAATTAACCAACTCAATTATTTAATTTATTTTCTTGTATTTTTAGGTCAGGGGCGTCACATTGACTGCATGGGATCAATAGAATTTCGGTTTTGTGGCACCGATCTCCCTTTGAGGGCTCACAACATGGCATTTATGAATTTCCCAGTTGAAGTGATTTCTTCAAACTCTCTAGGCTCTTGGCACACTAAGGGTAGCAATTAAATGGAATTTAATTTTAAAAAAATAAAGACAGGGATGGTAATTTCCACTAGAAATAACCAATAAACTATTCCAGCACCACATGTAACACTTACGTACATAATGTTCTGACATGGATGTCCTGGTCATAAACATCAATGGTTTTGCAGAAGCTACGTGCAACAGCTACCTGGAATAAGAGATGATTAAGAGTGATAGAGAAGTACAGGTAGGAAAATCTAACCAGAGAACAAATCAGTCTCCGAAGAATTATTGAGTTCATTAAATGTTCAGAAAGGAAGGGACAGACAAAAGCAGATCGGTCCCGTTTCTCATTAGGAATGACATCTCCATATGACTAATAAAAGTTTCCTTCCCAATTTTATTTATAATGTAAAATTATAGTAGTCTGCACTTCATTTGTCTCTTATACACTCAGCTTCTCTGAAGAATACTTGGGCCTACAATGCCAAATCGTTTTATTTATTTATAAATAAATTAAAATTCTCAATACTGTAATGATTTTGATTTGTAATTCTAAGAGCTTAACGATGCTGGAACTCTGTCAAAAAAAATTCTGTACACAAATTAAAAAAAAATCACCTTTCAAACAAAACAAAGAAATTAAGAAGACAATGTGGAAGGTTTTTACTGACAAATGAATAACCAGTACATTCGAAAACAAGATTTCATTTGAAAAAGACTCTTAAAAACTCAATCGTCAGTTGATTGTAAATGAGAAACAACTAAAACACTAGAAAATAAAATGTAATACACACAGAGTAACATATTAAAGTGATTATCAAGAATGAAGACAGTGCATTTCATATTATATTTTGTGAATATGGTTCAACTATGGTATTCTCAGCTGATTACTCACTAATGAAACATAATGCAAAAGTTCAGATTAAGAGTAAAAATAAAAGTAAGCACTCAGTACCGTAGACCATTGTGTGGGACTGAAGCAAAGCCCCGCCCAACCACTTTCTCCAATACCACAATCAAGAGGCAGTACTGAATAAGTAAGCCTCTCTACATCTGAGAATTGAATAGGTTAATCCTACAATTGATGATGTAATATTCTGCCTAACTTTCTTGGTAAAATGATGCATAGAATGTATCTAATCAAAATACAAGGAGAAAAAACCAATGCATTTGGTAAACCCTATTGGATTTTAAATTTTAAATACTGTTCTGATGACCATTGGGCATTTTTTGTACTAGCCTCTTGCACATGCTCCAGGTTTGCAACACTATCTCAATGTCAAGATGATTAATGGGTAGTTACTCTTTTTACCTTCTGATAAAGCATATTAGTTAGGCATTTATTTACTCATGAGTGGGAAAGGGAAGTTAAAGTTTTCATGGGAAGTTCTTTTTGCCTTGAACTACGTACTACTCCATAGTTACGCAATTCTGGTTTCTCATTTTCAGTTGTTTTTTATTTTTCATAGGTGAATTTCAAAAAGGGCAGGTTAGGTAGTTGCTCAAGAGTAGCAAAGTTTAGTTACAGAGTCTTCATGAAAAATAAACTTTCTGTCTGTATCTTTTGAGTCATTATTTATTTATGGTTAATTTCTTGTTTCATAAGGTGGATTCAAAACAGAGTCGCTTTTGGATAAAAGTAAAAGAGTAAAGTTACATAAAACAAACAAGTATTGAAGAAACCTAAATGACAGAATGGTTAAATTAAGCAAAAATAACTTAAAGCACAAAAAAACAGAAAAAAGACATACAAGTCAAAACCATGAATAGACACTTCACATTTATGCATCATAATTTCGAAAGATGGGTGATTTTACATTCCTATATATGATAGGATGAAATTTTTAGTCATAAACAAAAAATTCAAAAATTAATTAAAGAAGGGATAGGTGAGAGCAACTTAAGAAACCAAAGGCCCACCAGCCTGCATCCTTGAGACCAGCATGCCATTGGTAACCAAACAACTTAACCTACCAAAAATATTACAAAATATTTCTCCAATTTTAAGGTAAGCAGAAACCTGTATGATAAGTATTCCAAAAATTACGAAAATTTAAGGCAGAAATTTGGTTGAATGGTACTCATAATAAATCATCTCCCCGGGAGGCCACCCAACTTCATTTTTCTTTCTATTTATAAGCATACATTCCACAAAAAAAACAAATCCCCAGAATAAGAATAGAACCACAAATCAAAACTAAAAACAAAATTTCACCTGTACCAGTAGTATCTAGTTTAGATACAATAAGGTGACCATAAGAATCAACAATTCCCAACATTGAATAGCCCGTGCCTGCATTTTTTATCAAGATAGCAAACTATAAGTAAATTACACAAATGATGCAGGGCAGCGGCTATAAGCTGCTGTCCAGCGACCCAAACATACCCAAAATAAAGAGAATAGAAGGATAAATCAATAGAATTGAAGTTCGAACGAAGATAATTGAGTTATAAGGCAAAATCCCAATAGAAACTCTATAGACTAAAGTCTCAAATTATATTCATCAACAAAACTAAATACAAGAGTCTCTTAATAGCCTATTTGTACTAGAATATAGAAAACCTAATTGACAAAGGAAATTAAACCTAAACAGGAAATTAAACCAAATCCTAGTAAGAATAGGAAAACAAGTAATAAAATAACCTAATAATTTAATATAACAAAACACTACTACAAAAATCGAAATAGACGTCGGTAAAACGACGACGGACAAAATAAATACCGTCGTTAAATTTTAAACGACGACGGTAATATAAAACCGACGTGGATCAGAAACTAAAACACCTAAAAATTGGAAATTCATTTGGATATTTTTAAAACACGACGTATGAAACTTTAAAAGCGTCGTCTTATGAAACATGCCATTCCGATCAGAAAACAGATAACAAATAAACAACGACGGTATGTGTAAATATACCGACGTAGTAATTATAGACGACGTTTTACATATAATACCGCCGTTTTGAACATCCAATAAACACGACGGTAATTGTATTATTAACAGACGTATCAAGTACTATTTAATACGACCGTAATTTGATAATTACCGACATGTAAAGTTAAATAACCACGGCTACAATACATACAGAACGCCGTCTAATTTTAAAAATATCCACGTCTATCTTTTATTATTTTACACTGTATTACACGTTAGACTACGACAGTTCTTACAAATAAAAGGTGGTGGTAAATCGTTACCACGTCGTCATAATATAATATAGCAACGTGGTTGTGCAGATAATACTGCAGTTCTTCGTGTAATTTTGAACATATCCACGACGGTCTAAATTTAATTCAACGGCGTTTCACGTAATAACGCCGTTGTACATCTACTTTCACGTCGTTTCTATTAATTATACCGTCGTTGTTGTTTAAAACAAGCACGACAACAAAAGTCGAAATAAACGTCAGTAAAAAGACGACGGAAAAAATAAATACCGTCGTTGTAGTTTTCAACTTCGAAACTTTCGAACTTAAACGGCACGCTTTGCCTGCGAAATTGGGGACTGAAACGGCGGCTTTTAGGTTTTCAAGTCGAATTAAAGGCTCTTTTCGGTTTCCAAGTCGTAATAAAGTCACTTTTAGTTTTCCAATTTGAAATAATTCGTTTAAATTGGAGTTTTTAGTCCATCCATTCAGTATATCTCAATTCTCACCTCTCTGAATGGTTTCTGTCATGCAAGAATGTCTTTCTTGCGAACTCAGTTGTGTTTTTACACCCAACCCATCTAAGAACTTCGGTTGGGTGTAAAACAACAACTGAGTTCCCAAGAAAGATTGTATATTTAGTTTCTTGTTTAACACAAAGTTCTATTTCTCTGTAGTTATTTTTTATTTAAGACGTCGGTTTTATGATGAGGGTGTGAAAATATTTTACAACGACTTTGTTTGTAACTAACTGACGTAGTATATATTTATAACGACCTTATTATTTAAAAACCGTCGTGTATATTTTAATTTTACTTTCCTTCGTCTTTAAAAACGCGGTCATTTGAAAAATTTGACTGCGAATTGTAATTTTTTAAATTTGCCATAAACCCTATATATATAACATTTCGCTATCTTTCTTCAACTCATATTCTAACCTTAAAGTTTTCTGTCTCCATCCTCCATCGTATCAGATTGCTCTCCCTGTAACAACCCGATCCCAATTTAAGAGTTAAATATTAAAATAGTAAGGCGAAGGACGATTTTACCCCGGTTAATTTAAGGGAATTAAAAGTTGACTTTAAGATCGGGAAAGAATTTGGTGGAACGGAGTGCACCGTTGCGTCCGGCTCGTCGAAGCGAGTCCGTGGACGTGCGGAACACCCGATTCGAGCCCGAACGAACGTTTAAAGGTCTAAAAATGGTAGGGGCAATTTTGTAATTTTGAGAAAAGGGATTAAAAATCAGAAAAACAGCTGGCCAATCGGCCAGCGCATGCAAACCCCCCCTTCGTCTTCAACCTCCCGAACCCTCTCTCTCTCGCTCTCTCTCGAACCAGCTGGCGGCCGGCACGATTCCGGCCAAGCCAAACCGCCAGACCTCGCCCGAAGCCTCCCCTCGTCCTCCTCGTGTCATCCCTGTCCTTTGTTTCACGGAAACCACCTCGGAGCGGCTCTGCAAGCTCGAAATTCAACCGAGCTTCGCCGTCGATTGCTCCGTTCCGGCCACCAAATTCGTCGGAGTCTGGTGAGTTTTCTTCTCCTTTCTTCGAGTTCTAGATGTTTTCAAGGTTGGTTTTACTGTTTTGAGGTGTGGGAACGAATTGAAAAACCTAGGTTTTCAGCTGTTTTGGTCGAATTTCCGCACGATTCCGGCCGGTTCTTGGCCGGTTTTCAATGCCAAAACACTCCCCTCCACCCACCGATCACTTAGCCGTAAGCCTTGCCCCAAAACTCCAAGTTTTTCCGTCAGGAAAAATTGCTCAAGCCACCCAACCTGGCCGCGCGTGTGGCGGCGCGTGGGCCAGGTGGTGGCAGTGGTTCTTCGTGCCAAAATGCCTCCCGTAGTCTCCCGAGCGCATAGGTATGCTCGAACGAATTTTTGGGAATCGTTTGAGCGAATAACCAATGTTACCGGTTAGGTTTAACTAGGGTTAACTTGGGTTCGTTAAGTTCTAACCGTTGGATCGTATTCAAACTTGGAAGTTAAGTAATTAGGAATTTTAGAAACCTATAGGAATTTACGGATCGTCGTTTGGAGGTCGGAAAACTAAGGAACGAGCGAATCAAACCTAATAAGAATTTAATCCAATATTTAATCCCGGGAACTTCCAAGTTAACTAAAAGGCTTATTTTAGAATCAAATGAGCCCGAGAAACCTTTCTAACTACAATTGAACCCTTTTAGGCCCGGGGGTCGGGATTTTCTATTAAATTATTATGCCGAGCTCTGGTGAAGTAATAAGTGGTTTAATTTTCGTAAATAGGTAATCAAGCTTCGGCGGAGGTGCAGGAAGGCCCTTCTAAGGGTCCAGCAAGCTCGGATAAACTGTGAGTGGACCCTTGATTTTATAAATGAATTTTTATCAAAATAAATGCTTATTTAATGTCTTTATGAAATGATTGATGATGAACATTGTTTTTGAATTTATAATTTGACTCCTTGAATAATGAATTATGTTTTCAAGCATGAGTTGAATTTCAATATTTTATTGAAATATGATTATGGATGTTTACTCAATTTTTGGAAAGATGTTGAAAAGGAAAAAGGTTTAAACCACTCTAGGTACCCTATGGATGTTGCCTTCGGAAATATAATGATGCCTACGGAAATAAAATTGATAAAGGTTATTACCCGGTCTACGGACCATTGTTGCCTTCGGTTAAAGTCTGCGCGCATGACTCACGCCCCACGAGTCTCGGGGACGCTCGGACCGTGCGGAGCGAGGACGCGGCTCGGGTAAACTTTGTGTTTTCCGAGTCTAGCGAGGACGCGGCTTAGGTTGACTTGGTGTCTCCTAAGTCTTGCGAGGACGTGGCTCGGACCGACTTTGTGTCACCGAGTCTTACGAGGATTGGAATTGACGGATGAATATTGGAATTGACGGAATTGTTAAGGGTATACCTAGGTGGATTTTAATTAAGTTGATTTGACAAATATCTTCGTTTTTGAATACGAACTTTTTGTTGTTGAACTTTATAAATTTGATTCTTAATGCATACTTTAAATTATTGCTCGTTATAGAATTGTTTTCTAATGTTTTTAACAGTGGGGCTAACTTGTGTTTCCAATTTTCTAAAAACTACCTTTTTGGTCCACTCACCATTTTTAAATGTTTTCGCCCCCAGGCTGTAGGTCGTGGCTGAGCATCACCACCGGCCCATCATCACCACCACCACACTCCTTCGACCTCGTGTAGGGTCCTTGACCCGAGAAGAACTTTGTATTTAGTTATTTTAGTAGCCCTGAACTTGCCCAAACTTTTGTGAGGCCTGAGGCCGTACACTTTAATTTCTGTCAGTGTGTGAACTTAACTTGTGCGTGCTGAAGTTTGTGGAATTAAATTGTGCTTGCGCAGGTGTAAAAGATTTGGGAATTGAGCCAATTACAGGGGAGACTCTGCCAAATTTTCGGCAGGAGTCGAACCTTAAAACTCTTTAAAAACTCAATTTCTTTACTAAAAGGGCAAAATGGTCAAGTGTGTCCGACACCCGACAGATGTCGGCCACGAGACAGGGCTTGGCCCGATTCCAAAGCGGAATTAGGGTCGGGTCCTGTCACTCCCTCCCAAATTATTCAAATTCTACTATTTTCTCTTGCTTGTCCTACTTTATTTAATGATTTTGCGTTAAACGTTCTAACCTAATCGACATACTTTTAGGTATGTATCCATTGTTCAAAAGGAAGGCCTTGAGATATCACAACCACACTAGATTATTCCAAGTCGAGGTACATTTCATTAAATTTCTTTGTTATAGTTGTAAATGTTACCTCTTTCTTAGTTTTATCACTCGGTTTTCAGTTTCTCAAATTAGTGAAGATAATTTGTTTGAACATTTGCAGTTTCAATAGGAAATCCAAATAAGCTATGCTCCCCTCTTACGGCCTTTGTTTCTTGTTTCCTCTTGCAAAAGGAAAGGGCACATAAAAGATTATAAATATATCTCGACTAAAACTTGCTTCTTCTTTTTAATCCTAGTTTTGCAGTGCAAGAAGGCAACGCTAACTCATACACACAAGAACAAATTGATGAAATTCGGATCGAATGGGCAGCATTTATGAGCAATCACATGTAGCCCCTCTTTTTCTAATTATAGTTTAATGCTATGGATATGATATTTTGTATGGATATATAGTAGGAATGAAGATTGGTAAACTATGTAATTACTATTGAATCTTCAAGTTTTATGAAACAAATTATTCTTGAGTATATATATGTATGGTGTGGATTATTTGGAGCCGAATTTATTGTTCACAAAGCATTATGGTTGTTTTTAAGCTAAAATCGTTGTAGAGAACCATTGGAAGCAAGAAAAAAAGCTAAAATGTAAAATTACTACGTCTTTGGATATAATAAACGACAGTTCTTTCAAAAAATCGTTGTCTTTACATTAATAGACGACAATTCTTTCATAAAACCGTCGTCTTTACATCTAATAGACGACAGTTCTTTCATAAAAATTGTCATTTTTATATATAATAGACGACAGTTTTTCATAAAAACCGTCGTCTTTACATATAACAGACGACATTTCTTTAATAAAAACCGTCGTCTTTAAGTCTAATAGACGACGGTTTTGAGTAAAAGCGTCGTCTTTATAAATAATAGATGACGGGATTTTACCGTCATGGTTTTATGCGTAAAAGTTGCGATTTTTGTAGTAGTGAAAACTTAGCTTTATTGGCTGATGCCCACTTAGGTTAGGAAAATCTAATAGATGCTCCTGCATCAACTCCATTGAGTTGGAAAGAATTCTTCCTCGAACCCCAATCTTTTGGTGAAAACCGCCTAGACATAACCTCCGCTTAGATAAGTTGTCCATAGAACTTTGGTCTTGATATTGAACCACCCCACTCCAAAGAAATAGATATTTAGAATATTTGATCCTTCCGGAACAATGCGGATATCTTCTGCAGCCAAGCTCGCAGCCCAAAAACTCTTCATGCCAAAAACCAGTAGTTTGACAAGGTCAGCGATGTTCTTGGTAGTTTGCAAATTAAAAGAATCAACCCCAAGAAAATCAGCATATTCATAAGTATCACTTTCAAATGAATTCATCTCATCTCCAACAATTCCCTCAAGAATTTCTTGAATCACTTTTCCTTCAAACGTGGGTTGATTGTGTTGCTTCAAAAGTTCAAACCCAATTTCTTCGTGATTCACGGCCTTCAAGATTACACTATATTCAGCTTGTTTACTCTCACCAAATACCTTGCCAAAAGCTTTCTCAATTCCTACACAAACTTCACAATCTTCTTCCAAACAACAGTCAAACAAGGGAGGGTTTTCTAAATTTAGGAGATTGTCGTCTTCCAATTTATTTGAAGCTCCTCAACATCCTTCTTAGCAACAAGTGGATACACAGACGCCACCTCCTTACTCTCAATGTCAAACTTATGGGCTCTCAAATGACCATTAACCCTTGCATCTTTAGGAGCATGGCAGAATCCTTCTTCAAGCGGCTGCAAAGTCCACTTTCTCCCATCCTTATAGAATGAATAGGTGTTAGCTTTAGTAGAATGCATCATGTCTTTGTCAAACAACCATGGTCTTCCCAATAACATATGACATGCGCCTGTGGGAACAACATCACACCAAGCTTCATCCTCAACGGTATTACCCATAGTGAATTTAACCAAACACCTTGAAGTGATTGGTACCTCGCTTCCCTTTCGAAACCATGCAACCTTGTAGGGATTAGGATGCTTCTCAGTTGGTAACTTCAATTTTTCTACCGCCTCCTTTTAAGATAATGTTTTCACTACTTCCCCCATCAAGAATCACGTTGCACACCTTCCCCCACAAAAGACTCGTGTTCGGAATATATTATGTTGATGCCAATCTTCTTCCTCAATTTTGGGAGTTGTCATCACTGACCTTACCATCAAACATTCTCCTTCAACTGGTAAGAGATCAATAACTTCCTCTTCGTTGCCATAAACATCATACGTTGGTTCTGGAAAGTTGATCTTATCACCTACCAAATTTATTCTTCTTTGTGGACAAGCGTAAGATTTATGCCCCGCCTCTCCGCAATTGAAACATCGAGCTTGTGAAGTACTTCCAGCCTTGGAATCCTTGACATTAGCACTTTGTTTGGAGGATGAAATTGTGTTATTTCCTTCCCCTTTTCACTCTTATTAGCACCCAAGTTCCTACCACCTATTCGAGTACTTGGATTGGCTTCTTCATCACTTTGGACGCCATGAACAGCAACAGTATCTCTTTGCCAACCCGTATCTGGGTGGCTAGAAACTGCTCTCTTTCCACCATGACGCGATAGCCTTCGCTCTGCCATTAAAGCATATTGTCGAGCATCTTCAAGGTTGAGCAAACAGACCACCCCCATCTCATCTCGAATTGTCTGATTCAAACCAAAAAGATAACGGGATGTCATCTGTTCATTAGTCTCATTCAAACCAACTCGAATTGAGAGATTATTAAACTCTGACGTATATTCTTCAACAGACATGTCTCGTTGCTTTAAGTTATGAAACCGCTCATATAACTCCATGGTATAATCAGTCGGTAAAAATTGCTTTTGTAACTTGGATTTCATACAATCCCATGTGTTGATATTCTGCTTCCCTTGCCGAGCACGCTGCTCTTCAACTCTCTTCCACCATTGAAGCGCGGTACTCTTCAATTTAAGCTTTACAAACAACACCTTGCGATCTTCTGCCATAGGCTTCCATTCAAAATAATTCTCTAGAGTTTCCTCCCAATCCAAATAATCTTCGACATGCATCTTTCCATAGAAATCAACTACTTCAATTTTAATTCCTCCACCATTCAAATCCCACGCACGAACCAATCGCTCTTCCAATCCACCTCGATGACCATCACCATGGTTTCCAGCTTCATGAAAAGAGTTGTCAACGTTCATCTTGTCTTCATATTCATCCTCACCACCACCTTCCGGTATGTGTAAGGGTTTGCGGTTGCGTTCCGGAATCTCCATATAGGCATCAGCGCGTTCTTGTCGTTGGAGGGCTTGCACCGCTCTCGACAAGTCTTCCATCATACGCCACATCTCAGCCATCTCTGTGTGTTGGGCTTGGTTCCCTTGTCCACGACCTCTAGCACGTCCAACCATGGTGTGGAGCAAGGATTAACCTAGGCTCTAATACCAATTTGATGCAGGGAAACGGCTATAAGCTGCTGTCCAACGACCCAAAAATACCCAAAGTAAAGAGAATAGAAGGATAAAGCAGTAGAATCAAAGTTGGAACAAAGATAATTGAGTTATAGGGCAAAATCCCCATAGAAACTCTATAGACTAAAGTCTGAAATTATATTCATTAACAAAACTAAATACAAGAGTCTCTTAATAGCCTATTTATACTAGAATATAGAAAACCTAATTAACAAAGGAAATTAAACCTAAACAGGAAATTAAACCAAATTCTAGTAAGAATAGGAAAACAAGTAATAAAATAACTTAATAATTTAATATAACTAAAACTTAGCCTTATTGGCTGATGCCCACTTAGATTAGGAAAATCTAATAGATGCTCCTACATCAACTAATGTCCAAAACCATTATATATTTTTTTCTTTAAAAGAGAACATGTCCAAAACCATTACGAAATGATATTTGTACATTTTCTTAAGACTTTTCTCCATTATTTGAAATGAGATAGTCAGCCTCTAGATAAAATTTTCTACATTCAAAAGGCTTTTGTGCATCTGATAAACACTTTGAGAAGCCAAACTCTGTCCAATGTCCTGATCTAAGTTTGACAATGAAACCTAGAAAAACGTGCAAACTAGTCATGCTCTTTCATCAAAAGGGTCAAAGTCCTAAGAAATTATTCCACAAAATGTTACTACCACACTTCAATTGGGATAATAAAAGAAGTATACTACTACAAAAATCGCAATAGACGACGGTAATTTACCGTCGTAAATTTAGTTTTTCAACCGTCGAGGAATCGACCGACATCTTTTACGCATAAAACCACGACAGTAAAATCCCGTCGTCTATTATTTATAAAGACGACGCTTTTACTCAAAACCGTCGTCTATTAATTTAAAGACGACTGTTTTTATGAAATACATGACGTCTATTATATGTAAAGACGACGGTTTGTAAGAACTGCCGTCTATTATGAAATAACGATCGTCTATTATATGTAAAGACGACGGTTTTTATGAAAAACTGTCGTCTATTATATATAAAGACGACAATTTTTATGAAAGAAATGTCGTCTATTATATGTAAAGAAGACGGTTTTGTGATAGAATTGTCGTCTATTAATGTAAAGACGACGGTTTTTTTGAAAGAACTATCGTTTATTATATCCAAAGACGTAGTAATTTTACATTTTATCTTTTTTTTTCTTGCTTCCAATGGTTCTCTACAACAATTTTAGCTAAAAAAACAACCATAATGCTTTGTGAACAATAAATTCAGCTCCAAATAATCCTCACCATACAATAAATATACTCAAGAATAATTTGTTCCATAAAACTTGAAGATTCAATAATAATTACATAGTTTACCAATTTTCATTCCTACTATATATCCATACAAAATATCATATCCATAATATTAAACTATAATTAGAAAAAGAGGGCTACATATGAAATTCGATCCGAATTTCATCAATTTGTTCTTGTGTGTATGAGTTAGCGTTGCCTTCTTGCACCGCAAAACCAGGATTAAAAAAAAAGAAGCAAGTTTTAGTCGAGATACATTTATAAACCTTTTGCAAGAGGAAACAAGAAACAAAAGCCGGAAGAGAGGAGCATAACTTATTTGGATTTCCATATTGAAACTGCAAATGTTCAAACATATTAACTTCAATAATTTGAGAAACTGAAAACCGGAATGAAAGAGGTAACATTTACAACTATAACAAAGAATGGAATGAAATGTACCTCGACTTGGAGCAATCGATGGAGACAGAAAACTTTAAGGTTAGAATATGAGTTGAAGAAAGATAGCGAAATGTTATATATATAGGGTTTAAGGCAAATTCGAAAAATTACACGACGGTTTTTAAATAATAGGGATGTTATAAATATATACTACGTCGATTAGTTACAAACAAAGTCGTTGTAAAATATTTTCACAACCCTCAGCATAAAACCGACGTCTTAAATAAAAATAACTACAGAGAAATAGAACTTTGTGTTAAACAAGAAACTAAATATGCAATCTTTCTTGGGAACTCAGTTGTTGTTTTACACCAAACCGAAGTTCTTAGATTGGTTGGGTGTAAAAACACAACTGAGTTCCAAAGAAAGACATTCTTGCATGACTGAAACCATTCAGAGATGTGAGAATTGAGATATACTGAACGTTTGGACTAAAAACTCCAATTTAAAGGAATTATTTAGAATTGGAAAACTAAAAGTGACTTTATTACGACTTGGAAACCGAAAAGGGCCTTTATTTCGACTTGGAAACCTAAAAGCCGCCGTTTAGGTCCCTAATTTCAGATAAAGTGTGACGTTTCAATTCGAAAGTTTGAAGTTGAAACCTACAACGACGATATTTATGTTTTCCGTCGTCGTTTCTTCGACGTTTATTTCGACTTTTGTTGTCGTGCTTTTTTAAACAACAACGACGGTATAATTAATAGAAACGACATGAAAATGATGTACAACGGCGATATAATTAATAGAACTGTCGTATCATCTGAAAAGCCACGTCGCTATATTATATTATGACGACGTGGTAACGATTTACCACCACCTTTTATTTATAAGAACTGTCGTAGTCTAATGTGTAATACGGCGTAAAATAATAAAAGACAGACGTGGTTAATTAACTTTACATGTCGGTAATTATCAAATTACGGTCGTATTAAATAGTACTTGATACGTCTGTTAATAATACAATTACCGTCGTGTTTATTGCATGTTCAAAACCGCGGTATTATATGTAAAACGTCATCTATAATTACTACGTCGGTATATTTACACATACCGTCGTTGTTTATTTGTTATCTTTTTTCTGATCGGAATGGCATGTTTCATAAGACGACGCTTTTAAAGTTTTATGCGTCGTGTTTTAAAAATACCCAAATGAATTTCCAATTTTTAGGTATTTTAGTTTATGATCCACGTCAGTTTTTATATTACCGTCGTCGTTTAAAATTTAACGATGGTATTTATTTTGTCCGTCGTCGTTTTACAAACGTCTATTTCGATTTTTGTAGTAGTATACACAAAACCCTTAAAAAAAATAAGAGGTCAAAGACGAGGAGTAATGTGCAAAAGTACCATGTACCCTCATCTCTTCTATATCTGTTAGGTCCCAAAATTTAACAATGATGTCATGGACAAGGACAACCAATACAAAATGTGAAAAGATAATATTCCAAAGAACGCGACCTACCAAAACATAAAAATGAAACCTGACTGCAACAACCACTTACTCTCAGTTTCAGCAAGAACTATACTCTGAATTTCTGAACGATGAGGGCAGCGGTAAACCATAAAAGAGTTCATAACCTTCAAGGATTCAGAGGGTTGATGAAACAATTAACACATAATATACTCATTACTGAATATCCGTGATTGAATTCATGAGATCACATACCTCAGTGTTTACTGGGATCAGAAGGCTTTCTTTTCCTTCGCTGATCAGAGAGTCTTCCAATGGAATCTTAGTACAAACAAAGAAATAAATAAAATAAAATAAAACTTCTAGCCTAACCCCTATACACTTTGACTAGTAATATATGAGCAAATTATGTCATACTTACATTTTAGTAAATGTCTAATCACTACTAGAAAACTGGGCTATTTGTGCTCTTTATAGGCCACATAAGTTGTCTATTTGTGCTCTTTATAGGCCACATAAGTTGTGTCTAGATTACTTAAGCACAATTATTTCCTCCTTCTATTCAAATTGGACATAAACTATTGTGTCTTCTCTACATATGACACAAATGCTATATATATGTGTCCAATGTGATTCAAAAGGACATGATCCTCTTTTTTGTGGCCTTTGGATCGTGCTTTTTGCCCAATTTTGTAGTAGTGAATACATACTGATCATAAACAAACATTTCTCACTTGAACTTGGGTATCTTACTAATGTTTCTTCACAATTTTCCAAATCAAATTTTAGAAATGCCTCTCAAATTTAATAGCTACAAGCAATAAAAAACGCCCAAATCATACAGTCCCACTAATTGGCATAATTCTTCTTTTATAACCCTTTCTGAATAATCATTTGGTACTAGATATGAGCTCCACCACCATTAAGACTACACCAACCGATAAACTCCATCAACAAATTAGAAAGTACCCAACTTTCAAAACCATAATAGAAACACAAAAAGACTCAAATTATGACATGCAGCAATACATACCTGGAGTTTCTAAATCTGGCAACCGGAGGCGATGTAGACCCAACAAGAAGAGCAGTCCTCGCTAACCTGACAAAGAAATTATAATTGCATAATAAAACCAAAAACGAACTTTCGAGAAAGCCGAAGAGTTAGGGTAAGGGTTAGGGTTATAGAGTTTGGGGGAGTACATGGAGAGCGAGGCGAGTGGACTGGAGGCTACCAGGAGAAGGATTCTCTATGAGAGAGACAGGCACCACCGCCTTGCTCAGAGTCTTGGCCTCCAACATCTTCCTCCTGCAAATTGATAGGGTTTTCGGGAATACAAGGTGACGCGAATTTGTCACTACTGGAATAACGGCTATAGAGGTAGAAGAGGGGTTTTAGGATTTTAGCGGGTAACCCTATTTCAAGTTTTAAAAAAAAAAATTTAATAAAATTAATAAAAATAAAAATAAAAATAAAAGCCTCGCAAAGGTAACTTTAAAAATTGTAACCAAAAAAAAATTACAGCCCACCCAGAAAACGTAGCACTCTCTCTTCCTAAAGAAAACACTCCACAGAGGGAGAGGAAGAAGGTCACTACCCTCCTCCCCTCTCCTTCCTCTTCCTTTTTCTTTTGGGTTAGTTTAATAAGTCTCTTGGGCGTTTTAGATAAGAAGCCTTTTGTGGCGATTTCTTCAGGTCATGCTCAGATCAAAGTTCCCCATCATCTATGTTGAGCTATGTTCATATTCTCAAAATTTAGTTCTGCCTCGTATTTGACTGAGTTGGTTGCAAATCACCCAATTATTTGACATCAAAAAATAGTATTTACATTTTTTTCACTTGGAACTTTGTTTGCTTGGAAATGCGATTGAGATCATAAACCTTCCCTGGCCTTTCCTTCTGTGCATTATGTACCTTCTAACTATGTTCTAACTTCATAAGATCCAAAAATAACTTTATTGATTGTAATTTATCAGTCCTCCATCAAAATGTACACATTTGATTCTACCACAATAATACGTTTTTCAATTAACATACTGATAGATTAATATTTTGTACATATAATTTATCTACATTTGCATTGTTTTCATGTGAAATTGGTTGGTTTAATGTGTTTAGTGAAGATTTTGTAGGCAATCGTATCTAGCAAGGTTTGGAGCTAAAACTATGAATTTGGAGGCTTAAGGGACCAAAATAGGTGGAATTATCAACTCAACAAAATCTCAAGAGCTCACTCTATCATTTCATCAAACACCTGGAGTGCATCTGTGCAACTGTCAATTTATATCCACAACTGGTCTTAGTGACCAGTATCAAAGAGATTGAGTTAGAAGATTTACCACTACGATGGTGTTGCCTGCCTCTTGAAGAATAACCCAACGCCAATTGCTGATATGTAAGACAAAGTGGTTTGCGTCAGTTGAGCATTTGCTGAGACATTGTCAAAATAAAGAGATGGTCTGAAAGGAAAGAAAGCATTATGCGTGATATTGCAATATTGTCAACATTGAAAGCTAATTGACTTTGCAATTGTTGAGACAATTGCTGATCACCTAAGCTGCCACCGTCACTTGCTGTTAGAGAAGAGTGAGTTAATGGGCTGGTCTCCTTTGAATTGCAAATGTTATCTAAGCCGCACTTTCCTTTGAATTGGAGATGTTAATTTCATGTCTAAGCCGCTTTCTTCTCACAAAGCCAACCAATTGCATCTTTGACTTAAAGCAGCATCTTTTCTCTCCACAAAGTCAGACTCCTTATTTGACTTGGTTAATTCCCAAGTATTTCCTTGACGCACTACTTTGCCTTCCTTTTCTGAATGGGTTTATTTTCTCAAAAAGCCAAATACTCCTTTCTCTCTCTGCCGCAAGCTATATTTTCCTTCTCAATTTGGGTTTTCTTTTCAGCCTTCCTAAATAATAATTATTGCCTTTATTTTTTAGGAGAATTCCTATTGGCCTATAAATACTAAGCCTTAACCTAAGGCTAGGGGTTCTTGATTATTTTTCGGAGACCACACACCACAAAGGCACGAGAGAGAGTTTTAGAGAGACAAAGAAGACGACCTGAAGCTAGAGTGTTGTTGTGCAGAGATCAAATCTTCAATTGGTTTTTTCTTTCCTATGACACTGTTTATTATGGTTTTTATTAAAGTTGTCATGAACTAATTTCTTCTTGCTAGGGCTACAATGTAGCCTAGCCATGAATACTCAATTAATTTAGTCAATGTTAATTCCAAGTATTTTTCCATGTTGAGTATCTATTACTATGCTTAATGCTTTGAATGTTTGGCCAACATTTAATTGTTTTGATGCTAAATTGATGATAGGGATATCCAATTTGGAGTTTGCTTCTTGTAATAGATGTCATGGATTACATGATTAGACAGGGATGTTTGTCATGACTTATGTGGTTGTTTTGCAGGTTTTCCGAGGAACTTAATGGGTTTTTATTATCTTAATTCCATTACTAGGGATAGAGTGAGTTGGTAATAAGAATACTTTTGGTATAACCAGGGATGGAGTATCAAATAAAATAGGGAAAATCGATTGTCAACATGGAGAATAATTAAGATTAACATGCTAAGGGAATTGGGTAGAATTGGCTATGGTGAAATTGGAAGCTCTAGTGCTCTCATAACTTGAATCTCACAACCTTATTTTTCTACGCTTGCTTTTATTCATTGTTTTTAGTTAATTAATCAATCAAATTTCATCATTCAATTGTTCAAATAAAGTCTTGGGTTAATCACAATTTGGTACTTAGTAAATTAAATCACTCTTCGTGGGAACGATACTTTACTTATTTCTATATTACTTGTGCGGATTGTGCGCTTGCAATAAATTCACAACAAGTTTTTGGCACCGCTGTCGGGGAGTGTTTTTACTTTTATTAATATCAATATAGATTGATTCGGATTTTAATTTGAATTTTCTTTTTGTTTTGTTTTTCAGGTACTTCACCTAGTGCATGAGTTTTGGGAGACGTTCATAGAGTCTTACGCTTATACCATTAGATCCAGAGATCGAACGAACGCTTCACAAGCTTAACAACCTCAACCAGGGGAAGTACGCAATATTGGAAAAGCCATCACCTATGGCTGAAGAACCGAAACCAGTAAGGGACTATGATGTCCCATCTGTGGTGGCATCACCATCAAGCATTCGTCGTCCAACCATTGATGCCAATAATTTTGAAATCAGACCAGCCATAATTTCAATGATTCAGCAATCCTCCATCTTTTGTGGTTTACCTCAAGAAGACCCTAATAGCCATATCTCTAATTTCTTGGAGATATGTGACACATTTAAGTGCAATGGAGCTACCAACGATACTGTCCGCTTAAGGTTTTTTCGTTTCTCATTAAAGGAAAAGGCAAAGTCATGGTTGAATTCTCAACCACCTAATTCAATTACTACATGGGACGACTTGGCCAAGAAATTTTTAGCTAAATTTTTTCCTCCTGCAAAGACTGCGAAACTAAGGAATGACATCATGTCATTTGCACAGAATGACATGGAGCCTTTTTATGAAGCATGGGATAGATACAAGGATATGCTAAGGAAGTGCCCACATCATGCGCTACCTACTTGGATGCAAGTTCAAGCGTTTTACAATGGTTTGAACAATTCAAGCAAAACAACGATTGATGCTGCAGCCGAAGGAGCTTTGATGGGAAAAACAGAAACTGAAGCGTATAACTTGCTGGAAGAGATGGCGTCTAATAACTATCAATGGCCTAGCGAGAGTTCAACACCAAAGAAAGCTGGAATTCATGAGATTGAAGCCATATCTGCGTTAACTGCTCAAATTTCTACTCTGTCTAAACAACTTGGTACTTTAAAATGTTAATGCTATTCAGTCTACTAATTTAAGTTGTTAATTTTGTGCAGGACCTCATCATGGCAATGAGTGTGGAGCTGGTCCATTCACATCACCATCCGAACAAGTGAACCAAGTCTCTGATTTTTACCGACAACGGAATAATCCCTACTCCAACACATATAACCCAGGATGGAGAAACCATCCGAATTTTTCATGGAGTAATAACCAAAATGTACAGGGACCTCCACCTGGTTTCACACCTCAAGAAAAGAAGCATGGATTGGAGGATATAATTACTCAACTCGCTGGAAACGTCAACACTCTCTCCATCAATACAAATCAGTTTATGAGCAAAACCGAGGCGACCCTTCAGAACCAAGCTTCCTCTATCCAAAATTTGGAGGTTCAGATGGGCTAGCTAGCTAATGTATTGCAAGGAAGAGTAAATGGGGCTTTGCCAAGCCAAACTGAGATTAATCCGAAAAACCAAGAACATGCGAAGGCGATAACTCTTCGGAATGGGAGGCCAATAAAAACAACAGTAGACTTGGATGAAGAAAAGAATATCCAGCAGCAAACTGCAGAGAAATCATAAATTACTAGCGTGCCGCCGTCGCCGTCTACCACTGCTGGAACCGCTGCAAAACCTACTGAAATTTCTACAGAAATTGAACCTGCGGCTGGAGAGAAATTGCCGCAACCTGCCACCCCTGTGAAGCCATATGTACCGCCAATTCCGTTCCCGCAACGTCTTCGAAAAAACAAAGTGGATGCACAATTCTCAAAATTTCTTGATATCTTCAAGAAATTACAAATAAATATTACTTTTGCCGATGCTTTGAAGCAAGTGCCGAGTTATGCCAAATTCATTAAGGACATTATATCAAAGAAGAGGAAATTGGGCGAACATGAGATAGTGAAATTATCGAAGAATGCAGTGCTATTTTGCAGAGGAAGCTACCACTTAAGCTAAAGGATCCAGGGAGTTTTACTATACCTTGCACTATTGGAACCACTTACTTTGAAAAAGCTTTATGTGATTTAGGGTCCAGTATTAATCTAATGCATTCTTCTGTTGCTAAACATATTGGGTTGGGGGTAATTAATCCAACCACTATTT
The DNA here is from genome assembly GCA_024362665.1 of Prunus padus. Lineage (NCBI taxonomy): Eukaryota > Viridiplantae > Streptophyta > Magnoliopsida > Rosales > Rosaceae > Prunus > Prunus padus. The sequence continues at coordinate 739,932 of JANFAM010000003.1, read as the reverse complement.
CTTTGCAGATGACGGACAGGTCCATAACATATCCCAGAGGCATAATTGAGGATGTTTTAGTCAAAGTTGATAAGCTCATTTTTCCAGCAGATTTTGGGCCGCCCCTTCTTAAAAACTGGGAGAACATTAATTGATGTGGACAAAGGGTTATTAATTTTGCGAGTAGCTGATGAGCAAGTGACCTTCAACGTCTTTGAAGCAACAAAATACCCAATGGAATCAGAATCTTGCTTCCGAGTGGATATAGTGGAAAAAGCTTTCTCTGAGGAATTTGAAGAAGAAAATCCAGGTGACCCATTGGAGGCTTGCCTTGTCCATTATGTTACTACTGAGCATGAGGATCCTAAAATTTCCGAGATGGTGTGTAACGACCCTGACCCGAAATATCAACTAAAATAACCAAACCAATTGAATAAAATGAACTAGAGAATTTAATAATAAATATTGAAATATAAATTAACAAAAATTGGAAAATAAAATTTTAATTAAATTAATGGAGGAAAAATGTCAATTAATTTTCGAACGAGAATTTGGCGAAACGGGTTGCGCCGTTGCGTTCGGCTCGTCGAAACGAGTCCGTTGACGGGTGGCACGTTCGCATACGAGTCGTAGAACTCCAAGGGCATTTTCGTCATTTCAACAAATCTGAAAAAGAGATAAAATACCCCAAATGGACCAATCAGCGTGTTTCTCTCTCCTCCCTCACGATTTCTCTCTCTTATCTCTCCTCTCTCGACAGCTCTCTCTCTCTCTCTCCGACAGAACTTCGTCGTCCGGTAACGGCCAGACCCGATACCGGTCGCAAACGACGCGGCTCATCGTCCCAGTCAGAACCCACCCCTTTTCCCTGCCGTTCGTGGCGAGTTTGGTCGGAGATTTCGTCTGCAAACCTCGCCGGAAACTGGGTTCGTGTTCTGGCGTTTCCGGTAGCGATCGACGATGCTCAAGGTAGAAAAACGAACCTCCTCCACCTCCTTAAACCCTCTGCAAGCTTGGTTGGGATCGATTTGGCCGTTTGATGGCTCGATCCCAAACTCAGATTTGGCCGGTTTTCGATCGTGGATTCCGGCCAGATCCCGGCCGGTTCTCCGCCGGTTCTCACCAGTTCTGAGCTCCCCTCTGGATGGTGGTTCAAACCATGTGGGCGGTGCCGGTTGGTGGTGAGTTTGGGTGTCGGTCGGAATTTTCTCTACACACCCAACCCACGGTGGCGCGTGTGGCGGCGCATGGGTTGGGGTGTGGCGGTGGTTCGGCTGTCCATATCACTCCCCGTATTGTTATGAACGCGTACGTGTGGTCAGAATTCGATTCGGACGTCGTTTGACGGTCGAACCCAATTACGCCTATTGCGCATTGTTCGGGTTCGATGTGTTTGAACTGTTGGATCGAGTTCGATCTCATGTATGTCGTTCCTCGTATTGCCTAGATCGTTTGGGAATTGACGGATCTAGAATTGGAGTCCCGGTTACTCCGAAACTCCAAACCCTAGGGTTAGGTTAACCGTAACCGTCCGATCGTGAGCGATCTGACCGTTCAATCGAGACCAAACTTTCAGAACGTGTTCTCTAAACCGTAACGAACCTTTAGAAACTTTCAAATCTAAGATCGGAGGTCGTGGGCCCAGTGGGCCCGGGTTGACCAAACCGGGAGGGTTGACCTTACGTTTTCCGAGGCAGTTTCCTTCCTTTGAATCGTGAATTGATGTTAGAACTTCCAAACACCAAACTTACACTTAAATCATGGGAATTGAGGGATTTACTTTAATTCCAAGTTTAATTCAATTATTTATTAATCAAGTCTCGTATTGTTCGAATTAGGTACTCCGGCTACTCATGCTTCACAGGCGGGACCCACTCAGGGTCAAGCATCGTGGGATTACTTGTGAGTGGACATTGCTTTCAAAGTTTATGCATTATTTTGGAAAGTAACCCATGCATGATGATTTAATCTTTGATTTATGTTATTATACGAATAAATTATGATATTATGTCTATGATTACATATTTTGCAACCATATGGATATATTTGGGTATTTGACATATGGTGAGTATCTTGAATTGTGTTGGTTGATTTGAGTACGTTTATATATGTTTATCGGATTTCATGTGGGGTACTTGGGTGAAAATGTGGGGAAGTGAGAAGTGTTTGGTTATGTTGGTTTGCACTACCCTATGTACCTCCCCCGGTTACGAAACGTTGGATATTGGTTACCTAATGGTTTGGATACTTGGATATGTCGGATACCTGGGCACCCTTGATGGGTGTCATTGTAGACCCTTGACTCGGTAGTCTGCGCGCGTAGGACTGGGCACGGGCGTACTAGTATTGAGGATTCTGCTATACGTGCTGATGAGCTTAGTCACTTTGGACGGCTCGATTCCCTAGCCACATGGTCAATTGAGGACTCTTCCATGTGGACTAGTCAAACAATCCCCGTGTTGGATTGTTTCCCCGGTACAAACTTGGTGGTGATATTATTATATGTGTCTTTTATATTATCTATATATGTACCTATACCTATAAATATATATATATATTTATTATACTTACACATATTCGTTCTGGTTTGGTGGTGAGGATACTTCCTCGCCCGTCGTGCCAACGGGCACACATTTTGAGAGTGGGTTCGGGAATGGTTTATTAGTACCGGTTTGACTTTGTTATTAAAGGTGAATTGTGGATTTTTGGATATTATTAAAGTTTCAATGCTTTCACTTATACCCATATCTTATATATATAATTTTGAGTAGTGCATGTGGTTTCAGTTTGGCTTTGTCTTCTAAACTAGTGGGATTATATTATGTTGTTTTCATTGTTAACTAACTTTGTTTTCGTCCACTCACAATCTTCTGTTTTTCGCCCCCCTCAGGCAGTAGTTGGTGCTACCGCACGACCGATCGTGTTGCTCCACTTTCCGAGCATCGCCTGAATTGTAGGGCTTTATGCCCCTTATCTGTAAACTTTGAATTCTGTTGTTTAAACTTACTCTACTTTTAGTATTGCTCTGTTATCGCCCACTAGGGTTGAATTTAAGGCCTGAGGCCTATGTTTAAACTTGAATGCATACTGGCTGTTGGTGTGTATTATTCTACTGTACTTTCCAGGTTGAATTTGTTTTGGGTTTGTCATGTTTACAGGGGAGACTCTGCCGAATTTTTGGTAGAAAGTCTCATTTCTTTAGTTGTGGGCCCGGCATTAGGTTAATGTCGGTTAAACCACAGGATCCGGCACGGGTTCCAAGGTGAATTCGGGTCGGGTCCTGACATGGTGTACTTTTTGGAAGCAATGAAGCCGCGCCCTCCAGGAAGGTGGCGCGAATTTGAGGAGCTTGGAGTCACAACCTCCAAGCCACAACCAAGTGTCATTAGTGCACCAACCCTCACATTGAAGCCCCTACCTTCCCACTTAAGATATGCATACTTGGGTGATTCTCAAACTCTTCTGTGATTATTGTTGCAAATCTGAGTAAACTAGAAGAAGAGAAATTACTACGAGTTTTGAGGGAGCATAAAATGGCAATAGCGTGGACTATTGCAGACATTAAGGGAATTAGCCCTTCCATGTGCATACACCGGATTTTAATGGAAGATAATTTTAAACCATCGATTGAGCATCAGCGCCGATTAAATCCAAATATGAGAGAAGTTGTGCGAGCTAAAGTATTAAAGTTATTAGATGCCGGAATAATTTACCCGATTTGAGATAGTAGTTGGGTGAGCCCAGTTCAAGTCATATCGAAAAAGGGGTATTACGGTGGTGAAAAATGATAAGAATGAGTTGATCCATACAAGAACAACTACAGGATGGCGCGTCTGCATAGATTACAGGAAATTGAACAACTGCGACAAGGGAAGATCACTTTCCCTTGCCTTTTATTGATCAGATGTTGGAAAGACTTGCGGGGCATTCATATTTTTGTTTTTAGATGGATACTCTGGGTATAATCAAATTCCGATTGCACTTGAAGATTAGGAAAAGATGACATTCACATGCCCATTTGGTACTTTTGCATATAGGCGCATGCCCTTCGGATTATGTAACGCCCCCGCCACCTTTCAACGTTGCATGTTGAGCATCTTTTCCGACATGGTGGAGCGCTTCATTGAGGTTTTCATGGATGACTTTTCTGTTTTTGGCTCATCATTTGATTCTTGCTTACATAATTTGGCATTAGTTTTGAGAAGATGTGAAGAAACCAATTTGGTTTTGAATTGGGAGAAGTGCCATTTTATGGTGCAAGAAGGGATAGTCCTGGGGCATAAAATTTCAGCTAAAGGCATAGAGGTTGACACGGCAAAAATTGATACCATAGAGAAATTGCCACCGCCCACTACAAGAAAGGGGATTGAAGCTTTACGGGTCATGCGGGATTTTATTGGTGGTTTATCAAAGATTTGTCCAAAATCACGAAACCCTTATGCAATCTCCTTCTCAAGGATGTAGAATTTAATTTTGATTCAAAGTGTTTGGAGGCATTTAATATCTTGAAAGAGAAGCTTACTGCACCTATCATTGTCGCCGGATTGGGACTTGCCGTTTGAGATTATGTGTGATGCTAGTGACTATGCGGTAGGGGCTGTTTTGGTCAAAGAAGAAATAAATTACTTCATGTAATTTATTATGCGATCGTACTTTTAATGACGCCCAGCAGAATTATACCACCACAGAGAAAGAATTGTTAGCATAATATTTTCCTTGGATAAATTTCGATCCTACTTGATTGGAGCAAAGGTGATAGTGTATACCGATCACTCAACTTTAAAGTATTTACTTTCAAAGAAGGATGCAAAACCAAGATTAATCCGCTGGGTATTGTTGCTCCAAGAATTTCATCCGGAAATTCAAGACAAAAAGGGGTCCGAAAACGTGGTAGTGACCATCTTTCGCGGCTGGTCAGTGAGGCAAAGGTGAGTGAAGATGCCGCACCCATTATGGAGATGTTCCCTGATGAGCAATTGTATGCTATTCGATCTTCCGAAGCTCCCTGGTATGCTGACTTTGTGAATTATTTAGCTCGTACTATCATTCTAGCTGATTTATCGTTTCATCATAAGAAGAAGTTTTTCTCCTTGGTTAAACATTATTATTGGGACGATCCGTATTTGTGGAAACATTGCCCTGACCAAGTTATACGGAGGTGTGTGCCTGAGGAGGAGATGGAAGACATATTGCGGCATTGCCATACATTGGCGTGTGGGGGCCATTTTGGTGCCTCCAAAATTGCAGCCAAGGTATTGCAATCCGGATTTTTCTGGCCAACTTTGTTCAAGGATGCCTATGCATTTGTAGCTGCCCGTGAACGATGCCAACGCACTGGAAATATTTCTAGAAGAAATCAGATGCCATTGAATAATATTCTAGAGGTTGAATTGTTCGATGTGTGGGGAATAGATTTCATGGGACCTTTCCCTGAATCTTGGAAGAAGAAGTACATATTGGTGGCTGTTGATTATGTGTCGAAATGGGTTGAAGCCGTTGCTCTCCCTACCAATGACGCCAAGGGTGTTGTCAAATTTCTCCAAAAAAATATTTTCACAAGATTCGGGACTCTGCGTGGCATCATTAGTGATGGAGGTACACACTTTTGCAATCGTCAATTTAATTCTCTTTTGGCTAAATATGGTATTACCCACAAGGTTACTACTCCTTATCACCCACAAACTAGTGGACAAGTTGAAGTTTCTAATAGAGAATTAAAATGAATTCTGGAAAAGACGGTGAGAAAGGATTGGTCACTGAAATTGGATGATGCATTATGGGCTTATCGAACGGCATTCAAAACACCAATTGGCATGTCTCCTTATCGTCTAGTTTTTGGGAAAGCTTGTCACTTACCGGTTGAGCTAGAACATAAGGCATATTGGGCACTCCAAACACTCAATTTTGACATGATTGCGGCAGGAGACAAACGGGCAATTCAATTGAATGAGATGGATGAGTTTCGTAATGAAGCTTATGAGACTGCCAAGATTTACAAGGAGCGTACGAAGAAATGGCATGATAAGCATATTCTAAGGAAGGAATTCTTTGCTGGCCAGAAAGTTCTCCTATTTAATTCCAGGAAGCTTAAATCGCGTTGGTGCGGACCATTTACAATATTGCAAGTGTTTCCTTCTGGAGTTATTGAAGTTAGGCATGACAAAAAAGGCACTATTTTCAAAGTAAACGGCCAACGGTTGAAGCCATACCTGGAAGTCAATTTCGATCAACAACAAACTTCCATTCCTTTGCGAGATCCAGAGTGATGGCCTCTAAAAGTCAGGCTAGGGACTATAAACTAAGCACTTGTTGGGAGGCAACCCAACTAGGTACCTTCTTTCCTTACTTTTCTACTTTTCATTTTTTAGTTTCCCACGTTCTTTGCTTTTACTATTCTTTGTCCTTATTTTTATTTTATTTTCTTTTTAAACATTGAGGACAATGTTTGGTTTAGGTTTGAGGTGGGTAACATTCATTTTATTTTAAAATTTTCGTTTTAAGTTTTTTTTTTTTTTGAGTCATACAAAACATTAGTGTTTATGTTTCGTTGAAACAGTTTTGTTCTGTAACAGAATTGAAGATTTGGCCCATGCTGCCTTCTTCAGTTTTTCGTGCTGAATCCATACATATAAGGCCCGTAATTTTCTGCGATTCTGCACTGTTAGCTGTGTTTAACATCCGTTTTCGTGAAGTTCTAATCTGTCTTTCAGGATGTTATCTAAACAAAAGTTGTGCGTGTGTTTGTCTATTTTCTGAGCATATAAGGCTTGTTAAAAGCTTTGCAATACTTTGTGAGATACTCACTGAAAGCTGATCTGAGGTCAGAACTAAAACGAAGCAGTTTTTTCTGAAATGTGAATTATAGTTAAAGCTACTATTTTTTCTTGCTAATGGAGATGTATATGTCATGTTTTGATCAAGAATGCTTTACTAACGTGTTGCCATGAAGGTTTATTGCGTTATAATCTTTGCACTTCACAATACCATACTCATAATGTTTTGGTGGACAAGGTTGCTATGCTCGAATGACTATGGAATATTAGTGGAGACTACCCTTGTGAGAAAATCACTACTACAAAAATCGAAATAGACGTCGGTAAAACGACGACGGACAAAATAAATACCGTCGTTAAATTTTAAACGACGACAGTAATATAAAAACCGACGTGGATTAGAAACTAAAACACCTAAAAATTGGAAATTCATTTGGGTATTTTTAAAACAAGACGCATGAAACTTTAAAAGCGTCGTCTTATGAAACATACCAATCCGATAAGAAAAAGATAACAAATAAACAACGACGATATGTGTAAATATACTGACGTAGTAATTATAGACGACGTTTTACGTATAATACCGCCGTTTTGAACATCAAATAAACACGACGGTAATTGTATTATTAACAGACGTATCAAATACTATTTAATACGACCGTAATTTGATAATTACCGACATGTAACGTTAAATAACCACGGCTACAATACATACAGAACGCCATCTAATTTTAAAAATCCACGTCTGTCTTTTATTATTTTACGCCGTATTAAAAGTTATACTACGACGATTCGATAAATAAAAGGTGGTGGTAAATCGTTACCACGTCGTTATAATATAATAGCGACGTGGTTCTTCACATAATACGGCAGTTCTTCGTGTTGTGTTTCCGACGCCTCATGGATGATTCAATGACACAATTTTTATAACTTGTCGTGCGATAATAAATTAAGCGAATAAAACGATATTGAGAATCAAAATCGTACAAACAACATCCAAACTATTTTCAGAAATTCAGTATTTTGAAAATTGGTTAAACCCAAAGGCTCTTTTAAAACCAAACCACATACATCTTTATACATAATAAATTACCTGCAGATAGGTGAGAGTTAACGATGTGGGCGTTTTGGTCATCTAAGATTCTCCAAATCGCATACATCGTTAACATCGTTTTGGTGCCTCCAAATCGCATGTGAGAGAGATCCAAGGCATGAAGTGAGGAATGGCAACTTTGTGAGAAAAGAAAATTTGAAGAAATTATTTTTATTAACCACGTCGGTTCTATTATAAATCATGACGTTTAATTGTAAACAATCAACGGCGGATAATATAATACTACTGTCATATAGAGTTGTAGTAACCACGTCATTTTCCTTAAATGAGCGTCGTATTAATTTTTTATACGTCGGCACCTATTTGTGAACCGTCGTTTTAAGTTTTTTGTTATAAGATTTTTTTTTGCTTTGGTATCTATGTCGATATCTTATAAATGAGGTCGTGTTATTTGACTTATACCACGTCATTTTTTATAAATAGCGTCGTCTTATATAACATTTCGACATTATTTAAATATTTTGCATGACCTACTAAAGTTTCACTGTTTGAATACAGAGAAAAATTTCACACTCCTCTCGTTTATCCTTCCCAAGGCGCCACTCTTCGTCTTCGTCCCTGTCTGAAACTAATCGTCTTCCCACACTTCGCCTTCGTCACTGACCAGAACATACCACTTCAAAGACGAGAAAACCCGAGAAAACTTTGGTTGCAAGAAAAAGGTAACCATTGCTTCATACTTTTTTAAACGAGTTATATGTTTTATCTTTTGAAATTTTTATATGTTTTTTTCTTTTGAAAATCATTTTCGTTTTTCAATTTACGTACAAAGAAGGAAAGGGTATCGTACCAATACACTGTTTTTTGTATCATGTTAATACGACGACGGTGCCGTCTTATTTGAGTCGTTTGAAGTATATAATGACGACGGTATTTAAATAACGACATCATAAAATAAATACTACCATCGTTTTATATGTTTGAAAATTATTAAATATTCCCATTTCCATGTTTTTTTTTCTCAATAGCAATAGATGAAAATCATTATAAGTGTTAGTTTTGTAATTCATTTACTCTTTTCCAATTTGATATAATATAAAGAAAAATAACTAATTAGAAGTGAAACAATAATCTGCTTTTTGTTATTCATGTTAATAAAACGACGGTAACTTATTATTTACGTCGTTTTATTAATTAAACCACGGCTGTAATTAACTACGAGGTGATAAAACTGTAATAACGTCGGTGGTTAGTATATAGCGTCGTGTGAAACTAAATACTACGACGTGTTTTAAACTTACCGCCGTTTTTAGTATTGTAAAATATGAAATATTTTCAATTTAAGTTTGAGGCCTTAAGTTCATGTTTGAAAATGATTATATTTTTTGTTCATATAATTATTTTACTTTTGTACGATTTGAATAAACATGCACACAGATTTTTTCCAATTCTAATAAATATACCCTGTTTTTGAGTTCTTATCAATAAGGCAGCGGTGACATATTTTTTACGACGTTTGATGTGTTTATCCACGTCGGTAAATAACTACCGACGTGATAAATTTAAATTACGTCAGTAGTTATTATGTAGCGTTGTTTGATGTTAAATACTACATCGTATTATTAAAATTACCGTCGTGTTTAATATTTTATAATCTGAAATAATTTCACTTGCAGGTTTGATTTAGCTGTAAACATGGTTTCTCAATCTCAAAGTAAGGCTTCTAGCTTGAGCAAAAGAAAGCTACCTTGGAAAAGAATCAAGGTAAAGATCTTGAAGTTGCACAATCTACAACCAAATCCTCTAAGAAGATGAAGTTTGTATCTTCTGAGAAAGCTTCAGACAAAGACGACTACTTTTGTTGAGGAACCAAAGTCGGGCGTGGTATAACCACAATGCCCCGTGTTGTGAAGAGAAAGTTTCAGAAAATCAAGCCGGTGATTGAGTACAACAAAAAGGGTCAACCATATGGCCATGCACATAAGGAGATGCAGTCCTACATTGGTGTCTTGACACGCTCCGCAGTCCCACTTTCGACCTTAAATGGAAAAAGTGGACAACGATGTAAAAGAGCAGATTTGGGAAGCCATTGACATGGCTTTTGTTGTAGGCAAGGGGGCAAGGACATGGTCCTATCTTCTCACAGTAAGAAATGGAAGGATTTCAAGTCTACACTAACTAGGCAGCATATCCTTCCATCCATCAATGAGAAGGAGAAGTTAAATGAACCCCTAAACTATATCCATTCATAGTGAAAAGCATAGTGGGATGCCTTTGTAGCTTCAAGGTTATCCAAAGAATTTGAGGGTGTGCATACCGAACAAAAACAGAGGAGGGAGAAATGCGAGTACAATCATCGGTTGTCTCGACGAGGATATGTTGGTTTGGAGGAGAGTTTGGAGGAAACCATGCCCGGTAGAAATCGATCGATCTACCTTATGGAAGAAAGCCAAAGAAGACAAACACGGTAACTTTTCCGATCCAAAAGTTGCAGACAAAGCAAAAATAATTGTAAGCTTCTAAATTTAGACAATTTCTGTTTTAAATTCGTATTAGACTGCATTTAATTTTTAATTAGACTTGCATGTGGATCTGACTTCCTGTTTTTGTTGACTTTAATTTGTCTTTGTGTTAGGATGAATTGCAACAAAAGTCTCTGAAGGCACTCTCACCGTATCGGGAAGCAATGATGTGTTGACTATGGCTTTGGGTCCCGAGCATCTAAGGAGAGTTAGAGCTGCAGGGGCTAGGGTTTCCACTCTGAAATACTTCAATTTACCTAGACAACGGAGGGTAAAGTTTGAAGATAAATTCAAGAACGCCTCGTAATTATTGTGCAAGAAGAGCAAGTGAAATTTGAGGCTAGAACACAACAATTGGTAGCAATGAGAGGGAGAATATCTTGAATCAAGTACGCCATTTGCTTCCCAATTTTGATGCCACCATGATCAAACAGTCAACTCCTCCATTTCCAATCCAAGGTCAAGAGCAAAGTCCCAAAATCCAATGTCCGACAAAGCAAGCTGCTCTGGGGCAGTTGGTGTGAAAGCCATCAATTTTGAGGATGAAAATAACAATGATGAACAAGTTGTGGACGAAAAAATGGTAAGTTACCTCGATTTTAAATTTCTCTGTTTCTTAATTTTTTTACACGTCGTTATTTATCGTTATAGTTGTTATAAATGTAATACAATGACGGTTGTTAGTTCCCGACATTTTAAATCACACACAACGTCACATTTTTGAAAAAACCGTCGTTGAGGTAGACATTCTACGACGGTATAGAGGGTGACCTATTTAGTTTACTTGTATCACAAGCTTTCTTCACTTACGTTATCCCACTATCTCTCTCTCTCTCTCTCTCTGTGTCACTCTAATTTTCTCTGCAATTGATTTTTTCTGTATTTATGCTAAGAATGTTGATAAACCTGAAATTTGTTAATCTGTGAATTTGTAAAAAAGGAAAGTATTTTGCGTCGTAATTATAATATACCACGTCGGTTTTAATTTACCGTCGTCTGTAATGTAATATAACGTCTGTTTCGTTTAAGAACCGACGTCTGTATATAAATACCACGTCGGTTTTTTGTGTTCATGTAATTTTTTTTTGAACATCTATCTTTGTGTATTTTTAAAACAAAAGGCCAAGGTCATGGATGTTCCTGACAAGGAACAACAAGTGGGAGACTTGCCTTCTTCTCTACAAGCCCTTTGTGCTTATGCTGAGACGACATTGAGGGTTCATGATAGGATTATGACCTTTACAATTGAGAAGGAAGTGTTTGGAAATGATCGTGAAACCTTCATCTTGCCTGAACATATTAGTCAAATTGCAGCAATGGAAGAAGTTGGAGCCACTGTCATTGCTGTATACATGAGGTAATTGTCCTTATCAAATTTTCATTAGCTACTAGCTCTGGCTCATTAACTCAAAGATCACGTGCGTTAGCTACTAGACTTCAAAGGACAGATGGGGAACAGATTTTCTTGATGCCTTACAATCCAGGGTTAGTCCCCTTAACAAGATTTTCTTTGTATGATGCAGTGTATATTAAAGTGTTTAACCTTTATGTTTTTTTTTTGGGTGTAACTTTCATTGGGTCTTGTTCATTGTGAGAGCAAAGAGAGAGACTGTTTATTTTCTGGATCCACTGCCAAACCGAATGATTGATGACGAGTGCAAAAACATTGTGAACACGTAAGTTGATTTACTCATATGTGTTTGTATAGCAAGCTTTCTTCACTTAAGTGATCCCACTATCTCTCTCTCTCTCTCTCTGTCACTCTAATTTTCTCTGCAATTGATTTTATCTGTATTTATGCTAAGCATATGGATATATCTGAAATTTGTTATTTTATGTCATAATTATAACATACCATGTCGGTTTTAAGTTACCATCATCTTCATTGTCATATAACATCATTTTATTTTAAGAACCGTCGTCTGTATATAATTACCACGTCAAATTTTTTTGAAAATTTTTTTGACGACGGTTTGATTCTTTTAACGACGTCAAATTTTATTTAAAATGTCGTATTTTATATATTTACCGTCGAGTTAAATACCATAGATTTTATCAATTAGACGTCCATCTTTATTATATAGCGACGTAGAAAACGAAAACAACGTCACTTTAAAAATAATAACTGTCGTTTAAAATTAAACACTTTAACGACGGTTTTCTTTTGTTTCGTCGATGTTTAAAGAAGCGCGATCTGAAAATTTACGCGTGACCTAAAATTTTAATTTTTCGCTCTAAGTGTTAAATAATTCGCTTTCTCTCTTCAACTCTAATTTTTAGTTGTGCTCTCCAAATTTCGATCGAATGCAATAAGTTCGAACCCTAATTCTTCACTCTAATTCTTAACCTATCGACTCTGCAGTACACCTGTAAGTTCGAACCCTAATCTCTTGACTCTAATTTTTATTCATTGAATGATATTCTATTCTGGGTTCTTAAGTACAAACGTAATCTGACTTTACATTTTTATTCATTGAATGATGTTCTATTGTGCGTCCTTTAAATGTTTTCATAGGAATGGTTCTTGAGATAGGTTTTCTTAATCACTCTCTGTCGTGATAGGTCTTAATATTTGCATGCTTTTCATAAAAATTCATTTGCTATGGGTCTTAATCAATATTTCAGATACGTGTTATATTTATTTGGTTCTCAATTTGATCTTGGAAATGGAATGGCAATCGGAGATTTTTTATTTATTTTTAGAATACGTTGTTTTATGTAAAAAAACCGTTCTGTAATCTTAAAATACGCTGCTTTATGTAAAAACCGTAAATGCTGTAATATTAAAATACGTCGTTTATGTAAAAACCGCCGTCTGTTTTATAAAATACATCGTTTTATGTAAATGATTTAGGTGATTTAGGTAATTGGACATTTCACAGAGAAACCATAGTAGGGATAGTTTTGTTTCTGAAGAAATAGATATGGGTGATAATGATTTAGGTGATGTTGGATCCGATCCTTATGAGTTTTCCAATGTGATTGGGGATGGAGATCAACCCTTGTACCTTGGTTGTAGTAAGTACACAAAGTTGTCATCATTAGTGAAGTTATATAATTTGAAAGCAAAACATGGGATGAGTGATGTCTGCTTTTCTGTAATTGTTAATACTTCAAGGAGATTTGCTTCCGTAAGAAAATACAATACCTTCCTCTATGTATGAGGCAAAGAAGACTTTGTGTGCATTGGGGCTGAGTTATGAGAAAATCCATGCATGCCCCAATGACTGCATCTTGTATAGGAAGGATTATGAAGATTCAACTAATTGCCCTACTTGTGGTATCTCAAGGTGGAAGGAAGGCAAAGATTCAGTTTTAAAGGAGGGTGTCCTAGCAAAGGTGCTGTAGTATTTTCCACCAATTCCAAGGTTTAAAAGGATGTTTCAATCAAGTAAGACATCTAAGAGTTTGACTTGGCATGTCGATAGAAAATCAATTGACGGTCAGATATCTCATCCAAATGGATTCTGCCTTGGAAACTCGTTGATGATAAATGGCCCGAGTTTGGTAAAGAGCCGAGAAACTTGAGATCGGCTCTCTCATCCGATGGATTCAATCCCCACAGTTCTCTAAGTAGCGTATACGATTGCTGGCCGCTTATCTTAGTTACATATAATCTCCCACCATGGTTATGCATGAAACGAAAGTTCATGATGTTGACTTTATTGATTTCAGTCCTAAACAACCCGGAAATGATATAGATGTCTACTTATAGCCTTTGATTGATGATTTAAAATCTTTGTGGGATGGGATTAGAGGAGTGTATGATGCACACATAGGAGAATACTTTACACTCGTAGCTGCACTACTGTGGACAATAAATGATTTTCCCGCCTATGGAAACTTATCTGGTTGTGTCATTAAAGGATATAAAGCTTGTCCAATATGCAGCGATGATACGCCTAGTCACAAAGTTGAAAAATGGCCACAAAATCTGTTACATCGGGCATAGAAAATGGCTATCAACATATCATCCATATCGGAGGCAGCGTGCGACTTTTAATGGGAAACCTGAATATGACATGCCTCCAAAGCCATTAACAGGAGAAGAAGTGCTACAAAGGGTTGAAGGTATTAATTACAAATGGGGCTCGAAAAAAGGGGAGGTGGAGGTGAAAATGACGGTGACAGAGTTTGTTGGAAGAAGAAGTCAAAATTCTTTGATCTAGAGTATTGGAAATACATTCTGTGAGGCATTCCCTCGATGTGATGCACATTGAGAAGAATATTTGCGATAGTATCATTGGTACATTGTTGGAGATCCCTGGAAAAAATAAAGATGGGATTGTTGCTCGTTTAGATTTATTGAACATGGGGGTCAAGACTGATTTGCAACCCGAGTATGGAGAAAGACGTTCTCGCTTGCCTCCAGGGCCTTGGAATTTGTCAAGAGCAGAGAAGAGAACGGTTTGCAATTCTTTCTATGGTATGAAGGTCCTTGAAGGTTATTCTTCAAACATAAAAAATCTTGTATCTTTACAAGATTCAAGACTTTGGCCTAAAATCACATGATTGTCATACCTTGATGCAACAATTTATCCATGTGGCAATTCGTTCTGCTTTTGGAAAAGCCTCGCAAGGTATGCAATAACTCATTGTGCTTCTTCTTCAATTCTATATGTGCAAAGACCGTGGATGTTTCCTCGCTAGATAAGTTGGAAGAAGATGTAGTAGTTACTTTGTGTTTGCTTGAGAAATACTTTCCCCCTTCATTCTTCGATATCATGGTTCATCTAGTAGTACATCTTGTCAGAGAAGTTCGTCTATGTGGGCCTGTTATTTTAGATGGATGTATCCGTTCGAAAGATATATGAAAGTGCTAAAGGGGTATGTTCAGAACCGTAATCATCCTGAAGGTTGCATTGCTGAGTGCTATATAGTCAAGAAGGCTGTGGAGTTTTGCACCGAGCATTTATCTCGATATTAGAACAATTGGAGTGCCATTAAACCAGAAGATGGGACTTTCAAAGCCACTATCAGGTTGCTCAATGACTTTAGTTGATTGGGACCTTTTGAACCAGGCACATCTATATGTGTTGGAGAATACGGAGGAAGTCCAACCATATATCGAGTATGACTTTTAATCATTATGTTTTAAATCATTCCTTATGTTTCTCTTAAATACAAGGGACAGTAATACTAGAATTTTTGTGTCATGTAGGGAACATATGATCCACCTCAAGACCACTTATCCAAAATATAACAAGAGAACAAAGTGGCTACAAGATAAGCACAACAACACTTTCATTCAATGGTTACGCTTTAAGGTATATGTTATTGAATAAAACATTGGAGTTTGATTTATTGTCATATCTATGTTGCATTGAATTAACATATGATTAATTTGCAGGTTCAAAGGGAAATCAATGAGAAAGAAAATAATGGCGTATCAGAAAATTTGAGGTGGCTAGCAAGTGGTCCAAGCATGACAGTGCCATCATATAAGAGCTATCTTATTAAAGGTGTTAAATTTAACACCAAGGCACAAGATGATGTGCGGGCAGTTCAAAATAGTGGAGTTTATTTACTTGCAAATACTATGCAAGTTGCTAGTGCCAAGGATAAAAACCCTATTGTCTCAAATATGGGTTTTTATGGTGTCATTCAAGATATTTGGGACATTGACTACCAAAAGTTTACAATCCTAGTCTTTAGGTGTGATTGGATAGATAGCACTTCTGGCCTTGTAGTCGACGAACTCGGATTTACCCTTGTAGATCTGAGTAAAATTGGACATAGGAATGACCAATTTGTTTTGGCTTCTCAAGTCAAACAAGTTTTTTTTGTTGACGACCCAATGCATCATAGTTGGTCGGTAGTGTTATCAATGCCTCATAGAGAATATAATGATGTTATTGGTGATGATGACTTAGGTGATGTTAGAATTGAGTGTGAGCCATTTACTAGAGGGATGCCAAATGTTGACACATTTGATGAACTAGCCCGTGAGTTTGGGAGTGAAAATATTCGAGATGAGTGTGAAGATATATGGATTGAATGATGCTTGTGATTTATGACATTATTTATGCCCTAAATGGCTGTGTATGACATTAATTTTACAAGAAATTGTAATGTATTTCTTTCACTTTCATTATGCAGGTTTCGGCAACATAACTTTCAGTAATAAAAAAACTGGGTTTCAGATGCAAAACACAACGGTAATCTGAAAAATTGCAAAATGAGACGTCTCAATGATATTTAACGACGTTTACATCCATAATATATGTACCGACGTCTAAATACTAACTATCATGACCGGTCAATTCATTCAAAGATACGTAGATAACAATAGAACAACAACGGTAATGTACGGACAGACGTGGTAATTTTTAGATAGACATCATTTTTAAAAATAAAATGGACGTATAATGAAATCAACTACGTCAATAAGGTGTTAAATTACTGACGTTAAATAACTTTTCAACGACGATCAATTTATAGTTTATGTCGTGGTTACCATAGTATTAAAAATCGAAAATATCGCCGAAATATCGGCGATATTTCGCTAATTTTGGGTCGGCGATATTTTTGTTAACTTCCCTTTGATTTCGTGTTTTTTTCGAAAAAATCGTCGAAATTTTCCCTCAATTTATCAGATCTGACCCTTGAGCACCTCTTCTCCCCGGATCTGTTAGAGCCCCGAGTGACCTCACACATATGGAAACACATATATTGATATCAGGTATTAGATCTGCTGGACCAACATAAATAAGCAGAGAGAGGATTGAGATGGACGGATCTGGTCTACACACCGGATGGGAGAAGCTGACGATGCTGCTGCGAGGGCTGAAGGTGATCGTGCTGCGAGATTGTGGATGTAGGTGACTAAAATGACAGAAGAGAGAAGGCTCTTGATCGTTTGAGAAAAATGAAGCAGAGGGAGGTTGGATGCGTTAGCGTGAAATGAGAAAAGCCAAAATGATTTTCTGATATTGGTAGGAGGTATGGGTTTATAGAGAAGAAAATGGGGAGAGCTGTTTGGCTATGGGCTCAAGTCGACTGAAGGGATCCAATGCTCAATTTGTTGTTTTTTACAATAAAGCAAGGCTAGTGGACGACACTAGCCCTGGACTTGGAAACAAAAGTAAAAAAATGGAGTCCATTTCTTGATAGAATGTGATGGTGGTGAATTGGTGATTGGGATGGGGAGTGGGTGACAGACCCACGTGACTGACTCACCTTGGAAAGGCTAATGGAATACTTTTTACACTCAATTCAAATAGCTGATGTCCAGTCAATTAGGCTCTCACTTAAACTTGTTTTATTTTAATTTTTCTTAGTTCTGTTTTATTTACTGCTTTCTTATTTTTATTTACTTTTTTATTTTATTTTCCACACCTTGAGGACAATGTGTGATTTAAGTTTGGGAGTGGGAAAGTAAATTTTAGTTTTTTTTTTTTTTTTAAATGTTTTGAGTCTTGTCTAAAATTTTCGTTTTTAAGTTAATAACCATAGATTATTTTAAACGTTAGAACAAATGGACATGGTAAAGATCAATCCCACAGTAGAGTCTTTTTATGTAGTTGTATTATTATTCACCATTGAGTTTTAATATTGTTCATTATATGTGATACTAAGTTTGAACTTTAATAGAAATTATTTCTATGTGGTATTAAGTTACTCATATATTTTATCTTTGTTTTTTTAGTAAAACTCATATATCTTATCATATGTATGAAGTGTAATATATTGTAGTAAATTATTATAACTAAAAAATTATGATGTGTTTAATTTTCTTTCACTAATTAATATATATTTTCTAAAGTAACGGTATTTGTCAGGTCGCTACATAATCAACTTAAATCACTCAAACCCACCATGACATGCATTTCCTTCCAATTTTTTGTGATAAACCAATAGATAATTGACTAAATAAACATTCTCCAAAGTTTCAATAAAAATTTCCAAGTTTTTCTTACAATTTCCGTGGTTTTTATCCAATTTTTATCGATATCGATATTTTCCCGATATTTCCATCGATATTTCCGTGTTATTGAACCACCGATATTTCCGAAACCTTCGATATTTAATTCCTTGGTGGTTACATCATATTAAGTTTATATTTTAGTAACTTACGACATTGTTTCTACTTTAAACAACGTAGATTTTCTGAAAGGGTCGTCTAAGGTTATAAAATTCGTTCTTTTAAAATTAAATTTTTCATTGAATAGAGGTCGGTTTTTATCTGAATAAGACGTTGTCAATGCTAACGTCATATTTGTAAAACAAATTGTCATCTTTCTTCTTTAACAACGTTGGTTTTGATTAAAGATGTCGTCTTTCCATGGGAAATTTATTTTGCACGTCGGTAAGACGTTAAGAACAGACGTCTAAAAATATAAAAACGACGGAATTCATTATATAAGCGAAGTATAAAGTAGTAGCCACGTTTGAATTTCTATGATATAGGACATTTGAAGTCTTTGAAGGATTTTCAAAACATTTTTGAGAAGTTCATTTGAATATTAAACATGCATTTAATCAAATTAATCGCAGCGGAAGTATATGGTGGATGTTTAAAATCAAAAACAAAACTTCTTTCAAGTATCTTAAGCCATGAACATTGATATGATTTCATAAATGGAAATTTCAAGAGAAAGGATAAGATCTAATTACCCTTGAAGCAATTATATGAACCAATTTGTGTTTGGTCTTCTCTTGATGATTTCCTCTTTCTTGATTTCCTCTTTGATCTTTGATCTTTGCTCCTTGATTTTTCTCCTTGATCTTTCTCCTCCATGTGAGCCACAAAAGTATATGGCCTCTAAGTCTCCACACCAATGGAACCTTGAGATGAGAGGGAAGAATCTTGGGAATACAAGGATGCTAGTGCTAGATCCCCAAGACTTGGTTTCAATCTAAACCTCTTGAAAGATGAAAGTGTTTCACTCTTGAAAACTCTCTTTTATCTCTCTTTGATCTCCCAAACTTATTTGGTTGATGTTGGATTGTGTTTGTGTAATGAGCTTATGAAAGATATCTTTTGGAAACAATTCCCATACCCATTTACTTGTGCATTTTCGGCCAAATCCCATTGGGCTTCCAAATTGGGCCTTGTGACACTTAAACCATAATGTTTAGGTGTCTTAAGCCCTTGGGCTTAATACCCAACCATTTGGGCTTCCGTTAACTATTACCGAGGCCCAAATACTCTTTTACACGTAGTAAATCTTCCATATCAAATTGATCAAATTTATTTCCACAACATCATATGTATTCCTCAAAGTTAACCATTTAAGGTGTGCGATCCATTAGGTTCTAATTAGCAAGGCGGTGGGAAAATATTAGAACTCTTTCTAACCAACTGAATTAAAACCCCCTTTTAATTTTTCCTTTATATGGATTGATCACAATCAATCCTAGGACTTCCACGAACCAAGAGTGACATCTAGCAATATATCAAGGCTACCCAAGCTAACCAGAATTGGTGAAGAACCTATTCAGTTGGAATTACAATGCAATACGGTCCTTCTCTTATACAATGTTTCATATCATATTATTAGGGTACGGATTGATTATGTCAAACCCTTAATATGATTTAT
Source organism: Prunus padus (assembly GCA_024362665.1). Lineage (NCBI taxonomy): Eukaryota > Viridiplantae > Streptophyta > Magnoliopsida > Rosales > Rosaceae > Prunus > Prunus padus. The sequence goes on along the minus strand of JANFAM010000003.1, from coordinate 720,062 downwards.
AACCTCATATGATTCAATAGAACATGATTAAGAACAACTTTCTAAATCAAGTTCAAAATACTTTGACCAAAGATTTCTTGAATCACATCTCGAAACATTCTCCTTCTTTATCGAAGGTAGAGATTCCTTATTGTACATTCACATGCCCCTATGATGAATTAAGAGATCCCAACAACACTTTAGACAAATCTTTTACGGCTTGCCTTTAAGAGCTATCTAAGATCAATAACGCATCATAGGACAACCATGATGCCTCGTGTCTAAGGACTAATTTGCATTATTGCAACTATGAGTTCTCGTTTGACATGTAGATAAATACTCCATACAAGAACTACGGTTGATCGCGTTCAGTGTACCCATTCACTAATGAGCACCCACATACTTGTATTAGTGTCATCTACACAAATGGTTTGAGACTAACCATCCTCCTAATTGAGCATACATAGTATGTGCTAATCTTGACGGTTTATCAATGCCCATTTGATAATCCTATGATTAGGAACATTTTGGGATACTATAGTAAGAGATTAAAGGTCTCCCTAATCTAACCTTTTTAGATTACTTTATCTCTTATTTAGCATTCCCTGGACATTTGTTTCTTTAATTGATGTAAAAGATAACAAATAAGTTTGCCCTTTATTATCATATACGAAATGTATTCTAAGGAGATTACATCAAATGTATTGGCTCTTAGGGCACATTTCTAACAATCTCCCACTTGCACTAGAGCCACATAGCCCTGTATCTAATACCCATTATCTCTTTATGTCTATCCGATTGTGACTGTGACATAGGCTTAGTGAGTGGATGCATTACGTTGTTTGCAGATGCAACCTTTAGGATGCAAAACGTCCCATCTAATGGTAACATTTTTCTATGTGTCCGGATCTACGATGAGACCTTGGTTCCTTGGCTTGAGCTATTGCCCCATTGTTATCACACAAGAAAGGTACTTGTGACATTTATGGTCAGAACCTTATTTAGTTCGGTAATGAACCTTTTATCCAAACAGATTTTATTGTAGCTTCTAAAGCGACAACTTATTCAACTTCAGTTGTTCTCCAACTAACTACGTGTCCATTCAAAATGAAGACGTACCCTTAGGTGGATTTGCAATCATTGATATTAGATATATTATCCAAATCAGTAAATGCTTCCACTTGCTACTCGATGTTCCTCCCATACGAGGAACATGTCCTTAGTCCTTCTTAAGTATTTAAGAACACACTTGACTCCTCCCTATTGATCTAATCATGGGTTCGATTTATATCTTCTAGTTATACTCATATAACCAATATCATGTCTTGTACATGCTATGACATATATGAGAATCCCTGTTGCACATGCATTAGAGATTTCACTCATCTCTTTGTATCTCTTCAGGAGTTTTCGGACACATGTTCTTAGAAAGGTGAAGTCCATGTCCGTGGAAGTAACCCTTTCTTAGATTGTTCCATACGAAATCTCTTTAGCACCTTATCTACATACAAGGATTGAGATAATCCAATTATTCTCTCGAGATCTATCACGGTAAATCTTTATTCCAAGTATATAAGATGCCTCTCCTAAATCTTTCATTGAGAATGATTTAGTGAGCCATGACTTCCTTTGAAGATAGCATTCCTATATCGTTTCCAATAATTAGTATGTCATCTACATACAACACTAGGAATACCACGGAACTCCCACTGACCTTCTTGTACACACATTGGTCATCCATGTTTTGTATGAAGTCAAATGATTTGACAACTTCATCAAAGCGGATGTTCCAACTCCTAGAAGCTTGCTTCAATCCATAAATGAATCTATGCAGCTTGCATACCTTATGCTTATCGACTTTAGAAATGAAGCCTTCAGGTTGATCCATGTATAGTTCTTCCTGAAGGTGGCCATTCAGAAAAGCCGTCTTCACATCCATTTGCCAAATCTCATAATCATGGTATGCAGCTATTGCAAGCAAAATCCGAATAGACTTTGTCATAGCGACAGGAGAGAAGGTTTCTTCATAGTCAATTCCTTCTTTCTCGCTTGTAGCCCTTTGCTACCAGCCTTGCCTTATAGGTTTCTATTTTCCCATCTCGAGCCTATCTTCCTCTTAAAGATCCATTTATTTCCTATTGGTACAATACCAGGAGGCGGATCAACTAGAGTCCAGACTTGGTTGGTATACATAGAATCCATCTCGGATTTCATGGCTCCAAGCCATTTACGTGAGTCAATGTCCGACATTGCCTCATTGTAGTTCGAAGGGTCTTCGATATCCTTACAATCACTTAGAAGATTTAACTCTCCTTCGTTTCGTAAAGGAAACCATAATACCTTTCGTGCATTCTTATAACCCTACTTGAACTACGTGGAGTCCGTGTTACAACATGTTGTGGTTACGGGATTGCATTTGGTTCGATGTTGATTTCTAGCTCATTGGACAATTCCTTGAGTTCTATCTCATGTCCCCCTTTCCCATCAAGAGCATATTCCCTTTCTAGGAAGGTAGCTGACCTTGCGACGAATACCTTTTGTTCGTCGACATGATAGAAGTAATATCCCATAGTTTCCTTGGGATATCCTATAAATCTACACTTCACTGACCTTGCATCTAGTTTATCCCCATCTTATCTTTTGACATATGTTGGACAACCCCAAATCTTGATATAACCAAGACTTGGTTTCTTCCCAAACCACATTTCGTATGGAGTTTTTGGAACGGATTTGGAAGGCACTCTATTTAACAAATGAATTGCTGTTTCAAGTGCATATCCCCAAAAGGATATAGGTAAATCAGTATAGCTCATCATGGAACGAACCATATCCATTAAGGTTCGATTTCTCCTTTCAGAAACCCCATTATGTTGTGGAGTCCCTGGTGGAGTCCATTGTGATAAGATGCCATGTTCCTTGAGGTAATCAAGAAACTCTATGCTTAAGTATTCACCTCCTCGATCGGATCTAAGGATTTTAATACTCTTGCCTGTTTGGTTTTCAACTTCATTTCTGAATTCTTGAAACTTTTCAAAAGATTCAGACTTATGCTTCATTAAGTACAAATACCCAAACCGTGAATGATCATCAGTAAAGGTAATGAAGTATGAATAACCTCCCCTTGCATTTGTAGACAAAGGTCCACAAACATCTGTGTGGATTAGCCCCAACAATTCTGTAACTCTTTCTCCTTTACCAGTAAAGGGAGACTTGGTCATTTTACCTTGTAGACAAGATTCACAAGTAGGCATAGGAGCAAGATCTAAAGATCCAAGGCATCCATATTTTGCCATCTGGTGAATCCTATCTTGGCCAATGTGTCCAAGTTTAAGGTGCCACAATTTGGTTGAGTTATCCTCTTTCTAGGCCTCTTAGGTCTAGTTGCATCTTAATCCATATACGATTAATGCTACCATTCATTTCTAAAATAAAAAGAGACCATCAATCAAAATTGCATAAGCAACGTTTCGATTAATATGTGAAATAGAACAAAGTATTTTGTCAAACAAAACATCAAATTCATCTCTTAAAAATATAGAGACGGATACTAAGTTCTTTACACATCCAGAAATGAAATAACAATTATTTCAAATTCAGGTCCTCTTTGGAGGGTAGTCTGAGATGTTAGGTGCCTATAGCATTGGTAACTACATTAGTGCAATTCCCCATAGTTAGCACCATCTCTCATTTTCCAAGTCTTCTACTTCCCACTAGTCCATGCACACAATTGCATTTTGACTAGCTTCGAATCAACTATTCAATTTAGAAGCTTTTAAGCTGTAATTACTAATTTTAGAACAAGAGAGTTACCTTCTGAAGGTTTTTCTCTTGAGGCTTGCAAGACATCTCTTGCAATTCCTCTTCCAATGTCCATCCTTGTCACAGTGAAAACAAGTACCTTTCAGTCACTTGTCTTTCTTTTGTATTCTTTCTCCCTTGGGTTTTTTTTTAGAAAACCTTTCTTCTCTCCTTTATCCTTATCTTTTGTTTGGATTTGGAAGAAGAAGAACCCTTCTAAAATTGCAACTATCCCCTTGAACCCTTTATCTTTTGAGATATTCATTTAAGCTACTATAGCCATGTTGAGTAGCTCAGATAGGGTGTTGTTCATCTTTCCCATTTTATAGTTCATAACATACTGGGATTAATTGATGATAGGGATGAAAGAAAGAATCTTGTTGAACTTCAACATCAAAGAAAAATCCATATTTTTCGATCTCTTAAGTAATTAAATTACTTTGATATAATGTTGATTAACCGGGAACCCTCTTACCATTCTTGTCATAACAAGTTTACATATGGTATTGTAAGCTAAGATTAGCTTCACCTTTTCATGGATGCCAACATGTAACTTTTACCTCGGTTGTCATCGACACATGCTTCTTATAAGCCTTTGTCTCCTCCTCAATGGCATATGGACCAAGAGGGGTATGTGGTGGGGTTTTTCTTATACACAATCAATCTCATCCAATTATAGGATAAGTTGGTGTTTGTGCAATCAAACCGGATAGTTCGTGTCATCTTGGACGTTTGAGTCAAGTATCTTTGAGATTGGGTTTGTGATGGTTATTTTGAAATTCTGCATAACGTAAATAGATTTTAATTTAGATTAATCTTCTACCAAGGACTTAGGGTCTTTAAGTCATGATGGTAGCTCCCACTATTTTTGGCAAATTTCATATCCCTCCTGAAATCCGAGAGTTTCCGTTGAAACTCTTAGTGGGGATGGGAGACTCACTTTTACATAGTTTTCCTCAACCTAACAGTTTGTTGGATTGCTATGTTACTAATGAGAGGATACTCTTATCCAATCACATCATAATGTGAATACCCATCACTATGGCCTCTAGAGAACTAGACCTCAACCTAACAGTTTGTTGGTTTCGTTCGTCTTAGTTAAGTTATTCCCACCGTACTTGTGGGTATAGGGTTTCAAGTATGTCCTCAACCTAACAGTTTGTTGGCCATACTCGTTATCTATCCGCACTACATCAAGTATGTGTAATAGGCTTCCCTTGGATGGTTACAAGTACTGGATGTTGCCTCACCGAGGTACAACAAGGTGCAAATGTGCCACCCAATAAGAGACTACCACGGTGGAAGGCCACAAAATAGCATTCAAAGTGCCATTTCGCTTATCAACTTAATATTGCTTTGAGGGTAGTTAAATTGGTCTCATTTTAATCCAATTTTAATCCTGTTAAAATTACCTATCTAATCTCATTAAATGGTTCCCAATGCAACATATTAGTAGCACATAATACTCCCACTAAATATTTTAGAAACCATTTGCTTAAGATAGTGAGAATACATGGTACTACTAATTGATTGATTATTGTCATTACCGAACATTCCAATTGCATTGGGCTTATAAGATGATTATGGACTTTCTTGTTGATCCAACACGAGCCACCATGTTGGATCATGGTCTTGGATGGTGATTCATTTTAATTATGCGCGCATAAAAATAAATTAGGCATGAAAGCCATTTCATTATTACATAGCCAATCAAAATCGAATTACATATCCAATAGGCGGCCAATCACATAGCTCAATTGTTTGGTCTAAGTCCATAACCATCCTTTAATTATTTAAACGCTTTAAACAATTAAACTAGCAATGTAAATACATGCTCTTGGGTTGCATACATATATATGGGTTTAATTCAAGTGGTAACCATGTTCAAATAAAAGAAATTTACCATGGAGTGAAAACATTTTACTACAATAGTAAATGTAATTGTAGAAACCTTTTAGGCATAGTTACACTTATCATATATTGCAACTAGGTCCAAAACTATTCAACAATTAATAATGGATCCAAAGTTGATCCACTAGGGTGTGGGGTTAAAGCATGCATTTGTATAACACAAAGTGGTGATCATGATTTCCAACTAGGTGAATAATAATGAAAGTGACTAGGTAGGCCAACCACACTCACCAAAGTAATCAAAATTAATTTTAGTGTGGTGGGTAAATAATTAGTGATAGGAATAATTTGATCAACTTTTGCATTTTATATCAAATCACAATCATTTACATCTAGATAGACCCTACACACTCACCAAAGTAATCTTATTAATTTTAGTGTGGTGGGTAAAAGTTTATGAAGTGGAAACATTTTTTAAAAAGCTTTCAATTTTATAATAAAACATCATCATCACCATTATGACTAATTTTGGTGGAAAAATCCACTAACACAATCAACAAAATTAATCACCTAACTTATGGATCAAAAAGATCCCATAACAAGAACATCAAGAACACCAAGAACATGCATATGAACTAATATGAATGTTCATGCTATTTCCGGAAAAATCCATATTCCATTTTAACCATCTCATGCTCTTAATATCAAATATTTCATGAAGTTAAAATCATGGGGGTTTTAATGCAACTATGCTCTAATGTTCATACATACACATATGCATACAAAGAGAGCATCAATCATCAAAACATAAATCCGAAATCCAAAATCCCAAACAACCCCTTTCACTCCATTTGATTTTTATTCAATCATATCAAAATAAATCAAGTATAACCATTATACTTTTAAATGAATTTACAACCCATATATGCATCTCTAAACCCTAGAAACATATCAAGTTCATGACCTATGGCTCTGATACCAATTGAAGGATTTTCAAAACATTTTTGAGAAGTTCATTTGAATATTAAACATGCATTTAATCAAATTAATCGCAGCGGAAGTATATGGTGGATGTTTAAAATCAAAAACAAAACTTCTTTCAAGTATCTTAAGCCATGAACATTGATATGATTTCATAAATGGAAATTTCAAGAGAAAGGATAAGATCTAATTACCCTTGAAGCAATTATATGAACCAATTTGTGTTTGGTCTTCTCTTGATGATTTCCTCTTTCTTGATTTCCTCTTTGATCTTTGATCTTTGCTCCTTGATTTTTCTCCTTGATCTTTCTCCTCCATGTGAGCCACAAAAGTATATGGCCTCTAAGTCTCCACACCAATGGAACCTTGAGATGAGAGGGAAGAATCTTGGGAATACAAGGATGCTAGTGCTAGATCCCCAAGACTTGGTTTCAATCTAAACCTCTTGAAAGATGAAAGTGTTTCACTCTTGAAAACTCTCTTTTATCTCTCTTTGATCTCCCAAACTTATTTGGTTGATGTTGGATTGTGTTTGTGTAATGAGCTTATGAAAGATATCTTTTGGAAACAATTCCCATACCCATTTACTTGTGCATTTTCGGCCAAATCCCATTGGGCTTCCAAATTGGGCCTTGTGACACTTAAACCATAATGTTTAGGTGTCTTAAGCCCTTGGGCTTAATACCCAACCATTTGGGCTTCCGTTAACTATTACCGAGGCCCAAATACTCTTTTACACGTAGTAAATCTTCCATATCAAATTGATCAAATTTATTTCCACAACATCATATGTATTCCTCAAAGTTAACCATTTAAGGTGTGCGATCCATTAGGTTCTAATTAGCAAGGCAGTGGGAAAATATTAGAACTCTTTCTAACCAACTGAATTAAAACCCCCTTTTAATTTTTCCTTTATATGGATTGATCACAATCAATCCTAGGACTTCCACGAACCAAGAGTGACATCTAGCAATATATCAAGGCTACCCAAGCTAACCAGAATTGGTGAAGAACCTATTCAGTTGGAATTACAATGCAATACGGTCCTTCTCTTATACAATGTTTCATATCATATTATTAGGGTACGGATTGATTATGTCAAACCCTTAATATGATTTATAACCTCATATGATTCAATAGAACATGATTAAGAACAACTTTCTAAATCAAGTTCAAAATACTTTGACCAAAGATTTCTTGAATCACATATCGAAACATTCTCCTTCTTTATCGAAGGTAGAGATTCCTTATTGTACATTCACATGCCCCTATGATGAATTAAGAGATCCCAACAACACTTTAGACAAATCTTTTACGGCTTGCCTTTAAGAGCTATCTAAGATCAATAACGCATCATAGGACAACCATGATGCCTCGGGTCTAAGGACTAATTTGCATTATTGCAACTATGAGTTCTCGTTTGACATGTAGATAAATACTCCATACAAGAACTACGGTTGATCGCGTTCAGTGTACCCATTCACTAATGAGCACCCACATACTTGTATTAGTGTCATCTACACAAATGGTTTGAGACTAACCATCCTCCTAATTGAGCATACATAGTATGTGCTAATCTTGACGGTTTATCAATGCCCATTTGATAATCCTATGATTAGGAACATTTTGGGATACTATAGTAAGAGATTAAAGGTCTCCCTAATCTAACCTTTTTAGATTACTTTATCTCTTATTTAGCATTCCCTGGACATTTGTTTCTTTAATTGATGTAAAAGATAACAAATAAGTTTGCCCTTTATTATCATATACGAAATGTATTCTAAGGAGATTACATCAAATGTATTGGCTCTTAGGGCACATTTCTAACAGTCTTAACAACGTATTCTTTAGAAATAAATACGACGTAGAAAAAAGAAATAACGTTAGTTATGGTTTTATTCATGCCGTGGATAGTTCAAATCTACGTTGTTTTGGAAATTATTAATGCCGTGGTAATATACATATAGACGTCAGTTTTAAAAATAAAATGGCCATCTAATATTGTTAACTACATCGATCTACAGTTAAATTACTGCCGTAAACTGACTGTTCAACGTCTCTAAGTTTATAATTTGTATCGTGGTTACTTATGTTTACGGCTGTATTTTTGTAAATAATGTCATTGTTCCTTTGTGAAACGACGTTTATTTTCTAAAAGTGACGTCTAAGGTTATCCAAGTTGTTTATTTTTGAGTGAATAGACGTTGGTTTTTATTTGTGTAGGACGTTGTATATTTTAACAACGTTAGGATTTTAAAATAAACCGTCGTGTTTAAGTTATAGCAACGGCGTATTTTATCCAATGTGTCGTCTTTATATGAAATAGACGGCGGTGATTTACCGTCGTGGTTTTATGCATCAAAAGACGTCGGTCGATTCCACGACGGTTGAAAAATAGAATACACGACGGTGAATTACCGTTGTCTATCTCGATTTTTGTAGTAGTGAATTGAGCCAAAAGCCGTTCTTTGTGAAGGGTTTCATTGTTTCTACTCTTAAACACTCTTCAACTTTGTTCTTAATTAGATTGCTCTCCTTAGGTTTGTATTGGATACTAAAGAATGTTCTTACTTTTGTAGGTACGTCGCTTCCAAGTGGGATGGACCATGAGAGATGATGTTAGGCTATGCATGTTTTCACTCACTAAAAGCCTTTTATCCTACCCTTGTGTGTGTGTCATTAACCCTTTTGTAACCAAACACTTAGCCCTTCTTTCATCACCCTTATTATCTTTGACCTATATAACCCGTTTCTAAGCCATACCGTATAGCTTAGGATGTGCCAAAGTGATGCAAATAAAGAGGTTGAGCTCTTCACCAAAGAATTGGCGTGTATCGAGGTGCTTGTGCTAAATTACAATTGAAAAGAGAAAAGAAAAAGAAGAAAGAAAGAAAAAAATTTGCAAATCTAAAAGTAAAAGTTCAAAATCACTCCAAATGGAGTAGTGAAGATGCACAATTCTGGACGCCGAGTACTACAAAAAGTTAAAAAAAGAGCTGGCCGTGTATGTGATCGTGAAGGATGCTTTGGTATGTCATAAGTTTTTGTTTTTCCTTTCCTTTCTTTCTTACTCCGAGCCTAGCCTTTCGTTACAACCAAAGTAAAAGACCTAATTGATCTATTGGGAAATTTTGCTTGGAGGTGAGGTATGTACTTTTCTTCTTAGTATTCAATTCTTTTCATGAGATGCTATTTTCAGAAATTGCCGTTCTTCATGCTAAGCATATGTGTTAATATTTGATTTCCATTACATAACTTCATACACATATGTGACATTTGAGTGTAAGCCTAGGATTCCGAGAGAAAAATATAGAGTGATACCGGTGAGGATTAGAGTCAAGGCACTATGCCAAATTTTACTTTACACCACACCACATAGGCATCGGCAAATTTCAAAACCGATGCTGTTAGTATGTTAGGCATCGATTTTATAATTAATAAGACTAAAAGTGTATTAAGGCATCAGTACAAATTTTAGATGTTTTCTACAGATGCCGTTATTATACTTTAGCATCAATGATATAATTTGCTGAAGCATAAAATGTTTTTGACGAAATTTTTTTTAAGCCGAACAATTATACTGACGCCAAAACAATGTCAACGCCGCTACAGTGATTATTTTAACAAAACATTTTAACTTGCCCTCTGATCCCTCTCTCTTCTCTCTCGCGATACTCTCATCCCTCTCTCTTCTCTCTGACGACAAGAACCAGGCCTACTTCCCCAAATCGCCGCCTTCCACAACTCCTACCTCAATCGATCTCTCTCTCTCTCTCCCTCTCCTTTCCTTTCTGTCTCTGTTTCTCGCTTTTTGTCTGTCTCTCTCTCTCTCTCTCTCTCACTCAGTCTCAATGAGTGAGTTGAGTGAGAGAAATGGATTTTCTCTCGCTCTCTGGCCACATCCACCTTCAAGAGACACAATAGAGGTAATTTTCCGTTTGATTTTGAGTTGAGGTTTGGGAATTTCGAATTAGGGTTTCGATTTTTGGGTTAGGGCTTCGATTTCGAATTAGGGTTTCAATCAGCAATTGGGAGATGTTCATCAGTGGGCTTGTGATTGGGTTAGGTCATTTTAGTTGTTTTTAACCCAAAAACGTTGTAAACTGCTCAAACATATACGAAGCTTTTGCTCTATAGTTTTGTTTGTGTCTTAATTTTTGTTTTTGTTTGAGGCAAGCAGTTTTGTTTCTTGGTTTTGAGTAAATGCAAAATCTTTGAGGTATAAGTTCTTTTGAAATCTGAAATTTATGGCGGTGGTTGTTCATTTTTGTATTAAACTTGTGAATGGTGTGGTTTTGTTACTTTTGATTCTTTGGTTTTGTTTTTATCATTTCTAATCTGTTTTCATGTGGAAAGCGTTCATATTGGAAGCACCATGCTCTATTCCACTCTATGCACTATTTGAGTTTTGAGTTTCTAGCGGTTAGGCATTAAGTTCTCTGTACTTTTTGATAGGATCTAGAAGTCATTGAAGTCCCTGAAAAGGCTTCTGTCTGTCTGTCTGTCTCTCTCTCAAAAATGGCGCCAGCATCGGACTCTTTGTACCAGACCTCCAACACAGTCTGTGTAATGGATGCATCAGGCCACGTAGGCACCACCCTCACAGAGCGCCTGCTGCAAAGGGGTTACACAGTCCATGCTGCCCTTCAGAGCTATGGTGGGTTTTAATCAAAATCTATTTTCTTTAATTTCTTTGTAATTACATTGGGTTTATTTATTTATTTATGAATTATTATTATCATTTTCTGTTTCTGATTCTTAATTGTGTTTGGGGTGTTTGATTAATCAGGTGAATCGCGGTTGGCTGAGTTTCTTGTGACAAAAAGAATCTGAAAGTATTCAAGTTAGACCCATTCGACTACCAGAGCATACTTGATGCTCTCAAAGGCTATTCTGGCTTGTTCTATGCATTTGAGCCTCCACAAGACCAACCCATCTATGATGTATGTTCCATTCTTCCCATCCATCTTGTGCACTTTTTAATTTTTAGTTTAATTTAATTTTGTGATTTTCTCACTTAACTGAATTTCCTGTTTGAGCTGTTTGGTTAACCCCAAAAAAAAATATATGGTTAAGAGCAATTTACCCTGCACCTGAGGTCTTGGGTTCGATTCCCTCCCAATATCGCTCGTATTAAAAAAAGGTAAATAATAAATAAAAAAACTACAACTGTTGAATTTTTTTGGTTGTTTTTTTCTGATAAGTTATAACTAAGTTCATGTTATATGAATAAGCGGATTTCTGACTCTAAAGCTGGATGAGTATGTCAAATATTGTTGGAACTTTTAGTCATTTAATGTCTGTATAATTCTGTCATGAATACTGAATGTTTAGCTAAGTTTACGAGGTACCTATTATGTTGCTGAGATCTACTACAATCATAACACTACCTTCTTCAAGAAACTATCAGTTTGTCTAGACCTCCTCTGCATGGTAATTCTGCTTTCAACCTTTATTTTTCAGTTCTGATTTTACTTTCATTCTTCAATCTGCACCTCCTCTGCATGGTATAACTACTCTGTCAACTAAGGGTTGTGTAGATTAATTTTGCTGGATATATTGATTCATGTAAGAATTTGTTTCTCCCAATTTTCAACTAAATTATCAGTCCCCATTTATGTAAAATTGTATAGAAATGATTTAATAAGTCAAGTCAGAGTTATTGTTAACTAATTCGTGCACAGATGACTTCCATGCTTTTGATTTATCTTGAGCGGGTATGTATGGATCGCTTGTTCTATATTTGTTTTATCAAGCTAGAACAATCTTCTTGGATCCCAAAATTTGCACAGAATCTGTAATATGATATTTCCTATGCTCTTTCTTACTTTGTATAGGCTTATTTCCAATTGTTGAATGAACAATTCTTGTATAGGCTTTTGTTCAAGTTATTAAAGTAGTTATTTTTATGCCTTTGGCTGAAATGAAGTGGTATCTAAATGGCAGATTAGAACCATAAAGCAGAAATCTTTGAGTTGGGTAATACTTATATTGTGAATATAATGAATGAGGTTGGGTAATACTGACATAGCCATTAGAAATCAAAGCTGATTGTGGATTATCAAACTTTGAATTTGCTGAGTGAGGGGTTTTATATATGACTTCTCCTCAGCATATACCCTATTTTTTTTAAAATTTGAATTTAAGTATTAGCTAGAAAACAACCCTTATGATTGCGTTTGACACACTTTCTTCTCTGCTTGTTTCTTGTTAAGTTTATATTCTCATTCTGTCACATCACAGATTCAGGGTTTTGGTTCAAAGTAAAGCATTGTACTTAGTGAGAATTGAGTATGCCATGCATTTTATATGCATTGATTTTTTAGGTGTGGTTTTCATAGAGTTCTCAAGTCTCGATTTTCTAATGGCAGCAGTGTTATTTAGAACAGATGTATGTAGGTAGGTAATCAATTGTGTGCAAGGAAATAAACAAATGCTCAAAATGTTAGGTTCAGTTGACAATTCATGTGCTGCTTTATATCTAATATGGTATCTAGCTGGATGGATCCAACTTCAACTGCATTACATGGATGATATAATCAATCATGGTCACTTGTAGGCTGTAAATAATGCATTGTTATATCTCTATTGACACCTTGTGCATCTTTGCTTGAGAAAACTAAACGTTACAGATCTCTTCTTTCCTCGTGGTCCGGCATTGGTTATGCACAAAAATCATGAAGGTCCAGCTGTTTTTGTGATGCTTAATAAGGCTTTAGAAATTGCATAGCGGGAAAAAAAGTAATTGAAGAAAGGAATATAAGAATTCTGATTGCACAGATGCATGTTGTGAAGGTAACAATTAGTCAAACCTCTCGTTTTCTAAAATCATGAACTGGTATCTATAAAAATATCACTCATTAAAGTTCTTGAACTGTATTCAAGAACATAAACTTTTGTTCAAATTGAATTCCTTGTATATAGAAAATGAATCTTAATCTGTTGCCACCTAAGGTCGATGACAATCAGAACAACTATGGTCTTTTCATTTGTGACACCATACTTATATGTTTAGACAACTAGTTTTAAACAACTAGTGGGGACTTAAAGGTTCCAAAATTGGTTAGTAACTTGTTACACAATTTGGAAGATCTTGAGATTTCAAGGAAGAACAAATCTACCCAAACATTGTTAGCTTACCTTTAAAAAAAAAAATTCATTGACCCTTTCATCCAACCTTGTATCCATTAGTACGTTTACTCAATGACCCTTATGTTGACGGTGTGCAACAGACTTTTGATTGGGATTCTGGAAAAACATACATCTATCATTGTGAAGTCTATGTGATGGGAGCTACAAATTCAAGGTCTGTATGTCTACCCCTAGCTACAAATTCTTGGTAATCGTTTCTTGGTAATCAATGAAACGTTATGCATTTTATGTTTTTGCATTATTTTTCGTTTCCTGCTGTCATTTTTTTGTCACATCAATTTGTTACCTTGTGTTTTGTGCCCCTATGTTCTAGCTTGTAATAAATCCTATGATAATCTTTCATAGGAGACAAATCTCCATTAGTACCATCAAAGGTCCAAGATGTTGGAGGAAGCATATATCAACTACAAGTGGAAAAGCCATGGGCAACAACTTAGGAAGAAGCATTCTCCCTTCATTTTACATGTATTTTTGTTGCTATAGTATTTTGCTTATAGACAAGTATGGATCATATGTGGGGTTGGAAAATTTGTGATTTATTGTAGTGTTGGATATATATTTGATGTATGGATATATTTAAATTTATTTAGGTTTTTTGATGTGCAATGAACAACATTACATTACATTATTCATAACAGCTTCAGTTTTCCAGAATCAACTAAAGTTAAAAGATTACAATCATCGATGCCTAAAACCGAAAGTAGCATAAGCATTTATATAACAACTGATGCCTAAAAGTAGAAATATTGTCAACATTATATAACAATCAATGCTATTGGAGGCTTTTCACGTCCGAAAAATCTAAAAAGCGATGACATATAACATAATTTGCATCGGAATTATTGGTTGTTGCGATGTCGTAATCGATAATACGCATCAGTACATGATAACTCAATGTTGTTGTAATACACATTTAGCATCCTACGTTTTGTAATTACTGATGCAATTTCTGGTTTAGGCATCATAAGTCAACCTTTTTTTTGGCATTCGGAAATCTTTTAGCATCGGAGTTTATAAATATGCGATGTCTTAACTATGTATAGGCAACGGATAATATCCGTTGCCTATTGTACAACAATAGGCAACAGCTACCAATACCACGGAATTTATAGACTTTAGGCAACGGATTTTCTCCGTTGCTAAAAGTCAAATTTGGCATAGTGAGGCGAAATAATTCCATGGCATTTGAGTATGGTTGTTTTTTAAACTTTGATAATATGAGTTTTGGTACTACACGTTACACTATGATGCAATATACTCAAAGTGGCATATCTTTAGTGATGCAAATGTGATTAGCATGCATTGGTTTTTATTAGCTTGTTAAAAGTGGTGCCTTTAATGACTTTGTTTTGCAGTAAAACGTTTTTGGGTATCGTAATCTGGTAAACCCTCGGGAGACACAACTCCTCCTACTAAGGACACCTAGAGATTTAACGGCTTGTGGCACATGCTAAGTGCCATCGAGATTACCTGCGAAAGTGGTTTAGTTAGCTTACACATACACACATCTCACTTTATCAAAATAAGTAATGACAATGCCATGCAAACCAACAAATTTTTTTTCTCTCCAATTCATTAGACTCAAATATAACCATTCTCTGTCCAGTTTCTATGCAACAATAAGTGATTATGTATGGGTTTTAAAGACATGTTCTTCCATTAATCTAAATCATCAGTACGCAAGATTCACATAGATTGATTTTTAAAGTCAACCAAACAACACATAACTCATTGGTGAAGTCAGGTTCTCATCATAGAAGACTAGGAAAAACTTCTCTCTCTTCTCATCCATAGGATGTTAATGAAAATAGCCAATAACTTGACCGCCCACGTTACGTCGAATAGCCTCTTCGTGATCCAAGACACCTTCTGGAGTTGTGATCACAACATAACCCCACTGCAAGGAGAGAGAGAGAGAGAGAGAGAGAGAGAGAGAGAGAGAGAGAGAGAGACCTTTCTTGAAGACATTGATCCATGGCATAAAGTAAACACACAGCCCTTTCAGTAATAAAAGGGGCAAATAAGAATCAAGAAGTATGCCAGATCTTTAGAGATCAGGAAGTTAACAAACCTGGCGAGTTGGAAGCGTACGAAATTTGTACTCTTCAATATCCCTTGCCTTCAAATGCTGCCAGTAAGTGAGAGCTCGGCAATCGTTAACCCTGCCTTGTAGTTGAACTGTTATCCTCCCCACTCTATGCGGATCAAAAACTTCAAAATCCTTGATATAACCTGATTGAAACGATACCACATTCAGAAACAGTACACATGCAACAAACTAACAAATAGCATTTGGAGACAACATGGATTTCTCATTCCCTCCTCCAAAGAAACCGAACAAGAAGTGTAATGGTTACATGGCCAAATATTTCATTAGCTACTTACGTGTCTCCTGTATGTTCAACAGCCTCCCAATAGAAGGCCCCTTCATCTAGCATATATAGAGAAAACAAAACCCGTCTTTGCTTACCAACACAGTTCTTATATGCAAGTAACAGCTGTTGAAAGTCATCCCAACTTTAGAAGAAATTACTCTATTACTAAGCATTACCAATACAAGCTCTACGGGTATGCTTATAAATGATGCCTTTTCCAGTTGCATAATCTTTAGAAAGGTACCCTTGTTTTGTCACAACCAATTACTTTCAAACCCCTTAATTTGAGGAAAAAAGAAGATTTAAGATTATAGATTCCAATCGAAGCAACGCCATGTTTGAAAAAAAAATCCCCTTATCATCTCCAAGTTCACTCCAGTTCCAAATCAACAGTTTATTTCAAGCCAAGTAGCTCCAAAACATATGATAATTCATCTTATTCATGACAGAAAGCACTGAAAAAAAATTCCTAGAGTCATGCTAGCTAAGTTATAGAGATCCTTAATCGCTACAATCAACCCTTTCAACCAAAAATAACTTTACAGCAACCCAGAAGCAAAAAATAGATACGAATGCCGAAAAGTTGGATAATTTAGCATTAATTAACAAAACCCATATAAGAAAAGGAGAAGAAAATGGAGGTGCTACCCTCGATGTTTCATGATTTTGAGGAAAGATGATATGACTGTGGAGATAGGTTGCAATTCCACAGTAGCTTTTCCTCGTCTCTCTGCATTCATTATTAACCTCAACCCATTATTCAGTATCATCCTCCCCATCTTTCTCTTTGCAAAATGCAAACCCGACCCAGAGGACGGCTCTGTTACTCCTGTTAGGAACACTATGGTGTTGCTGCGATTTATTTTTTAGAGTTAATTAAACGGATACCCATGAATTTTGTGATGTTTACTAAAAAACTCGTGACCTTCTAAAAATTACACTAACATCCCTTAATTTATGTAATAATACCGGACTTTGTAGTAATATAAAAATAGATAATAAAAAAAAAAGACTTGTAAATCAAGTGGTTAAAAGATTCTCTATCCAATGTCTTAGGTTTGATTCCCCCTCACAATATCGGTTATTCGGTTGTATAAAAAAAAAAATAGCATGTTGAAATTTTTGTGAGACTGGATGTAACTAGAATTAAAATATCAAAAATCAGTCAAATTCATAACGAGAATGAATGAAAAAGAATGAGGGTAAAGTAAAGCGGAAATTGGAGTGGTTCTCACAAGTTATAGAAAACCCTAAACCCCAGACATTGTTATGGATTGCCAAACCTAACAGATTTTTTCCAATTTAAAAAATTACTGCCAGCAGCAGTAAATTGAAAAGGAAGAAAATCTGTGCAGTAGATGTTGAGGCTGACATTTTTTATGCGGATGATTTTCCATTTGTAATTTCCATGATTGTTATGAATTTTTTGCCGCATGTTGCCTTATTTATTTATTTATGAATTTGTTGTTCTGTATTTGCTGCCATGAGTTGAAAGAAAACCAGAAAGAAATTGAGTCATTCATATTTTATCTTTGTGTTGAAGTTGTGAATGAGAATGTGCGCAACTAGGAACTTCCACATCTTGAAAAGAAAAGTTTTGAATTAAATGCTTCCTCAGTCTTTGGATGAATCACCACATCCAGTGTTTCCAATAAGATGAAGTTTTTCCAAAGAAGATTAAAAAACAGTTCAAGCAGAGGCTCCACCAGTTGATGCATGTATTTGGGACTTCAAGAACAGAAGAGTCTAGAAAACAAGTAGCCATGACAACCTTGCACAATGTCAAGCAAAGCAACAGTTTGGCATGCTTCCTCAACTGGACGGTCCTTTCATCGATTTAGTATAGCTTCAGCAACAGGAGCAATCTGATGCTGCAGTACAGCCGCACCAAGGGGATCTACCACATTGAGCCTTGTTGCAGCAGAAATAACATCTCTCATTGTAATAAACATGTAAGCTCTTTGAGAAGTAGCGCTGTCCAACCCGAGCAGACCACATATAACCCCAAACATAGGGGCATGGTGAAAAGAAACAACCCCAGAACTTAAAGAAGCTTCTCTCATAGATTTAAGAGATAGTATTTCTGAGTACACGGATGCAGCCACCCTCATCAGTGCTGACCCTTGTGAAATTGATGCCTTCCTGCTCACTTCATTAGTTAGCATTGCATCCAACATTTTTTCGAGTTTGCGGCTGGTCTCAAAATCAGGCGAAATTGTTGTAGAATATACAAAAGGAAGGAGTAAGCTTGCAGTATTTTCCAACAGATTGATTACAAATGTTTGGAGATCTTCAGGACAAGAGACTATGCGAGCCTGGATTGCTGCCTCAAGACCAAAAGAGTGAGCAAAACCACCTGTTGGAAGGATAGAATCGAGCAGTTGCCATTGGCTCCACTGTAAAAATGAATCTGATGAAGCACATTTCTTGTTTTCTCGGTTCAGATCCATAGAACGAGCAAAGGCAACCGTTGGGGGGTCAGAATTGTGCAGTTGCCATTGACTTTGCTGTACAAAAAAATAATGAAAAAAAAATAAAATGAAATGGATTAAATAAATCGTAATTAAAATTGGATTAAAAGGAATTAAAATAATAAAATTGGAATTAAATAAGAATTTAATAATTAAAGGGTATTTTGGTCAACTTTATTTTCGGGACGGAAATTGACGAAATGGACTACGCCATTGCGTCCGGCACGTCGAAACAAGTTCGTGGACGTGTGGCATGCTCGGATAGGAGTTTAAATGAGAAAAAGGACATTTTGGTAATTTCAGAATTTGATTAAAATATTATAAAAAGCCGCTTGGACCAATCAACGCGTTTCTCTCTCCTCCTGCGTCTTTCTCTCTCCTCACCCTCGAGCCGTCGTCTCTCTCTCTTCGATTCTCCCTCATCTCGGCACGGCACGGTCGCAAAAGGACCAGCGCACCGTCCGGCCACGCCGCACTTTGAGATCTTGGCCGGAGACCTCCATTGTCGCCGTGGCGCGGCTTGTAAATCTTGCCGAATTACGGGTTCTCATTCCAACGTCTCCGGCTACAAACATCGAAAATCAAGGTATGAAACCTTGCCTCCTCTTCTCCTTGAAGCTTGTTTCATAGTTGGTTTCGATCGATTTGGCCTCAAAACCATCCGATCTGAAACTTCGGTTTTGGCCAATTTTCGATCGTTATTTTCGGCCGATTCACAACCGATTTTGGGGTGGGTGTGGCCGGTTCTAGACTCGTGAGGTTGAGGGGAGTGTTTTGGTATAGGTTGTGTCGAAAGATTCGACGTTTTGAGTTTGGCCTGAATTGCTCTCCACACCCACCACCGACGGTGGCGCGTGTGGTGGTGCGTGAGCAGGGTGTGGCGGAGGTTCGATATTCCGTTGTGACCCTCATGTCGTCGTGAGAGCGTATGTATGCTCGGATTCCACCGGACGTCGTTTGGACCTCGAACCAATGTACGCCTATTATGCGTTGGTTGGGTTCGACGTGTTCGGACCGTTGGATCGAATCTGAATTCACGTATGTGGTTCCTCGTATTTCAAGGATCGTATAGGAATTGAAGGATCATGATTCGGAGTCCCGGATACTCCGAAATCACCAACCCTAGCGTTGGTTTATTTGTAATCGTGCGATCGTGAGCTATCCGACTGTCCGATCATGACCAAATTTTCAGGACACGTTTTTTAGGCCGTGTTGAACCTGTAGGAACTTTCAGATCTAAGTTTGGAAGTCATGGGACCCACGGGCTCGGTTTTACCTATTCGGGATAGTTTGACCAAGTTTGACCAGGGTTAACCGTACGTCTCCCGATCGTCTCGCCGTTTAATGAATGTAGTTGACTTTGTTGGACTTCTAGGAATGTCCGGAACCATTTGGAGGTAGTGGGCCAGCGGCCCGAGTTGACCGAAAGGGTGTTTGACCGCCGATTGACCGTGAGTCTTCCGGGCGGTCCCATTGGTTAAAAGAGGTAGTTTGACCTTAGAATCTTTAGTACGATGTACGTGCACGTTAAGTCGGGTTTTGGTAGGATTTGTGTTTAAGGTTCTTGTACGGTTCACGCACTAATCCAATCCTCGTATCTATCACTTTAGGTACTTTGACTGCTACGCAGAGGAGGGACCCTGTCAGTGGTTATGTATCGTAGGACCAACGATGAGTGGACTTTGTTTTCAAACGAGCATGATTTCATTGAATTGCATGAATCGCATAAAAGGAGATTTAATAATTGTTTTAAATCTTGAATGTGATGAATGTTTAAGTCTTGTTTGACTTTGGTTGAAAAATACTAAAAGAACTAGCATTTGAGTTTAATGCTTGATTTGGGTTTCCGGATTTGTATGTGTGGCCCTGATGGCTATATTTTATCATTATTTATACATTTGGTATTAAACGGGACGTGGTGAACGCCCGGTGGTTTTCGTATGGAAATTGGATTATATAATTGAGTTATTTTAAGCTTGAAATTATTATACTTTATAAAATATAGATTTAATGGATTATTATACTTAAATGGGAATTTAATGATTTTCTTGGATATTATATTTAAAGATTTGTTATATTATGTTTTAATTATATACTTGGGTTTAAGGGGACGTTGGTATCGTCCAGGCGATTTCATACTCGGTTTTGGCGTGTATGTATATACTTTACAAATAATACTTATATGTTGAATAAAGGTTTTCAGAAAATGTATATTAATGGTTTAAGAAACGGTGAACTAAACTTTGGTTATATATATACTTTGGATATTTATTTTGAATCTTGGATTTGAAGATTCATGGTTTTAATGGAATTTATTTAATACTTACGTTTTATTCAGGTTTTGAATTGATATGCTTGGCTTGAGCATTGGTTGGGTTTTGAATATGGTTTTAAAGGAATATGACGTTTCATTGGTTATGATTTTGATATGCAGTCGTTTGACCCTTGTAACTATTTTTGATTATAGAATTATATGTTTGGACGGTGATGTCCTACTTGATTATATATATGTGTTTATATATTGGATATTGGATTAACGGACTTGTATGTGTCCGGTGGTGCGATGTTTTGGGGTTGGGTACATGTGATTATTTTGGGAATTGGAAAGTGATATGTTATATATATATTGATTATCGCGTGGCGATTGATTTGAGTGCGGTTGCACCTTGTTATGTACCTCCCCTGTTCTTATATTGATTATCGCGTGGCGATTGATATGATACGGTTCCTTGGATATGGTTCGATCTGGTGCATGCCTTAACGAGGTGTAGTCGTAGACCCTTAACGGGGTAGTCTGTGCGCAGGACTTGTTTCGGAGGTATGGTAGTGAGGTTCCTACCATATAGGCCTATGAGCTTAGTCCCATTCTAGACGGCTCAACCACAGGCACGGGGTCTCGAGGAGGTTGTACTGTGTCCGATCAAATGATCCCTGTTAGATTGTGTTTCCCCTGGTACTTGTGTTTGGTGTTGAGGTTATATTATACCTATACGCGTGTGTTAGTACCTTCGTATTCATATTTCTTTTAGTGAGGATCGTTCCTCGCTTGTCGTGCTTGTGAGCACGTGGTTGTGAGAATGGGGAAGATTGGGAAGCAGTGTGCTTGATTTGACTACAGTATTTGATGTGTTGAGTTTATTGGATTTTGAATCCTAAAACTGATTTCTTATTTATATGAACAAATGATTTGAACTACAGTTGATTTCTATATTGTTATCAAGTTTGGTTTTCTTGGCATGAACTGAATGTTTGGTATTTCAAATGTTGTTTTGGGTATATGAGGATTTTATTATACTCTCGTGCTTACGTTCTTCAAGTTATTGCAGTTTATATTTTATACATACCTACATGGGTTCGATTTGGGTGGTTATGCCTTGGGAAAAGAAAAAGGTTTTGAGTTGGGTGTGTCTTCACATATTTTGAGATATCTTGGCTTTTGAATCAAGTTTACATATAACGATTTCATATGCATGGTTTGCATTATTTTGAAACGGTGGGTTTAGTACATTGATTTTAGTAAGTAAACTTTGTTTTTGTCCACTCACACTCTTTCTGTTTTGCGCCCCCAAGCCATAGTTGACAAGACCCGACCCTAATTCCGCTTTGGAATCCTGGTCAAGCCCTGTCCGTGTCCGACATCTGTCAGGTGTCGAACACACTTGACCAATTTACCCTTTTTATAAAAGAAATCAAGAAAGTCAATGTTTTAAGGTTTGACTTCTGCCGAAAATTCGTGAGTCTCCCTATAAGTGGCTCAAATCCCAAATTCTTTACACCTGCAATAACACATTTTTATAACCACAACCTCCAGCAAGCACAAGATAAGTTTCACACACCAACAGAAATAAAATGTTTGGCCTCAGGCCTCACAAAAAGTTGGGCAATTTCAGAGCTACTAAAGTACTTAGTTTACAAAGTTCTTGGTCGTGGACCCTACACAAAGTCGTGGGATTGCGGTGGTGGTGATGACGGGCCGGTGGTGGTGCTAAGCTACAATCTACACTGGGGCGTAAAACATTTCAAAAGTGAGTGGACCAAAAAGAAGTTTTTAGAAAATTGTAAAGCAACAAATTAGCCCCACTGTTAAAACATTAGAAAATAATTCTATATTCAAACGATAAATCAAGGCATGCATATAAACAAAATCATAAAGTTCACCAAAATAGAATTTCTCATTCATAAAAAGGAATAATATCAAATCAAACTTTCTAAAATCCACCTAGGTGTACCCTTTTTATGTTCCGTCATTTCCAGGTTCCTCGCTAGACTCGGTGACACAAAGTCAACCGAGCCGCGTCCTCGCTCCGCACAACCGGGCATCCCCGAGACTCGTGGGGCGTGAGTCATACGCACGTAGACTTATTTTATAATACAAAGTGTCCATAGACAGGTAATAACCACTTATCATATACTCCCACATTTAATATGAAATCCGAGGCAACAAATCAGAAAATAACAATAGGGTACCTAGGGTTTGAAAACTTCCAATAAGCATAACATTAAAACCTTTTACATAAGTAAAACCTCGAGTCTTCCCAATTCCGTAAACCATAACCATAAATTTCATTATAAGTTCCAATTCCAAGGCTCGGAAATAAGTTCATAAACAATTATTCAGAAAATTAAATTATAAAATTCATAAACAATATTCATCATCATTTATTCCATAAAAGCAGTAAAAAAACATTTATTGTATAAAAAAATCCATTTATAAAAATCAAAGGTCCACTCACTGTTGGTCCGAGCTAGCCTGACCCTTAGAAGGGCCTTCCTGCAAATCCGCCAAAGCTTGAGTACCTATTTGCAAAATTAAACCATTTATTAATTAACCACAGCTGTAACAACCCGATCCCAATTTAAGAGTTAAATATTAAAATAGTAAGGCGAAGGACGATTTTACCCCGGTTAATTTAAGGGAATTAAAAGTTGACTTTAAGATCGGGAAAGAATTTGGTGGAACGGAGTGCACCGTTGCGTCCGGCTCGTCGAAACGAGTCCGTGGACGTGCGGAACACCCGATTCCGAGCCCGAACGAACGTTTAAAGGTCTAAAAATGGTAGGGGCAATTTTGTAATTTTGAGAAAAAGGGATTAAAAATCAGAAAACAGCTGGCCAATCGGCCAGCGCGTGCAAAACCCCCTCCTTCGTCTTCAACCTCCCGAACCCTCTCTCTCTCTTGCTCCCTCTCGAACCAGCTGGCGGCCGGCACGATTCCGGCCAAGCCAAACCGCCAGACCTCGCCAGAAGCCTCCCCTCGTCCTCCTCGTGTCATCCCTGTCCTTTGTTTCACCGGAAACCACCTCGGAGCGGCTCTGCAAGCTCGAAATTCAACCGGAGCTTCTCGCCGTCGATTGCTCCGTTCCGGCCACCAAATTCGTCGGGTCTGGTGAGTTTTCTTCTCCTTTCTTCGAGTTCTAGATGTTTTCAAGGTTGGTTTCGGCTGTTTTGAGGTGTGGGAACGAATTGAAAAACCTAGGTTTTCAGCTGGTTTCGAGTTGAATTTCCGGCACGATTCCGGCCGGTTCTTGGCCGGTTTTCAATGCCAAAACACTCCCCTCCACCCACTGATCACTTAGCCGTAAGCCTTGCCCCAAAACTCCAAGTTTTTCCATCGCCGGAAAAATTGCTCAAGCCACCCAACCTGGCCGCGCGTGTGGCGGCGCCTGGGCCAGGTGGTGGCGGTGGTTCTTCGTGCCAAAATGCCTCCCGTAGTCTCCCGAGCGCATAGGTATGCTCGAACGAATTTTTGGAAATCGTTTGAGCGAATAACCAATGTTACCGGTTAGGTTTAACTAGGGTTAACTTGGGTTCGTTAAGTTCTAACCGTTGGATTGTATTGAAACTTGGAAGTTAAGTAATTGGGAATTTTAGAAACCTATAGGAATTTACGGATCGTCGTTTGGAGGTCGGAAACCTAAGGAACGAGCGAATCAAACCTAATAAGGATTTAATCCAATATTTAATCCCGGGAACTTCCAAGTTAACTAAAAGGCTTATTTTAGAATCAATTGAGCCCGGGAAACCCTTCTAACTACAATTGAACCCTTTTAGGCCCGGGGGTCGGGTTTTCCTATTAAATTATTATGCCGAGCTTTGGTGAAGTATTAAATGGTTATTTTTCGTAAATAGGTACTCAAGCTTCGGTGGATTCACAGGAAGGCCCTTCTAAGGGTCCAGCAAGCTCGGATAAACTGTGAGTGGACCCTTGATTTTATCAATGAATTTTTATCAAAATAAATGCTTATTTAATGTCTTTAGGAAATGATTGATGATGAACATTGTTTTTGAATTTATAATTTGACTCCTTGAATAATGAATTATGTTTTCAAGCATGAGTTGAATTTCAATATTTTATTGAAATATGATTATGGATGTTTACTCAATTTTTGGAAAGATGTTGAAAAGGAAAAAGGTTTAAACCACTCTAGGTACCCTGTTGTTGTTGCCTTCGGAAATATAATGCTGCCTACGGAATAAACATTGATAAAGGTTATTACCCGGTCTACGGACCATTGTTGCCTTCGGTTAAAGTCTGCGCGCATGACTCACGCCCCACGAGTCTCGGGGACGCTCGGACCGTGCGGAGCTAGGACGCGGCTCGGGTAAACTTTGTGTTTTCCGAGTCTAGCGAGGACGCGGCTTAGGTTGACTTGGTGTCTCCTAAGTCTTGCGAGGACGTGGCTCGGACCGACTTTGTGTCACCGAGTCTTACGAGGATTGGAATTGACGGTATTGTTAAGGGTATACCTAGGTGGATTTTAATTAAGTTGATTTGATTAATATCTTCATTTATGAATAAGAACTTTTATGTTGATGAACTTTATAAATTTGATTTTTAATGCATACTTTAAATTATTGCTCGTTTATAGAATTGTTTTCTAATGTTTTAACAGTGGGGCTAACTTGTGTTTTCAATTTTCTAAAAACTACCTTTTTGGTCCACTCACCTTTTTAAATGTTTTTCGCCCCCAGGCTGTAGGTCGTAGCTGAGCACCGCCACCGGCCCGTCTTCACCACCACTGCTCTCCCAAAACTTGTGTAGGGTCCTCGACCCGAAAAACTTGTATTTAGTTACTTTAGAAGCTCTGAACTTGCCCAAACTTTTGTGAGGCCTGAGGCCGTACACTTTAATTTCTGTCAGTGTGTGAACTTAACTTGTGCGTGCTGAAGTTTGTGGAAATTAAATTGTGCTTTCGCAGGTGTAAAAAAAAAGATTTGGGAATAGAGCCATTTACAGGGGAGATTCTGCCGAATTTTCGGCAGAAGTCGAACCTTAAAACTCTTCTAAACTCAATTCCTCTACTAAAAGGGCAAAATGGTCAAGTGTGTCCGACACCCGACAGATGTCGGCCACGGACAGGGCTTGGCCCGGATTTCAAAGCGGAATTAGGGTCGGGTCCTGTCAACAGCTCGACATAATAATTTAATAAAAATTCCGACCCCCCGGGCCTAAATGTGTTCAAACTTGAAGAGGAGCGTTCCTAGGCTCAAAACACTCAATTATAACAATTGGAATTGTCGGAAAAGTCTCGGGATTAAATATACGATTAAAACTTTAATTTAGTTCAATCCTGTCATTCAAGAGGTTCCCGAACTCCGATGGACAATCCGTAAGTTCCTATAGGTTTCTAAGATTCCCAATTACCTATCCTCCAATTTTCGTTACGATCCGACGGTTCAAACTCAACGAACCCGAGTTAACCCTAGTTAAGTATAACCGGTAAACATTGGTTTTACGCTCAAACGTTCTCCGAAAAATTATCCGAGCATACCCACGCGCTCGGGAGGCCACGGGGAGTATTCTAGGACGGAAATGGGCTGCCACAACCCCACCCACGCGCCACCACACGCGCGGCCAGGTTGGGTGTCTTGAGAGAATTTTCCGGCGACAGAAAATTCTCGAGTTAACCTGCAAACCTTATATCAAATTGATCAGTGGGCGAAGGGGAGGATTTTGGCTGTGAAAACCGGCCAAGAACCGGCCGGAATCACGCCGGAATCAATGAATTCCGATCACTGCAACCCTAGGTTTCTATCTCTCTCAAAAACCCCAAATAACCTGGAATTAAACCTCAAAACTTGAAGAACAACATACTAGGAGGCAGAAACTCACCCAAATCGAGGTCGAGCCTCGCAGAAACGGCTGGATCTTCAGTTTGAAAATCCAGCGAAATCTGGGTTTTTCGCTTGTCTTCTTCGGTTGTTTTTGATCGGGACTGAATCAAGGGTGAGGTGAGGGAGGAGAGGGAAGAAGATCGGAGGGGTTGGGGTGGTTGGTTTCGGTCGGAACGACGCCTGACCACCACTGGTTCGATCGGCAGGGGTTGGGTTCGTGCGAAGAAGACGATGGGGAGAGGGTTCGGGTGAGGGCAGACCCACACTGGCAAATTGGCCAGCGTGTTTTTATTTTTTTGTTACCCTTTTTGTGAAATTACTAAAATGCCCTTAGGATTTTTAGACTTTTAAACGTTCGTTCGGGCTCGAATTTGGGTGTTCCGCACGTCCACGGACTCGTTGACGAGCTTGACGCAACGGTGTACCCGTTTCATCAAATTCTTTCCCGAGCATAAAGTCAAATTTTAAACCTATTAAATTAATCGGGGTAAAATCGTCTTTCTCTTTAATATTTTATTATTTTAGTCTTAATTTAGGACCTGGTTGTTACAATAGTCGTTGCTTCGACCTTTGTTTGGCCGAGCGCTCCTCTTCTCGAGCTTCGACTAGATTTTAGGACATCTTTGTTCCTTGTTGTAAACTTTGATTTCCATTGTTTAATTTGAAAGACTCTTAGATTGCTCTGTTATTGCCCATTAGGGTTGAGTTTGAAGGCCGAGGCCTGTTGTGTATTTGTGTAGCATCTTGTTGTTGGGATAGTTCTATTTTGTTGTTTTTGAACAAGTTGGAACTATTGGGAATGTTAGTATTTCAAGGGAGGCTCTGCCCGTTTTGGGCGTAAGTCTTGTCCTCTTTCTCTTTTGTTTCGGGAAGAGGGTAACTGTTTAGTATGTGGGCCCAATATTGAGTTGATGTCGGCAAACCGGTAGGGTGCAGCTCGAGCTCCGGTGTGAAATTCGGGTCGGGTCTGTCGAAACTCACATTACTAAAACCTTCTTAATCAACGCTAAAAACGGATTCAAAGTATACTAATTATCAAGTAATTAATTTACACACATATATGCTAAGTATGAGTGCAAGATCGAGAAGAAACCTTGAGTGAATTACTTCAATGTTTCTTTACGTTGACAGAGCAGATTTCACAAAAACTCAAGGATAATCCAAGTCCTAGTTCTAATTGCTTGTTGATTAGTAAGACCACACTCCTACCGAGAACAAATTACAAAGCAAAAATTTTGAAAAAAATTTAACGCATTTCACTTTGATAGCAATGGAAAGTTTTGAATCCTCCCACTACAAAGTCACACAAATTCCACATTTAAAAAAAAAATCCTTTGAAATTAGCAAGTTTTGAATACCAAAAGACTTTTTGCTACTTGTTTAAAGTCTTGATTGAATACCACTAGATTTGGACACCCTTTTAAAAAATCATAATAGTCTTAATGGAATACCACAAGACTTTTTAGATTATTTAAAAATCTTAATTGAATACCACAAGACTTATTTATCTCAAAATAGTCCTTTAAAATCCCAATTGAATACACCCCCTAAAGGAATATGTTGGTGATGGCTTGCATCTCAGCCGGACAAATGTGTAAAAACTTACACCTCAATTGAATATGGATACATGTCATCAATAAACAAAACTTAAAACTTGATAGAACTAAACCCTAGATTTGTGCTAAATTGAAGAAGTGTTAACTCAACTTACAGTCGTGTCTTAAGCTCTAAAATTTCAGCAAAATGTCGGCTTTCCATCTCATCCACACTGGCTACGTCACAACAAGGGTGACTAATTTTAATAAATTCCCAGACAAGGTGTTTGACTCTATACAAATGAAGAAAAGGAAGACAAAGTAGACAAGAAAATCTGTACAGAATCTTACACAGAGCACTTGTCTTTCTTATAGGCGCTTTACTTCCATGCTTCAATCAAATGGGTTTTCTTAATTTCCATTAATAATAGAACCTAATTTCAATCAGATCAAAAATGAAAACTGGGTTTTGTGTTTTTGAGAGAGAGAGAGAGAGGTGCGATGGAGAGAGGGGCGCCGGGGGAGAGGGTTAGGTGCGAGTCAGATCTAGGAAAGGGAGCACTAAGGCACAACATAGAGAGAAAGAAATGAAGGTAAGAGTGAGGACTGGGAGTCAGATCTAGAGAGGGAGGTCAGCCATATCATAGCAGAGTAAGAAACGAAGGGAAGAGAGGAAAAAATGAGTCGATCTAATATTCTTTCTTATTCTAATTTTTTTTTATAAAGAGATTCTTTCTTTCATAATTTTTTTCTTTTTGAGATGTGCAACTCTTGCCTCGAGATCACGTGAGACTTTTCTAGAATCATCAACTAGTAGATGATATTATTTTACGGTTTTTAATAAGCATCAACATATCTTAAGCATTAAGAACTAAGCGATTTAGTTGACGCTTTTTAAGAAGCGTCATAACAAAAGCAGATAAAGTGACGGTGTTTTGTAAAACATCAACAAAGTAGTGTCAACTAAGGTGGTTTTTCTTGTAGTGTAACCACTTGTGTAGACAATCCTGTGCGAGATAATATGAGCAGGGTGGTAAAGATTATCATGTTAATTGTACGACACGTCGATCTTGTACTATACTCCACATAGATGTACCTCAAGCATAATCCGTCAATTCCCCTCGCATGACTCAGGAGATATACTCAACACGAGAATGCAAATAATCCGTCAATTCCCTCGCAAAACTCAGGGAGATACACTCAACCCGAGAATGCAAATAATCCGTCAATTCCCCTTGCATAGCTCAAGGAGATATACTCAACTTTGAGAATGCAACTAATCCGTCAATTCCTCGCATAGCTCGGGGATATATACTCAACCCGAGAATGCAAATAATCCGTCAATTCCCTCAAATAGATCAGGGAGATATACTCAACTTTGAGAATGCAAATCCTTGCACCATCGTGTTCAGGCATCCTTGATACTTGTGGGGCATTGTCATATGCACGTAGACATATCCGAAGGCAATTGAGGTGTCCGAAGACAATCCGAAGGCAACCATATGTTCGAAGCCATTCCGAAGGAAAGCGTTCAAGACATCAATATTTCGAAGGCATCTAGGCAATATTTCCAAAGGCAACTTGATTTCGAAGGCAACTAGGACGTCCGTAGACATCAATGTTTTCGAAGGCAACCAGGATGTCAGAAGGCATCAATATCTTGAAGGCAACCATATTTCCAAAGGCAACACAATCCAATAATTAATCCATTTAGCACATATATAAAAATAAACATGGATATATCATGCTTAGAAAGTAAAAGCAATAGAACAATAATTCATAAACAGTTAATAAAACTCTCATAGGAAAATACCATTTTAAAATCAAACAACTAAACCACAAACACCTCCCAACCAATTCGTCACGATTGGGCCGGCGTGGCCCACCATCTAGGTCAATTAGGCGCGTGGGGCCCACAACCTCCGATTTCTGATCTGAAAATTCTTATAGGTCCAACAAAGTCTACTAAACAAGTATCGAAGGTTTGGTCTCAATTAAGCGGTTGAATCTAAGCCAATTGCACGATCTTTTCACCTAAACTTAGAATCATTGACTCGGAGTATTCGGGACTCCAATTTTTTATCAAGAAGTTCCTACACGATCCTAGAGGTACAAAGAACAACATAATTGAAATTGGTACAGAGTGCACAGAGGTACAGATATCGCATAATAGGTACAGAGAGGTACAGAGGTACACAATCCTAGAGGTACAGAGAACAACATAATTGACTCGGATATCGCATAATAGGTACAATATCTATTCAATTGTTAAATGATAACGCATAATAGGACGACAAGGGGAACAATTTAGAACAAAATGAGCCGCCACATAGTGGCCCACACGACGCCACCCCGTGGCAGGCGTGGGTGTCTTCAGAAATTTCTAGCAACGAAAATGTCTCAAAACCCTACAATACCTATACCAATAGACCAAGCACACATACGGAAGCATTTTTAGTTCTTAGACCATGGCCAAAACTGGTGGAACTAGCCGGATCGAAGAAAAACCGTTCGCTAAAATGGGTATATTGAACGAATCAGAAACCTAAAAATCGATCCAAGATACCATCATCGATAGCTAGAGCACATGGAGGGGATGAAGATTCATACCAAGATCAACAAAAATAGTCGCGGGAATCGTCGAAAATCTACCCAGTTTTCTAGTCGATATCACCGGCGCTACGCTTGTAATAACCCAAACCTTAAATAATATTTAATTATTAATTTATTAGAGAAAAAGACAACATTACTCGTTACGTCGGGCTCGTCGATACGAGTTCGTGGGTATATTGTGGGCTCAATTCCGTGTTGTATAGAAGAAAATACGATCAAAAAACATCAAGGGGCAAAATGGTAATTTTAAAAATCATAATTTTTAAACCCCTCTCTCTCTTCTCTCTCTCCCGTGCGTCCCCTGGTTTTGGTTCCAATCGGCTTCCTCCTCCCAGGCACCACCACACTCCTCCACCGCCACCAAACCGGTACCAAAATGTCCGCTTGGTCCCGCCATCACACCCAACTGTTTATCGAAACTTCGCGGCCGTACTCCTTCCTCTGGCCACCAAATCGGAAGATTGAGGTATGGATTTCTAGCTATTTTTCATGCTCTAGCTGATGGTTGGGTAGGTTTTGAACGATTCGTAGCGTAGGTAACCCTAACTTCGAGTTAAAGTTTAGGCCGGTTTTGAGTTTAGGTTTTGGGCCACTTGTGGTTCAAATTGGACATTCCCATAGTTGAAGAAAGTGTTCAGGAGGTCAAGAACTAGTTATAGGTGGAAGGATAGCTCTTGATTTGGAGTTTTTCCCAACGACAAATTTATCACTTCTTAACCTACCGAATCTGCCAGCGCGTGTTCCCACGCATAGGCTCACTTTTAACTGTCAATATTCATTCCTAAATTATCCTTACATTGTCATGAGCATGCAGGCATGCTCAGATTTCAATTTGGAGTTCGTATGACAGTCGAATGGATTTACGCCAATTGCGCGTTATCCGGGTTCAATGTGTTCAGACCGTCGGATCGGTTCCAGTTCTTAGTATGTTGTTCCCTGTATTTCCAGGATTAGGTAGGATTCGACGGATCGTGAATCGGAGACCCGGATACTCCGAAAATGTCAACCCTCGTGTTAGGTTTACCTTAACCGTCCGATCGTGAGCAATCCCACAATCTGATCGAGACCAAACTTTCAGGACATGTGTCCTAGGAGTATTGGAACCTTTAGGAACTTCCAGATCGGAATTTTGAGGTCGTGGACCCCACGGGGTCCCAGGTTGACTTTTTGGGACTTTAAGTCCCGAGGCACTTTTGAACCACTCAAAGCTTTGGAAAAACTTATGTGGGCATAGGAATGACCTTAAAGATAATGCACAACACTTCTAGGAGCCGGGGTCAGGGTTTTTTATGTAATATTATATTAAGCAAGTTTATTAATAAAATATTATGATGGTTTAATCAGGCACCTAGGCACGTGAGACCGCAGAGGGACCTTGAAAGGTCCAAATAGCGAGGACCAAGAATGAGTGGACTTTTGATTTTTATAAATGATTTATGCAACTAAATTCCATTATTTGATCTTGAATGAGTATTTAATAACTCGTGTTTTCCTAGCATATTTTGCTGAGGTTAAATATTTTATTTATATGCTGCCGAGTTGAGATTGCTTTAAGAATATGAAAATTTAGAATTCCGAGAGTTACCGGATGAGATGGCAGCAGAGGTTTAAGATAAACAGAATTCATTTTATTTATTCCAAACCTTTCAGGAATTTATATTTTCTTAAAACCACCCTAGGTACCCAAGCATAATAAAGGTTGCCTTCGGTATTTATGTTGCCTTCGGATAAATTCGTTGCCTTCGGTTAGGTCAGCATGCTTGACCTTGCCCCACGAGTCCTAAGGGTACCCTGACCTTGCAGAGCGAGGAATGCAGTTCAGGCTGACTAAATGTCACCTGAATCCAGCAAGGAATGCGGGTCGGGTCAATTTTGTGTTACCGAGACCTGCGAGGACGTGTCACCATGGTAACACGAGGAATTGACGGATTATGTGGGATAAAATGGGTACACCTAGGTGATAGATCATAGTTGGTTTCAATGATTTCAATGAATTATTGTTTGATTAAAGTATGATTGGCCTTATAGATATAAATATGAATGCAATGATTTCAGTACGATTTTAAATGAAGAAATTAATTTAGTTTTCATAACTGTTTTTACAGTGGGATTAGTATGTTCATACGTACTTTCAAAACTTTATTTTTGGTCAACTGACAGTTTTAAATGTTTTGCGCCCCCAGGCAGTAGGTGGTCTGCCCTTGCAAGTGCACAAGAATGATGTAGTATAGCGTTTGACAAGTCCAAGTATATCGTTCCCACGAGGATTCCAAATTAATCTAATATTAGAATACCTAAATTAAATCTAATTGATACGCAAGTGAATTTGTAGAGATTGTTGTTGTGAAAATTTATGAAACAAACAAGAAATTAATAAAAGTAATTGAGAATAAAAAGGGTTAATTTTAAGGTTGAAAAAACAATGATGAAGGTCTAGGGTTTGGAATCAACCACAAGCAATCTAAGTTAGATTTCAATGCATTCCACAGATTCTTTCGATTCTTTAGATGATAATTCCCGTATCTAAGTCCTTTACAGGCACTTAGACCATAGTTTTCCTTAAGTGTAAGATTCTTTTCTAGTTCAGACAAAGATCATATACCCAATCCTCGCAATCTATCCAGGTTAAGGCATAAATTTAACAAGTTGGATTCATTACATTCTAGAAAACGAGAGAACTAAGCAAACCATTATTCTTTGTCAAGCAATAGTGTAATTCATCACACTTAATCACAAGAAGCTAATTGAATTATATTGCTGGTTCTGCCTCAAATTCATCTTCTAATTTACTAGATGCAAAGCCCTAAGGTGATCAGTCAAAGAACTTAAACAAATAGCAACAATTAAAATAGTGATTAAGCATTCATCTGAAAGAAACTTAGAATCCATTAAATAACATTAAAAATCATAACTATCCATGCTCGAGCATCATCCTTGCCCTAGAGAATAATTTAGTTACTCATGTTCAAAGAAAACATAATTGAAAAACTAGAAAACATAAAATAAAACTTATGGATTGTGATGATGCTCGAGAACTTGACGATGGCAGCGGCTCTTTGACTCTCCTTCCAACTCCAGCATAAAAGAACTCTATTTTTCTGATCTTCTTTAAATAAGGAGCAAATCCTTTTTCGACTCGGTAACTCTACTTTCCTAGTTTTGCTCCAATTGACTTTGATGAGTTGTTATCCAAAATCCTACTGCATATAGGATCAGACTTCAGAAAATTACCCCACATCCTTGTAAATACTTCCCAAGAAATATGAATGCATGAAAACAAAATCAATCCCCATAAGCTTGCTCTTCATATCACATCTCCACAAATTAAATTCACACAATTTCTAGGATCAAAAGGTCTTAAATTATGGTTGTAATGGGGTTATGGGTTAAGGTTAAAAGAAAGAGAGGGTATGGAAAACAAAAATATTCTATGAAGGTTAGTAGAGCGCGTGATGACCATGAAGGATTGCAAATTCTTGTGTCTCTTGCGGTATTACCAATTATGCACTTCATTGGAAGCCAAATTTTATTGTTGGGCTTCAACTTCATTTTGATCAACATATTTCTCAAACTTCTTCAACAAATTTTTTTCCTTTTTTTCTTTTTCTTTTCTTTTTTTTTTTTTTTTTTTTTTTTTTTAACAAACACCAACCTTCTTTTTTTTTTTTTTTTTTTTTCTTTTCACAACAACTTTGATACTCACAAGGTAAGGTGCAATTCCCCCAAACTTAAAGCTCTACCAATTTCCATAGAACAAGGTAGGATTAAATGTTTAAGTTTATGGTTAAAGATAGTGTGGTTCATGAAAGAAAAGGCTTATTTAGGCTCAAAGGGGCTATCTAAGAGATAATGTAGTAGGGACAAAAGCTTGTTTGGCCATGGTGGTGATCCTAGGTGCCTTAATCACTTCCTAGATAGCATCATGTGAATCAATACAAAGCCTTGAAAGATATTGAAGCAAGTTCTAGTAAATGATAATGCACTCATGACAAGAATGTATAACTCTCAAGAAAAGAATATGCATGAGGCTCAAAAACTCACAAGGGTTATACAAGTCTACACTAAAATCCACATATAATTTTCTAAGTCAAAGCAAATTGCATTAAATTGGCTATGTGCATTGAAAATATGAGAATAGTCATGTAAGAAAAAGTTAACTAAAGAATCACACTTAAAATTCACATAATGATTACCAATCCTCAAAAGCTATATAACAAGTAGAACTCAAGTGTTATCATTGACTTGTGGAAAGCTTAACTAAAATGACTCAAGAAAAGGAAAATAAAATCTTTTTGGATTTTTGAATTTTTTAAAATTTTTATGGGTTTTGTGACTTTAAAAACAACAACTTAACTATTGAACTACATAAAAACACAAAAGAAATAAAATAAGACTCAAACAAACCAAGAAAACAAAAATTTCAAAATGCAATTTTTTTGGCAGTTTCAACCTCTGTTTAGATTTTAGCTCATAACTTTCAAACCGCTGGTTCAATTTCAACGTTCTTTATATGGTTAAATTCAGCACGAAAAAACAAAGAATGTTGCGCGGACCAAATTATCAAAACAGTTACCAATTAAAATAGGTTTAAGCAAAAGAAACCCTACGTTTTCAGACAAAAACAAACAGCAATAAAGCTAAATCCTTCCCCCAAACTTAAATGAAACATTGTCCTCAATGTAAAAAAAAATCAAAATGCATGCAATGAATCAAGCAAAAGGAGAAAAGAAGTAAACAATAAAATAAAGAGTAAAGAGTAAATGTTAGAGCTCCCCGGACATATAATCTCGAGTAAGTAGTGCTTCAAACGCCAAGATCCTCTCATCATCATCACGCATCCAAAAAATGGGCTGCCTCCCAAGAAGCGCTTAATTTAAAGTCTTGACTAGACTCAGTGATCTTCAAATATATGGGGATCATCGAGGTACATCACCTCAACAGTCTTGGTATGTGCCGTTAAAGTATCAATATTCTCTATAGGATCTGTGAGGTTCAATTCAAAGAATGTCTTCTCTATAATTTGATCCACAACTTCGACGTGAAAACAATCATAAGGATCCAAGGGTCTTTTCAAACCTTCAAAGACCTAAAAATTTGTAGTAGTATCTTGCACATTCATGGTCAGTAATCCAGATTTAACATCAATTTTCGTACCTGCAATAGCCATGAAGGGTCTACCAAGGATGAGAGGGAGTTCACGACCGAAATTTCAGCTTCCTCCATATCCAAGACAACGAAGTCAGCAGGGAGGATAAGTTGATCAACATGGATAAGTACATACTCAACAATGCCTCTTGGGTACTTCACGTAACAATCCGCGAATTGTAAAGAGATCGTGACATACTTTAGTTCCCCCAACCCAAGTTGTTCATATATAGAGTAGGGCATTAAGTTCACACTTTCTCCCAAATCAAGCAATGCCTTGTCAAATTTTCTTTTTCCAATGGTGCACGGGATTGTAAAGCTTCCGGGATCCTGAATCTTGGGTGGCAACTTTCTTTGAAGCTGAAATTCACGTTTCGATAACATCACTTGTTCATGATCTTCAAACCTCCTTTTGTTGGTGCAAATATCCTTTAAAAACTTTGCATATGAAGGGATTTGTTTGATGGCGTCTAGTAAAGGAATATTAATTTGCACCTTCTTAAATTGCTCCAAAATGTCTCCCTTATTTTTCTCTTTTCGACATGTTTGTCACGTTGAGGGAAAGGAAGAGGACTGTGAGTTGCTGTGTTTGGAGTATGAGGGACATGCTGCAAAGATTCGGTAACTTTGTCAACGATAGTAGCGGCACTTTCAGATTTCAAAGAGCCCTGCATTTCTTGTCAAGTCGCTGCCCTGTTTCTGTCATGTCTCTTTATCATCGAGCTCTAGATTTCCAATCTTGTTGTCAACCACTTTTTCACTTCTCAAAGTGATAATAGCTTGAACCTGCTCATAATTCTTAGGATTAGCTTCTGTTTGGCTTGGAAATTGACCTTGTGCTCTCTCTAATCTGTTTAGAGTAGTAGCTATTTGTCCCAAGCCGAACCTCAAATTTGGATTGACTCTTTTCCAACACTAATTGACTTTGTTTGAGTGATGCAACCTCTTGTTCATATCTTTCTGATTTCTTCAAGAGTTGAGATAGCATTTCCTTGATAGAAGGATCTTCTTGTTGTGGTGGAGGAGCTTGATAGGGCTGTTGGTATGACCCTGATAAATTTGTGGGTCCCATAGTATTTTGTGAATTGCTCCAAGAAAAGTTTGGATGTTGTCTCCACCCCGGGTTGTACGTATTGGAGTAAGGATCATTTCGAGGCCTTCCATTGAACGCATTGACCTCTTGCACATCTTTTATGGTAGGATTCAATGGGCAATTTGCAGTGTCGTGGGCGATGCTAGCACATAAATTACATGATTGTGCAGTTACTTTCTGTACCAGCGGTGTGAGAAGTTTTGTGAGAGATGCAACTTGTGCTTCTAAACTCGTGCTTGCACTAACTTCATAGATGCCTCCTTTCTGTGTCGATGTTGTAGGTATAACTCTTGAATCTTTTGTAGGAAAGTCCCAATGCTCAGAATTCTCACAAATTGTCTCAAATGCGCTGACGGCTTCATCTGCAGTCTTGTCCATTAAGCTTCCACCAACTGTTGAATCTACCATGCTCCTGCTTTGCGGGTTCAACCCTCTATAAAAGTAGTGAACTTTTTGCCAAATGTCGAAACCATAATGAGGGCATTGAAGAAACAAATCCTTATATCGCTCCCAACATTCATGAAATTGTTCTCGCTCTTGTTGACGCGAAAACTCATAATATTTGATATCAAAGCATTGGTTTTACGAGCAGGGAAAAATTTTGAAAGAAATTTCTTAGATAAATCAGTCCAAGAATTTATGGATGCTTCTGGAAGAGAGTCTAACCAGTTTGTCACTTTATCCCTTAGAGAAAATGGGAACAATCGGAGTCGAATTTGCTCTTCACTAACACCGCCATAATTGAATGTGGAGCATATGGTGAAGAATGTCTTGAGATGATGGTATGGATTTTCCTCCTCCTTCCCATGATAACTAGGTAGAAGTTGAATAGTTGTTGGGCGAATTTCGAATCGCTGTGTGATTGGAGTCAAGACGATGCACGACGATGCATTGTACTCCACTAGTGCAGTGTAATCCCTTAAACGCCTTGGTTGTTGTGGTGGGTTATCTCCACCATTGTTGACTAGATCACCCATGGTTGATCTTGGTGAAAAATACTCACTTCGATATTTTCGTACCGTACGCTCAAGTTCTTAATCAATGGGAATTAGCTCCAATTTGAGAGAACGCCTCCCTTGCATATAATTGTCAGAATTTTGGTTTTGGTACCTGCACAAATTGCAAAGAGTTGTTTAAATGAGAGAATAATACAATTTGGGTAGGAAATCAACAAAACCCAAATTTAATTAGAAAGAGAATAAAAATAAATAAAGCTTGGGTTAGACTGGGAAAATAATTCCCAATTCAAGAAGGGGCTGAACGAATTTCTCCTTCTTGTTGTTTTCCCAATTGGAATTGGAAATTTGGACTGGCACGATAGGTTCTCC
The DNA here is from genome assembly GCA_024362665.1 of Prunus padus. NCBI lineage: Eukaryota > Viridiplantae > Streptophyta > Magnoliopsida > Rosales > Rosaceae > Prunus > Prunus padus. The sequence continues at coordinate 681,626 of JANFAM010000003.1, read as the reverse complement.
AATTGGAACAAGGAGTGGCTGCGTGAAAGAGAGTCGTATTGGGGATGCGTCCTCTTCTTTTGTTTCTGGAAGTGGGTGGAGAGCCGACGTGAAGGCTTGAAGTGGTGGAAGACAAAAACCCAAATCAATTGGGTTTGGAACTCGCCAATTGAGGTGGCATGAAGCAACTATCCACCTTTTTAGCTTTGGCTGTTTGCGTCTCACTACTACAAAAATCGAGATAGACGACGGTAATTTACCGTCGTGTATTCTGTTTTTCAACCGACGTGGAATCGACCGACATCTTTTGATGCAAAAACCACGACGGTAAATCACCGCCGTCTATTCATATAAAGACGTCACATTTGATAAAACAGGACGTTGTTATCAATTAAACACGACGGTTTATTTTAAACTCATGACGTTGTTAAAATATACAACGTCGTACACAAATAAAACCCGACGTCTATTCACTTAAAAATAAACAACCTGGATAACTTTAGACGTCACCTTTAGAAAATAAACGACGTTTTAAAAGGAACAATGTCATTATTTACAAAAATACAGACGTAAAAATAAGTAACCACGTCACAAATTATAAACTTCAAGACGTTGAAAAGTCATTTTACGCCAGATAATTTAATCGTAGATCGACGTAGTTAATAATATTAGATGGCCATTTTATTTTTAAAACTGACGCCTATATTTGTATTACCACGTCATTAATAATTTCCAAAACAACGTGATTTTAACTATCCACGTCATGAATAAAACCATAACCGACGTTATTTCGCTTTTCTACGACGTATTTATTTCTAAAGAAGACGTTGTTAATACTTCAAATGTCCTATTTCATAGAAATTCAAACGTGGCTACTACTTTATACTTCGATTATGTAATTAATTCCGCCGTTATTATGCTTTTAGACGTCTGTTCTTAACGCCTTATACCGACGCAAAATAAATTTCAAAACTGAAAAGACGACATCTTTAATCAAAACCAACGTTGTTAAAGAAAAAAACGTCAGTTTTTTTATAAATATGACGTTGTTAGCATTTACAACGCCTTATTCGGAGAAAACGGACGTCTATTTAATGAAAAATTTAATTTTAAATATCCTCTTTGATAACCTTAGACGACCCTTTTCGTAAAACCTACGCCGTTGAATGACGCCTAACTATACATTACCACGACTGTCCGTACATTACCGCCGTTGTTCTATGGTTTTCTACGTTCTTTCAATGAATTGACCGGTTATGATAGTTATTATTTAGACGTCGGTACATATATTATGGATGTAAACGCGTCGTTAAATATCATTGAGACGTTTTATTTTGCAATTTTTCAGATTACCGTCGTGTTTTGCATCTGAATCCAGTTTGTTTTATTACTGGAAGTTATGTTGCCGAAACCTGCATAATGAAAGTGAAAGAAATACATTACAATTTCTTGTAAAATTAATGTCATACATAGCCATTTAGGGCATAAATAATTTCATAAATCACAATAGCATCATTCAATCCATATATCTTCACACCCATCTCGAATATTTTCACTCCCAAACTCACGGGCTAGTTCATCAAATGTGTCAACATTTGGCATCCCTCTAGTAAATGGCTCACACTCAATTCTAACATCACCTAAGTCATCATCACCAATAACATCATTATATTCTCTATTAGGCATTGATAACACTACCGACCAACTATGATGCATTGGGTCGTCAACAAAAAAAACTTGTTTGACTTGAGAAGCCAAAACAAATTGGTCATTCCTATGTCCAATTTTACTCAGATCTACAAGGGTAAATCCGAGTTCGTCGACTACAAGGCCAGAAGTGCTATCTATCCAATCACACCTAAAGACTGTGATTGTAAACTTTTGGTAGTCAAGATCCCAAATATCTTGAATGACACCATAAAAACCCATATTTGAGACAATAGGGTTTTTATCCTTGGCACTAGCAACTTGCATAGTATTTGCAAGTAAATAAACTCCACTATTTTGAACTGCTCGCACATCATCTTGTGCCTTGGTGTTAAATTTAACACCTTTAATAAGATAGCTCTTATATGATGGCACCGTCATGCTTGGACCACTTGCTAGCCACCTCAAATTTTCTGATACGCCATTATTTTCTTTCTCATTGATTTCCCATTGAACCTGCAAATTAATCATATGTTAATTCAATGCAACATAGATATGACAATAAATCAAACTCCAATGTTTTATTCAATAACATATACCTTAAAGCGTAACCATTGAATGAAAGTGCTGTTGTGCTTATCTTGTAGCCACTTTGTTCTCTTTTATATTTTGGATAAGTGGTCTTGAGGTGGATCATATGTTCCCTACATGACACAGAAAATTCTAGTATTCTTGTCCCTTGTATTTAAGAGAAACATAAGGAATGATTTAAAACATAATGATTAAAAGTCATACTCGATATATGGTTGGACTTCCTCTGTATTCTCCAACACATACAGATGTGCCTGGTTCAAAAGGTCCCAATCAACTAAAGTCACCGAGCAACCTGATAGTGGCTTTGAAAGTCCCATCTTCTGGTTTAATGGCACTCCAATTGTTCTAATATCGATAAATGCTCGGTGCAAAACTCCACAGCCTTCTTCAGCTATATAGCACTCAGCAATGCAACCTTCAGGATGATTACGGTTATGAACATACCCCTTTAGCACTTTCATATATCTTTCGAACGGATACATCCATCTAAAATAAACAAGCCCACATAGACGAACTTCTCGACAAGATGTACTACTAGATGAACCATGATATCGAAGAATGAAGGGGGAAAGTATTTCTCAAGCAAACATAAAGTAACTACTACATCTTCTTCCAACTTATCTAGAGAGGAAACATCCACGGTCTTTGCACATATAGAATTGAAGAAGAAGCACAGTCGAGTTATTGCATACCTTGCGTGCTTTTCCAAAATGTAACGAATTGCCACAGGAGCAATTGTTGCATCAAGGTATGACAATCATGTGATTTTAGGCCAAGAAGTCTTGAATCTTGTAAAGATACAAGATTTTTATGTTTGAAGAATAACCTTCAGGGACCTTCATACCATAGAAAGAATTGCAAACCGTTCTCTTCTCTCGCTCTTGACAAATTCCAAGGCCCTGGAGGCAAGCGAGTACGTCTTTCTCCATACTCGGGTTGCAAATCAGTCTTGACCCCCATGTTCAATAAATCTAAACGAGCAGCAATCCCATCTTTATTTTTTCCAGGGATCTCCAACAACGTACCAATGATACTATCGCAAATATTCTTCTCAATGTGCATCACATCGAGGGAATGCCTCACAGAATGTATTTCCAATACTCGAGATCAAAGAATTTTGACTTCTTCTTCCAACAAACTCACACCGTCATTTTCACCTCCACCTCCCCCTTTTTCGACCCCCATTTGTAATTAATACATTCAACCCTTTGTAGCACTTCTTCTCCGGTTAATGGCTTTGGAGGCATGTCATATTCAGTTCCCCATTAAAAGCTGCACGCTGCCTCCGATATGGATGATTTGTTGATAGCCATTTTCTATGCCCGATGTAACAGATTTTGTGGCCATTTTTCAACTTTGTGACTAGGCGTATCATCGCCGCATATTGACAAGCTTTATATCCTTTAACGACACAACCAGATAAGTTTCCATAGGCGGAAAATCATTTATTGTCCACGAGTGCAGCTCACGAGTGTAAAGTATTCTCCTATGTGTGCATCATACACTCCTCTAATCCCATCCCACAAAGATTTTAAATCATCAATCAAAGGCTCTAAGTAGACGTCTATATCATTTCCGGGTTGTTTAGGACCGAAATCAATAAAGTCAACATCATGAACTTTCGTTTCATGCATAACCATGGTGGGAGATTATATGTAACTAAGATAATCGGCCAGCAATCGTATTGCTACTTAGAGAACTGTGGGGATTGAATCCATCGAGATGAGAGAGCCAGTCTCAAGTTTCTCGGCTCTTTACCAAACTCGGGCCATTTATCATCAACGAGTTTCCAAGACGGGAATCCGCCGGATGAGACATTTGACCGTCAATTGATTTTCTATCAAAGATGCCAAGTCAAACTCTTAGATGTCTTACTTGATTGAAACATCCTTTTAAACCTTGGAATTGGTGGAAAATACCACACCACCTTTGCGGGACACCCTCTTTCAAAACTGAATCTTTGCCTTCCTTCCACCTTGAGATACCACAAGTAGGACAATTAGTTGAATCTTCATAATCCTTCCTATACAAGATGCAGTCATTGGGGCATGCATGGATTTTCTCATAACTCAGCCCCAATGCACACAAAGTCTTCTTTGCCTCATACATAGAGGAAGGTATCGTATTTTCTTCTCGAAGCAAATCTCCTTGAAGTATCAACAATTCTCAGAAACAGACATCACTCATCCCATGTTTTGCTTTCAAATTGTATAACTTCACTAATGCTGACAACTTTGTGTACTTACTACAACCAGGGTACAAGGGTTGATCTCCATCCCCAATCACATTGGCAAACTCATAAGGATCGGATCCAACATCACCTAAATCATTATCATCCATATCTATTTCTTCGTAAACAAAACTATCCCTACTATGGTTATCATCTTCATCCACATTTCTACTAGCATTAGTAGTTGACTGCCAAGGTTCTCCGTGAAATGTCCAATTCTTATAGCTTTGGTCAACTCCATTAAAGTACAAGTGGTCCCTTATAATTCCAACCCCAAACAATCGAAAATTCCCACATTTAACACATGGACAATGAATATGTGTTGTAGTTAGAAGATTTCCTACAAAGCAAAATCCAAAAATGCTTCCACCCCTAACTCATATGCCTTTGATCTTCTATTTGCATGCATCCATGACTTATCCATCACTGACACTATAACCTATAATATATAATAAAGTAAAAGGACAAGCAATGAATATCACTACAGAATATTATGTACATTTTAAAAGCAAGTAATATGAGTTACAGACGACGGTTTTTTCCAAAAACGACGTATTTTATAAAGCATTTACGGTTTTTTGTAAAAGCGATCGTCTTAGGATACTAAAAGAAAAAGGTAAACAAAGAAGATTATATAAATTTAAATAAGTATAAGATACAAAAGACGGTTTTTATATAAAACGACGGTTTTTATATAAAACGACGTATTTTATAAAGCATTTACGGTTTTTGTAATAACAATCGTCTTAGGCTACTATCAGAAAAAATGAACAAAGCAGATTATATACATTTAAATATAACAAGTATAAAATACAGACGACGGTATTTTAAATAAAACGACGTATTTTATACAAAAGACGACGTTTTTTATACAAAAGACGACGTTTTTATACAAAAGACGACGTTTTTAATAACGATGCGTCTTAGGCTACTAAAAGAAAAGAGTGGACAATGCAGATTATATAAATTTAAATAACACGTATAAGATACAGACGACGGTATTTTACATAAAACGACGTATTTTATAAAGCAGACGACGGTTTTTTACATAAAACGACGTATTTTAAGATTACTGACGACGTTTTTACATAAAACAACGTATGCTAGAAAAAAATTAAATCTCCTTTGCCATTCCACATCCAAGAACAAATTGAGAACCAAATAAATATAACACGTATCTGAAATATTGATTAAGACCCATAGCAAATGAATTTTTATGAAAAGCATGCAAGTATTAAGACCCATCACGACAGAGAGCGATTAAGAAAACCTATCTCAAGAACCATTCCTATGAGGACGCATAGCAAATGAAGAACATCATTCAATGAATAAAAAGCAAAGTCATATTACGTTTGTACTTAAGAACCCAGAACAGAATATCATTAAATGAATAAAAATTAGAGTCAAGAGATAAGGGTTCGAACTTACAAGTAATCCGCAGAGTCGATAGGATAAGAATTAGAGCAGGAGAATTAGGGTTCGAACTTATTGCATTCGACAGAGGCTGGAGAGCACAACTAAAAATTAGAGTTGAAGCGAGAAAGCGAATTATTTAACACTTAGAGCGGAAAATGAAAATTTTAGGTCACGCGTGAATTTTCAGATTGCGCGCTTCTTTAAACATCGACGAAACAAAATAAAACCGTCGTTAAAGTTTTAATTTTAAACGACCGTTATTATTTTTGTAATCGACGTTATTTAAATTTTCTACGCCGCTATATAATAAAGATGGACGTCTAATTGATAAAATAAATGTAATTTAAATCGACGGTAAATATATAAAATATGACGTTTTAAATACAATATAACGTCATTAAAATAAGAACACCGTCGTCAAAAATATTAAGTATCCAGGATTGGTGTTGCTGGGATTCGAAATTGTGTCGCTTGGGTGGAATTGAAAGAAAACAAAAGAGAAAACCGGCGTCGTTTTAATAAAACCTAAACTCTAACCCTAAACCCTAAACCCTAAACCCTAAACCCTAAACCCCTGAACACCGAACCCTAATCCCTAAACCCTAAACCCTAAATTATTTTAAATTAAAAATAATAAAATAATACAAAAGGTTAAGGGTGGTTTTGTCTAAACCCAAAAATAAAAGAAAACCGTTTTCTTTTCAATAAAACCTAAACCCTAAACCCTAAACCCTAAACCCTAAATTATATAAATTTTAAAATATTATAAAAAATTATAAAGCATAAGAAAAATTAACCAAAAATTGCTACGGACTTCTTATTACAATGCCTTGTGTACTAGGATGATAAAAACATATTTTTAATATATTTGAATTTATCACAAGAATGGATCATACAAGCCCCATAAGAATATGTTATGAAACTATAAGTGTTGTAGTGATTTATCAATAAATTTTTGTCACGAATTAAATTTAAAATTTTTACTCAAAAACCATTTTTTAAAGCATTAGAAGTAAGAAAATATATCAATGAGAGCATTATAATTTCTGTTTTTTTTTGGAATTTTTACAATTTATTACAAATATTATAAAATAATTTCAATTAAAATCAAATAAAACCACGTCGTTATAAATTCATAACGGACGTTGTAATATAAGTAGACGTCGGTATAAAGTAAAATATAGACGTTGTATGTACCGACGTTTTAAATATACATTTTAACGTCATTATTTTTTATAGACGACGTATTAATAACTTTACACGTCGGTGTGAAGGAAAATATGGCCGTTGTACTTACCGACGTTTTAAGTACAACTTTATACGGCATTATTTTTCTATATATCGCCGTTTAACATCTTTAGACGTCGGTAATATGTTTATTACCGACGCTTTAAGTGAAACTTTATACGGCATTATTTTTAATATATCGCCGTTTTAATAGCTATAGACGTCGGGAATAAAATATCGCCGTTGTATTTACCAACGCTTTAAGTAAAACTTTATACGGCATTATTTTTCTATATATCGCCGCTTTAATATCTTTAGACGTCGTTATTGTTGAATATATCGACGTTTTAATATTTGTCGACGGCAATTTAAATGAAAATAATAACCTTTTTTGAATATAACGCGAGTTATATTTGTATACATGTCATTTCGTGATACGCATCGACGTGGTTTGGTTGTATACATTTCATTTTGGTTATGTACCGTCGTGTTTTTTAAAAATTCTTGTGATTTGATAATTTTTACAAAATTTTAATTCATACTAAAAGAAATTGTAAATTATAACCAAAATATTTACAAAAATTTTCAATTCTTGTGATTAATGTTTGTCTAATTCCCTAATCCATATGAAGGCTTACAAATTCTGCCCATTCCTTCCTCGATTTCATCAATGGCTTCTTGGGGGTATGGTGATTGATCTTGTCCTCAAAGATACCGCAAGCCATAAAAAAAATAAAAAAATAAAATGTTAAATAAAAAAAATAAATAAAAAAAATGTTAAATGTTAAAATATATAATTTTCCTTTTACCTTCTTCTCAAATTCCAGTGCAGGATCCTCGATGATGTCTTTCATAAAGCGCATTACATAGTAACCACACTCTACATTGCTTGGTTGCTTTGGAGTGCCTTTTAGAGTTTTCCAAATGGGTGATTTCCTGCCGTGCCTGCCTATGTGGGTATTATAGGTTCTGATAGCACTGTTTCAAGGCAACAAAGTGTTATTGAAAATACAGAAACATAGTTGATAAAAATAAACACATGAACAAACAAAACCGTCGTGGTAATTATATACAGACGTCGGTTCTGAAAATAAAATGACGTTATTGACAATTAAGACGACGGTAACTTAGAACCGACGTGGTATGTTATAATTACGACGTAAAATAACAAATTTCAGATTTATCCTTAAGCTTAGAAGAAATACGAGATAAAATCAATTGCAGAAAAATTAGAGTACAGAGAGAGAGAGAGAGAGAGAGAGAGAGAGAGAGAGAGATAGTGGGATCACTTAAGTGAAGAAAGCTTGCTATACAAACACATATGAGTAAATCAACTTACGTGTTCACCATGTTTTTGCACTCTTCATCAATCATTCGGTTTGGCGGTGGATCCAGAAAATAAACAGTCTCTCTCTTTGCTCTCACAATGAACAAGACCCAATGAAAGCTACACACAAAAAAAAAACATAAAGGTTAAACACTTTAATGTACAATGCATCATACAAAGAAAATCTTGGTAAGGTGACTAACCCGGATTGTAAGGCATCAAGAAAATCTGTTCCCCATCTGTCCTTTTAAGTCTAGTAGCTAACGCACGTGATCTTTGAGTTAATGAGCCGAGTTAGCACTAACTTGAGCGGGGTCCACAAGGCCAACCATGTTCAACATATTTGAAGTTTTCAATTTTTCAAATAGGCACCTAAATATATGAAATGATCCAATGAGTTATTCCTTTTTAAAGAAAGAAAAGTTTAAAATGAAAATTTGATAAGGACAATTACCTCATGTATACAAAGAATGACGGTGGCTCCAACTTCTTCCATTGCTGCAATTTGACTAATATCTTCGTGCAAGATGAAGGTTTCACGATCATTTCCAAACACTTCCTTCTCAATTGTAAAGGTCATAATCCTATCATGAACCCTCAATGTCGACTCAAGATAAGAACAAAGGGCTTGTAGAGAAGAAGGCAAGTCTCCCACTTGTTGTTCCTTCTCAGAACATCCATGACCTTGGCCTTCTGCTTTAAAAATACACAAAGAAACATGTTCAAAAAATACATGAATACAAAACCGACGTGGTATTTATATTCAGACGTCGGTTCTTAAACTAATACGACGTTATATTGCATTTCAGACGACGGTAAATTAAAACCGACGTGGGATATTATAATTACGACGCAAAATACTTTCCTTTTTTCAAATTCATAGATTAACAAATTTCAGGTTTATCAACTTTCTTAGCAGAAATACAGAAAAAATCAATTCCAGAGAAAATTAGAATCACAGAGAGAGAGAGAGAGAGATGGTGGGATAACCTATGTGAAGAAAGCTTGTGATACAAGTAAACTAAATAGGTCACCCTCTATACCGTCGTGGAATGTCTATCTCAACGACGGTTTTTTCAAAATTGTGACGTGGTGTGTTATTTAAAACGTCGGGAACTAATAACCGTCGTTGTATTACATTTATAACGACTCTAATGATAAATAACGACGTCTAAAAATTAAGAAACAGTGAATTTAAATCAAATTAACTTACCATTTTTCTTCCCGACTTGTGCCGCATTGTTATTTTCTTCCTCAAAATTGATGGCTTTCACACCAATTGCCCTGCAGCAGCTTGCTTTGTCGGACATTGGATTTTTGGGACTTTGCTCTTGAGCTTGGATTTGAAATGGAGGAGTTGACTGTTTGATCATGGTGGCATCAAAATTTGGAAGCAGCTTGGCGCACTTGATTCAAGATATTCTCCCTCTCACCGCTACCAATTGTTGTGTTCTAGCCTCAAATTTCAGTTGCTCTTCTTGCACAATAGTTCTGAGACGTTCTTCGAATTTATCTTCAAACTTTACCCTCCGTTGTCTAGGTAAATTGAAGTATTTCAGAGTGGAAACCCCAGTCCCTGCAGCTCTAACTCTCCTGGATGCTCGGGACCCAAAGCCATAGTCAACACATCATTGCTTCCCGATACAAAGTGAGAGTGCCTTCAGAGACTTTTTGTTGCAATTCATCCTAACACAAAGACACATTAAAATCAACAAAAACAGGAAGTCAGATCCACATGCAAGTCTAATTAAAAATTAAATGCAGTCTATTACAAATTTAAAACACAAATTGTCTAACTTTAGAAGCTTACAATTATTTTTGCTTTTCTCGCAACTTTTGGATCGGGAAAGTTACCTGCTTTGTCTTCTCTGGCTTTCTTCCATAAGGTAGATCGATCGATTTCTACCGGGCATGGTTTCCTCCAAACTCTCATCCAAACCAACATATCCTCGTCGAGACAACCGATGATTGTACTCGCATTTCTCCCTCCTCTCTTTTTGTTCAAGATGCACACCTCAAATTCTTTGGATAACCTTGAAGCTACAAAGGCATCCCACTTGTGCTTTCAATATGAATGGATATAGTTTAGGGGTTCATTTAACTTCTCCTTCTCATTGATGAATGGAAGGATATGCTGCCTAGTTAGTTTATTCTTGAAATCCTTCCATTTCTTTCCAGCAGAAGATAAGACCATGTTCTTGCCCCCTTGCCTACAACAAAAGCCATGTCAATGGCTTCCCAAATCTGCTCTTTTACATCGTTGTCCACTTGTTTCCATTTAAGGTCAGAAAGTGGGACTCTGGAGCGTGCCAAGACACCAATGTAGGACTGCATCTCCTTATTTGCAAGGCCATATGGTTGACCCTTTTTGTTGTACTCAATCACTGGCTTGATTTTCTGAAACTTTCTCTTCACAACACGAGGCATTGTGGTTATACCACGCCCTGACTTTGGTTCTTCAACAAAAGTAGTCGTGCTGTCTGAAGCTTTATCAGCAGAAGATACAAACTTCATCTTCTTAGAGGATTTGGTTGTAGCTTGTGAAACTTCAAGATCTTTACCTTGATTCTTTTCCAAGCTAGCTTTCTTTTTGCTCAAGCTAGAAGCCTTACTTTGAGATTGAGAAACCATGTTTACAGATAAAAATCAAACCTGCAAGTGAAATTATTTCAGATTATAAACTACTAAACACGACGGTAATTTTAATAATACGACGTAGTATTCAACATCAAACGACGCTATCTAATAAGTAATGACGTAATTTAAATTTATCACGTCGGTAGTTATTTACCGAAGTGGATAATACATAAAACGTCGTAGTATTTAGTTTCACACGACGCTATATACTAACCACCGACGTTATTACTGTTTTATTACGTCGTTGTTAATTACAAACGTGGTTTAATTAATACAACGGCGTAAAGAATCAGTTACCGCCGTCTTATTAACATGAACGTCCAAAAGCAGATAGTTATTTTTCTTTATATTATATCAAATTGGAAAAGATTAAATGAATTACAAAACTAACACTTATAATGATTTTCATCTATTGCTATTGAGAAAAAACATGGAAATGGCAATATTTCATAATTTTCAAACATAGAAAACGATGGTAGAATTTATTTTATTACGTCGTTATTTAAATACCGTCGTCATTATTTACTTCCGACGTCTCAAATAAGACGGCACCGTCGTCGTATTAACAAGATACAAAAACAGTGTATTGGTACGATACCCTTTCCTTCTTTGTACGTAAAGTGAAAAACGAAAATGATTTTCAAAAGAAAAACATATAAACATTTCAAAAGATAAAACATATAATGAAAGTTTAAAAAGTACGAAGCAATGGTTACCTTTTTCTTGCAACGAAAGTTTTCTCAGTTTTCTCGTCTTTGAAGTGGTATGCTCTGGTCGTTGACGCAAGCGAAGTGTGGGAAGATGATTAGTTCCGACAGGGACGAAGACGAAGAGTGGGGACTTGGGAAGGATAAACGAGAGGAGTGTGAAATTTTTCTCGGGAATCGAAACGAGTGCAACTTTAGAAGCAAAATATTTAAATAATGTCGAATTGTTATATAAGACGACGCTATTTATAACAAGTGACGTGGTATAGTTAAAATAAAACGACCTCATTTATAAGATACCGACGTAGATACCAATGGAAAAAATCTTTTAAAAAATTAAAACGACGGTTCAGCAATAGGCACGGACGTATAAAAATTAATACGACGCTCATTTAAGGGAAACGACGTGGTTACTGCAACTCTATACGACGGTAGTATTACATTATTCGCCGTTGATTGTTTACAATTAAACGCGTCATGATTTATAATAGAACCGACGTGGTTAATAATAATAATTTCTAACGTGCGATACGCCTGTTAATAATACATTACCGTCGTGTTTATTTTGTTCTTAAGACGCCGGTATTATATGTAAAACGACGTCTATAAGTACTACGTCGGTATATTTACACATACCGACGCGTTGTTTATTTGTCTTCTGTTTTCTCACCGATTGGCATGTTTCATAAGACGACGCTTTTAAAGTTTCATGCGTCGTGTTTTAAAAATACCCAAATGAATTTCCAATTTTTAGGTGTTTTAGTATCTAATCGACGTCGGTTTTTATATTACCGTCGTCGTTTAAAATTTAACGACGGTATTTATTTGGTCCGTCGTCGTTTTACCGACGTCTATTTCGATTTTTGTAGTAGTGTCTTTTGCCTTTTGCTTCCCTTTTTTTTTATTTAATACCCAATTCAATTGGGTTTTATGCTGGAATTGCTGGCAGACCAACACCCACTTCAATTGGACTTGGAATAATGGCGAGTTCGAGTTTTTGTTGGCTGCGTGTTTCCCTTTTTTTTTTATTACCTGAAACCAAATTAAAAGGAAGATAAATAATAATAAGAAAAGTAGAAATAATAATAAGAAAATAAGAAATAAAATAGGACTAAAAATAACAATAATAAAATAAAACACAAAAGAAACTCAATTAGACATAAATTAGGAATTCAAATGTTAAATTAATTTAGGAATCCCCGGCAACGGCGCCAAAAACTTGGTCTGCCCTTGCAAGTGCACAAGAATGATGTAGTATAGCATTTGACAAGTCCAAGCATATCGTTCCCATGAGGATTCCAAATTAATCTAATATCCGAATACCTAAATTAAATCTAATTGATACGCAAGTGAATTTGTAGAGATTGTTGTTGTGAAAATTTATGAAACAAACAAGAAATTAATAAAAGTAATTGAGAATAAAAAGGGTTAATCTTAAGGTTGAAATAACAATGATGAAGGTCTAGGGTTTCGGAATCAACCACAAGCAATCCAAGTTAGATTTCAATGCATTCCACACATTCTTTCGATTCTTTAGATGATAATTCCCGTATCTAAGTCCTTTACAGGCACTTAGACCATAGTTTTCCTTAAGTGTAAGATTCTTTTCTAGTTCAGACAAAGATCATATACCCAATCCTGCAATCTATCCAGGTTAAGGCATAAATTTAACAAGTTGGATTCATTACGTTCTAGAAAACGGGAGAACTAAGCAAACCATTATTCTTTGTCAAGCAATAGTGTAATTCACCACAAGAAGGTAATTGAATTATATTGCTGGTTCTGCCTCAAATTCATCTTCTAATTTACTAGATGCAAAGCCCTAAGGTGATCAGTCAAAGAACTTAAAAAAATAGCAACCATTAAAATAGTGATTAAGCATTCATCTGAAAGAAACTTAGAATCCATTAAATAACATTAAAAATCATAATTATCCATGCTCGAGCATCATCCTTGCCCTAAAGAATAATGTAGTTACTCATGTTCAAAGAAAACATAATTGAAAAACTAGAAAACATAAAATAAAACTTATGGATTGTGACGATGCTTGAGAACTTGACGATGGCAGTGGCTCTTTGACTCTCCTTCCAACTCCAGCACAAAAGAACTCTATTTTTCTGATCTTCTTTAAATAAGGAACAAATCCTCTTTCGACTCGGTAACTCTGCTTTCCTAGTTTTGCTCCAATTGACTTTGATGAGTTGTTATCCAAAATCCTACTGAATATAGGATCAGACTTCAGAAAATTACCCCACATCCTTGTAAATACTTCCCAAATGCAATTGACATAAATTGGACTCCAAGGATTGAACTTTAAAATTATTATTTTGCAAAACCAGCAGAACACATTCTGCCCGCACTGTCTATACTAAAATGGCCACAACTCTCTCCACACACGTCCGAATCACTAACCATAAAATTATACAGAAAGCTAACATCCGTATCTTTCCAACGATATAAGACTCAACATCTGGTTCGTGCTAAGGAAGTACAGTATATTCTGTCAAGTTGACTGATCTGCACAGGACCTTCTTGCGAAACATCTTTTAATCCCAAAAATGCTCCTTTTGCTTGTTTTTCCATCCTTACTCTTCAAACCTAGTAAAACACAAAACTAAGTAAAAATGGACTTAACTCACTCAAAAACATAGCAAGAATCTAAGAGAAAGATAATAAAAATGTACGAAATAATGGTTATATCAGTAGGCGTGCACCAGGCGGCCACCACATGGCAGATTTCATGCTCTGCCCCTCTCTCACTCTATGTAGGACACCTTTTGTAAACGAATTAATTTTCTTTGTAACTTTGAGTTAGTTGCTCTGATATTCCCCTAGGAACAAATTTAACTATTGGGATGTATAATTATGCATGCTGGCAGTTGGGTTAGATAATTTTGTGCTTGTTTAGCAGGTGCAAACTTTTGGGAAACGTTCAAATTACAAGGAAGACTATGCCGAATTTTCGGCAGAAGTTGAACCAAAGTTGTATTGAAATTTTGACTCGAAGGGCAATTAGGTCATTTGTGCCGGCACCTGCTAGGTGTCAGACACGCATAGGGTTCGGCTCGGATTCCAAAGTGGAATTTGGGTCGGGTCCTGTCAGGGCTAGTTTTCGATCGAAGAAAATGGCTGGGTCAGGTATAGGAGAGAGAGGTGAGAATTTCGGAACTAGTTTCGTCGAATTTGGTCACCGGAAGGTGACAAAATTGCCGACTGAAAGTCGGCTGTCGCGGGAGAGAGAGAGAGAGAGAGAGCTGACCGGTCATTTTAAAACCCAACTTCAGAAAAATTATGGTTGTGCCACTGCACTTCCGTAGATCATAACTCCTCCGTTTCAACTCCGATTTGGGCTCACCGTGTGTCTACGAAATAGTATTGCCGAGCTCTATACAATGGTGCCACTAAATTCTCCATAATGATTCCCCCAAAAAAGTGACCAATGTGCCCCTACCCCGAAGGGCAAAATTGTAAATTCACAAATGGAAATAAATTGAATAAAACGATAAATTGGGTCGGGGTGTTACAACTATAGCTTGTCCACTTGGGGCTGTATATCCATAATTTGTGCAAGAGCATGCTAACTTGGTCAATTCCTACAACCAAGGTCCAAGTAATGATCCATACTCTCAAAGTTATAATTCAGGTTGGAGGAATCATCCAAACTTTTCATGGAGGAATACCCAAAATCAAGCCAATCCCCCTTTATTCCAAAAGACACAACAATCATCATCATCATTGTAGGATATAGTGAAGCAAACGGCATTCAACCAATCTAATTTCCAGCAAACTACACAAGTTGCAATATCCAAATTGGAAGTTCAAATAGGCCAAATAGTTGTTGAGATAAACCAAACAGAGCCTGAGAGATGGTCAAGCCAAACCATGATAAATCCAAAGAACCACGAAGTAAAGGCCATTAACGTGCTCAGATCAGGTAAGATAGTTGATAACAAAGTTGATTCTAATCTTTCAAATGATGTTGTGGTTGTAGAAAATAAAGATGAAGAGGTGGGGATCACAACTATAGAAGGACAACAACCCAAAACATCCAAATTAGCTCCTATGACCAAATCAGATTCTCAGGAACCCAATCCATTCCAATGGCATAAAAAGGATGAAAAATTCATGCCACCACATCTTCAAGAAGATAGATATGTGCCACCCGCTCCATATGTTCCACCGATTCCATTTCCAGACCATCTTAAAAAAGCAAAGCAAGGTAAGGCTTTTAAAGAGATTTATGATATTTTGAGTAAAGTTAATATCAATTTGCCTTTGCTTGATGCTATTGAATAGATTCCTACACATGGAAAGTTCATCAAGAACTTGAAAACGCATAAGCTCAATTTTGCTCCAAATGAAGAATTAAAGCTTAACAAGAATGAATGTGTTGTTTTGCAAAGCAAGCTTCCACCAAAACTAGAAGATCCTGGCAGCTTTGACATTCCCAGTAACATTGGAGATAAGGTTGGAAGAGCCATGTTGGACTTGGGAGCAAGCATCAATCCAATGCTATATTCAGTTTATCAAAAGCTTGGCTTAGAAGGGATGAAGAAGACTTCAGTTTGACTTGAACTAGCTGATCATTCTATCAAATATCCAAAAGGTACAACCCGAATGGAGATATTTTAGTTCAAGTTAACACACTCATTCTCCTTGCCGATTTTGTAGTGATGGGCATGGAGGACAACCCGAATGGAGATCATGTTGATCTCATTCTCCTACCATTCATGGCTACTACAAACACAATTATCAATGTGAAAGATGGCACCCTCTCCATGACTTTGTTGGGTGAAATCGCTAAATTTAAAGTGTTTGATCCTCCATCTCAAACTTCTATCTCTCTTGATACTTGTTTTTCAATTGATGTTGTGAATGATGAAGTTTCTTCCAAGATTTTGCAGAAACAGTCCAATGATGCTATAGAAGTTGTTTTTCACAAGAATAGGAAGATCATGTTGAACCGGCTTTTCAAGAAGTGGCAGTTGCCCTAGAAGTGTTCCAGCCATACCCACCATCATTTAGGGCACCACTCGAGCCTCTTGGACCATTCCCCACAAAATTGGAATTATCCATTGTCACCCTAATGTTCAATATTGCACTCCCTACACATATGAAGAAGAAGACAAGAAAAAAAACAAAGGAAGCGAAAGAAAAGGAGAAGAAGCTGGGTAAACTATCTTGCTATGTAATAACCCGTTCCTAAATTATTATTAAATTATTAAATTATTCAGGTAAAAGACATTTGTACCCCGAAGGTATTTTAATGGGTTTAAAATACAATTTTTATTCGGAAATAAATTTGGGGAATTGAGCCATATATTAATTATGAGAAAATAAATTGAAATAAATAAATAAATAAAATAAATTGAATTAAATAAGAATTTTGAAAATTTAAAATATTATATTAATAAATAAAGGGCCAATAAGGTCATTTAATTTTTGGGAGAGAATTTTGAAACAAGTTGCGCCATTGCATCCGGCACGTCGAAACGAGTTCGGAGACGTGCAGAACGCTCGGATCGGAGTTTTAACGAAAAAGTGGGACGTAATGGTAATTACGAAAATTGAATTAAAAATTGGATAAAAGCTGATTGGTCAACTCTCTCTCCCGCACAATCTCTCTTTCCCTCTTTGCAAAAACCACCACAGCCGGTGGCTTTGTGTGGCTGCTGTCGCCACGTCCGGCCACCACTTGGGCCGGCACCTATCCCAAAAGGACGGCCGTCACTCCCTCTTGCCTTCCTGCCCCTTCCCCGACGCCAGCAGCAACTGTGCTCGCCGGAAAACATGAAAACACAGCCGGTTTCTACCCAGATTTTCAGGCGTTCGCATGGCCGCCTCTGACCATTGATTTTGTCGAACCAGATATGAAAACGCAACTACTTTTCGAGCTCTAGCTAATGGTTGGGTAGGTTTTGATCAATTTCTAGTGTAGGATACCGGATCTATAACCCAAAGTTTGGTCGTGTTTGAGGTTGAGTTTTGGGCCACTTGCGGTCCAAATTGGACGTTGCCGAATTATCGCTTTATGCACCCACAGAATCTGCCAACACTTGTTCCCATGCGTGGGCCCACTTTTTATTGCATATTTCCATTCTTAAATTATCCTTACGTTGTCACGAGCACGTAGGTGGGCTCGGATTCCAATTTGGAGATCATATGACAGTCGAACGGATTTACACCTATTCGGTGTTATCCGTGTTCGACATGTTCGGACCGTCGGATTGGTTCCGATTTCAAATATGTTGTTCCCCGTACTTCTAGGATCGTATAGGAATTCTCGGATCGTGAATCGGAGCCCCGAATGCTCTGGATCAATGATTTAAGGTTTAAATTTAACGGGAATCGTGCGATCGTGCGATCGTGAGAAATCCGACCGTTCGATCGAGACCAAACCTTTGGAACATGTTTAATTGACTTTGTTGGACTTTTAGGAATGTTCATATTGAAACTGGTAGGTCGAGAATGGTTGGATAATTGGGTTTAGTTTCGGTAAGGATTTAATTTACTGTACAATTATTTTGTTTATATTTAATTATTGTTTGATAATTAGGTGTTGATATTGTTGAGTATTAATTTTGAATAGTATATTATATATTGTTGAGATGGATTTGAGAATTGTTGTGGGAATTTATAATTGGTTTAACACAAGGAATGAGATTTAGATTCCAAGGGTTATTTATTTTATTTTATTATTATTATTATTATCATTTAATAAGTTGATGGATTCGGATTTTGGATTTGGTTTGATTTCGGTTCTCTAAAAGGGATTTTTGGAAATACGGAAAAGGGATTTGTATAAAAGAATATTTTATGAAAAGTTTTGGGAATATGGTTTTTCAACCGACCACAGGAGTACCCCCAGTAGCATAGGGACCAGATATTCAATTATGATATGCTCCACGTGTTTTGGGGACGCCCGAACCGTGAGGAGCTAGGATGCGTCTTAGGCAGACTATGTGTCCCCTGAGTTCTGCGAGGACGCGTTCCGGGCTGACTTGGTGTCCCTCGATTCTACGAGGATTGCGTTTCGAGCTGATCACCCGATTCTGCTAGGAATTGTGTTTTGGGCTGACTACGTGTCCCCCGATTCTGCTAGGAGGAATTGACGGTAAATTATGGAATTGACGGAATTGCGTTTCGGGCTGACTACGTGTTCCCCGATTCTGCTAGGAGGAATTGACGGTAAATTAGGGAATTGACGGAATTGCGTTTCGGGATGACTACGTGTCCCCCGATTCTGCTAGGAGGAATTGAAGGTAAACTATGGAATTGACGAATTTGCGTTTCGGGCTTACTACGTGTCCCCCGATTCTGCTAAGAGGAATTGAAGGTAAACTATGGAATTGACGAATTTGCGTTTCGGGCTTACTACGTGTCCCCCGATTCTGCTAGGCGGATTTGATATAATGAGACTTGGAATTGACGGATAAATGATTTGGGGTACACCTTGGTGGAGAATATTTTGGGATTAAGATGTTTTATACAGAAACTAATTATTATATCTTGAATAGTTATTGATGAATGTTTTATTTCCTATTTTCATTTTTTATAAGACAAATGATTATGTTTTCTAAGTATAAAGATTTCTCATGATTAATGTTATTGAAGTAACTCCCTAGATTCTTACTTATCAGAAATGAGCTATTATATATATACACGTGTGTATGTAGATTTTTATAGCAGAGAATTTGATAATGCTTTTGTTAAACCATGTATGTTGTTTCAGTTTATGAGAAAGAGCTATGTGTGGCTTGATCCCTCAAGGAGGGTACATAGGTAGCCTAGAATAATTTAGGTGCAGCCACGGAAGAGTTGGGTTGGTAATTTATTTAACATTATAATTGAACTGATGAATCGGTTAAGTTATTAAGATTGATATGTTTATAGCTGGATGTTTGGTTAGGATGTCTTTTCGTATTTTAATTTATTGCTAGACGATTGGGAGTATAAACTGTGTTTTTACAGGTGAAAGGAAATTGGGAAATGTCCGTTTATTGGGAGACTCGCCGAATTTTCGGCAGAAGTCAAACTTTAAAAAAGAGTTTCCATTGAGTTTTGGTTTAAAATGGCATTTTTGTCATTTGTGCCCAACACCTGACATGTGTCGAACACGCACAGGGTTTGACACGAATTCCAAAGTGGAATTTGGATCTGGTCTGTCATGCTAAGCATAAAGAGACGATTGATCTCAAACTCACCAATTCATCATAAATTGCTGGATGTCTTGCCACTTATTATTTACATGTTCTCAATCATCTTTATTATGCTTTAACATTGAAGACAATGTTCAATTCAAGTCTGGGGGGAAGGTTTTCAATTTTCGTTCATTTGTCACTTATATATATTTTTATTTATTTAGAATGTCATTCAATCAATGCAATGAAGCTGCCATTGAGGTTTTCATATCAGAATTTTTGCACTTTACAAAGCTTTTGCTCTTAGAATTCTGGTGGCTAAAGTACAATGCTCAAATTCTTGAAGGAAAATAGTGGAGACTACCCTAGTGAGCTATATCGAGCCTACTTGCCTTCTTGAGAGGGTTTAAAGTGTTTCTATTTCTCATCCCTACTGATTTCTTTAATTCACTCTAAATAATCTCATTGTTCCATTTTGATTTAATACTAAGGATGATTCTCTTTTGCATATATCATGTATATACTCTCACCGATGAATGAACTCATTGAAGTGATGCTAGGCTATGTGTGCATAACCATTCTATGTGCTTTCTTTTCACCTAACCCATATGTGTGTTCCATCAGCCCTCTTGAAGCCAAACACTTCAAGCCCTTTTCTTCTACCACCCTCATCATTTCCCTACCTTTGTATCTCAATCCGATATATTTAACCTATTGTAGCCATACCTTATAAGTTAGGAATATACCAAGGTGTGCCAAGATAAAGTTTGAAGCAAGAAAGTTGCTGCCATGTACCTGAATGAAAAATGGTGTGAATCATGCAATAAACTTAAAAAGAAACATTGTGAAAAATAAGGTCTATGCAAGGTGATACCATGAAGTTTGCAGCCATGCCATTCTAAATCAATGATGCCTTGCAAATCAACAAAGAATGCAACCTTGGTATGTTCTTAAGTTACTTGTTTTTTCCTTCCAATTCTTCCATTTTCGAAAGGACTGACCCAAATTCCACTTTGGAATCCGTGTTGAACCCTCGTACATGTCCAACACTGGCAGGTGTCGGGCACGAATGACCAAAATACCCTTATTGCCCTAATTCAAAAACCGCTTTAGGGTTTGACTTCTACCGAAAAATTGGCAGAGTTTCCCTGAAAAAGTCTCAAAACCCATAAATCTACTTGCACGGCAAACTCAATTACTCCCAAGTGTTCAGCAAATTCAACTTACAAACCGAACATAACAAACACATCATAAACTTGTGGATGCACCTAGGTTAGCCTAGGTTGCCTATGTACCCTTACTAAGGCATCAACCCACACGCAGCTTCTTTCTATTAAAAAGCACAATTCGGATAATATAATATTGTTCAAGGTAAAACCAACAATTAAATTCTAGAATCATTCTTACTTTGTTTTCAACCAGATATATAATTGAATGACATGCCTTGAAATTATGTACCTAACTATTCAATCAATTTATCATTGTATATATAAACACTTACATAACCAAACCTTTTACCTCGAAAGTTATACTCGCAACCGTCCACATAGTGTATGTGTTCTGCAATCACCCACTAGGGGTATATGAGAAATATCATTAAATCAAGGCAACAGGGAAGAGGGAAACTAGCCAACCACCTATGTAGACAAGTCGGGCAGATGGCTGGGGATCTGGGCAACCCTATGCATATAATTTGAGCACGGTGGCGAAGAATATCCTCGTTAACTATATAAATATATTAGTACTGTAATGTTCTCCATATAGGTGAACCCCAAACATAATCCGTCAATTCCAAAGTATTACACATTTGGAACAGTCCGATTCACATGTGTGGTACATCCTAGCAGAATAAGGGGACACGAAGTTAGCCCGAGACGTAAATTCTAGCACCACACAGTTCGAGACTCATGGGACAATGTCATACACACAGACAAATCCGAAGGCAACTGACATTTCGAAGGAAACCATATGTCCGAAGACATTCCGAAGGCAACCATATGTCCGAAGACAACAATATTTCCAAAGGCATCCAGGATGTTCGAACACATCAATATTTTCGAAGGCAACACTATATCCGAAGGAAACCAGGATGTCCGAAGACATCATTATTTTCGAAGGCAACAGTATTCCCGTAGGCAACCAAGATGTCCAAAGACATCAATATTTCCGAAGGCTACATAATCCATTTTCAAAGCATTTAACACATATATAAAAATAAACATGGATATATCATGCTTGGAAAGTAAAAGCGATAGAACAATAGTTCCATAAACAATTAATAAAACTCTTGTAGAAAAATACCAATTTAAAATCAAACAACCAAACCACAAACACCACCCAACCAATTGCTCCCGGTCAGGCCTGCGAGGCCCACCATCTAGGTCAATTAGGCCCGCGAGGCCCATAACGTCTGATTTTCGATTTCCGATCTGAATGTTCCTATAGGTCCAACAAAGTTTACTAAACAAGTCCCGAAAGTTTGATCTCGATCGAGCTATCGGATCTAAGCCAATCGCATGATCGAGACAAAGAATCGTTTCACCTGAACTTATAATCATTGACTCGGAGTATCCGGAGTCCGATTCTCGATCAACAAGTTCCTACACGATCCTAGAGGTACAGAGAACTACATATTTGAAATTGGGACCGATCGAACCGGATATCGCATAATAGGTGCAATATTGGTTCGACTATCAAACGATAACCAAATTCAAATCCAAGCATACCTTCATGCTCGTGGACGACAAGGGGAACAATTTAGGACACAATGGGCAGCCACATAGTGGCCCACGTGCCGCCACCGCCGCCGGCAACGATGGGTGTCTTGAGAGATTTTTCGGTGACGAAAATTCTCCAAACCACCGGCCAATACCTATGCCAATAGATTCAGACTAACAAGGGAATGAACTTTTGTTCTTGGACCACAGCCAAAAACTAGCCGGAACGACACGAATTGAAACAGAAACCGTCGGCTAAATTGGGTATATTGAACGATCTCTAAAACCTCCAAATCAATCCAAGATACCTATACTAACAGTTAGAGCACGTTAAGGGGATGAAGAACCATACCTTGGTCGACAGAAATAGTAGCCGGAATCACTAGAAATAGCACGAACATCGCCGATGACGAAACGAGGTTTCTCTTGGTTTGAATCCAAAATCGCGACCAAACTTGGAGTTTCGAAGGTGGAAATGGGTATGGACGTGTAAAGGAGGAAGAGATGAATGTTTTGTGGGTCGTGGCATTGTCAATCGTGGCCGGAACATTTGACAGAGTCCGGGAGAGAGAAGCTGTCTAGCTTTTTAAAATTTCGACTTTCCAAAAATTATGGTTGTGCCACGCACTTCCGTAGATCGTAACTCCTCCGTTTCAACTCCGATTTAGGCCCACCACATGTCTATGAACTCGTGAGCTCGAGCACTATGCAAAGGAACCAAGAATATTTCTACAATGAGCCCTGAGCAAAAGTCATCTCTAAACTAACAAGGAACCCTAAGTTTAAAGTCATCTTTTCACTTTAGAATTTTGAAAATTAAATTAAATTTCGGGATGGGATGTTACATTTCCCTAACCTTAGCCTTTCATTACAACCTTGTGAAAGACCTAGCTGATCTTTAAGGATGTATTCATGAGTGCTCGTTGAAGGAAATATGCATCTAATGCTTAGGAAATGAACTTTAGCCACAACATATACAACAAAAACATTCTAAATGGCGGATTCTTTTTGTTTATGCTAGTTGAGCTAAATCTTCTTCATTTTAACCCAAGTATCTTTAGCCTAATCTCTTTAAACACAAAAGAATACGGAAAAAGGGAATAGATCTTTACCCTTGATGACCTTTTCTTGATTTCTCAACAATGAACACCTTTGTTGGAAAGGCCTTTTCTTTCTCTTGAAATGTTGACTCCTTCACCTCAAGGCTCCAAAGTAGAAGCCCTCTACCTCACCACACCACATGCTCCTAGAGATGAAGAGAAGACAACCAAGAGGTATGGATGCTAGTCTATCTCTTGATTGGACCAATTTTTGGCTTATGGAAGATGAGAGGCAAAGATGATGCACTCACTCATCAACCAAAGTAGGAAACCAAAAACTCTAGCTAAGTTTTCTCCTAACTTATGTATTTATAGGATGACACAAAGGCAAGGGAGAAAACTCCCTAATGGTGCCGAAATTTGGTGAGTTTGGGGCTCCATTTTTGGGTCTATGGGTCATGTCATCTTATGCCACTTATCCCTTTGTCTAAATTGCCATTTGGGCCATTTTGTCCCTTTCCTTCTAAATCATATTTCAAATTGCCAATCTAATATTTATCAATATGTCAAAGTTAATTCCATAATTGACTTTTAATTATGAATTATAATTTATCTCTTGAATCATAATTAAAGTCCAACTTTAATTGACCCGGTCGAACTATTTGACGTTGGTCAATTGCTCCGATCAACATGTTCACTTTTGACCGTTGACATTGACATTTGATTATCAACCATTGACTTGTGTCTCCTCATTTCATTTTGCTTTATTTGTACCTCTAATCACATTCTTTGGCTGTGCAGATCCGTAGGTTCCCTTTAGCAAGGTAGTGGGTTAACTCAACTCCTCAGAGAAGATTTATGAATTAAATTCCACAATTAAATTCTTCATATTAATAAAGGTTAATTGAAACCTTTTAGGACATCCACAAACCATGGTTGCCACCTAGTAGTAAGTCACAGTTATCCGAGCTAAATGAGACGTTGTGAAAGAACCTATTCAAATTGGAATGACCGTGCAATTGAATCCTTCTCTTATAACAATACTCCTTATTCACATTATTAGATTATGAAATCCGATTATCAATATCATAATGTGAATCATTCCTTTTATATGATTATCCTGGTAAGATTTGAAGACCTCTTCTTTCAAATCTTATCCACTACTCTGCGCAGAGATTTGACCAATCATATATTGGAGTATTCTCTCTCCTTTACTGAGAGTAGAGATTTCTAGTTGTACATTAATTTGCCTTCATGACTCTATTGAGAATCCCAATGAACATATTTAAGTTATGCCTATTTTAACACAACTGTATAGTGCCACCAAAGACTAACAACATAGCCACAAAGACATCTATGATGTCTCAGGTCTAAGGATTAGTTTGCACCATTGCAATTTATGAGTTCTAGTTTGACATGTGAGTAAAGACTTCCTTACTAGAACTCATGCATTGGATCGCGTTCAATGTACTTGTCCTCCTACAAGCACCTACACACATATCTATGTGTCGCCACACTCAATGACTTGAGACCTCATCATTCTCTACATATCAAAATGATATTGTGTGTATCGGTCTTTGCGGAATATCAACGCCCAATTGATATTCCTATTACCAGGAACATATTCAGGATTAAGGATCATGATCAGTCTCCATGTATGTAATCTCATTACATAGTTCTCATGTCCACTTTTATATTCCTAGGACTATAGTTGTTTTACTGTTATGATAATTGACTAATATCATGGTTGAAAACAACTGGTCTTGCCCATGAATAACTTAATAAGTCATTACAAAAGATGTCCTTAACATTAATTATCATATAATTAGTTGGCTTTAAGGGCATACTACTAACACTCGTATGTATGTGTGTATCCCTATTCTTAGTAATTGATTCCTTTCATGAGATCTAACCAAAAATTTTGCTTCTGTTTTATACACTCACTTATGCTTGCTTGAGAGAATAAAACCATAGGTTCTAAGTGATGAGTGCTATCTGCGAGAATTAGAGTCGAAGCAAATTATTTCTTCAAGGTTTGAATGTGCTTGCTTTGAAGCCGTGTGCCTTTGAGCTATAGCTTTCACTTTACACAATGATTGATCACCTATCTTGGCAACTCTATGATGTTGGAGGTATCACTAAAGTTTTCTTTCATTTCAATTAGTTGATTTCAAAGGTTTTTTTCTAACCACTTTGTTTTTTAGAGTCGGTAAAGCGTTTATGGATATCGTATCAGTTAACTTCTTGTTTAAATTTTGTCTTTGTTTTGTTTTGTTTTGTTTTGCTCGAGGACTAGTAAAATCGAGGTTTGGGGGTATTTGATCTATTCATAATTGTATATCATTTTATACCCTTCTAGCTTATGATTTCGTTATGTTTTTAGTTAAACTTGTGCTTTTAATCTCTTTTGTGTTTATCATTCAATTCATTGAACTTTAGATAGCAATAGTGGATTTAGATAGGAAAAGGTGCAAAATGGTGCAAAAACATGCAAACCGAGTTAGCAATTTGTTTCAAGATTAACTCCTTCCTCCGACCTTGGGTTGGCCCAAATGATATGTGGTTGGAAAGATGACATTCCGAACTTCAAAATGGAGGGCTCAAAGTTATCAGTTGCTTAAGAGAAGCCCAATTCGTTAGTTCGTGAGCCCATGAAGTTACTAGTCAAGTTGACCTAAGGATGAGTTAATTGTTGCTCTACCATGATGAGCTATGCATGAGCCATGGTTTCTGGTGAGATTTTTGGTGAATTGCAACAGCCAAATAAGAAAAGAAACTGATTTTCCATTGCATTGGTGTGTTAGGTATGGTTGGTGGAGTGGGTATTGTAGGTGGAAGTCATACTCAATACAGATTTCTCACTTACTTCTCCCTATAAATACCACTTCGATTCCACACCAAAAAAAAATCAACCACATCTTGGGATTCACACTCCCACAAATCACTCCATCCTCCACACTCCCATCATTTCCCAAACGCATTCAAAAATCACCCTCAAGCCTTCCTTCCATTCCCCCACGAATTTCCTCTTCCTCAGCCATGACCACTCAACCAAACTCATCCCAAATCACCTCCTTAACCTTCATACATCCTTACAGACGTGGGAAAGCTCTTGGAGAAGCATTAGACATGGAGAAGAATTGGACACCACAAGAACTTCATAATAGGGTTTTTCTACTCTTATTGCATTCATTATGTTTTCTTGATTTCGTTTAATTTTCTTTCCCATTATGAGTAGCTAAATCCATAACTAGGGTTTAGATGTAACCTAGCATGAAGATTCTAGGTTTATAAATTTCAAGTTTCAAGTTTGATACATGATTCATGTTCTTATTCATTATACCTACATACCTATATGCTAATTGGAATGCCTAGCTACCTTCAAATTTTTGTATTTTGGTTGAAATTGAAGTGTACACCATATCCTTTTGTTTCAATTGAACTATGAATAGGAAACGTATGTATGGACATTTGACAACAGGGATTAGATACATGCTTGGTTGTTTAAAACATTCTTCTATGCTTAATGGATTTATAATGCTTAATTTAAGTTCGACAACAAGGACTTAATTAGGGAATTAGAAATACAAGGTTAGGACCATACACCATGGCTTAATCATACTTTAGCTAGAATCAATCTTTGAATCTGAATTAGACTTGTCACTTGAATCCTTATAACCTAGAATTGGATTGTTATGGTGAATCGAATGCCCTAGTCTCCAAATATGTTTTCCAACCCTTAAGACCACTCTTTGTTACACTTTTTCACTTGCTTTCATTTATTTTCACAATCACAATCACTCTCACTTTAAATTCCGATTTTATTTTTGCTTCATTTGTTTTGAAACTCAATCCTACTTTAAAATCTATTTTAGACTTACCTTCTTGTCACTATAATTGGGTAATCTAAGTACATAATTAATCTGACCTTCTCAGTCCTCGTGGATACTATCTCGTTCTTATCTTGCTATACTACAAATTGGCCCGTACAATTGCGACTTAACAAACACCCAACACTTGGGCAATATCATAATATGGTGGTAGGATTCATTTGGTGAGTTTTTAGTGAAATCCCATCACTAAAACTATGCAATGTTCCAACCACACCATTTACGATACGAACTTCATACGAACTTGAAGTGTCCAATTTCTTTTACCAATAGATTTCAGATCGAGCCCAAAACTTGGGCAACATCATAATATGGTGGGGGCATTTATTTGGTAAGTTTTTAGTAAAATTCAATCACTAAAACTATACAATGTTACAACCACTCCATTTATGGCACGAACTTCGTACGAACTTGAACCTTATTCAGCTGCCCATAATCGATACACAACCTCATGGTGCCATCCTTCTTCTTTACAAACAACAGTGGAGCTCCCCAAGGTGAGAAACTGGGTAGGATGAAGCCCTTATCCACCAGCTCCTGCAATTGAGTCTTCAACTCCCTTAATTCTGCTGGTGCCATTCTATATGGTGCCTAGGAAATGGGATTCGTTCCTGGGACGAGCTCAATAGTGAACTCAATCTCCCGGTGAGGAGGTTATCCTGAAGATCCTCCGAAACACATCTGGAAATTCCCGTACCACCGGGATATCCTCCAACCTTAATCCATTATCCCGAGTATCAATCACATGTGCCAAATATCCTGAACATCCCTTTTTGAGCAACCGTCTTGCCGTCACAAATGAAATGAGGCAAGATGGAAGGACTCTGCGCTCACCATAAAATGTCACCTCAGTCCTCCGAGACTACAGAATATGACCTCCTTCCTAAAACAATGACGGAAGCATGATGCTTGGCTAACCAATCCATGCCCAGGATGAAGTCCAAGTCTACCATATCTAGGGAAATCAAGTCGGCCTCCAAAACTACATCTCCCACTAACCTTACGGTCTTTATAATCTGTACCTACCATAAAGACATCTCTTGTAGGTACAGAGATCGCCACTCATTCCTTAGAGCCGAGATTCTCACATCCTCGTTGTGGGCAAAGCTAAGTGTGACAAACGAATGTGTAGCCCTAGGGTCAATCAAAACTCTAGCTGGAAATTCAAAAACTGGCATAATACGTATAATCACATCCGGTGACGCCCGTGCCTCCCGCCGTGAGATGTTATACACTCGCCTGTAGCCCTCGAACGCCCTCCACATCCCCGCTGGCTACCACCTCTGCTAGCTACACTGTCCGGGCCCCACTACTGGATGAGGCCCCAACAAATCGTGACTCGCCCGAGCACCACTCTGCGCATCGGTCCCTCGGGTCGGTCCAGGCGGTAATCTCTCTACCCTGGAGGAGCATCGGACACTCCTCCGAAAATGCCCAGAATGTCCACACCGATAGCATCCGGTGGCGCCTGTCGACAAGGATCGAGTGGTACCTGCCACACACGGCACACAGGGGCGACTCCTCCTACTAGAAACCGGTTGCGCTGCCTCCCGGCACCTCTAGCCGTACCACCTCTAGAGCGATTCCCGTAACTACCACTGCGGTTAGAGCCTTCGTTGGAACCGACTCCATCTCGAAAACCTCCGTAATCGCGGCCACCGGATGATCCAGAGCTGAAACTCCCTCTCTTGGATGACCCCGACTAGGACCACCCATGTGAAACTGTCGCCTACGGAATCACCCGTGCTCGGATCATCATCTCGATCGCTCGATCAATGAGGCGTATATAACCATATCTGCAAAGTTAGTCAACCGTTGTTCTATCACAATGTCCCCGATGGACGCCTTCAAGGCTCGGTAAACAGTTGACACTTCTTCCTTTCATCTCGCTACCAAAGGAATACAAGATTTGGACAATTCGTTGAACTTCTTTTCGTACTCTAAAACTGTCATCACACCTGTTCTAGCTGCAGAAACTCCTCCTTCTTCACATTTTGATAGGCAAGTGGGTAGAATCGCCCATCAAACGCTGCTCTAAAACTGGCCATGTAATGGCCGATGATCCTCGGTACTGCCTCCTAATCGATTCCCACCGGTGCCTAGCATTCTGGCTAGAAAGAAAGTAGCCAGGGTCACTTTATGCTCTGTGGAACATCCATCACCTTCATGATCTACTCCATCTTCTCTATCCACTACTCGGCTACGGTGGGTCACCATCACCATCAAATTCTATGGCCCCAATTCGCCTAGCCTTATCAAAGCATAGCTCGTGGATGGGTGTAGTGTCCAATTTGTTTCACCAATTGATTTCGAATGGTGCCCAAAACTTGGTCAACATCATAATATGGTGAGTTTTTTTAGGGAAACCCAATCACAAAAACTATGCAATGTTCCAAGCACTCAATTTACGGAACGAACTTCTTACGAACTTGAAGTTCCCAATTTATTTGACCAATTGATTTCGGATGGAGCACAAAACTTGGGCAACATCATAATATGGTGGGAGGAGTGATTTGGTGAGTTTTTTTTTTTTTTGGTTGAAATCCAACCACTAAAACTATGCAATGTTCCAACTACTCCATTTACGGTATGAACTTCTTACGAACTTGAAGTTCCCAATTTCTTTGACCAATTGATTTCGGATCAAGCCCAAAACTTGGGCAATTTTGTGAGTTTTTAGTGAAATCCAATGACTAAAACTATGGAATGTTCCAACCACTCCATTTACGGTACGAACTTGAAGTGTCAAATTTCTTCGACCAATTCATTTCGGATCAAGCCCAAAACTTGGGCAACATCGTAATATGGTGGGAGGACTGATTTGGTTAGTTTTTTAGTGAAATCCAATCACTAAAACTATGCAATGTTCCAACCAGTCCATTTATGGTACGAACTTCATATAAACTTGAAGTGTAAATTTCTTTGAGCAATTGATTTCGAATGGAGCTCAAAACTTGGGGAACATCATAATATGGTGGGAGGAGTGATTTGGTGAGTTTTTTCTTGAAATCCAATGACTAAAACTATGCAATGTTTCAACCACTCCATTTATGGTACGAACTTCAAGTGTCAAATTTCTTTGATCAATTGATTTCGGATCGAGCCCAAAACTTGGGTAACATCATTCTCGTGGTGGGAGGAGTCATTTAATGAGTTTTTAGTGAAATCCAAGCACTATGCAATGTTGCAACCACTCCATTTACGGTACGAACTTGAAGTGTCAAATTTCTTTGACCAATTGATGTCAGCATTTAAAAATGGAACCCCTAAAATGCAAGCAAATTATACCAAAAACGACAACACAAAAATTCACTCCTGCGAAAACACACGCTCGCTCATTTCTTCCAACTCGAACTTTCTTCTCCCTCATTTCGTTCACTCACTTTCTTCAGACTCCTCCTAAACCCTCACCATTTCTTTCTCGAAATCAAAACGACAGACACTCCGAGAAGCCAAAATCAATGAAAAGAAGACACTCGCCTCTCTCTCACTCCTTCATCAAGGCAACGCATTCAAAAACATGAAAGAAAAACTCTCTCACTCCCTCACTAAATCATACACTATGACGTAGTTTCTTATGGGTCTAATGGTTCTAATCAGAAACTACGATGCATTTTTTCTCAAATCTTCATCGTCTATTTTGCATAATACATAGGAGTCTTAGGGATTTGATCTTTAGATCTGAAGGGGTTTATGATTGCATGCTTGAGTTTTTTGGGTCAAGAACTAATTTTTGTTTGGGTATTTCAAAAAACACATAGAAGGAACACTAATTTTGGTTTTGGTTTTGGTTTTGGTTTGGTTTTGGTTTTGGGTTTAGGGTTTTGATTGCAATGTAGTTTATATTTGTGTTTTGGGTTTTGTAGTCACTAGTCCCAATGTTTTTCATTGAAAAGAAATGAAGCTTGGTATTTATTGACTAAGAGTTGAGATGATATGTGAAAAAAAAAAAAACAAAGACGATGTTGACGTATATATCAATGGATGTTTATCAGCATCTCTCAATACCATTGTAATATAGGCCAATTGGGCTTGCGGGGCCCACAACCTTCAATTTCTAATCCAAACATTCCTATAAGTCCAACAAGATCTACTTAACAAGTCCCGAGAGTTTGGTCTCGATCAGACGGCGCCTAATTCGCCTAACCTTAAAATCGTTGATTCGGAGTATCCGGGACTCCGATTCTTGATCCATAACTTCCTACAAGGTCCTAGAGGTACGGGGAATGACATACTTGACAATGGGACCGATTGGACGGTCCGAACGTATCGAATCCAGATATCGCCTAATAGGAGCAATATCCGTTTGATAGTCAAACGGTATCCAATCCTTAATCCGAGCATACCGTCATGCTCAGGACAACGTAGGGAACATTTTGGAACTCAATGGGCCACCACAAAGTGGCCCACGCGCCGCCACCCACCACCGGCAGTGGTGGGTGTCTTGAGAAAATTCCGACGACGGAAAATTCTCATAACTCCCTGCAATATCTATACCAAAATGTTCAGGCTAACAAGGGGAGTAACTTTTGTACTTGGGTCGACCTCAAATTTGACCGGGAAGTGGCCGGAAAAACACAAAACCGTTAGCCCAATTTCTAGGTATTTGATCGAATGCTCAAACTCCAAAATTGATCTAATCGAACCCTACCATCAACTAGAACACGTTGAGTAGATGAAAAATCATACCTGGATAGACGAATTTGGTGGCCTGAGACGAATTAGGTGGTTGCACAAGAAAAATTGCTTTTAGAAGAGTGTCTTGAGCTTTCCAAAACCATATCTACCCTTGAGGTAATAAAAGAATGCTATATTCTTTCCCAAATCAAGAACTACACATGTTTAAAATCGACCTACTAATGCTTAATGCCATATACGAGTGGCTCAAAACTTCTCAGAAGTGACTTCTTTCTTTTGATTTTGTGCGGACAGATTTGGGAGAGGAGTTTGAAGTGTAGTATTATTCAATTGGAATTATGGAAACAAGAGCAAATTAAGTAGCAACAACTAAGACAAGAAGATATAATGTCATGATCTATTGATTTCGACATTATATAGCACGGGGCTAAGTGACATCATCATATTGTCTAGAAATCATGATCCGGGAGATGAATCATGAAACGTAGCATTATAGTGTATATGTGAGTACAATCTTCTGTAAATGAGCAAGAAAATTTTGATCATTAGCTTATGAACATATTCCTTTTTGTGTAATATCATTTTTTACGATCATATATATATATATATATATAGTTATTCTCTTATCCGGATGTATTAATGTACGGAACATGCGGATGTCATTATAAACAGGGAGAGGCAGTATAAAATACATGGCGTCTGCACGATAATAACGTCCTGATATCCGCATAAGAGAATTTCAGATATATATATATATATATATATTGGCTCTTAATTGATTCTCGCTTTCATCACCATGTGTACTTGTAAGCTTGTAGTTGGTAGGACCTAAATTGATTAGTCTCCTAGTTTATTTGATTAGTTTCCTAGTTTAGAGTGCTTTAGTTTTTAGTAACTATATATTTTACTAATTTTGAAAACACAAACTCAATTTCACCTAATTAGTAAAAGGCCAATGAATATAAAAATAGGATGTAATTTTACAATTATGCATTGTAAAAGCTAAAAATTACATAAAATGCCATTATGCAAATTTTAAGTAATTCATTTTAAACAAAAGGACAGATGTCAGCATTTAAAACGGAACCCCCAAAACGCAAGCAAGTTATACTGAAACGACAACGCAAAAACTTCACGCTTGCAAAAACATGCGCTCGCGCATTTCTTCCCACTCGAACTTTTTCTCCCTCATTTCGCTCACTCACTTTCTTCAGACTCCTCCTAAACCCTCACCATTTCTCTTTGAAATCAAACGACATACACTTTGAGAAGCCAAAATCAACGAAAAGAAGACACTGCTCTCTCTCACTCCTTCATCAAGAGCAACGCATTCGAAAAACATGTAAGAAAAACTCTCACTCCTCACTAAATCATAAACTATGATGTTGTTTCGATGGGTCAAATGGTTCTAATCAGAAACTACAATGCATTTTTTACTCAAATCTTCGTCGTCTATTTTGGAAAATACGTAGGAGTTATAGGGATTTGACCTTCAGATCTGAATGGGTTTATGATTGCATTCTTGAGTTTTTTGGGTCTAGCATTAATTTTGGTTTGGGTATTTCAAAAAACACATAGAAGGAACACTAATTTTGGTTTTGGGTTTAGGGTTTTGATTGCAATGTAGTTTATGTTTTGGGTATTGCAGTCACTAGTCCCAATGTTGTTCATTGAAAAGAAATGAAGCTTGGTATTTATTGACAGAGTGTTTGAGATGATATGTGAAAAAAAAAAGAAAAAAAGAGAATGGTGACGTATATCTCAATGGATGTTTATCAGCATCTCTCAATACCATTGTAATATAGAGAGCTTGGTTCAGTGATCAAGGTGCTTCGGATGTAACAAATTTATACCTTTCTAGACTTATTCTATTAAAGGTTTAGCTTGGATGAAGGTTTCCTTATTATTTTCTGATTATGCTCAAGGAGTAGTTGATAAGTGGCTCTGAAGTAGGTTGTGGATATCTTACTTTTCAGGGAGATTTTAAAGTGCAAGAGGATAAAAAAACATCAGAAAACCTACAGGCTTTAGGTGATTCTGAACAAACACTCCAGTTCTCTGCAGCTCGACAAATAGCATGTCATTTGCTGGGAAGTAGAATGACAGGACTCGACCCCAATTCCACTTTAGAATCTGCGTCAAACCCTGTGCGTGCCCGGCACAAATGATTAAAATACCCTTTGCCCTAGCCAAAAGGAAATCACTTATGGGTTGGGCTTCTACCGAAAACCGACAATCTTCCCTAAAAATGGACATTTCCCAATTTATTTTCACATGTAAATACACAGTTTATAATTCTCAATCGTTCAACATACACAAGTTATAATCATACCCAACCAAAAATATTTAATCTGAATAGCCTACAACCTTACAAACAACCCGGACATCAACGTTCTCATCAATTCATTCCTCAATTCTCAATATATCAATTCGACATCATCATCATCATTTCTTGCCATCTTATATTATCCAAAATGAATCCTAACAAATCACCCAGCTACAACCGTTTCATTAATTATTATCATAACATGCACATCATCATTATCAACATTATATGAAGGAATCTATTAAATAGAATTCATTATCAAACAAGCCACATAACTCAAATATCATTGGGCCCGCACAAATTTAAATGAAACTCAACTAAAATATTAAATAGATTTCG
Source organism: Prunus padus (assembly GCA_024362665.1). NCBI lineage: Eukaryota > Viridiplantae > Streptophyta > Magnoliopsida > Rosales > Rosaceae > Prunus > Prunus padus. Next base: position 646,771 of record JANFAM010000003.1, on the reverse strand, counting down.
AACCCAACTCCATAACAAAATTTAGATAGACCCAATGAATCAGGGCCTCCTCTTTGGCAAAATCCAAAACAAAATTTGATCCTCTTTGGGTTTTAATACCTAGGAATCAAATTTTTTTGTTATTGTTTTTTCATTTGTTAAAAACAAAAAACAAAATTTGATTCCTAGGTATTAAAACCCAAAATTACTGTGTCTCATATCCTATTAAGGATTATGTCTAATACCCAATTTTTCTTTTAATCTACCATGTTTATTCTGCCATTGGATTAAAAAAAAACCAAAAGAACCATGCATCTAATAACTAAGTGCTCGCTTGAAAATGGTAAATTAGAAGAGGAAAAGGGAAAAATCATGCACTATTAATGTCCAAACAAGGGACCTACCAGTTTTCGGATTATCGTCTTTCCCAAACAAATACTGAAATTTGAAAGAGTGGATGCAGACAGGTCCCTGTTGATACCGTCTTTCCACAAATGATACCACAAGAAACGTCCATCCTATTTATTGATTAAAAGACATGTAAAATGTGAACGACAAAGTTCTACAACCAACTGAAAATGATGTCTATTCTGGCCTCTACAATCCTATGCAAAAGGATTTCCTCCAATGGATGCGACAGGTCCCTGTGTCGGGACATTCCTGCAAAAAATAAGCAACTTCAAATCAATTCAAAAGAGGGTACAAACATAAACGTATACACGACATAAAAGCATCAAATCTCTTCCCTAAAACCAGGCAAGTTGAGTTGCTAAACTCTATCAAGGATCTTCACAATGTAGCTCTAGACATTCAACTTGTCTGGTACCACCAATATAATCACGTGAGACTCCACAGTGAATATTACATTCTGCTATTTTGATGATTGCATAGCAAAATGAAAGCATATATGAGAGTAATTTAGCTTACAGAACTGTCTTAACACTTCCCAATGGAACCAACATTCTCTGCCACCAAACTCTCAGGGTTTAAGTATCGAAGAATCGAGAGATTGTTGTGTCCATCACCAATATAAGTATCGAAACATGATGTTCTAATTAAAAATCAGAAACCCCACTACAACATGTTTCCTTAAAGCTTTCAGTTGTGGATTTCGTCTGTGCATTCCTTCGGACCACACAAACATCAAATGAAAAAGAAAAATTGGAACTGAAACTGAAACTTATGGAAACGAAGTAATTGCAAGATAATTTCATTATTTTAAATAATGCGATAAAATAAACTAACACATCTGATCCCATCTTTTCAAGTTTATGTATCTTGGTTCCATCTGTAGAGACTAGTTTTCTTCCCAATGCTTAATTCTTCATTCTTCATCTTCTAAAAGGTAAAAACAATCCAGTGAAACTATAAATACCATTATCAGCTCACCCGTTACCCATCATCTCGCTGATTGGATTATTTGATTAAACTGCTATTTGCACTTGGCCAACTTTTCCAAAAGCCAAGATACAGATAACATATTCACTGGAAAAATGATATAATACTATAATAGCCATAATGAGAAAAGATCAGAATCCAGAATACCGAGTAGAAAATGGACTTACGGAATCTGAGAGCTATGTGCTTTCCCTGGCATGTATGTCAATCCACCTACATCAAAACAAAATAGCATTGAATAAAAAGGATAAGATTGTTATGACCATATATGTTTTAATGGTTCTGCAATATGTATAGTTCACGAACAAAGAAAAAAAGAAAAGAATGTAGCTTCACTCGCACTGAAAAACTTACCTTCTGCTCCGGCTGGATACGACATCCCAGACACTGTATTTTGGGGAAACCATGCCTGAGATACACCACCAAGGAAAGAGGATTGCAACTGGGCATTTGGGAGAGAAGCTTGAAAGGAGCTCATGTCCAAAAACTGAGATAGATAACGCAAGACAAAATTAGAACCCATGAATCCAAGAATTGTATACATGTACGTTGGAAACTCCAGTCCAAATCCTTCATTAATTTAAATAAAATAAATTACAGTTTTAGAATGATATGGTAGACATTGACTAAAACCATCATTTTACAGTCTATCAATCGCATCACATGCATTATGACTTGCCCCATGAGATTAAAAACACATTAGTGAGAGAACAAAAAAATTAACACGTGTCTCCTCTAAAACACTTATAAGCAATAGATTGGATCTTAGTTTCAGAGACTGGTTCTCATGGCAAAGGTATGAGCAGCTTTTCTAATCAAGATAGCACCAGCATTACTAACTGTGATCCAATGCAATTATATCAGAGTAGGTTCCTTTGACTTTAGTTATCAATTCTCACAATAAACACTAAAAACACTCAGATTTCACAGAAAGTACAGTTCAATTCAAGTCAACTAAGCATCATGCTGTGGTTGTCCTTGACAGTTGACAGGTATGGTAGATAAATAATACCATCACTCCACCCTTGCCCTTAATCACATTTCACAATTAAAATTTTCATGCAAACACAACTTAACAAAAAACTACGCCATATTACTGATGCAATAACTAACAAAAACATACCACATTATTCGGATCCAGATCTGTATCATAAGGAAGATCAAATGGGTTATTTGATTTGTGGTCAGTGGCATCTGACTTAATTTCTCCCTGCGATTTGGTGGAGGGAACAAAAGAGATTAGAATACTACTAAGCAGATTCCACTGGACAAATCACAGGAGATATCTGAAGGGTAAAACCATTTGAGGAAGCCCTTGTGGAGTATATGATTGCCCCAAGACAACATGTGAGGGCAGACCAGCATCATGGGGTTCACCTTGGGAGACAGCTCTCTGGATCCCATCTTCACTAGAGTCCTGCAAAGCAAAGCCCACCCAATGAGAGGAAGAACATAAACAGTTAGAGAGAATATAAGGTTGATGCAGCAACCTCAGAAATTCTGAATCTCAAATAGCGGTCGCCAGCTGACAAAAGCTTATCTGTTGCTCCTGGTTCGCTACCCTTCTTAGTGCCCTCCAATGGAAGGTGTCCAAAAGAATCTTCGAAAGCACTCCATGACTACTCAAAATAACACATATCAACCTGATTACATTACTTCATATTTCCAGCATGCCACCATTTTAGTAGAGCTTATATTCAATAGAATAAAGAATAAAAAGCCCCCAAGGGTGTGTTAAGCACACAGAGTGCCATCATGATCCACCAAAAAACCATGAAACCGACCATGCACTAAAAACCATTGTTCTGAAACCCATATAAGTATCTGATGAGGGTGCAGTTCTGATCACAATGGGGCTTACCTGAGTGCTTGTGGTATTGGGAGCTGTGACATTGTGCAAACTATCACTCCATGGACTCGAAATATCAGAAGGTCCATGAATGCTAGAATATTGAAATGACGGCCATTGCATGCTTGTATTTGATGGTGAGAATAGATCAAACCTTCCAATAGAACCTCCACCATTGGAAGCTATATTTTCTGGGGTAATATTTTCAGTGCCTGGAACAGAAGCCGGCAGCTGAGGTGTGTCAAATGTTGCCCATCCTTCACTTTCATGGAAAGAATCGGGTACTTGTTTAGCCAAGGTTGCTGTGGACTGCTGCTGAGGAAAATCAGCAAATAACTCCAAGGACGTAGGTGAGAAAAGTTGAGGACGTTGGCCTACAGTCACAGACGAATCTGAAGATGATACAGGTGGCTGAAACAAATCTATGGATAGAGATGAAGATGGTGCTGGTAAGTGAAACAAATCAATGGATAGAGATGAAGAAGATCCCGTTAAAGAAATCGATTCGTCCTGGAAGATTCCAGGAGCTTGTTCCGGTTCAAGAGCAGGCATGGAATAGCTACCCACTGAACCGAAACTTCCAGAGGATGCAATTCTCTGAAAAGGCAAACAAGCAACTAATGTCAAGTGATGGAAAAACCAGGACGAGCATAATATGATGAACAAATAGAAAATACTGCTAACCTAATAGGATTGTGCATACATACAGAGAAAAGCACATCAATGAACATAGCACTTACAGAGTGAGGAAATGGCCCCAATTACTACAATTTCATCTCACCGACACCAACCCTAAACTAATCGAGTAACCTATCCTAAGAAAACTTACCCAAATGATTAGATGAACTTAAATTTCGTTCTTAAATTTAAGGCCACAACACAATTCAATTTATTTGGGTTAGATATAAATGAATGCTATACGAATAATATTTATATATATAGGCACACCCACACATAGGGTAATGTTCTCTTGCCAAACTCATGTTTCCAGAAACACACACACACACTTACAGGGGTAATGTTCTCTTGCCAGACAGATACTTAGATTGCAAGATTATGAACCTGGACAACATGTTTAGGCAAGAACCAACCTGATAAGGTTCCCAACTTCACACTCTGCCACATAAATGCTTATACTTCCAGCCCGTTTGGCATGAGAACATTTCCCTAGACATAATATAAATATATGCATGTGGACTTTCCATTGTGAGGCACCAAAGATTGTTGATCACGTTGTTGAACAGTAAGTTAAACTCAATGCAATCAACGACGTTAGGGGTGTCGCAGAGGTGAAACACCATGTGTGTGTGTGTGCATTTTATAAGAGTACATAAATACGGATGCACACAAACACATGAGTGCATGCATGCATATGTATATACATACTGATGGGGAAGCCTTTTGCCATCTTACATTGAGTTATAGAAAATATAGCTGGAAGTTGTCCTCATAATTTCCAAAGCATCATCGCTTCTTCTCCTATGTGTTCTTGTAGGTGTTTATGTGTTGATGTGTTTGTGTATTTATACAAATGGTATATAATTATTGTTGTGAATGGGCCCTATATCTAAGTATGGTAACTGAAAAGCTTAGTTGAAGTTACTTATGATGTTTTTTCATGGAGAAAAAAGTTCTCCAACTCATATGGTAAGTGGCCAACAGTCATCTATATTGAACAACCAGCAAAGTCAAAAGTTATATTGCATCCTTATTAAAATAGTAAAGGGCACACAACTGAAAAATTAAAAGAATCACTGGATACTGCAAATCCTTTTTAATGTTAAAAGCAAGTCTACAAGAAAATAACCTGTGGACATGTTATCCCTGCTGCATCTCTCTTGGAATTGGCCTCCAAAAATACATTTTTCGCTTGGCAGCTTACTTCAGTTAGATCATCCGATGAAGGTGGAAAAGGAGGGCTGCTGGATCCAATCTCCTTCTGAAAATTAGGAGACTGTACTCCAGATCTAGACACATCACCTCCACTTGAGACAGAAAAATCTGAAACCCTTGAACCAGAGCCCTCATTCGCAAACCTGTCTTCATACATTTGTTCACTTAATCGGCCAGCACTGTAAACAAAACTAGACATGTTTCCTTCATATCGACCTCGATCAGAACCAGGCTTCCTGGTAAGCACAGCAGCTTGTTTCCCATACCGTCGATCTTCATACTGATAATCATAAGGTGGACTCTGCGAATAAGAATGATAAGAACTGGCGCGTCTTGTCTCGTCTTCACGAATTCTATGGTTCTGCAAGGGATAGCACAAGTTAGGCCCACAATCTCAGCAGAGCAAAATAATTCAAAGTGTAAAATTGTTGGGTGAACACATTTGATAAGATATTTTATACATCTTTTGTGCTAGCCTTTGTTGTTTCCACTACACATGCCATATTTAGAACGGATATACTATTCTATGTTTGAAAGAAATTTTTCATCATTTTTTGATTTCCAACAATATCAATATTTTCGCTGATATTTTCATGAATCCAAACTACCAATATATCTTCCAATATTGCTATTTTAATCCACGATATTACCTGCATATCTCTTGGAGGCTTTTCAGAGGTCCTTCCTCCAGCATATTTCCTATCCACATATACACTTCGTATGAACTCACGGATTTTATCAGCCTTACTGCAAGAAGAAAATATGGCATGAATGCTTCCCCCAGAAATGCACATGCTGAACACTTTAGCAATAAATCATATAGCTATCACCTGTTGTCTGGCAATCGCTGCCTTTGAAGGTCCCAATCCATCAAATAAATTTCCCTCGCACGCTGAAAAGAGTGAATGGCCCATTAGAATGAAAATAAGCAAACCCTTTCTTTCAAGGAAAAAGATAATTCAGCATATACCTGGTTACCACCATTCTGAAGTGCCTCAACTTCTTGTGACGTAAACTTAGACATGGATACCGACTTCACGCGATGAGTAAATTCACGACTATATAACAAAATAATATGTATACTTCTATTAGGGGAAAAGAAAGGCAGATCAAGCACATGTGAGACATGCCAACGCTCAATAAAATTTGCTAAAGTGATACGAATTCTCCATCCAGCAAAAAATGACTACATCATTTAAAGGTGTGAAAACACATAGTGCTTACTTGAAGGAAACTACATTAAGTACCAACATGCTCAAGGTTTGTAAACTCATTTTAGCATGAACTACCAATCGAAGGTTGGAAATGGGGTAGAAATAAAAATCTCAATCTCCAAGAACTAATCATATGGGCATACAAAGCGAGACACAATCATTTAGAGGCAATAATTCAGAATAAATAGTGGCAAAGAACATACAAGTGTTCATAATAAAGCACACGGCTGGCCTGTGCACATTGTAAAAGTATTAATAACAAGAAAAGGAATACTAAATAACAGAAAAAGCATGAATGAACGCATCCTGATGAAAAACACAGCCCTGTCTCTACAAATCTACTAAGTCATTCTAGTGTTTTTCGCTTAGTTAATATTTTCCAACCTTCAGGAATTATTGCCTAGAGACAATAGGAATTATTGCTTTATTACTAAACACTTGTATGTTCTTTGCCACGATTTTTTATCCTATTGTCTCTAGGTTGACTCTAATGTGCTATTCTCTAAGTTTCTTACAATAATAAACTTAGAGGCAACCTAGAGACAATAGGATAAAAAAAATGGGGAAAACTTAGAGAACAAGTTAGAAACTAATCGCAGGAATAAAAATTGCCAGATTTAAAGACCAAATTAAATGACTTCCTCTACCATCTCTTTCTTTTGTAAACCCTAATGGGTTTGACAAAGATGTCCTCATCACTTCATATTTGAGGCTGTCCTCAATGTGTTAGCTATGTTTTGGATAGGTAAGATCTTAAAAACTATAGCTAAATTTGATCTGGGTAGCAGTAATTTTTGCACCATTCCATTGGATGACTCACTTAAAACTAAGTCCAAAATTCTTGGCACTTTTTCAATTGAGCTAGCCACAGCCCATGAACAATTGCAAACTGGTTATAATGGAGAGACATGGACAGCTTTGGCTCTGACATGGGCACCGAGCATCTCTCATAGCAATGGTAACCCCCAAAAAGAAACTGGCCCACTTACGAAACAATTGATTGTATAGAGAGAGAGAGAGAGAGAGAGAGAGAAGCTGCAGTTCACTAAGAGTGGGAAAAGCCTTAATTTCCTGGATATTTGAAGGAAAAATAATTATTGTCCTAGTTTAATATCTTTGAATATTAATGGTTGCTGACGTGTTAGCTTTAATTCATGGATTTTTAATGAGTATTAGACTAGTCCTTAAGCATAATTGTGTAAGCATTAGGTTTAGTTCATGGATGCTATATGAGGCATGCAATTTGATGCCAAAAAGTTTCCTATTGTGGTCTGGATAATAACAGTACATATGGATAGGTTTTGCAATAATTTACTGTCCAATCTCCACATATGGGTCAAAATTGAAACTGTTGCATTCAACTAAACTTTTGTGCATATACAATCACATAAATACTCCATATTTACCTGTTCAATATTCATTTTAGTGGCCTAGTTGCACAGATGGCAGCAAGCAGAACAGTTCTTCTATAGCCCATGTATCGTCAAAGGTCTAACTAATACTTAGAGTTAAAAACTACTAAGAGCATAATGAAGTAGTTACAAACTTTAGCAAAAACTAATACTAAGAGCATAATGATCCAATTGACCAAGCAAAAACAGCAGTCACAGATAGCAGATTAGGAAGGTTTTCCATACCATCTCAAGATCACAAAACTAGTAGGACATATACATTAAGAGCAAACAATTATGTGCTAATACAAGAAACTGGATCAAATTATTTCAAAGAAAAATGAAATTTAAAAAATTTAAATTAAATAAATAAATAAACTGACTGTATGCCACTGCAAGTAATGCAAACGAATGTCCAGAAATTCGTGCAGACATACTGAGGACCCTGTATGTACAAGCAAAATTACATTGAATCAAATCCTCCAGCCGAAAAAACTTCCGAGAAAACTAAAACACAGAGAGAGACTGGGAACTTTACCAGGCTATTGCAGTTTATGCATCTTCGATTAGGAGGAAGCTTCATGAGGCCTCGTATGATTTTCTCGTTTCGCTCTTCCTCTTTTCTAGTTGCCATTTCTGAAAGCAAATGAAACCCTATAAGAAGCAGAAGAAAAGGAAGAACGAACCGGAGGGGATTGGGAATGTGCTCTACCCTTGTCTCCTCCGTCTTTCCTCTTTCTCCCTCTTTCTCCCTAGAGAGAGCTTTAGGGTTGGTTTGTTTTGATGGGGTTTTGAATTTGGAGAGAGGGGAACGGACTCCGGAATCTGAATCAACTTCGATTGGAGAGCAAGCGTGCTCTGTCCCTTTCCTTTATGAAATTAGTTTTTGCTTTTTTTTTTTTTTTTTGGTCAAAAATTAGTTTTTGCTTGATCGTATGGATTAATTATGAAAAATAAATAAACAAAGTTAGAGAATTCAAACAACCACATGTACAGGTAACGGTGTATTTTATAAATTTGGATTTCGACAAAAGTGAGAGTTTTTAAATTGACATTTCTCATGTTTGGATTTCAAAATTTTAAAAATTTAAAAATTCCACATATAAAAATATATTAAATTTGGAGGTTATAAATCTTAACTTTAAATCCCATATAAATTTGTTGTTATTTCAAAAATTCCAAGAGAGCGGAAGTTTTAAAATATTAAATTCTATGTTTAAATTCATTAGCTAAACAAGAAAATTTACAAATTCTAGTTTATCAACTTACATTCCAACCAAAAAAACTTACATAATTTTAAATTCCATCTTTATGAATTCTTTAGTACTTTTAAATTTCCTCATCACCATTAAGGAATTTGTGTCTAAGTGTTTTTAATTTTAATAACCTCGCATTGAAAATTTGATGCAATGTGGTTCCGTTTGTAACCTTAAGACATGTTTGTTGATGTGTTTTCAATATTGGCTAACATGCAATTTTGCACCCTAAACTATACCATAATTGTCAATTTACACCCGGGTTTTTGTTTTGGTTAAATTAAGGATTTGAAATTGTTTAAAATAGCCAATTTAGGGCTTGCCGTCAAATTTTGAATGATTTCATGTAACATCCCGCCTCGAAATTTAATTAAAATTTCAAAATTTTAAAATGAAATGACAATTTTACCCTTAGGGTTTTGTTGGTGGGTTCAGTTCGATTATGTGGTATAAAGAGGCATGATGTCATTCAGATTAAATCATTTTATTCATGCTGAACAATTGGGGTTATAAAAACTATGTTTTTTTCACAGTGGAAATTGTTGGAAACGATCATTTTTCGGGAGACTCTGCCGGTTTTCGGTAGAAGTCAAGCCTTTAGGCAATTTCATATTGGATTAGGGTAAAAGGGCATTTTGGACATTCGTGCCCAACACTTGTTGGACACTCACAAGGTTTGCCACGGATTCCAAAGTGGAATTTGGGTCGGATTCTGTCAACTTCATATCAGAACAATAGGTTATATTCCTATAGACTCGGCACCTCATGTGCATCCTTATTACGGGTTGGTGTTTGACATTTTAGTACGTTGTTCCGCCTTCTCGGCATGGCGGAGCTTAGGGCATCAAGAAGTGTTTGAAAATTTTGTGGAGGTTTTCATATGAAGATTGTACCAAGGGTATGTATATACGTTGGAAATAAACGGTTCGGGTGGAATTATAACTTGAGACATAAAAAATATATGTTGAGGATTGGAGAAAGTAAAAAATTGGACTTATGGGCATTGGAAGAGATATGGGAAGAAACTAGAAAATTCCTATGTGAACAAGGACAAGGTTGCAGAGGAATTTAAAGATGTGAGGTTGTCGTGTCATTTTACGAAGGTTAAGGTTGTCGTGTCATCTTACTAGGATCATTCTTCACTTCTCTCAGCAACCTTTTGTTTGTGCAAATATTCACACGAGGAAATATTGGCGGGTTGATTCCTTCGCCCTACGAACTTTCTTCTTCTTCCTCACTCCTTGTAAAACAAACTAGAGTCAATGGACCACACCGAGGGGTGTTCGCCAAAGGCCCTCCGATGCCTAAGTCGCTTAATTGGATCTTGAGAAGATACGACAAAGTAACGAAAAGGATGGAGGTCTTCTCTCACGAGAAGAGCCGGATGGCTGGAGCCGTGTGAGAGAGAGAGTGAGAGGGGCGCGAGAGAGAGAGAGAGAGAGAGAGATGTGACAGTAATTTTGCTAGGGATTTGGAATTACCTCATATGTGTTGTGTAGCCTTGTATTTATAGACTCCTTGTAGACTAGGGTTTGAAGAATAATCCTTATTTAATTATGATTATTCTAACCCAAAAATAGGAGATTGGAATTAATCAAGAAGATTTGGTGGAAATCTCATCCTTGATTTGGGGAGATATTCCCACTTTAAATAAAATATAATTTCGCTTGACCTAAGGAATTTCCTTTTTTCACGTGTCACCTTGTGATTGGATGCCGAAATACGTGCTCACACAAATGCCCTCTAACTTCTGCATGGCGCTTACAAGGCATGGAGTATATGAGAAATATTTATCGGGCTTTAAAACTACGTCTGGGCTTACTTTTGTGAGTTGGGCTCCTTATTGGTAAAGGCTTTTGATTTCTTTTTGGAGTTGGTCTCCTAATTGGAGTAGGCCTTTTGAGATTCCTTCTTGACCAAGGATGCCCAACCATTATAAGTATAAGGATTCTCTTCACTCCTCTTCATATTGCAAACTTGTCTTCCTCTACTTTCTAGCTTGTGAGAGAGATCTTGGAGGAGTGTACTTCTTGTCAAGGAGAGGCTTTGTCGTGCACACCAAGGTAGATCATGCCTAGTTTTTTTCTTTTTCTTTTGATTTTTCTTCACGGCGAGAAACGGCTGGCTTGGCTAGCCGGTTGTCATCGTGACCGTGGATAGCGACTGGACGGTGGCAGTCATGGCGGCTGCTACCACAATTTCTTTTCTTTTTTTTTCCCGCTTGTTGTGCTGGAGCTAAGATTGTGCCAGGTCTCAAAGGAACGAGCCAAGCCGGTGCTAGTTGAAGTGGTGGGGGTGTTGGCGCGAGCCGTGCCACGTTGGTGTCTTCCTTGGGCCGGTCCGAGTCGTTCTTGCGGCTTGGGCCGTGAGGTGGCTTGGGCTGTGCTAGCGGCTTAGGACGAGTGGCCCTTTCCCTTTTTTTTTTTTTTGTGCACCCTTTTTTTTTTTTTTTTTTTTTTTTTTTTTGCTGTTGGAACCGGGCTATGCCATGGCTGCTAGGAGGTTGCAACTTGGGCCGCAAGGTCTTCCTTCTTTTTCTTTTTCTTTTTTCTTTTTCCACCACAAGCTATATTTTTTTATTAACTTGTGAAATGACTTGCAATTTTCCTCCCTTCTTGCATTTGTTCAACCATCATGTCTTTTGACGAGGGAAGTAGGTCATCGGGTTCTCAAGTGCACATGTATTTGTAGGGTGGCTCTCGTGTGTACAAAAGGAGGTTCGTGGCAAACTTGCATCGTATCACAACCGAGGCTTAGTTCCCAGTGGCACGCCACCTTTGGTTCTGTTATACCGGATAACATGCATGTCGGGTTGGCAGAACCTCCGATGGACAGTGTTGCTCGCACAGACCCGAACGATCTGGATGCAAGGATCATTACATTCCACTCATTCTACTTTTCTTTGGTCTTTCGATTCCTGATGTCGAGGTTCTTTAGAAGGGTGTTTCATGCTATGGAATATGCTCATAGTCAGTGTACTTCGAACGTCTACCGGGAAGTCATCTACTTCGACAACCTAAATCGCTTCTTCAAGCTAGGCTTGACCCTGCGGGAGTTTTTCTACTTCTTCGAGGTGAGACGCTGTGAGAAGTGTGCCTAACTTCGTGCGTGCAAGGAGAAGCTATTCGATAGCATTAGCGACAGTGATCATGTGTGGAGCACTGACGTGCTGGAAGTAAGCGGAACGTGGGAAGGCAAGGTAAAAGACGATTCACAAGTTCCCATCACTTATTGTCATGGCATGTCATGATATGTTGATTTGCTTCAATTTCATTTGAATTTTTGAAATTGTGTCTAACTGATTTCTATCTTCTGCTTACAGAGGACAACATCCGAAAAAAGCTTGATCTCGATCCGGACATGGCTAAGGTTTGTCAATCCATGAACATCCTTACTAGGTTCCATGAATGGCGTTGGTTGTTAAGTGAGCACCGAATGAAAGCTGGTGGCCTGGCCCTAGCGGAGCATATCGAGAGGTGGAAATCGCATGGCCCCAACTCGGATGATCTGCCTAACAAACGGGAGGAGTCCTCGATTGAACTCCTTGGAAAGTGGAAGGCTGCTCCTAAGCTTTCCAAAAATGAAGTCGCGACCTCATGAGCCAAGCATGTGTCTCCGTTGAGAAAGAATTCGAGACTTCCTTATGTTGTGATCAAGTCTTCTTCGAAAGAGGTCTCATCTCACGAGAAGACTCAAGTGAAAGCTACTCCTTCGTTGCCTGCCAGGGTCAAGCACATCGCGGGTGCCGATAGAAGGAAGGTGCATGACACGCTACAATGACGTTTACTTTGGACCCTGTTCGTCTACCGTTAAGTAGAGGGTTGCTGACTTTCCTCCCAGGAGTTCAAGTCGTCTGCATCAGTTTAGGGATGAGGATGGAATTGGGAAGTCCGCTCCTCTTCTTCGCAAGCACGGGTCATCTGCCGAATCACGAGAAGTCAAGCATGGAGCGGATTTGACGTCATTGACTCCGTTTGAAGCCAGGATGGCTACGACATAAAAGGCTAAGGATTCGTCTGCTCAGGTGAAGGGTTCAACATGAACTAATGGTCCAATGGCTGACAAGCCTAGATCTATTGGGGATGCAAGCATGTCCGTTTCCGCTCAAGACGAACTTCTTGTCGAGCTTGTTTGCTTGCACCAAGTTGGTTGATCATATACATCAAGCTAGTGATCTCGGCATGTTCTCGAGCCTTTCTTCTGAGAAGCATAATGAGGCAACTATCGTTTGGCTTCAAAAATGAGTGATTTTTGTTCTTGAGGCTATCCAAAACTCATCTCGATGTTGCCCTCTCTTCTACTCATCTCGAGGAGTTGGAAAAGAAGAATGCTGATTTGATCGGTAAGCTTTCGGCCTAGCAGGCTTGCCATAAGACAAAGATGTCTAACTTGAAGAAGAGCTTGTCCCTTCTAAAGAGTTCCCTTGCTATGAAAGATAGTGAATTTGACTCTTCTACTACCGCCCTTCATGAGCGAAACAAGGCTTATCTTCATCTCCAACGCGAGTTTGCGGATGTGACCCATAATTATGATAAGTTGTTAACCGAGTTCGATGCCTACCGCAAGCCGCTAAAGAATCCAAGTTTGAGTTCGTCGTTGACGCGCATACAAGCTGGGCTACTTGGATTGCAAAAGTGGAGTCGCTCTGTGTCATTCCATTGAAGATGAAGATGTCGAGCTTAACAACCCTGAAATGACCTCCGCCCAAGATGAGCAGATTAATGTTGTGGACATAAGGAAGTTGAAGAGCAAGTAGTTGATGAGACAAAGAATCGATGAATTTGGAGTCGAGGATGACGACACCAAGGAGGGCGCAGCTAGTGACGTGGTGGTTGGGGTCGTGGAGCAAGCACCTGGGGCAAATGACCAGATGGCTACCACTGATGAACAAGTGACCGTAGCTGATGAGTAGATGACTGCAACCAATGAGCAGGTGATGACAACTGATGAGCAGATGGCTGGAACTGATGAGAAGGTGATTGAGCTAGATGGAGCTACTGAGGGCGTAGGTGATCAGACGGAAATTGAAGAGGTTGCTGATCAAGAGTCACCTGCTAGAGTCTCGCCATAAATAAAGACTTGTTTATCTTTTTCATGCTTTGTAGCTTTACTTTTCAATAATTAGTCTTGGTTGACTATCTTCTTTTTGTTGAACTTCGGCTAGTTGGTCACTTTGCTATGGAAATTTTAGTTATTATTTTTTTAACCAAAATTTGTGCTGAGTCTTGTGAATTGCTTGAGTATCTTGCTAGCGTCTTGGTTAGGCATCTCCCTTAGGATGCTTTAGTTGTTGTCTTGCGTCTCCCTTAGGAAGCTTTGGATGATGGCATGTGCCACCCTTAGGACACTTGTGGAAATTGCCCTACGTCCCCCTTAGAATGCTTAAGACGTTGGCATGCGTCTCCCTTAGGACGCTTACGGTAGTTTTCTTGGATCTCCTTTAGGACGCTTTGAATGTTGGCCTGCGTCTCCCGTAGGACGCTTATAGCAGCGTAGTGCGTCTCCCTTAGGACGTTTTGGACGTGGGCCTGCATCTCCCTTAGAACGCTTATGGCAACTGTCCTACGTCTCCTTTATGACGCTTTGGACGTCGACCTATGTCTCCCTTAGGACGCTTGTCCTGTGTCTCCCTTAGGATGCTTATGGCAGTTTGCGTCTCCCTTAGGATGCTTTGGATATTCTCCCAAACACTTCATTGAATCAAAACTCGAACTTGTATTGATGTTTTTTATGATTACATCGCTTTATTGAATGGAAATAAATGGATGAAAAGCTTAAAAATCGAAAGTAGCTTTCTCTTCAAGCTGTGGCGAAGATGGCTCGCCACCTACCAAAACCAAGCCGTAGCGTAAGCTTCAGGAGTAATACCTTCGGAGGTGATTGGCACTCGTCCAAAGCATCCCTTCTTTGGTTAATGGAGTGAATTCTACAACGAAATTTGCTAAAGCCTCTGCTTTTATAGCGATCGTTGGCTTGTAGAGGAGGTCATATCGATTCAATTCAATAGCTCATTTCATAAGTTCTCGACAAGCGTCGGGACTATGAAGAATCGATCTTAAAGGAAATTTTGTTATGACGATGATCCGGTGAGCTTTGTAGTAAGGTCTCAACTTTCTGGGGATACTACAAGGGCCAAAATGAGCTTCTCCATCTTTGGATAACAAGTCTCTGCATCGAGGAGAGCTTTTGACGTGTAGAATACCGGATGTTGGGCCCCTAGTTCTTCTAGGATGAGAGCTAAGGCGAGGCCGAGTTGGACACCGCCGGAGTAGGATAACAAGTCATCACCTAGCAGAGGCTTTTAAAGCGGGGAGGTGAAGTGAGGTATGCCTTCAAGTCTTGTTGGTAGTTCTCAAAAGGAATCGGTTGAGAGCGACTACTCTACCCGTCGGACTTTGTATCTCCTTTGTTGTGGGAGGTGACTTCATGTTGAGGATGGCCTTGATTTGATTGGGATGAGCCTCAATGTGTAACATCCCACATCAACCAACGGAGAGGGGGTGATGTGTCTTATATGTACATGCCCACCTCCATCTAGCACGAGACCTTTTGGGAGCTCACCGGCCGGATTCCATGGGAACTCCGGGTTAAGCAGTTTGGGCTAGAGCAATCCCAGGATGGGTGACCCACTAGGAAGTTGCTCGTGATTTCCCAGAAACAAAACCGTGAGGGCAGGGCCCAAAGCGGATAATATCGTGCTACGGCGGGAGTCGATCTGGGATGTGACACAATGCCCTTGTGGATGACTAAGTATCCCGAAAATTGGCCAGATGAGACTCCAAATGTACACTTGCCCGAATTCAACTTCATGAGGTATTTTATGAGCAGGCGAAAGGCTTCTACGAGGTTCTTGATATGAACTGCTCGCTGGGGAGCTTTGACCAACATGTTATCTACGTAAACCTCCATAGTCTTGCAGATATGCTCCTTGAAAATCTTATTCACGAGCCTTTGGTAGGTTCCTCCGGCATTCTTCAGCCCAAAGGGCATGACTTTGTAGTAGTAGGTGCCTCTTTCGATTATGAAGGAGGATTTTACTTTGTCGTTTTCATGCATCATGATTCGATTATAGCCGGAGTAGGCATCCATGAAGCTGAGCAGTTGATTATCGAAAATTGTATCTACGAGCTTATCAATTCTCGGTAGTGGAAAGTAGTCCTTCGGGCATGCCTTATTGAGGTTAATGTGTTAACTCGCAAGTGCACGGACCAATTAATAGTATAGCAAGACAAGTACGAGGTCGTACCCACGAGGATTGAGAAGTTCAGATTAATTATGTACTTAGATTACCCAATTCTAGAAACAAGAAGTTAAGTCTAAAACAGATTTTAAAGTGAGATTGAGTTTGGAAACAAATGAAGCAAAACGAAATTGCAAACGAAAGCTAGTAAACAAGTGTATCAAAGAGTGGTTTTTGAGGTTGGAAAACAGATTTGGAGACTAGGGCATTCGATTCACCATAACAATTCAATTCTAGCTTATAAGGACTCAAGTGACAAGTCTAATTTAGATTCAAAGATTGATTCTAGCTAAAGTATGATTAAGCCATGGTGTTTGATCATAACCTTGTATTTCCAATTCCCTAATTAAGTCCTTATTGTCGAACTTAAATCAAGCATTAGAAATCCATTAAGCATAGAAGAATGTTTTAAACAACCAAGCATGTATCTAATCCCTATTGGCGAATGTCCATACATACTCATCTTATTCATAGTTCAATTGAAATAAAAGCATAAGGTGTCTACTTCAGTTTCGACCAAAATACACAAATCTCAATGGTACCTAGGCATTCAGATTAGCATATAAGTAGGTAGGCGTAATGAATAAGAGCATGAATCTTGAATCAAACTTGAAACTTGAAATTTATAAACCCATAATATTCATGTTAGGTTACACCGAAACCCTAGATATGGATTTAGCTACTCATAATGGGAAAGAAACTTGAACAAAAATGAGAAAACATAATGAATGCAACAAGAGTAGAAAAACCCTTTTCTGAAGTTCTTGTAGCGTCCAATGCTTCTCCAAGAGCTTCCCCATGTCTAGAAGGATGTATGAAGGTTAAGGAGGTGATTTGGGATGAGTTTGGGTGAGTGGTGATGGTTGAGGAAGAGGAAATTCGTAGGGAAATGGAAGGAAGGCTTGCAGGGGCTGTTTTGGTTATTTGGGGTTGTTTAGAGTGTTGGGTTGATTTATGGAGTGTTTGAGGGTGATTTCTGAATGTGTTTGGAGAATGATGGGAGTGTGGAGGATGGAGTGAAGGATGAATGAATTGTGGGAGTGTGAATCCTAGGATGTGTGTTTTTGCAATGAATGATGGAAGTGGTATTTATAAGGAGAATGAAAGGAGAATTCTGAATTGATTTATGCCTCCACCAACAACACTCACTTCACCAACCACACCAATGCAATAGGAAATCAGTTTCTCTTCTCTTTTGGCTATTGCAGCTCCCACTTGAATTATAATCAGCTCACCAACAAATCCCACCAGAAATCATAGCTAATGCATAGCTTATCATGACCAAGCAACAATCAGCTCATCCTTAGGTCAGCATGACTAGCAACTTCATGGGCTCACGAATTGGGCTTCCCTTAAAAAATGGATGACTTTGAGTCGTCCATCTTCAAGTTCAGAATCTCATCTTTCCAACTGCATGTCATTTGGGCCAATCCAAGATTGGAGGAAGGAGTTAAGGCTGAAACGAATTGCTAACTCGATCGCATTTTGACCATTTTGCACATTTTCCTATCCAAAGCCACCAATGCTACCTAAAGCTCAATGAACTGAATCATAAACAAAATAGAGATTAAAAGCACAAGTTTATCTCAAAAACATAACGAAATCATAAGTAGAAGGGATAGAGAGAGAATCTTTCCTCAAGAAAGTAAGGATATGGCTAAATTCATTTAAATTTATTCAATCACGACCAGAAGGCATCAGATTGCACCCAAAAAAAAAGGTCCATGGTCTTCATAGAATAGAATGAAAAGGGAATAAATTGCAGCCAACTTTTGAGTATGTTACATTGAGTTTAGTTCTTGGATTTTAAGCATAGAATCTCTATTAACAAGAACTTTCCTACATATGCATGTGTTTCATATTCTAAAATCATTCATTTTAACTCACCTTTGCACATAATGTCCACACAATATCCACACAATATACAAGTTGTAAAAATGTTCTTATACTAGTCAAATTATATCATGAAAGAATAATTGGTAAATTCTATATACTAGAGAAAGGGAAACACCTCTATCATTGAAATGGTGGGTCCTGTGATAAAATAATAGTAACAACAGATTTGCAAATCCAAAATACAAATGCATCACCGTAAGACAAACAACACGCCATTCATATCCTAATTATCTAAAGTTTAAAGGATAGGCTTCATCTCATTACCCATTTCATCTTCCCAGGTTAACTTTTTCAATGTTTAGCCTAAGCCAATCATGTTTTATACTTCTAGGTAATGTTTTCATTATTTCTTACCCAATTCTTATCACCACTGTGCAACCTTTTGTTCCCTAACTTTTAATCCACTTCAAGATACAACACTTGGTAATTAAACAAAGAAAGGAAAAAAACCACACCCACACCCACGCTTGGTCGCTTGTAGAATTTTTCCATTCTATTCTTTAGAAATCAATCAAGATATAGATAGATAGATACACATATGTAATGTAACAATTTAAACTCCAAAATGAGAGATGGAATTAGAGTCACTCCCTTCCATCATCTATGGCCAAAGGCCGATTGATTCAAAGAGAAAAATAAAATAAAGTTTGTTAAATGCAGCAGGAAATGGAGTGAGTCTAAGTAGAGTTGAAAATGGACAATATCCAAACCTAACAATTAACACATCTCGTGTCGACATTTGGCATTGGTTTTCGACACAAGGGGCACAAGCCACTAATCTGCAGCCACCCAACAATGCAATATATATGAAAAAGGTGCAAGCAGTGGCAAGCGAGTAATTAGTTGTTGTTGACCATCAACACCACCACCACCACCGCATTACCGCTAGTGGTACATCATCATAGTACAAGTGCAGCTGCACTTGTAATCGTCGATTGGCAATCGACACCAGTATTTCCAAGCATGAATTGCTAATTATACTTGCAAGAGTCAATTGATGATAACATTTGCAAGCGAAAATCAGCAATTGCATTTCCAAATGCTAATTGCCATACTATGTGTTAAACCCCAGTTCAAATGTACCAGTTGCCCTATATTCGCCTAACACAACAAATAACCTTTTTTTACCAAACCTCCTCCAAATACCCATACTCATTTGTAAACCCTAAACTTACAATACATCACACTGGCTAAAACCACACACCGTTTAATTTCTAAACCATCATTACCATGAAATTAATTTGAATTCGATCGTACCTACATCCTCCATTTCGACACCGACAAACGTTGGCACCTACAACTGTTGTGACCTGAACTTGAAGCTCTGTATCAGCTTAATCACCTGCATATTTACCACATCGATTTTTGGTTGCTTTGGCAAGTTATAATCCTTCCTTTGTATACAACTCTTCCTCCGTTTAAATCAAATTCATGAAATTTTAACAAGAAATCCGTAAAATCGAACCTTATTAGAGTTTGAAATTCCTCATTAATCCAAACCAAAAAGCCAATGATTGAAATCACCAATACCTTTCTTTTTCTTAGAGAGCGAGCGAGAAATCGAGCGATAAAGAGATAGAGAGATGGACATACATAGAGACAGAGAGGAAAAGAGGAAGTGGTCATAGTTGTCGCAATTGTCGTCGCCGGTGGTTGGTTCATTGATGGGAGGGTAGAAGAGGAGAGACGATGAACTGAAGGGGCTCCTAATTTATTCCTGTGTTTTTATACCCAAATCAATCTACCACTTCTTCCTGATGTTTTGCTGAAACTACTACCAATGGAGACTTGATTTAATCAACTAATAGAGAAATATAGCAAAGAAAATGAGAATAGAAAGAGTTTCGGGTCAAGTTGGAGGAAGAGAGTTGATATCGATGTGTAATCGGTGGCTAAAGACAATATTGAGAGTTGGAGGAAGACCATCGTAAAGCACGCAAAGGTCAAGCTTGGTTCGTCTGGAAATTTTATCTCTTATGAATCGATGGCAACTGAAGAAGACAATTTCTTTCCCTAAAATAACCCTGCACTGTATAAATTCAACTTCATTAGGCACAACTTGACACTCCTCACTCAAAGATTCAAGCTTAATGGTTACCAGGTCTTCAAATGACAGCCATTGGATCAAATCCAACGGTTATCCACCTAATTGCACTTAGTGCACGCACGCACTGAAGAATTTCCGCGTTTTGGATCCACGGCGTTGTTTCTTAAAACCGTCGTGCTTTTGAAATGTGTTTTATTTTACCACCGCATTAGATACCCTACTATGGCGCTTGTCTAACAACCGACGTGGTTTGTAGCATATTTTACAACCACGTCACTTAAATGAAAAATCAACGTCTTTTAAGTGCGTGATTTTGCAATATTGGCATACATTGCTCAAAATTCTGGTGGGGGCAAGTTTCAAGTTACACATATGTATGGAGCACAGTTTGAACTGACAAACATGCTCTTGCCGAAAATAGGATTTATATGGACTACCTTGTATCCATGCTTTTGCTACCATTTCAAGGCAACAAAGGAGTCCAATGCAATATGTGAACCCTGCATACAAGAGAGAGGCATGTGAGATTGCTTATGGGAATTTCATTTCCTAATGCCAAGTCAAGATTTGTGGATCAAAACTCATTGTAGGCCAATCAAACCTCTTGTGTACCACAAACAAGCTGGGAGGCCAAAGAAATACACAAAGGATGAGCTAGATGAGATCCCAAAGGGTGCAACTAGATTGAGGAGGTATGACATAATCATACATTGTAGAAGATGTGGCCTACAAGGTCACAATGCTACTAATTGCCAAGCTGATGGGGAAGGTACTAGTAACAATGCACCAAAGAATGCAGCAAGGGTAAGACGTGGCAGAAGGTCACAACCTGCAAGCTCTCAACGTGAAACTAGCTAAGCTCCAAGCTCTAATGCTACAATTAGGCCATTGAGAAGGGAAAAGCTACAGGTAAATTTTATGATTTTAAAACAAACTATGTGACATTAGTTTAACTTGTGTTGAATTCATGCTATTATGGTATTGATGGTTGTCTATGTTTGATCTTTTAATGCAAGTTGTTAGAGGAGGATTAAAGGTCGAGGCACAAGTCAATCTAGGGGCAGAGGCACCACCACTCAAACTGCTCAAGGAGGAATGGGAGAGAGAGGGACAAGTAAAAATGTTGCTAGAGGGAGAGGAACTGCTTTCAATGCTGGAGAGGGCTTGGAACTACTCAAAATGTTGGTGGAGGGAGAGGAAATCCTCAAAATGCTAGGGGGAGAAGAAATCCTCAAAATGCTAGGGGGAGAAGAACTCCTCAATGTGTATTTGGAGGAAGAGGACCTACTCAAACTGGTCAAGGGCCAATAAAACCTACCGTGTTTGTCTATGCTAGGGATTCATAGGTTGAGTCAATTATAACAACTACAGCTATAAGGTATTAATCTCCACCAAAGAAGGCAAAAACTCATCACAGGCAGTCCCCATGAACTTTTGCAAGTGTGGAAGGCTTTACCTTTTAATTGATGATTTTTTAGTTCGATGGATGACTTTTGAGTTTGGTGGATGGATTTTTAGTTTGTGGATGAATTCTTTTGATGTAATAGAACATTTGGTTGGTTAGGATTAGACTTATTTTGGGAATAATTATGTACCGTATAATGCAGGGGAATGGTTATGGACCTATTTGGTTAAAGCTCTTGTTGTGTGCTAGTTTGCACAAATTTCATGCGTATTTTGTAATGGCTGAATTGTCTAAACTTTGTTACAGCTCTTGTTTACCTTTGTGTTTTAATATGAATTGTGAAACTTTGCACTCAATTCCTATAGATTTTTTGTCACACCAACTTCATTATGCTTCACATTTGACATAGTTGTTCAAATGTCCAAAATGGATATCAATGTGCAAACACAAACATGATTTAACTTCGACTACATCTCAATAAAAAGCCAAGTACATACGCTAGCAGACACAAACATACCTTACAGACTCAAAAGCTAAGAACATAGTTGTTCACATACACTAACAGACCTTACCCACTCAAAAGCCAAGTACATTGAAGCATTTTCATTACATTAATTTCAATTTGGGTTTTTTTCCCCACCCTATTTTTCAGTTTCCAAAACCCATAAACAAACACACATAACATGAAACTTAAACAGATTCCAACCTAGAACTGAAGCTTTTTCTTTTCAGCTCTCTGCAACTTCAGTTCCTCTTCCATGCTTCTCATGTTTTGCAAGAGCCCATGAATGATTTGCTTTGAACATTCACACATTTCTTGGTCTGCTTACTCCCCCAAATCACACCCACCACTTCTCAACACCATTGTTCATATCAGAAAACAAACAACTGAAACCAACCAAAAAATTCATTAAATTCACATAATCAAACTCATCCATTCTCTAGCACAAACATAAAACCTCCTTCCAAGGTTCGAATTGGTCCAAGATGTTCTTATTCGAGCCTCTTTTGACATTTGCATAATTTCTTCACTTCCTTAGATTTCTGCACCAATTGATCTTTTCTCTTTTATAAGAACACGAGGAGGGAAGCAAAGGAGGGAACTGACAAGCTTATGGTTGTTTTCTAAGTATCTAGGGCTTTTAATACTCTACCCTACCTGAAATTAGGAGGGAATAAAAAGGAGGGAAGAAAAGGAGAGAAGTAAGAGTTGGCTAGTGAAATGACGAATTTAACCTTCGTAATGGGTGACGTGCCTCTCACGTTCAAAAGCTGAGTCTTAATATAGTCCCTCAATTTGAGATTTTTAAAAAGTTTGTGTCCCTAATTTACCAAAAAAATTGTTAAGGGGCTAAATTGACAAGATGCAAATAATTCAGGGCAAAACCGTAGAAAACCCAAAAACAAAATCTCTCTCCCTCTCTTTGTCCCCTATCTCATCATCTCATCATCTTATCTTCCTCATCTCAGATTGTTGGATCAGATACATAAAACCAAAGCCACCACACACACCCTCACCCACCTATTTCCAATCACGACCCAGATTCGCCCAATCCCTAGCGCCCAAGCCCCCTCTCCTCGCGCTGAGTGAGGCTACACAAAGAACCACCACCCAAGAACTTCTCCTCCAAAACAATTCCCAAGACACCTCAAACTAGATTCTGCTACGATTCATTCTCACCCCGGTCAACTCAGATTCTGCTACGATTCGAATCCACCACCACTAACTACTTACTAAACCCAAGAGCGGTGTTGCGCAATAATATAACTCGAAGTCAAAATCGTATCCATAGAGAATTGTGTAACGGTGCATAAAATTCGTAAAATTAACTATAACTAGAACCAAGGAGATTAAACGAAGGGAAGAAAATTCAATGATAATAAATCACCTAGATGTTGGGGTTCCACCTTCAAAATACATATATAACTCTATTAGTTTGATTCTCACTATGATTGTTCACAATCAAAGCCCGATTTAATTTCATTTAGAAATAATTTCAAGTATAACATGTACCTACAACAACAACCTATAAGAAACAATTTCATCAAAATCAAAACAATCTACTAATTTTCCTCAAATCCCAAAAGCATGGATATTTTTACTAAACTATAGGAAATACATGACCGTTCTATGAATAAGATTATCAAGCACCTATCAATTTATCAAAGAGAAAAACTAGAATTTAATTGAACAAATTCATAAATAAGAATTTAACATTAAAGCTCCATTCGAATCAAACTAACGAAACTATATAGTATCTTGAAGGCTTCCCCTAGCTAAGGCTAGGGAATTAATTCTCCATAACAAATACTCTAGAAAAAGTGTTTTGAGCCAAAAGACGAATGTTTGAGACAGAGCGAGTAGCACCCTTTTATATTAGTAAAACCCTAGCCACTTAAGATTTATTTTTCTCCTTGAATTTAACATCTCCATAGTGAATTTCCCTTTTTGTATTCTCCTTTGCATGTCACTTCCTCTTGGCTTCTTAATATCATGCAGCCATGCCCTAGTCTTATTTCCATCATACACAAAAATATCATTAATTCAGTCAAGAATTTAAAAAAATAGAATTAAATCAATTTTTTTTTGTCAAATATAAAATAATTTTATTTGAGGGACTCCTTTTAGGGTTTATTATGATTTTGTTTTTCAACGAATTAAACCAATTTGATCAATTGAAATTATATTAGCACAAAAGCAATGAATAATCAAATACATATACTTTAAATATATCTTTAAAAGCCAATTGAAAATTTTGCAAACACGACTACTACAGAGAAATAGTACTCTTACCCAGAAAATCAAAGCCCTAAAATCATAAACAAAATTTAAACATTAAGTGAATGCAATATAACATGCAAACCTTGATATGAAAGAGAGAGGGAATTCGAGAGAAACGTCCGATTCGGACATTCGGATGACTTTGGATGGTGGAAAATAGAAAGACTAGATGAGGGAGGTTCCGCTACAACAGAAGAGGAAGTGAAAGAGAAAGAGTAGACGAGGGAGTTTCTGCGACAAGAGAAGAGGAATACACAAATTTATGTCTGCTAGGTGAAATTTTAGGTGTTATGATTAGGGTTCATTCATAAATTAATTCAGAAGAAAGGCATGTTTTTTTCAAAAGAGGCGCGACTTGACACATGGGCTAAGGGGAAACTGCAGCCTACCCGTTTGCACTGTAAGCTTGCTTTTTCTCCAAAACCGTTCAGATGCATTTCAACGGCTGCAATTGATTCTCATATAAGATTCTCACATAGCTGTTCTCATCTGATCCGAGCGGCCCGTTTCATTGTCTGATTTGGGCCCTTGTGTGTTTTCTCTAATCTTTCTGTGACGTAATGCACATAGGACCAAAGATAAACAAATAAAAGAGAGAGAAGGGAAATGAATGAAAGTTCAAGACGCTTCATGTACCAAAAAGACCCAAAAATACAAACGTAGGATGAGACAGCCAAAAACCGCATCCGACGGTTTGAATTAAAATTAGACCCTTTTCATTTCCCTTCACCCACCCACACTTCACTCGACTCAGCATCCTTAATTCCACTCCCTTTTTCAATATCGCCACCCTTATCCCTCCCCTACTCTCTCCCCCTCCCCCTCCTCCTCCTCTCAAGTCTCAGAAACTCTATCTCCAATGGCCAATGTCCTCCGAACTTCTCCTTTCGGGGCACCTTTTGCACAACTTCCTTCCACTCTCTCGCCAAACTCCCCAAAACCTTCATATGTTTCGTTTAGACAAAGCCAGAGCGGCAGCATACCTTATCTCACTCTAAGCTCTCTCCGGTTCTCTCACTTGCCGTCTATCCGGTTCGCCAAGTTCGTTCCTTTGGCTTCCCAAGGTGAAACCGAAACTACTGAGGCCGTGGAGGAGGTTCGACGGCCCAAAGAGATCGAGGTATTATTTATTTGTTTTATTCATTTTTCTTTAAGTTTTCAGATTTTTTTCCCTTAAATTCCAGAAACGATCAGAGATGAACCAGAATGTTAGGTTAATTGGTAGGATTATGAAATGTCCCATTAGCATCATGTTCATGAATAAATCAAATCCCTCCTGCCTACGTTTGAGGTACTTTAATTAACACTTTTTCTAACACCATGTAAAAGCTTGAAACAAACCTCCCTCTCTTTTGAAAAAGAAGGAAGTATCTACACAGAACTTCCATATTACAGTAGATATCCATATAATTCTTATTGGTAGTGGTATGGTTTCCATTTTAAGATAGGTTTTAGTTTCAATTTGAAGATAGAATCATTGTTTCCAGTGGTGAAGACATAGCGCAAGGTATTCTATGTCTCTCCTGTTAAGAATAAAGCTTTGCAAAACATTAACGTTCCTCTCTTACCTTTGCCTCCACCTTTTAAGAAACTAGGCAGAATGACTTATTTTTCTCTTTCTTTCTAGCTGGTGATAACAACATTACTAAGTATATTGATTTATATCAACAGGAACCTATAAGCTAACGGCCTTCCAATCCAGCAGGAACCTGTTGATGTATTCTCGTGTTTTCGGTTTTTCTGCCTGTGGTGGCCTTCTTGGCCACGGTTTCATTTCAAATTTTGTAGTAGTTGACTTTTTATTAATAAAATTGTCTCTTAAAAAAAAAAATTATATTGATTTATATGATACTTGAGCTTAGTTACAAATTTACAAGACTTAGAAACTGTAATGAAGATGATGATGAATAAATGTTTAATTTTTATCAAATTCACTGCACCAAAAGGAGGTTAGCATTATCCTTAAGAATGAGAAAGAGGTTTTTGTAAAATCACTTTGTCTAAGCTGCTCTTTTGTGGTCTATTTGTTTCTTTACCATGTTTTTAAAAAAGACTCCAATTCTTAAATATAGAGATATTGAAATATTGAGATTGATTTCAGTATGTTTATGATCGTGAAATATTTTTTTATGTACGTAATTTTTTTTCTTATTCAACTTTGTTTGCACAGAGTTCTCTCTTATTTATGTTTTTCTTTTTCAGATAATGTTCAGTTGATGGTTCGTTTCTTTCCTCATTTAATAATTTTAATTCAATATAGGAACCATGTAATTACAAACTGATTAACTGACCTGGATTGGTGTCACCTTTTTCTAATATAGTTAAACGTCATTGCCTGTTATTTTAAATTCAGTTTCCCTATTGTAGATATTACTTAAACTCGTTAGTTCAGAGCTGTTTAGCCTTCAGGTCTGTGTGAGAGATTAGAAAAAAGAAAGAAGAATTGGCTGATGTTTGCTTAGTTCAATGCGTAATTGTTGTGGACTCTTGTACTCATAAACTTTGAAGACGCAACGATATTTATTTTCTCTTTCCACTATTGAGTTTTGTATATCTTGTTGGGAATCAGAGCATGTCATCTACATGATACTAGGATTACAATATCTTTACGTTTAATGTTCAAACTCTTTAATTGTATCAGACCAGGGCAGGGATGGTGAGTCATGTTGCCAAAGAGAATCTGGTGTCATTTAAAAGAAATTGTTAACTGGTTAGATTGTTATTTGTTATTTTACATATATGTGTGTGTGTGTGTGTGTGTGTGTGTGTGTGTTCTTTTAAAAGAAGAAACATTCGTTCTGAGGTTCCTGGCATCTTATGTTTTCCAATTATATAAATGGAAAGTGTTTTGCATAAAAATGATGTGTGTGTGTGTGTGTGTGTGTGTGTGTGTTCTTTTAAAAGAAGAAACATTCGTTCTGAGGTTCCTGGCATCTTATGTTTTCCAATTATATAAATGGAAAGTGTTTTGCATAAAAATGATTTCTTTATCCACACTTCAAAAATAATAAAAAAAATTGTTGTTTTTTGGTTCCCTACGTTTCTTACTTTTTCTAGTAACTATGTAACAGGACTCTTCAGATGGTGCAGTAAGTGTGGAAGATAGTACAAGCGATGAAGAAAGTGGTACAAGTAATGATGATGAAGGTGATGCTGAGGAAAAACCTGTTTCAGCCATCATAGCATCACTGCAATTATACAAAGAAGCTTTGGCCAGTAACGATGAATCAAAAGTAGCTGAGATAGAATCTTTCCTCAAATATATTGAAGATGAGAAAATAGGTCTTGAAAAGAAAGTGGTCTCTTTGTCTGAAGAACTGTCAGCAGAGAAGGTTCGGATTCTGAGGATAAGTGCAGATTTTGAAAATTTCCGTAAAAGGACTGATAGGGAACGTATTTCTCTGGTAACAAATGCTCAGGGGGAAGTTGTGGAGAGTTTGTTGCCTGTAGTAGATAACTTTGAGAGGGCTAAGACCCAGATTAAGGTGGAGACAGAAGGAGAGGAGAAGATCAACAATAGCTATCAGAGCATTTATAAACAGTTCGGAGAGATCTTAAGCTCTCTTGGTGTTGTCCCTGTTGAGACAGTGGGAAAGCCCTTTGATCCGTTGGTAAGTCATTCAACCTTTTTGGTCATGCATAGGTGAATACTTTTGAGCATAGAAATGGCGCCCTTCCTGACATCCAGTGTTGGACATTTTCATGTGTCTGCCCAGTTTATAATAACGAGTTAATTTTAGTTACAAGTAGGTGTATAACAGAAGACAGCAGAATTATACTATCAATAACCACAACCCCAAATTTTATCCTTTTATTGGATTGGTGCACCAATTACAATAAATTCCTCTTGATCAATACTGATGTAGTATATGGGTGAATTGTAAATTTTGGTAGTTTAGCGAAAGCGAAAACAATGGAAAACAGAAAATAAAACGAACAAGGATAGGTCTGGAATCACTCCAGGGGTTTGGCTTCACAATAAGGAGTCTCCAATCTCTGAAAAATAAACTTTTCTTAATATCTCAACAACTGAATTTTAAAGAACGACATGGGGGGCATTTATAGCAAACTAAAACCTAGACACAATAGGATAAAAATCCCTTACTAAAACAGAAATCCTAATCCACCAAGGAACTAATTCAAATAAACTAGGAAACTAAAATCAAATCCTACTAAAATATGGAAACTAAAATCTTAGTGAAATTTGGAAATTAGAAGTCTGTAAAACGACAATAAAAAAGTTCCAATTTGGTGGACGACAGTGGTCAGTTCTGCCATCATTTGCTTTGTCATATTTTCCATCGTCTGAGCAATCCATTCAAGGTCCATCATTGGCTGGTCTGTCTTAACAGTCTTAGTTGGAGGCTTCACTCGACACACGGCGTAAAGAACAAGAAAACTCTAAGATTTTGAACCCAAGGAAAAACGAAAACCTGGCTCTGATGCCAAATTTGATGTAGGATATGGGTGAATTGTAAATTTAGGTAGTTTAGCAGAAGTGAAAACAATGGAAAACCAAAAAATAGAACGAACAAGGATAGGTCTGGAATCACTCCAGGGGTTTGGCTTCACACCAAGGAGTCTCCTATCTCTGGAAAATAAACATGTCTTAATATCTCAACAATTGAATTTTAAAGAACTACATGGGGGTATTTATGCCAAACTAAAACATAGAGACAATAGGATAAAAATCCCTTACTAAAACAGAAATCCTAATCCACCAAGGAACTAATTCAAATAAGCTAGGAAACTAAAATAAAATCCTAATAAAATCTGGAAACTAAAATCCTAGTGAAATCTGGAAGACTAGAGAATCTAGGAAACTAACTAATGATGTCCGCATCAAGCACTATGTTTGTCGTGATGGCCAATAACTACATGTGCAGAATTTTGCCATTTTGTTAGTTGACAAATGACTTCTATCTTATGATTTTCTTTATGCAGGTAAGATACCAAGTTGGCTCGAAATTCAATCAATTACTTGATGAATATTATCAAGTACTTAGTAAATTTTGTTCAGGTTTGATGAAGACCTGGATACGGTTTTAAGTGAGACCAAATCATGATTGAATCGAGCCAATTTGGTGAGTTCATGAGAGTGAAAACTACATGTCACCTCTTTTGCAATAGTAGGATGAACACCTAATTATAGCATTTAGGTTATTAAATGGTTAAATCTTATGAAAAGTTTGTCGGACGTGACACTTGGTATGCACTCTCTATATCTTTTAGGACATAAACAATTTATGCAATTCCCAATACTGAAACTTGAATTTGCAATGTTCTTATACAAGTTGCATGAAGCAATTATGCGTGAGGACTCCACGGAATTTGAAGAAGGTGTTATAATAGATGAATTTCGCAAGGGTTTAAGCTTGGTGACAGGCTTTTGCGTCCGTCAATGGTAAAGGTATCAGCTGGTCCAGGGCCTGCCAAGCCAGAGCAGCAAGTTCCTCCTGAAGAACAGGATGCCAGTGAAACCACTGAGGAGGGCAGCACAGAAACAGAGTCAGCTTAAAGACCAGATACTCAGTCTAGTTTCAGTTTTGTATCAGCAATAGTAAGTTCATTTGTAGTTCAATCGGTAGGCTAGTGAATTTTGTTGGGGCGTGATTGTTTCTGGTAGCATATTACTGTTAATTTTATCCTTTTACCGAGAAAATGATATCGGTTTGAGGGCATCATCATATTACTGTTAACACATTTGTTTGTGTGTTAGGACACGAGCTCGTGCTGCCTTGAGTACTCATTTGGATGTGCTTGCATGTTTAGTGCTTTAGTGCATACAATATTGTCAAAATATCAATTGGAATTTTTATTTGTTGGTGGTTGGGTTATAAGTTTTTAATGGGATACCAAGTTTTATCTCTGCTTTGGTTTTGGCTAGTACAGGAAAATCACAGGTTTGGAAGGGTTGTATTTATAACGAAGTAAAGACTTGCTATATAGTTACTAACCTAAAAAATAATTTCGACCAAAAAAAAAAACTGAACTTGATGTACAAACTAGGTTGGTGGAAGAGGAAGGAGGAACTAAACCTGATGTACAAACTCAGAGGGTAGTTAGGTAGGGTGTGGTTGAGTTGAGGAACAAGAGATAGAGATCGAAGAGGAAGAAACAGGAAAAGTAGAGGATTGGGAAACAAATAAAGAAGCAGGAATTTTGAGATGAAATCAAGGGGCTTTGATGAGATTCATTTGCTGTAGCAATTGGAGTTGATTGAGAACAAAGATTCTCACAATCTGATTTTCCGTTTAAATGGTAATTAGGACACAATGAGTATTTTACACTTAAGTTGACACATCAGCTCAACAAACTAAGTAATTTCTTTAATAGCATTAGAAGATTGATTTTGATATTTGACTTCAAACAACTTTAATAACTTCCTTTAATAGCATTACAACATTGACTTTGATCTTTTACTGCAAAGTGCTATGAAATTTTATAAATTAATTTTATTTGAGGGACTCCTTTTAGGGTTTATTATGATTTTGTTTTTCAACATCTAAGCCGTCTATTTTTCAAGTCTTAATTCATAGATTATTTTTCAAAAAATTAGATAAATTGAAAACCATTAATACATCTAGTTGTGATCAACAAAATAGATGAATACGATGCTTTAAGAAAACACTAAAATGACAACAATTAACTAAGTGGTAAAATGATTTGAATTTAAGTCATATTTTGTAAAGATAATCCTTGAAGAATACCTATAAATAATTCGGATAATTGAAATACATTGCATAGTCGGCCCACAAAGTGTCCCTAATATAGCGAGGATTGCTCAACATGTTTTTAATAGTAAATTTGGCTTACATCCTTCAAATTCAATTTGTCGTACCTACAACCCTTCACTTTTTGTTTCTATAAATAATACCCAATTTGTATAAGTAAAAACCCATGACTAGGATCCAACTCAGCAAGTTACCTAATTAAGCATAAAATCTAATTTATTGTACTTTTCAGATTCCAAAAATACCCCAACTAAGCCATTATTGCATTTTGTATATTAATGTAGGAATCAATATGGAAACAGCTTTTAATTGGATTGTATATAATGACAGACGTTAAATTTGGAAAGACCTCCAAATGGTTGTAATTGATGTAGGAATTAATTTGGAAACATTTTTTTAAAATTTAACAATAAATTCATATTTAGGTAATTGGTTTGTTTAATAAAAATGTTTATGTTATTTTCTTTTTATGAATTATACATGACTTATAATCTACTTTATAATTGTTTATGAATAATACTGTACATACTAATTATGTTGAAAAAATAATGTACCTATTACTTGTTCTATGAAAAAATAACTAATAATCTTTTTATTGTTTGTTTTGTGAAAAATATAATTTACCTAGTATGAAAAGTGTACCTGTTTTTTATTTATAAAAATATACATAATTATCTATTCCAATATACCTACATTATACGACATCCAATATACCTACATTAATTTTAATGTACTTACGATTAGGATTTAGGTATTATATGTCATCCAATATACCTACCATTTGAATAATATACCTACTACGAAATATGTATAGGTAAATTATTATATGTATAGCTATATATACATATTATTTATGAACGAACATATATTATTTGTATTATGAGAATGTTTTGATTTGTTGAGTCCAGCAACACCATAATAATGGAAATGCTAGATATTAAGGATTGTTTAGGAAAAATTTTTGGATAACAAAAATGGCAGGGTTTTGTAAATAAGTAATAAGAAATGGGCAATTTTTATCCTTCATGGCATCGTTTTCAAAATTGGGTTTTGTATAGACTATTAGAGTTGCAAGGGCCTATTACATAATGACCCTTTTTAAAGAAGTATATAAACATTTTATCACAATACCACAAAAGGAGTATACAATTAACTAGTGGATCTCCGAAGAGATTTCTGTTTGAATCAATTAAATGTGGAGTTTGGAGTTGTACAATAAACTTTTTTATTTTTTATTTATTTAACCAAAAAGAAAAAAAGTAAGGCCCGTGCCCAGTTGCTGGGCTGGTGTTTCTGAAAGTGACTGAATTTAGACATGGTAATATTTTCAGGGCCATCCCATGCAATGCAAACCACTAACTCTTTCTTCTTCTTTTTTTTTCTTTTTTGTCAAAACAATGCCAACCAAGTAGCTGACAGTTATTACTTAAATCAACAGTCAACCTACTCTCCGATGATTTGGTTGCATCTCCTCCACACTCTCTCTCTCTCTCTCTCTCTGCCCGAGCGAGCGATAACTCCCAATTATTGTAACCGAAAAAAACCCAACATAATTTGGGTGTCTGGTCCCTGAAGAGACCACTGAAACTATAAAACTCTATCTTCAAGACTTGAACGCATCCATCGCCTGAGAGGAGGAGGCCCCTTGGGTAATAAACTCTTGTGAATCTCTTCTCTCTTTCATTCTATCTACCTCTGTTCTGTATATATAATGAGGGTGAGAGAGAACTTTTATGTTCTTAGCTCCTTAAGTTTCCATCAAGTTTTGTATCTCATGCTGCGAAGTTTTGATATTATTGTCTAAAGTTTTAATACATATTATATGTATATTATATAATTTTAGATTTGTTATAATACTGTTAGTGTGGTGACGAGTTAATTAAATAATCATTTGGATGTTTTAAAATTGTGATGTGTTGGGAGGTACACTGTGCATCCCTTGATTAGACAAGACTTTGCAGGTTATATAAGAATATTTTTTTGGCCAAAGGTTCTCAGTCAGAACTGAGAAAACAAAAACAGAGCTGCAAAAAACAAAGCGCCACCTAATAGGCTTTGTCTTTCAGTAAACAAAAAATAAATAAAAAATATGTTTTATGAATGATTTTAATGGATACAACAGCTTTGATTTGGAATTAAATCTGGAGGGAGAATTCTTGTACAAAATAATATTTCTCTCACTGTGAATATGGTGGTACTCTAAATATAGAAATAGAAAAAATTTTGCTCTTCAATTTGATAATTGCTGTAGCAACAGTAGAATGCATGTTTTCTTTGCCCATGAGAGAGTAATTTCCAATCTTTTCTATATTTGGCACTTGGCAGGTTAAAAAGAAGTAACTAAAAGACACTTGGTTACATGGAAGGAGACAATATTAACCAGACTCTTTTGACAAAAGAGAAAAGTGTACAAGACAATGGTGTTGAGGATAAGGAGGAGGATGAGAATTTGCCACTCAAAAACAAGGTATGGAGGGAAACCAAGAAGATGTGGGTGGTGGCTGGCCCTGCTATCTTCACCAGAGTTTCCACATTTGGAATAAATGTCATCAGTCAAGCCTTCATTGGTCACATTGGCTCTACACAACTAGCTGCATTTTCGCTTGTATTCACCGTACTTGTCAGGTTCGCAAATGGCATCTTGGTATGTTTCGTTTAATTTTGGCTCCCTGCAATCTTCTTATTTGCACATGCATTCATCACCAGGACAACAGCAACCAGCATAAAATACAACTCTTGCTTTCTGGCTAATTTTAACAATTTGAACTCCACGGTGAATTTGAAAGACGTTGGATTTAAACTTGATTAGATGGGTAAGAATATAGTTGCAGATCCAAGCTTTTAATTGAAAATTTTAAAGCTAGGCAATATGCATATATATATGTAGGAACAAATAAAAAAAGGTTGCTAATATAAGGCAATAATCAAGGTTTACAATTTAAAACTAAACTGTAACGGAGGCCTCAGCATTTCTTAAACATATGACTCTTCTGCTGGCCTCTCATGATAATGTTGGATTCTTTTGCTTTTAGACTTGCTCTTCAGGTTTTCACATTTTAAGTGCAACATATGAAGAAAGTTTAGCATATTATTTTTTAGTGCTTCAATCTTTAGTTGATAAGTAGATAAAGTTTTAATGTTCATGTTTGTGTTGAACACCAATTGTTCAATCAATTTCTGTTGCGGTTCACTTTTCTTCTTTTCACTTGGATTTTCGTTAATGTACTGAGAATGTAAAAAATTCATTTTTATGGCGTTGAAGATCAGTAATTGCATATGAGTCAAGTTTTCTTTAATTTATCAAGTGTCATGCAATTCAATTGGAAATGAATAAAATTAAAATACCAAGCGTAGTGATATTTTGTGAATGCAAATACCTCAAGAGCGTTATAATTTATCATCTGTTTTCCCAATTATTGAGATGTGGCTACAATACACAATTAGTTAATGAAGTCATCTGCTCTATTAAAACCTTCACATAATCTGAGGGATGTTTCTGAATCTGTTATACTACAGCTGGGCATGGCTAGTGCGCTAGAAACTCTCTGTGGTCAATCATACGGTGCAAAACAGTACCACATGCTTGGAATACATCTTCAGCGGTCATGGATAGTTCTGTTTTTTAGCACATTGCTCCTCATTCCTCTTTGCATCTTTACAACCCCGATTTTTGAGGCTTTAGGCCAAAAAGATAATATTGCAGAAGAGGCAGGATATATTTCTCTATGGGTGATCCCTGTGCTTTTTGCTTTTGTTGTATCCTTTACCTGCCAAATGTACTTACAAGCACAGAGCAAAAATATGATCATTGCTTATGTGTCAGCAATTTCAATTGCAATCCACATCCTCCTTTCATGGCTTTTGACTGTGAAATTTAAGTTGGGGGTTGCTGGTATAATGGTGTCGACTGTTATAGCATATTGGCTACCCAACATCGGTCAGCTGTTGTTTGTTCTATGTGGAGGATGCCCGGAAACGTGGACAGGCTTCTCAACCTTAGCTTTTACAGATCTCTGGGATGTCCTCAAGCTTTCTCTGTCATCTGGTGTTATGCTTTGGTAAGACCTTATTGTTAGTTTTGGTTTTACTTTTGGTGTTTTTCTGTCGTTCCTTAGTTTATCTTTCTTTACATGCATGCGTAATTTGTTAGGATACTACTGATTCAGCTTATTTGAGAAAATCTGGATGGAGGCAATATTAATTTGGAACTGTCACATAGAGGCAATCACATAATGTACATGTCTATATAGCCCAGAAAATTAACTTTTGTGTAATATATACTTCTATTTGAAAAAAGGGTAAGACGATCTTTCAGTAATACCTTTTAGTACATAAATAAAAAAATAAAAACTGGTACCTCATAACTCCTAGTAGTAGATATTCAGAAGAATGATATTGATATGGTTGTTTTGGGATGAATGTCTTATGACTCCTTATATTAGTAGTACATATTTGGAGCTTCTAAGTAGAAATCTGATTTTCCTTTACAGTCTTGAGCTTTGGTACAACACAATCTTGGTTCTTTTAACCGGAAACATGGAAAACGCAGAAGTCTCTATCGATGCTCTATCTATTTGGTAATTTTTCAGAGCCTTCCTCCATCCCTTGATCATTTTCATATGTCCTATCGCCTTTCGTTTTTATGTATACATATACTGTGTCATCCAACTGTTTCAAAACCTACTTTTCTTTTTGTCTTTTTCTTTACATTTTGATGTGTTCAATGTAAACATTGCAGCCTCAACATTGTTGGGTGGGAAATGATGATATCCCTTGGTTTCCTGGCTGCAGCAAGGTACTTAGTATTCTCCTTATCATTTTTCTTCAGAAAATAAGATGTTGTACTGATGTTTGGTTGAAATGTTCTAGTGTACGAGTGTCGAATGAGCTTGGAAGAGGTAGTGCAAAAGCGGCAAAGTTCTCTATTAAGGTTATAGTGTCGATATCATTTTCTATTGGGTTTGTGCTTTTCTTGCTTTTCCTATTCTTGAGGGAACGTCTTGCCTATATTTTCACCAACGATGAAGAGGTAGCTACAATGGTTTCCAACTTGTCACCTTTATTGGCATTCTCCATACTCTTGAACAGTGTTCAACCAGTGCTCTCAGGTACTATTGCTATTTCTCTGATACTCTCACTCATATATGAAGGATATCAATTTCCTTTCATGTCGTCAAATTTCAGTTAATTTAAACGTTTATCAGTATTTGACGACACAAAAGAAAAACACGAAAGAAATCACTTAACATTTCCTTTTCCGATAACGAATTTTACATCGACAGGAGTTGCTCTCGGAGCTGGATGGCAGAGTATTGTAGCATATGTGAACATAGCGTCATATTACCTTATTGGGATTCCTGTTGGGGTGGTGCTTGGATATCCTCTAAAGCTACAAGTCGAAGTGAGCTATTTTAATCTTCTTCTCACTCATAGTAGTTACTGGTTTGATTTTCTTCTTCAAGCAACTGATTGCATCAAGTCTCTTGTGTAGGGTGTTTGGATTGGAATGTTGTTTGGAACATTTGTCCAAACTGTTGTTTTACTCATACTGACCTACAAAACTGATTGGGATAAACAGGTATGTTTAATTTTTTTTAATTTTTTGATACAAAAGATATTCGAAGAGGGGGATTTCTCACACACACACTGTTAATGTGCCATGGAGGTGGGAGTTCGAACATGAACATGAACCACTAATCTGCAAGTCAAGGCACTTTCCACTGGTTCTGTTTGTTGCTTTACTCAAAATTTGTACATGATTGCAAAACTCAAGTACCTAATTCACAGCAAGCAATTAAAACTAGTATGAATATTTGCAGGTAACAATAGCTCGTAGCCGTGTTAGCAGGTGGGAAGTAAGAGATATTGGAGAATCGAGCCCCGAGACATAAAATCTCTGGCATTCATCAACCTTCCTTTCAATTACAGTATTATTCTTCATATTATTTTATTATTGGATTAATAATAGTTTGGTTCATATCTTTTAAAATAATTGGCCCGTCTGTCATGCTAACCATCTCTTAACCATAGCACTCAGTTTGCTCATTCGTTCCTTACATGGATGATGGATGCCAAACAGATGACACATGGATTGACGACTGTTACATGGACCAAAAATAGGAACTTAAAGAAATATAGGGAGTAATGAAAATTGGGCCGCGCCATATCACTTTGTCATCTATGCAAGCAAAAACTAGGCCGATTGAGTGCCACATATAAAATAAAAGAAAAGTTGTTAACAGATCGATGGATCAATAATGTAATAATTTATTGTTTTTATTAATTTTTAAAAGACATTGACCAAATTGTTACAGAATTCAAAATGCCCCGCAAAACATTAAATGAACCATGTAACTTTATTATTCTCAATGGATGTGAGTGTGTTACAACTCTTATTTTACTTTTAGTTTTTTTTACCCCACCAAACCCTAGAAAATAGGATGAAGCATATAGTTGTTTGTATCCAAATATATAATGCTTGTGGGTTTTAGTTTTAAGGGCATTTAAATATTTTTAGGTGAATTTTTTACTACTACTTTTGAAAGTGTTATAAATAATGACATTTATAAAAAGTATGGCCTAAATTTTGAATATTTTTATAGAAACTCTTCCGAAGGATCGTGACTGAAATGAATTCAGCCGAAATGATACGACTGTTTCACAAACCAGTGTATCATTGCATGTCATATAATTCATTAATTTCTGTCGAATGAATATTTCTTTTAACCGGTGCAGACAAGGAGATGCAACCAATACCTATGTATCAGTGCAATGTTTCAAGATCCTGCAACCTTTCATGTAACTTTTCACAAACATTGTAGCTTTAGAGCATCTCCAAGAGTAGTAGCAAATAAAACTCTTCAAATTGAAGTTTGTTGACCTATGTGGCAATTTGAAAAGCCTTATTTGCTACTTGAATAATTTTTGCTCCAACAGACTCCTCAATTCAATTAATGCAATATCATGGAAAAGAATGAAAAATATGAAAACATGTGAAAAATGTCTATATATTTATTATATGAAAAGAAAAAATGGATGTTTTTAACATTTTCAAGATAGGTTTTGTTTTTCCAAAGTAAAATTAAATATTTGAAGAGCCAAAGTCAACTTACAGGTCATGAAGAGAGAGAAAGAGGTTGCGAACTTTGATGACCGAGGTTGAAGAGGTACATTGGAGAGAGTTTTTCTGATGTGACTCACCTATTTTAGAATTCCAAAGCTGTTGAAGATGCTCTTACATGACACTTTTCATAAAATATAATAATATATTACATCATTCCAAATGCAATCCAAGCAACACGTGGTTGTTGCAACTTTCCAATTGCGCACTCGGTGGCCTCGTTTGTGTCTCGATATGGTGGTGTTGGTGTTCACTAGGGGTGGGCACGGTACGGGATGACACAGGATGGAGGTCATTCCGGTGTCAATCCGGATAGAAGGATCGGTATGAAACGGGACGGGATGAGGGGTTTTCAAAAACGTTCGAACCATACCGCCCCAAACGGACCGGTATGATTCGGTATCATTTTTGATACCATTCAAAACCTGTTTGCATAACACAAAATTATAGTGATACGCATGCCAATCCTAAAGCGATAAACTGATCAACCTAAACAAATAGCAAATGGATTAATCACAGTTCTAAAGAGTACAGACCATTTGTATATTTTTGTAAGAGAGTTTTGTCATCAATAGAGATCGTGAATTTTCAAAAAGGTTTCTTTACACTTTCTTGAACATGACAACTGCAAATTTAAGAACAATTCTAAGTATAAAAGATATTACAAACGAATTCAAAGATACAAATCGGATCGAGCTAGCAAACTTTCATATCTCAATGCTGTGAGTGATAGACATGAAAAAACTTGTGGGTAGAACAAACGCAATTTGTCAAAACACTAAGCAAAAAAACAAGTTCCAATACCTTCACCTTCAACAAAAAAAAGTGTCAATTATCAGGACTGAAATAGATTAAACTTCAAATGTCCAAAGATGTGTCAATTGGCAAAACAGGCAGCTTCAAACAGAGAGGGAGAGAGAGAGGAGAGTAAGAGGATCAGATCGAAGTCGAAAGGGATTTTGGGAATTAGGGCACAGAGAGAGAGAGAGAGAGAGAGAGAGAGAGAGAGAGAGAGAGAGAGAGGAGAAAAACAGAAAGAAAGAGAGAGAGAGAGAGAGAGAGAGGAGGATGAGCAGAAGAAGATGAGATCGATCGATTGGTGGAGGATTTGGGAATTATGGCTTCAAATCAATGACAGAGAAAGGAGAAGAGAAGAGAAGAATAGATAGAGACGGAGGAAACAAAGCTGAAGTTGAATGAATGTTCATGGGAAAGGAGGAAGGAAGGAACTGAAATTGGAATTTTTAATTTACCTGGTACTGTTCGGTACGGTATGGCACCAAACGGGATCACATATCTAAAACCGGTGTCGTGCCAAACAGTAACGGGATGACACGGTATCATCCCGTTTTCACTTCAACACCAAACGGGACGGCACGAGATTGGCACGGTTTGGCACGGTTTCGGGACGGTTTCAGTATTCCGGTTTTGATGCCCACCCCTAGTGTTCACCGTTGGAGTTTGTCTGCTCCTGTCTGGTTTCTCATGCAATTCATCCTTGATTCTATAGAAGAATCAAATAGTAATTAGTACTGCTAC
Organism: Prunus padus; assembly: GCA_024362665.1. NCBI lineage: Eukaryota > Viridiplantae > Streptophyta > Magnoliopsida > Rosales > Rosaceae > Prunus > Prunus padus. The sequence continues at coordinate 607,028 of JANFAM010000003.1, read as the reverse complement.
GTGTATGTGTAGACTTTCGAGCATCTGTCCTTAGTCAAGGTGATTAATGTGTATTAAGTAATAAGGTCATAAACTTAAATTTGGTGCAACAACCCTTCATTCTTAATGAAGGGTTGTTGCAATGTTCAGGTGCCATATGTAGTTGGTCCCTGAATTTCTGGTGCAGCTAATCTCCACAGTTGACTTATATAGGAGTCTGTAAAAGTGTCCCAAAAGGGCTTGCTTTTGTATGTATGTATTTGGCACTTGGCAGGTTAAACAGAAACAGAAGAAGCTAGCTAGAGTAGCCTTGGTTACACTAACATGGAAGAAGACATCACAAATAATCTTCTGATAAGAGAGGCAAGTGCACAAGGGAATCGTGTTGATGATAAGGATGAGGATTTGCCACTCAAAACCAGGGTATGGAATGAAAGCAAGAAGCTGTGGGTGGTGGCTGGCCCTGCTATATTCACCAGAGTTTCCACCTTTGGAACAAATATCGTTAGTCAAGCCTTCATTGGTCACATTGGCTCTACTGAATTAGCTGCATTTTCACTTGTATTCATCGTACTTGTTCGGTTCGCAAATGGCCTCTTGGTATGTTTATTTTAATTTTAGTCTCATGAAACTGATGAAAGTATTTATTTTTCTTGACTGAAACTTGGTTAGATAGGTTGATTGAAAACTTGGATGACAAGTCAGTGTTTTCTTGGCGGCATAGTTAAGCGATTCATTCATGGAATGAAAATTTGCTTATGTTACATTGGTATTTGGCATACAGACAAAGCCATTCATAGATATTCCCAAGTAGGGTAATTGAGCCATATTTTGACTGATCAAACATTTCATTGTTGTTATTTAGTTTACAAGTACATAAGAATATTCATGAATTTGTTGAACACAAGTAGTTCAGTTTCAATTTCTGTTCACGTTTTCTGTGAGTTGTTTGTTTGTTGTTAATGTACTGAAAATGAACACAACACGTATATGGATTCGAATATTACTAATTGTTCATGATATGTCATATCTATGAAATGCATTTCACATGGAAGTCAATGAAATAAAATCCCAAAACTATATATATATATGCATATTGATCCTTTAAATGTAAATACCCAAACTGCATTTTAATTTGTCATCTGTTTTGCAACCTATCATGGAGTCATCTGACTACGGAAAATCACATAATCGCTTCGCTTAGGCTTTTTCCGTGCAATCTGAATGATGTTTCTGAATCTCTTATATTCTACAGCTGGGCATGGCTAGTGCGTTGGAAACTCTTTGTGGTCAATCATATGGTGCAAAGCAATACCACATGCTTGGGGTGTATCTTCAGAGGTCATGGATAGTACTGTTTGTGAGCACATTGTTCCTCATTCCTATTTGCATCTTCGCAACCCCGATTCTCGAGGCTTTAGGCCAAAAAGATAATATTGCAGAAGAGGCAGGATATATTTCTCTATGGGTGATCCCTGTGCTTTTTGCTTTTGTTGTATCCTTTACCTGCCAAATGTACTTACAATCACAGAGCAAAAATATAATCATTGCTTATGTGTCAGCAGTTTCAATTGCAATCCACATCCTCCTTTCATGGCTTTTGACTGTGAAATTTAAGTTTGGGGTTGCTGGTGCAATGGTGTCAACGGTTATAGCGTATTGGCTACCCAACGTGTGTCAGCTTTTGTTTGTTCTATGTGGAGGATGCCCGGACACTTGGACCGGCTTCTCCACCTTAGCTTTTAAAGATCTATGGAATGTCGTCAAGCTTTCTGTGTCATCTGGTGTTATGCTTTGGTAAGAATTTTTTTTTTCTTTGTTTTGGTTTTCCATGTCATCCGATACTAGTTTAACTTTTCCGTAATATTCTGTTTGAAATTGGTGATCTTAATAAATAAAGGAGAAATATCAGTTATTCAGAACTAGTTTGGTAGTAGTTTAGTTGTTAATATAGCCTTCATACAAGAATGATATAGTCATTTTGGAATGAAGGTCTTATGACTCCTCCGTTTAGTACATATGGAGCTCCTGAGTAGAAATCTCATTTTCCGTTACAGTCTCGAGCTTTGGTACAACACGATCTTGGTTCTTCTAACGGGAAACATGGAAGATGCCGAAGTTTCTATTGATGCTCTTGCTATTTGGTAATTTTCTGAGCCTTCCTCCTTTCGATTTTATGTAGACATAAGCTCTGTCATCTCACATTTTTTTAAAACTACTTTCTTTCTTCTTGTGTTTTCTTTTCATTCTTATGTGTTCAACTACAAATGTGTTTAGCCTCAACATCAATGGGTGGGAAATGATGATAGCCCTTGGTTTCCTGGCTACAGCAAGGTAGTTTACTACTCTCATAATCTTGTTTCTTCAGAAATATAGCAATGTAAAATTTATATTGGCTAATGTTGTTTTATTTTACATTCATTTGGAACATTAGATGCATTAATTTGTGCAACATAACGACGTGCTGATGTTTGATTGAAATCTTCTTCTTCCAGTGTACGAGTGTCGAATGAGCTTGGACGGGGTAGCGCAAAAGCGGCAAAGTTCTCTGTTGTGGTTATTGTGTTGACATCACTTTCCATTGGCTTTGTGCTCTTCTTGCTTTTCCTGTTCTTGAGGGAACGTCTTGCCTACATTTTCACCACCAACGACGAGGTAGCTAAGAAGGTTGCAGAGCTGTCACCTTTACTGGCCTTCTCCATATTGTTGAACAGCGTTCAGCCTGTGCTCTCTGGTATTCTTGCAATTTTTTCGATACTCAATCAAATTATTTTCCCTGATTAGAATTAATTTAACCATTACCAGTATTGTAGATCCTGAAAAACTTGCAACATAAGCATTAGCAAATTTTTATCCACAGGAGTTGCTATAGGAGCTGGATGGCAGAGTATTGTAGCGTATGTCAACATAGCGTGCTATTATCTTATAGGGATTCCTATTGGAGCTGTGTTGGGTTTTCTTCTACATCTACAAGTCAAAGTGAGAGCTATAATTTTTCTTCTTTTCACTCATATATAGTAGTTAGTGGTTAGATTTTGTGGTGTCTATCACTCTGTTACGATAATATTTCCTTTTCAATACAACCGATGGTCTAAACTATAAAAGGGAGGGGAGTCTCACACACACAGTATATCAAGGTATCATAGGGGTTCGAACGTAAGATCCCGTTAGTATGATAATTGAAAATTAAAAACCTTGATATGGTTAATTCAGGTTTATAAGCATGCAATGTTTCTTTTGGACATAAATTTATTATGTTTTCACACTGGAGAAATAGAAATACAGGGTCATGTGTATTGATCGATTTAGCAATTAGCATGCACATACATGCCATGATCTTGCCTTCAGCTTTTTTACACATGAACCTATAAAAACACTTCTGAAAATAGCATTTTCCCCTCTCTTTTTTTTCTCTTTTTTTTTTATAAAAAAAAAATAACTTATTCCATCAAGTCTGTTTTGTAGGGTGTTTGGATTGGAATGTTGTTTGGAACATTTGTCCAAACTATTGTACTAGTCATACTCACCTGCAAAACTGATTGGGATAAACAGGTATGTTTAAATACTTTCTTTGTGGCCTTTACTATAAATTTTACTTAAATGTGAAACTGAAGTATCTATTTCACACCAAGCAACTAAAGGTTGTAAACATCTACAGGTAACAATAGCTCGTAACCGTGTTAGCAAGTGGAATGTGGGTTCCCACCACAATGGTGATGGATTCCACTCCAACCATGGCACCCAGGATCGAACTCCAGTGGAGTTTCTTTCCTCCAATGTAACTGAAAAAAAAATATGATCATTGACATTACACCAAATCATTATAAGGTATAATGATGGACACTAGGGCCAAGTGTACTTTATTTAACGTGTGTCGTGATTAATTTTTAAGTGACACACGAAATTTTGAAGTAAATGTGTCACGATTAATTAATTCCTCTTATGCATTTCGGTCTAAAAGCAACCAAAGAAGTTAAATGTTGTATTCTATTTACTATAGCAAGGAAGAGTCATTTAATATAGTTGGTTATTTTTTTCCTTTTTTTCTACTTGTTGTTTACAACAAAAATTATCCACATGGACCCCATGAGAAAATATGACGTGGCATGGACACATTCGGTCACAGACTTTGCCCATTTTATCACTCCAGCCCAATGACTAAAATAGGAAAACCCAGCCTTTGAGGCCCACGACCGTGAATACAGACTCGGCCCAGAGTGGGATTTTCGGCCGAAGTCATGAGATCTGCAAAAACCCAGGAAGCAATGGGCCGAATCATTCTGCTCGAAACCAATGGACAAAGGCCCATGATCCATCGGCCCAATTCAAAAACAACAAAGGCCCAAAGCCCAGGGACGATCACATCACTCAGGAAAATATCAGACATACACGTGGGAACCGCCCCTTTTGCACCTCAAACTGTGCGAGTGCCCAAGGGGCTCCGTGATCGAGGCGCGCCACCTACTCCGCTCAGCTCTGCACCAAACTCAATTAGTTTCCCAATTTTCAGTTCAACCTAGGCCAACATCGAACAGTGTGCTGCGCTCAAAACCGAGGTCATTCACCAATAAGAAGATGCCACGTGCCAAATTCGCACTGCTGAAGGCCAAAATCTTTGCATTTCTATTCCCAAAGATCCAAACCAACACGTTTGGGACTCCGCTGCAGGCCAAGATCCAAGATTATCAGGAAAATATCTGAGCCTTGGGACTCACGACCGAGGTAGCGACCTTCCCCATTTCGGGAGCACTCAAGGAATAAAATATCCATAATATTCCCGATATTTTTACGAAATTTCTGTATTTTTGGACTACCGATATTTCCGATATCATCGATTATTTCCGATATTCATGAACCAAAATATCGATAATATTGACGATATTGACCGAAATATCGATAATATTCCGATATTTCCATCGAAATTTCCGTATTTTTGGACTACCGATATTTCCGATATCATCGATATTTTATTCCTTGGACGCACCTTGACCACATTGGCCAGCTCACGTCATGCTCGGCCCAAGGCGCCACCGCTTGCTTTGAAAGAGCCAACACTTCCCCTCTAAATAGAAGATCCTCATCAACGGAAGAAGAGTACAAACACCAAATCAAAAAAGTCTCAACGAGTAGAAATCCCCTTTGTCTATCATGTCAAAGTTTTAAATGCTTTCTAGGAGTAGCATACTTTATATTACGGAGTCTTAGAATCTGTTTTGAGTCGTGAGCAATACTCACTTCCATCATCCATCTTTACAATACAGGCACGTCTTGATTTATTTCTTGGGCACCATACAATTCATCAAGATTCTTCCGGATACGAGTCTGAACCCGACGTGCTACCGTGCACAGTGCCATCACCATCCTCAAGGGTCAAGATGTGCACATCTTGGCTGAGTCTGGTGACCCAATCCATCGCCGAGACGTAGGTTTCTCAGTGTCCGTCCACCGTTCATAAGGCCTTGTATTCAAGGCCTAGGACCTAGTAGCCGAGGATTATTCCTCCCTCAGCCACAGTCGCTCGAAAAAGTGAATATCAAGAAGCGCATCCGTCATTCACCATCCATTTTTACTCACGGCCGTTTCTTGGCCAAGGTCCTAGCACGCCCACACTACCACAACATCGAAACAGGACGTCTTTGTTGCCAAATCAACCCGGCCGAATTGACACGTGGCCGAAAAGATTTGGAGGCCAACAGTTGCAAGTGCAAGATAACCACCTCTTGACGGGGCTGATCTTGAGGGACAGGGTGTTAATTAAGCCATACTAGGTCAAAAGCAATGCACTGACCATAAAACTAACATTTTACGAACTCATCCTTTCTCTTTTTCTTAGATCATTTTTTGGACACATGTTAGTTTTCTACATGATAGCTCAAACTAAACCCAGAAAATCCCACGAGAATGCTTGCCAAATAAAATGTAGTAAAAAACTATTTCAAAAAGGAAGTTCAACTGCATAAAACCCCCAAAATTATAGGGGTCATTTCAAACTCATACATAAACATGGAAGACCTACAAATGTAAAAAAACTTACTTGTTTCTTATTCTGGCCAATAACATAATGACATATGAAAAAGTTATCCGACGCACATTACGTTATTGGTGATAAAGAAAAGTGTTACCCCTTTGCATGAGAGTTTCTCTTCTACAAATGAGTACCCAAAATTATGGAAATCCAATAAATGAGACCCTCCATAACCCAGTTTGTTAGTAAATCATTAAATGTTGACGTAAACATAAATTCTTTTTATTTTTCTTTTTTGCTGATGTGACAAAAAAATAAGTAAAAATTAAAAATCATATATATAAATCAATAAAATAACACAAAATTTAAAAAAGAGTAACCTTTCTACTAGATGCAACTTACTATATTTTGATGCATAAATCATCTTTTAAACTAAGTTTCCTAGGCATACATTTTTTTCTTTTGTATGCATTCACATCCCTCCGTATTTGGTTTAACCCCTTGTGATTACTGCGTTTTCAGATTTGTAATAACCTTGTGTAAATTTGTATTTGTACTAGCTCTTATGCCTGATGGCATTTGTACCTGAATTATAAATGCATTTTATTGTCTTGACCTAAAAAGGGCAAACAATATTTTATTTTTTGTTCTGAAAAAACACAAGAAAATGTTTGTTTCCCTTTTCCCTTTTGGATGAGAAAAAGGAACATGCTTTAGGATCCAATTCATGGTAAAGATGCAACAGATTCAACAAGCTTTCCATCTCACAGTCTGTATAAAATAATAATAATAATAAAATTAAATAAATAAATAAACCACACTTCCCCTTCCAAACTTTGACAAAAGACCAAAAAAAAATTTGTTGAAAAATACAGTTCACCTTAACATTCCCCAATTGTCCAACTGTTGCTGAGAAACCTTAACCTACAAACTTTCTTAGTGTGAGAATACAAGGACATTGACCAAGGAATCCCAATGAGAGATGAGACAAATAAATAGAAAATAAAAGATGATAAGGGACTTGGATCAATGAATTAAATATGTGACTACTGGATTTTGAAGATAGAATTTCTTCCATGATATTACAGATGGTGAGCACGTAAGAAGAATTACAGGAATGAAAACCGAAAAAAAAAAACCAAAAGAGAATAAGAGATCATCTTCTCAACATATTGTATGCTGGCAAATCTTTTACACTTGAGACATCTTCAAGTGCAAGCTCACGCTCTAGCTGACTTGTTGTAGACTTCAGAACATCCTGGAAATAAAATTGGACAGTAAGACATGAGCAGGAAGGATAATATAAGCTTGCATCTTAATTTAGCAAACATAGTAGTATATGACAGAACCATTTACATTGAACTCCATATAGGAAGCACGTTTTGCAAGCCATTGAGCATCCATCATCTGGAAGGCTACACAATAAAGGTTATCAAATGCCATTTCATCTTCTTGAAGCAGTTCGAGAAAACGGATGCCTGCCAAACTAGCTGGCTTTGCTGCAAGAAAGATATAACCAATTATTCTTTATAAACAAAGCATGCATTCAGAATATGATGAAGAAAAAAAAGTAAACTTTTGAGAAAACTGGATTAGTGGAAAATAAGTTACGAGTCATCAAATAAACATACTAAGATGTGGTTCTTTGTCATTAAATAGTTATCTGACACTTCCTCATCAACCATTGTCGTACTACGTTGAAGGAATATCCACTAATTTGAAAATTTATTATACCTGATTGAAGATCCAACATTTGTGCCAAGACAAAAGAAATATTGATACCAGCTACAGCAAAGGGATATTCCCACTCAGCTCTAGTTCCATCTTGTTTGTGCAACAATCTTTGGAATAATTCCTGTAAGAGGATAAAATCAGAAACTCATTAACCCTTTCACGAATTTTGTGGAAACACGGAACAAAATGATTACTTAACCATGAATAAGACTGAATAAAATGAAAAGGTAAAATGCAGAGGACAAATGTCCATGGATATATAATCTACAACCCAACAAACTTTAAATGAAAATACATTATGAAACCCGAAATCCCAACTCAAAGGAAGAGAAGGAGGTACACTAAGTCTTGCCATGGAAGTTTATTTATGCAGTAATATATGCTCATTGTAAGTCAAAAGACCGGTTTTAAACTAGGACAAATGAAATCACATAAGTGACCAGAACGGTAAAAGGACAAAGAAACTGGATGGTCCGAGCTTTAATAAATTAAAAAGAAAAAGATACTGCTTGAAGCAACAGCGAAACATATCAAGGACATACAAGTTCTTATGATCTAGCAGTGAGACCTATGTTGCAAACATGAAATAGAACTTTTTATAATTGAAAAAGACATTAAGTCAGAAAGAGACAAACCGGATACTGTTGGGCAAAAATATAAGATTCTCCAATGATATAAATCCCCGCCTCTACAAATAAGGTTGGAAATTTATCGTTATCATATCAATTTATTCAGAAAAGATAAATGAAAAAACAAAACCAAATACATCTGACTCACTTAGGGATACTTTCATTTTGTTTTATGTACGTACCTAAAGTCTGTTGAAGGGTCTGAACCTTGCCATCCCATCTGTTTCCAAAGTTCTGATTTAAGAGGTGGGAGCTCCTTATCTGGATAAGCCAACCTCCATAACTGTAAAAGTGCATCCTGCAATTAAAAACTTAAGTAATTACTTGAGGTTTTCATTTTGGGTAAACTGGAGATAAAACCAAAAAATTACTTTAAGGTTTTCTGAAAATACAGACAACCCTTCTATTGTTAAAAATTACTCGGACAATAAAATATACTAGTCCGCCCACACCCACAACAGTACAATAAACCAGTACTTTGCTTTATTACAACATATATAAATTGTCTTTTTCCTTATTACTCTTCAACTTACATTGCTCACTCTGTTGTAACTGTAAACACTTAATTTTTCTGAACGAGCATATTTTTAGGCACTTTTGAGCATTAACGCTCCAACCAAATAATCATAAACAATGATAATAACATACAAACATTAACTGCAATAATAAAAAATACTGATAATATTTATAAAAAAAAAAGTAATTATTATTGTTATTATTATCATTATCCAGATCTTTATGTTTGATATAGTAGTACTAGTAACACCAATAGAGAAATGATCAAAATGACGTCAAATGGATAAAAGACCTACTTGATGCTCCACACGAGAGCCATCAAAGGGTACTTCAAGCCTTTGTCGCAGCTTTCTGAGTCTTGCTTCCTACAGGACATAAGTACCCGTGGCAAGTGAACCGCGTATTCAATATATACAAATCTACATTATGCAATATATACTTTTCAATTATACAAACACAGAAATTGTTGACATCCCATTGCTGCAGAAAGCTTAAGCGGTTAGCATACGAGATATCAATTAAAAGAGCCCAACAAATAAACTACAACATAAATTAAGAGAGCAATTGCAGGGATTCGAACTTGAAATCTCCCCTTTTTGATACCATGTTACATTTTCTCGGTTTATCACCATTCCCGAAAATTTAAGATATAGGATATAGAACTAAAATTATTTTAGTGATACAAATTACACAATTTTTTTGAAAATTGAACACTTCAAACGATAAAAGCACAATGTATGCCAAAAAAAAGATAAAGAAAAGATGAAGTACAAATATCCACTTCAAATGACGGCTAAAGAGTAAGCAGTTGTGTTTAAATGTCTGAAAGACCAAATATTCCATTATACAAACTTCCATTGAAATAAATATAAAAAAGATTAATGTTCATAATATCAAGAATTAGCGTACTCTCTCACATTTAAATGTTATATTATAGACAGGTTGATTAAAAAAACGGAACAAATTCATAATTAATCCTCCAACAGCAAAAACACATCATAAAGACAAACACATTTCTTAAGATAGTATTAGATAATTGAAATGTGAGGCTTCATCTTAAACGTTTGATGCATTCAGGATCTAAGGAAAATATATACTCCTTGGAGATAAAGATCAGATCATTTATTGGACATACTTGCAGAGGACTAAGGGGTGGTGCAAGCAACTTAGTGCTTTGTCCATTTTTTGTAGTTGAAGGGAAGGTCAAAAGCCACCCAATAAGCGATCCCGATCCAAGAACAATATTTGCTACAAAGAACAAGATCGAAATATTTAATTACAAAAATAACAGTATATTTTGAATGTATAAAGAAAATAAATAAATCACAAAGAATGAACAGTGATCAGATAAATGCAAAAGGGCAGTAGCCTATTTGGGAGTACTTATTTAGGAAGCACTTATGCTCATAAGCGCTTTTGTTGAAAAGCACTTCTTTTGTTAGGGCCAATTTGGGATTGCTGTCACTTTTTAAAAAGTAGTTTTTGCTGTGCTTTGAAAATAATTAGTTGTAAAGTACAACAGCTACATGTTTGGTAAACAAAAATTTTAAAGTGTTGTTAGTACAGAAAGCAGTGTCAAAACTTTTTGGTAAATTTTAATATAAAACTGTTGTAAATGTGAATAATGACTAAAATAAACATGATGTTGAAAGTGTTATGCGCTAATCATGTGGTGGTAGTGGTGGTGGTGGTGGAGGTGGTGAAAGAGATGGTGGTGAAGGTGGTGGTGGAGGTGGTGGTGGTGGTGATGAAGGTGGAGGTGGTGGTTGTGGAAGTGGTGGTGGGGCTTGAGAAGGAGGTGGTGGTTGTGGTTGTGATGGCAAAGGATGTGGTGGTGATGGCGGTGGCGGTGGTGGCGGTGGCGGTGGTGAAGGTGGTGGCGGAGGTGGAGTTTGATGGAGGTGGAGATGGTGTCATTTAAAAAATTAATGATAGTATTTTGGGAATTTAAAAATTCAAAGGAGCCCGCTTTTAAAAGCTCTTTGTCAAAAGGTCATCGCTTTTAAAATAATCGGGATATTTTATTTTTACCAAAAACTTTAAACCGCTTAACTTTAAAGTGAAGCGGGTTTTTAACGAAAAAGCGATCCCAAACGAGGCCTTAGAAGCACAACAAAAATTTATTAAAAATTCAATTGCTTCATGGACAATCACTCGGAAGTTCTTTTAAAACATAGAAAGAACTTTACCTATTCTTGCTAAATGTTACCAAAAGCGCTCTTGGTCATCTAGAAGTGTTTCATTTAACCTTTCTAAAAGCACGTACAAACAAACTAAATATCTGCTACCATAGGCTGTTTCATATTATTTTTAACTAAATTGAACTCTCCCATAGAATGTTGAATACCCCTCATGGTTCTTTACCTCGTCCAGTGAAAATTGCCACTCTCTAGAGACAATTCAGTAACTTAACATTTGAAGTTCGATGAAGCACTGGAACAACTGATCAAGGATAATATTCACTTAACCAAATGGTTTAGTTATCAAGTGGGTACCTTTCTGAGAATGACTCCATAATCAGGTCAAAAATGAAATAAACTTAACAGTCTCAGTTTATTTAGTTGGATCATGTTTTAAAATTCTAGCTATATAATGCCTCACGTCTTATTGACAAAGTTGAAAAAACCTTTCCAGTAAAACAGTAAGTCTTTTTGACACCAAAATTATGATTACCTAACCACCGTGCCCACTGTGCAATCAACTGAGAAAACAGAAGGGTCCAATGGAGGTGTTCCTTTCTCCGTTCATCATCCCAGGTCTCTTCAAGTGTGGATTCCTGTGGTAAATCCAAGAAAGATATCAACCACAAAAGGCCAAAGAAAATTATTAACAGAACAAATCCCCACCCTCCATGTAAATGAACAATTAAATTCCCCACCTCAGCATGCGTATCTGAATAATAATTCCCCAGTAGAGGCTCATTAAGATCATCTGACCCTGATGTCTCTAAATGCTCATTCTTTTTCCCATCAACATCCCCATGATGAAGCCTTTTCCGCAAAGTTCTCGATGCCATGACGCTTCCTATATCAGCCTGAATTTTCAAACAAATAATTTCATCAAGAGCATTGTTATGAGCCAAATGCAGCATCCTCAAGTATACTTGCAAACAACCCAATGACAGAATCTCTCCACATTTCCATTAAAGCAACAGCTTGCCATCAAATTCAAAGCCAAATCATACCCATAAACATATAACCCATAATCATATACCACTTAACTTAGTAGTAGTACATACTTAAAACAACTAAAATTCACACTACTTAACTAGTGCACAAAATGTCCAAGTTACTGTGATACATCCAAATATTTCAAACCCATAAACCCTAAGACTGAAATAACTGGGATTTAGTTCGAAATACAACAGGGGTTTGTGTCATATGCCAATTCAGAGACATAATCTAAGTTTACAATGGAAAAAAACGATGAAATACCAAAAAGAAAAACGAAGCAGAAGAAGGAGAAGACATAGGCTTGTTGGCTTACCTTACGTTACCTTTAGGTTTGGCAAGGGATCTGAAACGGAAAGATCTTTTTGTTGTTGATTCTTTGCTAAACAATCGATAAGCTCTCAAATTTTCCGTTTCTCTAAATGGTTTTAAGCAAACAAATAAGGTGAACTGTATAAATCTATGGTTTCTCTATCTGTCTGCGTTTTTCTTTTATTTGTTTCATCAGATCAGTATTGCTATTGCTCAACATGACTTTCTCAATCCTGAGTTTGACCCCAATTCAATGCGGGCACCGCCGAGGTGACGTGTCAAAAACGTGCCCTGCACTTTCTATTATTTTTATTTTTTGGGTTAAGGATTTAGAATTTAGATGTCACCGAAAAAAAATAATTTAGAATTTTGAAGAGGGCGCTCACCAAGCAGCTACGACTTGCTAACCAAGATGTATATATATGAGTGTTGCTAAACGAATCCTAAAATTAACTGAGTACACCCTATGATCTAAGTACACTCTAATATTTTAATTAAAATGTAAAATTAACTAAGTACACCCTATTTAATTACAAAAAATACCCATAGTGCACCCTAATACACTCTATCACACAACATCCTAATACCAATCCTAAACCAAGTTTCTCTTTTTAAATGAATTCGTGTCTTCTTTTCAAATTTTAAGTATGCATATCTGACTAACAAAACTAAAATCATAAACCATGAAGCAGCAAAACCCTCTTGAAAGCAGCAAACCCAGTTTGTTCGCAAAAAGCCCCATCAAAATTGAGTTTTAAAAAACCCCGGGGGCTCTACCCCATTTTATTGTTGCACGAGCTAGGACAACACCCTTAGGAAAGTTGTGCTCCTGGAATTGGTGCAAGACCTGCATAGCACAATTAACCACTTCCAACATCCCACGTCGTCTGCCTGTCCATAAAACAGAATTCCTCTCATTCCAGATTTGCCCACAATACCATCAAAACTTGTTCTACAAACTCTTTAGATGAGTCACCAAACAGTTGCACAAGCCAACATTTAAAATTCAGGTCGGCACTATTTTGTAAAAGCCTCCGCCATAGACTGGTCTCCCAAAAAGCAGAAACAAAATCACATGAAATGAAGATGTGATGTAAATCTTCTAAAGCAGTTCCTCAAAAAATAACAATATCCTTTTTGGTCATTTTATAATAGGGTAAATTAGTAATTTAATAAATACTTTGACAGCAAGGTGTACTCAGTTAATTTTAAGGTTCGTTTAGCAGCACTCGTATGTATATATATATATATATAAAAGACATCATTTTCGGCATTTAACTCTCAAATCAATTAATTTGGTCTTAAATTTCTTAATCAACATATTAATTTGATCCGTGTTGTTATATTCCATTAAAGTTAATATTAAAAATTATCACGTGATTCCGTCGAGGAACGAAAACCGCTTCTTGCTTTTTTTGGCCTCTCTGGCTTGACTACTCTGCCTGCTTAACACAAGTGTGTTCACAGACCACTGCACTGGCTAATTTCTTCAAAACACATCCCACCCACCCATGAGACAAATAAATCGCTGCTTTTGTCATCTGCACTAGCTCAGGTCCTCCGACCACCCACCCACATGACGTTAGTAACACATCACTCAAGTCATCACCAAACATTCCAATAGTGGGTGTGAAGAGTCAACGAGGTGTAGCTCAGTAAAAAAAGACATTAATAGACCAATGGTCTCAAGTTGAACGCCAATAGGCATTGATAGACCAATGATCTCAACTTTCGCTTGTATTAAAAAAAACACAAACAAACATTGAGATATTTATTTATGTGTGTATTTGGGAGACGAAAGCTGGCTAGGTTTTTTTTTTCAATAACCTAAAGATAAAAATGATCACTATTGCAAAAGAAAATGCACGAGTCAAGTCAAGACATTATTCCAAGCAAATCTTTACATGCTTGCTCTTATGAAGACTTCTGAAGCAAAAAATCCGTTGAAAATTTTACGCATATAGTTAATTATATTTGCTTAACTAGTATTATAATCCACATTCTAACCAACAAAGCCCCAGCCACATTGTCCCACTCGATTCAACAAAATGATCTCCAAATGGCTGAAGAGAGTAGAGACTAGCTAGGCATGCCATATCCAACATTAAAGTACACATTTAGTAATGCCCCAAACTTTGTTTACAGCGCCAATCAAGTTTGCACAGGTACATTCAAGTTAGGCACTTCATGTTAAATTAAAATATTGCTACCGAGAAACTTCCTTTCTACTAGACATACATTAAAGGAGACTGACTGCTTAAACTGGCATGGGGAGGTGGACCTAGATGTTTAGAAGACACTATTCTCTACTAATTTACATAATAACACAATGCCTCTGAGAAATTCCACTGGCTCCATTGATTTCCAAGATGAATTTGTCACCAAAAGTTATGGGTACCTTAGCCGGTTTTGTTCACAATCCAGTATAGGAAATTCTGGCTTAGTAAAATAAGTAGGAACTCACTGTCGAGGTACTGGCTGTGTATTTGACTGATTGCTTTGCCCATAGAATCCCATACCCAATGGTCGATAATAACCTCCAGTAGCTGGCTGCAGCTGCTGAGGCTGAGGCTGATGTTGCTGCTGTTGCTGCTGCTGCTGCTGTTGCGGCTGAACTGGCCTCGACAAACCCATTGAAATATGTGGAGGTATGGGGGGTGGAGGTGGCAGAGTATTTGATCCATATCCGTAAGGCATTACACCCACCATGAGACCAGCAGATTGGGCATATTGATTCGCTGGTGGAGTTGCAGGAGATGCTGATGGTGCTGGAGGTGGCGGGGGCGGTGGACCAAAAGTATTTTGCATCTGGTTAGTTTGGGACAAAGGCTGCATGGTTGCCGGTGGTGCATGTGGAACATTGGTCATTGTCTGCTGTTGTAGAGGAGTAAAATAGGCTGTATTGCCAACATCAGGATTGTTAAGTTCAGATGCAGACATTTGCTTCTCAAGCTTGGGCCGTTTTTCTGGAGGAAACATGGATAATCCTGAAGTAAATCCAGCTGACGTTAGGTTACCAGTCATTGAGGCAGCTTCTTCAGCAACAAGGGATGAAAGAACAGAGGTCAACATCTGGGCAGAAGATGTAGATGCAGCTAGCTTGGCAGCAACAGCAGCAGCTGCTGCCTTTTTGTTCTCTTCATCAGTAGTTTTGACAGAGGCAAAAGAAATCACAGGTTGGGTTGGAGGCTGAGGTGGGATGCCAGTTGGTTGCACTAATGATAAATTTGGTTCTGACAACCTTGTAGATTCAGTTGTCATGTTAGTGACATTGCTTTGGGGGTTAACAACCGAGGACAAAGTCAGTCTCCTTTTAATATTACCCAGTTTCTCAATCTGATGTCGAGCAACCTGCATGCCAATAAATAATACCTGTTAATCCAAGTAGCCAGTATATTAATAAGTTTTCACAATGCAAAATTTGAAAAAGCAGCATAAGCTCACCTACAAACAAAAGAATATGACATTTACTGTATGTAGAATGAGGATAATATACATGCCAGCTAGCCTGGCTCCTAAAGTGCTAAGCAGCAAATATGCAATTGGTGGAGGGTTGCCTACCTTTGTCAATTCCAATGAATTACACTAATAATTCAAACTTGGATATCTTGCTTTGATACCTTGACAAAATTTATTGACTTATTACTGTTCTTGTTAGAGGTACACATATATACTTGCATGTTCGCATGTTTGATGTGATGGGAAGTGCCAAGGGAATTGCATTATAAGATATTATTTGGTATGCTCTGTCCTGAACTTATATCATACATAGACAGACCATGTCTCTCATGGAAATTGTTAGTTGGGGTTTTTTTGGGGTTTGCTTCTCTTTGGTAGTTTGGGAGGTGTCGGTCCTGGTTCTTTCTGTTTTTGTTGTTGTTAGGTTGGCTTGTGGATGCCTTATCCACTTCTGTATTCCTTCCTTGTTTCAATAAATTTCGTTTCTCCTAAAAAACAGATATTCAAATCAACAGTAGATTTATAGCTTGAAAAAAAGAAATGACTATAACATCAGTGTAAAAACAAAAAAAGGTCCCTATAAAAGGTATAGCTGACAGTTATAACTTTAAAACTAGAACATTTAATCAGGGGAGGACATATTACAGTGAACTGATGTTGGGGCATGAGAGTAATCAACTTATTATTGTTGCCTCGTCTGTCTCGTGGGAACTTTGGAACTTTCTACTTGCTATTTGGAGTTAAACGGGAGCTACCTAAATCAGTGTCACTATTTCATGGAGAATTTGGAAGACAAGGCAACGGCACTACTTGTTGCGTCTCGAGAAAAAGGAATATTAGAACATTGATAGGGCTCCAGCAAACATTTCTGTCATTCTAGTATCATCCGTGAGGACGTTAGCATGAATCGTCCACTTTAATTTAATAATATTTTAAACTGTTAGAAGGAAAAGTAAGAAAGAGGAGGAGGATCATATTTCTGATTGATTCAACTTAGTAATATGCACAGCCTACGGCTTCCATAAATTAAAAGTTCGAAGAAGAAAATTTCTTAGAAATCAACCCCAGAAATTATCCAAATGAGCTCAATCAAAGCAATTAAATTAGCTAAACCATCCCTACACATAAGGCTGTTTACAGCAAACATCACTGATCCCCTCAAGCTGGAGAGAAGATATCAACTACCCCCAGCTTACTGCAAATAAAATCACTAACAAGTCTACCATCTTCCACAAAAACTTTGACAGCTTGGGCCAAATGAGGGTGGTTAAGATTCTTCAGTTTTGTATTGTTTATAGCTAGCCAAAGAAACGAAGAAGAGGGCGTCCTTTCTGCCACTTTAGCCACCATAGGTCCCTAAGTAAAGCTAGGCAAGAACCAAGACTAGATCTGAGCAAGACAAGAACCAATATGAGATCCAGGCAAGACCAGAAATGAAATGAGATCAAAGTCAGATGAGGTCCAAGCGAGATTGTGAGATCGAAAACTATATCCAAATGAGACCAGATTGAGACAATATCCGAGCCACAAGATTTAATGGAACCCATGACAGAGAAGTACGAGAGAACTTATCCATATTTCTTTTTCCTCTTTTCTTATTTTGTGAGAAAGTAGGTACGGGTAGATGCTTCTTTAGCTCTAAGGAGTATATTTATCAGATTCCATGCTGAAAGGTGAATTATGAAACAGGAACAGGATCATATTTTTCATTGATTCAACTGAGGAATATAGATGGTCGTACATAGCCTCCATACAAATAGGGATAAAAGAGTAGATGAAAAATTGCTAGAAATCATCCAAATCAATCAACCAACTTACCTAAATTTACTCAATCATCCCTGCAAACTAGGTTGTTTACAATCTACATCATCAACATAAACCTTCAGAACCTTCACATTCTTTTCTTGTCTACTTGGTCAGGATTGTCTAGAAAGGCCAAAAAGAAAAAGAGAAATCTTATATTGTAATGAGGAAAGCATTGTCCATAGACAGGTTCAAATGTAAACTTAAGAAGATGCGAGATTAAAGATCATCTAGGATGCGATCTTACATCTCAAGTTTAGCTTATCCCATTCTTATATAATTCCATTCATTTCTCCCAATTGGTGTGTTATGGGACTGATTTCTGGAATTATATTCATTAAAAACTGAATACAAGAGTATCTTAAGAGGCTATTTATAGTAGAGTACAGCAGCCTAACATTCCTATTTCTTGCTTATTAAGAAAACCTAATCCTACTATACCTAATAAATTGTATTCCTACTAAGACTACTTAATAAATCCTAATCCTATTAGGCTACGATTCTAGCTAATTTGGGAATTTTAATAAATCCTAATCCTAATTCGCTAGCAGCCTTGTAGATGCCCCTGCATCAAACTCCCCAGGTTGGAAAAGACTTGTCCTTGAGCCTAAATCATCATCATCGAAGATTCCACAAGAAGCTTGAAACTAAATTCTTCCTTTCCAAAACAAAGAGAACAAATATGGGACCATTCTTGAACATTCATGTTTATTCGCTTGCATCAAAACATTAACTAAAATCCCCCATTGATCAACTAGCTCATGGTCTAGAGGTACTTCTCTTCCCAATGTTGGAAGAGGTCCCACGTTCGAATCCCCCTCCCCCGTTGATAAATAAAAAACTAAAACATTAACTAAAATCCCTAAAACTTGAAGTAGAAAATTCCAAATGAAGATTTAATTTAATTTATATGCTTATTCCTCACCCATTTCTTCTAAAATTCTAGTAGTTAAAGAAAATCCATCATCCAAATCAATAGATTACCCAACTTTGTCTACTACTAAAAGGCTTTAAAGACTGCCGAGCAAAAACAAATAAACAGCTCGCCAATCTAAGGCCTACAGCAGCTCGCCAATCTAATAAAATGACATAAAATGAAAGATCCTTTGAAGATGCAAGAAGAGAAGCCCATAAGGACGCCCAAAAACCCAACTTTCCCAACAATGTTCTTCTACATACCCACTATAGTTCTTGAATATTCGTCTGTCCAAAAGACAGCTAAAACAGTGAAATTCCACACAATTCTTGCCTTCCACCACCAAAATACCTACATTTCACAAAGCATGTTTGAAGGGGACTCAAGAATTACCCAATTAACCCCTGCCTCCCTGACTAACCGCCACCACAGCCTCAATGCATATGGACAACATAAAAGGAAATGAGTTTCAGATTCTGCCTCTTTCTGGCACAAAATGCACCAATAGGAGAAACATAAACAGTGAACCTTCTTCTTTGTACCATATCGCAAGTATTTGCTCTTCTATGAGCTACGATCCAAGACAAAACACAAACCTTAGTAGGAACATAAGATTTCCAAAATTAGTTTAGCAGGTTGGATTACAGGAAGCGATTTCTAATCAGCCAGAAAATTTAAAAACGTCTTACAAGAGAAGACCCCTGATGAATCCAGTTTCCACGTCCTCCTATCTGGCCTATGTGCTGACAGCTGAACATTTTCCATAACTGAAAAGAGTGCTGCAAGCTCCTCAATCTCCTCCATATAAATTTCTTCAGAATCAAAAATTCCAATCCACTTGGCCTCCCCAACCCTCTGTGAGCTCAGCCACCCTATAACTTGGAGCAGCAGAGAGTCTAATAGACGAGGAAATCTTAAGCACAAAGGAAATTCACCAAGCAACAATCTTCCAAATCTCACTTTGTTCCCCCTCCCCACCACAAACTCAAAGCAAAGGTGGTGGGGTATATTTTATCATGGATAACGTTTACACGAAAGCAAAGAAATGGATGTAGTAAAGATTAGGAAGTTTATAATGCTAGGATGGTCAACAACCCAGGAAGTAATTTGATTCAATAGAATGGAGAAGCCATCTTAATTTTGTTATCTTCCTCGCCATTATGCCCCTAAAAATTTGTGATAACTTCCATGACAAAACTAACGAATTTCATCAAGATCCAACTAATCACACTAATGATATCAAAAGGTTAAGTGTCGCATTTTGAAATTTAGGAACCAATATGAGACATGGGTTGGAGTTTAGGAGCATTAATGAATTTCTCCTATAAATTTATAACTATTGGTACAAAAACTGATGATTAATCAGATTCACATTGATAAAAAAAAAAATTGTATATGACTTCACATCTATATAGTCCTGCACACATTTAAACGCATATGTTAATTAGACCTAAAGTTGATACACGTTTATGATACTCTATTCTCTATGTATAAAGGCATATATGACTCAAGATTCAGTTTCCCAGTGTCCTCTTCTTTAAAGTCAACTTCTTCCTACAAAAAAACCAACAATTTAATTCTTATTCCAACAACAAACATCATCTAATCTAGCCACCCATAATCTTTGGTTTTTATTTCAAGACAGAAAGAAAAAGACATGTCTTAAATAACCAACCAGCTGTGAACTGAATCAAGGCCCAGGGTTTATAATACCACAAGTTGTGCTAGCTACAAAAGATACTGAGGAACTGATGTTGAGCAACTAGCTGAGCTCAATGACATTCACTGATGAAACACTCGTAAATGCAAATATAAGAGCTCTGTAAATGAACACCATTTCCAAGATGCAAAGACTATGAATTTAAAAGGGGCAAGTAAAGACTAGTTCACTCTTACTTGCAACTGAGTGCGAACAAGTTCCAGCTCTGATTCCTGTAAAAGTTATATTAGAAAGCAACCACCAATATCTGAAATTTTAAACAAAACCGCAGAAGCGTGAACATAAGTGGAACAATAAAAAAAAAAATTTACTTGGTCCTGAAGTGCTTCTTTAAGCTGCAAAACCAAGGCAGATCTTGTTGCCTCCACATTTTCAAGCTGACCAACAGATTGATTAAGTACATCTTCCTGCTCTTTCAAATCATCCAACAATGTAGATCCCTGCTGAGTTCCTGATAACACAGTTTATAACAAGGAAAATCACTAAAAATCATTGTACTAAGACAATATACATGAGGACCTTCAACAAATTTCATTTAGAGTTACTTAGTAGGAATCAAAAACTAAATTTCAAAAAAGGATTATAAAAGGAGAAAAAAAAAAGTTAACAGCAACTCATCGAGGTGCATGAAGAACAAGAGAACTTTATGAAGCTTACTGACAGCATCAAACAGTTCAACAGTCTTCATTACTACATTGCATGTACAAAAAAAAAAGTAAACATCACCATACAAGTCAAAAGAGGGGATTTCATTGGCCTCAAGGACCCGTTCAGATGGAATATCAGGATTTCAAATCCGTTGATTTATAAATCCATATTTCGATTAATTAAAGAGTAATGCTTTTGACTTTAGGATTTCAAATAAATTTAATTAACTTAGAAACTAAAACACATGACCCACAACCATGATTTGTGATTCATGGCCCATGACCTACAGTCTACAGATCATTACACGTGGGCCATGGCTTGCGACATATGACTTACAACATATAACTCATGATCCGCAACTAGCAATGCAAGTTACAAGTTGCTACCCATGACCATTGAACAAATATTTGAAAATAGAGATTTGAAATTGAAATGGCTTCATTTATCAAATAACCAACTTTTAGATATCACAATCATAATATCATAACAAAAAACTGTTCTAAAGTCACTCACTCACTTGAATCACAAAATTTAAGTGCAAAAACGCATACACAAGCATAGGTGTAGATTCCAAGGGCCTAGTAGCAGCATATTCCAAACTAATTACAAGGTTACTCTTAAATACTAATACCTAGAAATGGATACTCATTATACTTGTTTTAGGAATTGTTTCTCAATTTGAAACTTGCAATTCTGACTCCTAGAATTGAGCTCTAGACAGTAGGTAGATGACTACAATCAGGCCAACCTTAATAGTAATAAAATGTCATGGAACAATTCAATTTTCCCCTATCAGTCTATTAAAATTGCATAATTTGCATCTGAGTAGCAGAATAGACAGAGCCTCCTGGCATTACAATTCGTGGTACAAATAATAATTCACACAACAAATAATTTGGACAACGTTCTCAACAGTGAGCCAATAGTACAGATAAACCCTAACTGATAATCCTAGTCTCAGGAAATAAAGAATGAAATAATGTGATAAAAAGAGATAGAAAGTTTTTCATGCCAATCTGAGAGTTTTTAAATCACTTGGTGGTACTTGAGAGATTCATTAGAGCTCTTTACGATTATGCACACAAGAAAAGCTGCTAATTCATTCTTCCTGTAATTAAATTTGTGATCAAGTCTTCCTGTTTTCATGATAATGGTTTGTAAGGGCACTTATTTAGATCCTCTTATAAAAACTGGGAAGAAAAATTCTAATTGCCAATAATTAGAAAAATATACACAGCCAAAGAAAATGCAGAATATGAATTCACATCATGACCTGACCCTAACCTGAAAAAAATATATATAATATAAGTTATAACCATAGCAATTATTCATCTGTAACCTAATATCTCTCAGATACCTTTTTTTATAAGAAATTAACCTTCCTTAATATAATTTTAAAAGAAAACAAATCAAAAGACAAGAAATTAATATATATATATATATATATATATACACACACACAGAATGATTCCCAAACATCCTCCTTCCAATCTGAAAATACTGCAAACGAACTGAATTTCCGAATACTGTGAAGAGACGGAAGGTCATAAGAATGCCCAAAAGCATATACATCCACAACAAACAAACTCCTGACCCCTGAAGCTGTGAAAGATCCTCCTATTTCTTTCCAAAGGAAAGGCCCAAAACCTATGTTGCACCGATACGAATACAGGTACGGCGATACGATACAATACGATATGCCGATACGGCAAATCTCCAAAAACTAGGATACGGGTACGGCACCGATACAGCAATTAAAATAATATATATTTAAAAAATAATATAAATAGAAAAATTTATATTTTATCCATAATAAATTGAAAACATTAACAAAACTCATATTTCATCCATCCCAACAACAGCCCAACAGCCCAAAAATTAATACATATACAACCAATATTAACCATTTCATCCATTCCCAACAGCAGCCCAACAGCCCAATATGATATCATCTACTCAATACCCAATACCCATATATACATATTATATATGTATATAATTAACAACAACACACAGCAATTATCTAATTAACAACAACACACAGCAATAATAAGAAGAAAAAACATTGAGGAATGGCGAAGGCAGAGTTGGTGACGGCCGACGACAGAGGTGAGTTCTTCTTCTTCCTCCCTCTTCTTCTTTCGTTTTAGCTGGGTTCTTCTTCTTCTTCTTCTTCTTCAGCTGGGTTCTTCTTCTTCGCTTTTACCCGGAGACGTATCAGGACCGTATCGTGACCGTATCGATGCCGTATCAGAAAGTCAACATGCCAAAAAGTCTACGATACGCCACGTGGCATATCGGAGCCATATCGGTGCCGTATCGTATCCCAGCCGTATCCAATTCGCACATACCCCCTTTTTTGGCCGTATCCATGCAACAGAGCCCAAAACACAACCAACACTCAGCATCTCCCTAATACTTCACCTCTCTTTCCACCACCAAAAAGAACTTATGCCTTTCACAAAAGGAGCAAATATGATGCTGGAGCTACCCAACTCAGTGAAGTTTCCTTAAACAATCTTAACCACAAAGATAAAGAAATACTGCAGTGCAGAAACAAGTGATCAGAAAATGCATCAGATGGACAAGCAGTCCACCTAGACCGCGCCAACTATAAATGCAATACAAGCAAAACCACACTCAACACAAGCCTCAAACCAATCAGAATGAATTTCTCTAACTGCAACATCCCTAAAAAGCTTCAAAAAAGACGCACACAAGTAACCAAGAAATCTAACTAAAAGTCAACTCCTTCCTATCTTAAAAAATTCTTCTCAACTAAAAGACTCCCCTATTGGTAAAATTTTAAAGGCACTGCTACTGGTCCCCGCCCCGAGAAACACCTCTGTCAACAATGGGAACAATTTCTTTGAACGACCCACTCCAAACTGAAAACATGCAACTTGACCCAAATTTGTGAAGTGGAGTACCAATGTAGATTGATGTGCTCAGTCGATTCACCAGATATTTTTAAAAAGGGACAGCAATGAGATAATGAAACATAGGACCTTTTTCAAAGCGTACTTCAAGTGCCCAGACCCATGATCAGACCAATGTCTTCTATCAGGCTATGTTTAACTCAAAGTGATATTATTGGCAGGAGATAACAAACTTGAGACATCCATGAACTCCCTATCATTTGGGTTCCTCAGAAAGATTAAGTTCCAAGACAAGGCTCAAGAAGGAAAGTATAAATCTATGGAGGATAGAACCAGATTATGATTCAAAGAAAATGTATAACCATTAATGAACATATATACCCTAGTATCTTCCAGAGTAAGAATTCTTGTCCCATTCCCAACAAGAAGTTTCGACAGCGAAGAGAATAATCCCTGACAGAGACAAATCCAAGGGCATTGGAAGGTGCCTCCTTCCACAGTACAAGAGTACCACCCATTAGAATGCAATAAAATATACTTCCGGTAATCAAATGACTTTTATAGCTATACGAAAACTCAATAATTGAAGTCAGAAAAAACAAGACTTCAATTTTCAAACTATAATAAGAGTCTTAAATTTTGTCATCTAGTTCCATGACAATCATTCTCTCCAAAGTTACATGTAAATAACATAATTAACGTAACCAAAGGTTCTAGGTCTTACCATGAGTCAAGGTATTTTCAACATCTTCATCAATTTTACCCACATGATGTACAGCGGCACTACACTTGTTCAAAGCAGCTTCTTCGCTAAGATGTTCTTCAAGAACAGGTTGAAACGCGGTAAGTATTTTTTCTGGCACACCTCCAACAGCCAGTTTCTGAGGTTTAGAAGAATAATAACGCATGTTCAAGCTCAATAATTAGGAATACAATTATGAAAATTGAGAATAAACCAGCAATATCTACTACCCCAGGGGCTTACAATTCTAACTGAGTGTGCATCCCTCTTCACTATCTTGATAGGATTTGAACTCTTTCCATTGCTTACAGGTAGAGCAGGAGGATTCTTTCCCATCATTTCATCTTTAAGACTCTGCCCTCGAGACCCAAAAACCTTCCTTTCTTCCCATATGTCAACCTGAACAAAGAAATGCAAACAAATAAATACAATATCCAAAAGAAAAAAGTTCCTTATGGATTAAGTAATGAGACCAGATTGCTAACCACACATTATTAAAAAGAATCATAACTAAGAGCGGACACTAAACTGGTTCACTCTATTCCACTACATGGAATAAAAGGTGCTAGTCTTCCAGGACAGTGGGAGCAAACTAAGAATTTTATTCATGGATAGAAGGTGCTAACTCAACAACATAGCAAGTGAAATCGCTAGAGCGACAAAAAAGGACTTGGTGTCAGACCCCGCTACAATCAAAAGGCAAAGAATACAGAATCTTTCAGTTGCTCAGGCCCAGTACTAAAGACTTAATACTGATGTCTCAGGCCAGCTAACATGATAACCTTATCTCACAGTTATTTACTACTACTGTTGTGTGAAAACAATGAATTAAGAGAACATTCATAGATGCTCACCAGTCTTGTGGCAACTTTCTTTCCATGTACATCACCATTTTCATAAACATGCTTCAGAGCTGCAGGAAGGAACTTCCAGAATTCATTCACAAACTCACTGCCCTTTCGCCTACTGTTTTGCAATATGTCATTAGCCAAATATAGAAAAGACACACGCTGGTCTTTTTGGGAAGAATTGAAACATTTATCCCATGTTTCAACAATCTGTTTTGCTTTCTTTCGGTGAGAAATACACCAACGAGACAGAGCTGTTTAAATGTTTAAAGAAACGCATAATATAAACATTAATGTTGTATCTAAGTGATCAGTTACAAATACATCTATCTACAAATTATGATGAAATATTAACAGCTATAGGTATTATCAGTACATCAAGAAATCAATATATTTGCTAATATTGTTGAATATGTTTACCAAAAGTATTAACAAAGAAAGAACGCTAAAGGTTTTCTAGAACATCCAGTATGAAAAACACTATAGGTTTGCAACTCTGGATAAAGAAAGAAAGGAGCCATTAGGAGTGGATCAAGATTTTAGCTTAGAGAAGTCATGATGGAAAATAAATTTTTTTAATATATAACTGCATGATTGATAAGAACCCAAAAATAAAACATAAAAAGCTCATTATGACAAATTGATATCTTAAAAATGACCAATTAGATGATATTCACATCGCCAATGCATCAATCTTAAATTCATAACGGATATTATGTTGTCAAAACCAGAAACAAGAATTTTGTTAAGGGAAGGGAAGGGTGAGGGGCGTACACATGCACACATACTATCCTTTATAAGAAAGGAATTTTATAGCTACTCAAGGAAATGCAAACAAAGTGGACAAGATATCCACCAAAGATCACACATCACAGTGCAGTCAATCAAACTTAATAAAACGCTACATTATATAACACCAAGACAAGTATTTATCCCAAAAAAAATCAATTACAGAAGTTATTTACATTATAATAAAATTATACAGGAACAAGTATGAACATAATAGAAAACAGAGAAAGCATAAATACAGTTGAAGGGTCACCAACTAATACAATGTTACCACAGCCAAGAACAACATCATAAAGAAAAGGTAGAAACTTGAACATCACAATTTTCTACATAAATCTAAAATTAGGGAAAAGTGTAAATTGATATTTAATTAGAGTCAGCAAGACACTAGTAATAAAATTATACATGTTTCAGTAAGTCACCTTTTACCAGAAATTCTTATAAGTATGTTAACGATCAGGTATGTGATACAATCACAGAGAAACAAATACGACCCCTCAATTGTTGACATGTATTAGACCTTGTAAACATGATAATCACACCATAAATCAGATAAAGCATGTAGTAAATAGGGGATTTCTTATGAAGGATACATTCAATGCTTTGCTGTGAACTGTTGAGTTTTGTGAGCTTGTCAGCTAATATCTGTCCGTCAAAAGCTTCGTTGTTACTCATCTTGCTAGTTACTCAATTTTTAACATCCCCTGCCGCAAAAAGTGTATTATTATGTTAAAAATATAAAAATAAATGCCCAAAATTGTATGTATAATCTCTAAAGTTTTAACTTTATTTCACCCAATCAAGAAACCTACTACAACCAACAGAATAAACAATTATTTACACTATACAAGCTGTGTCCCAACCATTTTGAAACCGTTACATAAATCATGGTACTCAATTCCGTCCTCTCTTGCTAAATATTTACATGCAATCACAGTGAAATAAATATATACATAATTATTAAAAAAATTAAAAATAAAAATAAAACCCATTTCCTAAACTAAAATTTGATAATCAACTAGATAGTACACTCCATGGCCTTCATCACTCATAACCCACCAATTTCATAGCACTGTACTGTACCTCCATTTCATTAATCAATTCATCTCTTACTCTTTACCTATTATTATTGTATAGTAGCACAAACTTCGCAACTTTATTCAGCAATTCACGACAAAAAGAATTCCTTGCCACCAGCTACACACGAAAACGAAATTCTAGGGTTTACACAGAAACGACGTCGTCAGGCACAGTTCCGCTCGAGACGAATCCAAAACAGCGTTGAAGACACGAATCAAAGAGAAGAACGGAAATGAAGAAGGAGAAGAAAGAGCAAGGACGTGTTTCGAAGACTTACCGGAGCAGCGAATGGACGCCCCTTTTATTCTTCTTGCAACTTGCAAGGCCCAAGTGCTCTGTCCCTCCTTCCTCTCTGGGCTGAAACGACGCCGGCCTATACGATATAAGCACTCTTGCCAACCTACAACTAGCCCTCAGAAAAGTGAAAGTAAAATTAAAATAATTTTTTATTAAAAATAAATAAGTAATTTTTAGAGTTATTTACACTGACACCCCTTAAGTTTTCGGATGCTTCACAAACCCCCCTGAGGTTTCAAATATTACATGAACACCCTTGAGGTTTCAAATTGTTTACACAAAACCCATTTTCGTTGATTTTTCATCCAATGAGTAATGACTTTATATATATATAATTTCTCCAAATGACAAAGTTAGCCTTTGAGACTAGATTGCACATACATTTATTGAGGTTGATTTTGTCATTTGCACACTTTTTTTAAAATGAAATCATCAAGTTTTGGTGCACAATCAACAAAAAAGGGTTTTATGAAAACAATTAAAAACCTCAGGGGGTGTTCCTGTAATTTTTGAAACCTCAGGAGTTTTGTGAAAAAGCCAAAAATCTTAGGGGGTATTAGTGTAATAGGCAAAATATAGACACTAATTTTATAAATGTCACTTTTTACAAAAACAACAAACTTTTAAATGTCAAAAACCCACTTTAATAAAGGGTAAAGTGCGGTTTTGCCCCCTGAACTATAAGGCAATTCGAACTTACCCCCCTGAACTATTTCGTTTGCCAATTTAGTCCCTCAACTCGTAATAAATAGTCAATTTACCCCTGTAGTTTAGGGTAGAATATCACTTGTATCAAATCAAAAAAATAATAATAATAACACAAACAAAGACTAATCTCCCAATTCTGCTGCTTCTTAATTATGGCCACAAACACAAATATAGAAGCTCAAAGATTGTTCTCTAAAAAAACAAAGATTGACCATGACGAAATCAAATTAATTATCTTTCTACCAACACCGCATCTAGCCTTTAAGCTAGTGCAAAACCTGTGACAGATTTGGGGAGAACATTATTTCTAGTGATTTAACTACATAACATTGAACAATCATGCCAAAAAACAATTGGGCAGATTGCAGCAAACTCCTTCAAATGCAAGGTAGAACTAAATTAAGGGAATATGAGAAGTTTTAGAGAGAGTGTTTTTAGAGAAGGATTTTATCAAGTAATTAGGCAAAAAGAGGTTATGGGGAACTTCGATCTAAGTATGGCTTAGAGTGGCTTCTTATTCAAAATGCCCGAAGGAACTTATTCACTAACCCAAAAGAAAAAAAACAAAGAAGAGAGGTGTCAGGACCCCCCCTCAAGGACCTAAGAGGAGTCCTAAGCATGTCCGGCACCCAAGGGGTGTTGGGCCCACAAAACTAAGCTACTTTAATCCCATGTCTGGAAGCAACACGAGGCTTTGACTTCTTCAGAAAATCTGGCAAAGTAACCTTTATAAATGGCACAACTCCCAAATTCTCTGAATGTAAGAAAGTCACAATGTATATACAAAAACTCAACAACAGTAATAACAACATCTCCACAACCAAAAATTTTACCAACAAGGTCTCATGCCTTTTAAACAATTCTCAATACCCTAAACATGGGTATATCAAAGAGATAATCTAAATAGTCGCAACATTTAAATAGAAATCCAAAACCAGTAATAAAATGAAAGTTCTACGAGATAAATGGAACAATGAGCAAGAAAGATGGATGCCTCAACGTGGTTAGAACTACCTCAGGAAATTTTTAAGTTTTCGTAGTCTCTAGGACTAGATTTTCCTTTCACATACAAAAGTGTGTGTCTATGTACTCCACATCCTAATCACATCGCATAGTAGCTATACTTCTAAGCGGATGTCGTAGTTCTTGGATAAAAGATTTGTTCTTAGTTTTGAAAATGACTTTGAATTCAATACCGTTTTTATCTTAAACTAAGTGTGTGCCAATTGCCTTTTTTTTGTTTTTTTTAGCTTTTTCTTTTTAGTTAAAAGAAAATAGATTTACTCGTGTCCCATAAAAATACGATATATGTTCTCATTTTGTTTTTTATTTAAAATCTTCTGAGTATGAAAACTGATAATTGCTAGAGATGATTGCCTACAAAATCAACACTAAGCACATCAAACTAACAAATTTGATACGAAAACAAAGAAAAAACATATAGATTCTATATGTAAAATATGAATATCTCAAACTACCTCAAACCTATCTTTTGCTAATCCTCGAGTAAAATTGGATACAAAAACAAAACGAAAAACTAACTAAACTACTTTCAAAGGTAATCTCGATGGCACTTAACATGTGCCACAAGCCGTTAAACCTCTAGGTGTTCCTAGTAAGAGAAGTTATGTCTCCTTAGGGTTTACCAGTTACGATACCCACAAACGTTTTACTACGAAACAAAGTCATTAAAGGCACCACTTTAAACAAGAAAATAAAGACCAATGCACACCAATCATACTTGCAACACTAAAGATATGCCACTATGAGTAAATTGCATCATAGTGTAATGTCTAGTACCAAAACTCATAACATCAAAGCCTAAAAACAACCACACTCGAATGCCATATAATTATTTCGGCTTGACTCTAATCCTCACCGGATATCACTCTATATTCTTCTCTCTTAGAAAATATCTACAACTTTTGAACATCTCTAAGAATTTATAAAATATTTTATTTTTCTTCAACCTCTGTGGAAAATGGATCATGGGACATATGGATTCAATGAAGGGGAAGGAGACGACATGGCATCAAAATTTTCTTCTTCTTAGGATTTCTTGGACGTGGCTGTGAGGTGGTGAGTGGCGGTTCTTCTTAGCATGCCCCACTTTCGCCGCAAACTTCTTTGCTTCTTCCTCTTGTTCTAATTTTTCTTTTTTCCAAGTCGATGGTTCTATTCACTTGCTTCCCTTTCTGAAGAGTGATTTCCTTTGCTTGTTCTTGATTTTTCAGATTAACTTTGGCTTGGCTTGGAAATACTCCTCGGTTTCTTCCATTCATTACATTAGCTAGTTGGTCTACTTGGACCTCCAAAATCCGAATAGAAGCTTGCTAATTCTGAAGTTGGGTGTTTGTTTCAATCATAAATTGAGTAATAGACATAGTCAACTGAGTAAGAGCATCTTCCAAATTTATTTTCTTCTCCGGAGGCGGAAAGTCAGGTGGTGGTCTTTGTGCATTATGATTATTGCTCCATGAGAAATTTGGATGGTTTCACTAACCAGGGTTTTATGTGTTGGAATAAGGATTATTCATTCGTCGATTAAATTCTGCAACCTGATTTACTAGCTCAGCGGACGCGAATGGGTTCAATTTGGTGCACTCATAACTTGTATAAGGGCCAACACAAAAATAACAACCAACATTAGTATTAGTGTTCACAACATTAACACTCAAACAATCAACTTTTTTAGTAAGGTTAGAAATTTGTGATGTTAACATAGCCATAGCATCCACTTCCAAGACCCCAGCTAGCTTCTGATTCACTCTCTCACTCGGTCACTGGTAACTGTTGGAAGATATGGTCTGCAATAATTCAAATGTTTTTGTAGCCGTTTTTCCCATTAAAAATGTCTCCACCTGCTGCGTCAACTAATGTTCTGCTTGTTTAACTAAATCCATTATAAAAGTCTGAACTTGAATCCAGGTTGGGATCTCATGTTGAGGACACTTGCGCAATAAATCTTTGAATCATTCCCAAACTTCATAAAAAGGTTCCTTATCATACTGAGCAAGAGACATAATATCTTGCCGAAATTTTCCAATTTTGGTTGGAGGGAAAAACTTAGCAATGAATTTCTTTGATAAGTCATCTCAAGTACGAATGGAGTCTTGTGGCTTTGACAATAACCAAAGCTTGGCTTTATCCTTCAAGGAGAAGAAGAATAACTTTAAACAAATCGCATCATCAGTCACCCATTGAACTTGGATGTGTCACAAATCTCCAAATATACTGTAAGATGTACATTTGGATCTTCATTCGGCAGACCACAAAATACGGATGAATTCTACAGCATAGTGATCACGGCTGGTTTGATCTCAAAATTGTTGGCGGCGATAGTAGGGCATTGGATCGCTAAAGGAGTTGTCATTGGGGTGGCAAATTACCTCAGTTCTCTTTTGTCATCGTCATTGGTCATAGTGGTGAGTGGCGGTTCCACCAAGGTGTGCTTCTCTTTGTTTCCTCTCTTCCGCTAGTGAAATGTACGTTCGATTACTATGTCAAGTGGTATGAGTTCTAGGTTATGAGAACATCTTTTAGAATGCATACATGGATCAAGGTACATGAAACAAAAAGAAAAATTCAAATTAGACTCAGAATTAAAATATATTGATATTAATAGAAAATAAAAAGTCCCGACAACATCGCCAAAAACTTGTTGTGAAATAATTACAAGCTCACAGTTCGCACAAGTAATATAGAGATAAATAGAGTGTTCCCACGAAGATCGTATTATCCTATTAAATACCAATTATGATTAATTCAAAAGTTTATTTGAACGGTTATTTAAGAATATTTATCAATTATAAAAACAACAATTTAAGTAATAGATGAGAAACAAGTTTATGAGACACTAGAGGATCCGATTTCACCATAACCAATTCTACTTAATTCTTATAGCCCCAGTTTACCCAAATTACCACCTATGTTGACAGTTGGTTTCCCTTAATTAATTTGATATCCCTCTTAGGCTCAACCAAAAGTATTCTCAATTAACAACTCATTCTCTCTTGAGCAACATATTTAGTTTGGCTGCTTTATTCGTTTGACTTGCCATGGGTCCTGCTTTCTTGCAGCTGGTGTCTCAACTTCTATTAACATCACTTGGGTCCAAATGTACTTGTTCTATTTTACATTTGCTTGCTTAAATATATCCAAACTCTCATAATCCTTTGAAATATTTAATTTCTTCTTTATTATTAGCTAATAGTTAAATACATATCCTTTTTTATTTTATTGTTTGAGTGTGATAAGTGAGAATTATTAGCTAATAGTTAAATACATATCCTTCAAAAAGCCAGTGACTAATCTTATGGAGGATTCTTTGAAATATGGCTGCCTTTTAGAAAGTATACATGCTTTGTAGGAGGGAACTATGTGCTGGCCTTGGATGCTTTTGTATAGAACATTAGGGGGGTTATTGACAGAACCCTATCCAAATTCCACTTTGGAATCCGAGCCGAGCCTCGTGCATGTCCGACACCTGTCGGTGTCAGGCACACTTGACCAAATTGCCCTTTTAAAACCAAACTCAAGAAAACAACTTTTAGAGGTTTGACTTATGCGAAAATTTGGCAAAGCTTCCCTGTAATTAGCTCGTTTCCCAAAAATTTTACACCTGTACAAAACACAATTCTTAATTCCCAAACTTTCAGCATGCATAAAAGCGAGTCTCACACAACTAAAAATATTTGAATTAAAAGGCCTCCGGCCCATCAACAAAACAAAACGTAAGCATTAACATCAATTCAAACCTAACATTTTCATCCCTTGAAATCATCAATTCCAGATATAATTATCAATTTGGGCTTAACAACAACATTTCTAGCCATCATATGTCATCCAAGACGAATCCTAGCCAAACATTCAGCTACATTCATTTTAGTAGTCATTAATTCGACACGCACATCATCAATAACAAAAGCATTTCATAAGAAAATTCAATACTTGAAGTTCATTCTCAACAAGCTTCATATCTCAAATATAAATCAAGCATTGAGTCCGCACATCCGTTCAGATTTCATTCAATTAACATGTTCAATAGATTTCCAATTCAAGCCCATAACCAAATTCCATAGTATCCTCGCTCGTGGTTGCACCTAGATTAGTCTAGCCTGCCTACGTACCCTCTAGGAGGGATCAAGCCACACGCAGCTCTTAAAAGACTATAGTTCGAACCATAAAGTACTTGAATTAATATTCCCACATATTTTCAATTATTAAATTGTCCCGACTATAATCAATCAGTTAAAACCAGAATGAACCGAGTGATTTCACAACGATCTCATGATTCAAGTAACAGTTATAAATAGTATAATATCCTTTACTTTGAAAACCCTCATTCTTTGCCCCATAAATCTGAAAATATATAATAAAGTTCCCTCCAATAAGTATCCAAGATCAAATCATAAATTTCTGTTTAAAAACATCTTAAATCTCAAAGTATTCTTCATCCAGGTGTACCCCCAATCGTATCCGTCAATGCCCAGTATCATACATGTCACATCCTCGCAGAACTCGGGGAACACAAAGTCAGCCTGAGACGCGTTATCCGTCAATTCCCAAGTATCAATCTGTCAATTCCATATATCATGTACCAGTTACATCCTCACGACACTCAGGGATCACGTAATCAGCATGAGGTGCGTATCCTTTGATTTTCCGTCAATTCCAACCTTTAGCCGTCAATTCCATTTCCTCGCAAGACTCGGTGATACGAAGTCTGTCCGAGCCGCGTCCTCGCAAGACTCAGGAGTCACAAAGTCAATCTGAGTCGCGTCCTCGCAAGAACGGGTGATCAGCCCGAACGCGTATCCTCGCTGAATCGGGGGACACCAAGTCTACCCGAAACGCATCCTCGCTCCAAGACAATAGGGGGTACTCCTGAGGTGGGTTTGAAAACCAAATCCAAATCTGAATATCATCACCCTTCGCCAAAAATCCATTTTCATACTTAATTATATAATATAAAATATAATACTCTCAAAATCAGTTTCCCAAATATTCAAAAGTACTCAACCATATACTCAATTATAATAGTAATAATAATAATAATAACCATAACAATAATAATAATAATAATAAATAATGAAACTAATAATAAATAACTAAAAGAAATCCTGTCTCAATGGACTACTTTCATGATCAAACCCGTAATAAGAATCACCATTAAACATAAATGGACCATTAACTAAATGAATAAAACCTCATCTTTCCGAATCATTCAAGTTCCACAAGATCAAAATCTAAATCTCATTTCCAGACCAATTCCAAGCTAAGACCAATATTCATAACAATATTTCAAATAAAACAATTGAGTTCGGTTCCAGGCTTGTAACACATAAATCATAATAGTTTATTTACGAGTATTCGATAAAACCATTTATTAAATTAAGTAGCTCGGCACGATTATTTTATTAGAAACCCGACCCCCAGACCTTAAAGTGCTCGTACTAGCTAAAAAGTGTCTCTAGGCCCATTTAACTCCGTTCTACCCGATAAATCAATTTAATAATCCCCGGAATGAATTATCCGATTAAAATATTAATTTAATCCAATCCGGTCACCCGTAGGGTTTGTGACCTCCAATAGGCGATCCAAGAGTTTCCAAGACTTCAATAGAATTTATAAAGCTTAACCTGAAAGTGGATTGCTCACGACCGCACAATCGGACGGTTACGGTAAACCTAATCCTAGGGTTGGCATTTTCGGAGTATCCGGGACTCCGATTCACTATCCGTTGAATCATACATGGTCCTGGAATTACCTAGATCAACATACTAAGAATTGGGACCGATCCAATGGTCCGAACACATTGAACCCGGATAACGCGCAGTAGGCGTAAATCCGTTCGACTGTCGTACCAAGTCCAAATTGCAATCCGAGCACGCCTATATGCTCATGACTATGTAAGGATAATTTAGGATTAAAGATTGACAATTATAAGTGGGCTGGTGTGTGGGAACACGCGCTAGCAGATCCGGAGCCTAAAAAGCGATAAAATTGGGCGTCGGTCAAACTTCAAACCAAGGGCCTTCCTTCCACATCCAACTAGTTCTCGACCTCCCAAACACTTTCTTCAACTGAGGGAAGGTCCAATTCGAACCCTAAGTGGCTCAAAACCTAACCTCAAAACTGACTTAAACTTTAACTCGAAGATTGATCTATCTACGCTACCAATCGATCAAAACCTACTCAACATCAGCTAGAGCTTGAAAAATAGGTGGAAAAGCATACCTCACTTGTCCTGATCGGTGGTCGGAGGAGGGAGAACGAAGCTTGAGAAAATCTGCCAAAAATGGGTCAAAACCGATTCTTGGGCACTGTTTACGATCGATTTTCTGGTTAAATCCCTTAGAACTATGGCTAGATATGGTTATGTATGGAAAGAGGAAAGAGAGACGAAGAGTTTGCAAGTTGTGGCACCAGATTTGGTGGCTGGACGGAGGAGAAATCGGAATTTGAAAATTGCTCCCCCCAAACTCGAGAAAATTTGGGTTTTTTTTTTAAGAAAACTGAACTTCAAAATATTTACGGTTATGCCACTAGCCTATTTTTAATTGCCATTTCTTCGTTACAACTTCGATTCGAGCCCACAATATATCCACGAACTTGTATCGATGAGCCCGACGTAATGGTGTAGCTCGTTTCGCCAAATTCCCTTCCAAAATTAACATTGACCATTTTCTCCCTTTAAATATTAAATATTATTTTTATTTCTTAAATTTTAATTAATTCAAACTATTTTATTTCTTTATTTCATTTCTAATTTACTTATCTATTCTACTTCTCCGAACCAAGGTTAATTTAAAACCCATTAGAATATTCCCGGGATAAAATTGTCTTTTACTTGAATACTTTAATATTTGAATATTATTTAGGACCGAGATGTTACAGTTATGAGTTAGGGTTGTTCTGTTTTCTTGCATCGAATTCTCTTCTGTTTCTCAAGTTTTACTGTGGGTTCTTGGTTGATTACTTGTTTGGTTATGAAATTGTTATTTTGTTCAAAGTCATGCATTGACTTCAAACTTTCTCTTTCTTCTGTGAACAGCTGAATTTAGCAATAAGATTGTAAACAAAGATATTGGAACTGTGGAGTGAGCATAAAAAAAACGCTTTGCGATTTTATAAGGTAAAAGGTTTCCAATATGAATTTCCATTGCTGTTGTTCTAAGAAGGATTATAAAAGGATATGACAAGTACCTCATTCTTTCAGGGAAGTGTTGGATATAATAATTTCAATTAGGAATACTTTTTGTTTATTTGGGATTGTGCAAAGGCTAAAAAAAGGAATACTTTTCAAAACTGAAAATGACATGTTTTTTATGATCTTTCTTCATGTTTTCTTGTGGCCAACATTAACATAATTAATCCCTTTTCTTGTTGTGGCGATTGTTAGGATGCCTCGGATGAAATAGCATATGAGTTACAGAGTGTTCTAGATATTGTCATTGGAATTTACAGTGATGAAAACTTGTTGCAACTCCCTTATAAACTTGGAATCACACAGGTAAGCTGTAATTTGTTCACTTTATTATTGTGGAACATGTAAGTGGCTAAGTATCTTTTGTGCAGGATGGCTTTAACGATGATTCTTTAAGAATAGTGAGGGAGATAGAGAGGTTTCGCCCTCACTGCCAAGTTTGCCAAACTACATTGTTTCCATTTTATTACTTCTTGAGTTTGATATAATGATTCTTCATTGTTTCTGTATATTTCTCTTTTATGATTTATCAGTAGTGGTTTTAGACTAAAATAGTATACCCTAAATTTTAGCTAGGTAGCACGAATACTAATCTCTATGTTATACATATTTTATTTGAGTTCAATACTGTTGCTTCTTGAATACTCTGCATTACATGTGAATGCTATGACTGGACAATAAAAAATGTTGGTAGTGAAAATAAAGGAATTTAATGGTTATGGCATACAATTTCGCAGCTGCTTGAATTCTTAACGTTTGTGTGATTAAATTCTTACTTGTTATGTCTGTATAATATTTCGTTAAAAATATGAAGTTTTAGAGGGTGGTGGTGATTTAAATAACTTGTTCATGTAACAATTGTTTCAGTCACTTTTGTTTAAGGTCTTCTACTTCTTACTGCAAAAGTCTTTGAGTATATGTCAAATGTTTATTTTTATTGGATTTCTGTCATCTATTTGTATCATTTGTGCTTTAGTATTATTTGTAGCTTAGAAAAAAAAGAAGATAAATAACGGGATTGTTGTAATAAAGTAAAGTGTAACTTCTAAATAAAAAAATATCTTTAGTTTTGCACAAACAACCAAAATTAAAAGTTAAAACATCACTCATAAGACAACTGATGCCTATAACCAGAAGTAGCATCAGCACTCACAAGACAGCTGATGCCTATGTTTCTTGTGATGTTGTAAGTTGGAAAAAAATCAGCGCATTAGTTAATTATGATGTTGTAAATTGTATTTAGCATCAAAGCTATTAACACTACCGATGCCGTTGCAGGTTTAGACATCGGGGATCAACGCTTTTTTGGCACACGGGAGGCACTTTAGCATCAGGGATTACAATAAATCTGATGCGGTAGATATATAAAGGCCACAAATAATAGGCAACAATCACGAATACCAGAGTAGAATGGGTGAATAGGCCACAGATAATATCCGTTACTAAAAGTCATTTTTGGCATAGTGCATTAAGTTCTATGCTGCCAGAAAACTGCATCAATCATGTTAGTCCTTCTAGGGCATTCCTTCAAGACATGGTATTTGTTGAAAGGCAATCACTAAATATGTCCTCTCAGTTTTCATCTAAATCATCAAATCAATAAAATATTGCCCAGATATTCAAAGCATTAAGAACAATAACAAATACTCAACATGAAATAGAAATCAGAAATTAATATAAACTATAAAAATTAAGTATTCAAGGTTAGGCTACATCGTAGCTCTAGCAAGAAAAATTAGTTTATGACGACAATAAAGATAAACAAAATATTAATTGTCATAAAACTGATTTGGACGATGGACTTGATCTCAGGAATCTCCAAAACAACGCATTCGAAAGCTCCAAGGACACGACATTAGTAAACTCTTGGCTCTCTCTAGTATTTTTCGTGGGTGAATTAAAAAGTGGTTCTTCTTTAGATTTAAAGCTTAGTATTTAAACGCCAAGAGGAATCCTCCAAAAATAAGGATTAGCAATTTTTATTAAGGAAGTAGAGGAATAATAGGAAGGCCAAAAAGAAAACCCAAACTGACGAGGAAACAAGAAAGGTGTGGCTAAACTTTGGAAATATAGATCTCTAAGTCAAAGAAGGAAGTTGTGGAGATTGCCTTTGGTCTAAATCGATATCATCGAAATTAACAAAGCTCCAACCCATGTGTTCAAATTGCACAACAATTCGCACTAGCTTATGCAACCATTCTCCAACATCAACAAACGCCAAAACGCAGCCAATAGCATATGCGCATGGATCAACCAGATAGAAGACCCATTATTCTTGTATGTGTTAAAGAACTTGTTTGTTGTTCTTTTAGTCTTCCTTTTGCTTATATGCATATCGCACCATGTTATAATATAAACTAAATTTTAGTTATGGATAAAATGGGTCTTCTCCACAAGCTCAACAGCTACACACCGGTGCCTCCTCTCTTCCAATTTTAGCAAATGATGATGGCAGCACAAATCACAACTTCAACTCCAACATGTTGGTAAACTTTTCTAACTCAATATCTCTGGCACTAGCACTATGCCAAAATTCACTTTATGCAACACTTAATAGGCATCGGTAAAACATGAAATCGATGCTATTAGTCTCTTAGGCATCAATTTTATAAAAAGCATAGCCATAGGGGTGTAAAGACATCACAACCAATACTGGGCAGTCGAAGACGATGCCTTTATATGGAATTAGCATCGATAGATATTTGAACTGATGCCATATATCTTTTAGTTTTTTTTTTAAAGTAAAAGTTTCAATGACTGATGCCTTATACCAAGGTCAACTCCCCCAAAAAAATTTCACCCTTTTCCCTAAAAAAATTTCACCCTTTTCCCTCAAAAAATTTCACCAAGTCTTAAACCTAACTCTCTATCTCTCTCTCTCTTCTCTCCCCGTCAAAAACCCCAAAGTTTCTCTCTGCTCTCGAACTCTCAAAAAGAAAAAATCACGAAGCACACAAAGTTCTTCTCTCTTTGCTCTCGACCTCTTAGTCGTGACCGTCCCTTACGGTTAGCTCTCAGTAGTTTCTGATCTCGAACTCTTCTCTCTCTCCTTGCGAAAGCTCAAAACCCTAAAATTTACGTATTTCACCCACAGGTTAACCTACTCCAAGGTCCATATCTAAACTCTCAATCGCTCAATCAACCCTCAGTGCCCTTTGCCTTTGACTTCTTCTTTTATGTTTTCTTCCCTTCGTACCTGATAAACACACTTGGGTTTCTCTGCATCAGAACTTTTTGCCACTTCACCACCACTGCTCCGCACTCTCAGTCGGTAATTTTGTTTCCTTCATGCTTCTGATTTTCATTTTTCATCTTCTTGTCGTTGGATTTTGGGTCAAATCCCCAAAACAAAACAAAAATTTGTTTTTTTGGTTTAATTGGGCTATCAATTAAACCAACAGTGGAGTGCATGATTGAAAAAATATAGGAAGGAGGTTAGTTTCGTTCAATAATATCGATCGATGAAAGAGGAGTGCATGAGATTAGTGTTAGGGTTTGAGGCTTCGCAGAGAAGCTCATCTCCTCCGGAGAGACGAAGAAAAGCAGAGGAGGAGGAAGCTCTATGTGGCCTATCAGCTCTGTGAGGGAGTGACAAGAGTAAGAGTGAGAGAAGCTCTCATATCATAATTCATAACCAACTGCCTGGTCCTCTCTTTATTTAATCTGTTATTTTCCTCCTCCTCTATACGAGATTAGTATATTGAAAAAATACTAATCTCATGAACCAACAGTGGCCTCTGCTCTCTCCCAGACCATGCTCTCAACGATGATTTTGACCACCAAGTGAGCTTTTACTGATTACCCATTTCTTTATTCTTTCTATTTAAGCTCAGACATGTGAAACGCAAGCTCTCTAAGTGTCTCTCAGTTATTGGTTGAAGGCAAAAGCTTGGTCCAGGACAGCGATTCTCAACAGACCTTCAGCGCTCAATGCTCTCACGACTGCAATGGTGTGTTTTTATCTCTTAAAGCAATCATTTTTCTTATTTTTTTAGACCCTTAATTCTATTTAAGTTTTCGTTTGGAACCCATTTCTAAGAACTCCCATAATGAGCATACAGGGGGCTAGATTGCAGAAACTGTACAAAAGCTGGGAAGATAATCCTGATATTGGTTTTATTGTAATGAAGGGTGATTGTTTTTCTTGTTCATCAATTTTGGTCCAATGCTTATGCTGATATTGCTTAATTGCGATTACTCAAGTGGCAGCTGACAAATTGTTTTGAATTTTTGAAGGGCAGTGGCAAGGCATTTTGTGCTGGTGGAGATATAGTTTATCTTTATCATATGATAAACAAAGGTAGGACTCCATTCTGATTTGCTATCAAACAATTTTATAAGTTGTAAACATATATTTATGGCTTACATACTTTTATTTGATTTCAAATTTGATGAAGTTAGCATTATGTAGCCAGTTGAAAGGGGTGCAAAGTAGATTTCTCTTTTATGGCTATGTTGGTTTCTTATGACTATATAGCAAAATCTTTAATTTAATTTAACAAAATCTTTACGTTTGAGATTCATAATCTATTTTCTTTAACAAAAGCTATTCAAGTATTCTATTTTATGAGTATACATATATACACATATATGTTTGTACAAGTGTCGTTAAATTTAGTGTGCACTTCTATTCTTTTTACTTAATTAAAAACTTTGTAAACATATGCATATTAGGGGAGTCGGTTATCAGCTTAGTTGTTGGTTTCGAATTGCAGAATTGCTAGATTTTTATACATTGTATGTATATTAAGTTGTGACCCTTGGAATCTACCAATATCTATAGCCATGCCATGCTCTTATTGTATCTAAATAAGCTACACTTAACCATTTTCTCTAAACTGCTCAAGCCAACTTTGATATGAGTAATTGGTTTTCTTAATTTCTTTTTCCAATAAACAAATTGTAAGTCATGCTTCAGTTTTGTTCAGCGACTTTCTAACTCTTTTTTGTTTATGTAAAGAAATATTGACATGTATGCAACATGTCCCTTGCTACCCAGGCACCATGATTGTGGCTTATTTAGTTCTATTCATAGGTGAGTATCTTATATTATTTTAAGTTAATTGTTTTTGTTTTGTACTTATATTAATCTACTTCTTAAATTTGTTCACTTTTGTTAGTTTGGAGATTGTGAAATGGAGAATGCATGACTGTTGAAGTGCAAATTCTGGTTAGTTATAGCCTTTAAATGAATATTATGTATTCTTGGACTTCAGTGATATTTTGTAGAAGTTCATATGTGAATTAGTTTAGTGATTTGGTTTGGTTGGAGAACTTGCCTATTGGGTGGTTTTGATAAGAACTTTGGAACTTTAGAACTGATTTAATTCAATAAAGAAGAGTTGATGCAGGAGCATCTACGAAGCTCTCTAAGATTACTTAGGCCCATCACTCAATTGGGCTAGGGTTCTATTTACTTTAAATTATTAGTTACTTCTTTTGCTTTCCTATTCTTACTAGGATTTGTTTTAATTTCCTGTTTAGGTTTTTAATTCCTATGTCAATTAGGTTTTGTATATTCTAGTATAAATAGGCTATTTAGTGACTCTTGTATTTAGTTTTTGTTGATGAACATAATTTCACTTTGATCTCTAGAGTTTCTATTGGGATTTTGCCCTAGAACTCAATTATCTTCGTTCCAACTTCAATTCTACAGCTTTATCCCTCTATTCTCTCGTATTTTGGATATGTTTGGTTCGCTGGACAGCAGTTTATAGCTGCTGCCCCGCATCGAGTGCGATGGAAAGTTTGAGAAACAGAGGGAAAGTAGAGAGGGAACTTTCTTCTTTAGAACTGATTGGGTTCATTCAAAAATAATTCAATAACAATACAAGGCTTGTATAATAGCTTTTTGGTAAGACTAATACTAAATGAGTCTAAGGGCATACAGGCAAGTTCTCACGCCAAAGGGAATATTAGTTATGTGCCTTGGTGGAATGAGCTATCTGAATGTGGGAAAAAGGGACTTTCTGTTAAACCCAAGTGGGTGATGCATTGCTTTTCCGGAGCATGAGGCCTGATGCATAAACAATGCCTCCGAGTTTCAATACCTTTTTTCTTCTCGAGTCTTCTCTCGTGTCTCAGATATGTTTCTGGTCAACATCTTGTTTGTGCATGTTATAATATTGATGTGTTGTTGGTCTAATTTAGTGCAAAGGTCTGATGAAAAGAAAATGAGTTATTTTGCTAACATTTCAGATGGTTATTTTGCTGCTTGTGTTTACATTTTACATGCTCTTTTTTTTTTTTTCCAAAGATAGAGCTAGACGGAAGTACACCCAAATGGAATAAGATGAGGTGCGAGAAGAATTGGTAACTCATGCGAGAAGAACTAAACATTCCTCTGTCATTTTACATGTCTTTATAGCTAGTATTTTGCTTATATAGACAAGTGTGGATAATTTGTGGTGTGGGGCTGCAAAAATTGTGATTGGGATGTGACAAGTATGTATCATTCAAGTATTTTTCTTATATAGACAAGTACGGATATATTTAAATTAATGTTTATATATATGTTTTTTTAATGAACTACACAACATGATTTAGAAATGATGCCTTTTTGATATTCTAAGACAGTAACCAAGTAAAGTTTGATGTGGAACATGCAAAATGTCTACACTTTTCTTTCATAAGTGATGCCTATTGTTCAAAACAACTTTAGTTTTCCGAAACAACTGAAGTTAAAAGATTAAAAAAACCACACTTCTATGATCACTGATGCCTAAAATTAGAAGTAGTATCAGCATTTATATAACAACCAATGCTATTTGAGGCTTTTCAAGTCCGAAAAAATGAAAAAGCGATGACGTATAACATAATTCGCATTGGCATTATTGGTTTATGTGATGTCATAATGGATAATACACATCGTATAGGATATCCCACTCGACATCGTAATAGTCCTTTAGCATCCTACATTTTGAACCCACTAATGTCATTACAGGTTTAGGCATCAAGTCAACCCTTTTTTGGCACACGGAAATCTTTTAGCATCGGAGTTTAAAAATTATGCGATGT
This sequence comes from Prunus padus, assembly GCA_024362665.1. NCBI lineage: Eukaryota > Viridiplantae > Streptophyta > Magnoliopsida > Rosales > Rosaceae > Prunus > Prunus padus. The sequence goes on along the minus strand of JANFAM010000003.1, from coordinate 563,608 downwards.
CGTAACTATGTATAGGCATCGGGAATGTCCGTTGCCTAAAGTCCGACTTTAGGCAATAGCTACCAATACCACGGAATTTTCGGACTTTAGGCAACGGATTTTCTCCGTTGCTAAAAGTGTTTTTTGGCATAGTGTAGTCATCTGAGACCAGTTGTGGATTATAAATTGACACTAGCACATATGCACTCCATGTGTTTGATGAAATGACAATGTGACTTATGGAGAGTTCCTTGATTTGATGCCTCTCCAATTTCGATATTTTAAGCCCCAAAATCATAACTTTAGCTCCAAAACCTTGCTAGAGATGATTGCCTACAAAATCTACACTATACACATCAAACTAAACCAATTTGATACGAAAACAAAGCAAATACAGATAGATTCTATATGTAAAATATGATTATATCAATAATTTACTATATTATCCTCATTTAATAGTTTCATTTTAATATTCCCATTAACCAAGGACATTAATTGAAGTACTTAAGAAGAATAAGGGACATGTTCCTTGTTGGCGCATAAATATGGTTCAACAGCAAGACGACCTCGTCGAGATTGAGGTCGAGCTATTCGTCTAGACTAGGTTGGCGTGACCAACCAAGTCGTCTTCCATAACCTGCAAAACAGAAGAGTTTAAATGGCTGACACTGGTATGGTGTCACCCAAAGACCCTCTGATGATTAAGTCTGTTAAATGTTTGAGAGAAAAGTGCACAATAGATTTTGGTGCTTAGAATTTCATACCTTTGAGGAAGGGTCTCTTCATCCTTTTTATGTCATCCTAAACGACCTAATCCTTCTAAGAGTATAACTAAAAAACATAGTCCTCCTCGGAAGAAGACTCCCTTTAGTTAGGTGGTTGGTAAACTTGAAACATCCTAGCTTCTCTAGGACTAGGAGACCTTTTAGTGAACACCACCCAAATTAGGTCAATGTTAGCCTCACCCACACTGGGCCCAAACTCATGGGCCACAGAAGAAGGTGGGGAATCCAAGCTTGTTCAGTCCCTGAAGAGAGCTCTTAAGGAATAAATAAAGGGCGTTGGTGGAAGCAAGGTCGGACAACCCATAGTTCCGGTGGATGGTGACCTTGGTCCTCTTAGGTTTCTTTTCACAAAAAACCATCATACTTGATGGTGATGATTTCATGGAGAGAGACAATGGTGTGGACACTAAGACGGTGGAGCATAACCCCAAGAAGCGAAGGGTGGATGCTGGGGCCGTGTAGCACCAACTAGCTAACCCTCTAGACTTGAGGATTAGCCCGACATTCAGCTTGTTCTTAAGGATATGCCAGGCTATTATTATGGTTTTACAAGCCACACTAGATGTAAAGCTTGCTCTTATATGGTGCATGAAAGCCATGAAAAGGTGCTACCCCACTTTTTATTGGATGATCTGCTTTTGTACAAGGTGAGCTTGACCTCAGCGATGCTGAAGATTACGATGCCCCTATCCCATATAAGATGGGATCAATACGAAGTGATGCCGAGATGGGCACCTTTGAGGTCGTCATGTCTAGTGAGACCATGACTAGAGGTGGTGCTTCACCGACGATCATGCTAGGTTGGCCTTCTTGTTTACGCTAGACTAAATATGAGCCAAAACTCCTTTTGTTAGATTGTACCTGTACTTGTTTTGAGACACTTTTGTTTTGTTTATCCTTCCATCACTCAGTTATCATAGGGTTGGCTTTAGTTTTGTTGAACATTGATCATTTTTGTATTATGCATGTGTGCATTGATGTCTTTGTATTTTGACATAACTCATAAACTAGGTGGTTGTTCTTCTTCAAAACTTAACAAATTTTTAAGGTAAGATTTTGCCTCACAGAAGCTTGACAAAGATCCTACCTCGACCTCAAGGCCGAGCTCGGCCAAGGCTTGAGGTCGGACCTTCACCAACTTGAGGATGACCTCGATGTCTTGAGGTTAGATCTTTGCCAACCTCGAGGCCGAGCTGGGCAAGTCTTGAGGTTGGTTTTAACTAACCAAAGGCTCAACTTGGCAAGTCTTGGGGTAGGGTCATTCGCCAACTTGAGGTGGGTACATAAGGATTTGGTTGTACCCTGGGAGGCAACTTGAGGTGCCATACAAGGTCGAGCTTGAGTATGCATCCATGAAATTGAGGACTTGAGCTTAGGTGACTTTGTTAGAGGTAATTGTTGTGTGCCTGAGCTTGGGTGACTTCAAAGTTCGATAACCTAGACTAATTGAAAGTGCCTTGAGCCCATAAATTTCATCCATGTCCTTCCTCATATCCTTTAGGTACGTCTCAATGTTAGACAATCAATTTTCTTCTTTTCCTTTCTTCAGTGCACCGAGTGTGATGGTTTCTTAAGGGCTGGACTCACGACGCATGGTGTTGAGCAAGTGCTTGTTGTCGAAATACTTAAGTAAATCTAGTTTAACATAGTGATGACCTCTTCGAGATCAAGGTCGAGCAATTCGTCTGGACTAGGTCGGCGTGACCAATCAAATCATCCTCCAAATCCTACAAAACAAGAGAGGTTACAGGGGATGTTAGCATAGATGTACATAACACCCATCTTGCTCTAACTAATTGCAAAAATTAATTAGCATAAATTGGCATAATGCACAAGCACCTGAATTCCTCTTTATTAGCATATATTGATTGCACACCACCCGCCTTATATTTATGTACATACTAATAAGTGGGCCATGCCTTTTCTTTTTCTTTTTCTTTTTCTTTTTCTTTTTCTTTTTCTTTTATATATGCTTTTTATATCTTTTTGTTATAAATTTTTAGATAACATTTAAAAAGTTAAATTAAATCATAACATGTGTAAAACCAAATAAGATGTTTATTAATTCATAAAACGTATTACATTACTTCAATTAAGTCTAAATTAATTGCATCACTATAAGATGTTTACATCCCAAATAGGTTGGCACCTACACCCTTATCAATCACTTGCACTTTGCAACCTTAAGGTACAAAATAAAACGAGAACATTAATTTTTTTTACAAGTGATCTTCAATCTCCAATTACCAATGATTCGGTTTCGCCTTTGCTTTCATTATGTTCCTCCTCCGTTCATTTTTCTTGCATTCTTGATTCCGCTAATTTCCAATCTTTCAAGCAAATTAATGCTTCTATGGCATTTGGAATCAAATTAGTTTTTTTGGGATACAACTCGACCACTTGCACTAAAAGCGGTTTCGGATCCTACAGTAAGAGCTGAAATTGCGAGTAAGGCACGAGCCAGAATGGAAGGTATACGATATATTGGTTCATGTGCTTTTCACCATAACAAAACATTTAAGATACTAGGATCATCAAATTCTATTCTTTGTTAATCAAGATAATATTGTAAATCGGAAGTAGTAGTGGAAGAAGAAGTAGATATCTTAGCTTTTTTCACACTTTTCTGTAAAATTATGATCAAGAATTGAAAGATCTATAGAAACAAGACTTGGGCTTATTAAGGTAGAGCTTAAACTTGTGACGTCCCTGACCTAAAAATACAAGAAAATAAATTAAATAATTGAGTTGGTTAATTTGGATAATAAAAATGAAATTATAAGAAATTAAAAAGGAATTAAAATAATAAAATTGGAATTAAATAAGAATTTAATAATTAAATGGCATTTTGGTCAACGTTAATTTCGGAACGGAATTTGGAGAAACGAGTTGCGCTATTGCGTTCGTCTCGTCGAAACGAGTCCGTTGGCGGGCAGCACGTTTCGATACTAGCGTTGCAACGAAATGAGGACATATTGGTCATTTCAAAATTTGAGAAAAATCTGATAAAGCCACATGGGCCAATCAGAAAACGATTTTCCTTCTCTCTCCTCACTTTCTCTCTCCTCTCCCGCGCCTCTCTCCGGTTCTCTCTCTCCGACTCTTCTCTCTCTTCGAACTCCCTCCACACTGCACGGCGTGGCACGACACCACCCGCAATCGAACCCCCACCTCATCCTGATCACGTCACGCCTAGGATCCCGATCGGAGACCTCGGATTCCGACCTCAGTGGCGACTGGTTTTCTTCGAAAATTCACGGCTTCGAGCCGCCGCCACTGTCCATCTACTCCGTCGAATCAGGTGACACTCTATGACCTTGAGGGTTGCTCTTGCTGTTGTGGGGGTGGGTGACGCTCAATTTTACCGTTTAGCAAACGGATCTGAAAACCCCAATCTGGCTGGAATTTCAATTCGTTTTTCCGGCCAGTTCACGGCCGATTTTAGGGTGGGTGTGGCCAGTTCTGGACTCGTGAGGTTGAGGGGAGTGTTTTGTTGTGGGTTGTGTTGAACGGTTCAACGATTTGTGAATGGCCAAATTTACTCTAGCCATTAACCACCCACGGCAGCGCGTGTGGCGGCGCGTGGTGGTGGTGTGGTGGTGGTTCTTAGTTCCTATACAACCCTCATGTCGTCGTTAACGCGTACGTGTGCTCGGATTTACATTCAGACGTCATTTGACTATCGAACCAATATACGCCTATTACGCGTTGCTTGGGTTCGATGGGTTCGGACCGTCGGATTGAGTCCGAATTCTCGTATGTTGTCCCTCGTATTTCTAGGATCGCATAGGAATTGACGGATCGTGATTCGGAGCCCCGGATGCTCCGAATTAATGACTTAAAGTTTGAATTAAACCATAACCATCCGATCGTACGATCGTGAGCGATCCGACCGTTCGATCGTGACCAAACTTAGAGGGCATGTTCCTTAAGCTGTAGTGAACCCATAGGAACTTTTGGATCTAAGTTTGGAGGTCGTGGGCTCAGGGGCCCGAGTTTGACCTATTCGGGATAGTTTGACCAAGTTTGACCAGGGTTGACCGAGCGTCTCCCGAGGTCGATTTGTCTTCTAACGAACGTCGTTGACCTTAGAATTCTTCGTACGACGTAATTGTACACTTGAGTCGGGATTAGTTAGGGTTGACTTTTAAGGTTGTCGTTCACGGTTCGGTTTGTTAACTAATCCTCGTATTCTTGAATTAGGTTCTTAGACTTCTCGTGATCATCAGGCGGGACCCTCGCAGGGTTACGCAGCGTGGGACTATCTGTGAGTGGACTTTGTTTTGAATGTGCATATCTTTCAATGAATAAACAACCATGCTTATGATTTGATGTTTTCTTGATTTGAGATTTAAATACGCTTTTAATATGGATTTTCGGTGATTGTGACCTTTTACCTAATTTTGGAGTGATATGTTATTATTTGATGCTTGTGACTATTTTGAGTATGGATATATATGTTTGGGACGGTGATGTCCTTATTTTGACTTTATGTGTTGGTTATTTGATGGACGGACGTATTTGTGTTCTAAGGCCTACGTGGTTTTGGGGTTGGGTACTGCGTGTGTATGGGAAAGTGGATTATGAACGAATATGTGAATATTGATGTTTGGATATGATTAAGTCAGATACGGTTACTTGATTACGTCGGATACGGTTACTTGATTATGTCGGATACCCGGTGCATGCCTTAACGGGGTGTAGTTGTAGACCCTTAACGGGGTAGTCTGCGCGCAGGACTTGTCACATAAGTATTGGTATTGAGGTTCCTACCATACTTGCCGGCGAGCTTAGTTCCTTTGGACGGCTCAACCCAGGCACGGGGCCACTATGGCGCTGTCACGGTGTCTCGTCAAGTGACCCCTATTGGATTGTTTTCCCAAGGCACGTGTGTTGGTGTTGAGGTTCCATATTACTATATGTATGGGTTATTATCTTTGTAGAGATTATATAATTCAAACAATGAATCCCTTAAATTTATTACTGTCAAATTAATTGTTGATTCATCATTACCTCTAGCTTGTAACCATGTACCTCTAGCTCACATTAAGTGTTAGCAAATCTTGGAATGGTATATGAGCTATCGAGCACCTTTATCTTAAAAACTTATTGGTAACTTTCTTTGTATAAATCAGATAACAAGTTATGATTACTACATCTGAGCTAAACTTCTTCAAAGTTGAAGGTGAAAATGCTTATCGCTTTGTCTTCAGACCCCAAATGCACCATCATTTATTGGAAACACGGTAATTGTCTTGAAATGTATAAATTTCATTCACTACAAAATATATTGTCTTCTTTGATCACCTTGAAAGTTCTTTGAGGGCCCATGTAAGGATGGTTTGTATCCCCTTTCTTTGCCTTCCGTCCTCTTTAATACTTTCATGTTTAACTTCAAGTTTAGGTTCCCCTATTCGTTTCAATATTTTTTTTGTGCAGGGTGCTCTTGGTAAATCCACCGAACTTTCATTTTCTAGTCATAAAATTTCGGCTCCATCTTTATTTTATTTACTTCATTCAGTTCTGTGGATGATCCCTGTTTCTTTTGTTAGTGGATTCCATTATTATGTTTTGTTACTGATGAATTCACTCGTTATTCGTGGCTTTATCCTATACGTAAAAAAAATATGAAGTACCATAACCCACATTCAAACTTTGGTTGCTATGGTTCGTAATCTTTTCAATGCATCGATCAAATTTTGGGAAAGTTATAATGGCACCAAATATGTTAATCATGCATTCACCATCTTTTGTACTCAACAGGGCATTCAACAAACAAATTGGTTTCATTGAACATAAACACTGTCACATTGAAAACATGATTTGTACACTTCTTGCAACCCCTCATCTACCTCACAATCTTTGCGTCGAAGCTGCTCTTATCCCAATGCATTTAATCAATATTTTACATATACCTTAAATTGGATCTCCCTACTCTCTCATAGTCCATTGCTCCCCCACATATTCACACCTCTATGTCTTTGGTTGCCTTTGCTTTATTCTTATGTTCCACATAAACTTATGAGTCATTCTTTACCATATGTCTTCTTAGGTTATAGCGGCCACCACAAAGGATACCATTGTTTGTACCCCAACATTGGTTGTGTCATATTTTATTTATGAACATATATTTTCCTGTTTTGGGGAATAACCACGTGGATCCCACCAGATTTGATCCCAAATGGTACGATGATCCCGTAATGAGAATAACCACGTGCCAGGATCCCATCGACCGCCTAATCCAAGGATGCCACATCATCAGAGGTCTAAGAGTCCCATATCAGAAGAGAACAAAAAGATGACTCCTCCTTCCCAATAAATAAAGGAGTATTTTTCACCAGAGTGGTAACTTGAAATCTCTCCAGACTTAAGTACAATACTTGTCAATCCTTCTTTGGAGAAAGATCTCACTTCGGCATCAGAGGGTGGTTGGTGGCCCCACCACCACCTCTAGTGACCCTTTTTTGTCTTCTCCTTCAGGAAGTCAACATTCATTGCCTGTGGCACCACGTTGCTCCCAAAGTGCAAGGAAAAGAAAGTTCTACAAAAGTGTGTTTTACAAATCCAAGAGGACCATCCTTGAGGAATGTTGAGCCGAAAGGGTTTGAGCTCATTTTGAATTAGTGATTCGAAAATCAAGCATCATCACAATCTATAACACTTCAATTTTAAATTCTAGGATTTACATTCTTTTAGGAGTCTTATTTATGTAATTTAGTTTTGGGCAAAATATTTATCTTGTTTGGTTTGTATATTAAGAAAGAATTCTCTCTATTGTTCAGGAAGAAAAGAATTTTTTCTATTAACAACTTTTGTTGTTGTTGGAATATTAACTATTTATCTAAGTGGATCAATAAGTGGTTACCCACAAAGTTTTTTCTATTTTAACTTTGATGATTTCAAGTTGTTTTATTTGGACTCCATGCCTCAGTTTAATGAAATATAAAAACAATTAAGGTGAGAAACATGTCGAACATAGAAAAAAAAACCAAAATTGGTATTTTGACCAAGCCACTAAACCAACATACCAAATGACATCGCATTGCCTTCCCAAAAAGTCATAACTTTCTATTAACTCGTCAATAGTTTTTAGTAATATGTCAATAGCTTTTCAATAATTTGTAAATTGTTTGTCAAGAGCCCATCAATAGTTTATCAACAACGTAGAAAGTTTGAAACAAAAATAACGTTAATACACTTGTCGTTGTATTCCAATTACACTTCAGTTTTCATTGCATTCCAAAAACAAAGCTAATACACTTAACCAATCATTAAATAACAAGTTACTCATATTGATTAGAGTTAATTTTTCATTGTTCGACGGGATGTCCTACATAAATACAAAATATATACCACTTGGAAATTTAACATGAAACATTAAGCTTCCTAGCTCTAGTATGTTCAACATTATTTACGTCCAATGCCCAAGCAAATGCAGCAAGAACGCAAACTACCTTCTAGAAATATTAAACCTCCAAAATTCTCCATGTCTTTTACTCAAAGCTATATTAGCTTGGACCAACATTAGCCAATCATCTTCTACTAGTAAGTAATTATGGCTTGAAAAATGCATGAGAGTCTTCCGCTCTTTGATTGCTTGACGTTCCAACGAAAAAACATGCTTTACATAGATTGGAACCCATGATTTTAGCAAATCAAAGGCTGAACTCAGCCGTGGAGTGAAACCATATTTGTAACAACATCATGCCACTTTACATCAAATTCATCTATATTGTCAATCTCCCAGATGGTTTCCTTAAACTCACTCTAATATTCCTCATAAGCAATCCACGGTAATTTATCAAAGAACTTGGTGTGATGTGCCATATGCAAATGTCTGGATATGGTGAGAATTCACCAACCAGGCACACTATCTTCGAACCTCCTCTAACAAAACTGGGCGAAAATAATTATGCCCACACAAGAAGAAAAGAGTCCGCCCGGGCCCTTAGGAAAAGCGGCCGGGTACGTAAGGTTCTACGACCGGGGGCCTTGAAGGAAGATTGCGGCCGGATTCTAGAGCCTTGTCCAACCAGGGTTCTTGGAGGAGTTCGGAGCTGCCAGTATAGTTGGAGCAGCTGATGTGGCCGGGCTGGGGCTATAGACAAGCGGCCAGATTGGAGGATAAGGGGAAGAGTCGACCGGGGTGTTGAAGCAGAAAATGCTGCCAGATTCTATGAGTTGATGCGGTCGGGAGTTTGAAGAAGTAGATGCCGGGTTTGAGCAGAAGATGCGGCCAGGACCTTGGAGCCAGAGCTAGGCTGGGCATTCTTTCGAATGGATTATAGAGACCGAATTTTCAAAGAATTGCGACCGAAATTAAGGCTGGCCAGTGCCCAGTTTCGGAGTTGAAGCGGCCTGGGTAGTTGGATATGCCCGGGTTTTGGAGCAGGTAGGTGATCGGTGCATAATTACATATCATTTTGTACCCTTCTAACTTATGATTTGGTTATGTTTTTGAGTTAAACTTGTGCTTTTAATCTATTTTGTGTTTGTTTCAGTATAATAAGCTTAAAACTCATTAAATGCATTTTGGAGACAAGTTAGCTCAAATGGTGTCTGCAGATCAGTCAACTTCACGGATTGGACTGTACTTGCTCAAGAAGAACCAGATAATGAGCCATACATCATTGGAAAGATACGGAAGTCTATTTTCTGGATCATTTTACGGTTAATGATTCCAAGTCCTCTAGAGGAAGTTATGCAAGTTTTGGCAGCTTAAGGTCAAAATCGGCAGGATCTGCGTTACTGGGCCAAAAATCACATTTGAAGGTCTTTCCGATTTTTCCTTGAGCTGGGCTGCATATGCATGGAAAGATAATTCAAAGAGCTTCAAGATCCATATTTTTCCAGATTTTTCAGAATTGAGAAACAAGCCCAAAACGAGCCCAAAAGAAGACTGCAATGCATTGTCAAGCATGACATATGCATGATGAAACGTTATTGATTGTTGGAAAGTTTGGTGAAGCATATTCAATACATATAATTGGAGTGGAGTTTTGCAGCAGCCAAATGAAGTAAAAGAAGATGAAGTGGGAGTTGCAACACTAAGCTTAAAGACAAGAAGAATTGTTTTCAAATGCAATTGTGTGTTAGGTAAAGTTGGTGAATTAAGTGTTGTAAGTTGGTGAAGTGAGTTTTGTAGGTAGAAGCAATACTTAATTCAGATTTTCACTTCCCCTAGGCCTATATATAGTGAGGTTCTCCAAACTTGTAAACACACCCCAAGGGGGGGAGCTCTCAAACATCTCTCTAGAGCTCCTCTCCCTTCTCTCCCTCAAATTCTCTTAGTTTTCTTTTTAGTTCTCAATTGTTGTAACAAAACCATTTTGCTTTTTAGTTGTAATTTATTTTCCATTGTAATGTAATTTCTTTTCTTTAGTTTTCAAGTTTAATTAGCTTCCAAGTTTCAATTATAGTTCTTGTTCTTATTCATTATGCTTATAAGTTAATATGCTTGTTTGAATGAGTGATCACCATTAAAACTTGTATGTTAGCTATCTTGGTTTGAATTAAGAGTAGACACCATGCATTAATTCAAATTGAACTATGAATATGAAGAGTATGTATGGACATTCGACAACATGGATTAGATACATGCTTGGTTGTTTAAAACATTCTTCTTTGCTTAATGGATTTCTAATGCTTAATTTAGGTTCGACAAGAAGGATCTAATTAGGGAATTAGGAATACAAGGTTAGGACCAAACACCATGGCTTAATCATACTTTAGCTAGAATCAATCTGTGAATCTAAATTGAACTTGGTAACTAATTTGCTTGAGTTAATTTATTTTCTTTCTTTCTTTCTTGTTTTATGTTAACTCGCAAGTGCACGAGGCGTTGGATAGTATAGCTTGTGTAAGTACGAGGTCGATCCCACGAGGATTGATGATAGATTGATTCAATTTGATTCCCTGCACAAAATAGAAATGAAAAGAAAATAAATAAAACAAGAAAGAAAGAAAAGAAATTAATTTAAGCAAATTAGTTACCAAGTTCAATTTAGATTCACAGATTGATTCTAGCTAAAGTATGATTAAGCCATGGTGTCTGGTCCTAACCTTGTATTCCTAATTCCCTAATTAGATCCTTGTTGTCGAACCTAAATTAAGCATTAGAAATCCATTAAGCAAAGAAGAATGTTTTAAACAACCAAGCATGTATCTAATCCTCGTTATCGAATGTCCATACATACTCTTCCTATTCATAGTTCAATTTGAATTAATGCATGGTGTCTACTCTTAATTCAAACCAAGATAGCTAACATACAAGTTTTAATGGTGATCACTCATTCAAACAAGCATATTAACTTATAAGCATAATGAATAAGAACAAGAACTATAATTGAAACTTGAAAACTAATTAAACTTGAAAACTTAAGAAAAGAATTTCATTACAATGAAAAATAAATTACAACTAAAAAGCAAAATGGTTTTGTTACAACAATTGAGAACTAAAAAGAAAACTAAGAGAATTTGAGGGAGAGAAGGGAGAGGAGCTCTAGAGAGATGTTTGAGAGCTCCCCCCCTTGGGGTGTTTTACAAACTTGGAGAAACTCACTCTTGACCTTATTACTGCTGGTGGACGTTGGAATGTTCCTGAAATTTATCGTCTCTTTACTTTTCTTGAAGGTAAGCTCATTCTCTCTATTGCTCTGGTATGTGATAATGGTGATAATCACATTTGGCATTTTACTCGTAATGGCAGGTATAAGGTCAAGAGTGGTACTGGAGGCTTCTTTGTCTACCTTTGGGTCTTCGTCTTCTACTTTTCAGAAGTTATGGAAAAATCTTTGGAAGTTAAAAGTACCACCGAAAATGCAACATTTTTTTTATGGCTTTTGGCTTAGAATGTCCTCCCTAGCTTTGATCGATGGAAAATCACCGAAGATGTCCTTTGTGTAAGTTTGCCTTGGATAGGTTGAAACAACTCTTCATGCTCTTCATGGTTGTGTGGCTAGTTCCTTGGTATGGGAAAAATTGGGTTGGACTTCATCTCTTGTTGCTTTACCTTGTCAAGACACTGCAAGCTACTTGCTAGCTGTGTGGGACCTTATCCCTAGTACCCAACACTCTCTGTTTGCGATTTTTCTTTGGTCTTTTTGGAATGCTTGTAATGCTGTTTTGTTTGATTCTCGTTGTTTTGCCCCTTGATCAACTTGTTTTTGTGCGAAAAACTATGATGCTAAGTTCTAGAAGATCTTACTTCTTCATCATAGTTGGTCTTCTTTGTCGACTCCTAAGAAACGGTGGCAACCTCCTCCTCCTCCTTGCTATTTTAAACTCAATGTTGATAGTGTGCTTAGTTTGGCCTCCGGCTTAAGTGGGGTTGGTGTGGTGGTTGGGAATTCCTATGGTTGAGTTTGTGGTGTGGTGGCGATGCGTACACCCGCTTCTTGTTGGTATTGGCCACTTGAGTTGTTTGCTCTAAAAATTGGAATATCCTTTGCGATGGACACTTCCTCCTCGGCTTTAGTAGTTGAGTCTGATTCCTTGACTGCTATTCAATTGCTTCTCAAGGAGGAGATCTGCTATGCGGCGAAAGGGGTTCTTGTTGAGGAAATTAGACGACTTCTCACCTCGTTGCCTTCCTTTTCTCACTGTTTTGCTCCCCGTACTATTAATGGGGTTGTGGATCTTCTTGCGCGTTTCAATCTTGGTGAGGATGATTTGTCTTTTTGGTTTACTGACCTAACACTTTGGTTGCGGGATTATCTGATTGAGGACTCTCCTGATAGTTTTTGATGTTTGACTTTCTTGTAATTTTTGGCATGTGTGGTCCTCTTTTCTCCTCTGGAGTTTTGTCCCTTTGTGTTTTCCTCAGAGAGGTTTTAACAAGGCTACCTAATACATGCTATTCATCTTGTAATGATTTGATTATCTAATGGTATACCATCCTTCTCTATCTAGAAGTTTCCCAAAATTATGACTTTACTACATAAAGTGTTTTTCATCTCAACTTCATACCTAAAATTTGATTTTTCTACCACTTTCATACCTTCATTAGTCTGGCTATTAAGTTATCCGTTAAATGATGATGTGTCAATCAAAGTTTTTTTTGGGGTCAAAATGTGGCAATCAATGACCCACTTAAACTCAGACATATTGTGCCACATCAGCTGATAAAAATAAAAGATAAAAAAATAAAATAATCAATTAACAATTAAAATAATTGAAAAAACTCAAGAAAAAAATGTAAAACTTTTTTTTTGAAAACTTTCTCTCGCCTCTATGTGCAACTCATGACCCTTTCCACCCCACCCCATTCCAACCACCCATCACCTCCCTCTTCTCTCTCTTTTTCCATCTCTCTGCTCCCTACTTGAACCAGCCCTCCCTATATTAGGGATGGCAACGTCTTCTACCCAACAAAGCTCACCATGAAACCCACCTCCAATTCCACCTCCCTCACCTCCAGTGTCTTCTCCGTCCTCCTCGAGATCGCTTCAAGCCTAGGCTTCACCTATGCTTTGCCCTATCCAAATCCACCTCGCTCCCAACACCCTTGCCACCAATACTTCGGCCTCTTTACCAACACCACCATCCCCATCGTCGCTCCTTTGCTTGTGGTCGAAGTTTGATATCGGGCAAAACCCAGAGTTCAATGACCCATATGGAAACCACATCGGCATCGACCTCAACACAATTTGCTTGTGTTTCGATTGAGTTCTTCTTCGTCTTCATTGTCTAATGGGGCGATTCTTTGGTATAGCATCCGGGATTTACTTGTATCGGGTTGCGGGATGCGAATTTGGTTCAAGAAGGGAGGAGAGAGAGAGAGAGAGAGAGAGAGAGAGAGAGAGAGAGAGAGAGAGAGAGAGAGAGAGAGAGAGAGAGAGAGAAATGAGGGAGGCGATGGGCGGTTGGAATGGGAGTGGGGTGGAAAGCGGTGGGTTGTGACTCATGAGTTGTAGAGAGAGGAGAGAGAGTTTAATTTTTTTTTATCAATTATTTTAATTGTTAATTGATTATTTAATTTTTTTATCTTTTATAATTTTTTTATCAACTGATGTGACACAATATATTTGAGTTTCGGTAGGCCATTGATTGTCACGTCATCATTTAATGGATAACTTAATAGTTAAACTAACGGAGGATGAAAGTGGTAGAAAAATAAAATTTTGGGTACGAAGTTTAGACGAAAAAACTGTGTAGTAAAGTCATAATTTCAGGAATCTTCCGAGTAGTAAAATGAAATTAACCCTTTTTAAATTTTAAACTTAAGTGTTATTGTATATGGCTTTACGGGCCGGACTTTTATGGGTGGCCGGGTTAGACTTTCTTGGGCTCAAATGGGTTGGATTTATGAGTCGGACTAGACTTTAGACACCTTTGCTCAAGCCTAACACACTGAACAACAGGCCGGGCAGACTAATGACCCATAACAGGCCAGACTGGGCTTTTCCTCAATGGGCCAGGCAGCCCCCATCGGCCCATGAGCTGGTGGGCCATGACCCCCGTAGGCTCTTCTTCTACTCAGAGCAGCAGCCACAAAGAACCCAACAGAACAAATGAGAAAAGAATGGAGGTCATGGAAGACACACTTCACCTGCAATTGCATAAGCTATCAGCCCTAAAATCAGAGGAAGCACTTGACCAATTGCTTTGCACTCTCTGGAAAACCAGGACAACCGGTCTCCACTCCCCCCACCAAAAGTCCCACTTCCAATCTCTCCTCAATCTGCCTTCTCTTTCACAACTCCATCCCGTACGTATCTCTCTCTCTCTCTCTCTCTCTCTCTCGTAATTTCTGTAGAAAAAATTTACATAAAATTTGTTTTTTCTTAACGAATTTATATACCCATTTGTTTTTCTTAACAAATTTACATACCCATTTGTTTTTCTTGGCAAAATAACAGGTTTTGGCATGCCTTCGATCGCTTATCAGAAAATGGGTACATGAAAACTTCACTGGTGATGACCTTTTGAAGCTCTTCCCTCCCGATTTACCGCTCGATTTGCAGAGCAGTTTGGTGTTGTTGTTCCACAAGTATCAGTCTCAATGGAAGGATGAAGTAGCCCGAGAACAGCTGGTTAGCCACACCCACTTTGACCCCGAGTTTTTAAAATTGCATTTTGATCGGTTTTTGCATATGTTTTCTGGGTTCTCTTTGCCATTGTCATTCGTATACTCAACTCTGCTTTTTTTTTTTTCCCAGCGTTCATTGCCAAGGACTAGTGTTTCGTATCAGGTCAAGACAAGTGTGCCGCCATCTTTCACGACTTTGGGTAGCTCATGCTCATTTAGCGATCTTGGAGCTTCATCAACACCGATTGTTACTGGGACCAATGCGTCTCGGCTCACTCCCATGTCTCCTCCAATTCTTCAGGTGGTGAGGTTGATTGCTTGATTTGTTTCTTGTATGATAATTAATTTCATACTTACTTCATGGCTTTCTATTGCAAGTCTCATTCTTTCTAATATAACTGGCTATGCTGGTGTTTTTGGAACCTTTTGTGGTAATGATATTATAGGATGTGGGACGCTTCTAGTTTTCTCTATGGTTTCTTAATAGATTCCAAGGCAAAAATGTTTATGTTGTAGAAAAAGGTGTCTACTAGTTTGATTTTTCAGGTCTTAGATTGAACATGCAACTTATATATCTTTCTTCTCCCTTCAGTTGTAGTAAACTTGGATATCATGTTTTTTTGGGAATGTTTATAGGTTTAGGAATTCCCTATCGTCTCACTACTGACTTCTCTTGATATGCAGGGAATTCTACCTCGCCTTAAGTCAATGACTTGGACCATGGAGAACTGTAACTCAGGGCCGGCTAATAGAGTGGCTGTCATCAATCTTAAGGTAGGTAAATTCTGAGAAGAATTCTTTCCAAAAGAGTTTCGAACAAGGCAATTGAAATATAGTATTAATGAGTCAACTGTGTATATATATATAAAGGTGTACATATAAAATTTAAGCATTCAAAATCTCATGGGATTAGGACTTATGAAACATAATCAAGTACAAGAACATGTTACTATGTATGTGTATATATTGCTGCCAAATAGTTTTCCAGAATTCTACCGCCCTTTAGATTTTACTGAAAATGAAAAGACTGCTTGGATTTCAGGAAAATAGCAAAATATTATATTCTCTATATAATTTAACTCATTAAAATCCCAGTTGCAAAAGCAAAACCCTAAACCCTAAAATGCACGCCTTCCCATTTCAGCTAGAATTATCAACATTTTTCTTTTACTTGATACCAACCGGTAAAATATCATGTAAATATAGTACTATACCAATGCCATTTCACCTTCAATTTACCATGTACCTTCAAATCTTTTAATGAACCCTAAACTGGTACACACCTCACTAACATATATTAAGCTTCTTAAGCCTTAACCTCTCCAAGCTCCTTTAGTTCTCCCCATATAAGTACCACCACCAAATCTTTCCCCATATGGAATTGGAAATTTTTGCAAGACCAACTAAAATTTGTTTGTATTTGTTTTAATTTTTTTATGATACTAAAAACTTTTTATTTAAACAGACTTCCCAAACAAAACAACTGCAAAACGATTTCTGTTAAAATGGTTTTGATTAAAACAAGTGAGCGGTTTCAATTCAAGCTTGAGTTCTTATGGTAGCTGATACCCATCTGATTTGTTTGCCCAGCTGTGTAAGAAGAATGAAATGGGATTAAAGAGACTTTCCTTTGCACTTCACTTTCTTGAGTTTTCTATAGCTTCTGGTGGTTATTGTTTCACAATGAAGTCATGCATGTGTACCTCTTTAATAAAGTTCAAAGTTTCTCGTCCCTTTCATATGGCAGTCTCATTAATTTGTTTGGTCATTTTTCTTCACACACATTGTGTAATTTATTTATTTATTTTTCTAGTTGCAAGATTATACCAAATCTCCTTTAGATGAAATCGAGGTGAAGTTTCAATTGACTAGGGACACTCTTGAAGCTATGCTGAGATCATTGACTTACATCAAGGAACAACTCTCAAGCATGGTAGGCACACTGCTTTCTAACTTATTGGTATTTTGGCTTCTCTCTGTTGATGATTTTTCGTCTGAACTGTAGAGTAGAGATACAGGGATGCGGGTGTTGCGGGTGTTGCGGGTGTTGCCTGGGACATAAGTTACACTTAATATTTATAGGCTTCAAATAAAACTCCCAAACATATTGATGTGAGAATTTAAGGTGCAATGCTTCTTTTGCATTCTTGCAAAACGATGTATCTGAACTTCTACTGTGGTTTCAGGTTGGGACTATTTCTGGGCCATCACAAAAGAAACAAAAGCAATCAGATCGTTTGGTATGATATCTTTAAATGTATAGCTAACTTGCCTAACAAAATGTCATGTCCTTTTGTTCACATTACCGTTTTTACTAATGTCTTGCCCCTATCTTTTTGGATATTAAGGACGTGAACTTTTTCTCTCCATTTAGTGTATTGTATTTTCTAATACACATTTAAATGCCGGATGCAAAATGATAATTTTGGAATCATGTACAAGATTTTAATTTAATTTGGGTCTTTGATAGTCACTTGTAAGATGGACCGTTATTTTATTTTGGGTCTATCCTTACCTCTGGGGAAGTTTGTATCTGGAGGTCGGGAACCTTAGCCATCCCTTTCTTGAACTGTATTTTTATTTATTTTTTATACAAGCGATATTGGGAAGTGGGATTTGAACACAGTACCTTGGTGCATAGGTAATTTCTCTAAATCACTTGAGCTAAAATCCCGAGAACTGTATTTCTAATCATTCAAGTTCAACCATAACGTTTTGTTGGTAATATTTTCTTTAAAAAGAAAGTAAAATCTGTGGTAAGAACATTCGTTCACATTATGTTGAGCAAGGCACATTGTTCTTGGTTAAAAGCTACTTATTTTTATTCTTCAATGAACCGACCAACTCCGTAAAGTGGTAGGCAAAATCAGATAAGTCGGCAGCCAACTTGAAATATGACCAACAAACTCTTGAATTCCACTTAACTAGTATGAACTCTCTATACTTTAAGACGCTTTGCATAAGCTTTCCACTTTTTGGGTTTGCTAGTGACCGGATTTAATAGCCAGCTAAGAAAAATAAAATAAAATTCTGGTCAGAGAGAATTGAAAATTTTGGAATTAATGGTGAGACAGGATAAGCAGGTTCTTACCGCACATACGGGGGGAGTTCAAAAATAAGAGAGACGAAACTAGCCCAATACATATCTAGAAAATATGCGATCCTCAATTCTTACATCCAAAATATAATTTACAATATTGATTGATGATCAAAGCCAACCTTTCACTCAACTCTCACAACTTAGGATCAAAACAAGAAATTACACACTCCAAGAAATCAAACCCAAAACTCATTCTTGAAGAAATCAATCAATCAAATAATCACCAAAAGAAACTACCACTTACCATAACATGATTATAATCACACTGGAAAAAACAGAAAGAGCCTGTTGCAGAAGAAAATTGGAAGACCAAAGTTGCAAACCGCCAAACACATTCTTCAGTTTTCGTGTCTTGATTTCTCAATCGGTAGGTCCGTAGCATTTGGTCCTACTTCTGCAAATCCATCCTGTGAATTTGATGATTTCGGCAGCTCATCAACATTACTTCCTGAGACTTGCTTCAAAGCAGTAGAGTAGTTATAGCTTCCTGAACACCAGGTTCTGTAGTAGTTGATGCAATCTCCTTGGTAGAAGAAGCCATTGCATCTCCTACTTCTTCCAATCCCTCCTTTGAATTTGCTGTTGGTTTTGGCAACTCATCAACATGACTTTCTGAGACTTGCTTCAAAGCAGTATGAGTAGTAAAATTTTCTTGTTCGCTTGATACTATATTGCTTGATGCAATCTCGTTGGTAGAACCCATTGCAGTAGTTCCTATTTCTACTGACCCCTCCTTTATCTCTGATGTTTGTTTTGGTAGCTCATCAACATGACTTTCTGAGACTTGCTTCAAAGCAGCCTGAGTACTGCTGTTTTCTAGAGCACTTGATACTATATTGCTTGACGCAATCTGCTCCATAGAACTCATTGCATTAATTCCAACTTCTTCTAATCCCTCTGAATTTGATGTTGGTTTTGGCAGCTCATCAACATGACTTTCTGAGACTTGCTCCAAAGCATCATGTGCAGTGATATTTTCTTGAACACTTGATACTATATTTCTTGATGCAATCTCCTCTAAAGAACCCACTGCAGTAGTTCCTACTTCTTCCGACCCATCATTTGAATATGATGGATTTGGCAGCTCACTAACACTATTACCTTCTGAGACTTGCTTCAAGACGGTATGAATATATTCCAATGGTAATTCTGTTGACTGATCCTCTGAATCCATCAGCTGTGGGAGCACCTTAACACTACTTTCTGAAACTTGATTTAAAGTAGTGACAATATCTTCCAAAGATCTTGCTTCGACAATTGGAAACTTTGAACTGGTCTGGATAGTATTTTCGGATGCTTCCACCTCTAGCTGATTGTCAACAATACTGGGAAGAATGACTTCCTCAACATCGAGTCCCTTTTGAATTTGCTTAAAAGCCATGTCAATATCTTCAATCGATCTTGCTTCAGGAACTAGTAGCTCCAGGTTCGATTCTGACAGGTTTGAATCCCCAAATTCAGTGCTCGAAACATTTGCTTCCTCTTGTATGGACTCATCAGTATGGAGTGGCTCACCAACAACTTCTTTGACACTGAAGTCCCCAACTGCATCCAGTTCTGACAGCAACCCTGCATCAATCTCCTTTACATCATCTACTTCTTCATTAACAACAAGTGCTTCCGCATGCTCATCAAAACATGGTTCAACCATGGATTTATCCGACCAGGAAAGAACTTTCTCCTGTTCAGATGGCATTTTTTTGGAAAGAACAGATTGATAACTAGAATCTGATGAAGCAGTCTTCACATTTAAATTCTTAGGGAGATAGATCTCTTCCTCTAAGTGAGGACATGCTAAGTTGAGTTGGTTGCATGTTCCCAAGCTTCTTTCAATTTCATCTGATGCATGTACTTTTGAGGTGGAACCATTTATCTCTACATAGCCTGAAGTACCCTTCTCCGTGCTCTCACCAGGCGCTTCAGAATCCTGTTCTACAAACGGAACATACATTTCAGTTGAGGCCCGAGGTGTAACCATTTCTGATATATCGGCTTGCATATCAGATGAGATAGAGTTAAAGGAAAGGATCTTTTCAGTTGGTAGGGGACTTGAGTCATAGACTGGCTCTTTATGTTCATTGTCATCCACCACCCTGCTCATAAATTGGACTTCTGACTCCTCAATTGAAGGTTGCGGTGAAATTACAAACTCCTTGATGATATCACCTTCTGCCTCCAAACTTGTCGATCCACCTTTCATCACATCTGAAATATTTTCATCTACTTCTGACAATGATGACAAGCTTGACCTACTGGTTTTGTCCTCTTCAACTGGTTCTGGTTTCAAATGAATTTCATTAGAAATATGTTCCACAAGAGTGGCTACACCCCTTGTACCAGACAATCTTGGATCCGGATTTTGCAACTCCCCCAATTTTATTTCAGGCTCATCATGTTGAACATCCCTTTTCCCAGCCTGTTCCATATCCAGAGAATCTACATCTTCTGAGGAATGACTTTCATGCTCAACAAGATCAGGAGCATGGTAAATGTTGGATATCACTTCTGCTTCTTTAGTAAAGTCTTGCTCACTGAACTTCCTTTCATCCAGATCTGCTGCAGAACTGACAGATTCGGTATCAGGAAGAGAACTCAACTTTGAATCACTAACTTCACTTGATTGTCTTTGAAATGAGGAACTGCTTGTTATTTCTGAAGCCAACCGTTCTGGTACAAAAACAGGTCTCCACTTAAAATCTTGCCTCTCTTGCTTGGCATGACCTAAGCTGGATGGTCCCAAACTGAAGCTTTCATGCCTACGGAAGAATGCATCCTTGGAGTGAAATGCCATAAACTCTTGCTCAAACTGGTCTCCCTTGAGATCGGGTTTTTCTTCATTTGACTCATAAGGAAGATCAAAGGGGTTTCGTCTTGGCAACAAAATTGATGGAGCAGACCCAGGAATGGGTGGTAACCCCAAGTTATCAAAGGAATCATATGGAAGATCAAATGGGTTGTGTCTTGTTGTTGAGATTGGTGCAATATTAAAGGGAAGATCTGCACTATCAAAATCTATTAGATTCTTCTCAGACGTTATTTTGAAGCTTTTCCTTGCTCTTCTCCTTGCAATAAGATTCTCCAAGCGTTGGTTCCTTTCAAGCTCCAAATTCCCCAAATCCATGAGATTCTTTTGGTCATCCTCTGTCCAGATGATTGCAGATTCGCTTTCATCCTCCTTCCCACCATGTGCTTCTTCCTCATCACCGTCATTATAATCAACCCCATCATCCCCTTGTACTCCTCCGCCGAGGTTTTCAGTTTCCTTATCCGACTCAACACTGCCAGCATTGCTCCTATCAGACTCAGACTCATCATGGGACATGTGAGCAGGCCCTGGAGCTTCTGAGTCTAAAAGTGGGTGTAGCTCATCAAGAATAGGAAGGATGTCAGCCATTGAAGCATCTGGTGAGGAACTCTCCGCCCGATCTGACTCAGATTCTGAAGCCTCATCGTTTACATCTTCGTCAGCCTCATCATCACCACCACCGCCACCCACACCCAGAGAAGAATCCAAGTGATCAGCCCTGTAAGACTCACGGGGAGATATATCATCTTCCACTGTTTGAACCAAAGTATACTGCTGCTCAACAGCTTCCACATCCCATTCAACTCCTTCAATCCCCAATCTTTCATCATGAGAGTTTCTCTGGTTATCCAACTCCAGACTGTCTAATTCTCTCTCCACACCCACAATCACTCTCTTTTCATTCTGAGTGTGCTTCAAATTCTCATTGATAAGTGGCACATAAACAGAGGAACCATCATGATCCTCAACCTCACTACTGACAATATCCCTTGTCTTTCCTGGGAATCTCTCTGTGGAAAAGCTGCCATCTCTATCCACAACAAAAGTGTCATCCCTTGAAACCCCAGTTTTAAGAGAAGCAATATCGTGGGTAAGCTTCTCTTCCTTTTCGATCTCGGGTATGTTGGGTTGGCCAAAACTCAAAAGGGTGCCCAGAAGGACAGCAGTGCAGACTAAAACAGGGGATGTAGACACCAAAAGAGAAAACGCAGAAGGAAATGATCTGTACAGAAATATCAGGAAAAGCAGCATGCCCACAAGAAATGGATGGTTTCTAACTAATCTGTAACATGTTCTCTTTGATATGATGGCAAATTTTCTGATTTGAACTCCAATTTCTAACACTAGTCCCATGTTCTCTGTTTTCTTTACTTCCGGTGGATATTGAATATAGATACTATTTTCAGTTCCAATCTGTATGAATAGAAAATTAACCAGTCAACATACACATATGGGCACTGAACAGATTATAGATCAAAACCAAAAGCAAAAAGCTTGTGAAAAAAAAACTAGGAATTAGTCAGAGCAAAAACCCACCTCAAAGTTGAAGCAAATGAAAATTCAAAGCAATCAGATGCAGATCAAGCCAATACCTGAAAGCCAAAATTGAAAGAAAGTTGAGATTTTTGCCAGGGAAAGAGAAAAATGAAGAGTACCTTGGTAGAGAAAGACTGACCAGACCAGATGAAAAACCAAAGAAAGAAAGAATAGGCAATGGGAATCTTCAGCTTTGCTTTCTCTCTTTTTCTTTTCTGCTTTTGGGGAGTTTGGAACATGAGGCAAAACAGCTAAGGAAAGCTGTATGTATCCATGTATGTCTGTGTTTTTGGTATATTTTGATCTTCAGTTTTTGACAGACAGGAAATGGGGCGGCACAAAAAGGAGAAAAAAGAAACCACTCGGTCAATCACAACACTAACTTCTTTTTCTTTCCTTCTGAATGTTTTGATTTATAAAATATTTTTTTCCGAAAGAATTCTCCTCCTTATTGCGACCAAAAATTCATAATATTACGATATTTCTATCGAAATTTTCGTATTTTTGACTATCGATATTTTCGATATCATCGATATTTTAAACGATGACCAAAATATCGATAATATCGACGATACGTGACCAAATATCGATAATATCCCAATATTTCCATCGAAATTTAGTATTTTTGAATACCAATATTTACGATATCATCGATATTTTAGACTTTAATTGCATTCTCTTTCTTTCTGTTTCTGTCTTTAAAAGTTATGTTTCTGTACTTCCAGTCCCACTATAGTGGAGTAGACATACATCATGGCCGCCCATTGACATGAGTGATATTATCACTAGCGCCATTGACATGAGTGATATTATCACTAGCGCCATTGACATGAGTGATATTATCACTACCGTTCATCTCTTTATCAGAGAAACCGAAAGTTGTGGTGGGCCTGGTGGCAGATGTGCATTTATATAATAATCTGCCTAACGATTTATTTAGAGAAAAGAATGTTGATGGTAATGCGTGGGTATGTGGTTGTGGCTGATCGTTGCAACCTCGGGCATTGGATATTCAATATTCATTTTGCTAGTTTTTTTGGCAAGTTCAAAGTCTTAAATACTAGAAAAACTTAGGTGAAGCTGGAATAACACAATACTATTCTTTTTCAATTATAAACTGTCACTTGAAAAAGTGTAAGTTCACCACTCTTTTTAATACTGACGTGTATTCATAGGCATAATCATGGTTAATTTTTACTTTGATTTATATAACCATTATTACACTTATGCACACGCCAAGTATTGAGAAAGTCTTTGAACATACATTTTGGGTTAAAGTAGTGGCAAAAATGTTCTTGAATGCGTTTTTGTTGTTAATTTGTTATTGGGAAATTGGTTGAAAACGTCACTTTGGCAAACCGTTATTCCTATATAATCACTTTATAAATTTTAATATGATATAATCACTTTGGGAGGCGAAAGTACCAAGCTACCCTTCACATAAATAGATACTTATTGCCTACTTATTGCCCACCGATTGCCGCTTAACACTCTCTCTCTTTCCCTCTCTCTCCTCTCTCTCTCTCTCTCTCTCTCTCTCTCTCTCTCTCTCTCTCTCTCTCAGCTCTCTCAATGCTCCGCAACCACCCATCACTTTCTCTCTCAACTCCGCGACCACCGCCACTCTCTGTCTCGCCTCTCTCTCTTAAAACCCATCCCATTATCTTCTTCTCTTCTCTCTCGTCTCATCTTGAAGAAAACGTAACTCATGCTTCTCTCTTTTAGCCCCAAATTGAAACCACTCTATTTTCCTTCTCCTCTCTCTGTTTATCTCTATTCCATACAGGATGGCTGATGCGAGAGACCTTTGTTTTCCAGTGAGATCAACCCGGCTTCCGAGTTTGGACATCAACACCTTCTACAACAACAAGGAGATTTTCCTTCGAGAACTCATTAGCAATGCCTCTTATGACAGACCCGATCTGGATTCCACCCCGAAACCCGACCCGGACCCTGTGGAAGTTCCGACATCAACCCATGTCGGGCCCAAATACTAAAAGAATCCCTTTACCGAGACAACAAGTGAAGGGGTCAAGACTTCTGCTGAAAATCGGGCATAGTCTCCCCACAATAACAAACAAACCCAACACTTCGAACCTGAAGAACCACAGTAGAATATGAATATCCCAACAGCTAGCATGCATTACAAAATACATCATAGGCCTCAGGCCATCAAGTTCAACCCTAATGGGCAATATGAGCAACTAAGAGTATTCAAGTTTAAACAGGGAAATTCAAAGTTAAGATAAGGGACACGAAGTCCTACAATCAAGGCGACGCTCGAGAAGATAAGCACTCAGTAGGACGGTATCAAAGCACAACTACGGCTGGAGGCGCAAAGCAGAAAGAGAGTGAGTGGACAAAAACAAAGCTTTACATATTTAAATCAATGTACTAACCCCACCGTTTTCAAAACAATGCAAACCATGCATTTGAAATCATTTATATACGTAGTCATTCAAATCCCAATAGTTGAAATATACTAACACAATAATCATATCAATACTGTTTCCCTTTCAATCCCATACTACGACAACCACGTGCTCGCAAGCACGACAAGTAAGGAAGGATCCTTACTAAAAGAAATACGAATCTGAAGGTACTAACATATACATATAGGTATAATAAACCCTCAACACCAAATACAAGTACCAGGGAAAAACAATCCAACAGGGGATCATTTGGTGGACACCGACAACATTACTCATGTGACTCGTGCCCATGATTTAGCCGGACACCGGTCAGCATCACAATGGCCTCGTGCCCGGTCAAGCCATCCAAAAATGGACTAAGCTACCCGCCCGTATGGCGAGAATCCTCAATACCCATATGTCCGAAACGAGTGATTCGCGCAGACTACCCAATTAAGGGTCTACGACTACACCCGTTAAGGTATGCACCAAATCGAACCATACTCGAGTAATTGTAACATAAGAACAGGGGAGGTACATAACAAAGTGCCAACTGCACTCAAATCAATTGCTGCACGATAATCAATATATACATATTTAACCACATGTACCCAAACCCCAAAATATCACACACCAGGACATATATAGGTCCAACAATCCAATAACATCATAATATATTCAAGATAAGGACATCACCGTCCCAAACATACCATTCTATAGTTAAAATAGATACAAGCGTCAAATGACGGCATAACAATCCATAAACCATTAAAATGTCATAATCACCGAAAATGCATAATCAAACCGTATTCAAAACCCAAGTCAAGAAAACGTCAAATAAAACCCCAAATCAAACTTATGCTCCAAAACATAGTATAGGTACTATCCTTTTAAAAATATAAAGACCAACCCCGAAACATATTATTCAAAATATACATATATATATACAAAACGTAACTATCCTTTAAAATACAATAACTCAAACTCAAGCATTCAAGTTCCCACGTATCATGACATCCCTTAAATTCATACTTTAAAACAACATAAATAGTGATTCATTAAAATATAATTGAAATTCCAATCCCGTATACATATATGTTCCAAGACTTCATATCAAAGTAGATATACATAATTATATTCAAAGTAGATATATATATATCTACTTTGAAAATATATATATATATATATATC
Organism: Prunus padus; assembly: GCA_024362665.1. NCBI lineage: Eukaryota > Viridiplantae > Streptophyta > Magnoliopsida > Rosales > Rosaceae > Prunus > Prunus padus. The sequence continues at coordinate 537,771 of JANFAM010000003.1, read as the reverse complement.
TACTTTGAATATATATATATATATGTATATATATATACATATGATCAATTCCCATTAATCCGACATATATTCTCGTTAGTCCCATTAATCCAACATATTCCTTTCAAGTTGATCTATATGTATATATACATATATATATAGTCAAAGTATTAGTATAAATATAATTCATAAGGTTTAAACATCAAAGCTGAATACGTAATCAACCGGACTATATTAACGTCCAAATCTTACTTCCCAAATACTCAATTCAAAGTATAAGTATAAGTTTCTCAAAAGATATAAAGTATGAATTCCAAAGGCTTAAAGTATAACCCACGACATTTGTAACAGTAAAGTATTAAAGTCCGAAACCCAACAAAACCATAAACTCAATTATTAAATATAAACCCAAGGAAAATCCATCAAATTCCCACCGTACCCAAATCCGTACGTAAATACTACCGGACGCTTGACTCGTCCCAAAATCAATACTTAAATATATTTATATCAATAAAATATAGCCAACAGGGCCCCACAAACAAACCGCAACCCAAATCAAGTATAAAACTCAAATATCAATTCAACCATAATAAACCCATCAAAGGTCAAATCAAGATTTAAAACAATATTTAAATCTCATTTATATGCATCGCATTCAATTCTTTAAAATAATGCTCGTTAGAAAACAAAGTCCACTCACGAGATAGTCCCATGCCTGCCTAACAGGATAGGGTCCGCGTGAGGATCATGAGAAGCTTGAGAACCTAATTCAAGAACACGAGGATTAAGATTAACAACCGGACCGAAGCGATAACCTTAAAAGTCAACCCTAACTAATCCCGACTCAAGTGTACAAATACGTCGTACAAGGAATTCTAAGGTCAACGACATTCGTTAGAGGACGAACCGACCTCAAGAGACGCTCGGTCAACTATGGTCAAATTTGGTCAAACTAACCCGAATAGGTCAAACCGGTTCCATGGGTCCCATGACCTCCAAACTTAGATCTGAAAGTTCCTATAGGTTCACTACGACTTAAAGAACACGTCCTAAAAGTTTGGTCACGATCGGACGGTCGGATTGCTCACGATCGCACGATCGGACGGTTACGGTTTAATTCAAGCGTTAAGTCACTGATCCGAAGCATTCGGGCCTCCGATCCATGATCCGTCAAATCCTATACGTTCCTAGAAATACGGGGAACAACATATGTGAATTTGGATTCGATCCAACGGTCCGAACACATCGAACCCAGCAAACGCGCAATAGGCGTACGTTAGTTCGATCGTCAAATGACGTCCGAATCAAAATCCGAGCACACGTACGCGCTCATGACGACACGAGGATCACATTGGGACAAATAACCGCCGTCACACAGCCGCCACGCTCCGCCACACGCGCCGGCAGCACGTGGTGGGTGTCTTGAGCGATTCCGGCGTTCGGGTTTTCGTCGATTCAAGATACACAACCTATTCCAAAGGGATCGGAGCAACCCCAGGGGTCCAAAACTACTCGAACCCGGCCAAGAACCGGCCGGATTCCAGCCAAACCGCCGGTACAAACTCCGGCCAAAACGAGGGTTATAGATCAGGTTCCAAAACAGCCAAATTGTCCCAAAATAACCCCACAGACAGCTAGACCTCACGAAAAGGATTAAAACCCATACCTGGTTCGATGATTTTGGCGGTGAAAACCACCGTCTGAAACCGGTGACGTTTGAGACAAAATCGGGTGGTTTTGGGCTTTTTCCGGCGGATCCGAGGCTGCCGGCGTCAAGGGAGGTGGGGAAGTGACGACGGAGGTGTCGCCGACCGTTTGGAGTGCAGTCCGGGCCACGTGGTGGCGGTGGTGGCTCCGGTGGTGTTGAGTCGTGAGTGCATTCGCGGGGGCTGCGTGCGGGTGAGTGAGAGAGAGAGAGCTGAAGTGGTGGGATCCGATTGGTCCACATCAGATATTAGGGTTTTAAACAAATTCCAAAATGACCAATAAATCCTTTTAAAGCGTTACGACTCCGAATCGAACTTTCCGCATGTCCACGAATTTGTTTCGACGCGTCGGACGCAATGGCGCAACTCGCTTCGCCAAATTATGTCCCAAAAATATAGTTGACCAAAATGCCCTTTAATTATTAAATTCTTATTTAATTCCAATTTATTTAATTTAATTCCTTTTTAATTCTTTGTTTATTTAACTCAATTAATTAATTTATTTTCTTTTAAAAATTAGGTCGGGGACGTCACATCTTATGTGAGTGTCTCTCTCTTGCTCGCCCTCTTGGTTGATGTTTTCATTCTCGCTCCTCTATTTCTCAAGAACAAATTTACAATCATTTTCATGTTATCAAAATAAACAAGTCTTAGTAATGTGGATGGATTTTCTTCTGAAATTTTCCATTAAATCACTATGTCATGTTTTCAGAAATTTAGTTTCTGAATTAAAAATGTGCTCCAAATGATAATGTACGATTATAAGTTCGTTGGTTAGGGTCTGCATTTGTAGAATTTTGACCATTGATGCCTTTTGGTTTTGCGTAGGCTTTGGATAAGATTTGATTTTAGAGCCTTACAGAGAAAAGCAGCTCGATGCTCAACGAGTTTTTATCGAGGCTTGTACTTGATAGGCCAACAAGACCCTCTCCGTCATTGACAGTGGTATTGGCATGACCAAAGCAAGTAAATATACATGGTTCGATTGTTTTAGTTCTCCTTAGTGATTTGTTAGGTTTCTCATACACTTCCATAACATAGAGGGATTAGTTAGTGAAAAATTGTGCATTCCATATTAAGCTGGTTCTGCTTCAATTCCCATATTAAGAGTTGAGTGTTGATGCATTGTTGTTATATTTATGAACAATTGGAATACTTGGATGGGAGGAGGATCAAGGACCTTGTGAATAAGCACTCTGAAACAATTGGAATACTTAGTAAAATTCTTTTTTTTTTTGGGGGTCAATATTTTGTAAAAAAGGTATAAAAAAAACAAGTATAAACAAAAGGAATTAATACTTTTTGTGAAACCTTTCATATTTAGACATTTAGTTGGACATTATTTCCATCACTCTATTATGGAAGGCAGGAGCACTTCCCTCTGGTTTTCCTTCATTTGGTCTCGAGTAATCGATGCTCACACCATTGATGATCATTAACCATGGTCTGAATAGTGATGCTCACACCATTGATGATCATTAACCATAGCATCTCTTCTTAGACTAGAGGCTTTAATAAGGCTGGGGTTGTTGGTATTGTTGGTCTGATGGATCTTAATAAATAGTTTTCATCCCTGTTAGGTATATGGCTTTTATGAAGAATGCCAAAGGAAGTATGGAAATGCTAATGCATGGCGGCACCTTTGCATGAGATGTTTTCGACTATTTGACGCTATCGGCAATTATAGATGGAACTGTAAACCTCCTCTCTCCCTCTCTCTATGTATATATCTGTGTGTCATCCTAGGTGCTATGTGTCCACTGTGGACTTTCTCCTAACATCCGAACAATTGATCAAGTAAGTCAGTCAACAAATGGGCATTATAGTGATTTCACCTCCAAAATCCCGCAAAAAACCCCCTCATATGCCGGCGTAGAATCTAATTTGCCGGCATTTCAAGTGTGGTTGTTTGTTTTGGTATTATCTCTTTTGTTTCCGAAGAAACGCAGATATCAAATCCTCGGATACTCTTTTCTCACAAGTAATCAAACATTTCTCTCTCTTCACCTTCCTCTCTCTCTCACACACAAATTATGAAGAATGAAAACCCAGAGCAATCTCACAAACCTAGAAGACCCAAATCCCGCGAAGTAAGCTTGCGATTTATGTCATCACCAACTTCAGTCACTTCACTCAAACCACCACCAACCTCCCATCTCCAAACCAACCCCCATTTCCAAACCAACCCATCTTGCCGGGCCTGGGCAAACCCGATTCGCCTTTCAACTAAACCCAAAACCCAAAACCCAGCTTGACGAATCAGGCCCCATCCGAGTACTATGGCCCTCTTCAACTTCATCATCAACCAAGAAGCTCGACATTCACAAACCCATCATTGGTGGGTTGATGAGATACCCGAGATCTACTTCCCTTCTTCTTCGTCGTCTTCGAGCGCCAAAGAAAATCACAAACCCTTCATTTGGTGGGTTGATGAGATACCCAAGAAACTTCAAGTTTCTGGCAAATCTACTTGGGAAATAGCGCTTAACGCCACTACAAGCCAAAGCGTATCTGAAAATACCACCTTTACCCACACATTTTGCAAATATCACTTATAAATACATACTTATTGCCCACTTATCACCCACATAGCACTTTTGGTCAATTTTTGTTTTTCTCTCTTAGCACTTTCAGCTCTCTCTTCGCTCTCTCTCTCTCTCTCTCTCTCTCTCTCTCTCTCTCTCTCTCTCTCTCTCTCTCTCTCTCTCTCTCTCTCTCTCTCTCTCTCTCTCTCTCTCTCTCGTGCAGCTCTATTCTTCTCGTGCAGCTCTCTCTCACTCGTGCAGCTCTTCCTCTCCTAGTGCTCTCTGTCGGTCGCTCTTGAAACCCCTTTCATCCTCTCATCTCTCTGCTCAATCGCGAAACCCCGTCAACCCCATGTTCTAGGTATGTCTTCCGAATCGCCTAAGGTCACAGCTTGCTTGCAACCTTGAAGCTGAACTCCATCGCCAACCTCCAATAGGTAGTCTTGATGGTAATTTTCTTAATCTCTGTGGGTTTCTATGAAATTGGTTTTATTTTGATTGCTCTGGGTTATGTGTCTTGAATCTTCATGCTCATCCATCTGGGTTTTTACCAAATGGATTTAGATTGCTGTGGATATGTGAATCTTGAAACTTGAGAGTTTCCATTTGATGTAGTAGATTTGTATAGTCTGATTTTGATGAATCCTTGTTTATTGATGTTTTATTGTAGTTGTAGTGCGGTTGTGTTGCTATTTTATTGCTATTGTTTTGCAGTTGTATTGCCATTGTATTGCTATTATGATGTTGTTGTATTGATCTTGTATTGCACGCTTATTGTGGTTTTATTCCTCATGGCTTCACATGTGTTAATGAAATGTTGTTTTGTCATGGTCGAGAAATGGAGACAATTGTTATTCTTGTTTGCTACAATGGAAAATGGGTAACCTCAAAGAAGATGTGCAAATACGAAGGGGTGACTCAAAAGGCATAATAGTACCACGGATCATCACATTTGCTGAACTATTGGATCGTGTGCATAAGATTCGTAATACAAATAGCAGGAAGACAAGGTTTGCTTAACGTTCTCGCTTTTGGTAGCCTCGAATGAGTGGAAGCACATAAAGATTGAGGATGATGATGATGTCAAATTTTTATGAAGTACACTTGTGAGGTAACACCTTCAAAACTAGCTCCCTTACTCGTGAGTGTAGAAGATAGAGGACTGACAAATGATGCAGTTGATAGTATGCATATGACGGCGATAGTCGGATGGGTCTCTCTTCGATTGCCATTGTTGAAAGCAATGAAGTAACTCGGAATAATACAAATGTCGCTGATGTGGGAGGTGATGTTGGGACAGATCAGGCCAATTGCCAATAATGCGTTTAGGAGCAGAATCGAACCCACTCATGAACATTATTTGAGTCAAATGGGTGAACACAACCAGTACAATGTGGCCGGTGTAAGTGATGGAGAAGCATATTTGGACACAAGGTATTCGCGAAGTCATTGGAATCCGAAAATTGAAGTTGGGCAAATTTTCTCTAGTAAGGGAGCCTTGTTGACCAAGTTACGGTTGGCGGCATTGAGAGGCCACTTTGAATTTAAGGTGCAATTCTCTTGCACTAAGAGGTTGCAAGTGGTTTGTTGTCAACATCCATGCCTATGGCGGGTTTGAGCATCAAGAATTGGAGAATACAGCTTCATGATTATGAAGTGTACAGCTGGCCATGAATGTGATTTGAGGTTGGTAAATGACAACCATTGTCAAGCAACCGCAGCGCTTGTAGCTACTTCATTGAAAAGGAAGTTGAAGGATTCTCGGACAATATACACACCGAGTGACATAATGAGAGATGTGAAACACAACTTTGGTTTGACCATTCATTATTCGAAAGCTTGGAAAGCGAGGGAGTTAGCTCTAATTTCCAATAGAGGATCAGACGAGGAGGCATATTATATCCTTCCAGCCTATTGCTATGAATTGGAGCGTATGAATCCCGGCACAAAGACACACATCCATACTGATGAGAACAATCACTTTGTGTATTTTTTTTATGGTTGTTGGCGCATGGGTTTCGTTCTGCTATATGCCCAGTGATAGCCGTGGTTGCCACTCATTTAAAATCTAAGTACAAGGGTGTTATGTTTGTAGCGAATGCATTTGATGGTAATCGAAACATATATCCTCTTGCTTTTGGGATTGGGGATTTAGAGACGGATGCATCATGGCATTGGTTTTTCACTAAACTTCATGAAGCCATTGGTGAGTGTCACAATCTTGTTATCATTTCTGATAGCAATTTTAGCATAGAGAATGTGTGGAACAAAGTTTTTCCAACAGCTCAACATGGCATATGCTTTTATCATATGAAGGGGAACATGAAACGCACTTGCAAGTTGAAAAAACGTGATCAAATGCTGATGTGCTTTAAGCAGGCTGCAAAATCTTATTCAATGGCTGAATTTGATTGTCATTTTTGCAAGATCAAGGGAAAGGGACAGGTTGCTGAATATCTTGAACATGCAGGGTTACACAAGTGGTCTAGAGCTCATATGGATGGATGTCGCTACAATGTAATGACAACAAATATTGCGGAGTCAATCAACTCAGTCCTTAGGTTTGCAAGGATGCTGGCAGTGGTTCACCGAACATCGTGGGTTGGCTTTGAAATGCACAACAACATTGTGCCCCAATTTTGGCAAGAAGAAGTTGAGGAATAGGTTGATGATGTCGCAAGGATGAATGTCGTTAAGCTAAATAACGTACAGTATAATGTTGTGGATGGTGATATAGACGGCCTTGTACATTTGACGAACAACAGTTGTAGTTGTAGGAAGTTTCAGCTTGAGCAGCTACCTTGCAAGCATGTAGTTGCAGTTTGCCGCTTCTTGAATGTATACTCCAAGGTTTCTCGGTATTACACTCGAAATACATGGTTGGATGCGTATTCGGATACCAAATACCCTGTATAGCCTCAGGGAATGTGGGTTATTCCTGAAGATGTCCGAAATCGAGTTGTGCTACCTCCGATGGCAAAAGTCATGCCAGGTAGACGGAAGAAGCTAAGGATTCCCTCGCAAGGAGAAGACACTATTAGAAGAAAGTGCTCAAGGTGCAGTTCCACGGGCCACAATAAAATCACGTGTAAAAATAATCTTCCACTGCCTAATGTATCTTAGATAATATGATTTGTGTTTGTTTGTTAGGTACTGTCAATTTCAATTTAATTTGTGGTGGGTATGGTGTTATGTGGATTGTGAATACTTTTAAATTTGCACAATTTGGGTTGCACTGCTATGAAGCATGGTGTATTCCCTATTTATAATTACAGTATCACTATCGTATTGTTACTTTATTGCCTTAAGATTGTCATTATATTGTACTTTTATTGTAGTTGTATTGCTATTCCAATGTAAACTGTGTATGTATGAAAATTAAAGGGCCTGGAATGTAACTCAAAATGGATCCCCAACATTAAAGTCCTTCCAATGCAATTATTACGCAGTTACTGTGATACTCCTGCTACACCTTCTTTTGTGATTACAAATTCAGACGATGCATGGGGCAAATGTGGGGCAAATACAAGGTGAAGTGTCCTATGTGTTTAACTGGATATAGTTGCTGAAGGAGCATTACGACTGTTAACCCCAACAGATTCCTCATGTCTTGCCAAGAACACCCTTGAATTGACGCAATGTGCCCAAGCCAATCCCAAAGCCGGACTCACCCGTCTGCCTGATGTATTCAAGCACTCCAAGTTTCTCAATCTCACCCCATTGATTCCATTATCTGGCTCAACAAATCCGCCACTTGGTTGGTCACAACCACTGCCACCCCAAACTTATTTGCTAAAGTCTTCAATGTCTCGAATATCTTGAAAACATTTTAGACTGGTGTTTTAAATCTGCCGGTGGTCTTTCATACTGTGATCGGAACAATGCAACAATGGAATCAATGACAATGAGCTTCACAGGTAACCGGGTGTGATCAATGGAAATAAATGCTTCTATGTCTCGAAGGACATGGATCAGTTGTTGTGCATCATGAATGCCATGAACATATATGTCTTCCAATGGGTCCAACCCTATTAAGTTGGGGTATGATGCCTGATAAAGGTTGGCTACTTGTTGCAATAGACAAAATGAGAAGCTGAATTCTATGAATATGTAGAGGGAGGAGCCCCCTAGTCCCCCATGTGAGGCTGGGAGTTAAGCTCGTACCGTTAGTTGTAGACAAAGTTGCGTCTTCTCGAATCGCTCTCCCTACCAATTCTGTTATGGAGTTGCAGGGTATCCCACCGCCCAAGCAACCATCTAGTATTGGGCATCCGATGGACAATTTAGGTGTTGAAAGAGGAAGGAGGATGAGGTTTTGTGGTGTCTTTTTTTGTAATTTAAGGGGGATGTGATGGTGCAAGGCATGAATTGTATATATAGAGTCCATATTGAATGTGTGTAATGTAGGCCATATGTCTTTTAAGGGATGTATAATTCAATCAAATGGTAGAGTCTCGATGCATACCTACTACGATAGGATCCTATTGCTTTGTATTGTGCTCTTATTGATATCATATTGCCATTATACGTAGGTGTATTGAGGGGTTATTGCCGCTATAATCGTTTGAACTGGACATGGATAAAGGAAACTATATATGCACAAATAGAAAAAGAGGCATCATAATTCCATCAAATCCAATTTGGAAACTTACATAATACAAAAAGAGGCCACCCCATAGTTACATAATACAAAAAGAGACCACCTCCTAGTTCCATTTTACAGGCTGTTTTCACTACATTTTACAATCTCCAAAGTCATATTACAAGTCAAAAGTTTCCTGCTATTGACACATTCGGAGTTGCATACTCTTCAATTGCGGCAACCACGACCCATCAAATTCATGACCACGGCCACGTTGATGTTGTCCCGCTTTCCTTATGGATCCACTATTTTTGCAAACTTGTGAAATAGTTCGAATCTATTTTCCACTTGTTTTTGCTTCAACTGGGCCATTTCGTGATTCCTTGAATAGCATAACTACAGTGGCAGGGGCATTTACAATTTTTGCTTTCATACCCATTATATGTAGGAGATGCATCTGGGCATGATAACGAGAGCAAATTATGCACTTTTTATGACACCCCACCTAGTTTGGCCCTCCAAAACTATGTATGCATGGAGATTTTTCCAAAACATGGTATTGCCTCGACATTGTGCAAGCCATGGACCAAGTCTTGATCGATAAATTTGCTGACTTGGTGGTGTTTGATCTCCCCTCCTTCAGTAATTGAAAGCGTTGGGTTTGGAGTGAAGTTAGGGTCCATGATTTTTGGGTATTTATTGTGGGTTGGTGTCGAACTTAATTAGGGAAAACTGGGACTTAATGCGATGTGAGTGAAATGAATGGGGAAGGTAATTGCTGCAAGGAGGAGTTAATGTGATGGAAGTTTTCTGCTTGATGCAACTGGGTTGAATTTCAAAATAGGGAGGTATTAATGAGCGGGAGTAAATGAGAGTGAGTAATTGGCAGGAGTTATTGGGCGGGAGTTATTATATGATGTTTGTGTAATTGCTTATATGACTATTTCCCTATATTCGTAATTTGGAATTTCTCAATTTCCTAGTTTTCCCATAATTTTATTTTAAGAACTTGCCTAAATTGGCAAAATTACCAACCTTTTCAATTTGTCCAGTACGGTAATTTTCCTATTTCCCAATTTTGACATTTCAATTGCTTTCCAATTTTCCTATTTGCCTAACTTACTTTTTCCTATGTTCCAATTTCATGTTTGGCAATTTTGCGTATTTTCCCAAATTTCCAATTTTATTTGCAGCGCTTTGTATGTGTTTTTCGGGCATATAATGTTTTTATTGCCTTACACATTGCTCCGCTCTTCATTTTGTATTGTACTATTCTTTCTTTTGTATATGACTATTTTGTTGTTTTCCTTTTTTGTCATTTGGAATTTCCGTATTTTCGGTGTTTTTCAGATTTTGTCATTTTTAATATTTGTATAATTTGCGTAAATTTGGAATTTGGCAATTTCCTTGTAAGGTATTTTTCCGATTTTTCAATTATGCAATTTCATTTTGTATGTTTTTCAAATTTCCAAAAATTGCTTAGTTACATACTCCATTTTTTGCCATATCTATTGCATGTTTTATGCCATACCTACTCCTAAACCCTATATTACAGCTTGATGTTTTCCTTTGATCCTATACAACGAGTATTTATTGCGTTTATATTGCCGTCGTCGGCATCTTTATTGTGTCTATATTGTATTTCTGTCTCCTTTGTAGTGCCTAGATCTGGCTTTTTATTGCGTCGTTAGTGCCTTTTTATTATGTACATCACTATTTTGTTATTTTCGTTTTTGGCATAATGTTTTGTGTTTTTGTTTTTAATCCAATTTTATTGCCGTTATTGAAATGGTCTAACTTACGCCCATCAAATTGGTGAACAGTGCAACCCCATCAAATAAATGGCCCAACTACATACCCAATTTCCTTTACTATAAAGTCAGTAACTAAGTCTTTCAATAAAATATAAATTACACCAGTTGCTCTATATAAGAGAAGTAGAGGCACCTTCTTGAAAAATGTTGGAGTTGTGAATTTTTGCAAATTGAAGCTAAGCTTTTATTTTTGCAGGCTGGAGCTGTGAGTTGTCCCCACCGAAACATGAAGATGTCGGACGTACGCCTCCAAACGACCATGTCAGTTACTCGGAGACCAGCCGTGGCATGTGCCGTTCCCATCTCCACCACTGACTCCAAATCATGATCCCACTTCATCTGGAAGTGAGGCTGAGAGCAATGATCCGCTTGACAAAATCTCTGCTGTGAAGCGTGAGCTCCAATATTTTTCTAAGGCAACGGATTGGTGGGAGAGCAAATGTGATGTTCATGGCCAAGTGATGGGAAACTTGGGCAACAAGTTGAACAAAGCATATGTTGGAGAAGTCAAGCAAACTCTAAAAGCAACAAGTCGGAGCGCAGAGTTAGAGTCCCTGAAGTTAAAATTGGAAGCGACAAAGAAATATGCTGTCCAACAATTCACAAAATCTGAAGAATATAACCATGAAATGGTTGAATGTTTCAACAATAGCTTCGAGATGTTTTGAGATTATGCTTCGGTGGTCTCACCAGACTACAATTGGAGCGAAATTGATGAAGGTGGTGTCTGGCAGGTGCTGAATAGGGGTGGAGAGGGAATGGCTCATCATAGCCTCGTGCATGCATTGAGGAATAAGATCAAAGACATGGATCTTTTGATGGACCTCTAATAATTTGCATTTCGTAGGGTTTGTGCAGTTGGGTGAGTTTGAAATGATGTCTGCGTATTGTATGTTTATTGACCTCCTATTGCCACCCTATTATATGTTCTTTGCGTCTGCTGCTACTTACAAGTGCACCAATATTGTAACCCTATATTGTCTATATATTGCATAACAATGACGGGCCACTGTTATGCCTCCATAAAGAGAAAGTATAGATCTGTTTATATATCGAGCTCTACAAAATATCTCAAGTAAACAATCTAAACTATAAGTATGCTAACGACGACGTCAACTCCCAAAAAAAAACAATTTCAAAACTGAATCAGAAGTACATCCCTAGTGGTATTGATTAGACGTACTAGCCAATTTCGTTTCACAAAATGAAAATTGATGCATATTCCTACTATAAAATGAGTACAATTTATCTGCCATGTCTACAAAATGGATACAGTTTATCTGCCATGTAAGTCAATTACCCACTGCCACCAACTGTACAATATTACCTATCACCATGTACAACACCAGCTCCACCAGAGCTTCCATGTTTGCATATTCATATAAAGGAAAAACTGAAATAATTAAATTCAGACTGAATTCCCAAGTGAGTAGTGAAGACTGAATTCAATTGAGAAACATTATCACATTTACCTCATATATACGCCTCCCCCTGAAAGCCTCTATCGCAAGCTTCAGTTGGTAATAGGTGATCTTGGATAGGTCAACTTTATCCAAAGAAATGCCGGCACTGAGATACTCAATCAATTTGACTATCATGGTTCCGCAAGAGGTACTGTCGGGACAATAAGCTGAGAAATTAGAACTGCACTTATTTACAACATCGATAAACTCCACTAAATTAACATAGCTTACCCATCACAGTGTTGCGGCACATCTCCAATGCTGCAAATAGTGAATGGCTTAAATGTGGACATCTTCATCCACTTTTGCTTCACCTCTTCAACCTCATAAACCTCATAAAAGTGCATATCGTACAGCATCCGTGCTAGAGTATCGCTAATATGGAAGATATTTGACGATTCGCATTTGAGGTAAAAGCAATATAGGAGTCATACATAGTCACGGTATGTCTCACGAAGTCGATTTCTACTACCACCCAATGGCATCCTTGAAGATTATACAGGACATACACGTTCCGGACTTTGGTCCATGGTTGCGCATACCCATGTTGCCATGTACCATGCACAAAGTGACGTATCTTTTTAGGTAGCTAGGTGGAAGGTCACGGTAATTGGAGCATTGCTTTCTTCGATACTCGTTTCTTTGGAGGCAGTCTTACGGCTCTAAAAATTGCTACAAACAATTTTTAAGGCACATTACATAATTACGAACCAATGCAACCGAAGCAGTGAATTTAACATGTTCACATTTTTACATGCAAACAATAATCTGCAGTTGTCCAGTCGGTTCCAAACACCAAAAGATGAGAAAGTTGTCTTTTCCGTATTAGAAATGTCGCCATGTCAAGGTGCTGAAAGTTCATGTAAATAATACCACCACAATTTAATACAAATGTAAACATAGTGAAGGTGAGAAAAGAATTGAATTATCCTAATAAAGTAGGGTTCAAATTCATACCCTGGAGCTAAACCATTCTGTATCATCTATAAGTTTGTAAAAAAAGTCTGGGTCAACTGAACATGCTTCGAGTTGCACCTCCGCACTACAATAGCCAAACTTCCAAGGGTCAATTTTGTAATCATTCAATAATTGGAACATTGTATAATATGACAAAGATAGTACAAACACAGACATGTATATTAAAGGTAGCTATATATTCTTATTCTAGATCACTGCATACTACAACAACATGAATATTGGATTTCCAAGGTTAAAAATCCTAACCTTAAATCAGTTTTCCAAGCTGTGCAAAACTCTATTACTGCCTTGACATCGTAAATGGGCACGGGTTTTGTTGGATCAAAACATGGCGGGGTTGCGTCCGCATCCGAAACTGTAATCGTCCTCTGTTTCCTCGACGGATCGGTAAATGGACTCAACAATGTAGTGGCTGACCGCTTCTTTCTACACCCTTTACCTTCCACATCTTGTTTTTCAATAGTGGCACTACCTTCCTTAATCGCTTCATCACCAGCCACAGTAACATTGGTTATGATGAGAGGATTCATCTGACCTCCCAATGCCTTAATGTTGCTCTTTTTCCAATCCTCTAAGAAAGATAATAGTTTTTTGCAAATGACTCCGCACCCGTCCACATCTTCAGGAGTAGGAAGCTCTTCAGCTTCTTGCTGCATTAATTTGGCAGGAACTGAAGTGCCCATTTCTGCCTCTTGGACTTGCATGGCTGCGAAGCCTTCGCCTCCATCACCATGGACTTGTGCTTCCATTTCTGCCGGTTCTGTAGTCGGAGTAATATATTCATGTAAGGGCGACATGTCATTGTCGCCTCCTTCATTGATATGAGGACTACCCACTTCTTCATGTCCTTCAACATGTTCATTCAACTCACCATATCGTTTTTTCAACTCCTCTATCTCCAGCTTAAAATAGTGTTCCATTGAAGCAAGGGTGTTGCTGAAATCCTGCACACACTTTTCCTTTTTTTACACTCCTCATGTTTCAAAGACTCCTTCTGTACCATCATTTCCAAGTCACGGACTCGCTTTCTAAGCGCTCGATTTGAATTGGCTAGCTTTGCCAATTCATCCGTTATGGTTTACCCTGCATACAGTTATAATGCAACTGTTACAATACTTAGAAAATATAACCCGAAAATTGCTACTTTATTGCTATCGTATTGTCTATATATTGACTATAAACTGATTAGATAGCAGCGCCATTAAGTTTATTATTACCTACATATTGCAAAAAGGACATGCTCACCTTAGAAGACGAGGGAATGGTAGCTGTTTCCTCAACTTCGTAATCTTTTTCTTCAACGGAAGTGCTGGTATTTTCTTGGGCCTCATCGGCAAACAATTCAACAATTTCTTCATTGTTTTCATCATTGTCACCCCAAGTCCAATAGGGTTGTTGCTTGTCAATTACAGTTGGGCGAAGAAGTTGCACATCAACCTCCAATTTACACACACAAAATACATATCAGTAAACTTATTATTTTTTTCATATGCATAACATAATCATTACGAACATAACTAACCTCACAGTTTTCGAATACTTGGCTCATTAGTTCGTGAAAACAAGCCAAGAATTGCTCCTCCATTGTAATATATGGGGATGTGGCGATTCTCTTCATGCACAAAAATGCATTGCAACCAACGCTGGAAACACCTCAAAAGCCAAAATCTAGTTTGATTGTCGCAAAAGTATTTCCTTTTCAACGAGCGCTTTTCATTAGTTGCAATCGTAATGAAAGGAAGGTTTCGAACCTTAGCCCCGTGATGAAAAACAGCTGCGCTATGAATTGTATGACCTTATTACCAACAATGAATTTTATCCCGTTCATCTGGGAAATTGTCTTCGGATTAGCCTTCCTCAACAACAACCCATGGACAATTTGTGCAGTCCACTTAAGGTCCTCAATCAGTAATAGATTACCAAAACAACTTTCCTAGACCTTTGTAACTGTTGTTGACTCAATTTCGCCATAATTGTACTTATGGCGGTCTTTGTATGGGAAAGGCAACTTTTGATCCTTGTTGATGCTCAAAAATGGTTCGGCACTTTTGGGCTCAACTGTGATGTCTTCGCCTTCGGTAATCCGCGTGCCTCGGTGTGCTCAGTCGATCTGTAAGACAAGAAACGATCGGTAAGCCCGATAGGCACCGGTGTGGTACCGGCCGAAGGCTCTCCGATGCTTAAGTTAGAATAAGTACGGAGTGAATAGGAATTTTAGCAGAGTAATAATTTCGATGTGGGACTGTAGACATTGCCTAATTAGGCTCCACGTGTCATGAAGAAGATTCAAGGATTATGCATTCCTTAACTAGCTTTGGCAGACTAGGTACCGATCGCCTTACATGCCGATGGCTCAATTTCCACGTGTAGTCTTCTTCTTGGTAGTTTAAATAGGGTATAAACAGGAGTCCCGCAAGTTCTCGACTTAGTTTACCTATGTGATCGTGCATCGTCTGTCGATCACGGAATCCTATGTGATCGCGCCACGTGTCCGTCGTGCGTGGCGATGAGGAGTTATGATGGCGCCGTTTCGGTTTTCGAGTCAGAACGTCGGTTTCTTCTTCTATAAATAGGAGTGAAAGCTGAAGGCTTGCTCACTTGTGTTTTGAGAGCAAAAATTCAAGACTTGTGAAGGCGATTTTCGGCGTCAACTTTCCGATCAAAAGGTGATTTCCGGCGGGTTTTATCACGGCGGAGCGATTTCCGACGAACCGAACCACCGCGAGAAACAAAGTAAATTTTTCTTTCTACTCTTTTTTTTTATTATCAAAACGCCATTTTTGTATGAATCGAACTATGAACTGCGCTAGAACATGATTTCCGTTTGGTAGCTAGGGTGCCGTAGGCAACAATAGTTATAGGATTGCATGGCTTGATCTTTGCATGGCATTTAGTTTCCTTTTATTTCTGTTTGTAGATGTCCGACAGCGAGTCTCAATTTGATAGTGAGCCGAACGCGTTCGATGGGGATTCATCTGACGGTAATACGGGTACCGAGAGCGTGTCATTATCCTGGGAGAGTGCCGAAGCTGAGGTCGAAGCTGAGGTCGTACAGAAGACCGAAGCTATTCCCTCGGTAGGGAGGGAAGACGTGCGTCCCACGGTGGAGGCCGTGCCGTTGGCCATAGTTCCATGCGGTATTGACTGTGCGAGTACCAGTCAATATTTCGAGTTTTTAATGAAGGATACTCACAGGCCCGAACGGCACGTGAGCTATCAATCGAAGCCTCCACGTCCGGCCGAGTGGATGCAATCGCCGAAGCCTCGTCAACCCCGTGGTCACCGTGGTTCGGCAGGGAACCCTAGGTACCGATGGGAGAGCGCGTCCGGTTGATCCTCCGAGGGCTATTTTCGCTGCGGAAGAGGAGGAGGTGCCTTTGGAGCCGGTCACAATTGTCGTTCCTCCGAAGACAGTCCAATTTGCGAACCACATGATCATTGGTTCGGAAATGGAGCTGTTTGAAATCGAGGAACTGCTGAAGAAGCTCCTCCGGGAAGATCAACCGGAGGCAGGCGTCGATGGACATGTGGCTCTTGTTTTGGCAGGCGTCGATGGACATGTGGCTCTGCATGAAGAGAGCCATTAATGCTGCCAAACGTGCCAAGAGAGCGTACGCCGCCGGCCAGTCTAAAGTCACCGAGGCTGCCAAGGTTCTGCAAGATAATGCGAACCTTGTGAAGGACAAGGAGGCTGCCGAACGGTAGCTCAAGGTAACGGAGGAAAAGCTTGCCCATATAAGGTCGAACCTTGATGCGGCACTCAAGGCAGCTTCCGACGCCGAGGCAGCCAAGCAAGCACTCCATGTGGCCTTGGAGCAGAGCGAACGATCTAAGGCTGCCGATATCAAAGATGCCGTGAACCGAGCTATAGAAGCATACAAGTCTTCAGAAGATTTCACGGTACTCCTAGATAAGGAGGTCGAATCGAAAATGGTGGACTTAGTCTACCGTTTCAAACGCTTCAATCCTGGCCAGAAGCTAAATTTGAACTTTGCTGTCGACCCCCCTCCTCTCCCCGAAGGTCTCACCGAACAAATGATCAAGGATTATGAGGGTGAGGATGCCGATCCGGATGCTGCAGTCGTCTGAATGCCTTGCATGTTTTCTTTAAATTTTTATTTGTAATCTCCTTTGACCTAAGGCAATTGATTTTGAACAGCTGCCGAAAGGCATTTTATGAAATTTCTATTTTGCCTTACTCTTAGGCGTGCTTAATTTATGTTATAGTAATGAACTTGACGGTAGTCTAGGTTAGTACCGGTCAAATGATACCGAAGGTACGTTGCCGCTGAAGGCTAACAACAATTTTTAATAACTAAAACTAGTACTAAACTTGACGGTAGTCTAGGTTAGTACCGGTCAAATGATACCGAAGGTACGTTTATCGCCGAAGGCTAATAAAGAATTTGCAAATTGCTAATAATATTTTCATTGATTTCATGCCGAACGGCTTGCAATACAAAATGGAGAACAGAAGTCCTGCCGATGGCAAAGAAACTATTTGTAATAGTATTTGAGGTGCTCAACGTTCCATGGGTGACCGAGGGTCTTTCCGTTGGTGTCTTGAAGTCGGTATGTTCCCGTTCGTCGGATTCCGATGATCTCATACGGACCTTCCCAGGATGGACCGAGGGTTCCTTCCCTTGGGTCTTTGGTAGCGAGTGATACTTTGTGCATGACCCAATCTCCAATCCGGAAAGATCTTCGCCTCACTCCTGAGTCATAACATCTGGAGATGCGCTGTTTGTATGCTTCGTTCCGAAGGTTTGCTTGCATTCGGTGCTCTTCGACTAGATCCAGATTCAAAGCAAGCTGAGGTTCATTAGCTTCCGGAACAAAGTTTGCCGTTCGGTAGGATTCCTCGCCGATTTCCACCGGCACAGCTGCTTCCGAACCAAAGGCAAGGGAAAACGGCGTTTCTCCGGTAGACGTTCGGTAGGAAGTCCGAATGGCCCATAATGCCTCTGGGAGTTTTTCCGGCCATGCACCTTTAGCATTATCCAGCTGCCGTTTCAGGACCTTCTTGATGATTTTATTTATTGCTTCAACTTGACCGTTTGATTGAGGATGAGCTGGTGAAGCGAAGAAATGGTTGATCTTCAACCGACGGCAGAACTGGCGAAACACCTCTGAATCAAATTGCTTGCCGTTGTCAGTGATGATGGCGTACGGTATACTGAATCGGCAGCAAATGTTCGTCCAGACAAATTTTTCTATTTTTGCAGCCGTGATGGTGGCCAGGGCTTCGGCCTCTACCTATTTGGTGAAGTAATCTATGGCAACGACAGCGAATTTAACTTGTCCCCTTCCTTTCGGCATTCGGCCGATCAAGTCGAGTACCCATTGCGCGAATGGCCAAGGACTGATGATCGGTGTAAGGGGTTCGGCAGCGATATGAGGAATACTACCGAACCTTTGACATTTGTCACACTTCTTTACCAAGTCGATTGAGTCACGATGCATAGTTGGCCAAAAATAGCCCTGCCGAAATGCCTTGTGGGCTAGCGAACGGGACCCAGAATGATCTCCACAGACACCACCATGAATTTCTCGGAGGACGTAGTCCCCCTGTTCGGTAGTGATGCATTTCAGATAAGGGGTAGTGTAGCCTCGCTTGTAAAGGACGCCGTTGATTATTGTATACCTTACTGATCGGTACCGTGTTTTTCGTGCCTTAGTTTTGTCGTTCGGAAGTATACTGTTCGCCACATAAGAATATATCGGATCCATATCCGTACGATATGCACATTCAGCTCGGTTGTACTTGGCTGGGCCAAGATTTCAATGGGGACTTGATGCCCAACTTTATTATTTATGGCCGAAGCTAGCCTTGCTAGAGCGTCAGCGTGACTGCTCTCTGATCTGGGTATCTGCCGAATCTCATATGCCGAAAACCTCTGTAACTGACAAGAGGCTGCCGTTAGGTAAGCGCTCATGGATGAATCCCGGGTGGCGAAGTCTGCCGTTACCTGATTCACAATAAGCTGGGAATCGCTGTGGATGATAATCTGTGTAGCCCCCATGTCTTTGGCTAGCTGAAGGCCGGCCAACAGAGCTTCGTATTCGGCTTCGTTATTGGAAGTTATGAAATTGAAACGAAGGACATATTCGATCTTATTTCCTTCAGGAGTGGTAAGGACCAGCCCAACACCGCACCCTTGCTGGTTAGCCGAACCATCTACGTGGAGAACCCAGACTGGAATTGTTGAATCAAAATGACTATCGTTCGGTAGGGAGTTACTGCCGATTTCGTTTGAGGTTTGTTCGGTAGCGAATTTCCAACTGTTGTTGCCGATGGAGTCAGCTCAGATATGAAATCTACCACTGCTTGACCTTTCTCCGCAGGTCTTGGTTTGAACTGAACATCGAATTCTCCAAGCTCAATTGCCCATTTGATCAATCGTCCGGACATGTCCGGCTTTTGGAGTACTTGCCAAGTGGCTGGTTGGTCGTAACGATTATCGTATGAGCCTGGAAATATGGGCGAGCTTCCTTGCCGAAGTCACAAGTGCTAGAGCCAATCGCTCGAGAGGCGGATACCGAATTTCTGAACCCTGAACGCCGGCCACGTAGAAGATCGGTAACTCCACCTTTTTGGCTTCCGTATCAATACTGAACAAACGGCAGTCTTTGATACCGATAGGTACAAAAAGAGTTCTTCTCCAGGAAGTGGTTTGGATAGCAACGGGCTTTGCCCATGTATTCTTTTAGCTCATAAAACGCTTTATCACATTCGGCGATCCAGGAAATGCTCTGCTTGCCCCCTTCGTAGCTTTAAAGAAAGGTGCACAAATGATCGGTAGCTTTTGATATGAATCGTGTAAGGGTTGCCACTCTACCGGTAAGACTTTGAATATCTTTCTGTGTCTTCGGCCTTTCCATATTTATCAACGCCTTGATTTTTTCAAGATTAGCCTCGATACCACGCTGGCTGATCATAAAGCCTAGGAACTTTTCGGCAGATACACCTAAGGCGCATTTCAACGGGTTCAGTCTCATTCGGTATTTTTTCAGGATGCCGAACATTAATGACAGGTTCTGGATGTGCTGGTTGGCAGTTTTGCTTTTGACCAACATGTCATCGACATAAACCTCCATAATGTTCCCAATGTATTCGGCGAAGATTCGATTGACCAAACGCTGGTATGTGGCTCGGCATTCTTCAACCCGAATGGCATGACATTATAGCAATAAAGACCTTTGTCTCGTTATAAACGCCGTATGCTCTCTATCGGCAGGGTCCATAAATATTTGGTTATACCCCGAATAGGCATCCATGAAACTCAACAACTCGTGGCCAGCGGTAGCATTGACAAGCTGGTCGATTCTTGGCAACGGAAAGCTATCTTTCGGACAAGCTTTGTTGAGATCGGTATAGTCTTGGCACATCCTCCACCCACCTTTTGCTTTCCGAACCATGACGGAGTTTGCTAACCAAACTGGGTAAATTTCCTCTTTGATGAAGCCGATGGCGAGGAGTTTTTCAACTTCTACCTTCATGGCCTCATACCGTTCGGTATCATAAGATCTCCGCTTTTGGCGTACTGGTTTGTAGGCCGGAGATATACTGAGCTTATGACTTATGACTTCGGGAGAAATACCTGGCATATCATTGTATGACCAGGCAAATACTTCGGAATGATGGCGCAAAAATTGAATAAATTCCGATCAGAGTGTGGCCGTGAGGGTGGTGTCGATCTTAACACATTGGTCTGGTCGATCTTCATGCAAGATCACCGTCTCTAGATCCTCAACTGGCTAGGCTTGCGGTATTGGCGTCTCATCCCTGGGATCATCAGGAGTTTCATTGCTGTTCGGCATACTGACCACAGAGAGGGTCTCCTTCGGCGTTTTATCCGTGGCCGAAGTAAGAGCCATTGCATAGCAAGTCCGAGCATTGAGTTGGTCCTCTCGATTACCCCTGCATCGCAACAAAGGTTGGGAACTTCATAAGTAACATATGGAGGGAAAGATGAGCCTTAGTTCATGTGAGTGTCGCTCGGCCAATAATCACGTTGTCTGCTGTTGGGCGATCGACGATGAGAAATTGGTCATAAATCATGGTTCGTTGTGGGGCCATGCCGAAGGCTATGGGCAAGCTTACGCTACCGACCGGTTGAACCAGGTCGCTGAGAAACTTCAGGAGTGGAGTGAGCTGCCGATTAACATGCTCATCGCTTACCCCAAGTTCCCTAAAGGCATCGGCAAAGATGACATTTACCAAACTTCCGGTGTCAATCAAAACTCTCCCTACATCAAACCCTGCGATTTACGCTCGAATTATCATGAGGTCATCATGTGGGTAGAGGATCCCTTCTTCTTCTTCTTCTTCATGGAAGGTGATGGTCTCCCATCGAACTTTTGGCATTTTCTCGATGCCGATTACTTTCTATACCGAAGACTTGGGGATATTGAGCTGCATGCACGCATTGCTTTCTCGATCGGTTCCATGCTCTTACCAATGTTGGGCCTCCGCTAATAGTGCCGATCATGTTGATCCGCCGAACAGACCTTGGACCTAAGGCTGTTGTGGCCTGGCAATGTACTAATCAAGCTTGCCTTCTCGGATAAGGCGTTCAATGATTTTTCCGAGTGTTATGCGGTCTTCGGTATTATGGCTATTGTGCTGGTGGTTCATCTGTTGCTGGGTCTCGTCGACTTTGGCCGAGAGAAGGTTGTTGTGTTCCTGCATCTTCTCCATGTCCTGCCGAAGTGTTGTTATCTGGGCAAGGAGCTCGGCCTCGGTAGCGATTGGGGTGCCAAAGCATTCCGGGGGCATTCTGGGCTGGCCCCACTATGCTTACCGAACGGCAACTCTTCTCTGTTAGGAACAACGGGACCGAGCGGTGCCCATCCTATATTAGAATTTGTGGAGTGACTTGTGTCTCTTCCCACAGACGGCGCCAATCTGTTGATGCTAAAAAATGGTTCGGCACTTTTGGGCTCAAGCGTGATGTCTTCGCCTTCGGTAATCCGCGTGCCTCGGTGTGCTCGGTCGTTTTGTAAGACAAGAAACGATCGGTAAGCCCGATAGGCACCGGTGTGGTACTGCTGAAGGCTCTCCGATGCTTAAGTTAGAATAAGTACGGAGTGAATAGGAATTTTAGCAAAGTAATAGCTAAGTGGCCGAAGGCTCTTCATTACCTTCTTCTTGGGGCTTGTGCCTGTCTTTATAGATCTTGGGAGGTGTGCATTTTGAGTATAATTTCGATGTGGGACTGTAGACATTGCCTGATTAGGCTCCACGTGTCATGAAGAAGATTCAAGGATTATGCATTCCTTAACTAGCTTTCGGCAGACTAGGTACCGATCGCCTTACATGCCGATGGCTCTGAATTTCCACGTGTAGTCTTCTTACTGGTAGTTTAAATAGGGTATAAACAATCCTCATAAATCATCATCTTTACTTTAGAAACCATATTTCCCTGCACACCATCTGGATCATTACACACCAACATTTGATACCTACATTACTGAAACAAATAATTTCAAGCCATTGAAATATACACAATAACAAAGCAATAAACACAAAATACAGAGGCAGATCAAGGCAATAGGAACTAGATACATCAGTTATAAAAGTACAATATAGGGGCAATAGACACCTGATATGCAATACATGTATGTTCACCAATGTGTCGCATGACAGAAAAAATACAATTTCCTTCTACCTACTAGAAGTCGTTGATCCCATTTCCTTCTCTTATATTTTCTCTCCACTAGGCTTGCTAAAAAAATGCCACAAATCCCATTGATACATCACTTTCATTTATAATGCTATATATAACACATTTTTTGGTTTATTGGATTAAGCGTGGAATGAAATGGCCATTCCCATCAACTGTCAATCCCCGAAATGTGAAATAATACCAACTGCATTCTTTACCCAATTTCAGTTTCTTATCTACTATCAAACTCTCTCCACACTCCACTCTTATCTACATTCCATTTTACAAAATCTGGATTACATTCCATCCACAAACCAAACACCACCCAATTGTCAAAGTGATTTCATGCCCCAAGGATCAACTTCATACACGGTTTGAGAGAAAAGGCTAAAAGAACTAGCCCAACTACATCAATGCTTCCTAAAATCTACTAATCACCATACTTATATACATGTATGTAATAAAAAGAGAATATATGAAATACAATACGGACATCAAAAAGTAGAATAAATGGCTATTTATGTTCAAACTACGGACATCAAAAAGCTACTGCAACTGCAAAACAAACTATAAAGATTCATGTAGCTAATGTAGGGACGATAAATGAACACCTACAATTTCCCTTCTTTGGATGAAAGAAAACAACAAAGAAACACATAATCCAATTGCATAAATCGCCAAAACCATTCAAACCACAATGGAAAGGGAATAACACCATAATAAACTAGCAATACAACAACATTACAATGACAATACAACAAAGAACAAAACAGCAATACAACGCAACAAAACTACAATACAATAGCAAAACAACAGAAGTAATCAAGCGAATCCCAAATCAAATGCAAGAATCAATCCACAAAGAACAAACCCATTCACTGTTTCAAACAACGAATCATCAGAATCAGACAATTTCAGACAAACCCCTAAACCCTAAACCAATTTTAGAGAAACCCTTAGAGTTTAAAGCGATTTTAGAGAAACCCCTAAACCAATTTTAGAGAAACCCCTAATCCCTAAACCAATTTCGAAGAAACCCCTAAACCAATTTCAGAGAAACCCCTAAACCCTAAGAAAATGACGATGAACAGTACCTATTAGAGGTCGGTGATGGAGTTGAGCTTCGAGGTTGCAAGCAATGTGACCTTAGGCGCAGCGACCTATGTACACCGCTAGGAGAGGAAGAGAACTACTTGAGAGAGAGAGAGAGAGAGAGAGAGCTGCACGAGAGAGAGAAAGGGAGAGCTGCACGAGAGAGAGAGAGAGAGAGAGAGAGAGAGAGAGAGAAAGAGAGGGAGAGCTGAACAAGAGAGAGAGCGAGAGCTGCACGAGAGAGAGTCGTGCAAGAGAGAGCGAGAGCTGCGTGCGAGAGAGACAGAGCGAAGAGAGAGTGAGAGCTGCGCGACAAAGAGACAAAGCGAGGAGAGAGCTGAGACACTACTACAAAAATCGAAATAGACGTCGGTAAAACGACGACGGTAATATAAAAACGGACGTGGATCGAAACTAAAACACCTAAAAATTGGAAATTCATTTGGGCATTTTTAAAACACGACGCATAAAACTTTAAAAGCGTCGTCTTATTAAACATGCCATTTCGATCAGAAAAAGACAACAAATAAACAACGACGGTATGTGTAAATATACCGACGTAGTAATTATAGACGACGTTTTACATATAATACCGCCGTTTTGAACATCCAATGAACACGACGGTAATTGTATTATTAGAGACGTCTCTCTTTTATTATTTTACGCCGTATTATACATTAGATTACGACAGTACTTATAAATAAAAGGTGGTGGTAAATAGTTACCACGTCGTCATAATATAATATAACGTCGTGGTTTTTCAGATAATACGACGCTTCTATTAATTATATCGTCGTTGTAAATCATTTTCACGTCATTTATATTAATTATACCGTCGTTGTTATTTAAAACAAGCGCGACAACAAAAGTCGAAATAAACGTCATGACAACGCATTTACGGAAAACAGAAATACCGTCGTTGTATGTTTCAAATTCAAACTTTCGAACTGAAACGTCACGCTTTATCTGCGAAATTGGACACCGAAACGGCGGCTTTTAGGTTTCCAAGTCGAAATAAAGGCCCTTTTCGGTTTCCAAGTCTTAATAAAGTCACTTTTAGTTTTCCAATTCAAAATATTTCCTTTAAATTGGAGTTTTTATTCCAAACGTTCAGTCTCTATTCTCACATCTCTCGAATGGTTTCAGTCATGCAAGATGTCTCTCTTTGGAACTTAGTTGTGTTTTTACACCAAACCAATCTAAGAACTTCGGTTTGGTGTAAAACAACAACTGAGTTCCCCGTAAAGATTGCATATTTAGTTGCTTGTTTAACACAAATTTCTATTTCTCTGTAGTTATTTTTATTTAAGACGTCGGTTTTGTAACTAACTCGACGTAGTATATATTTATAACGTCCCTATTATTTAAAAACCATCGTTTATATTATAATTTATACGACGGTTTAATTTTACTTTCCGTCGTTTATATCCAAGTCGAGGAAATCCAAATAAGTTATGCTCCCCTCTTCGGCTTTTGTTTCTTGTTTCTTTTTATTAAATCCTGTTATAGTTGCAAAAGGTTTATAAATGTATCTCTAACTATAACTTGCTTCTTTTTTTAATCTTGGTTTTGAAGTGCAAGAAGGCAACGATAACTCATACACACAAGAAAAATTGATGAAATTCGGATCGAATTATAGTTTAGTATTATGGATATGATATTTTGTATGGATATATAGGAATGAAGATTGGTAAATATTTTGTATGTAATTATTATTGAATCTTCAAGTTTTATGAAACAAATTATTCTTGAGTATATTTATTGTTCACAAAGCATTGTGGTTGTTTTTTTAGCAAGAAAAAAATCATTGTAGAGAACCATTGGAAGCAAAAAAAAAGAAGATAAAATGTAAAATTACTACATCTTTGGATATAATAAACGACGCTTCTTTCAAAAAACCGTCGTCTTTACATTAATAGACGACAATTCTATCACAAAACTGTCTTCTTTATATATAATAGACGACATTTCTTTCATAAAAATTGTCGTCTTTATATATAATAGACGACATTTTTTGATAAAAACTGACGTCTTTAAATATAATAGACTATCGTTATTAACATACGTATCAAGTGCTATTTAATACGACCGTAATTTTATAATTACCGACATGTAAAGTTAATTAACCACGCATGTCATATTATTTTACGCCGTATTAGACATTAGACTAAGACAGTTCTTATAAATAAAAGGTGGTGGTAAATCGGTACCACGTCGTTATAATATAATATAACGACGTGGTTTTTCGATAATACGACGCTTCTATTAATTATATCGCCGTTGTAAATCATTTTCACGTCGTTTATATTAATTATACCGTCGTTGTTTAAAACAAGCGCAACAACAAAAGTCCAAATAAACGTCAAGAAACGACGACGGTAAACATAAATACCGTCGTTGTAGGTTTCAATTTCAAACTTTCGAACTGAATCGGCACGCTTTATCTGCGAAATTGGGGACTGAAACGGCGGCTTTTAGGTTTCCAAGTCGAAATAAAGACCCTTTTCGGTTTCCAAGTCTTAATAAAGTCACTTTTAGTTTTCCAATTCTAAATAATTCGTTTAAATTGAAGTTTTTATTCGAACGTTACGTATATCTCAATTCTCACCTCTCATGCAAGAATGTCTTTCTTGCGAACTCGATTCTGTTTTTACACCCAACCCATCTAAGAACTTCGGTTGGGTGTACAACAACAACTGAGTTCTCAAGAAGGATTGTATATTTAGTTTGTTGTTTAACACAAATTTCTATTTCTCCGAAGTTTTTTTATTTAAGACGTCGGTTTTGTAACTAACTGACGTAGTATATGTTTATAACGTCCGTATTATTTAAAAACTGTCGTGTATATTTTAATTTATACGACGTTTTGATTTTACTTTCAATCGTCTTTAAAAACGCGGTCTTCTGAAAAATTTGACCGTGAATTGTAATTTTTCGAATTTTCCCTAAACCCTATATATATAACATTTCGCTATCTTTCTTCAACTTATATTCTGACCTTAAAGTTTTCTGTCTCCATCAAGTTGCTCCAAGTCATTCCGGCTGCTTATATTCTAATCTTTCATTCCGGTTTTCAGTTTCTCAAATTATTTGAAGTTAATTTGCTCCAAGTCAGAGGAAATCCAAATAAGTTTTGCTCCCCTCTTCTAGCTTTTGTTTCTTTTTTCTTTTTTTTAATCCTGTTAAATGTATCTCTAACTAAAACTTGCTTCCTTTTTTTTAATCCTGTTTTGCAGTGCGAGAAGGCAACGGTAACTCATACACACAAGAACAAATTGATGAAATATCCGAATTTCATATGTAGCCCCTCTTTTTCTAATTATAGTTTAATATTATGGATATGATATTTTGTATAGATATATAGGAATGAAGATTGGTAAACTATGTAATTATTATTGAATCTTCAAGTTTTATGAAACAAATTATTCTTGAAGAGAACCATTGGATTATTTGGAGCTGAATTTATTGTTCACAAAGCATTATGGTTGTTTTTAGCTAAAATCGTTGTAGAGAACCATTGGAAGCAAGGAAAAAAAGGTAAAATGTAAAATTAAAACATCTTTGGATATAATAAACGACAGTTTTTCAAAAACCGAGGTCTTTACATTAATAGACGACAATTCTATCACAAAACCGTCATCTTTACATATAATAGACGACTGTTATTTCATAATAGACGACATATTTCACAATAATAGACGACTGTTATTTCATAATAGACGACATATTTCATAATAATAGACGATCGTTATTTCATAATAGACGGCAGTTCTTACAAGCTGTCGTCTTTACATATAATAGACGTCATTGATTTCATAAAACCCGTCGTCTTTATATTAATAGACGACGGTTTTGATTAAAAGCGTCGTCTTTATATATAATAGACGCACGGATTTTACCGTCGTGGTTTTATGCGTAAAGATGTCGGTCGATTCCTCGACGGTTGAAAAAGTAAATTTACGACGGTAAATTACCGTCGTCTATTGCGATTTTTGTAGTAGTGAGAGAGAACAAAAATTGAGAAAAAGTGTTATGTGTGCAATAAGTGGACAATAAATATGTATTTATAGGTGATATTTGCAAAATGTATGGGGAAAGGTGGTATTTTCGGATAAAATTTGGCTTGCGGTGGCATTAAGCGCTTTTTCCCAATCTACCCCTTCTTCTTCATTGTCTTCGAGTAAGTTTTCGAGTAATTTCAATGTGGTTGTTTCGAGGAGATTTTCAGTTGACGAAAATGCTCTGTATCATAAACCGTCTCGGCGAATTTCAAATGGTTTTTTCGATACTCTTGATTCGGGATAGGAGAGCAGCGATGGTTGTTCAGGCTAGACTATTGGGTCTCCAAATGCAGGTTCGAGTTTAAGAAAATTGGGCATGGGGGTTTCTTCAAAGTACATGGGGGATTCTAATCTTCCAAATCCAATATCACACTACAAGGAAAATTGGGCATGGGGGTTTCGTAGCTAAAAGGTCAAATTTCCTGGGCAAAACAATTTGGTGACCAAATTTTTTTTTTCGTTGCTAAGGTCATTGCCTTAGGCTCGTGGCTAAAAGTATAAGGCGACCAAATCTGATTTTCCTCACCAAATTCTTTAAGCGACCAAATAGTTTCGTCGCCTATGAAGGAAGCCTCCCGCGAAAAGACCAAAATTTGGCGCGTACTTAAAGGATTGGGCGACCAAATGTAATGTTCGTCGCCAATAGGTTCTGGTGACTAAGATATTTTGTCGCTGAAGGTACTTCTTACGTCTCTACAATGTTTTTTTATTTTTTGTCAATTAAAAAAGATGGGGAGTTTCTCAAAAACAATAAATAAACATATTGTAATTTCGGAAAACAACAAATTTAGGGAAACAAAATTAATTAAAAGTTATATAAATAAAGTTTTAAACATTCAAAGGCACACAAGCATACTAGTCATTTAAATACACACAAATTTCGTACCCTATATCCAAAAACAAGAAGCATAAATGAAGAATGAAGAACACTCAAAGACTAGAGTCCAGGTTCACCAAAAAATTAAAAAAAACTAGAGACCAAGCTCCGAATTTTTTTTCCCTTTGTAACCCCAAGTTATGCATTCATTATTTCTCCATATGAAGACTAGAGACCAAGCTTGAAATTTCATAGCCATGAGAATAATGCTAAGAGGAAGAGTATCATATCACTTAAGAATTGGAAAACATCTAATGGACGAGGAAAAGCAAACCTACTAACCACAAGACTGAAAGGCCTTACCGCTCAAGCTTGATCAGTGCACATCTACATGGACGTTAACCCCCGTATGATCATATTGCTTCTTTTTTCTGTTCACGGCATTGACTTTGCACCATTTATGTTTTAACAGCATACATGAATTGTCTAAATCAAAAACTTCAAACTGTAGGTCCTAATTATAGGCAGTAAATTATGACTTAATAAAAAAATAGCAATTGGAGTTGGATCTAGGGAGCTGAAAGCATTACATGGCTCAAAGAAACCAATTCACGGGACCACGTACAACAAAGGCAGTAGCACTAGCTAGTACGGAAGGGCATGGCATGGGACATTTGGATGCAAATGCTAGAGATATAGACCCTTTCCTTTAGGTAAATGAGGAAGATGAAGCAGCAGGAAAACCTGGCCATGTGTAGTACGTGAGGAGGATGGCATTGGAAAATTGGAAAATTGGCACGTTTATGGCAGGGAGGACATGATTATTAATTTGAACAAACAAAAGAAATATCAATTAACCGAAATAATACTAAAACATAATAGTTTTGGTTTTTTTTCAATCTAACTATACAATTTCATTACTGTCTGCACAATTGAGAGATTATGTTCCAAACCAGGTACATCAGCAAGACTATATCTAATTGCTCTAAAATAAAAAGAAAGAAAAAAAATATTATATTGCAGACCAAATGAACAGCAAAGGGACAGCAACAAGGATACATATAGATAGTAGCAAACAATTTCACGTGGATAATGGTAACAATATTTTGAAGCAAATATACCTCTTAACCAAAAAGCAAAATTTGTAGCTATCCATACCTCTTGACAGACAGTAGCCCCTTAAGCAAGTATTGCAAACTGAAACCTAAGGCAAAACATAAAACAAACTCTGTTATACACCATAAAATTTCAAAAAACAGCAATAATAGTACAAAACAGTTAATTTTCCTAATCTCTGCCAATACCATGGCCGGCTCCTAACCAAATCCCTAAAAATATGATCTCGACACAAACTCAGTCAAATGACTGGTGTGGGACTTAAAGCAAAAGAAGAAACCACTGGACAACACCAATTAATGGATACTTGGACATCACAAATTGAAAGGCAAAAAATTGATTCAAAGCAAAAAGAAGATTTAATTAGTAAGAATCACTCACTGTGACAAAGACCTTGCCTCATGTACATAAAGAAATTTTGGGCAAATTAAATTCCGCCAAATAAATAACTAGGGTTTGGTGGATTAAATTGTGGGCCCCATAATTCGCTCACGTGGCTTGTGACTCACCAAAATTGGATTAGTTGGCGAGGGCAACACGTGTCGACATCTGACGGAGTGCATCAAACGGTTCAAAGCGAAGACAAAATTAAAGGGAAGAATCTTCCGTAATTGACGTTGATTTAAATCAAATATAAATCAAGTCATTTAATCAAAGATAATTTGGTAAAATTGCCTAATTATCGGAATTGATTTTAAATCAAATCAGAATTCCATAAATCAAGATCCTAAAGATGGAAAGTTCTTTAGGTCAAGCATTCTCTTGGAGCCTATAAATAGGAGGCTCCGACCCCGAGGAAAAATAGACCAAGCACTCGGAAGAACTAGAAAACTCTTTGCATTCTTCACACCATTTTGGAAGAGCCATCAAGCACCACAAATACGTGCGGTTCCTCCACCCTAGAAAAGCTAAATCACAAAACAAGTCTTGTGCTACCCGTTTGATCAAGATCAAGTCTCTACGACTCTTGCGTCAAACACAAACCTAAACTCTCAAGTTCTTCATCAAGCTCGTGAAGAATCAACAAGCATAACAAACATGTGCCAATTCCTTCACCCCAAAGTGAAGACTTTCCACCGCATGACACTACTCGTGGTCCCGACGTGCTCGAGATCAAGCCGTGACGGCCCTCGACGAAGTCTCAAATTCCGATTCAAGATCAAGTGCTTGGCACCCTTGAACTGTACACACCCTTGGAGATTGAATCGGAGGAAATTCTTTTATTTTTGTAAAAGAATACCAACAGAGATTGTAAACTACACACTTGATAAATTAATACAAATATTATTTTGTACACGTGTTCTTGTCTCATTTGTCGAAAGAAATTTCGTGTTTACAAATTTCGCACGCCCAATGGGACCTCTCTACCTCTCATCTCTCCCTCCAAGTTCCAAACCCAACGAGTCCAGTAAAGGCGATGGCTTCCAAGAAGGTTGATGTTGTTCTCGCCAGCAGAGGCAAGATCGTTAGCACCTCTCTCGCAGCGCAGACTGCCGGTGTTGTTGCTCGAAGCAAGACGAATGCCTACCTTTCAACCCGACACATTGCTTCCACTCCACCTCCGTCCAAGTCGAAGGAAGCCCTTGAGAAGCACAGGACGGTCATCACCGGAGCAAGGCCAAGGCGATATCCGCGCCTCAACACGTCACTTCCATACCGACTCAAGCCAAGGTGAAAGATGTGAACCGAAGGCGTGAACCGGTCATCAATTTGGCCTCCTTAGGGGCAAAGAAGAATACCCCCCGAGCAGTCGAGCAAAACTCTCGGAACGAAGAAATGAGTTTTTCGGGCTTGAAGAATTCAAGAGAACGCTCACTCTCGCCTGTTTCAGACGCTGACTCAAGCACAGGCTCAGACCATGGATCCCCGTCTGATGACCAACATAAGAAGATTTCCATGAAACCATCGGCGCCCATAAGTGAGTCTTATTCTATGGCCATGCAGGTTATGATGATAGGAGTTACCTCAGCTGATGAACAACTAGCTCACATGGCGCAAGCAATCGAAAAGCTAACGAAGACCATTGAAGAGAAGGACATGCAGATTGCATCGCTCATGAGCAAGTTAGAAGCAAAGTAAGGTGAAGAGTCAAATAAAAGCTTGTCTCATCTCGAGAAAGAGGCACGTCAAGAGTTCACCTCTGACCAAAAGCAGCCGTCCAAGTCTGATTCCATTTCAGTGGCGTCCTTATCTGTCCAACAACTCCAGGACATGATCACCAACACCATCAAGGCTCAATATGGTGGTCCTTCTCATGATTCACTTATCTATTCCAAGCCTTACACCAAAAGGTTAGACAACCTTCGAATGCCAACAGGTTATCAACCTCCAAAGTTCATGCGCTTTGATGGAAGAGGTAATCCTAAACAACATGTTGCCCACTTCATCGACACGTGCAATAGCACCGCACTCGATGACGATTATCTCGTGAAGCAATTTGTCCGCTCACTCCGAGGCACTTGCATTCAATGGTACACCGACTTAGAGCCCGAGTCAATTGACAGCTGGGAACAAATGGAGAGAGAATTCCTCAACCGTTTCTATAGCACCCGTCTCTCAAGAAGCATTCTAGAGCTCACTAGCACAAAGCAACGAAGAGACAAACCCGTCGTTGACTACATTAATTGTTGGCGTTCCTTAAGCCTCGACAAAGAAAGATCGAGTTTCAGAGTTATCGGAGGTGGAAATGTGCATTCAAGGTATGCATTGGGATCTACTTTGCATTCTTCAAGGGATCAAACCTCGTAGCTTTGAAGAATTGGCCACTCGAGCGCATGACATAGAGCTAAGCATCGCTAGTCACGATGAAATGGAGGACATGGTGAGTGATCGTCAAAATGACACGTCGTCAAGAGATGGGGTGGACTCTTTGAAGACACGTATCATGGAGTCAATGTTGATCGCTGCCGCTCCAATAAAGGTCTTCACTCGAGGCAAGAAAGATGGGAGGAAGGCCGAGTCGACTCAAGATCAAGAAACACGACGACGCACCCTAAAAGAAATGGAGGAAAAGAAATATCCTTTTCCGGACTCCGACGTGAGGTGCATGCTAGAAGACTTACTCCAAAAAAGGTGATTAAGTTACCCGGTGCAAACAGCTGAAGAGATGAATCACGTCAACCACCCAAAATATCGCATGTACCATCGCGTCATCAGTCACCGGTGGAAAAGTGTTTCATGTTGAAAGATCTCATCATGAAGCTAGCACAATAAGGAAGAATTGAACTGGATCTTGACGAAGTGGTAGAGTCGAACAATGAGACAATCTCGTTTGTGTCCTTTGATTTGGCATCATTGCCTTCACTTCAACCACTGGGGCATTCTCTCGAGACCCATCAACTCAAGCCATATGAGTGTGTTGGGGTGTTAAGTCAAAGTAGTGACGATTCATCCGATGACAATGAAGGATGGACATTGGTCACTCGAAAGAAGTTACATAAGAAGAGTGTATCTTTGCCAAGAAATTCTCACCAAAAGAAGTTCTCCTCAACCACCCGAAAGGCATAGAGGAAATATATCGTCAAATACGAACAAGGTGGTTCCAAAAGATGTGCTCTTGAAACAAAGGTCACTTGGCCCCATCACGCTATATGAATTCTTCCCCAAAGGATTCTTCACTAATAATTTGTCGAGAACCTCCCGCGATGAAACTCATGAGGAGGACACTTCTCACTTCGCTTGACACAAATTGAACCGAAACGCTCCTTTGCCCGCACGAGCCAAAATCGCACAAGGCACCAAATGCTCCTTTGCCCGCACGAGCCAAAAGTGCACAAAGCACCAAGATGCTCCTTCGCCTGCACGAGCAGAAACTGCACAGTGCACCGAAATGCTCCTTCGCCTGCACGAGCCAAAACTGCACAAGGCACCAAACGCTCCATCGCTGCACGATCGAGGCACCAAAAGCTCCTTCGCCGCACGAGCCGAAACCGCATAAGGCACCAAATCACTCCATCGCTTGCACGAGCCGAAATCGCACAAGGCACAAACGCTCATTCGCCCGCATGAGCCGAATCGTACAAGGCACCAAACGCTCCTTCGCCGCACGAGCCGAAATCGTACAAGGCACCAAACGCTCATTCGCTGCACGAGCCGAATCGCACAAGGCACCAAATCGCTCCTTTGCCTGTACAAGCCGAAATCGCACAAGGCACCAAATCGCCCAGTCACCTGCACGAGCCGAAATTGCATAAGGCACCAAATCGCTCCGTCGCCGCACGAGCTGAAATCGCACAAAGCACCAAATCGCTTCTTATGCCTACACGAGCCGAAATTGCATAAGGCACCAAATTGCTCCGTCGCTGCATGAGCCGAATCGCATAAGGCACCAAATCGCTCCGTCGCCGCATGAGCTAAAGCGCAAACCGCCCAAAAAAAAACATTGAACTACGTCATCACTTGATCTCTTCTTTTTCTAGAAGGGTACGTAGGCAACTCATAAACCACTTTGAGTTCGAGTCACATGACAAAAATAAATTTGGAGTTTCTCACCGCTTGGCACCATTCGACTCTGATTCACTCCGTCGTGGCTACATCAACATCATTCATTCAACACTAAGGTGGCACTCCAATCTATCCATGTCTTACACCGCTTTTCGCCTTGGGCGTCACCGTTCTTGCCTTGGGCGTCGTCAAATGAATACATTGCCTCATTTTGTGCAATTTGTAGTTGACCTTGACATGTTCACTCCAAAAGCTTCACTATAGACCATTTCTATGGTGGATCCCGCAAAAAAAAAAAAAAAAGGGTACAAGTCGCCTTGGGAAAGTATATGTGCTCGATCGAGTTGGGCGTTCTCCATCACGTAAAGCCTAAGCGCTTGAGCGGGCCCTCGCCAAATCGGAGAAATGGTCTGGACCCAAGCGGTATAGGACGTCTACGTTCTTCGCTTGTTCTCCACCGCATAAAGCCTAAGCGCTTGAGCGGGCCCTCGCCAAATTGGAGAAATGGTCCGGACCCAAGCCTATAGGACGTCTACGTTCTTCGCTTGTTCTCCACCACGTAAAGCCTAAGCGCTTGAGCGGGCCCTCGCCAAATCGGAGAAATGGTCTGGACCCAAGCGGTATAGGACGTCTACGTTCTTGGCTTGGTCTCCACCACTTAAAGCCTAAGCGCTTGAGCGGGCCCTCGTCAAATCGGAGAAATGGTTTGGACCCAAGCGGTATAGGACGTCTACGTTCTTCGCTTGTTCTCCACCATGTAAAGCCTAAGCGCTTGAGTGGGCCCTCGCCAAATCGAAGAAATGGTTTGGACCCAAGCGGTATAGGACGCCCACGTTCTTCGCTTGTTCTCCACCACGTAAAGCCTAAGCGCTTGAGCGGGCCCTCGCCAAATCGGAGAAATGGTTTGAACCCAAGAGGTATAGGACGCCCACGTTCTTCGCTTGTTCTCCACCACGTAAAGCCTAAGCGCTTGAGCGGGCCCTCGCCAAATCGGAGAAATGGTTTGGACCCAAGCGGTATAGGACGTCTCACGTTCTTCACTTGTTCTCCACCACGTAAAACCTAAGCGCTTGAGGGGCTCTCACCAAATCGGAGAAATGGTCCGAGCCCAAGCGGTATAGGACGTCACGTTCTTCGCTTGTTCTCCACCACGTAAAGCCTATGCGCTTGAGCGGGCTCTCGCCAAATCGGAAAAATGGTCCGAGCCCAAGCGGTAAAGGACGTCTACGTTCTTTGCTCGTTCTCCACCACTGGTTTCTTAGTCGCTGAACATCTACAAAACAAAGGGGAAAGGCGCAGATTAGAACCCAAGTTCATTCTCAAGAAAATAAATAAATCAATAAAAATGCAGCAGCAAAATAAATAAATAAATAAATATATATATATATATATATATATATATATATATATATATATATATAAGAATTTGGAGCAGCCCAAACTGCTCAAGGCATAGCCCAGGCTCGTGCCTCCTTTGCTCCAAGCCCAGCCTGCACAGCTTCAGCAGCCCACTCCAGCGGCTCCACCTCGCATGCCTAGTTCTCTCGCTCCAGCCGCAGCGCACACCTGATTGCCGCGCTCATGACCTGCTCAAATCTAGTGCTGCGCTCATGACCTGCCTCCAGCCGCCAAGAACTTGAAAAAGGAAAAAAAAGTTAAAATAACGACGCCATGTGCTGTGATGTGCCATTGTTTCGAAGAAAAATTTAATTGATATATAAGCTGATATATCAAAAGGCAACACAATCTATCATGATGTATAACATGGAAGTAAGCGGTCCTCACTTTGGATGTTTCACCTTCATGTTAAAGTACTGAGAGCAATTAATCTTTGATCGCAACTACAACTTGCATGCAAATTAGTGAGAGTCTGACTTGGCTCACGAAGGAGGAGGCTTCCATGGATGCCAAGATCGGCTCAGCCACCGTTGAAAAAAAACATGCGGATGAGTAACAACTATATGCGCATCAGCGCCGCCATCACATTTCTTCGTCGAGTCTTCCACCAAGAGCATGGACATCACCAAGAAGCGTCTTCACCAGCAAGACCCCGATCAAAACGGTGTGATGTCAAGCTCTCTCCTATATATGAAAGTTGATTTGCAGCAGAATTTCCCTATTAAAAAATTATTTATAAAAAAAGAAAAAAAAAAAAAGAAGCCAAAATATGCAAGACACCAATAAGGCATACTCCATGATATGAAGATTTGACAATGGCGGGGGCTGTGTGGTGATATCCACCTTCACCTTATGATTCCTTGCTTTTCAACAATGTCACATTTTCTTTTACTCCTGATCGTACAACTCTAAAGCAACCTTTCGATTTCAAGGAATGGCTCCGATTGATTCCGACATCAAGAGGCCATCGTGGCTTCGCTGGGACGTCAAGAGAAACAGTCATTTAACGTTCTTGCAGCCTCAATAGGCCATCATCGCTTTCCCATCATTCTAAACCGACACCGACAAAGCCAACCGACCAGAGATACACCAACGCCTCTGGTTCGGTGAGTATTGGCGAAGCTCACAGAGAAGAGGAAGATGTACTGCAACTTTATGAGGAAGGAAGAGTGATGCACACGGACTTACCCATTTGGGGTGCAGATTAATCGCACCATTGCCTACCCAATTAGGCCCCAAACAGTTTTTTGGCAAAAAAAAAGGTACGATGTCATTTAATGGGATTCAAGCCCCTATGAAGAAGTTTCTCAAAAAAAAAAGAAGGGGGATTTGATCATAGAAAGATTTTTTCCTTCTTGGTCGCAGAAAGATATGCACGTTAAAATATGAGAGAGTAGTTGTAAACGTGCAGCAAATTAAGGGAGAAAACAATTCCCTCCTCAAAAAAAAAAAAAGAGACGGCAATAGAAGCAGGAGGCTTCCACACGCAAGGCTATTCATGGAAATATTGGATTTTTGTATAACTCTTGTCATTCCCTGCAGTTATTATAGGGATTCATAGACCCCTATAAGATCCAGTAATGTGATTGTTCATAATCACGTTGTTAGAATGAAAAAAGTTAGCTAAATTCAAAGATTGCAATCTGTTTGATAGAGTAGCAAGCATTATTCATTCAAAGCTTAGGGGTACCTAGAGTGCATATTGTGGACGTCACTAAATTGAAAATTATCAATTTGGAGCAAAACAAAAGTTGGACAAGAAGTATCGAGGACTTCAAGCCACACCTCCAACACTTGGCAAGCACGTGTTTACACCATACCTTGAAGTGGGGGCAATTTGTAAATAAAGAAATTTTGGGCAAATTAAATTCCGCCAAATAAATGACTAGGGTTTGGTGGATTAAATTATGAGCCCCATAATTCGCTCACGTGGCTTGTGACTCACCAAAATCGGATTAGTTGGCGAGGGCAACACGTGTCGACATCCGACGGAGTGCATCAAACGGTTCAAAGCGAAGACAAAATTAAAGGGAAGAATCTTCCGTAATTGACGTTGATTTAAATCAAATATAAATCAAGTCATTTAATCAAAGATAATTTGGTTAAATTGCCTAATTATCGGAATTGATTTTAAATCAAATCAGAATTCCATAAATCAAGGTCCTAAAGATGGAAAGTTCTTTAGGTCAAGCATTATGCTAGAGCCTATAAATTGGAGGCTCCGACCCCCTAGGAAAAATAGACCAAGCACTCAGAAGAACCAGAAAACTCTCTGCATTCTTCACACCATTTTGGAAGAGCCATCAAGCACCACAAATACGTGCCGGTTCCTCCACCCTAGAAAAGCTAAATCACCAAACAAGTCTTGTGCTACCCGTTTGATCAAGATCAAGTCTCTACGACTCTTATGTCAAACGCAAACCTAAACTTTCAAGTTCTTCATCAAGCTCGTGGAGAATCAACAAGCATAACAAACACGTGCCGATTCCTTCACCCCAAAGCCGAAGACTTTCCATCGCGTGACACTACTCATGGCCCTGACGTGCTCGAGATCAAGCTGTGACGGCCCTCGACAAAGTCTCAAATTCCGATTCAAGATCAAGTGCTTGCCACCCTTGAACCGTACACACCCTTGGAGATTGAATCAGAGGAAATTCTTTTATTTTTGTAAAAGAATGCCAACATATATTGTAACCTACACACTTGATAAATTAATACAAATATTATTTTGAACACGTGTTATTGTCTCATTTGTCACAGGAAATTTCATGTTTACACCTCATTCAAAAGGTTCTCAAGCAGTCTTCACTCCCCTTTGCGAATAAATACAATTAAGGAATCAACAACATGATTAAGAGAATGATTTCACAATCATGAAAAAGGAAAGGTCATTTTATTCAGAAAACTTGGACGCTTGAATGTTCAAGCATTTAAGATATCAAAAAGGAAAAATGAAGCACTGAAAATCAGTTCCGATTTAAATTCCTGGGTATCCATTTCCGATTTTCCTTGGTTATTTTCTCAGCAACCAAAT
The DNA here is from genome assembly GCA_024362665.1 of Prunus padus. NCBI lineage: Eukaryota > Viridiplantae > Streptophyta > Magnoliopsida > Rosales > Rosaceae > Prunus > Prunus padus. The sequence continues at coordinate 499,095 of JANFAM010000003.1, read as the reverse complement.
GGAATCTACAACTGAAAATCAGAGCTCAAAAGAAAATGAAGGTAAGCGAGACAAGGTAGACTCACCAGAAGCTTGCCGCTGAAACACATGCTGAGGAGGACTTCGGAGATGGAGTTTTCAGCTGGCCGTCGATTTCTAACCCTTGTAGGGAAAGGTGTGCGAGATGTCAAAAACCAAGGGGGTGGAGAAGTTTCTCAACTTGGGGTTGGACTTGTTCAAGAGTAAGAAATCTTCTTCGTCTAGCTCAGTGCTGGTAAGGTCTAATTTCGTTTCTTCGGCGTCAAGTATGACGAAAATGGGTCATCAACTTCGGTTGCTTCATAACAGATTGATGCTGTGGCGATATGCCAATGCTAGAGCTTATGTTGTTGATGAGAAGATAGCTAATCAAGCACAGGTTATCTCTAATTCTAGTTCTACTTTGTGATATTGGTTATGTTATTAGGACTTAGTGTTAAATTAATAATGGAACAAAATAATTTTTTTATTCACATGAGATTATGAGGCTACCTAGTTCAGTTCATAACTGGGAACTATTTGTTTTTCAATGTGTTTGGCAGTCCAATGTTATATATGCTTGGGATGGTCTTATAAAGTTGCGACATTCGGTGCTACAAAAGAAATTGAAGCTAGAGAAAGCAAAGCTTGACATGAAGCTGAATTCTATACTTCGATCTCAAGTCAGTAGCAAACAACAATCAATAAATATTTTGTTACAAAATATTGATGGTGTGTAGATGTTTGGATTGATTCAAATAACCTGTATTAAAATGTAACTGATGTGTTTGTAATTTTTATAGCTTAAGCCATTGGAGTTTTGGGGGCATATGGAAAGGCAACACATGACAGCACTTTCCATGATGAAAGAGTGCTTACATTCTGCAGTGTGCCCCTCATTGAGGGTGCAGAGGTAGGCGAAAGGAAACTGATTGTAAGGTTTTGTTTTTGGCGAAAGAGATTTGATTTTCTAACAAAGCCAAGCATTCTGTAGGTGGACACTCAATTGGCTGCTGTTGCTCTTCGACACGCTTCCGATCTCACAGCTTCCATGAAGTTGTTGCTAGCTAGTTTCTCACCTCTGGTATACTTCAGTGGGGTGTAAGCTTACATACTACTACCTTTGTTACCTGAAATTTATGCAATGAGGACTTACTTTGAACCCGATTCTTGAAAAAGTTGTTCCTGTATTGTGACAATAAAGGAACAGCCTTTTCAAGAATCGGGTTACAATAAAGGAACAACCTGTTCAAGAATCGGGTTCAAAGTCCTCATTGCATAAATTTCAGGTAACAAAGGTAGTAGTATGTAAGCTTACAACCCACTGAAGTATACCAGAGGTGAGAAACTAGCTAGCAACAACTTCATGGAAGCTGTGAGATCGAAAGCGTGTCGAAGAGCAACAGCAGCTAATTGAGTGTCCACCTATAGAATGCTTGGCCTTGTTAGAAAATCAAATCTCTTTCGTCAAAAATAAAACCTTACAATCAGTTTCCTTTCGCCTACCTCTGCACCCTCAATGAGGGGCACTGTGCAGACAACAGAATGTAAGCACTCTTTCATCATGGAAAGTGTTGTCATGTGTTGCCCTTCCATATGCCCCCACGACTCCAATGGCTTAAGCTATAAAAATTACGAACACATCAGTCACATTTTAATACAGGTTATTTGAATCAATCCAAACATCTACACACCATCAATATTTTGTAACAAAATATTTATTGATTGTTGTTTGCTACTGACTTGAGATCGGAGTATAGAATTCAGCTTCATGTCAAGCTTTTCTTTCTCTAGCTTCAATTTCTTTTGTAGCACCGAATGTCGAAACTTTATAAGGCCATACCAAGCATATATAACATTGGACTGCAAAGCTCATTGAAAAACAAACAGTTCTAGTTATGAACTGAACTATGGCAGCCTCATAATCTCATGAGAATAAAAAAATATATATTTTTCCATTATTAATTTAACACTAAGTTCTAAACATAACCAATATCACAAAGTAGAGCTAGAATAAGAGATAACCTGTGCTTGATTAGCTATCTTCTCATCCACAACATAAGCTCTAGCATTGATATATCGTCACTGCATCAATCTGTTATGAAGCAACCAAAGTTGATGACCCATCTCTATCACACTTGACACCGAAAAAACGGAATTAGACATTATCAGCACTGAGCTAAACGAAGAAGATTTCTTACTCTTGAACAAGTCCAACCCCAAGTTGAGAAACTTCTCCACCCCCTTAGTTTTTGAGGGACTAATAGAGGCTTCAAGCACGACATCGATACGCCCACGTTCTCCACAGACATCGTCGGCCACCCTGTTATTCCCAACGACAAAGCCCATTGTGTCGTCGCCCCCTTCAGCGAATGAGCTCTCCTGATCACATTTTTAATGGTGAATTTGTTCAACTTCGGAGACTTATCTCCTGATATCGGATTTGGAAGATTAGAATCCCCCGTGTACTTTGAAGAAACCCCCATGCCCAATTTTCTTGAACTCGAACCCGCATTTGGAGACCCAATAGTTTGGCCTGAACAACCATCGCTGCTCTCCCGATCCTGAATCAAGAGTATCGGAAAAACCATTTGAAATTCACCGAGACAGTTTCTGATACAGAGCATTTTTGTCCACTGAAAATCTCAACGAAACAACCACATTCGAATTACTCGAAAACTTACTCGAAGACGACGAAGAAGAAGTAGATTTGCCCGGAAACTTGAAGTTTCTCGGGTATCTCATCAACCCACCAATGATGGATTTGTGATTTTCCTTGGCGCTCGAAGACGACGAAGAAGAAGGGGAAGTAGATCTCGGGTATCTCATCGACCCACTAATGATGGGTTTGTGAGTGTCGAGCTTCTTGTCTGATGATAAAGTTGAAGAGGGCCATAGTACTCGGATGGGGCCTGAGTCGTCGAGTTGGGTTTTGGGTTTTCGGGTGTGGTTGAAAGGTGATCGGGTTTGTGCCGGACCAGCGAGATGGGTCAGTTTGGAGATGGGCGGTTGGTTGTGGTTTTGAGCGAAGTGGCCGGGTTGGTGATGCATAAACCGCGAGCTTACTTCGGGATTTGGGTCTTCTGGTTTTGTGAGATTGCTCTAGGTTTTCATTCTTCTTCTTAATTTGTGTGCTTGTGAGAGAGAGAGAGAGAGAGAGAGAGAGAGAGAGAGAGAGAGAGAGAGAGAGAGAGAGACGGAGGTGAAGAGAGAGAAATGTTTGATTACTTGTGCGAAAAGAGTATTTGAGGATTTGATATCTGCGTTTCTTCGGAAATGATAAGTGCATTATTTTCTATATTTTTATACCTTATATATTTGGTTTTTGTAGGGAAAGTTAATTAAAAAGTGCATTATTACTTTACTTTCCTTATTTTCAGCAATTCTGTCTCTTGGAAGTATTTTGATGGAAAATCGACTTTTCGAATGAATTTTAGCGCAAGGCCAATTAGAGAAGAAAGCTAAGACATTGAAGATCATTGTGTCAAATTTTCATAATTTTCTATCAAGCCAATTGCTCCAGACTTGCAAGTCAACACAGCCTAAGTTGAAATCCCGTCAGAACTGCACTGCTGTGGAAGATTGAAGATTTGAAGACCTTTCCGATTTTTCCTAGTAGCATGTGATATATGCTTGGAAATATTAGAGATAAAGCTATGTTTTTCATATTTTTCCAGATTTTTCTAGGAAGTTTAATGACCCCAAAACGTGCGTGCAAGTTGGCTGACGTGTTTCCAAGTCAAAGAAGGATTCTTTCCTAGTTTGTTTCCTTAATTGTTTGGGATTTTGTTTTGCTTTAGGAGAGTTTTTCCAGACCTTTTTAGAGTAGGGTTTAGTTGTTTTACACTATATAAGGTCATCCTAAGCTCTTTCTAAGGAGGATCCCTTCGACCATATTTTTACCATACTTTCATACACCCAGAGAAATATCAAAGAGAGCCAAGAGTTGCTGTCGCGATGCTTTTGGAGCTTACGAAGGTGTTGCTGTGAAGATTCGAATATCAAGTCCATTGGCCAAATCTGTTTTATGACAACATTCTCTTGCTTATCTTTTCTTTTGTCATGAACTAATTTCTCTTGCTAGGGCTACGATGTAGTCTAACCATGAACACTTAATTTTTATAGTTATATTAATTTCTGATTATTATCCCATGTTGAGTATTTGTTACTGTTCTTAATGATTTAAATATCTAGCTAATATTTAATTGATGATCCAAACGGAGACCGAGAGGAGATGTTTGGTGTTTGCTTCTTGTAACAAATACCATGACTTGAATGAGTGCCCGAGAGGGACTAACATGACTCATGCAGTTTTCTTGCAGGTTCTCATAGAACTTAATGAGTTCTTGATTTTCTAAATTCATTGCTTGAGAGAGAGTGGGTTGCTAATTAAGAATACTTTTGGTTGAGCACGAGAGGATATCGAAATAAATTAGGAGAAACCAACTGTCAACATGGATAGTAATTAGGGTTAATTGGCTAAAAGAATTACGTGGAATTGGTTATGGTGAAATCGGATACCCTAGTGTCTCTTGATTTTCCTTCGTTAATTAAATTGCTATTTTTCATAACTGTTTTAGTTTAATTAAATCAATCAATCTTCCTAATTAATTGTTCAGATAAACTTAATAATTAATCATAATTGGTAGTTAATAGGAAATTGCAGTCTTCGTGGGAACGACACTCTACTTACTTCTATATTACTTGTGCAGATTGTGTGTTTGCAATAAATTCACAACAGAAACAAGAGAGATAATACAAGGGTGCTTTAGTTTTTGGTAACTATATATTTTACTAATTTAGAAAACACAAATCCAATTTCACCTAATTAGTAAAAAGGTTAATGAATAAAAAATAGGATGTAATTTTACAATTATACATTACAAAAAGCTAAAAATTACAAAAAATGCCATTATGCAAATTTTAAGTAATTCATTTTAAACAAAAAGACAGATGTCAGCATTTAAAAACGGAACCCCCAAAACGCAAGCAAGTTCTACCTGAAATGACAACGCAAAAAATTCACACATGCGAAAACACGTGCTCGCTCATTTCTTCCCACTTGAACTTTCTTCTCCCTCATTTCGTTCACTCTCTTTCTTCAAACTCCTCCTAAACCCTCACCACTACCTAATTTTTCTCAGTTTTTAAGGGTGTATCGTGTTTATTTGCTTTGCATGCACTTCTGTTTTTGTCGCATGGCTCTGCTTCTCCTTATTTGAGTTGTAATATATTTGGATTGCTCTCCTTTAATGAAAGTTTTTATTGACCAAAAAAAAATAAAACCGAATTAGAATATGGCAATACGCTGCCTTTGGGTAAGGGGGCATGCTCTGTCATGTTGTGTTGCAAACTCTTGAGCAATAGAGCAACTCTCCAAGAGAACATTTTGTTTTCTTTCTCCTGGGCTTATTATACAGCCAGTCAATCAACGGCCAGCAAATTCGTTCCTCTCTTCTCTTTGAATATTTCGCACTCTATCATCTGTATCATAAGAAGAAGGAAAAATGAGGCAAGCCACCCATGAACCCACAGCTACAGAGCTTGACTTTGATTAGTTCCCAAGATCTTCCCAGCGTATTTTCCGACGCGAGATTCAGGGTATCATTCCCAAAACTCTAATCTCCACAGAAATATTTAACATTGAAAACAGGTCAGGAAACAAGAAGTAGAACCACAAATATCAAACACTGGGAAAAGCATTCTAGAATTCACAAACTGCTTATGTCTGTACCATAAAATGATATATATTAAATGGTGCATTACTTGAAGGTGGTATTCACTTTGAAACCAACAGGGTAAAAGAAGCCGAAAATTTTTGCTAATGCTTCATTGCATGAAGGTGAAATCATGTAAGCTAAGAATTTGTGAGACCAATATCATAAACCAGATCCTAAAATCTAGTGCTCATGCAGGCTCACTCATTTGCATTTCTTTAGGTAATGTTGTGTTGCCATTTGCAACATCTTTGCTGTCAAGTGGTTGGCCTTGTATCTTCTCATCAACACCATACAAGTTCGAAGAAGCTGCTTCATCACATGATGAGCAGCCACCTTCATCAGAGACCTCAGAACAATGGTCAGAAGCCAGTGCATCTGACGGCTGCAACTCAGATATAACTGAAGGCGAACAACCGGAGTCAATAAAACTAGACATCTTCTTGTCATCTTCTCTCATTCTTTGCGCATAAGCTTGATAGTCAAAACCACATGAATTTTTTCCACCAAATGCAGATTCCAACTTATCCATATGGAAAAGATCCTCCATTATCTTCTGGCTCTGTGGATTGTCAGAGTACACAAACTTCATCTTCTTGTATGTTTTGGGCTCAAGAAATGGTTTTACCATCTGTTTCAAAGAAAGTTTCACCAAATTTTTTAAACATATAACAAGGAGAATTTGATAAATATCCTTAAAACAGACATAAAAGTTAGCAAATGATGATTAACTCATTTCAAATAAAACCATCAAAGAACGTAGTTCCCAGTACCAGATAATTCTAACAAACCAATTGTACCATCAGGTGAAGTGCAAGACAAGCCCTATAGCCCTTAAAACTGTTAGGAAGAGATATTTGTCCAAATAATTGTCCATAATAGACATTTTCAGTGTTTAAAACCATAGTTTGAGTTGTTTTATTTATTAAATTTTCATACACTTAGTTTTATTTTACAACATGGAAAAGAATTTCTGTACTGGATGCTTTTAGGCTATTTTATCAGGTGTTCTGTTTTTTAAGTCTTTGAATGTAAAAATTCAACTTATTTTTGTCAGGGGTTGTTTTCAATAGAAAGGCAATTCTCTTATACGAGTCGTTGTCAGGTTATTCTGGGTTACAGCAAATAGTTCTGTGGCCACAAATCCACAAGGAAACCCTGAACTAAAATCGTATTTATCCCAATTTCTTTGCACCATTGATGCAGTTAATCACTCTTTTTGCTAGTTTGGTCACCCCCACTCACATACAGATCACTGAAACAATCCCAAGGTCCTTGCTTATATTCTAATTTACAACATAGCACAACACACACTAAACCTGGTTCCCTTTTTATAGTAATGTGATTCATTCTATCCTGCATCAAATTCATGACTCAGACACTAGAACATGCAAAGGTTAATATCATAACAATAAACAATAATAAGGTTTAGACAAGAAAGTAATAGCAAATGAAAAGATGTAAAACAACATACCGTCCAAAAGGACTCGAATATTTTTGGTGGATTATAGAGGATACCAAGGCCCAATCTCTCAGGGTAATGATTCTGCAGGACCTTAGCTGTTTCCCTAGTCACCTTCAATGATATGCTTGATGAGTTCCACCTTTGAAAATCAATTAGCCAAACCATCTGTTCTTGATCTGAATTCAAATTCAGTATTGCATTCTCCATGCAATATACTAAATACATGATCTGCCCATTTACTGCATTTGTGTTCTGACATGATGAAAGAATTTCACAATCAAGAAGAAAAAGGAAAGAAGAAAAAGGCTTAAAACCTACTAATCAGAAAAATAACAATAACTATTAATTGACATAATGTAGAAAGGAAGACTCTTGTCATGCTTTTTAACTACCTGAAAACCAGGCCTCATGATAAGAACGGTCCTTCCACACTTGTCAAAGTAATTGGCTCTGTAAATTTTTCCTGTCTCCGCCTCAGGAGCAATGTTTTCCTATATGAGATAAGAACAAATCACTTTAAATTGGCAAGTGGCAAGAATGAGAAGCATAAATCACTCATAACTTGGAGGAGAAGAGAACAGTTTGGTAAACATTCGAATTAGCTAAGGGAATTGGATTAAGAAGAATCTGCCAGTTCACGTCTCTAGCATTCTGAAATGTGTGTATGTATTCTATGGGGTTTAACAACCATGTTTCTCAGAACAATGGCTTGTACATGACAAGTGCACTATAAAAATATATACAGAACTACACTTGTTTCTCATTGTTCAAACATTAGGGCCCTCTAAATATTCTGGAGCAATAAATTATGTTGCTATAAACACACATGACATCACATATCTCAGCTTACCCATCGGATCTTCTCTGGCTTGTACTCCATCCTCCATTTTATTGTTTCTTTCAACATCTTACCTGCCTTCTTCGTATTCCAGTTCCGTGCTCTTAGGTACCTTGCTATTGATTCTTCTGAACAAATGGCTGGTAGCTTATCAGCAATAGGACCTATCATATGTCTGACTTCATAAATCTGAAGAGAAGGGAAAATTATTTCCTATGAAGAGATTCATCAATAAAACATATAACTTTACCACTACATCAAATTTCTCAATCACCGCTCCGCTACCATGAAACAAAGTCTTACATCTTTATCGAGAACTTCACTCTCATTTGTACAACATATGTGACAAAATTAGGCATGAAAAAACGTTTCTATATATTTCAAATTCAAGGAGGCATAATCTGAAGAGTCTAGTTTTCAATTTGTCTGCAGACATCCATAGCAAGTCAGGTCAACAATCAGAATTTTAATTTGTCCCTCTTTGGCCAAACAACAATGCGCTATCATCTAAACACGATAGACCTTATTCTAAAAGAGGTCAAAGTCAAAACAAAGGAAGAAAATTGAGGATAGCTGAAATTGGAAACCAGATGCAGATGCAACTTTCCAGGGAAGAACAGTCAAACATTTGAAACCAAATAGATAAATAAAAAAAATAAAAAAGTGCAAATGCTTTAATTTTATGGAGAATTTTGAAAAACTGATTTGAAATCCACCCGGAAACGAGAGTGTGCTCTTCAGATTGAAAGAAATGATCATTGATTATTTAATTCTATACATTACTAGTTTGTATGCAAGATCAAGGAACAACTTTAGATTATTATTTTAGCAAAAGCAGGACATGTACAATATGATATACCTGGTATTGTGGGATCTGGGGAGTCTAAGTCATTGACATGTAAATGATACAGAAGCAAAAAATAGGATTGAATTAAAGCACACAGAAATTAGAAGTATTTTTATTATTATTATATTACCTTGAGCAGCTGCTCTTCCTGTGTCAAAGCTTTCTCTATTGTACCTTCCCGCTTTTTGAATGACATCTTTTCAAATTTCAATGAAGCTAAAGCGGGATGAATATTTAACACAATTAATCACCAACAATCAACTGCAAAATTCAAATTAATTACGAACAAAAAATATATATATTTTCTCTCTGGAAAAATAAAAACAATTTTGAAGACAAATTCATCTATAAAATTCTCAATAATGAAAACAATGTCATGCCCTATATTAATTTTGCAGCAAACCCATTAGAATTACAGGAAGATAAATAAAATACCTGTTCGCCATGAAAATACAGATTCAGAGCCTCAGAGGTCATTGCAATTGTCGAAATCAATATCCATTTAGAATTTCGCCCTCATCTGAAAATCCCCAATAACCCTTTTTATTTTTTGTTGTTATTAATTATAGAATAAAAAAGTAACAGATTTTGGATTCGATAAATTAGGAAAGAAAACCACCATAAGTATCGTGAAGTACTTATATTGGCGTAAGCAGAAAAGAAGCATTTGCCTGCATGCCTGCTTGCTTTGCCATCCTTAACGCCTGTCCTTTCTTTTTTGTTTTTCAAAATTTTTTTAATTTATATTTAGGAATTCTTTTGGCCTGAATTTAATATTAAATAAATTGACCACCAGGTGTACGAACGAATTGGAGTCAAGAGTTTGGGAATTGTGGTCGAACGAGAGCAGATTTAGGGCCGTTACTGAATTTTTCCTTAACACTATGTTTGGATGAGGTACTTAGAGATGAGATTTGAGATATGTGGAACGTGAAAGTCCCCTGTGGGAGCGGATCCCCTGTCCCCAAATTGGTGTCCCCTCTATGTCCCCTTTCTAATTTGCTGACACATGTCCACTAAAATAACAGATGATTAACTGTGTTAACTTTTTTATTTGACAATTTTAATAATTAAAAAAATTTAAAACATCCCAAAATACGAGTAGCGCTGTTACAGAGAAGAACCCTTACACCCAAGCCATAACCGCTCTCCTCCCTCCTAATCTCTACAAGAAGAAGAAACCCAATTGATTATACCTTTTATAATCTATATACTTGCTGAGCTTTGAAGAAGGCCACTGCCAATCTCTTCCTCTTACTCATATGTTTTCCGCATGGCCCACCTCTCCCCTACCCCTTCACCTTGCTTGCTTTCATCCCTTCGTCGCCGTCCTCAACGGCGAGGACCTCATCTGCATCTTCGGCTAGCAGCTCCAACTCAGCCCCAACTCGGACCCATCGTCATCAGAGCCGGTGAATCAACTCAACCCATCACCGAGTCAAACCAATTTCACATTAAAAATTGGAATTTGCAATTCAAACTGTGGTTTTACCGAATTGGGTTTCTTTGGGTTTTTCTTTGGGTATGGCTGGATTTTGCAAGGGTTTTTATCTGTAACAACGAGACGAGAGTTGAGGGCGGAGAATGCACTCGCGTATCATATTTGGGAGGTTTTTTATTTTTTTTATTTTTAAAATCGTCAAATAAAAAAGTTAACAGCGTTAACTTTCTGTTATCTTAATTGACATGTGTCAGCAAATTAGAGAGAGGACACAAAGGAGACACCAATTTGGGGACAGCAGATCCGCTCCCGTCCCCTGTGGTCAAACTAACATGTTTGGCCAAGTTTAAGAGAGATTTGAGAAACAACAGGGGACTTTGGGAGGTCATGGCAATTTTTCTCGTCAAAATTCGACCCTAATAAATCTGGTATGAAGGATAAAAACCGGGTATGCAGACAGTTTTGGAAAATTTTTTCCGTATAGTGATCAAGGAGGGGCAGGGATTGTATTTCAATTCCCTCTCCGAACCCACCCCGTTTAGAATATATATATAATATATATTATTAGAGTGACTAACAAAATTTTGTATTTCATATATTATAGTACTATATATAATTAAATTTAGAGGAATCTCTTTAAACTTACTAGTTATATATATTTGGTTAAAAAAGTAAATATGTTGTGCTCATAGTATTTTTTTTCCTACAAAGACAAGTTGTTTTTATTTAATGTGAAAGAAACCTTTCCCCAATAAAGCTGGGGGATGGGAAAAAATGCTTAACGGAGATGGGGATGTGGGGGATGGCATACCCACATCCTCATCCATAATTAATAGTTAATACATGTTGGGTTCTTTTTGTTAAGAGCTGCAACGGGCTTATTGGACTGCTACGAGGTAGGCTGGGCTCTCCTTCACCTTTGCCTAAGTTTGCTGCACCAGGACCCTAAACACTCCGATAAAGTTGAAGCCTTAGGGAGTGCTTTGGTCATTTTAAATGGCTTCTCAGTACATTGCATGTGCTGATGATAAGGATATAGGGGGTTCTAGGAGGAAGTTGCTCAACATGGAAAGGCGTTGCCGCTTGTTTGGATAAGCATTCAACGGCTCTGAAAAGAGTTGAAGATGTTGCAGAGACCGTATAGGCATGGCATGAAAGCTTGCTTCGGTGAATCAAGATACGGTTAGACTTGGCATGAGAGGCTTGTGGCGTGGGAGCTAAGAGCCTCTAAGTTCAACTTGGCTTGAGAGGATGGGTGTGTCAGATCTGGAATAGGGCATTTTGAGAGAGAGAGAATAAGATGGAAGAGATGGTGGTTAAGCTTGATGTTTCCAGCAATTAGAGGATATCTTGCTCGCTCTAGTCGTGGTTTCTCACCAAGATAATGACTATGATTTCAGCTTGGCTTTAGAGATTTGTTAGAACAAGATACTTAAGAACAGAAAAATGGGTGTTTCTGATTTGGAATGGGGCTTTTGAGAGAGAAGGTGGAGAAGTTAAAGATTAAGGCTTGAGCTTTTGTGTTTCCAGTAGTTGGAGGATAGACTTGCTCACTCTGCTTGAGTTCCCCCCTTGCTGGTAAATCTATGACCTTCTTTTATAGGCGCTGGAACCCTTCAAACCCTATCCATTTCTTCCTTTTTCAGGCAAGTTTCCTCTCCTCTTCCCCTTCACTTTCTCCAATTTGGCCTTAATCAGTTAAATTCCCTAACATCAGCTGGGCCCATGGTTATTGAGACAAAACACATTTTGGTGTTAGATATATGCCCTTAAAGCCAACTAATTATGTAATAGTTAGAATTAAGGACATCTTTGATATTGATACATTATATTATCAATGGGCAAGAAATGTTGTTTTATACGTAGATCATACTATATTATCTTCCAATATGTAGAAGAACCATAGTCCAAGGAATACACAAGAGGATATGAGAACTATGTAATGAGATTGCATACATAGAGACTTGTCATCATCCCTAAATCCTGAATATGTTCCTGGTCATAGGAATATTGATTGGACGTCAATATTCCGCAAAGACCAGTACACACAGTTTTGTCTCTATATATATAGAGAATGACAATGTCCCAAGTCATTAAGTGTGGAGACACCTCAATATGTGTGTAGGTGCTTGTAGAAGAACAAGTACACTGAACACGATCCAATACATGAGTTCCAGCATGGAAGTCTTTACTCACATGTTAAGCTAGAACTCATAAATTGCAATGGTGCAAACTAATCCTTAGATCTGAGACATCATAGATGTCTTGTGGCTATGTTGTTAATCTTTGAGGGCACTATATGAAGGAAACATGCATCTAATGTTTAGGAAATGAACTTTAGCCACAACCTATAACACAAAATCATTCTAAATGGCGGATTCATTTTGTTTATGCTAGTTGAGTTAAACCTTTTTCATTTTACCCAAGTATCTTTAGCCTAGTCTATTTGAACACAAAACAAAAGGGAAAAAGGAATAGAGTTTTACCCTTTATGACCCTTTCTTGATTTCTCAAGCATGAACACCTTTGTTGGAAAGGCCTTTTCTTTCTCTTGAAATGTTGACTCCTTTACCTCAAGGCTCCAAAGTAGAAGCACTCTACCTCACCACACCAAATGCTCTTAGAGATTAAGAGAAGACAACCAAGGGGTATGGATGCTAGTCTACCTCTAGGTTGGACCAATTTTTGGTTCATGGAAGATGGGAGACAAAGATGATGCACTCACTCATCAACCAAAAAGTAGAAAACCAAAAACCCTAGCTACGTTTTCTCCTAACTTTAGAATATATATGACAACACACACCAAGAGGGAAAAACCCTATCCCTTGGCCAGTTTTCTTGGTGGGCGTAGGGCTCCATTTTGGGTCCATGGGTCATGTCATCTTATGCCACTTATCCCTTGGGCCCAATTGTCTTTTGGGCTATTTTGTCCATTTCCTTTTAAATCATATTTAAAAGCCCAATCCAATATATTTATATGTCAAAGTTAATTTCATAATTAACCTTTTAATTATAATTTAACTATTAAATCATAATTATAGACATACTTAATTGACCTGGTTGAACTATTTGACTTTGGCCAATTGCTCCGGTCAACATGTTGATTTTTGACCGTTGACTTTGTCATATGATTATCAACCATTGACTTGTGTCTCCTTATTTCATTTCTTTTCATTTGTTCCTCTAATAACATTCTTTGGGTGTGCAGATCCGTAGGTTCCCTTTAGTAAGGTAGTGGGTTAACTCAACTCCTAAGAGATGATATACGAATTAAATTTCACAATTTAATTCTTCCTATTAATAAAGGTTAATTAAAACATTTTAGGATACCCACAAACCATGGTTGTCGCCTAGCAGCAAGTCACGGTTATCCGAGCTAAATGAGACGTTGTGAAAGAACCTATTCAAATTGGAATGACAGTGCATGTCACGACCCGACTCTCATAGCATGATATTGTTCACTTTGGGCCTCACCCTCATGGTTTTGTTTCTGGGAACCCACGAGCAACTTCCCAATGGGTCACTCATCCTGGGATTGCTCTAGCCCCAACTCGCTTAACTTCGGAGTTCCAAGGAATCCGAAGCCAATGAGCTCCCAAAAGGCCTCGTGCTAGGAAGAGAAGTGCCCACACATATAAACACTTCACATTTCCTCCTCGAGCGATGTGAGATTGCTCACCATTCTTGCTTCCTTAAGCTCACGGGTCTTATAATCCACCCCCTTGGGGCCCAGGCCCTCGCTGGCACACTTCCGGTTGGAGTCCAGCTCTGATACCATTATGTCACGACCTTACTCTCCTAGCATGATATTGTCCGCTTTGGGCCCCACCCTCACGGTTTTGTTTCTGGGAACTAATGAGAAACTTCCCAGTGGGTCACCCATCCCTGGATTGCTCTAGCTCTAACTCGCTTAACTTCGGAGTTCCAAGGAATCAAGCCGCTGAGCTCTCAAAAGACCTCGTATAGGAAGAGAAGTGCCCACACATATAAGCACTTCACATTTCCTCCTCGAGCGATGTGGGATTGCTCACCGTTCTTGCTTCCTCAAGCTCACGGGTCTTACAGTGCAATTGAATCCTTCTCTTATATCAATACTCCTTATTCACATTATTAAATTATGGAATCCGATAGCCAATATCATAATGTGAATCATTCCTTTTATATGATTATCCTAGTAAGATTTGAAGAGCCCTTCCTTCAAATCTTATCCACTACTCTGCGCGGAGATTTGACGAATCATATCTTGGAGATTAAGAGAGAGGAGAGGCATGCAAGCCCCTATTTAATTTCCGCACGCATTACTCCAAGATATGATTCACCGATGGTAAAGAGACTAGACCTTGGCTCTTGATACCACTTGAAGGAATCATGCATCTAATGCTTAGGAAATGAACTTTAGCCACAACCTATAACACAAAATCATTCTAAATGGCGGATTCATTTTGTTTATGCTAGTTGAGCTAAACCTTTTTCATTCTAACCCAAGTATCTTAGCCTAATCTCTTTGAACATAAAAAGGAAAAGGGAAAAGGGAATAGATCTTTACCCTTAATGACCTTTTCTTGATTTCTCAATAATGAACACCTTTGTTGGAAAGACCTTTTCTTTCTCTTGAAATGTTGACTCCTTCACCTCAAGGCTCCAAAGTAGAAGCACTCTACCTCACCACACCAAATGCTCTTAGAGATTAAGAGAAGACAACCAAGGGGTATGGATGCTAGTCTACCTCTAGGTTGGACCAACTTTTGGTTCATGGAAGATGGGAGACAAAGATGATGCACTCACTCATCAACCAAAAAGTAGAAAACCAAAAACCCTAGCTACGTTTTCTCCTAACTTTAGAATATAAAGGACAACACACACCAAGAGGGAAAAACCCTATCCCTTGGCCAGTTTTCTTGGTGGGCCTAGGGCTCCATTTTTGGGTCCATGGGTCATGTCATCTTATGCCACTTATCCCTTGGGCCCAATTGCCTTTTGGGCTATTTTGTCCATTTCCTTTTAAATCATATTTAAAAGCCCAATCCAATATATCTATATGTCAAAGTTAATTTCATAATTAACCTTTTAATTATAATTTAACTATTAAATCATAATTATAGACATACTTAATTGACCTGGTTGAACTATTTGACTTTGGCCAATTGCTCCGGTCAACATGTTGATTTTTGACCGTTGACTTTGTCATATGATTATCAACCATTGACTTGTGTCTCCTTATTTCATTTCTCTTCATTTGTTCCAATAATAACATTCTTTGGGTGTGCAGATCTGTAGGTTCCCTTTAGCAAGGTAGTGGGTTAACTCAACTCCTAAGAGATGATATACGAATTAAATTCCACAATTTCGTTCTTCCTATTAATAAAGGTTAATTAAAACCTTTTAGGACACCCACAAACCATGGTTGTCGCCTAGCAGCAAGTCACGGTTATCCGAGCTAAGTAAGACGTTGTGAAAGAACCTATTCAAATTGGAATGACCGTGCAATTGAATCATTCTCTTATATCAATACTCCTTATTCACATTATTAGATTATGGAATTCGATTGTCAATATCATAATGTAAATCATTCCTTTTATATGATTATCCTAGTAAGATTTGAAGAGCTCTTCTTTCAAATCTTATCCACTACTCGCGCGAAGATTTAACAAATCATATCTTGGAGTATTCTCTCTCCTTTATTGAGAGCAGAGATTCCTTGTTGTATATTCATTTGCCTCCATGACTCTATTGAGAGTCTAGATGAACACCTTTTAAGTTATGTCTACTTTAGCACAACTATATAGTGCCATCATAGACTAACAATATAGCCACAAGACATTTATGATGTCTCAAGTCTGAGTATTAGTTTGCACCATTGCAATTTATGAATACTGGTTTGACATGTGAGTAAAGACTTCCATACTAGAATGCATGCATTGGATCATGTTCAATGTACTTGTTCTCCTACAAGCACCTACACACATATCTAGGTGTTTCCACACTCAATGACTTGAGACCTCGCCATTCTTTACATATAGAGATGGTACTGTGTGTACTGGTCTTTGTGGAATATCAACACCCAATTGATATTCCTATGACTAGGAACATATTCAGGATTAGGGATTATGATCAATCTCTATGTATGTAATCTTATTACATAGTTCTCATGTCCACTTTTATATTCCTAGGACAATAGTTGTTTTTTCTGTAATGATAATTGACCAAATATCATGGTTGAAAACAACTGGTCTTGCCCATGAATATCTTAATAAGTCATTACAAAAGATGTCCTTAACATTAATTATCATGTAATTAGTTGGCTTTAAGGGCATACTACTAATACTATACGATCATGCGGAATTAGGCATAGCTTGAAGGCACTACTACAAATATTCAAAAAGACAACACTTAATACACAACGGTTGGCTCCAAAACCGTTGTAGTTGTTTCTTCCACAACGGTTATTACATAAACGTTGTTAAAAGGGGTTTTTAAGCGTTGTGGTTTAGGATGTGTGATTTTCTGATTTTGTTTGAGAACTTTCCATAACGGTTTTTGTTGCAACCGTTGTCATTGAAGGTTTTTAAAAAAAAACACCGAGTAAACAAGAACTCAATTTTTTTCTCAAGACCCAATAGTTCTCATTCTCTCTTATCTCTCTTATCTCTCTTGTTCTTCCCACCACTCTCACAGTGTACCCTTTTTTCTGTCTCGTCGTCACTCCCCTCTCCCGTCTCTTTCGCTCTCCTCCCTCCTACTTGATCCAACAAAGGTCGGTAACATAATTTTAGGGTTTTGATTTGGGTATTAATCTCCTCCCTCCCTCGTCAGATCCCTTCCTCTCCTCAAACCCTCATCTCCTATAATTTCACGAGTTCATTCATCTCCTTTAATATCACGATAGTTGGAAGGCTTTCAACTTGAATCCCCAAATTTGCGGTCTGTAGTCTTCTTTCTTCTCTCTTACCACAACCTCCCTCTCTTGTCTGCACCACTTTCTAGATCTCTCGCCACGAACACTTACCATTCTCTTCATTTTCTTGTTTTTCCGCTTCTTTCATATCCTTTGTCTCCAAACAAGATCTGGAACTTGTCTTATTGGAAATTTCCCCAACTGTTCAAAACTTACTTAAGCCTCTCTCTTCCATTACAAACCCTAGATCTGTGACTTTCTCTTCTCGTCCAAAATTATAAACACAAATAGAAGGACGAACCAGATATACTATCCTATATCGTTCTTGTTTCGGCGAGCTAGTAGCTATCTGTTAGTTCCAAGTCTGGTAATCTAGGATTTTTTATGAGTTTTCTATTTTGATTTTGTTACAAAGGGGGCGATTGAACGAGGGATCGAGGCGATCTCTAACCCTAAAAAGGTAAAGCTCGCCACATTTAATGTTTAGTAATCAATTTCTTCGCTGCTTTTGTTTTTTATTTTATTTTTATTTTAGGGTTATAGCTAAGATTGAAATTGTATGCTTCAGGTTTAATACATGCGGTTGCTTAGGTTTTCTGATTGAAAAAGTAATTGAAGATTTATTTTATTTGGGAAAATTGAGGAATTGTTCAAAATAATTTGGGGCTGAATAAAAAGAAAGGAAAAATGGGAAAAGTGTCTCCTAAAGAAAGGAATTCAAGAAGGCCAAACAGAAAAAGCGACGAGGCTCAAGTAACAAGTATCCAAGTCGGGTGCTCTTGCTCACCTTAAGCATAGCAAGACCTCTTCACTAAGTCGTGCACCGATCTTGGGAGGAAACGGGTGGCTGTCTTGGAGACCAAGAAGGTTAAGGGCGATATGGTGCTTGAAGATAAGGCTATTGATAAAAGCTCTTTGATGTTGTCGCCTGTGAATTTGGTTAGACAGAATAGTTTGTTGAAAACTCCAACGACCCCTCGAACTGAAGATTGCGTGTCGGAGTCCAGGCTTGAATCTCTACCCATGGATTTACTGGTATTGTTTATATTATTAAACCTGTCTTCACAGATTTCGTTTTCTATACGCTGCTTTAGCATCACTTGTGCATGTCAGAAAAGTTATGTACGCCAATGTAAATCTATTACTGGGATTTCTCTTTGTACATTGAACATGGTACTAATATTTTCTGAAAATTTGGTTGTTTTGTGATTTATTTGTGTTTACTTGGATTTACCAATTTCTTGTTGTGCCACTTCTCAATTTGTATATCTGATTGAGGTAAAACAATCAATAAGGGGAGACGTTATGAAATATTTCTAGATCTAGTCTAGGCCACATCACCATAATCGAATTCTTACTTTTGCTACTGCAAACTTAGGGGCGTTTCTTCATCTATTTAAGCAATTTGAGGTTGTTTGCTTTGAAATCTAAACTAAGAAAAGAACATAATGGATTTAATCTCTTTAATCTATTTGGGGTCATTTTCTGATTTTGTATTTTAGCTTATGGTATGGGTTTCTCTTATTTTCTTTGTATTTTAAGTTACTTATTTTGCTATTTTCTAGCCATTATGGTATGGGTTCTTTATTTTAAATTACTTCTTTTGCTAAATTTGTATTTTAGCTTATGGTATGGGTTCGTTAGCAATGTCTGGATGCTTTCTAAGTTTAAAATTCATGGCTAAAGAATGTCAATGTTGGCTAAAAAGGAAAAGAGGATGAGAAGCTAGATGTTACACAGCTTTTATAGTACTGACAGATCAGTTTAGCTGACAGATGACCCAAGTGAAGCTTTTGCTTCAAGAAAAATAAGTGAAGCAGTGCCCATTTTAATCAAGTACAACACCCTGGCAGCTTAAGAGAAAGAAAGCTCTTTTTAAATGTTTATAGCTGTTTGCATGTGAATGCATAATCCCATGGTATCAGAATTTAGACTCAGATTTTGAATATACTGATCGCTATCCTAAAGACTTAAATTTTGAATCTCTGCATTGCTTAAACTGCAGGATTTGGTTAGTTGATCATGGGAATGAGATGGGGAACTACAACACATCAGGTTTGAGAGGTATGCCAATTTGAAGTTCTTGAAAAGTTCCGACATATTACAACGGTTTTTGCCCGTTGTCGTAAATAGGTAGAAACGACGACACTGCTAACCTCAACGGTTTTCCAAGACTTTCTACAACGGCTAAAAACCGTTGTCTATTAACTTTTTTGTAGTAGTGAGGTGTTCATCAGGATTCTCAATAAAGTCATGAAGGCAAATGAATGTACAACAAGGAATCTCTACTCTCAGTAAAGGAGAGAGAATACTTCAAGATATGATTTGTCAAATCTCCGCACAGAGTAGTGGATAAGATTTGAAAGAAGAGCTCTTCAAATCTTACTAGGATAATCATATAAAAGGAATTATTCACATTATGATATTGACAATCGGATTCCATAATCTAATAATGTGAATAAGGAGTATTAATATAAGAGAAGGATTCAATTGCACGGTCATTCCAATTTGAATAGGTTCTTTCACAATGTCTCATTTAGCTCGGATAACCTTGACTTGCTGCTAGGCGATAACCATAGTTTGTGGACATCCTAAAAGGTTTCAATTAACCTTTTGTTAATAGGAGGAATTAAATTTTGGAATTTAATTCGTACATCACCTCTAAAGAGTTGAGTCAATTCACTACCTTGCTAAAGGAAACCTACGGATTTGCACACCTAAAGAATGTGATTAGAGGAACAAATAAAGAGAAATGAAATAAGGAGACACAATTCATTGGTTGATAATCATATGTCAAAGTCAACGGTCAAAAGTTAACATGCTGACCGGAACAATTGACTAAAGTCAAAAGGTTCGACCAGGTCAATCAAGTATGACTATAATTATGATTCAATAGTTAAATTATAATTAAAAGGTTAATTATAGAATTAACTTTGACATATAAGAATATTGGATTTGACCTTTAAAATATGATTTAAAAAGGACAAAATAGCCCAAAAGGCAATTGGACCCAAGGGATAAGTGGCATAAGATGACATGACCCATGGACCCAAAAATGGAGCCCCAAACCCACCCAATTTTTGGCACCACTAGGGTGTCATCTTCCTTGCATTTGTGTCATCCTATAAATACATAAGTTAGGAGAAAACCTAGCTAGGGTTTTTGGTTTTCTACTTTGGTTGATGAGTGAGTGCATCATCTTTTCCTCTCATCTTCCATAAGCCAAAAATTGGTTCAATCAAGAGGTAAACTAGCAACCATACTTCTTGATTGCCTTCTCTTCATCTCTAGGAGCATTTGGTGTGGTGAGGTAGAGGACTCCAATCTTGGAGCCTTGAGGTGAAGGAGTCAACATTTCAAGAGAAAGAAAAGGCCTTTCCAACAAAGGTGTTCATTCTTGAGAAATCAAGAAAATGTCATCAAGGGTAAAGATCTATTCCCTTTTCCCTTTTCCTTTTTGTGTTCAAAGAGACTAGGCTAAGATACTTGGGTTAGAATGAAAAAGGTTTAGCTCAACTAGCATAAACAAAATGAATCCACCATTTAGAATGTTTTTGTTGAATATGTTGTGGCTAAAGTTCATTTACTAAGCATTAGATGCATGTTTCCTTCATTTGGTGCCCCAAAGCCTTCCTGCAGCTAAGCCTTGTAGCAACCTCCATTCTTGGCAATGCTCTCATTCGCTTTCTCTCCTTATTTTCTTATGATAGCTTATAGTGTATATTTTGGGTGAAGGTGCTGGTCAAATAGGAGAAAGACGTGAGCTTCCAGCAACCTATGTATCTAAGTGAACGATATTTTTGGGATTGTGGTTTGGTTTTAAGTAAGCTGGTTTGGCTTCAACAAAAGGGGGGATGGAATTCTCTCTGTGCTTACCAATGTAGTTGGGCTCAAGAAAGTGGGCTTGGATTTTAGTACCCCCAAGCTACCCAAAACCTCCATCTTTTGAACCCTCAATGGGCCTTATGGACCCTCGTACCTATCCACACCACAACCCGCTCAGCAAGGCCATACATGTATGTGGCTTGGGCCTATTTAAGCTTGTCGGATGCTTTGGCACTAAAGGGAGTCGCTAGGCATGACATATTATTTGTGTGCTTATGCTTGGGCTATGATGTATTGCAGTGTCTTGGGGTTATGTTAGATAATGCTTGACGAAGCAGTGGGCTAGGTGAGCTCGGGCATGTGACATTGTGAAACTTTATAGGTTTGCATGTGAAATTGGTAAACCCATACCATGACCTCCCTAAGTGCCAAATTGTAGTCTCGTGTGGCATGACATGAATATCAAAGCTTGCGTAGGCCCTTCATAGCCGGATCTGATGGGGCTCCGCATACCCTACCTAGGCTTCTTTTATAGCATAATAATGCATTTGGCGTAAAATATGCATGGACCTTCCTTGTGAATTTTTTGGGCCACAACAACAAATATACATCTCAAATATTGACCAATTCTGAGAGTAATTATAATATGGTATTCCATGTGACTGTACTACGGTATGATATAATGATTTCTCCAATTAATTTGGAGGCTTGAGATGTAGTAGTTCATGTCGCGGATGTCAGCAGTTTGAGTCCTCTCAATAAAATGTCCTAAGGATGTGAGTGATGGTTCATTTGACATATTTGTTTACCCTGAAAAATGAAACAATGCCCTAGGGTAGACTTTAAGAAAGTGTGAGTTGTGAGTGTGTCACTATTAGAAATTAACTAATTCTAATAGACAGAAATATAAATAAATAAAAGAACTTGTGCACCAAGTAAATGACTTTAACCAAAAGATTGTGAATTGAAACGGTAAACTAAATCCATGAGGTTCTTTTCTATGCCTTAAGACAAATAAGGACTGTATAATTTCTCTAATACAATGGAAAGGGCAATAAAGGTAAATAAAATAGTGAAAACAAATGAAAGCAAGTAAAACAGATCGACCAAAACTACAAGTTGACACCACCTTGTATCAATCTTGGCTCAAAGCAGAACTAACCGACGAGTGACAAATGAGTAAGGATCAGAACTGTGTGGTTCTAGTGGATCAAAACAAGACAAGATGCAGCCAGAATGGCCTTCAACTGACGGAGTCAGTTGGAAATTGATACCGAGGAGGCTTGGCAGAGCAAATAGAAGAGAGACGAATGTCTTTGACTAAAAGCTTTGGCTTTAGTGTAGAGTTTGTTGGTGAAAAGTTGTGTTTGAGAAAGTTGATGTGTCTCCTTTATATAGTAGAGTAACCCTAACCCTTATAGGAAGTAATCTCCTATTAGGTCACGGCGAAATTAGAATCATTCTAGAATCAATCACTTGATTGTCTTCTACACCAAGTAATCTTTATGAATATCCCTTTAAATCTAGGAAATTACCATATAATAATAATTCATTGATTATTTACCATAAATTGATTAGGATATTTAATTAAAATTAAAATCCGGACCATAACTTGGCCCAATATAGCTTTAACCTCGGCTGTGTAAAAACCAGGCCCAAAAGGAACCCAAAAGGAAAAACATCAGGAAAGGGCCAAGCCCACAAAGGAGAAGAGAGGTGCTCGATAGATACACATAAGTAGAGATACAGGAGCAAGAAAGAAACGAACTGATGCTACCAGAAAAATAATAAAGACCATAGCTTTAAGCCAACATCCATTCTAGGTAGCAACCATCAAGAGCCTTAGGTAGGGGGAGGGCAAGGGTGGCCATCTTTGTTCAGAATATGGGTCATCGAGGATGGGGGTCTGTCTACCCAAACTTCCATGTGCATCCTTGCCTGAGCTAGCAACGCCAAGAAATCGATCGCTTCGTTTGTCGATATGGAAATCCAAGACTAGTTATAAGAGTGGAAATACTAATTCATCTCCTTAATGTTATGAACAGTGGGGTAGATGGTCCAAGCACCCTTGGCAATGTTACCTTTCAAGCTTTGGATGATGCCTCGAGAATCAAATTCCACCACAATGTTCATGTGCCCCTGTCGTGGGCAGTATTACAGCCATGGAGGATTGCCAAAGCCTCATCTTCCAGTGCCGAAGATGAAATTGTATGACGAATTGAGGCTGCAACAAAATATCCAGTGGAATTCCTTAGGATAACCCTAGTGCCCGAATGGCCACTCTGAGGGTTCCAAGAAGCATCTACATTAATCTTGATGCAACCACTAGCTGGAGGGGTCCAAGAAGGGGTGGTTATTGTCGATTACGATAAGGGGGAAAGTTTAAGCTGCTGCGCGCCGATTGATTAGAATTCGGTTACCCCCATATTAATAGCAAAGATAGTCAATTCAGGGGGAGGGTCGTTTATGCTCGAACACAGCCTTGCATCTAGCTTTCTAGATGTGCTAGCAAGTGAAGGAAATGTAGGTGGCTAGCCACCGACGATTCTCCACATTGAGAGTGCTGGTTCAAATTGTTTTGTCTAGCCATTGGTTGGTGGTAGTGATCTCCTGGTTATTGACTCTGTAGTTGAGGTTACCTCCAAACCAGACTCTAGAGACCCAGGGGCACAGGAAGAGCATGTGCTCAGTTGTTTCAGGAAGTGTTGAACAGATGGGGCAAATGGGGTTATCCTTTATTTTCCTATGGGGCAAGCTCTCTGTAGTAGCTAGGCAGTTTCGCAAAACCTTCCACATAAAGTTTCGGAATTTGGGAGGAGATTGAAGATTCCAGATTAACTTCCATAAACCCGGGTGGACTGAGGAAGATCCAGAAGGGCGAGCAGCAGTAGAGGATTGGGATTGAGTATGGACCCAATGATATTCGGACCTAACGGTGTATATTCCTGATTTTTATGGTGCCAAATGAGAGGGCTAGAGGAACCCGTGATAGCTTGCCACTATAGCCCATGTGCAATTTTGTTACGACCTTCAATAATGCTTGCCCAAGCCCAGAAGGCTCTACCCCCTTTAGTTGCCTCCAAAAAATTGCCATTAGGAAAATATCTCCCCATGAGGACTTTGACCCAAAGTGCATTGGGTTCATGCAGAATTCTCCAAGTTTGTTTTGCCAGTAAAGCAAGATTGAAATCTTGTAGATTTCTAAACCCCATTCCTCCCTCCCACTTAGTCCTTACCAGGGATCACCAGCTACCCAGTGCATCTTGTTTTGCTCGACCCCACAAGGATGGAAGGCCAAGGTATTTCCCTAGATTCTTGTCAACCGCCATGTCAATAATAGAGCAAATATTGCTACGCAGCATAAGAGGAGTATTGTTATCGAAATACACACTGGACTTTGCAAAGCTAATGGTTTGGCCAGAAGCAATGCACTAAGCATTAAGGAGAGACTTCATATTGTGGCAGTTTTGGCGAGTAGCTTTCAAGAAGAACATCGAGTCATCTGCGAATAATAAATGGGAGAGCACAGGGCCATGCTTGCTAATCTGAACGCCCTGAAGATAGTTAGTTTCAATAGCCTTCTAAGTCGGGTGGGAGAGGGCTTCACTTACAAAGAAGAATAAGAAGAGATTGGGTTGCCCTGACGAATCCCTCGCGATGTCTAGAAGTGATTCCCAGTTTGACCGTGCAGGGCAACTGAGAAGGTAATAGTTGTAATGCAGTTCATAATCAGCCGAATCCCATCGCTCATGAAAGCCCATTTTTTCCATCACTGACTCAAGGAAATCCTACTCCACCCGGTCATACGCTTTATTCATGTCGAGCTTAATAGCCATCTCAAAGTTCCTCTTTGTCTTCCTTAGCTTCAAATAATAGTACACTTCATGGGCAATTAGAATATTATCCTGGATTTGTCTTTTAGGGACAAAGGCTCTTTGGGTTTGGGATAGGATGGTGGGGAAAAGAGGTTTGATCCTGTTTGCAAGTACTTTGGATAGAATTTTATAGGAGAAATTGCAGAGGCTGATGGGTCGGAAGTAAGCCAGAGTCTGCGGGTCGGGGATTTTTGGAATGAGGACAAGATTGGTGGAGTTGAGGTCACAGAGATGGCATGCCCCACGAAAGAAATCCTCAGCAGTTCCATTGACTTCATTGTGAATCTACTCCTAAAAATTGTGGTAGAAGAGGCCTTGGAATCCGTTCGGTCCTGTAGCCTTTGTTGCCCCATCTCCATGAAGAGAAATTGGGTTGAGGAGGGGCTCGTTCATCTCGGCAGTGACAACCCTGTCCACACAGTTTAGGACGTGCCCCATGTCCCGGGGTCCATTAGAAGTGAATTGGTTTTGAAAATACCTCTCAAAGGTGTGTCTCACGTTACGATCGCCGGACTGCCAAATACCATCCACATCTTGAATTTGATCAACTCAGTTTTTCCTTCTTCTTTGAATTGTAGACAGATGGAAAAACTTTGTATTTGCATCCCCTGAGGTTAGCCATTTCACCCTAGATCTCTGGTGCCAATACTTTTCCTCCTTGGCCCAAAGAGAATTAATTTGCGATGTGATCTAAGGGATTCGATCCGATTCGTTGCCCATTCCCTTTGCATCACTTCAAGATCACAGGTGATCACAGGTGAGGACAGCAATTCGCATTTGATTGTGGTCAAGTTTCTCCTTCTTCCAAGAGGTGAGACGGCATCTACACTGTCCAAGTTTGGTGGTCCAACAGTGCTTCCACGAACCCATAATGGGACTTCTCCAACAAGATTCGACAATCTCTCGACACTCCTTCTCCTCCAACCAGCTGGCCTCAAACATGAATCGGCGTTTGTATAATTTGTTCACTTGAAAGTCACTTTTCGTGCTAATTTTCTCACTGTCAAAATTAGTATTGACATAAAACTTGCTTCCATTTAATCTGAATGCCTTTGGCAAAAAACTTGAATGCCTCTCTCCATGCATCTTCTAAAACAATTACATGGGCCAACCCCTCAAGCGTAATTACATGGGCCCACCTCTCAAGCCCAAAGTTAATAGACCTAAAATAGCAAAATATGAATTTCTCTGTCGGCCATTATTTCCGAGAAAATAGAAAAATTGGATTTGGAGGGAAAAGAAAGGAGAAGAAAATGCAAGTGGCAAGACCTGAGACATCTTATTCCAGAGTCATTGCTCACATAGACTGCAGACATGGACTACTTCTACGTTCAAGGTCTCTTTCTCTTTTTCTTTCTCTATGTTCTCTCGGTGTGTCTGTAATTGTATTTGTTTTGTGAGTGGGTTATGTTAGGGTTTGAGTAGAACAAGTTTGAAAGATACTCTTTTTAATGTGAATTATGGATTTCTGTAGACTCTTGAAATTGTAGAGGTTGCAGAAAATTAGTAGACAACGATCTCTAGACATACAGAGTATTTTTTTTAAAATCTTATTTTAAATAAAAAGGAGAAATTACCTAGTAGTTTGTCAGTAAGGGTGTGTTTGGATGAGGGATTTGTAGGAGGGATTTGGGCTTTCTTGGGATTTATAAATCCCATGGACCAAAGTGACTTTTTTGGCAAAAAATAGAGGAGGGACTTGAGAAATGATGGGATTTAGAAGAGGGATTTGTAAAGTCCAAACCTAAGCCCAAATCCCATTCTCAAATAACATCTAAACAGGTGGAACTTTGAAATCCCACGCGAGGCGTCGTGAACCAGGCCACGATGAACGCCAACAACCTAGGCCATCGTAGACTCTCTCCCCTATCCGTTCCCTCTGCTCTCCCCTGTTTTGCTCACCATCTTCTCCAATTCAACAAGCAAAGCCTCAAGTTTCTTTCTCTAGTCAGCTTTTGGATATGAGATTAGAAGCTCCCCCCACCCACTTTGTCCTCTCCATCTGAAGAGCAGATTTTAGTGGAAACCCGAAACCAGTTCGTCCTCTCCATCTACTTCCTCCATCTCGGTAAGTTCGTGTGTTGATTTTTGTTGGTGCTCTCTGCTCTCTAACTGTTCATGAACTTCACTGTTTGGTTTGGTCACTAATGTTAATAATTCCAGAAATTAATGATTTCCTTACTGGGTTTCTGTTGGATTGGACGCATTTGGATTTGGATGGGTCTTAGCCACACCTTAAACTGTTGGTTTACGGTTTGAGCCCCTCATGCCAAGCATCACTAAATGGATGACTGCTCATTTGTGTATAAATCTTTAGTGAATCAAAAACATCATCCCGGTGTTTAATTAAAGTAGGAAGCGATGTTTTAATAACAATGCTATAGAAACACCAAATTCCTTGCCAAACTTTGTCCAAGTTGTACTTGTACTGTGGTATTTACATCTTGTGTTCGTGCTTGTGGCACATTTTTGCCTGCTGTCTTCATTGTAGGAATTGAAAATAGTATTTTGAAACCTTGGTAGTAATTTGTTAACACCTCGGTTGATGTGTGTCAATGGTAGTCATCTGTTTGCACATGTAGTGTTCATGGCATGGTATGCGGAATCAAACAAACAGGCTTGATACCTTTTTGTATCCTTTGATGCTATGCCCTGGTTCTAATTGCGTCTTTTGGCCTTCAACCACAGCTGAATAGGTTTCTGCTAATCCATGCATTTGCCCGTGTGTATGATATCTTCTAATCATTTCACAGTGCCGAGTGGTTAAGCTTGGGATTGTATTATGTGGCAAATAAGCGGAGAGGATTCGAGATGTATGAGATGGAAATGTGTGACATTCTTGCGTTATTTATGGGATGAGATGTTTTGAGATGTATAAGTGTATATATGTAAGCATGTCCTGGCTTGTTTGAAACTCATTATAGTTCTCACTATGCTCAATTTAGTTTGATAGTTTGAGATAACCAAGAATGGGTTTGCACTATAGTGGATTATGAAGTGATTGAGGTCAAATGTGTCCTTAGAGACTCAGAACTAGCTTAAAGTTAAAGGTTGTTAAGTATCTTTTTTATTTTGGTGTAAATGTAAGTTACATTTATTAGACCGGGTAGTTCATGTATGAAATAATGGTATTAAATTTTGTTTAGTGTACATGTAAAGAAGTATGTTTAGATATGTCAGCTGGTGGATGGGGGATGTGGCAGTAGGGCTTAAGTTCTTTATTGTTGTTTGCTTTACTGAGGAATGTGTAGGGTTTAAGCTTTGTTTGAAGATGCTTTGGTGGTGGAAATGGTAGACACACGAGACACAAAATTTCTGGAACTAATTTTGAACTGTTGTTAATTTGGTTAGATTTTTAATCATCATAATCATCATCTTTTCTGTCTAAAATCTTGACTTCATGTATTAAATTAACACCATGAGCAGTTAACAGTTGCTTATCCCTTGTAGTTATGATAACTTTGCTGCCTACACCAAACCAATCACATGCCCCAACTAACTTGTGTAACTGTTCCTACTAAACATTGAAAATCTTGTAAATATCGCATCAATGTAGTTGATCTCTTATGAAGAGAATGACAGGACCCGACCCAAATTCCACCCCGGAACCCGAGCCGGACCCTGCTGATGTTCCGACATCAACCCATGTCGGGCCCACAAACTAAACAAGTTCCCTCTTCCCGAAATTTACAAAGAAAGGGGTCAAGACTTCTGCCGAAAATCGGGCAGAGTCTCCCCTGAAATAAGGACAAACCCAAAAGTTTCAACCTGTCATAACACAACAGAAATACAACCCAAACGCCAGCATGCATACACAAATACATAACAGGCCTCCGGCCATTCAATTCAACCCTAATGGGTGATATAGAGCAATCTAAGAGTCAGCGGAAATAAACAACGGAATACAAAGTTAAAGATCAGGGACAACAAGTCCTACAGTCTAGTCGATGCTTGGGAAGAGATGCGCTCGGCCGAACAATGTCGAAGCAACGACTATGGCCTGGGGGGCTCAGAACAGAAAGAGTGTGAGTGGACAAAAACAAAGTTTTACAGTTCAAATCAACGTACTAACCCCACCGTTTCAAAACAATGCAAACCATGCATATGAAATTGTTTATATACGTACTAGCTTCAAAAAAAACTATATCTCAAAATGGTTACAGGATAAAAATCCCTTTCAAACCTTTCCGAACCAGTAACCCTTTTCTTTTCCTTTTCCCGAGGCATAACCTCCCAAATCAAACCCATGTATTACCAACATCCCTTAAATCCATAATTTAAAACAATATAAATAGTGATTCTTTAAAGATATAACCTAAAGTCCAATCCCATATACATATACGTCCTAAAACTCCATATCAATGTGGATATATATATATATAGTCAAAGTATAAGTAATCATTATTCATAAGGTTTAAAAGCCAAAACCGAATACGTAATCAACCGGACTATACTAACGTCCAAATCTTACTGCCCAAATATATAGTTAAAATATAATATAACAATTCTTTAAATATAATATCCAAAAAGATCCATAATAATTTCACCGAACCCAAAACATACACAAAAACCACCGGACTTCACTACGTCCCATTCAATACTCAAAAGTATACATAATCATAAAATATGACCATCAGGGCCCCACAAAAAAACCGGCAACCATGCATAAACCTCAAATGCAAATCCTTTTAAATAAACTTCAACCAAAGCCAAAACCAAGACTTAAACCATTATCAAATAAATTCCGACAAAATCATAAATCATCGGATTCAGGATTTAAAACCATTATTAAATCCCATTATATGCAACACATTCAATTCATTCAAATCATGCTCATTTGAAAACAAAGTCCACTCACCGTTGGTCCCACACTGCATAACCCTGAAAGGGTTCCGCCCGCTACGTATGCGGTGCCAGAGTACCTAAAGTGATAGATACGAGGATTGGATTAATACAGTGAACCGAACGAGAACATAAATTCAAATCCTAACTTTCCCAGGTCTCAAAGTAAACACGTACGTCGTAAGAAGGATTCAAGGGTCAAACGACACCTTTTAACAAGTGGGACAGCCCCGAAAGACTCACGGTCAACCGGCAGTCAAACATCCCATTTCGGTCAACCCGGGTCCGCGGAGCCCACGACCTCTAAATCGATTCGGACATTCCTACAAGTTCATCACGGCCTAAACAACATGTCCCGAAAGTTTGGTCTCGATCGGACGGTCGGATTGCTCACGATCGCACGATCGGACGGTTACGATTTAATTCAAGCTTTAAGTCTTTGATCTGGAGCATCCGGGACTCTAAATCACGATCCGTCAATTCCTATACGATCTAAGAAATACGAGGAATAACATACGTAAATTCGGATTCGATCCAACGGTCTGAACCCATCGAACCCAAACAACGCATAATAGGTGTACATTAGTTCAAGGTCCAAACAACATCTGAAACAGAATCCAAACATACATATGCGCTCACGACGACACGAGGGTCGTATTGGAACGAAGAACCGCCACCATACCACCACCACGCGCCACCGTGGGTGGTGGGTGTGTAGAGCAATTCTGGCCGACCAAAAATCTTCGAATCACGCGACACCCTTTATACCCACATGATCACCACGACGAGGGGAGCCTAGAACCCCCATGAATCGGCCAAAAACCGGCCATTGGCTGGCCGAAAATTCGAGTCAAAGTCCAGCCAATTTCTGGGTTTCAAATCCGATACCCTAGAGTCTAAATCGATCCCAGATAATCCCAAAAACAGATAGAGGAGGAAGAGAAGGTGAGGTTTCATACCTAGATCGACGCGAGAGGTCACCGGCAGCCGTGGTGACCCCGTGAAAAACCGGCAAAATACTAGTCTAAACCGTCGCCGGATTTCGAGGTTTCCGACGGTGATCATCGGTGGGTCTTGACGGTGAGGTCGAGCCGGTCCTTTTGCGACCGATCTCAAGTCCGGCCGTGACTGTGTTGCCAGCAATGATAGAGAGAGTTATCGGAGAGAGAGAGAACCGGAGGGAGACGCGAGAGAGGAGAGAGAAAGTGAGGAGAGAGAGAGAGAAAAAAAAAAAAAAATTATTTTCTCGATTGGCTTAGGGGTATTTAACAAATTTGGAAATGACCAAAATGTCCTCATTTCAATCCGAAGCTCGTATCGAGACGTGCCGCCCGTTAATAAACTCGTTTCAATGAGTCGGACGCAATGGCGCAACTGGTTTCGCCAAATTCCGTCCCGAACATATCATTGACCAAAATACCCTTTAATTATTAAATTCCTATTAAATTCCAATTTGTATTAAATTAATTCTTTTTATTCATTTTGAATTACCAAATTTAATTACTCAATTATTTTATTCTTTTTCTTTTAAATTTTAGGTCAGGGGCGTCACAGAGAAGGCAATTTATGTTTTATTTCAAGTCTTGAGTTGATTGCCTTGATTAATTGATGCAGACATATATGACAAACCTTTTAAGGTTTACCAAAGAAGAAAGAAACGATCAGCCAATCCAACATTATCATTATGGTTGGGGTGAAATCTTAGTTTCCAGATTTCAATAGGAAAACTATTTTTCCATATTCCAGATTTCACTAGGATTTCTAGATTTTCCATATTTCACTAAGTTATAGTTTCCAGTTTTTAGTAGGATTTGATTTAAGTTTCCTAGTTTATTTGGATTGGTTCCTTTGTGGATTAGGATTTCTTTTTAGTAAGGGATTTTTATCCTATTATCTCTAGGTTTTAGTTTTGCTATAAATACTCCCTATGTAGTTCTTTAAAATTGAGATTTGAGATATTAAGAAAAGTTTACTTTCCAGAGATTGGAGACTCCTTGGTGTGAAGCCAAAATTGTTTTGGTGTGAAGCCAAGGCGTCTTTTACCACCTATTTTTTGTTTTTCCATTGTTCTCACTTCCGCTAAATTACCCAAATACTTAATTCGCCCATATCCTACATCAAATTTGGCATCAGAACCTGGTTTTCGTTTTCCTTGGGTTCAAAATTTTCGAGTATTTCTTGTTCTTCACACCGTGTGTCAAGTGATGGCTCCGACTAAGCCTGGAAAGACAGACGAGCTAGAGACTGACTTTGAACGTCTTGTTCAGATGATGGAAAACCTATCAAAGCAAGTGGCTGATTTGGACACTAGATACAAACTCATGGAACGTCGCCTTGCAGACTTAGAAGCAACTAACCAACATGATGAAGCAAGTGTGAATGGAGAAGAGAGGAATCATGAGCGACAACGTCATGATAGAAGGAATGATCAAGACGCAAAAAGACACAATTTTTATTGTGGCTATGAACAAGACCCCGATGAAAGGGTGATGAGATCAGTGAAAGTTGACGCTCCTAATTTTGATGGTGAGCTAAATCCTAAAGCACTCCTCGACTAGTTAGCTACCATGGATCGCTATTTTGAGTGGCATGACATGTCTGAAGCTCGAAGGGTGAGATTTGCTAAGATAAAATTTGTGGGTCAAGCTGGATTGTTTTGGACCAATGTTGAAACACAACTAGAGAGAGATGGTGAAGAACCAATCATCCATTGGGGTGAGATGAAAGAAAGGCTAAAGTAGAAATATCTACCATTATCCTATCAACAAAGTTTGTTGGACGAGTGGCAAACTCTTCGTCAAGACAACATGCCAGTTGCTGAATATATTGCAAAATTTGAGGAATTCATGTAACGATGTGACATAATCTATCTAGGACACACTACACCTGAAAATAGCATATGCCGTAAGTGTGGTGAGTCAGTTCATGCATGCACCAAGTGAAGCCCACATGGATGCTGTAAACCGAATTCTGAGATACTTGAAGTCAGCTCTTAGAAGAGGATTGATGTTCTCACGACATGGCCATTTAGATGTTGAGGGTCACACTGATGCAGATTGGGTGAGTTCTATTACTGACAGGTGATCTACATCAGGATACTTTACTTTTGTGGGAGGCAATCTAGTCGCTTGGCAAAGTAAAAAAAAAAGTGGTGTCAAGATCAAGTGCTGAAGCAGAATATCGAGGTATGGCACATGGAGTATGTGAGCTACTCTGGATAAGGAATTTGTTGGGGGAATTGGGGTTCAAACCTAAACATGCCATGCCACTCAATTGTGACAACAAAGCCACAATAGACATCTCACATAATCCAGTGCAACATAATAGAACCGAGCATGTTGAAGTTGACAAACATTTCATCAAGGAGAAACTCAAGGCAAAGATCATTGAGGTATCATTTGTTAAATCCGAAGAGTCGGATCATTTGTTTGCCCAATTTTTGGGATCTTGAGAGAAACCCATGATGGGTACCGTTTGTTTTGTCAGTAGAGTCGGATTATTCATCATTTGGGAAGAATTCCTAATAATTCTTTCTGGGTTAGTTATGTTAGCCTTCTTACTAGTCAAATAGAGCTAAAAGGTGACTTTTTATTATTATTTAATTTAATTTTTGAACATGGTATGAAGTAAGGGATTTCAGTTAAATGCAACCTGAGGGTTTGCATATGTGATATTTTCTTTTTCTAAATTTTTAGGTCGGTAGTTATTTAGCACTGTGTCTTAGTTTATTGGCTCATGAGAATTTTCTTTGGTTTGGGTAGGAAATTAGAGGCAGGAAAGAATGGAAAAGAAGCCTTTAATTTTTATTAGGGAGCTTTGGTTCTTGTTTGTTTTTGGTTTTATCTCTTCTGTTTACGAATAAACGCAGATATCAAATCCTCAGATACTTTCTTCGCACAAGTAATCAAACATTTCTCTCTCACACAAACACATAAATTATGAAGAAGAATGAAAACCCAGAGCAATTTCACAAACCCAGAAGACCCAAATCCTGCGAAGTAAGCTCGTGATTTATGTCATCACCAACTTCGCTCGAAACCACCACCAAGCTCCCATCTCCAAACCATCTCACCGATCCGGCGTAAACCCGATTCACCTTTCAACGAAACCCCCCAGCTCAACGACTCAGGCCCTATCTGAGTACAATGGCTCTCTTCAACTTCATCATCAAACAAGAAGCTCGACACTAACAAACCCATCATTGGTGGGTCGATGAGATACCCGAGATCTACTTCCCCTTCTTCGTCGTCTTCCAGCGCCAAGGAAAATCACAAACCCATCATTGGTGGGTCGATGAGATACCCGAGAAACTTCAAGTTTCCAGGCACTTCCCCTTCTTCTTCAAGTAATTCGAATGCGGTTGTTCTAAGGAGATTTTCAGTGGACGAAAATGCTCTGTAAATGGTCTCGGCGAATTTTGGATGGTTTTTCCGATACTCTTGATTCGGGATCGGAGAGCAACAATGGTTCTTCAAGTCAGACTATTGGGCCTCCAAATGCGGGTTCGAGAAAATTGGGCATGGGGGTTTCTTCAAAGTACATGAGGATTCTAATCTTCCAAATCCGATGTCAGGAGATAAGTCTACGAAGTTGAACAAATTCATCATTAAAAATGTGATCATGAAAGATCATTCGCTGACAGGGGTGGCGACACAAGGGGCATTGTCGCCGGGAAGAACAAGGTGGCCGACGATGTTTGTGGAGAACATGGGCGTACCGATGTCGTTTTCAAGCTCGACACCTCCTACTAGCCCCTAAAAAACCAAGGGGGTGGAGAAGTGTCTCAACTTGGGGTTGGACTTGTTCAAGAGTAAGAAATCTTCTTCGTCTAGCTCAGTGCTGGTAAGGTCTAATTCCGTTTCTTCGGCGTCAAGTATGACGGAGATGGGTTATCAACTTCGGTTGCTTCATAACAGATTGATGCAATGGCGATATGCCAATGCTAGAGCTTATGTTGTGGATGAGAAGATAGCTAATCAAGCACAGGTTATCTCTTATTCTAGTTCTACTTTGTGATATTGGTTATGTTATTAGGACTTAGTGTTAAATTAATACTGGAACAATTTTTTTTTTTATTCTTATGAGATTATGAGGCTACCATAGTTCAGTTCATAACTGGGAACTGTTTGTTTTTCAATGAGTTTTGCAGTCCAATGTTATATATGCTTGGGATGGTCTTATAAAGTTGCAACATTCGGTGCTACAAAAGAAATTGAAGCTAGAGAATGAAAAGCTTGACATGAAACTGAATTCTATACTCCGATCTCAAGTCAGTAGAAAACAACAATCAATACTTATTGATTTTTGTTTGCTACTGACTTGAGATCGGAGTATAGAATTCAGCTTCATGTCAAGCTTGCAACGTTATAAGGCCATCCAAAGCATATATAACATTGGACTACAAAAGTCATTGAAAAACAAACAGTTCCCAGTTATGAACTGAACTATGGTATCCTCATAATCTTATGAGAATAACAAAAAAATATTTTGTTCCATTATTAATTTAACACTAAGTCCTAATAACATAACCAATATCACAAAGTAGAACTAGAATAAGAGATAACCTGTGCTTGATTAGCTATCTTCTCATCCACAACCTAAGCTCTAGCATTGGCATATCGCCACTGCATCAATCTGTTATGAAGCAACCGAAGTTGATGACCCATCTCCGTCATACTTGACGCCGAAGAAACGGAATTATACCTTACTAGCACTGAGCGAGACGAAGAAGATTTCTTACTCTTGAACAAGTCCAACCCCAAGTTGAGACACTTCTCCACCCCCTTGGCTTTTTAGGGACTAGTAGGAGGCGTCAAGCTCGAAAACGACATCGGTACGCCCATGTTCTCCACAGACATCATCGGCCACCTTGTTCTTCCGAGCGACAATGCCCATTGTGTCGCCGCCCCCGTCAGCGAATGAGCTATCCTGATCACATTTTTAAGGGTGAATTTGTTCAACTTAGGAGACTTATCTCTTGATATCGGATTTCGAATATTAGAATCCCCCATGCCCAATTACTCGAACCCGCATTTGGAGGCCCAATAGTTTGGCTTGAACAACCATCGTTGCTCTCCGATCCCGAATCAAGAGTATCAGAAAAACCATCCGAAATTCGCCGAGACCGTTTACAGAGCATTTTCGTCCACTGAAAATCTCCTCGGAACAACCACATTCGAATTACTCAAAGGGGAAGTAGATTTTCCCGGAAACTTGAAGCTTCTCGGGTATCCCATCGACCCACCAATGATGGGTTTGTGATTTTCCTTAGCGCTCGAAGAAGGGGAAGTAGATCTCGGGTATCTCATCTACCCACCAATGATGGGTTTGTGAGTGTCGAGCTTCTTGTTTGATGATGAAATTGAAGAGAGCAATAGTACTTGAAAGGGGCCTGAGTCGTCGAGCTGGGTTTTCGGGTTTCATTGAAAGGCGAATCGGGTTTACTCTGGATCGGCGAGATGGTTTGGAGATGGGAGGTTGGTGGTGTTTTCGAGCGAAGTTGGTGATGACATAAACCGCGAGCTTACTTCACGGGATTTGGGTCTTCTGGGTTTATGAGATTGCTCTGGGTTTTCATTCTTCTTCATAATTTGTGTGCGAGAGAGAAATGTTTGATTACTTGTGTGAAAAGAGGATTTGATATATGCTTTTCTTCGGAAACAAAAGAGATAATACCAAAAACAACCACACTTGAAATGGTGGCAAATTAGATCCCATGCCGGCATATGAGGGGGTTTTTGCGTGATAAATCACTATAATGCCCATGTGTTGACTTAGTAATAGTGTATTAATTGTTTATAAAAAAATGGTAACAATCAATAGAATGGAAAATAATTTGGACATAGTAAATGGGCTAATTGTGTTTTTGACTTGGTCATCTGTTTTGGAATTTTTGTTTGTTTGAGGTCAATTGGGCCTTCACTAGGGCCTGTTTAATTTGTACTTAGAAGGACAATTTTACTATTTAGCAAATATTTTTCTTTTTTCAACATCTTTGTTCGAGCGCTCTAGTCTTTTTCTTCGTTCTTTGATTTTTTGTTATGGCAAGCTAGATCCTTCATCGATTTCATGATTGCTATCCTTCATGCGTTTTGGTGTGATTTGAGGTATGAACTATAGGTTTTGATTTTTGTTCAATTTTTTTTATATATTTAAGCGATTCATTGATTTGGTTTTTGAATTTTTTTTTCTGATCATATTGGAGTTTCTTTTATGTTTCGTTGTTTCTGTGATCAGATCTTGAAGTCTTATTTGTGTTTATTTTTTTGTGTTAGGCGTTGTTCTCTTGTTGTGGTTTGATAGTGAGGTGTTGGTTGCGATTCAGGTACATGTTCTTTAAATGTTTTTGTTTAGTTTCAATTTTCGTAGTATTTTTGCTACTTTTGTGTTCTTGATTATTAGGTTTTGTTTTGAGTTGATTTTGTGATTTAATTGCTTTAGGCTTTCGATGTATAGGTTATGCTATGCAATTTTTGTTTGATTTTGTGAGTTTATTGTTGTAGGTTACTAGTTATTAGTTGTTGTAGGTTGTATTGTGTTAATTAGTGCTTTGCCTTTTGGTTTATGTTGATTTATTACCATCTTTGCAATTTGATTAGAAACTGCAGTGCATTTTATGTTGATTTATTATTGATTTGAATATTTTTATTTTGTTTTGATTATCAGGGTAATGGATGTTTGTGTGATAGCAAAGTGCACTTATAATTCAGAAATGGTTGTGTTTTCAGTTCCACAGGCATCATCCTTTGTTGATATTTGCAACATTGTTTGTTTGAGGTTTAATGATTTAAAGCTAGGGAGTTTTAAACTTAGGTATACATTTCCTGGGTATTCTACTTGTGTACTAAAAACTGATAGCGATTTGGACATGATGTTTGCGTGTTTGGTAATAGCTAATGCAAAAATCCTAGACATTTTTGTGAAGGATTTAGTGGAGACTAGTGCGAATAAGGGTGGGAATAAGGAGTTGATTGACTAGAGTTGTGAATCGTCTTCTTACAACACGAAATCTAGTGTTGTTGAAGACCGAATTGAGTTCTTGGGGAGGTCGAGGATATCAGAATGTAAGCCATTGTTATCAAATGAGTGGCAATCATATATACATCACATAGGGCAAAAGGTTTGGGGGCGGTATAGTCAAGTTCCGGCTGAAATTGAGCAAACACACTTGAAGTTGGATTTAACTTCATATATTCCAACAATAACAGGAAAATAGTGATTGCAGTTTGTGCAAATAAGAAATTGGAGGGCTGAACTTGGCGAGTTTATTCCTCTCATTGTGAAGCCACTGGATTTTTCTTTATTAAGATACTAAATAATATCCATAGCTGTTCCGGTCGGGTCCGAGAGTGCAAGAGTAGGATGATGATGTCTCGGGTTGTTTCTTCAGTTTTTGTTGACAGAATTCGAGCAAAACCAGGGCTTATTCTAGCCTTGGAATTTCATATTGCCATGTGTGGTATGGAAAGGAGTAAGCGAAGCTAGATGTTCACGGTGATGAGTCCAAATCATTTAATGAGTTAGTATAGTATGTGAATGTCATGAATGAAACAAACCCTAGTTCTGTTTGTGATCTTCAATTTGATCCAAGTAGTCATCGTTTTCAAAGATTTTCCATATTGTTCAATGGGTGCATTTCTTGATTCCCATATTATTTGCCTCTTCTTTTTATTGACGCAACGTTTTTGAAGAGCAAGTACAAGGGGCAGCTTCTGTGTACATATGGAAAGAATGGAAACTAAGGTATTATCTCAAAATACGCATTGCAGTTTCTAGTTTGTTTTTATTGTTATGTACGCTGTTTTCTTTTTTAAAATATGTTTTTTGAGCATTTAATTTTCATGAAATTATTTAAATGTTGTTGTTGTTGGTTAATGTGTGTTTTGTATAATGTGAACAAGGGGTTTAGGGTTTTAGAATTGATTTTTTTTGGGGGTGGGGCGTTTGGGTGTAGGGTTTTAGAATCATTCGAGCCCAAAACCAGAGAGCTAAACCCCGAGCCATAAGCGATTAACCTGATTCTATGTGCAAATGCAAAATTGAAATTAATTAAATCATAACATGCATTGCAGTTTCTGTTTGTATTGTCATCCTAATACTTATGCTCTTTGTTTTGTTTTGAGTTTTATCCATTAGTTTATGTATGGTTTAATAATGTGAACAAGGGTTTTAGGGTGTGATGGGGTTTTAGAATTGATTTTAGGGGTGGGGTGTGGGGGTCTGGGTGTAGGATTTTAGAATCATTGAATCTTATGCGAAATTCCACAAGACTCCATTCAACAATGCTAAGAGTTTCCTTCTTGCCAATCATTGGTTGTATTGTATTGGTCCTCTCACACAACAGAAACTGCACAGTTCAAAAACAACATATAGATACTATGTTAAAAATTGCAATGCAGATTGTGAATTTATTACCAAGACATAAAGACCAACAAATTTTGTTTGACTTACTAATATTAGGACAGTGCCACCTGCAACAACTCCAATAGTCTTCTCCTTGCTTCTTTGCTTTTGCCTTTGTGACCAAGGAGGTATTTATGTAGTTTGAAACAACCCTTGCCCACGAGTAGCTTGATAGTGTGTCTTGCTTCTCACAGTGCTCAACAATTTGCCAGTGCAAAGTAGTTGAAGAGTTGGTGAAGCGTAATGTTATGCATAGCTTAACCAGAATTAGGCTTGCCACATCCTTATCGTAGTCAACCTCCTCTTATATGGAATTCCATATATTTGGAAATGCAAATTGGGGGGGGACCTAGCTAGGAACTCCACAGGTACTTTTGGCTACTTACTACTCCATTGTCCAATGGAATGGACCACCGAGGAAGTCGATAGCTTCGTTAGTCTCAGAACATAGCCTTCGCCTTCAGAAGTGTAGGATGGAATTCTGCCTCAGTGAGAATGAGAACGTTCTAGTTCTCTTCCAACAATCTAGCCACCCGCAAGGAGAGATTGTTGAAGTTGACCAGAATAATAATCAAGCTTTCGAAAGCAAAGCTTCACATTTTAAGCTTAATCAGGGTGAGGTTTTGCTACTGGAAGATCAACAGCAGGAGCAGAAAACTTTCCAAGTACAAGATTCTCTGGTAGGAGGGAACCATTACCTCTATAGTGCTTGTGTAGATTATCCAACACAGTTTCTGACTTTATATATTGGTGCCCATCTGTCCAGACTTGAACCATATTGGGAGGATATGAGTCTTTGGTACCAAGTCCAGAGGCAAACAAAAATACTAAACATCTTTAAGCATCAAGGAACACAAGCAAATATTTGCAGGAAATGATTGCCTCTGGGCAAATTTTGAATTCTGGTCCATGCCGGAAGCGAGGCCTCCTGGGGGTAGATGTGATCATCCATTGTGTGGGACTCACTTGGTGAACCTGTTTCGTATGTAGTTTCTCAAGATGGCCCCCTTTCCCACGAGGAGGCAATTCCTCTTGCCGAGGCTCGCTAGTCGCTCTAAGAAGTGCGGCAATGGCAAATGTCCAACACGGTGATATTTGTCCAGGAAACATAATTCGGGTTGTTGACGAACAAGGCTCAAGAAACAACATTTTCTATGTTCCAATATCATGGGGCAAAGACCGACAGTCCGACTATAAACTTAACAGCTTCTCTTCATCTCAAGCACTTCAAAGATGGGAAACTTTGTCCATCATTGGATGCCGAAAGCCTTGTTTACCTCATGTTGTTCATATGCGAGGAACGATGCAGCGGCGGGACTCGATTGACGCTGCCTTGCAATGGAGGGAGACAAGATAGGCAAAGCGTTTGATCCAACAAAGACTTGGTGATTTTTCTACTGCTAAAGGCATTTGCCGATTATGTGGATGGCCTTTGTGGAACACCATATCCTGTTGACTATGACATATGGTTGAAGAGGTTGAGCAGGGTGTGGATGGTTTAGGAGACACAGGTAAAATGATTGAACAAGTAGCCACTCCATTGAGATTGAAGGATGTTGCTGAGTCCTTAGGAACATCTGGAGGTGGTGGCTAATTTTTCATGTGGGAGGTCCAAGTTTTTGGGGGTTTGTTTTTTGCAATAACATTTGTTGAGATTCAACTGCATTTTCTTTAAGATCCACAGTTAGGTTTTTTAGCCGGCAGTGTGATTGTATATTTTGAGCTGATTGAAATCTCAATTGTTTTTGTTCAGAAATTCATGTTTTATACTGAGATTATGGTCTGTTTCAGTTGGACTGAAAAACACTAACATTAATTCGACCAATTTTGGGTATATTACTAAAGCTCCCAAAAGGAAACACAACATTAAGATTGGTAAACTCCGTGATCCACAATTTTATGCTCGCAAAAAAAAAAAGAGATTTAACAATCTGATCAAAGATAATAAAGTAAACATATAAAAATTGAAGGTAAGTGAAAAAAATTGAACCTAAAGAAAATGACATTTTTAGCCTCCGGCCAAGAAACCACAGAAATGCTATAATGATGGGGTTGTGGGTGAGAGAATATTAGACTTGAACTTTTTTAATGATTGAATGGTTGGATTGAACCCTCTCACCAAAATCCCTCTCATTGTAGAATCTCCCACCAACCAAAGAGGACCAAACAAAGGAATAGCATCCAATGATGGGATTGTGGGTGAGAGAATATTAGACTTGAACTTTTTTAATGATTGAATGGTTGGATTGAATCCTCTCACCAAAATCCCTCTCATTGTAGAATCTCCCACCAACCAAAGAGGACCAAACAAAGGAATAGCATCCAATATCCGGTATCTACCCGAACCTCCAAAACTCTAAACCCTTGATGCTTGTTAGTAGTTTCGATTGAAAATTTGAAGGATTAATTATATTTTACTCCTTGCATGTTTTAATTTCATGACCCAATTTTTTTTTTATAATACAAACAGTATTTTACTTTAATAAAATCTAAATTATAGGGAGGGAATTTGAACTTAGTGCGGAATGGAGAGCACATCAGCCCTGCCATAACCCAATGCTTTTAAATGTGCTCAAATTACGCACTCCGTCATCATCGCGATTTGATTTTCTATTAAATTTGTGACGTAGCAGGTAAGATACTCACTTTTATGCTGTTGTGTAAAAGAAAACAATAAAGAAAAACTAATTAAAAATTAATTTTAAACCAAAAAAATATACATCCCTCAGCTCAGCCCAGCAACCGTCCCTCAGCGCACCCTTCCCCACCTCTCAACGCAGCGCCGTCCACCTCCACCTCCCAATCTGCTCTTTCTCTCTCTCTCTCTGCTCTCGTTATTTCCCCCTGACCTCTCTCTCGCAGCGGGTGGTCCAAGACTCTGCTGGGTCGGGCGAGTCACTGAAGCAGAGCTGCTGGGCTCGGATGCCTCGGGAGTTGCTGAGGGAAGTATTGGTGAGAATCGAGGCCTCCGAGGCCGCTTGAAAAATTGAAAAGACGTTAATAATGTGGAACTTGTGTAGCTGAGAACGAAGAGTTTGACTGTGAAAGACCTCATCAGGCAAACATTTTGGCTTGCATTTGATGTGTTTGATGAAATCCCTCTTCAGTCTTTCTTCAGAATACTAATGCCCTGTGCGCTGCTATCTTAGTATGGAAAATCACGACAAAGCCCAGCTTCAAA
The DNA here is from genome assembly GCA_024362665.1 of Prunus padus. NCBI lineage: Eukaryota > Viridiplantae > Streptophyta > Magnoliopsida > Rosales > Rosaceae > Prunus > Prunus padus. The sequence goes on along the minus strand of JANFAM010000003.1, from coordinate 456,770 downwards.
GTTTTCTCAAAACTCTTCCCCCTGTTGAGTTCTGCTGTGTCTATGGCTCATCTCTTCATCCCAACAATCCTGGCAGTGCAAAGGTTTCTACTTTACTTCTATAGCTCTTTTTCACTCGTTTAGCAATTGCTTGTTCACTTAAGTAATATACATTTTGAACCTTTGCTTTGCATTTGTGAATTCTGGGTTGATAGTCAACCATGGTAGATTGCATTGTTGGTGTATCCAATCCCCGACAATGGCATTCTGAGGTAAGCTTTAGACTTCCACACATACCATATGTCTCTTCTCGATGCTTCTATAATTAATCATGGTGTTTACTAATTTGTGTATGTACATCTAGAATCTGACATTGAACAACGATCATTATTCCTCGTGGATGGTGCTTCTTGGTGGGGCAAGACTGGTACTGCTCTCCCTCTCTCTCTCTCTCTCTCTCTCTCTCTCTCTCTCTCTCTCTCTCTGCTTCCATGTTCAGTTCTATTTTCATTGATTCTGACACAATATAATCGTCCATGCTAGATTACCGACGTTGCAGATGAAATAGGTGTGGGGGTGCACTTCAATCCTTTTGTTAGTTGGAACGACAAGGTATTGATCATTCAGCTACCCCGTAGGTTCTAGTTTAGGCTATTTCCTGGGTGTCTGAGATTTCATGCCATATTTCAAACTGATATTGCATTAGTGTTTTGTTCACATTCTGTAATCTTTCACATCTTGTATTTTGTTACACATTCGTCACACTGAAGTAATTTTTTACAGATGTTCAAGTATGGGGTTGCTCGCATGCATGACTTGGTTCAGGATGTACTAAATTGGAAGAGGTTCTATTTGAGTGGCCGATTACAAAAACCAGTATGTCTTCTTCATTGATTCTCTTTTTTTTTTTGTCTTTATGTTTGTAGAAGATTAATCTTCAGCTTCATATTTGTTCTTTCATTTTGATTTTAGTTAGCTTACTGTTTAGTTACATTATTTTCTAACTAGCACCACCCTTCACATTGCATGAAGATGGTCTAAGTTTTAGAACTTTCAATCATATTCAATGATAATCTTGTAGTGATATAATTCTTGGAAAAACAAAAACAAAAACCCTCTGCTAATTCAATATAACAAATTTTTACCTTATTGAAATATTTTGTAGCACACGGAAACTGCCTGAAACTAATGAAAATTAAAATACATGTTCTTATGCTATGTCTTAAAATAATGCCATGCTGTTGAAGACCCAAGACTCGGATTGTCTCATCTAGTTCATGTTTTGATACATTATCTTTATATTCAACGTGAGAGTTTTCAATGTTTTTTTCTACAGGTTCATGTACTTTTGGATAATTTGGATATCGCAAATGTAAACTCGGTTAATTTGAGGGCTGCAATGTCTGCAGCTCTCCTTCTTTTGCCGTCCAAGTTCACTGAGGTCTGATTCTTTGTCACTGCTCAATGATTTTAAATTTTTTGGAGTTCTATAACATATTCCATTTAATGCAGGAAGAACTGTATGCCAAAATATGTAGCCTCTCGTATATGGGCGACTTGCGTATGCTTTTTGTAGAGGACAGAAATAAGGTAAAGCTCAATCAGTGGTTACATAAATCCACAAACTTGCATTCAGTTGGTGGGTCTTGTAATTGTATGGCCAAACATAATCAAATTTTTTTAAATTACATTATCTACTGCAGTTGAAGAAAATAGTACAAGGGCAATTTGAATTGTTCCGTCCGATGTATAAGCCATTTATTCTAGAGTATGAGACCAAAGAGTTGTTGAGATGCTCTTTATCTGGGAATACTCAACCAATCATATCTCAGGTCTATTCTGACTCTTAGGTTGCAGTGTGAAGCTGATCCAACATTTCTTTTACTGGCAAGGGGTTGATTTATAGCTTCTTATAAAAGTTGAAAAAGAAAAAGAAAAAACAGAAGCGTTGATTTAATGGGTTTATGGAACCTCATTGCATGTTTTAGAACATAAGAGAGATACCAACTTTAAGACTTCACTATATGGCTAATTCTTCTGAAAGTTAGCTATGTAGTGTACAGTTCAATGCTTTGAAGCTTAAGATACATTATTACCTGTTAAGACAGGATGGCGGTTTATTAGCAGTTCGATCTCTTGTTTCTTCTCTGCCCCCAATGGTCAGAAGCCAAAATGGGGATGAAGCTAGGAGAAAAGAAAGTACTGTGTGACTCTGGTATGAAACTTAACTCATCTGCAGTGGCTTATAAGGAAAAAGGTTTCTTAAGGATTGATCTGAGTTCAGATTTAAGGATTATACCTGACCCAAAGATTTTTAGGAAAATATTGCTTGTTTGTTATAAATGGAAAAGTGAAAGTTCATAGAAAACTTCCAGATTTTTGTGCCACAGGGATAGTGTTTTAACTAGGTTTGTAGTTTAACATATGTACTTGTAACTCTTGAATCTGGATTTTAGTCAATCATTACACATATCTTGTACTTCAATTGCAGGTCGAGTTATTCAGGAAATTGTGATTGGCTCCAAAGACGAGGCTGCTAAATGCATGCAGACTATAATGCGGCGAAAGGTCATGGTTTCGAGTGCAAGACAGGCCGTGTCTGGTCTCCTGGCTGCTGGTGGCATTAATGCCATGAGATATCTTGGTGCTAAAATGAGCAAGGCTAGGAAATCCTGGAGATGATAATTTTTTATATATAATTATTTATTCATTTTTAGCACCAGTCTTGTTCAGCCATAAACTGTTAGCATCAGAGGGACGTGGAAAGCGTGATTTTGCAATTCCATCACAACAAGAGGTGAGATGCTCGAAACATAACCTATATGAGCTCCCCAGGGTTCACTGGTCAATAGGTTTCATTCAAACAAGATATTGTTGTTTGTACCAAGGAAGAAGAAACTGGTGTTATCAGTGAGCATTTTGTCATAAGAAACTGAGAGGAAAAGCAAGTTTTGTATACTGCGACATGCAAGTAAATGTTTTCAAGATTTAAAACTATGCATATCTCTATACTTATCATAGGTAAAGCTCCAACCTTTCAGACTTAGAATCAAAATAGTGACCTTTCAAAGGAAATCTAGGGCAGGATTGTAAAATTTCGAAAGGAGTTGAAGACGGAAATGGTGTTTGCTTAGGCAAAAATCACTCTAATTGGAGACGGCGCTTGTCCAAGATTACCTCAACGGTCTAATACGTGTCAGGTGCTTGCCCAAACGACTCAAATTGAGACTTTTGGTCTTAGGGCGCAATGTTTGCCTGTTTCCAACCCGTCACAAATAAACAAGGAATTGGGCAAAGGCTTGACCTCAGCTCAAATAAAGTCTTTGGGCCACTTCGAATTGCTTAAAAACTGAAATTATCTGTTAAATTTTTAAGGCTTAATATCACAAAAGGTCCCTAAGGTTTACGAAACTATCAGATTGCATCTTAACGTTTTTTTGTATCATTCGTGGTCCTCGAGGTTAGTATGTGTGATCACGAATGGTCCCTGCCGTTAGGTTCCGTTAAAAATTCCGTTAGTTTGCTGACGTGTCATATATATCACAAAACATCCCTGAGGTTCACGCACCTATCACAAATGGTCCCTGTGAAATTTTTTTTTTATTTTTTCATTTAAAATTCATAAAATTTTGGTTCTCATTTTTAAATTTTATGAATTTTAAATTATTTAAAAATATATATTGTATTTTAAATACATGTGACACTATATTATTGGAGATGTGGGCTCCACATATATGCCACATCAACAAACTAATGGAGATTTTAAAAATAATTTAAAATTCATAAAATTTAAAAATGAAAAAACCAAGGGTTTAGGGTTCATAAATGGTTCTCAAGGTTAAAATCCTTCTATAAATGGTTTTTTTCATTTTTAAATTTTAAATTATTTTTAAAAACTTCATTAATTTGTTGATGTGGCATATATGTGGAGCCCACGTCATCAAAAATATAGTGTCATGTGTATTTAAAATATAAAATATATTTTAAAATAATTTTAAAAAGAAAACCAAAATTTTATGAATTTTAAATGAAAAAAATTTCGCATGGACCATTTGTGATAGATGCGTGAACCTTAGGAATGTTTTGTGATATATATATATATATATATATATATGCCATGTTAGCAAACTAACGGAATTTTTGACGGAACCTAACGGCAGGGACCATTTGTGATCACACATACTAACCTCGAAGACCACGAATGACACAAAAAAACATTAAGGATGCAATCTGATAGTTTCGTAAACCTTAGAGACCTTTTGTGATATTAAGCCAAATTTATAATCACCTAGAGTTAAGGAAAAAGTAATATAAAAATGAGAGAATAATTCATTGCCTACACACACAACACATCAACAATAGCCTCAATTGAAGGTGTTGTTCTCAATAGCAGTATGAAGTTTTGACCCCATCTTTTGTCTGTTACTAGACCTCTCAACACTGTGAAGCCGTTCTTGCAATCCAGATCTCTTAGGTTTGGCCCTTTGTTTACTTAATATTGTCGTTTATTTCCTTTAGTTTGTATTAGAGAAATATTAAAGTCCTCATTTGTCTTGAGGCATAGAAAAGAACCAACATTGAACCAATTCCCCATTCAATACACTTAATTTTATTCAAGTCGGGTTTTACAATGCTAATAGTGGCACGCTCGCAATTCAGTACAACTTCTAGCCTATTTCTAAGGCTGGGAGATTTGGAACAATGTCAAAAACCTGAAATTGAATGAATTTATCATTCAATATTCAGTAATTTAAAATACATAAATAAAAAATAAATAAATAAAAAACCAATCTACAACAAGCATCCTCTCAAGTCTCAACCACTAATCCAAGCCATACCTATATCTTGACAGCTTCACTGACATGGCAAAAATCTATCCAACCAAGGATCCGAAGAATGCGTGTTGAAAGTGGCAATGTATAATCAAGGGAGCTATGTACCAGAACTGAGGGATGACGAGGAAGCATTTGACATTGACAGAACCAAAAGAAAATTTAGACTTTTGTGTAATTGGAGAAAAGCTGCAGCAGTTTCCCCAAAGTTTCAGGATAAAACTTTCTGGCAAATAGAAAACAGGGTCTCTTCATCCCATTCCACAAGCAAGGAGTGGTCAGTAATTGCTTCTGCAGCATTCAATGCAGACCAAAATCAAAATTTCAATGACTCTTCCCAAATTAAGCATTACCACAACAAAAATATTATTAGAGTCGTCAAATTTATTCACCAAATGATGTGTGCAGGATGATACGATATGTAGTTAGAAATAAATGAGGTGCCGATAGCGCTGCCACATCATTTTGCAAACAAATTTAATGACCCTAGCATTACTGATTACTTTTACCACAAGCAAGCCAACTTGTTTGATCCAACTCTAAAAGGGTTATTTGTACCTTGTCTTCGCTTGTAATATGTGTGCTCTCAGCGATGGACTGAAATGGGTGAGAGAGTGGCATTAAGTGAGTGGCATATCACATGAAAATGAAGTGAGGGTTAAGAAAGAAAAAATTTGGAAACCACACCGTGATGTTCCTAAGGAGGTCATAAGTAACATCCTGAGTTCTATATGCTCTTGGATGCCACTTCCCTTCAGACCAATCAACATATGTTACTGACCAATTCGCAAGTCCACTAGGATCTTTCATCTGAAAACCATTAATGGAAAAAGAAAAAGAGAAGCAGTGGCAGCAAAGAAATTAGAAGGGAGTGAAATGTAGTTGTAATGGCAAGCAAACGGAGAAGGTTTGTTGTGCTAACTTGAAAGAAAGTTGGCAGGTAATGCTCGTCCGAATAGCAGTTGCGCCCATCCATGTTTGGCTGAGAAAGTCAGAAACAGCGTCGAGTTCAATCCAAAACTAGCAAGCCAGGACTAACAATGGATGTAAATAGTTTGAATTTTGAAGAGTAATGATGCCAAAAGCATATCATAACAAACAGATTACCCTGCAGTAAAGCTTGAACTTTGTATAGTAAAGACTATCTGCCATCATGACAATTGCATGTTGCCGCTTCATAGAGAACCACTGCAGTGCAAATGTCAGTTAAAACCAACCATATACGAGACATATCAACTGTCCTTGCACAAATCTGCATCTGATCAATGAGCACATTGTATACCAAAGCTCTTGTTGATCAAAAGCTCTGTCAAAAGGAGACAATAAACGTGAACAAGAACAAGAAATCAATCTGAACATTGCAATCATTCATACACTTGGGACAAGAAAGATAGGATAAAGAAGTTCATGTGACTTATAAAGAACAAGTGACAAGATTCTACGAATCATAAATATACTCATAAGAACTGATTTTACAACTCTGAGACCTATTTGCAAAACAAGTAATCCAGCTTCTTTTCTAGTTTCAATAAGGGGGCTACAAAGAAAATCTCCCCATCCATCCAGGAAACATAACATATTACATGGAATTTGACTGAGAAATAATTCTAGTTCACAATGCAACCAGATATAAATGAAGCCAATTTGAAATTTTGCACCTTTGTGCCTAACATGGAAATATACACTTAAGAAATGATTTTAGAAACGTATCGATAATTCAATGGAAGGAAAATATTTGTAAGAATAGCAAGTAATCCATCTTCTTTTGTGGCTCCACATGGAGCCTGAAAAGGAATATCTTGCCCCATCCACTAAGCTTTAACACATTGCATTGAGACTAAATTTTACTTCCCAGATGACACGAGATCTAAATTAAAGCCAGTCTGAAATTTTGCACTAGTCAAATCATATACGTTTAGCATAGGTCATAGGTGTATATTCCTAAATCCAGTGCTTCAAACTCCAGTTATCATTCAAGAAATAGGCTTACAGCAATTAGCTGAGTCAACAACAAGGTTATTAAATTGACATAGATGCAACTACCTGCAGTAACCAACTTTGTTTTATACCCCTTAGAACCTTTGACTTCTAAGAAATTCTTACAGTAGAGGGGACTTCAGCAGTTGGCACTACGGTTGATTATATAAGCAGGCTTGTATGAGACACCAGTAAATAAATTCACGAAAGTTCTTCATCCATAAGTTTCTACATAAATTCACGAATGTACCTGTGAACCCTTTCGAAAATCCTTCTTTTCAACTTCAGGCAACATATGTTCTGAATACCGGCCAGTTCCGTGTGGACCAGGATCAACAAAACTAGAGAGAGAGAGAGATAGAGAGCTAAATATATGGAATAAGCAATTGTTTAAGTACACCAGAATCAGAGATTTAACATAAATAATTGGAAAGAATTTTTAGAGTTCCATTTGGTTTACTTCCTAAAATATAGTTTGCTTACCAATCAATAAAGCTGACGTTTGTGTACATGAGATAGTTATATACATAATCGAAGTTATGTAGTGGTATACAGCTGAAACCAAAAATGTAAAAAATAATAATCAATGAAAGAACTAGCAAAATTCCATCATAAGAACCTCATGCAAAAGTCGCAATTGTAAATGTTTACAATGCAATGACCTATCAGACAGCAAGACAAAATGTTGGTTGTCAGGGTCTAAAAGTGCATTTGCCAAAAGTCTCTTCTCTGCCTCAACCATCGAAAATTTTCCCCAAACGACCTGCAAATTTATTATTAATGGCATCTTTAAAGAAAACCATGTGTACTGGTTACTGATAAAATAATATTGAACTCTAAGAATGCTATGAGAGGCTTCTACGTACCTGCTCACTATGTATGTCTCTGTCAACAAAATAACGGCTCACATGTACTGGTTTTTGCTTAGAAGCATGTACATAAACAGTGAATTTGTCCTCATGGCCCTAGGCACCATGATATTTTTGTTAGACTGTGAATTAGCTTACAAAATAAATGGCTTTTTATATAATTTAAGAAAATCAACACAAGTAGGTACTTCGTTTTACTTTAGCATGTATCTATAATATAATCATAAAATGATCAACCAATTACTTACCCTAGCTTGAGTTCTAACTTCCAGTTCTCACTAGATGCTAGAGAACTCAACACCAAGCATAAAGAAATGGAGATTCAAGAGCTATATATAGATTATATTAAAACGAATTTCGTACTGTTTTCATTGAAAATGGTGTTGAACACACCAAGCCTAGCACATGTTTATCATATCTCCTGTAATCCCACGAGATACCATTACATTACAGAGGTGTGCATCAATTCCATCAATTTACTTGAGCATTTTAGCTACTAAACATCTGCCAGTACTGCTCAGTGAATGGCAGCTCTAGGAAATATGCCTAAACTGTAGCGCTTGACTACCAAACTTCTTAATGCAGTTCAACAAATACATTGATACGATTCTTTCGTAAATATATGAACAAAGAATGACCGCGTATGGAAATAACAAATACCAAAATGTGATGAACTCAAAAGGTAAAAAGAATAAAGGGTAAAGAAGAACATGAAGGCAAAACCTTACTTGAAAGAAATTTTCCCATAACTCCTCAAAAGGTAATGTACCAGGAGTTAAAAACATGAAAGCAATTTTGGGGTTCTTTGATTGAAGAGGAGGTGTCTTGAGAATTTCCTTAACTACAACATCAGATGCAGTCTCATCATCAGTCAATTCCCTTGCAGGACCAGGTGGATCCTTTCCAAACACAGTACAACCACTAGAAGAAAAGAGATAGCAGGTGGCAGAGCTTCTCGGTGGGTAGAAATAGGCTACAATAAAAAAAATGCAGACGAACGAAACCAATGCAATAATCCATGTTGGTCTTTTCAATGGTGGACGAGGCCTTGACTTGGACATGATCATAATATCCTTCATCAATTGTGGCCGCCATGCAAAGGATTTTTTCATCTGGACCGAAGGCAACACAGAACCTCTCATTCAGACCAACTTTCGCATTCTTTGCTGCGTTGTTGCCAAGTTGTGTTCAATTTGAACTATGGAAGCTGAAACTTGCAACACATAGAAGACCATTTCAAACGCGTTTTCAGATCATACAACAGAAGGAGCATATAATTAATTGCACAATTTAATGAATACCCTTTTGAGAAATTGTCATGAAAAACATGAATATCAATTCAATATCACCAAAAGGCAAACACAGAAACGAAACGCAAAGATCAGACCTTTTTTTATAACGTTGCAATCAATAATGGCACTGGTGAACAAAAACGGCCGAATAATGAAGAGGGTGAGAGAAATAAAAACCTGGGTTCGTGAAGAAACTTCAAATGCAGGTGATCACTGAGACAATGAAGAACAGAGGGGAAGCGGGTTCGGCGGGTATGTGGAGAAGTATGAGGGGATGCAAAATGATGAGAGGCATTGTATATGGCAATGAGTACGTATGAATATCTGGTTCTGGATAATTGAGCAATTGGATGGTTTTTGGGCGATGAACACTTCAGCCAGTGAATTATGGCAACTTTCCCACGTAATATTGAGAAATTAAATGTTATTCATTTAAGATTAGGGGTTAAGAAAAAAACCAGGGATACCTTGTAGCTGTCAAATCCATAATCTATATAATTATTGTCGAACATCATCCTAAAATATATAAACATATGTTTGTTTCTTTTTCCTCAAATTGGCACATTGTCAAATCTATATATATTAAGGCAGAAGGCCTTAAAAGTGAAATTTTCAAAATCCTCATAATTGCCCTTGGTTAATAAAATACTAAAACTCGAAGACCTTTTGTTAAATATGGATAAAATGGTACATTCATAATTTATTTAAATTAAAATTAAAATCACAAAAAACATATACTACGCTTATCCATACAAATAGGAGAAGTTATTCATAAAATAAAAGACAACTACCTTCAAAACTTCTTTTTAAATTAAAAATAATATAACACTCATTAATAAAAACCCAATTGGCACACACGTGAGCGGATGCCAAGAGGCTAGTTTCAATGAAGCTAAAGCGGAATGAATATTTAACACAATTAATTACCAACAATTAATTTCTCTCTCCAAAATAATAATAATAATAATAATAATAATAATAATAATAATAATAATAATAATAATAATAATAATAATAATCACCACCGGTTAACTGCAAAACTCAAATTAAGTAAGAAAAATAATTATATATTTTGTCTCCGGAAAAATAAAAACAACAAGTGGTTCCTTGGCTTTTAAAAGTCTTCATTTTAGTTCTCAAACTCTCAAATCAATCAATGTGGTTCTTCATCTTTTGGTCTACACATCAATTTGGTCCCTCCTATCGCATTCCGATAAACTTCAAGTAAAATTGATCATGTGTCATCTCGTGAACAACTTTAAAGGGATATTGTCATATAAATATAGCTCATTTTAGTTCTAGAATCCATGTTTTTGGTGAATACGGCCATATTCCCTCCAACGTTTGGGACAGAGCCTTATTGAGCAAATTATGTGAGCTTACTTTGTGTAATGGGTGGATAGTTTGTATTTTGACGAAAATACCCCTTTAAAATTTGTCAGGTTACCCATTTTATCTAAGATTTTGATGAAATGCGATGAGAGAGACCAAACTGATGTGTGGACCAAAGTATTAAGGATCACATTGATTGATTTGAGGGCATCTTTAAAAAAAATATATCAATTTGAGGGTATGTTTACTTACTAGGAATGTGGAAGTCGAGAATCGAGGAACTTAAAAATAAGGGAATTAAGGAAGTGAATGGATCAACTACCCCCTAAGTTGAGATGATTTCTGTTAACGTGTGACGTCCCTGACCTAAAAATAAAGGAAAATAAATAAAATAATTGAGATAATTAAATAAGGAATTAAAAATTAATTAAAAGGAATTAATTGGGATTAAATAAGAATAAATTATTAAAGGGGCAATTTGGTCAACTATATTTTCGGGACAGAATTTGGCGAAACAAGTTGCGCCATTGCGTTCATCTCGTCGAAACAAGTCCGTTGACGGGCGGCGCGTCTCGATACAAGCCTCGGATAGAATTGAGGACATATTGGTCATTTCAAAATTTGTTAAATACCCTTCAGCCAATCAGAGCTCGTCCTTTCCCTCTCTCTCTTCACGGTTTCTCTCTCCTCGAACCGAGCTCTCTCTCTCTCTTCGAATCCGATGAACCAGGTCACGGCAGGGCACAATACCGGTGCCAAACGAACTGCCGTCACCTCCACATCAAAACCCACCCAAGATCCCAGCCTGAAGCCCCGCTGTTTGCCGGTGGCAAGCTCTACAAGTTTCGGCGAAAACCGCCATTCTTTCCGACGTCGATACAGCGATTTCGGCAGCCGTTTGCGTCGAGTCAGGTATGCATCCTCCTCCTTTTGAGCTGGTTGTTGATGTTTTGGGAGGTTATGCCTCGAGAAAAGTAAAAGGTTGGTTTATTCGGAAAAGGTTTTGAATTGGGTGTGTCTTCACCTATTTGGAGATAATGTGGTTTTTAAATCAATCAAGTATATAAACGGTTTCATATGCATGGTTCGCATTGTTTTAAACGGTGGGGTTAGTACTTTGATTTAAGTATGTAAAACCTTGTTTTTGTCCACTCACACTCTTTCTGTTTTGCGCCCCCCAGGTCGTAGTTGCTTCGTTATTGTTCGGCCATGCGCTTCTCTTCTCGAGCTTTGTTTGAAGGGTAGGATTGTCGTCCTTGAATCCTAAACTTTGTATTATGTTATTCATTTCCGCTGATTCTTAGATATGCTATGTATCATCCATTAGGGTTGAATTGAAGGCCGGAGGCCTATTGTGTATTTTTATATGCATGCTGGTATTTGGGGTAGTATATCTGTTGTCTTTTCACAGGTTGTAATTTTTGGGAAAGTCCTTATTTTAGGGGAGACTCTGCCCGATTTTCGGCAGAAGTCTCGGTCCTTTGTTTTCTAATTTCGGGAAGAGGGAACTTGTTTAGTATGTGGGCCCGACATGGGTTGATGTCGGGCAAACTAGCAAGGTCTGGCTCGGGTTTCGGGGTGGAATTCGGCTCAGGTCGTGTCAACTTGGTATCAGAGCATTAGGTTCAATTTTCTACGGACTTCGCTTCCATTGTGCACTTTTGTTGCAAATGGTTTTCCTGTTTTCCTGTTTTTCTTCTTCAAGTTTCGTGCTTCCAAGATGTTGTAGGCGGAGAATTCTTTTCCCGAGACTGGAGAGTCTGTTCTTCCTCCACCTACTATTGAACAAATGAGCGTGTGTGAACTGGATCTATGTCAAGTGCTTGACCAGTTCATATGATCGATGTTACGGTGTTTTGTGGGAGACGTAACCCGGAAGTTACAAATGTTAAATGAATTTGGGAGCTCATGACTAATTGGGCGGTGCAGACTACCGAGGCCGAGTCGGCTCACTAATTGGAATTGGTGTTGGATGGCATGAGGTGCCCTAACGGTGTTCTGGAGTGGTTTGCTTGCCTTCGTTTTTGAAGGGGATTTGGAGAGTGATCCGTTGGCAGAATTTCGCTAAGTTGGGATGTTGCACTTGTGTGACATCCATGGAGATTAATTTATCGTGGGTATCTCAAGTTGGAGTACCCAGGCAGCCTTGGAGTTGGCTAAGGCTGGTAAAGAAAGTTGAAGCGTTTAAGTAGCCGAGTGCTTGTAGGTTCCTTGTTTATGGTGTTGTGGTGACCTTAAGGAAAATTTGTTGGACGTGGATGAATTGGGGATCAAAGCCCATTGAGTTGAACCATGAGTTAATTGGCAGGTGATTCTGCAGTTGACTTACGGGGAATGTTTCGATGGTCGGGGTTTGACTGACGAAACATTGGTTATAGGAACAAGTTTCCTTGCGATTGAGTGTGTTGTCGTGGTACACGTGGTTAGTGGGGAAAACGTAAAACGGTTGTGTGACTCGACTGAGTCTCGTGAGTGGGACAGTTGGAGTTGGTGCCTTTAGTTAAATCGAAGTAACGTGGAACGGTTTGTACGGTAGGGTTGGAGTTGGTGCCTTTAGTTAAATCGAAGTAAAGAGAAATCATAAGATTTGAAAATTTTGTTGAAGTTTTCATATTAAAATATAAGAAATTAAACTTGTTAAACTTAAGAAGTTGGTTGCCGGAGAAGTGTAAGTGAGGGTTTTGGGATGTTACAAGGGAGTTGGACTTGAAGGGTACCGTGTTGGTGTACCGAAGTACTTGTGGAATTTCGAGGGCGAAATTCTTATAAGGTGGGTAGGTTGTGACGTCCCTGACCTAAAAATAAAGGAAAATAAATAAAATAATTGAGATAATTAAATAAGGAATTAAAAAGAATTAAAAGGAATTAATTGGGATTAAATAAGAATAAATTATTAAAGGGGCAATTTGGTCAACTATATTTTCGGGACGGAATTTGGCGAAACGAGTTGTGCCATTGCGTTCGTCTCGTCAAAACGAGTCTGTTGACGAGCGGCGCATCTCGATACGTGCCTCGGATCAAATTGAGGACATATTGGTCATTTCAAAATTTGTTAAATACCCCTCAGCCAATCAGAGCTCATCCTCTCCCTCTCTCTCTTCACGGTTTCTCTCTCCTCGACCGGAGCTCTCTCTCTCTTCGAATCCAATGAACCAGGTCACAATACCGGTGCCAAACGAACTGCCGTCACCTCCGCATCAAAACCCACCCAAGATCCCGGCCTGAAGCCCCGCCGTTTGCCGGCGGCGAGCACTGCAAGTTTCGGCAAAAACCACCATTCTTTCCGGCGTCGATACGACGATTCCAGCAGCCGTTTGCATCGAGTTAGGTATGCATCCTCCTCCTTTTGAGCTGTTCTTGATGTTTTGGGAGGTTATGCCTTGGGAAAAGTAAAAGGTTGGTTTATTCAGAAAAGGTTTTGAATTGGGTGTGTCTTCACCTATTTGGAGATAATGTGGTTTTTAAATCAATCAAGTATATAAACGGTTTCTATGCATGGTTCGCATTGTTTTAAATGGTGGGGTTAGTAATTTTGATTTAAGTATGTAAAACCTTGTTTTTGTCCACTCATACTCTTTCTGTTTTGCGTCCCCCAGGCCTTAGTTGCTTCGTTATTGTTCGGCCGTGCTCTTCTCTTCTCGAGCTTCGTTTGAAGGGTAGGATTGTCGCCCTTGAACCCTAAACTTTGTATTCTGTTATTCATTTCTGCTGATTCTTAGATATGCTCTGTATCATCCATTAGGGTTGAATTGAAGGCCGGAGGCCTGTTGTGTATTTTTATATGGATGCTGGCATTTGGGGTAGTATATCTGTTGTCTTTTCACAGGTTGTAATTTTTAGGAAAGTCCTTATTTTAGGGGAGACTCTGCCCGATTTTCGGTAGAAGTCTCGGTCCTTTGTTGTCTAATTTCGGGAAGAGGGAACTTGTTTAGTATGTGGGCCCGACATGGGTTGATGTCAGGCAAACCAGCAGGGTCTGGCTGGGGTTCCGAGGTGGAATTCGGGTCGGGTCCTGTCATAACGAGTCCTTATTTAGTTAGGATTTTGGTTCTTTACTATGTTAGAATTTTGTTTACTCACCTATTTGTCTAGTCATATTATAATAGAGATTTATTTTATATTGTAATTTAGATTTATTTCCTATTTTTATTTAGGGTTGTACTTCTTTATAAATACATCCAGATTTGAGAAGAATACATATATGAAATAACTGAATATTTGCCCTACCTTATTTGACAATTTCTAGTTTTGAGCGTATTTGATTACGAATTTTAACATTAAAACGCACATAAATTTTTTATTTCTTATGTATTCGTAAACTCAAGGGAAGTTAGGAATTGGAAAGTGAAAAGTTAAGGGACCATTTCTGATAAAAATCATAAAACCAATGTTTATTTGAGGACAAACGATAGTCTAAACTAGAGGGGAGGGGGTTTCTCACACACACCCCTAAGATGGTATGACCTCTAGTATGCAAATCAGTGCTATGTTATCACTGGACTAGACCTGGTTGGTAAATCCTAACACCAATGTTAAGTACGGGTATTTATATTGGCCTAAGCAGAAGAAGCATTTGCCTGCATGCCTGCTTGCTTTGGCATCCAACGCCTGTCCTTTATTTTTTATTTTTTTTCAAAATCCATTTATATTTAAGAATTATATTGGCCTGAATATAAATATAAAATAAATTCAATATTAGGTGAGGAGACGAGAGACATTCTGTATATTTGGGGGTGAAGAACGTGTACAAACGAATTGGAGTCCAGCGTTTGGGAATTGTGGTCGAACGAGAGTAGATTTAGAACCGTTAAGATTGGGCCTAAAATGGAACAAGACCCATTAAGGGATTTTTTGAAACAAATTGACCTTGGGCTGTTCAAATTGATAAAATTAAGGACCCGGGAGTTAAAGGCGCAAGGTTCCAAGTTAAACCAAAGAGATTGACTTTGACAACTGGAAACGCCTGAACAGTTCTCAAGCAGCGCAAGGATTGAGGCACTCCAATTCACCAATTTTACTCACAATCAAAGAACTGAAGGTTTTTTCAAATATTTTTTCAATCCTCGAATCCCCACCCCAAGACGAGCCCTCCCTCCTCCTCTGCCGTCGTAAACTCAACAGTCACCACCATCACACCCAAGCAAGGCACAACACAACCACCTTTCTTGAACTTCTCCCACCCTAAGCCACCCCTGACCTCCCAGCCCAGCCACCAAATTGATTTTTGTTGTTTTTGTTTTTTTGTGAAATTTGTTTGAAATTATATATTATAATATTTAATTTCACTTGTGAATGAAATAGTGGTTTGAAAAGGAAAAAGCACCTTTTCCTATTAATCAGACGTGTCTGATTTGTTGTTGTGATTCAACAATTGCTAAAAGTCACATTGTTTCCAAATTGTGGTCTTTATATAGTTAAGAGTTAGAGTGAAGTTCTAGGACGTCTCTCTCCCCCTTCCTAATTTCTAGCGACTACTAGATGTTTAAGCTCGACTTTGTAATCTTACAATTTATTTGATGTTTCTTTTTTGTTGTCTTCATTTGATATTATTTGATCAAATAATAAATTTGTTATTTTATTCAGCTGCCAAGTGTCACTTTTTTATTGGTCAAACTTCCGTAATTCCTTAAAAATTCATCCTGGCTCCGAAAAATTCTCCGAAATTTACCACATGCTCGTAGCGACGTATACTATTTTTCCATCCAAGAATCATAATTTTCTCACTTCAATTTTTTGAACATCCTTTGAAAAATCATTAAATTAAATGTAAGGGCATTTTAGTCCAAATTGAGATTAAACACACTTAATCCAATATTTTCCAAATCAAATCAACTTCATAAAATTGCCCACACATTTAATTAAAGTTGTATGATTTTTCGGAATATTAATACCAACAAAATCCCAATTTTGAGGTTATTACATCCTCACTCTCATTTTTCTCTTTACTTTAGCACGAAAAATAAAAACTAAAAACTAAAATTGAAATGGTTATCAAGCGAGCCCTTAGAATATCTTATACTGGTTTTGGTTTATGCTTCCATGGTCTAAGACATCTTGCAGTTGTTTTATGTGGAGAGAGAGAGAGAGAGAGAGAGAGAGAGCCAAGCAGTGCGAAAGGTCAAGGTAATGGGTTGGGGTGGGAGGTGTTATGGCGTCTTTTGTTTTTTGTTTTTAAAATTTTTATTATGAATGTAAATAATGAATTTCAAATCCAGCTTGTAAAAAGAGTCAAATTTATTTTTAAAAAGTTGACACATGGTATATTTTAAGTGGAAGTATCACCACCTGACGTGGTGATACAATACTATTCCATAATTTCTCCGAACTCAGGTTTCGTCCTGTCCAATCTGATCCTTCCCAATGGCTCAAGCTGCTCATCCCATATGGAAACTTTGATAGTCTCTGGAAATTCTGTGTTGTGTTATAAAATTTATAATGTCGCAAGTGAATCAACGACATTGATGCTAGAAGCGGACAAAAAGGTCGACTAGGTAATTGTTAATTTATTATGTGGTTTTTTTTCGTGTGATTCAGCACCCGAGTTAACCTGAATCATTAATAACTCAAAATCGTCACATGTCATCTAATGTACTTATGGAACAATTATTTCTAACAACTTAAGTTGTTTAAACTACATCCCTCTTCTTTTCTTTTCTTCTCTTCTTTTTTTAATCCCTCATCCTAACAAAGACTTAACATAACTCTACTATTATTTGATGTCCCTCATCCACCCTATTCTTTTGTCACTTGCTTTTATAAATTGTAAGGTGGTTGTTGTGAATGAAGATGTACCGGAGAATTCACTATTCTCTTCTTCGCTCTCTTCTCTACAACTCCATAACCCATCTCCCTCTGCAGCTCGGTTCCTTCAGCAACTCCCTCTGTAATCTCTTCACTTCAGGCCATGCTAGTACTTAAGTTCCTTGAAAAATACTTGATTTCACCATTTAAGATAACTACAGTGAGATATCTCTCCTTTTATATGTTCAATGAAATCCAATAGGGGATCTGATTTTTGGGCTACAAATTCTCACATTTTCATGTTTATCTAAAAGTCAATTTTTATATTTTTGTAATTCTAATTTATATCGTATATCCTATATTATTTGTGGTGTTGAAGGGGTAGAAATATTTACTACTGTTGTGATTTACAGGCCTTCACTAAATCCCATAGTTGAACCACCATTCATACACCAATGTTACAACTAGTCAACCATTAGATTTCCACCAATCATTCTATTCATTTTCTATCACAGCCATGGATGGCCCCATTAGAGTCAGACCCGTTTAACTTCAGATTGTCCCACCCATCATAGAATCCATTGAAATCATAATTGTTTTCCTCTTTTTGGCCAAGCAGGCCAAAGGGAAGATTTTTTGGTCATTCTTCTCTTCGGATGCGTAGGCGTGTCACCACTAAGTCACTGGATGACTTGGATGGAAAGATTGTATGAGTGCATTTGTACTTATGACTTCTAATCAAATGATTGATCAGCCAAGCAAGGAACCTCCTCTTGGCCTATGTTTTTTCACGTTCTCGAGGTCAAGGATGATTGAGTTTTGTACAACTATTTTTAGGATTTTTGTGATAAGTGCAATGAATGTAAATGCAAGAAACGAAATGCCAGTAATGTAAATGTGATAAAATAGACTAAAGCGATAAAGACTTGAATTTAAAGAGAACTGAAATTAAATTGCTAGAAGTAAGCTTACACTAGGAAAATGAAGAACTTGGATAATCTAAAGTGTTTGAAAGATAAAATCCTACACTAGGAATTGAAAAGTGCAGGATAGAAAGATAGTATTTTGTGTGTTGAGTCGCTGGTCCTCTTCTCTTCTTCTAACAACCTATTTGTAGAGCTTTCTTCAGCTCATGAGTTTGGCCATTAGATGGCCTCAACTGGCTTTCATTAAAAAATCCTTCTGAGATTAATGTCTTCCTGAGATCTAGGCATTTAATGAGAACTTCCCAACCATCACCAACCCATCTGGTTGGTCAATGAAATGACATTGGAATTGTTGAACTCTTCTCTTGATTTGAGATGCAATAAGTCTTTGGCAATTACTCGCTTTGGACTCTGCGATTTGCAAAGAGACTTCTTCTAGAACTACCAATCCTAATATGATGCGTTGAGCCTGAACTTGTGGATGTTTGGTCTGACATCTGGTGGATCATTGTGACTCCCAAAGTTCTTGCCTTGCCTCAACCTGACTTGAAGTTCGGCGACCTGGACTTTGGTTTCTAACCCGGCTTGGTCTGTAGTTTTCAATTCGACTTGGACTTGGCTTCCAACCTGACTTAGAAGCTTGGATGTATCATCTCTTCAATCACGCCATTCCACTTTATTAAATATATAATTATATTAATTTGGCCTTCTTGCTTTTAGAGCATCAGGCCGTAAGGTGTTAGAAATTGCTAGAAGCCACTAGGGTCATTTTGGCTTCAAAAAGTTATCTACGACAAACCATAACACTTGGCATGGTAAAATTTATAGAATAGTACAGGCCAATAATTGGCCTTTGTTTGAATCAAGCCATGCGGCATTTCCCCTTCAAGTATATATTCATATTAAATATACATATATATATATATATATAGTCCCCTTCAGTTGAGGGATCCCTCAAATAGTGTTATTTGAGGAATAAGGCACTTAGCCGTTGGATCCCTTTTAATGACATCTTGCGGCTGTGATTCTGTTAAATGTTTTAACCCGTTTTAACACTCCTGACCCGATAAAAAAACACGCAATGGCTGAAGAAACCTAAGGTACGCACGAAGAAGACGAAGAGCCCACCCTTCCAAAACGAAGGAAGAGCTGCCATCGCGAGTTGAGCTTGCAAGAATTCTATGTCAATCAGGTAGGCGTATCCATAGCCGCGTTTATGTTTTGTTCTAAATCTGGGTTGTGATTTTCGAATTGGGGTTCTGCGATGGGTTTTTAATTTTGAAAATTTCTGGGCAAGGTTGAGATTACACCTGATTTCTTGTGGGTTTGTTGATTTCGAGTGAATGACAATGGGTTGGTTCTAGGACTCACTGCTCAGAGAATGAGTTTGTAAAATTTTCATTATTCACTTATTGTTGTTATTGTTGTTATGATATCTGAATTGAGTTCTAACGGGCATGAAGAGAAAAAAAAATACAGGGACAATTTCATATTCTGATATTAAATAGTGCATGGGCTGTATGCCTCATAGAATTATTTAGTTTTGTGTTCCTTAAGATGTGAAATTTGGTTTACAGACAATTGGAAGCCAAACCTGTCAGCTTTCAACTTTAAAGTCTTAACTTTCATGATAATGGAAAATTTTCATTAGCTATGAAATCCTTCTTCTACAGCCTTAGGCATAAATGCCTACTAATGTGTTGAGCTGACATCCTTCCTGTGGGATTCACACTTTGATTTTTGATTTTTTTTTTCTTTTCACATTCATGTCAATTTCCTCTACTTTTTGTTGATTTCTATTGGGTTTCATGTTTTTTTTTAAGAAAAAAAAATGAATTGATGTGGCTTAGTTCTAGGACTCACTAATCTGCAACAAATAGAGAATGAGTTTGTATAAATTCATGTCATTTACTTATTGTTGTTGAGGTAACAGATATAACTTAGTCTGCAAAGAAGATGATTTTAGTTAAAATTTGTATGTTATCCAGTGAAAGTAGATGATTTTATTGAACCTAAACAATTTCAGCCTAAAGAATTGTAAGCCAAGTATAGATTACTATAAAAGTGGCTTTAGCACCTTAAATAAAATGTAACTGTTTGTTATGGTAAACAAAAGGAAAAAGGTCACTTTTCGTCCTTGTCTCTGAAGCATATGTTTCTATGTGTGCCAGTGAAGCCTAAGGATTTAATATTTTTGTTCTGCAATAAGCCTTGTTGCTTACCATGTTGCTTCCTCTCTAGTTTCCATGATAGTTCTAACTTATGATATGGAATTCGATTGGATGCAAGAGATAATAGAATTCTGTTCTTTTTTTCTTTTCTTTTTTTGAGTCAGAAGATATTACATTTATGTTTGGTTCAGTAACTTGCTTCTTTTACTTCAATAAAGATAAATATAATAGAATTGCTTAACTGATTTTTTGATGTTCATAATACTTATTCTCGCTTATGTATGACAGTGATAATAAACTTTAAATGCGTTGTCATTCATGAAGCCATTGAAATTACTATAAATGCTTTGAAGTACCTAGAGTGTATCTCTTTTTCAGATGCTTATAGTGTTTGAGTTATATGAAAGTTTTTTAATTATAGGAAGAAAATATGATAATAGAAGGTATTTATCTGTTTCTTTTGTTTTTGTTTCCTTGCAGGCTATATGGCTAAAACAAACCAGATGATCATTTTTGCACGGAAATGTTAAGTTTGGCTTTAGTAGATGGAGACCGTGGCTCAGAGTTTCTATGAAATCATGATCATTTATGTTTTAGTAATACTTCTTCTGTTAAGCATGTAAATTGTATGTGCAATAGATATCTCAATGCCTTAGAGTAGATTAGGTGATGTAAATCTAAAGTTTGTTTGTTGTATCAAGGTAATGTCACTTGGGACCTGTAATTATCAATGTTTAATAGTTGAAAGAGGTTCATGACAGTTTAGAGCTATTCATTTGTTAGCCGTACAACTTCAAATTTCTGCATAATTCACGAAAGCCACACAGGCTAATGTTCCTAAGTTGACTTGAAAGTCACATGACAAATCATCATTGTTCGCATATATTTTCTGCAAACAAACTCATCTCATCAACCTGAAATTTCTGATCATTATTATTTCCACACTGAATATGGGCAGCACTTTCTTCTGGATTAGCAAGGCCCCAACATTTACTCATCACAGAGAAGTTTACATACAACCCCAAAAGTATTACAAACATTGCAATGAAAACAACTAAATCATGTTTGCTCCTTCAAACAACTAAATCATGTTTGCGTTACTTTGTGTCTTCATTGTTGTATGATTTTTGGATTAAGCACAGGGTGTTCACTTGGATTTTCAGCAATATACCCATGGTACCTGGTCGAGACAGGTTCAAGAATTTGTTATCAACCTGTGTTAGATGAATTGTAGGCCACATTTATATGCAGGGGCGGTCCTACCTTAAGGGCAAGGTAGGCACCTGTCTACTCCATTTTTTCCCAAAGTAAAAATTACCCATTACCCAATAGAGTCATATTTCTCTTGCCTACTCAAACCCTTGACTCTTGCCTACTCAAATTTTCTACTCTAACAAAAACAAAACCCTAGCCCACTTTCTCCTTTAACAAAATCAAATATAAACTCAAGGCCCTAAACGAATGTCCCAAATGAGCCGACATTCCCAATCTCATGGCCATGCCCACTTAACAAAACATTCTAGTCCCATGGGCCAGGCCCACTCCACTTATACTTTAAGAAAAAGCCACTTATACTTTAAAAACAAAAGAAGAAACCTATTGCTAAGTGACGGTCCCATCTTCTCCCCTTTAACAAATCTGGCTGCAAAGTTGAAAACCGACGGTCCCCACCTCCTTTCTATTTGGCAGAAAGATCTTGAGCAGGAGCAACTTCTTCTCCTTTATAACAACAAGTATTCCTCCTCTCCTCTTTAATTATCTTATCTTTTTGGAGTTTTCATAAAATACATATATGCATCTTAATTTAAATTTAGATTTGAAATTGAGCATTCTAGGGTTTAATTAGAAATTAATTATAATTTGGGATTTTGTTGAAATTAATTAGGTATTTGAAATTGAGTATTGTCTCCTCTTTGTTGAGATGTTTGATTTGATGTTGGTATTATTGAGATGTTTGATTTGTTGTTGGTTTGTTAATGTTTGATTAAAGACATTGATGCTATTATGAGAATTTGTTTGATTTTTGGTTGTGATGTTTGATTAAAAAGGTTATCTTTTATTATGTCGGATCACAATCGAAACCCCAAGAAAACAAAGAATTTGTTATCTTTT
Organism: Prunus padus; assembly: GCA_024362665.1. Taxonomy (NCBI): domain Eukaryota; kingdom Viridiplantae; phylum Streptophyta; class Magnoliopsida; order Rosales; family Rosaceae; genus Prunus; species Prunus padus. The sequence goes on along the minus strand of JANFAM010000003.1, from coordinate 434,539 downwards.
TTTAAGAAAAAGAATGATGGGTCATCATTTAGTAGAATGCCTCCCCCTTGTGATGAGCAAAATCTTCCCGACTCTCCTATTGTTGAGCCTCAAGTTGAAAGAGTTGAGACCCAAAGAGTCGATAGTGGTCAAGATTTTAATATCAATTATCTTGAGCGTGATCCGGGATTACGTGCGTCAAATATGCCAATATTCGGTGAATGAACAAGATAATGTGCGAAAAGGCTATATTATTTTAGGACCATGCCAACCGGAATTAGAAGATTATCCAAGCCATTTAGAAGGGCGAGACTTACGTCGATTTAATAAAACGTGGTTTGGTAAATTCCCTTGGCTTGAGTATTCAATTGCTAAAGATATGACATTTTGTTTTCCTTGCTTCCTATTTGACATGAATCACTCACATGCAACATTTACTATTCATGGATTTCAAAATTGGAAGAGAATTGGTGGCAATCAATGTGTATTTCAACGTCATGTAGGCAAGCTAAATTCACCACATCATCTTGCTATGCAAAAGTGGGTTAGCTTAAAACTCATCTCTTCATATTGAAACAATGGTAGATAAACAATCAAAGAAACAAGTGATGGACAATCGGTTGCGACTTACAACTACAATAGAGGGCATTAGGTATCTAGCAAATCAAGCATTGGCTTTTCGAGGTCACGATGAATCCATTGGCGTAAAACTACCATTTTCTTTACCAGTTGATTTAGTTGGTGTTGACTCTTCCTGTTTCTACAAAGAACAACGGAACGAGCCTTTTCATGTATGAGAATTATCAAGAATAGACTTCGGAGCACCATAGCTGATGAATTCCTTGTTGATTGCTTGATTCTCCACATTGAAAGAGAGTTTGCTAATACTATCAATAATGAAGAGATAATTGAGGAATTTACGATTTCTAAGCCTTGTAGGGTAAAGTTTTAGATTTAAATAGTTTAGTTTTATGTTGCATTGCATTTACTTCTTGTTTTTTTTAAAGCTTTTATTTATGTATAGATATGCATATTTGAGAGTAAGGCTCATTACGTCCCCCCTGACTAGGTGTATCTTTATATTTTTATGAATGAAATTCACTTGTACCGTCGAGTTTTTAAGGTAAGTTTCGCCTACTTGACTTTTGAATCCTGGATCCGCCACTGTTTATATGTACAAGCACATAAGGAAAAGCCCTTTGTCCAAAAAAGAAAAAGAAAAAAGAAAAGCCCTTGTGAAAGAAGCTATTAAGGAACAAATGAAATATTTTCTACTACAACAACAAATTGATCACCTTCATCAGCCGTGATTAAAGATATATGAAATTAAATAATGGAAAGTTGATTATGAACTTCAATAAATTGCAGAAGTTGACCCTAGATTCTGGAGATGTAATCTCCACCTAGAAATCTACAAACCCAGATGGAAAAAAACCCAGAAAACTACAAACCCAGATAGAAAAACCGTCATAGATCTCGAAATCGACGACCACAACCCAGATTTAGAAAGAGAAAAAAAAACCACCACGACGTATACCTTATTGGAATAGAAATCTCACAAGCTCAGTTGGCAATGGTGGGTCGTCTCTTCCGCTTGCAGCAGGACTCTTCCTCTTCCTTCGTTATCCTTTTGCGTGCGAGGAAGAAGAGAGACCATTTGCTTCCCATCGCAGAACCCCCTTTCGAAAATCACAACCCAGATTTAGAACGAAACATAAACGCGGCTATGGATACGCCTACCTGATTGACATAGAATTCTCGCAAGCTTAACTCGCGATGGCAGCTCTTCCTTCATTTTGGAAGGGTGGGCTCTTCGTCTTCTTCGTGCGTACCTTAGGTTTCTTCAGCCATCGCGTGTTTTTTTATCGGGTTAGGAGTGTTAAAACGGGTTAAAACATTTAACAGAATCACAGCCGCAAGATGTCATTAAAAGGGATCCAACGACTGAGCGCCCCATCCCTCAAATAACACTATTTGAGGGATCCCTCAACTGAAGGGGACTGTATATATAACATGTTTGCATATATGGTCATTGTACATAATATATTTGAAGGGTTATTAAGTCTAGTAGTCGTGAATTTTGGCCGATTCGCATTTTAGTCGCCGATTTTCAAAATCGTTCAGGTGATCTTTCAACTTGATTTCATTGGAATGAATGATCACGTCGATTTTGTTAATTTTTCTATTAAATACAGGGGCAAAATGGTATTTTTGAATTAAAACCAAATGAATAAAAAAATCATATCTTTAAAATAACAATAAAAGAAAATCAAATAAAAAACCAACACAAAAAGAAAAGAAAAATCAAATCATCGTCCCCGACCCCCAATCCCATCGTCCCTGACCCCATCTCATCATCCCCACTTCCATCGCCTCTCTCTCTCTCTCTCTCTCTCTCTCTCTCTCTCTCTCTCTCTCTCTCTCTCTCTCTGGGGCGAAGCTAAGGGGGGAGAAGAGGTTGGTCCAAATCTCGCGCTGGAGATCCGGGTTGATTAGATAGCAGCAGTCGATGGGCCGCCGAACTGCGGTGGAGATGAGGTCCATGAGCTGTGAAGGGTGCACCCATTTCTTGGAGGAGAGTGGGTGGTACACGCAGTTGGGGATTATGGCTGAGGGGTCGCACTCAGCGCTTAGTCCGGCTTTGATTAGGCCGCCGCCGTTGTCCAACACGACGATGTTTTGATGCATGTCCAGGTGGAGGGGTTGGGTGGTGGGAGTCTGGGACTGATTTGGCGCGAGGTTGAGGTTTAGGTGGGGGTCTGACTCGCTGGGGTTTATGCATTTGCAATTGGGGGTTTAAAGGATGTATTGCAACATGAAATGAAAATGCACCAATAGGCCAATGTCAAATCGTTGGAATTTATTAATCCATGGGATGAGCTGGAGTTGCAGAGATAGGAATTGAGGGAGAGCTGGAGTTGCAGAGATGCTGGGCTGTGGACTAGAAGGAAAGAGGGATTGAAATTTTGTTTGTTTTGATTTTTATTTGATAGTTTTTAATTGAATTTAAATATTTTATTGATATTTTATTTCACTAAAGCAAAAAAATACAAAAATACCATTTAAATTTGTATTTAACAAAAATATAACAAACTTGGCCAAAGACTATTTCATTCCAACGAAAGTGAAGTTAAATGACCACTAAAACGATTTTGAAAATTGAAGGACTAAAAAACAAATCTAATCGGCCAAAATTAAGACACCATTAGACCTAATAACCCTATATATGAAATTGGCCAACTTGCACTCTTCTTGTCGGCAACAAAACAACAAAGGGCCATATGGCCTTTTTCAATCATTTCATTATCCCTTTCTAGCCAAAGTCTATTTTATCTTTGAGATTAATTATTCTATCAAGATTTCCTCTTCAAATTCAAGAAGAACCAGTGCATCCTTCCAGCCACACCTTCTCATCCAAATTAACCCCATTTTATCAGTCACACAATCTCAAAACACATTCAGCTACATCTTGACTAGGAGGGCTTCAAAGACATTACAAGACTAAAACTTTCGTGAGGTGTGCATGTATATATAATCAGCCTGGTCTTTCATGGTCAAGAACATCAAGCCGTAAGCCTCATGCATGAGTTTTTATTTTATCATATATATGTGATGTGAATGTATGTATGTTAATTTACCAAAAAGATGCTAGGCCATATATGATATGTCATTATGCCACATGCATGGTCATGGCCATTTTAATGGACGCATGTCAATATCACCAGCCCATATTGGCCTTTTAAAACGCAATATATAATAGATATGTACACACATATATATATATATACGATCTTCTATCATGATCCTCAAATAATTTTATTTGAGGGACGCCTTTGGTACTTTACAATTTTTTTCAATTGATCCAAACCATCTATCTTTTGAGTCTTCATTCATAGATCATCTTTACAAAAATTAGACAAATCTAAAGCAGCTTTCGACATCCAATTGTGTCTCTACAAAATCAATGAACACGCGGTGCTTGAGAAGTACTAAAATTTCAATAATTCAATTGAGTGGTCAAATGATATCGGATTCAAGTGTTTTTGTAGAGATGATCTTTGAATGAGTATCTACAAAATAGACGGTTTGGATTAGTGAAATACAATCCTGAGCGGGCCCTACAAGGTGTCCCTCAAATAAGTTATTTGAGGAATCCTCAATAGAAGCTCACTATATATATATATATATATATATATATATATATATATATATATATTTATATTTATATTTATATTTATATTATATCCTATTTTTATATTAACTATTTTTATTCATTTGGTGACTTTGAAACCTCACTCTTTGTTTATCATTTATTTTCTGCAAAGTGCTTTGGTCTTGACTTGGAGTGTAAATCCCGACTCGGACTTGGAATCTTGACTGGGACTTGGAATTTAAGTCCCGACTTGAACTTGGGATTTCGACTCAGGCTTCAAATCATAATCTCCGTTATTTATTCAAATTTGGTCCAAAAATATCAAACTCAAAAAGACTAGGTGAAAAATATCCCTTTAGTCAAAATAATGGGTCAGAGCATACGAATCTAAGACAACTTGTTTTTCCTATGTGAACTGGAAGGAGAGTTGCAGAGGAAAAATAACCCGCTTCGATTAAGGAGAGAGATACGTAGGATTAAAAGAGGAGAGAGAAAGAAGTCTCGAGAACATAAATTTATCTTCCGAAAAAGGAAGAATAAGAGAGTAGTATTTTATTTTATTTTTATATTTATTTTTTTAAGTGAAAAAGTCATGTCGGTATTCATCTCAACCGTTGAAAGTGATTAGGTCTAAGGGTTTCGAATGTGTGTTAAATTTGTGTCGCCATTATGAAAGGATATAAAATCAACATAAGCTAATTGCAATGTAAAGGAAACAAATCCAAGTTAATATTGTTTACCCTTTTTATATTAATTTGAGCATCTTGAAAGCTAAGTAAAATTCCTCATTAACCTTTTGACCATTAATGGTTTCGAGAATCAACTTTCTTTTATGTGAGTGTGCTACTGTTAGCAATTAGAACTCTAATATATTTGAATGACTTTATATACTTGTGCCCCAAATAATAGATTAAAACAAACGATTGTGATTTTGGGTGGGAAACCTCCCAAGAAAGTTCTTTTCTATGCCTCAGATGGTGAGGACTTCACAATTTATTTACATAAAAATATTAAGTAAAGAAAAATACACGAATCTATGAAGGATATAACAAACTAGTCTAGGTAGAACTTCCTGAAATACAAAGCATAAAATGAATTGCTAAGTCTAGATAGGCCTCAGAGTAGTAGTCTTTGACTTCTGCTTAAAAATACAGTCACAATGATGATTTGAAATCGGGCTGGACTCGATCTCTTTTGGTTGGATTGGATGTTTCTACACTGGAATTGCACATCACCACCTTCAACTAATAGAGATTAGCTGGAAATCGATACCAATGTTGAGATTGACAAAGCTATAAACAAGTTGAGCCATGTGGAGGATGGAAAAGTAAGCAGAACTGCAGGCTGGTACTTGTTCTGATTGATTTTGAGTGATCTGGTAGCTTTCTAGACAATTTTAAGACATTAAGGTGTCTTTGAGGTTTTCATATGATGAAATACCTGACTTCTTCTTGCTTTATCTAATTTGTTGAACCAAATGTGTAAGATAATCTCTTTTGAGTTCGATATGAATACCTTTCTCGAATTGCAAAACAACTCTTGTTTTCTCTTTGATTGTCTCGAGCTTTTCTTTCAAATTGGATTGCTTCATGAAGAAGATTTCTTGCTTGCTTTTGGTTAGTGCTAGATCATATGATCTTTGTTTAGTTTTGAACTGATTGTTTGTATTGAGTTTTTGTTTGATTGGTTGGATGGATGGTTTTTTGTTCTCAATCCAGGCACTCTTGTATTTATAGGAGAAAATGTGACGATGAATAGTCCTGGATATTTTTCAGTTTTGGATTAACCCTTATCAATGCTCAAGTGGTAAAAGATTCTCAGCTAGCTGCTTTGATGATTTTTGGCTCCTTACTCATTAATGGTCATGAATGTCTCCTAATCGTTCCTTTTGCAAAATACTGAATCGAAGTGAACAATAATGCCCAGATTCTTCCAACGTTTGTTTCATAAATACAAATATCCTGGTAGTAGCAAAAATCCAGCGATCTTGCAATAAATAGCCTTGATTTCCAACTAAAGCAAGTATGACTTCACTTTCCAGCATTCATGGTCATCAAATTTATTTGGAGTCTAGTTACCAAATGGTGAGGAGTCATTCGACATACCTTAATAGTTAAGAATTGTGAACTTGGGATAAACTAATTCATATAATTTGATTCTTGGATTAAATTACCATTGGTGGTAACTTATTTCTTAATTATAAAAAATAATGTGAATTTATTTAATTTAATCCCCCTTTTGTTGAGTAGTACGAGCCATTCACCACTTTTGGTAGACAAAGCCCAATACCTTTTGGTAAGTGAACCCAATGGTCATTTGAGGCTGGTGCTTAGATTTCAAGCCCAAACAATGCCCCCTAAGTCTGAATCGTTTCCAAAAAAACGGCTTCAGACTTAATGATTGGCCTGGTTTTTAATGATGCGTGCCCTTTTGATCCGTTTGCTCCCGCCACGTCTGTTCATTGATTGGACCTTTTGGGAAAGTGGGTATTAACGGCTAATTAATTATGGGCAATTCTTCTTCTCCCATGATCTGTCTTCTTTAAGGTATAAAGCTGCAACCTCATTTATTGTTTCAAATCACCAAACCCTAACCTCTTCATTTCTCAGAGTAAACTCAAACGAAAATTTCAATTTTCAAGCAGTTCTTTCCCAATTCTGCCCAAATATTTTTACTGATGGCTTCTCCTAAGTCTCGTGCTGGGAGTTCTGCCTACTTTCCCCCATCATATATCTCAAGAGAGGGTGTTGATAAGCATGCCATTGAGATTCGTGAGTAAGATCCATCCATATGCCAAGAGCAACAAGCTTGATGAAAACGTTCTTCATATGATTGGGAACACACTTCTCATAGGCCCTCACTGGTTCGGAGAAGTTCTCGAAGAAATTGCCACTCTTTCAAGGACTATGCTGAAGCTCCACCTTGCTATCACAACTCCTCTATTTCTTTTCATATATGGGTCAGCAAGAACTTGAGCAGATCATACCCTTCAAGCAAAGTGAGAAATAGCACTGTGAAGTGGTCTAAATGGTTTGATCAACTATTTCCAAGATTTGAGAAGTACTGGAACAAGCTGGTATTTATGATGCTTTACTTCTCTCCAAGCTTTCAATAAATAGAGATGAAAACCTGCTCACTGCTGCCATGTGTCTTCCACAAACATTTTTGATTTTCGAGTAGGCCTAATGTCTCCAACTTTGTTGGAAATGACTAAGGTTTTTGGTTTTAGGCCACATGGAAGACCTATGGACCCTTGGAGACGATCACAGAAGAAAAAATTGTGAGAGAGAAGTTCAAGAATGAGAAGGACATGCAGTTCTGGATCATTTTTTCAAGAACCTGCATTCTGCCGCGATGGATAGCCCTCTAAATGCTAATGCTCCAGGTGGATTCTAGATGATTCAAGTTTGGCTCCATGTGTACTTCCTAAAACTGAGATTTCATGATTTAGTTATGTGCAAAGACCAAGTTATGGCCCATCTGTTGATATTAGCAGAAGTGCCAAAGAGATCGATTGAAGAGTGTCTGACTTTCTTTAGAGATTGTACCAAGAGGTCTGCTGCTCAATGGCAAATAGTGTTGAGAAGAACCTACCCTGGGTTCAAATAAGGATATAGACTCTTCGAAAAAGAGCCCGATGAAAAAGACGAAAGAAAGGAATTCAAGCACAAGTTTATGAGTGTTGTTTTGACCAAGGATCTTCCATATGGAGGAGGCATAACACCAAGCTCTCATCTGGGTGGAGAAGTGTATTAGCCCAACTTCTATGTGAGGCAAATAGGTTGCCCCCCAAACCATTCCAGTGAAGTTCTAGAAGGGTTGCAATAGAGGCACATCCTGGAGGGATGCAGACAACATTGAGGTTCACAAAGACTGCAGATGCTCTGTGAACAAGATTAACAATAGTCCGGATTTACATTATCCCTCCCGGGAGCCTAACGCATGTTGCTCGGAAGATTTCAATTTTTGGTGGAATACCAAATTCCATGGTATGAAGTCCGCCAGAGATGCCATCAACATTATTTTCAAGAAATGGGACATTGGGGCATTCTGGCAGAAGATGATTGTTTGCATGTGGTCTCCAAATCCAAGCCAAGTCAAGTAGTCTCAATTCCAAGCCAAGTCAAGGAGACCAAATTCCAAGCCAAGTCAAGTGGAAGACCAATCTCAAACCAAGTCAAGTGCTCCCAATCTCAAATCAAGTCAAGTGCAAACCCAAAGGCCTAGCCAAAACAAAGATATTGTTATTTATAATAGCAATAACCAAATAATAAATAAATTGAATGGCAAAACCCACAAACTTGGCATGGGGTCAGCCAAGGGGTTTAAGAGGATGTAGGATTCTCACCACCAAAAAATCAGCCGGAGTCTCTCCAGCAAGATCAAAGCTCTTCCTTATGCGGTTTAAGGTTTGATTCCTAAAGAATTTTAGGGCAGCAATGCAACAGTTACACCTCCTATCGCCAAATCTCATCTGACCTTAAACCGAAGGGATACATCTTGTGCGCCACATAACCTCTGAAAAGCCAAGGTTTGCATTGAATTTTGATTTGTATATTATGTTTCTGAGTGATATTTCACAAATTTCATGTGTTTTAGAGTATAGAGATGTATTCATGGTTGTGATTATGTTGAAAATGGATGTATAGTTCGAACCTGATCTTACAAAAATAGCTGTCACTTTCAGTTGGTTACCAACGAAATCATTGCATTGTTTTCGTGGTAGTCCACCAAATTCGTTTCCGTTTTTCAATGGTAGACTACCAAATTTGTTTTCGTTTTTCAATAGTCTTACCGAATTCGTTTATGTTTTTCAGTGGTATTTTACCGAATTCATTTATGTTTTTCAGTGGTACTCTATCGAATTCGTTTATATTTTTCAGTGGTAGTCTATTGAATTCGTTTTGGTACCTAACCCTTTCCGTAGTGGGGTACCGAATTCGTTTCAGTTTTTCAGTGACCATCTACCAAATTTCTTTACTAAGTTTTTATTTAATATTGTTTCTCAGTTATGAAGAGGACTCACAGAGGTACTAATGAGGCCTCATCATCTCAACCTGATAGAGAGCGTCCCACAGCCTCAGCAAGGAGACATAGAGAGGCGAGGTTAGCCCCTCAAGAGGACTAGGCCCATCATGGTCTCCCAGACCACTCTGAGGTTACTACAGAGGTTGAAGATGTAGCTGCTACTCATGATACTAATGCTGAGGTAGACGTCGAGCCAAGTGAGCCCTCTCGAGTTGGTCCTATTGATCCATCTTTACTTACGAGTTTCAAAACTCATATAGCAGCTACAATTTGGAATAGCCAGGTAAGTCGTTTCACTATAACATAAGAAAGCACAATTAAGTCTGGTTCATGGTAATTAACCTAAATATTTTTTTGTATTTGACTACAGGAACGTGAGCCCCTTAGGTGCATGTCAAAGACATCTAGCCTTCATGAGTAGAATTGGTGGGCTAAACCAAATAATGGTATAGTCAGAGGGTACTTTCAAAGGTCTAGGTTAGAGCAACTTATTAGGCGTTCTTATCAGAATGCAGATAATATTGTTGTATCTGCCTTCATTGAGAGGTGGCATCTCGAAATGAACACCTTTCACATGCCTTTTGGTGAGATGACCATCACATTGGATGAAGTGTAATCTATTTTAGGCATTCCTGTGTCTAGTGCAGCAATCACTTTTCTTGAAGATGATAATGACACAAAATACAAGTTGTTAGTTATCTGATGAAGAGGCTACTGAATAATTGCACCAATACAATGATGAGTATGTGAGTTTTCCATGGTTATGGGCGTGATTCTTCGATTCAGAGGAGTGCAACATGTATTCGGCCAGAGCATATTTGCTATATCTCTTGGGTTGCACTTTGTTTGTTGACAAGACTAGCACGAGAGTCCAAATTGTGTACCTTAGACTAATTAGGGACCTTGTTAGTGTTGCTGGTTATTCATGGGGGTCTGAGTGCTTAGCGTGGTTGTATAGGCAATTAGGCCAAGCTTTGAGATCTAAGGTGAAGCAGATTGTTGGGTACATGACTTTGCTGGAGGCATGGGTGTATAAGCACATGCATGGTGTTGTTGCTCCTGATCATGACCTTCATTATTTAGAGGTCCCACCTCGTGCTCTTCGTTGGACTCCACGAAAAGACAATGGGACAACATTGGTAGACGTGCTTAAGCATAGATAGCAGCTTTACGCTTTGAATGCTGATCAGGTGTGTTTCTCTTACATGATCATCCAACTTTGTTGTGTTATTTATTTTATATTTATTATTTTTGGTATTTTATTTTTTACATTAGTTCATGCTATATTGTGTATCATATTTCAGGTTATATGGGAACCTTACAAGTTTGAAAGGGAACATCACCCATTTCCAGTTGTTGCATTCTACTCAAGGATGCTCACATGTTGTGATGTTGTTGAGCCCTACCATCCTGAGCGGGTTCTTAGGCAGTTTGGTCAGGTGCAAACGATTTCCCCCATAATAAGTGTTCATACCATAACTGGTAGTCATGTCAATTCCCATAATTATTACTTAGGGGGAATGTGGGACAATCGGAAGAACCACATGTTGGAAGGGGCGAACCGTAGTGTACCAATGAGGAGACCATCAGATACTGTGCCTGGGTACTTAGAGTGGTACCTCAACGTAGGATATCCATTTGTCTAGAATCCTAATTATGGAGTTGCATTTGACCCTTTTGCCTTAATGCAAAGTAGATATTATTAGGTAAAATTATAAATTTGTTATGACTTCCACTTTTTCAATTTTGTAATTTTTACTAAAGCATTGAATTCAAATTCATTATAGGAGCGGAACGAGCGTATGTTGTCCTTTACTAGGCTGGTTGTGACATTAGGGGAAACAGTTGCATATGCGTACACGACCTACCCAAGTTTATCAAGTAGTTGAGACCTTGCAGCAGATTGTAGAGGATACAAACATACGGTCTACCATGACATATCAACGTCGTCATGGTTAACTGAATTATCAACATGTTTGTATTAGAACTCATGGTACTTTGGTTGTTTTGATTAATTTTTGCATGTTTAGAACTCATGGTACGTTGGTTGTTTTCATAAATTTTTGTATGTTTGTGTTAAAACTCATGGTACTTTGGTTGTTTCAATTAATTTTTGAATTTTTGTATAGAACTCATTGTGCTTTTAAAGTCTCACATTAGAAAAGGGGATCCATGTTCCTAAGGACAATAAGCAAACAAACTCAATGTGCTTTAATTACGCTTAAAGAAAACAAACTCAATGGTACTCTTCTTCAATTTTCTTTTTAGTGAGGCAATGAGGCTTTCCTCTGGTTTTTTTTAGGTGGAGCAGTGGAGGTCGATCGTGCCATTTGTAGGCATTGGTGACTGACTGTCATAACCAGAATGGGCAAGGGCAGCCTCAGCAATCTAAAATGCAGATGCCAAACGAAGAGTAGAAGTGTCAATTTTTCGTAGTCTCCCTTGGTCTTCAACTTATCTTTTGGTTTAGTAAGCGCAGTAGAACTAGGGTTCATTAGCTCCTCCAGTGTCATGTGGACTTGTCTCTTCTTTTCGTCATCTTGTTGTTCATACCACATATTGAATCTTTGTAATTTTGACTTTCCTGGTGAAGTTGTGCCCTGACTACTCTTTCCTACATTGATGAGATGTAATTTCCTCCAATGTGCATGACATCAAGTGGGATTGGTACACTCTATACTCTGCAATTTCATGTGCACATGGTATTTGGTGGGTTCGACGAATAGCACAACCACATGATAAAAAAATCCACCCCAACTGTGTCTAACCTGTTTTAAAATAAATTACAATGTTAACTATGTAGGCCATATATCTACATGCAATAAGTAAATTGAATTTACATTTTTGACTCACACACAATTACACTCAAAGCCTTAATAGAAACAAAACCTACTAACTCGATCAACTCCAGATGCCTGAACCTATGTTGAATAAAACATAGACTCTTTTAAAAAGATGCCTTAATCTCTGTGTGCTCTAGCTTTAATAAGGAGTGAATAGTTTTCCATGATCTCTCAAAGTTAAGTTGACTCGAGCGGAGTTGTCTCTTCAACTTTGCATGTGCACTTTCCACTATGTTGAAAACAATAATAAATTCTTTGGAAGCAAAATAAATTATAAAATTAACCTATCAAAAGTGGACTAAAATATTAACCTATTTGAGGTCGTCGATCCAAGATGCATACAAGTGTATGTCCATGCGGCCACAAACCTATTCTTAAATATATTTAACCAATTGTCATGTATGTATTCGAGAGCCTTTTGAAATTCACTAAACTTAGACTCAATTCGTCGCAAACAATATTAATATTCCTCCTCTGTTTCTGAACTAACTAAAGTATTCCAATCCCCATTAAATTGCTTCCATTGTTTGAGGGTCCTAAATAACTTTTTGCAGTTTGCCAACACTCCTTTGTTAATATGCCATCTACATAATAAATGTCGTACTTTTGGAAATATATACGTAATAAAATTCATAAGTGCTAAGTCTCGATCGGTGACAATAACACCATGAAGACAATTATACACTCTTCAATCTAGTCAAACCCTATGTGTAATTATATTCCTTCTTGGAATTAATATACACATACGCATGATAGGTTCATAATTTCATACATTTACATTCCCTCTTTACTTAGTGTTTTTGTTTAGTTTCTCTTTATTTTGAGTCACTTACCTCTCTTTGTGTATTTTGTAGGCCAATAGAGCAAGTAAGCATATTCATGCAATTCAAGCATGTTAAGTTTAGCATGAATTGAATGAGAGGAATTTGAGCTTAAAGACTCATTAGTGCATAAGTGTAGCAATGGTGGCTTTGGGTGCAAAATCGTGCAGAAACTGGACACTGAGTTAGAAACTAGTTTCGGCCTTAACGTCTTTATCCGAACTTGGATTGGGCCAAATGATATGTGGTTTGAAATATTACATTCTTAACTTCAAGATGAAGGCCTCAAAGTTGTTATATGCTGAATGGAAGCCCTATCCGTGATCCAATGAAGTTGCTTGTTTTGGTGACAAAGTTAGGTCAGCTAATTTATTGTTTACATCTCAAGTGGAGTATTAAATGGCAGACATAATGAAGAGGACAACAAGAGACATTCAATGCCATCCATGCATTTTAAGGGCTGTTCTATACCTAACCAAAGTCCACCAAATGCATTTATTGGGCAGCTGCAGTCTAGATGGCTCAAAACTGTCTCTGCAGATCACTCAACTTCACAGATTGGAATGTACGTGCTCAGGAAGAACTAGCTGATGAGCCATACACCATTGGAAAGATGTGGAAGTCTAGTTTCTACATAATTTTACGGTTCATGATTCCGAGTCTTCTAGAGGAATTTAAGCCAGTTTTGGTACCAGATGTTCATTCCACAAATTATGCTCGAAAATTGCCATGCCATGTGCACTAACCTTTCAGCCATGTGCTTCACCAAATACTAGTTGCACATACCATTGGGAGCATATATCTTGGAAAAGAAGGAGACTAATTAGCCTTGGGAGTTCAGAGAAAATGAGCAAAAGTCAAGCCTTGCATTGGAAGACCAAGCTGAATAGTTACATAGCATTTATTGGACAGTTGTGCAATTAATGAGGTAGCTGAAAGAGGTGTGCTTCACAAGCTAAAGGGGAGAACAAAATTGAAGACTTAAACACTCTATAAAAGAGGGCATCATCTGAACAAGGAGAACACATACACTCATTCATCCATTACTCATTCATACACACTCATTCACCACAAAGAGATAAGAGATCTAGTTGCAGAGAAAGGAAAGCTTGGAGCAGTCCTGGGGAACTACCTTGCTACCACCACCAACTAGTTCTTCTCTTCTCTTTATTATCCCTGTGTATTTCTTATTTTCTGTATTCATAGATATGTTTAACTAAGCCATTTAGTTAGGGCTTAGGATGAAGCCCTAGACATGAATATTCAATATTATGGATGATTTCATAGTTAATTGATTTCCTTGATTTCATTATCAAGTTGTTAATCTGCAGTTTATTATGTGCTTGATGTATGTTTTCTTGGAGTAGCTAACTAGGATTTTATGCATCTAGCACAGGTTGGGAAGGGGTTTAGATTCACCAATTCTACTCTCCTTTCACAAGCAACACATGAATGGCCTAAAAATCACTCAAGGGGTTAATAACCATAGGTTTCCTAGGACAGATACCATGTTCTAGGACTTGTGTGATTATCATATTCTCAGGGAGCTTAATGACTCTTGTATGCTTTATTCTAAGTAGATACCATGCTTAGGTTGCATATTAGAGATCACGTGTTGTGTAGATACCATGCACAATTACATGCCTTAGGGGAATCATGCGTCCTGACCTAGATACCATAGGCTTGTATGCGATAATCTTTTGTTAATGAAGCTTGAGTCAATTTCTATGCATTCATAACTTGGATAGGAAAACTAGTGGTGGATTCCAAAGCTCTAACACCTCTAAACCATTATTTTACAACTAGTTGATTTATGTCAATATTTTCTTTCCAGCCTTTTCATTTCAGTTTCGTATTTTCATTTCAACAATAAAACCCCCCATTTCGAGTGTGTGTGTGGTGCTAGGATTCTGTCCTAGACCTTAAGTAATTAGCAATGGGCATTGTTGAATTCGACCTTGCCCTTAGTTAGTTAGTCAGTTTCTTTGTTTTCTGTTTTTCCATCATTCTAAGTAATTTAACTTGGAACCAAGTTACCATTCTCTATGGGATCGACCTCGTATTTGCATAAGCTATACTATAAACAGTTCGTGCACTTGCGAGAATTAAAGTTGTTATTTTTAATAACTCATTTTAGTTGTTAAGAATAGGCTCAACAACGCACCAGAGAATGTCATATTAGTAGATGTCACCCCCACAATTTGCAATAGTGGTAAACGCTACCTATTAGTTTTATAGGTGCAATCCATGATAAGTACATGTGGAAATGCACGCAAAATCTCAATATTAACATGGTGTGTCCAAAACAAGTTAGTTACAGTATCACAAGATGTCCTATGCCACTCAATATAATTGTGTTTGGACAATTTAGTAAGCAATTGTTGCATCTATGTTCTCCCAGAAAATTCTTTGGTTCTATTTCAGATCCTAGCATTGTATATTGTCTTCATAGTTGAAATATTCATTGCATCTCTATCCTTCAGGATGACCAAAATATCTATGGATTTCACCAAACTCTTAGACATGTCCACCAACAAGGCATTCTTCTCTTCAGAAAGTGCCCCCACAAATGAATGACCTTGAAGATACTCCGAAATAGCATGGTTATGTACCGAATAAATTGTGAATTGATCACTATAGTCCATTACACATTCTGTTCCAACATGGTTGCTTTAGTAGTAGCGTCACATTGTTTTTGTTCCTTCAATAGGAGTAAGGTCAAAATAACTTGCATTAAATTTGTGGTCGGCAACAAGTTACTAAGAAAATAAATATATTTCGGTTTAACGCCACTGAATGATAGGTAAAAGTCGATGTCACCGAAGCCCTTTCCATGTTACAGTGGATCTCCACCGCATCTCAAGTTAATGGCCTGTCCAACACAATCGAAATAGGTTTAATGTTTCAGTGGCATGCCACCGAATTTTCCTGTTGCATTTGGTACTGGTGTGCTACATGTAACCAGCAACCACTATGCAACCCTAAACTTGAAAAACACCAAAAAATAAACTCATACCTCATTTGAAGCCCTCTCTAACTTCAATCTCACCCTTCATGAATAAATACTATATATGTTTTCACCAATATAAGTATATAAACATTGTTGGGTTGTAGGAATATGATGGTTTGAGCAAAAAGTCTAACTAGGGTTATTGGAACATATGTGGGGTGTAGTAAGCAAATTTAATTTTTATTTTAAATATTTTGTCATTAACGGTAATTATGTGCAAGGATAACATAAGTTATTCATGTTTAAAATTAGTATAGCATTAAAAGAGCAAATAATGAGGTGCAAATAAAATCACCCAAATTTTTAAGAATGTTGCGTACGGTGGGCAAAAGTCAAGTAGATACTAATAGATAAATTCAAAGCCGAGGATCCGAATCCAAACGGGATCTATTATGCGCATTCAAACTAACTGCACATAGTAATTGAGAAAACTTTGCAATTTTGGCTCTGGGCCCATTTCAGACCAAATTACCCCTACCATTTGTTTTATTTCAATAGACAGATTATCAATTAAATTACAGATTGGATTGCAATTGTCAGTCTGACGACTACATCAGCCACTTAGTAGTGCTAGACTCTAGGGTCTTATGGCCTTGGGTGTGCTAAACCCTAAACCCTACATTCTGGCTACGAGCTTTACCCTAGTTGGTCATATGGGCCCCTAAACAACTAGAGAATAAACATTACAAGCTACAAATTCTCATTACTTGCACTGTATACATAAATACTAAGCCCGAAACTCACTTAACTATTTTTGAATGGGAACCTGGGCTAACTGTTGAAGTTGATGAACAACATGAGACATCCTTGGGCGCATTGATGGCACATGTTGCGTACAAGCATAAACAAGGTCCACCACCTTTTGAATCACACCGGCCTCCGGGATATCCAGTGAAGAAGGGGTTATATGAGGATCCAGGAGATCTAGGTAGCGATGAGCCTGCACCAGAGGCGTTGCCCACTCAAAAATACTCTGCCAACCGACTGGATCAACAGCCTGCGCAGGTCTACGCCCACTCACAATTTCAAGCAGCAGCACACCAAAACTATAAACATCACTCTTTGTTGTAAGCTCATTTCTGTAGACAAATTCTGGAGCCAGGTATCCATATGTGCCACCAGCCATCACTGTCCTCTCATGCATCACTTCATATGGCACAAACTTTGAGAGACCAACCCCCATTAGATGTGCTCCAAAATCTTCATCAAGCAGTACATTACTGGCACGGATATCACGATGCACAACATGTGGCTTCACTTTGTCATGCAGGAACCTGTTTTAACATATTAAAGGTGAAAAACCAATTAAACACAATTCATTGTTCACCATTCAAATCCTGTCCAGACATGAAGCCACACATTTACAAGCTAAAGCATCATAAAAATTAACAGAAGGACCTCTACAAGAACAAAAACAACAGATGAAACCATTACAATCATAACAATAATGTCCAGCAGGACCAACTTGAAGATCAATTTGTTCCTGGACTTTCCAAATTTGGGCACACAAATTCTGGGCAAAAAATTAGAGCCCTTGGGAACAAACCTTCCACTTCATAATGTATTGTTTTTCTTCCAAAATGCCTCTTATCATACAAAATTTAACAAATGCTCATCTGAGATATTTATGACACAGTTCAAATATAATATCAAAGTAGCTTCAAGAAAATTGTCTATGGTCTGTAGAAAGCGATTTGAGAACACATGAACCAAAAGAACTATGGTAACAGGCATAAAGAGGAGACTTGCCATCAGAAATGTTGCTAACAAGGTCAATTGGACAGTGGTGAGCTTAGCAATTTTGTGGGGACTGAAATTGCTCATAATTATTATAAATGAAAGTATCATATTTTTTTAAAGAATAAGGAAAAAAGCACCCATTGGAAAAATCCACTGAAGCAAGAATCAGTCTCAGATTTTAGATGTTTGGTTTTACCTAATAAGACTACAAGGGAAAGTGTTGTATAACTTACGCAATTCCTTGTGCAAGAGTTGTTGCAATTTTCATTCTCATTCCCCAATCTAAGCTCCGACCACCCCTAGGTATGTGGTGCAGCCATTTATCTAAGGGCCCGTTAATGATGAACTCATAAACTATGTAGCGATCACCATGATCGTAACAGCAGCCTTTCACAGCCACCAAATTTGGATGGTGAAGCTTTGCAACTCTTCCAATTTCAGAGTAAAACTCCTTTTTCCTTTGAAAACTAGATCTCTTCAACCTCTTAACTGCCACCCTTGAACCATCAGGAAGAAGCCCACTGTATGTTCCTCCTGTCTTGGCATCTCCCAGAAGACGGTTTCCTTCACTAAAGTTCTTTGTAATTGACCTTAGTTCCTCTTTCATGAAGACTTTCCATGATGGAGGGACTAATGCAGTAGCTGCTGGATTAGAAAGTCTGCGGGAGCGTCTGCGCTTCTTGCTCCGCTTGTATGCAAGAAGCCAAATCACTACAGCTAATGTTGTGAAGAGAATCAACCCACTTACAACTCCAAGGATGATAAGATATTCTCTGTGGCAATGCATGTGGTAACATCTGTTCCCTGAAAGAAACAGGGACAACATTAAAATTAGCTGGATAGGCAATGCAAGATTGAAGTGCACAATGACTTGGATGTGACAGAATATATACCTAAATCAACCATGCATATGAAAGCATGAGACATGTTGCATCTTTCAACCAAGAGGGATGTGGATCCATTAGTAACCAATATACATACATCAATAGAACTATTGGTGTGACAAGAGATGTTACTGCAAATGGATTGAAGGGGTTCCCCAGGAAAGAGAGACTCATTCCAATATGAAGTATTATCGGACCAATTCCAACCAAGACCGATAGTAGAGTTGACACCTCTTCCCCCTACCCAGCAGCCACTGATGGTTTCAGCACATAGATTCTGAGCAAAGGCCAGTTCTTGAGATGTCTTGAATGCTGCTAAGTTTCCATTATAACTTTTACAACGGGTTTCTGACTCGTTCCAAGGCTGGGGGCTGCTCATATAACCAAAGCACTTCCGCTTATTGGGTCCAAGAATCCAACCACTGGGGCATGGTGCTGTTAAAAAAGAATTACAATGTTAACATAATAGCTCAATTACAAACTGATATAGACTCTAACGCAATCTATATTATCAACACACACATTACCAGCATGCTGTAAAAAATAAGGCACATTAAAGCAGCTTATGAGGGAACAGCATATTCACACCTTTTAATTGCACGGTATAAACGTACAATATCAGTTTCAGGAGCATTACGATTATTCTTTTCAACAGACAAATTATATGTGTGTTCTGGTGCCTTCCATAGCTAAGCTGAACTTCTATATCATAAGTATCCTCTATAGCGGTTTTATTCATATCAGACCTCAGCCATCACAGTTCCAAGTGTTCTATATAGGTAACATAAAATTGAATGCCATGCTCTTAGTTCTTGCTAACGGGCGAAGAAAATGATGTGCTTTTTTCATCAGTAAATGCAATGAAGCATAATCAGCTAGTACCCGACGTCTGAAATGTTTTTGTTTTTGTGATCCAATAACTTTTGTTCAGCACAAAAGACCTTGAAAACATTTTGAAGGCAAGGACAACGGATAATGTAGAGTCCACTTGCTCTTGGTTTTCTATTGGGAGCTGTATTAGGATGTTTTTGGATGGAAAAAATAAACTTGAAATTGAGATAAAAGTCAGGATTTCTGAAATAACATATACTAATTAGTAATTTCCTTGTTTGGGGTCATAAGAAAATCAATATTCACATGAAAAAGAAACTTGGAGTTTGGGAGTCATAAATCCAAACTTAAGATTACACCATAATAGGTGTCATTTCTAAACTCTCAAAATTATGAGAGATTTTGAGAAATAAAGCTACAACCACCACCATCACCGCTGTCATCATTTTGTCATTGCCATTACCACCACCATCCTACCTCCACAATCATCGGTGCCATTGCCGCTGCCGTCGCCATCATCATTGGCACTGACACCGCCACCACACTACTACCATCGCCACCTCACTCCAACCACCCTCTCTGCCTCTAGCACTGCCACCACCAGCACCACCAGCACTCCCACCTTTATTGCCATCACCAGCATCACTCCCGCCTTTGTTACCATTTCCATAACTGTCACCACCACTCATTTACATATATTCATACCTCCATAAAGATAAACTTCAAATTCTGTTATGCTTAACAGGTTTAGCAAAAGAAAGTTCATAAATTCTAAAAAATAAATTCCATCTTTTTTAGATTCCATCGTCCTGAATTCCCTTAGTACTCTTAAACTCCCTCATCCAAACACATTGTTAGAATTCGGAGAGATGCATTTTTATTTTTAATGGTGATAAAATTTATAAAACCCCACAGACAGAGAGCACCCCTTAACGCTTAACCTAGGATTCATATTATTAAGAAATTCCAGAAAGAGAGAGATGCAAACAATTCAAACAAAGCACTTATCAAAAGACATTGGTGAAGACATTTAAAAGAAGAAAAAAAAGAGACAGATTAAGGAAGCATCCAATGGTAAAGAAACTTTAAAATAATTAGGATAAAGCCAAAAAGTGGCTTTCAAAAAATAATTAGGATGGCTCAACACAAAATTTAGCACTTAAAGTTAAAAGGGTTACTCACACCTTTATTTTCTTCAGTTCCAGGAGCAACCAATTGCCTATGAATTGACTCATTATATACCTAACGAATGAGAGCGAGGTATCAATAAATGGATCCACAATGTAAATCATCTTAACTCTTCAAGTTGAAAAAATGAAAAATTAAACTACATGGTTCATCATAACTTCTTACCCTATGTGAAGCGCATCCACCGAGCAGAAGGCAAACAATCAGAGGCATAAGCAATTGCAGAGCACCCAGATTCCCCTCCATGAGAACCATGCCACAAACCCTAGAAAGCAAAAATGTATACAAGTGAAATTTCAATTGTTAGCATTACACCTTTTCAGCCTGCGAGCGAACCATCTCAATAATTCTATCTGTAGTCATTTTCACTCTACCGCCATTTCAGACCACCAACCTCTCACTTCAGATGGTCACCCCAACAGAGCAGCAAGGAAGTCCTTGTTCATCTGCAAGAGTGCAACTTGGCACCAAACCACTCTGCGAGCCTCTCTCCCACTCTTTGTTTTTCTGACTCCCTCTTTCTCTCGCTCACGCTCAGTCGTCCTCTCTCTCGCTCGTCTCTGTCAGAGTGTCTTCGTATCTGTCGATCAAGTGTATTTTCCCCTTCTAATTGGACTTTTTTTTTTAATATTGAAAATCTTCTAATTTGACTAATGGCTTAACTCTTGATTTTTCCCGAATTTGTATCTAACTTTCAATTTACCCCATATTTTTTTTAAAATTAAATATATGAACTTTTTGTTTCACTAATTTCCCTCGTGCCGTCAAAATCCTCAACATGTCATTCAATTTTCCGTTAAATCATTTTTTTAAAAAATTGAAGAAAAAAGGACAACAAATTCCTCGAGACCCACTAAACCAAACCCAGAGCCAACCCCCCATCCCTCCCCCAACCCGAAGAACCCATCCCTCCTTCCCCTTCCCTCCTCCTCCTCCTCCTCCTCCCCCTCTCCTTCCCTTCCTTCTCCCCACCCTCCCTCTTTGATCTCTCTGTCACCACCCTCAACTCTCTCTCTCTCTCTCTCTCTCTCCCCTCCCGCAACCCCATCAACCACAAACCCCCTCAATGCACCCACCTCACCAACTCAACCTCATAGACCCTGCTCCCACCCAAGACCCATCCCCATCCCCATCCCTTGCCCCACTTGAGACCCACCCCTAAGTCATTGGCCATACCCAGACCTAGACTCAGACCTGATATGAATTGCATTGAGCCTATGGTCACACCTGATATGAATGCTTTCTTTGTGCCCCATTCTCTATAGAGGAGATTCAAGCAGTTACCATTCAATGAGGGGATCTTAAAGCTCACACCTCATATGGTTTTTCAAGAATTTTTTAACCACAAGTTCTAGAATATTGTCAAAAAAAATTGTATATGGATCTGCTTTTGAATTTCATAGTGGGGTGAATAAGTTACAGGAGAGATAAATAGGACGTTCATTGTGCTAATCCCAAAAGTTTATTCCCCTAAAACAATGAGTTAGTTTAGGCCAATCAGCCTATGTGATAACTCTCAAGCGTTCGGCCCAATTAGTAGTATAGCAAGACAAGTACAAGGTCATACCCATGAGAACTGAGAAGTTTAGATTAATTATGTACTTAGATTACCCAATTCAGGAAAACAGGAAGTTAAAACTAAAACAAAATTTAGAGAGAGATTGATTGATTGATTGTGAAACAAAACGAAATTGCAAACAAAAGCAAACAGATTTTTCAAGAGTGGTTTTGAAGGTTGGAAAACATATTTGGAGAGTAGGGCATTCGATTCACCATAACAATCCAACTCAAGGTTATAAGGACTCAAATGACAAGATTGATTTAGATTCAAAGATTGGTTCTTTGTAAGATATGATTAAACCATGGTATTTGGCTTTAAACCTGTATTTCTAATTCCCTAATTAAGTCCCTATTGTCAAACTTAAATCAAGAATTAGAAATCCATTAAGCATAGAAGAATGTTTAAACAAACAAGCATGTACTTAAGCCCTATTGAAAGCTGTCCACATATACTCATCTTATTCATAGTTCAATTAAAACAAAAGTATAAGGTGTCTACTTCAGTTTTAACCAAAATACACAAATCTCAATGGCAGCTAGGCATTCAAATTAGCATATAAGCATGTAGGCATAATGAATAAGAGCATGACTCTGGAATCAAACTTGAAACTTGAAATTTATAAACCTTATTTATTCATGTTAGATTACATCGAAACCCTAGATATGGATTTAGCTACTCATTGTAAGGGTCTTTTTAGTTCCAGCAGCTTGACGAATGGGCTGGGCTGCTGTAAAGTGCAAACTGATGAAATTGCCCCTGTGCATGAGTTCAAGAATCAAGCCCTAAGAATGCTTCGAAAGGTTTGTGGAACCTTAGGAAGCACTTTGGTTCCTTTCACCAACAAAGCAGACAATTGCTTACATATCAAAATTATGGCTTGGCATAAGAAGCTTGTGGCATGGGAGCTGAGCATTCATGAGTTTAGCATTAGAGAGAGAAGGCTTGGGGTTTCCTATGCGAAATAGAGGTTCAGAGTAAGGGGGAGAGGGAATCTTAAGAGGATTTGTTGAGAGGAGAGAGGAAGAGATGAAGGAGGAAAAGTGGGTGGTTTGAGCAATTTTCTGGCAGCTTGACGAAAGCTTTGTCAAGTCGTCAAGCTCTGGAATGGCTTGCCATAAGAGAAAATGGGAAGAGATGGAGGAATAGGGCTCGAAATTGAAGGGTTCCAAGGATGAGAAGTGATGCTTGCTCTCTCTGGATGTGGTTTTTTCTTCTAGATTAGTTGTCTTTGCTGGGTAGGAGATGCCTCCTTTTATAGGCGCTGGAAGCTCATTCTTCCTAAGAAACCCTAGCTGGTTCTCCCCAATTTTGCTAAGTCTTCCCCTCCATTTTCCTCACTTCCTTCGATTCAACCCCCATTTTGTGAAATCCCCCTAATCCAAACACACAGAGACAAGTTTTTTGGGAGCTCTAGAGTCTTCCCGCAGCTGTCACTATGGCACCCTCCTATCTCTGTCAACACTCTCTCCTTCTTTCCTCCCTTATTTTCTTATAAGAGTTGGTGGGGGAAAGAAGTGGGTAAAGGTGCTAGTCTGAAGGTCCCAGCAGCTTGTACAATTGAATATCCCCTGGTTCTAACGATGGCTTGTCTTGGATTTAAGTTTTAGTCATGTGCTGGAGATCTTTGGGATATTTTGGAGGTGCTGGAATACTTTTCTATGGGCTGGGCTATTTTTCTAAGATGATGGGCTGGGTTTTGGTGCTCCCAAGCAGCCCAAAACCTCCATTCCTTGGACCATCAATGGGCCTTATGAACACTCGTAACCATCCATACCACAAACCGCTCAGCAAGCCCTAGGCATTTGCGTGGCTTGGGCCCACTTAAGCTTGTAGCGTGGCTTGATGCAAAAATAAGGTTTTTCCGCTTGGTGTTGCGTGTTTGCTTGGCGTGGCATGTGGACTATAATTTATGGAGTACACACGATGAACTCTAGTGTACTCCGATCGAGCTTCTTTCTCTGTTAAGCGTTGTATTGGGCTAGAAATATATTTGGGCCTAGCTTTGAATTTTTTGGGCCTCAACACTCATAATATGAAAGAAACTTAAACAGAAATAAGAAAACATAATGAATACAATCATAGTAGAAAAACCCTTTTATGAAGTTATTGTCATGTCCAGTGCTTCTCCAAGAGTTTCTCCATGTCTAGAAGGATGTATGAAGGTTAAGGAGGTGAGTTGGGATGAATTGGATGAGTGGTGATGGTTGAGAAAGAAGAAATTCGTAGGGAAATGATAGAGAGGCTTGCTAGGACAGTTTTGGTGATTTGGGGCTGTTTAGAGTTTTTGGATTAATTCGTAGAGTGTTTGGGGGTTGTGGGAGTGTTTGAGGGTGATTTCTGAATATGTATTGTGTGTTGTCTCTTCATGAATGCATGTGCAACTCTCTATTTATAAAGTGCCAAATTCGTTCTCCCTTTGGCTGGTGTAAGACAACCTCCCTAAATCCTGGAAAGTACTCCATGAATGAGTGTGCGACTCTCTATTTATCCATGTCAAACCGCTTCAATACTTTTTCAGTATAAGTTGACTGATGCACCAAAATTCCATTAGCACTATGCTCAATTTGTAAGCCAAGACAATATTTTGTCTTTTCAAGGTCTTTCATCTTAAACTCGCGTTTGAGATAATCAGTAGTCTTTTAGAGCTCTTCAGGAGTTCCAATTAGATTCATGTCATCGACATATACTGCCACTATCGCAAGAAGAACAAAAACGACATTGGCTACTGTTGGAAAAGAAAATGTGGCTGAGAGGTATTTGAGAAGCTAATATTCAATTCCAAACCAAATTCTTCCTTCAGCTCCATTTGGTGTTTCACTGCATGTTCCCATTAACGCAATTTCTTTTCAGATGCAAAGGATAGTCCAGCCCAACCATTCACTTGCCAACCAATTAGTATTGTGAATTATACTTGATCAGATTTGCACAGGTTCTTCAATAGTGCAATTCTTTTAGGTTATTAATGTTCTCCTCTAATTTCTTGAGTTGTTGCATTTATTTATTTCCTTTCCATCACTATATATCTTCAGTGCATCACAGCCATGATTAACATAGCCCAACCAAATTCCATTTCAGCGAACGCTCAAATGAAGTAGAACACTTTTTCTACAATATCTTCAATTGATGTTGGGTTCTTCTTCAAGAGGCTAGCAACACAGCAACTTGATGGTAAATCTTCTAACTCAATCTTTCTCGCAATCGGTCAATGAGACCATTGTGGATATAAACCGACACTTGCACAGATGCACTCCAGGTGTTTGATGAAATGACAGAGTAAATGCTTGAGATTTTGTTGAGTTAATAATTCCACCTATTTCGGTCTTTTAATCTTCCAAAATCATAGTTTTTGCTCCAAACCCCTTGCTAGGAACGATTGCCTACAAAATCTACACTAAACACATTAAACTAACCAATTTCACACGAAAACAATGCAAATAGAGATAGATTATATATGCAAAATATGAATCTATCAAACTACCTCAAACCTATCTTTTGCTAGCCCTCGAGCAAAATTAGAAACAAAAACAAAACGAAAAGCTAACTAAACCACTTTCGCAGGTAATCTCGATGGCACTTAGCATGTGCCACAAGCCGTTAAACCACTAGGTGTCCCTAGTAGGAGGAGTTGTTCTCCGAGGGTTTACGATTTATACCCACAAACGCTTTTTGCTGCAAAACAAAGTCATTAAAGGCACCACTTTAAACAAGCTAATAAAAACCAATGCATGTCAATCACATTTGCATCACTAAAGCTATGCCACTTTGAGTAGATTACATCATAGTGTAATGTGAAATACCAAAACTCACAATATCAAAGCTTAAAAACAACCACACTCGAACGCCATGGAATTATTTCGCCTTGACTCTAATCCTCACCAGATATCACTCTTGTTAAGTGATATTGTGAAGTGCAAAACATTACGAATATGGTATTGTGAAGTGCAAAAATTATAATGCAATGACCCTTCATGGCAACACTTTAGTAAAGCATTCATGATCAAACATGGCATATACATCTCCATTAGCAAGAAAAAGTGATAGCTTTAACTAAAATTTATATTTCAGAAAAACTGCTTCTTTTTAGTTTTGACCTTAGATCAGCTTTCAGTGATATTATCTTACAAAGTACAACACGGATTTTGACAAGCCTTATATGTTTAAAAAATAGACAAAAAATTACACAACTCTTATGTAGACAAAATCCCCAAAAACGGATTTGAACTGCATGAAAACTGATGTTGAAAACAGCTAACAGTGTAGAATCGCAGAAAATTTCAGTTCCATACCCCTGTTTAGAAAAACAGCTATAACATCCAAACGAAAAGTCAGAACATTACTAGCCTTATATGTCTAGATTCAGCACGAAAAACTGAAGATGGCAGCGTGGGACAAATCTTCAAATCTGGTACAGATGAAAACAGTATTATCGAAACATAAACACCAATGTTTTGCATGACTCGAAAAAAAAAACTTAAAACGAAAAATTTAAAATAAAATGAATGTTACCCACCTCAAACCTAAACCAAACATTGTCCTCAATGTTTAAAAAGAAAATATAAGCATGGACAAAGAATAGTAAAAGCAATGAATGTAGGAAACACACAAACAAAAATTAAAAAGATAAGGAACGAAAGTACCTAGTTGGGTTGCCTCCCAACAAGCGCTTAGTTTAGAGTCAATAGCCTGACTTTCGGATGCCTTTACTTGAGATCATTAAGGAGGACGGTGGTCTCTTCCTCAAGAAATGCAGTTGCCACATATGGTTTTAGTCGGTGGCCATTAACTTTGAACTTGGTACCATCACGATCATTCTTGATTTCAACTGTCCCATAAGGATACACTGTTAACACTGTGAATGGCCCAGACCAACGAGAGCGTAGTTTTCCTGGAAAGAGTTTAAGCCATGGGTTATAAAGAAGAACGCTTTGACCCACATAAAATTCCTTCTTCAAGATGTGCTTGTCATGCCACTTCTTCATACCATCCTTGTAAATTTTTGCATTCTCATACGATTCATTCCGAAGTTCATCTAACTCATTCAATTGCAACTTCCTCTTCTCACCCGCCAAACTCATGTCAAAATTAAGTGTTTTAATGGCCCAAAACGCCTTATGCTCCAATTCCACCGGAAGGTGGCATGCTTTCCCAAAAACAAGTCTATATGGTGACATCCCAATTGGTGCTTTGAACGCCGTTCTATAAGCCCATAGTGCATCATCCAATTTCAATGACCAATCTTTCCTAGAGGCATTCACCGTCTTTTCCAAGATTTTCTTTAATTCCCTATTCAAAACTTCAACTTGCCCACTAGTTTGCGGATGGTAGGGAGTAGAAACTTTGTGGGTAATGCCATACTTTGCAAGAAGAGAATTAAATTGACGATTGCAAAAATGCGTACCTCCATCACTGATAATTGCACGAGGGACCCCAAACCTTGTGA
Source organism: Prunus padus (assembly GCA_024362665.1). Lineage (NCBI taxonomy): Eukaryota > Viridiplantae > Streptophyta > Magnoliopsida > Rosales > Rosaceae > Prunus > Prunus padus. The sequence goes on along the minus strand of JANFAM010000003.1, from coordinate 407,061 downwards.
AAATATTCTTTCGTAGAAATCTAACCACAACCTTGGCATCATTCGTGGGTAAGGCAGCTGCTTCAACCCATTTTGATACATAACCCACTGCAACCAAAATATACAAATTCCCATACGATGCCGGAAACGAGCCCATGAAGTTGATACCCCAAACATCAAATAATTCTACCTCCAAAATATTATTCAAGGGCATTTGGTTTCTCTTTGGAGATATTTCCCGTACGTTGGCGGGGATCACACCTTGCAACAAAGTCTTGAGCATCTTTAAACAAAGTAGGCCAGAAAAACCAGCATTGTAGAACCTTGGCCGCAGTCTTAGAAGCACCATAATGGCCTCCACACGCCAAAGTGTGACAATGCACTAGTATGTCATGCATCTCTGTCTCAGTCACACATCTTCATATAACTTGGTCAGGACCGTGCTTCCACAAATATGGATCATCCCAATAATAATGTTTAATCAAAGATAGGAATTTCTTTCGATAAAAGGACATATTAGGGGAAGAATACCACGAGCTAGATAATTGACAAAGTCTCGCATACTGTGGGGTGACGAATTCTTTCTCAGAATTGATGAAAAATAGTTGCTCGTCAGGGAATGTCTCTAGGATGGGTGCAACATCTTCTATAACTTCATCCTCATGGACTAGCCTAGAGAGGTGGTCAGCCACTGCATTCTCAGACCCGTTTTTATCTTGAATTTCAATATCAAACTCTTGAAGCAATAAAACCCATCGAATTAGTCTTGGTTTTGCTTCCTTCTTGGCAAGTAGAAATTTCAAAGCAGCATGATCCGTATATACAATTACCTTCGCGCCCAATAAGTAAGAACGAAATTTATCCAATGCGAATACCACTGCCAACAATTCCTTTTCCGTAGTGACATAATTCAGTTGTGCATCATTCAATGTACGACTAGCATAGTGAATCACATGTAGTAATTTATTCTTTCGTTGGCCCAAGACAGCTCCAATAGCATAATCACTTGCATCACACATAATCTCAAATGGTAAGTCCCAATTAGGCGCAATAATGACTGGTGCAGTGGTGAGCTTTTCCTTCAATAAATTAAATGTCTTCAAACATTCTGAATCAAAGTTGAATTCTGAATCCTTCAATAGTAAGTTGCAGAGAGGCTTTGTAATTTTTGAGAAATCCTTAATAAATCCACGATAGAACCCAGCATGTCCCAAAAAGCTTCTAATTCCTTTCACTGTAGAGGGGGTGGCAGCTTTTCTATAGTCTCAATTTTTGCACGGTCAACCTCAATACCTCTAGCTGAAATTTTATGCCCTAACACAGTCCCTTCTTGGACCATAAAATGGCATTTTTCCCAATTGAGAACTAAATTGGTTTCTTCACATCTTGCTAACACCAATGCCAAATTATCCAAACAAGAATCAAAAGATGAACCAAAAACAGAGAAGTCATCCATAAATACCTCAATAAATCGCTCCACCATGTCAGAGAAAATGCTCATCATGCAAAGCCGAAAAGTGGCAGGAGCATTACATAATCCAAACGGCATACGACGATAGGCAAAAGTGCCAAATGGGCATGTGAATGTCGTTTTCTCTTGGTCTTCAGGCGCGATAGGGATTCGATTATACCCTGAGTATCCATCCAGAAAACAGTAGTAAGTGTGCCCAGCAAGTCTTTCTAGCATCTGATCAATAAAAGGTAGCGGGAAGTGATCTTTTCTGGTTGCAAAATTCAATTTCCTGTAATCTATGCAGACTCTCCATCCTTACAGTTCTTGTTTGGACTAACTCATTATTCTCATTTTTTACAACAGTCATCCCTCCCTTCTTTAGCACAACCTGTGTAGGACTCACCCAACTACTATCAGATATAGGGTAAATAATACCTGCATCAAGTAATTTTAATACCTCTGCACGAACCACTTCTTTCATGTTGGGGTTCAATCGGCGTTGATGTTCCACGGATGGCTTATGCTCCTCTTCCATTAGTATTCGGTGCATACACATAGAAGGGCTAATACCCTTGATGTCAGCGATTGTCCACCCAATTGCAGTTTTTCTTCTTCAGTTTCACTCAAATTTGCAGCAATAATAACTGGTAAAGTTTCAGAAGTTCCGAAATAAGCATACCTCAAATGCATTGGCAGTGGTTTCAGAGTGAGTGTTGGTGCTACAATCACAGAGGGTGCAGCCTTAGGAGGTGCTGCACCTAGTGGTTCGAATTGATTCCTTCTCCCCAGATTGTATGGTTGTGATGCATCCAAATACAAGGCATATTCAGCAACCATGGGGTTGTCATCTTGGGAGGTTGCAGCATGGACCAATGTAGATTCCAAGGGATGGCTTGATGACTCCTTTTCAAATGTGTCTGAAACAATTTCATCAACTGATTCAATGCGAAAACAATCCTCCGCTTCTCTTGGAAATTTCATTGCTTCAAAGACTTTGAATGTCGCTTTTTCATTCCCAACTCTCAAAGTTAGTAACCCTTCTTCCACATCAATCAGAGTGCGTGAAGTAATCAGGAATGGGCGGCCCAAAATTAGTTGTGTGTCAGAATCTTCTTCCATATCCAAGACCAAAAAATCCGCCGGAAATGTGAGTGTGTCAACCTTTACTAGAACATCTTCAATAATTCCGTCTAGGTATGTAATGGACCTATTCGCCATCTACAAAGAAACAGTAGTGGGTTTAATTTCACAAATGCCAATCTTTTTAGCAACAGATAAGGGTAGTAAGTTAATGCTAGAACCCAAATAACATAAAGCTCTTTCAAAGAAATTATTTCCAATAGTGCATGGAATTTTAAAACTCCCTCTATCTTTTTACTTTGGTGGAAGCTTCCGTTGTAGGATGGCACTGCACTCTTATGTCAGTTGGATTTTCTCGTGCTCTCCAAATTTCCTCTTCTTGGAAAGGATGTCTTTCTTGAATTTTGCATAACTTGGCATTTGTTCCAAAGCTTCTGCAAAAGGAATGTTTATCTGCAACTTTTTGAACATCTCCAAGAATTTAGAAAATTGCCCATCAATTTTATTTTTCCTCAACCTCTGCGGAAAAGGGATTGGTGGGACATATGGCTTCAATGGAGGGGAAGGAACCGGTGTAGAATTTTCTTCTTGTGGGATGGTGATTGACGGTTCAGCTGCACGTCCCTCTTCCGCCTTAGACTTCTCAGCTTCTTTTTCTTTTTCTAATTATTCTTTTTCCAAGTCAACCGCTGTATTCACTTGCTTTCCTTTCCGAAGTATGATAGCCTTGGCTTGTTCTTGATTTTTCGGGTTAACTTCGGGTTGGCTTGGCAATGTTCCTTGGTTCCTTCCACTCATTACATTAGCTAGTTGGCCTACTTGCACTTCCAAATTCCGAATAGAAGCATGTTGATTTTGAAGTTGAGTTTTTGTTTCAGTCATAAATTGGCTGGTAGACATGGTCAACTGAGTAAGCGCATCTTCCAAATTTATTTTCTTATCTTGAGGTGGGAAACCAGGTGGTCTTTGCACATTCTGATTATTGCTCCAGGAGAAATTTGGATGGTTTCGCCAACCAGGATTGTATGTATTGGAATAAGGATTATTCATTTGTCGATTAAACTCTGCAACCTGATTGACTTGCTCAGCGGACGCAAATGGGTTCCCTGTGATGCACTCTAAACTAGGATGAGGACCTGCACAAAAATCACAACCAAAATTAGTATTCATATTCACAGCATTAACACTCGAAGAATCAACTTTTTTAGTAAGGTTAGAAATTTGTGCTGTTAGCAACGCCATAGCATCGACTTCCAAGACCCCAGCTGGCTTCGGATTCATTCTCTCACTCGGCCATTGGTAGCTGTTGGACGCCATGGTCTCCAATAGTTCAAATGCTTCTGTAGCCGTTTTTGCCATTAGAGCCCTCCGGCTGCTGCATCAACTAATGTCCTACTTGTTTGACTCAACCCATTGTAAAAATTTTGAACTTGAATCCAAGTTGGTAGCTCATGGTGAGGACACTTGCACAATAAATCTTTGAATCGTTCTCATGCTTCATATAGAGGCTCCTTGTCATACTGAGCGAATGACATAATATATTGTCGGAATTTGGCAGTTTTGGCTGGTGGGAAAAATTTAGCAAGGAATTTCTTGGATAAATCATCCCAAGTACAGATGGAGTCTTGTGGCTGTGACAGTAACCAAAGCTTTGCTTTATCCTTTAAGGAAAAGGGGAATAGCCTTAAACGAATCGCATCGTCAGTTACGCCATTGAACTTGGATGTGTCACAAATCTCCAAAAATATCGCAAGATGTATATTTGGATCTTCATTAGGCAGACCACAAAATACGGATGAATTCTGCAGCATGGTGATCATGGTGGGTTTGATCTCAAAATTGTTGGCTGCAATAGCAGGACGTCGGATTGCTGAGGGAGTTGCCATTGGGGGGGCAAATTCCCTCACTGCTCTTTCAGCTTCATCTGCCATAGGTGGGGGTCGTGGTTCCACCAAAGTGTGCTTTTTGCTTCCTCTGTTCCGCTTATGAAACGTACGTTCGATTTCTAGGTCAAGTGGTATGAGTTCTAGGGTACGAGAACGTTGCATACACAGAGAAAAGTACCTAAAACAAAAAAGAAGAAATTCAAATTAAACTCAGAATTAAAATATATTGATATTAAAAGAAAATAAAACAGTCCCCGACAGCGGCACCTTAAACTTGTTGTGAATTTTATTGCAAGCGCACAATCCGCACAAGTAATATAGAAGTAAGTAGAGTGTCGTTCCCACGAAGACTGTAATTTCCTATTAACTACCAATTATGATTAATTCTTAAGTTTATCTGAACAATTAATTAGGAAGATTGATTGATTTAATTAAACTAAAACAGTTATGAAAAATAGCAATTTAATTAATGGTGGAAAATCAAGTTTATGGAACACTAGGGCATCCGATTTCACCATAACCAATTCCACTTAATTCTTATAGCCAATTAACCCTAATTACTATCCATGTTGACAGTTGGTTTCTCCTAATTTATTTCGATATCCCCTCTCGGGCTCAACCAAAAGTATTCTTAATTAACAACCCACTCTCTCTCGAGCAATGAATTTAGAAAATCAAGAACCCATTAAGTTCTATGAGAACCTGCAAGAAAACTGCATGAGTCATGTTAGTCCCTCTCGGGCACTCATTCAAGTCATGGTATTTGTTACAAGAAGCAAACACCAAATATCTCCTCTCGGTCTCCGTTTGAATCATCAATTAAATATTAGCTAGATATTTAATCATTAAGAACAGTAACAAATACTCAACATGGGATAATAATCAGAAATTAATATAACTATAAAAATTAGGTATGAGGTTAGGCTACATCGTAGCCCTAGTAAGAGAAATTAGTTCATGGCAAAAGAAAAGATAAACAAGAGAATTGTTGTCATAAAACCGATTTGGCCGATGGACTTGATCTTCGGAGTCTCCACAGGAGAACCTTCAAAAGCTCCTTAAGGACAGCAGCAGCAGATTCTTGGCTCTCTCTGGTATTTCTCTGGTTGTATGAAAATATGGTGTAGAGATGTGGTATAAGGAATTATGGTAGGAAGATGATGGTAAGAGCATGGTCTGATTTTTAGATTGAAGCTTAATATTTATAGGCCAAGGGAAATCCTCCAAAAATAAGGAGAATAATGTTTGTTTAAGAAGGATTTGGATTTTAGAGAAAATAGGAAAATAAAAGAATACCCATTCTCTAAAGGAAATAAGGTATGACTGAGGGACAGAAAAGGGCAATTCGTTTTTAGGGTAAAGAAAAATAGGAAGTGAGAAAATAGGAAAATAAAAACCCAACTTGAACAGGGAAATATGCTGGCTCTTGCGGGAAAGGAAGTGCAGCTGAGAGAAGACTTGGAAACTTATCCAAATCAAAGACGGATTTTAGAGATTGGCTACCTTTGAAGACAAATGCCGCTAGGAGATTCAATTGGTGGAAATTTGAGTGTTCGAAAAATGCGGCTGGGAGAGTAAACAATTCCCACAAAGATGAACTAAGATGCAGCTGAGAGAGTCTTTGACTAAGTCAAAGAAGAACAAAAACGACATTGGCTACTATTGGAAAAGAAAATGTGGCTGAGAGGTATTTGAGAAGCTAATATTCAATTCCAAACCAAATTCTTCCTTCAGCTCCATTTGGTGTTTCACTGCATGTTCCCATTAACGCAATTTCTTTTCAGATGCAAAGGATAGTCCAGCCCAACCATTCACTTGCCAACCAATTAGTATTGTGAATTATACTTGATCAGATTTGCACAGGTTCTTCAATAGTGCAATTCTTTTAGGTTATTACTGTTCTCCTCTAATTTCTTGAGTTGTTGCATTTATTTATTTCCTTTCCATCACTATATATCTTCAGTGCATCACAGCCATGATTAACATAGCCCAACCAAATTCCATTTCAGCGAACGCTCAAATGAAGTAGAACACTTTTTCTACAATATCTTCAATTGATGTTGGGTTCTTCTTCAAGAGGCTAGCAACATAGCAACTTGATGGTAAATCTTCTAACTCAATCTTTCTGGCACTGGTCACTGAGACCAGTTGTGGACAAGGTCTTAAATATCGAAAATATCGGAAATATCGGTGGTTCAAAAACACGGAAATATCGATGGAAATATCGGGAAAATATCGATATCGAAAAAATTGGATAAAAACCACGGAAATTGTAAGACAAACTTGGAAATTTTTATTGAAACTTTAGAGAATGTTTATTTAGTCAATTATATATTAGTTTATCACAAAAAATTAGAAGGAAATGCATTGCATGATGGATTTGACTGATTTAAGTTGATTATATAGCGAGCTGACAAACACTGTGGCTATAGAAAATATATTGTAATTAATGAAAGAAAATTAAACACATCATAATCATTTATATATAATGAATTAAGAGATAATAAACACACATGTACGTGACCACATAAAGAATAGAAAAATTAAAAACCACATGCCATAATTTAAAATATAATACCACCAAACATTTGGAATAGATAATAATAAACATGCAAATTAAATAACAATAATGAATGAGAATAACTTACTAGGAATTTAAGTAGGAATATAAGTAATTTGGAATAATGAATGAGAAAATAATTGTAGGAATTTAAGTAATTATGAAAATAATATGGAATAATAAAACCTAATAATGAAATAGCTTGTGAACATATATAAATATGAGTTTTGATGTATAATAAACACAACTTAACAAACAGCGTGGTGGAAAATTGGTAAGGAACCAAAGCGCAAAATGGGAGGGGTTCAAACCCCAGTACGCATGCAGCAGCTTTTGAGTGTTTTTGGATTTTTCAAGTGAAAATTTTGATTTTTATTCTATCTCCAAAGTAAAGTTGGCAAATATTTTGAAGCTTATCCTCTTCGACCGTTTGGGCTCATCAGGATTCAGTGCATGATGACTGTTTAAAGTGAGATATTTTTGCATAACATCAATAAATTTGATCCCATTTTTGGGTTTTATATGCATTTATTTTCTAAATTTTTTAAAATGCCGTCAAAGGGACTTCAAATCCCAAGGACCCGTAATAATAAAAAATTGTCCAAACCGAAACCCAATCCCTCCAAAAAGTGACACGTACAAAGGAAAACAGTGACACCCACCACTTTGTCTTTAAAAACTTGATGAAACACCGAGAGACAGGCATGCAAAAGCGGGAACCAAACCTCTTCTTCACATAGAAAGTAGCAAAAACTTAGAAGTGAAGTTCCACAGTAACGGTCTAAAAAAAAAAATTCCACAGTAACAACCATGGACCGCCATTACACAAATACATGCTCCTCTCTCTCTCTCTCCAAAACTCGCCGAGTTCACTCGGACCCTAAAATCAGACTGGACTCGGTCCTTCAAAGCCATGCAAGTGGTCTCCAATACTCGCAGGCTCTCTAGAGCTCTCAAATCTCCCATTTTTATCAAATCCGATCAATTTCTCTCTCCAGATGTCCGAGTTGTCGAAGCTCCCCTCACTTATTTCCAATGGCAGAACCTCAGCACCGTCTCTTCGCAAAACTCCTTCTCTGGTAGGCTCAGCATTCGCTCATCTAATTTCCGAAATATCGCCAGTGATATTTTTGAAAAAATGACGAAAAATTTATGTAAACTTGCGATAATATCGCGGTTCCAAAATCACCGAAATTTCGGCGAAAATTTCGATTTTTAATTCTATGGTTGTGGATATAAACTGACACTTGCACAGATGCACTCCAGGTGTTTGATGAAATGACAGAGTAAATGCTTGAGATTTTGTTGAGTTAATAATTCCACTTATTTCGGTCTTTTAATCTTCCAAAATCATAGTTTTTGCACCAAACCCCTTGCTAGGAACGATTGCCTACAAAATCTACACTAAACACAAAAAACTAACCAATTTCACACGAAAACAATGCAAATAGAGATAGATTATATATGCAAAATATGAATCTTTCACAAATCCAGACTTTGATTTCCTAATAAACACACATGGGCACATAGGATCATTTGTGTATCCTTCCTTCAGTAAATACTTATTGAGACGATTGTACCACATTTGTCCAGATTGTTTTAGTCCATACAATGATCTTCTCAATTTAATTGAGAACATACCTCGTGGTTTATTCCTGGCTGTTTTAGGCAGCTTAAGTCCTTTATGGGACTTTCATGTATATAACAGTATCCAATTCTCCATACAGATATGCGGTAATGACATCCATAAGTCTCATATCAAGTTTTTCTGAAACCACCAAACTTATTAAGTAACGGAATGTAATTGCGTCCATTACTGCAGAATATGTTTCCTCATAATCAATTCCAGGCCTTTGTGAGAAACCTTGTGCAACAAGTCGCACTTTATACCTTGCGATCTCATTTTTCTCATTGGGCTTTCTTGTAAATACCCACTTGTAACCTACAGGGTTCACATTGGGTGGAGTGCGAACAATAGATCCAAAAACACTCCTTTTTCCCAAAGAATTTAATTCTGCCTAGATTGCATCTTTCCACTTAGGCCAATCTTGTCTTTGTGTGCATTCATCAATAGAGCACGGCTCAATATCATCATCTTTTATGATCTCAGTAACCACAACGAATGCAAATATATCATCGATGATCATCTCATTTCTATTCCACAATTCATTAGTGAATGTATAATTTATGGAGATTTCGTGACTTTCAGGTACCACTGCCACTTTAGGGGCATTTGTCTGACCAAGGAAATTTCCTTTTTAGGAAGTACCTGTGCCTCTTCGAGGGCATTTGAGTTACGAATTGTGGGCTCTCCATTTATTTCATTTGGATTCATTTTGGCCATCAATTTCCTCTTTCGAGGCACTGAATCTTTTGAGCCCAGTGGTCTGCCACGCTTCAAGCGTGCACCAGATAAATCATTTGCCGGCACATTGTTTTGTCCATTATGGACATCAATCCTTGCAGGTGCATTTGTAGCTGGGATATGTGATTTTGTCACTTTTGTTGCATTATTAAATGCATCTGGCATTTGATTGGCAATACTTTGAAGATGAACGATCCTTTTCAATTCGTTTTCGCATTGAGTGATACAAGGATCGAGATGAGACAAAGTGGGTACATCTCATGATAATTCACGTCGTTCTTCATGAACGAGTTTGCCTTGTTGATCTTTAGGAACAACTTTTTCTTCCCCTAATGGTGGGAAAATTGTCTCATCAAAATGACAATCCACAAACCGTGCGGTAAAGATATCACCCGTCAGGGGTTCCAGATATCTAATGATAGATGGTGAATCAAAGCCAACATAAATTCCCAATATGCGTTGAGGACCCATTTTAGTACGTTGCGGTGGTGCAATGGGTACATAAACTGCACAACCAAAAACTCTTAAATGTGAAACGTTTGGTTGATTACCCAACACGAGTTGTATTGGAGAATATTAATTGTTGGCAATGGGCCTCAACCGCACAGGTGATGTTGCATGTAAAATGGCATGTCCCCAAGCAAAACTGGCAACTTTGTCTTTTTTAGCAAAGTGCAAGCTATCAATTGAAGACGCTTAATTAAAGCTTATGCCAAACCATTTTGAGTATGAACATGAGGAATATGATGTTCAATGTCAATTCCTAGTGACATGCAGTAGTCATCAAAAGTCTAAGAGGTAAATTCACCAGCATTATCTAGTCGGATTGACTTAATGGGATAATCTGGAATTGTGCTCGTAATTTAATTATATGAGCCAAGAGCCTAGCAAATACCATATTCCTAGTGGACAAAAGGCAAACATGTGACTATCGGGTAGATGCATCCACCAAGACCATAAAGTACCGAAATGGTCCACAGGGAGGATGAATAGGCCCACAAATGTCCCCTTGGATTCCCTATACAAATGATGGGGGTTCAACATCAACCTTTGGTTGTGATGGTCTGATCACCAACTTCCCCTGTAAATAAGCTTGGTAAGAGCTGTCACTTGATAACATAATGTGTTTTGTCAACAAGGGATGTCTTTTAGAGTTGGTGATGATCCTACGCATCATGGTGGATCTAGGATGACCTAACCGGTCATGCCAAAGCTTAAAAGTATTTGAGTCAATGAACTTCTGGTCCATGACATTATGTGCCTCAATTGTCCGTATGGTTGTATAGTACAACCTTGATGAGAGTGCACAAAGCTTCTCCAATATACGCTTCTGGGTATCATTAGAGGTAATGCAAAGATTTTCCATATTTTCCTAATTTTTTGTTTCAACATGGTAGCCATTCGAACGTATATCTTTAAAACTCAACAGATTCTTTCTGGAGTTAGATGAATATAAGGCATCTTGAATGGACAATATTGTTCCATTTGGTAACATAACTTGGGCTGTTCCTGAGCCTTCAATCAGATCTGCAGGACCTAATATGGTTGTTACCTTTGATTTTGTAAGTATCAAGTTTCAGAAATACTTTCGATCTTGAAGGATCGTATGAGTAGTCGCACTGTCTGCAAGACAAATATCTTTGCTAGAGCTCTTGATTTGGGAGCATCCATAATTTATATCCATGCTTTTAAATAAATAAAATAAGCTGAATTAATAAACAATTATTCAATGTAAAGGAAAAACAACTGCCACTTTTATTGAATTGAAATGGAAATTAAAAACAGTACTTCAGATAATACAAATAGTACATAAAGGAATTTAGTCTAATTCGGACCCATAAACTTCATTCTCTCTTTCAATAACAAAATCGAAAACATCTAGATGCGTCATGTCTAACTGACGCAATATTTCTGATGGGCCATCTGTGGCTGGCGGATCTGGTATAATATGATCAATGTAATTTGTCTCTACTTTTCTGTTCTTAAGTGAAGATTGATAGAGATCCGCCAAATGTTTCGACGTACGACATGTACGACATGTACGCTCCCAATGTCCCTTTACGCCACATATGTGACAAGCGCCTTCAACATTTCTAGGCACATGCTTGTATGTGCTTTCCCCTTATTCCGAGATGCATTTTTGCCCCTCGTGGATAGATTGCTCCTTGGACCTAAGCCACCACGATCTTTTCTATTTCCTTGCCGGTGGCCACGCTTGCCTCCTCGCCCACGTCTGTGGATACTGCCGCGAGATGAGGTGACATTCACTTCTTGAGATGCAGCATTTACTTCAGGAAGTGGTGCTGAGCCCGTTGGGCGAGATTGATGATTTTTCAATAAAAGCTCATTGTTCTGCTCAGCCAACAAAATGCAAGATACTAGTTCCGAGTACTTCGTAAAACCACTATGCCTATATTGCTGCTGCATGAGCACATTTGAGGCATGAAAGGTACTCAGAGTTTTCTCAAGCATATCCTCCTCAGAGATATTTTCACCACATAATTTCATCAGGGAGGTGATTCTGTGCATTGTTGAGTTGTACTCAGACACTGTCTTGAAATCTTGGAATCTCAAGTGTGTCCATTCATATCTTGCTCTTGGGAGGGTCACTGTCTTCTGATGATTGTATCTTTCGCATAAGGCTTTCCATAGAACCAATGGTTCATTGACCACCACATATTCGCTTTTCAGCGCTTCATGAATGTGACGGCGAAGAAAAATCATAGCCTTTGAATTTTCCTCAGGTGATGCATCACTTCAATCTACAATTGTTTTTCTACGGCCATTGTCATGCAGATGGATCTTGGCATCCATGACCCATGATAGATAGTTGTCCCCAGAAATGTCCAAGGCAGCAAATTCCAGTTTTGCCAAGTTTGCCACCTTCAAAGAAAATGAGATGCATTAGAATTTGCAATAATCTTCAGGCTTAATATATTTTTGAACTTCAAGCCAAAAATATCTAGCATATTTTACCTGAAACTTCAGGCTCAGGATCTGGGACATTAAGCCATTTATTAATAGGAACTTCAGGCCCTATAATTGTTTGAGGAACTTCAGGCCCTCATTATTCATGTATATTAATTGATGATAAAAATAAAGTGCTATAAATAAATTTGTTGGTATGGACGATAAACCCGCACCAAATTTTAAATAAAAGTAAATGATAAAATAAATTCATAAAGTAAATTGCGAGGCGTGGACATTATAAATTGTACCACCCTTTAAAGTAAATGTGCGATAAACTAAATTTGCCGTAAAGTAAATGCGGGGCTTGGACATTATAAGTTGCGCCACCCTTTAAAGTAAATGTGTTGGTATGTGCACTAATTCTACTCCATACTTTTAAATAAATACTACTGTATGGGTAATAAACCTACACCATACAGGAGGGGATAAAACCACCACCTAATATATATGAAGTATATAGCATATTATATATTGTGTGTAATATAACTGCGCCACTATTCAAGATATAACAAGATGGGTTTCAAGATCACACCATCATTTTTATTATGATAATATGTGTTACAACGTGATGGGTAATGAGATTACACCACCATAAAATAACAGGATGGGGTATAAAACCGCACCATTCCAAATTACAGTTCGAAAAAATAAATTAAACAAACATGAATGAAACAACATAAAAATTGTGAAAATACAAAAAAGAAAGTTTGCATGTCGTCGTAGTAGTAAAGTGAGAGGAGACATATGACAGAGAGGAGACAGAGAAGTAACCACATAGCGTTGAGCTGGGAAAATTTAGAAGTAAAGGGGAGAGACTATCGTGCTAATAACGTGTTATAAAAATAATAATCAGAGTATGAAAAGTACCACTGAATATTGGGAGTAGAATTATATTTGCTCTTCAGGTGTTTACACTGACATAATTTTCTCTCAGATAGAATTCACACTCTCTATTTTCCTCTCACTCTTCCTTTCTTATCTTCCTTTCTTTATTCTCTTCTCCGTTGGTGTGCTTTGCTAAGCTATGTTGCACGGACACGGGTACGGGGACACGAAAACGCGACACGGCTACACGTCGACACGAAAAATCTCAAAAAACTAGGACACGGACACGGCTAGGACACGACAATTAAAATAATAATAAAATAATAATAGTATATACTTATATATATATATTTCAAAAAAAAATTGCATATTCAATAACATAAAAACATTACTTTTGTTGGACAATGCACCTGACAAAACGTAAAAAACACATAACATTGACAACTCTCTCTCTCTCTCTCTCTCTCTCTCTCTCTCATTTTTCCTTCTTCTTCTCTCTTTCTTTCAAGAATCCGATTCAAAGTAGGCGTTGTCTTCTTCCCCAAGTGCACAACGCCTTTTTTGCAATACATAAATTTTTCCTATTTTTTCAAGCCATGTCTTGACTATGAGTTGACCGTGTCTTGACTGTGGACACGGCGTTGACCATTAGACACAAGTGTCGGAGGTGTGTCGGAGGAGTGTCCAAGTGTCCGACACGCCGACACGGCGGCTCGATGGAGTGTCCGTGCAACATAGTTGCTAAGTAGTGGGAAGCCTATTTATAGGTAGAGCCAGCCCTGGCCCAGGGGCAACCAGGGCCTGCGCCCGAGCCCCAAGATTGAAGGGGGCCCATAAAAATATATATGCTCAAATGTATGTATATGTACCTGACCAAAAAAATGTTTAAAAAAAACTAGAAGTCCTCAAAACAGTCGTATTCTCTTCCTTCCCACGTGCCTCTCTGTTCATGGTTTCCAAGTTGGGCATTAAAATAGTATAGAATTGATTGTACCAATATTCACTCTCCTCTTTCCTTTATTCTTTATTTTTTCTTTCCTTTCCTTCTCCCTTTCTCTCTTCTCTCTCTCCTCCTCCTTTCTACTTCTTCTTCTTCCTCTTTATTCCCTATCTCCTCTCTCTCTGTCTTTTTTTTTCTCCGACGTTTCCCCCTTCTCTTTCTCTCCTCTTTCTTTTTTTCTTCTTCTACCCCTGACTGGCTTGGTGCGGTTTCTCTATCCATTTTTGTCTATAATTACACTACAGGCAAAATTTTTGGATTTTACCCATCAATGGCCCTCCTCACTGAAGAACTTTATGCTAAACTTATATCACAAAATTTAAGTGATATATATATAGAACGAATAAAGCCCATAAAAAATTAAGTGAGCCTTGTTAAAAAAATAAAATTGAGTGAACATCTGTAGCAAGTTTATTCTTCGTACAGTTGGGTTGTTCATGAGGTGCAAAATTCTTCTTGCTGGTCTGGTTGGCCATACCCGTTTTACTTAGAAGAAGGAAAAAAAAAGAGAGAGAGGAGGAAACGCGGAAGAAAAAAATAGAGACAGAAGAGAGAAATTTGTGGTTGAATGTAATGTTCTCTTTTTCCTTCTTGTGAGGTTTTGTTCTAATGGGTTTTCTCAAATAAGATTTTCATGGCACCCATAGTTTTTCTATTCCCTTTTATAAACTTGTATAATTTTAATAAAATTAATTGTTTGATAAAAAAAAAAAAAATATAATTTTAATAATTAAAGGGCCCACTCTAATACTTTTGCCCTGGGCCTTCACACACCCAGGGCCGGCCCTGTTTATAGGCAAACTAAATGGCTTTCCATGGACCTCATTACCCAGCATCATTATTAAGCTTTTTGAATATTACTTCTTTCTTTTCTTTATGTTGGTCCTAGTTCTACCACTTTCTTTACAACAGCAACCGATTATTTAGTGTGAAGTATATTGATGGACTGGCTGGTTTAAATATGCAAAGAAAAACATACATATTGAAGAAACAAAAAAAAAAAAAAAAAAAAAGAGGTAGGTGAGCTTTGAATTGGTAGGTGAAATAGAAGAATCAAATCCACACACAAAAACAGAGAAATTAGAAGAAGACGACGAAAAAGAGAGAAGAAATGGGAGGAGGAATATACGGGGCAGTGATGGAGGAGATAACGTTGTACACGGGACTTTCACCGGCGGCCTTCTTCACAATCGCAGGGATGATGGTTGTGGTTTACAGAATTGTCAGCGCGATGTTTGTGGGGCCCGAAGACTACAACAAGCCTCCCATGGCGGCGAGCATCGGCACCGATTCCAATTTGGTTAACAAGTATTTGAATCTCAACCAAACCACCACCACAACTCCAACGCAAATGGGAGACATGACAGACCAACAATTGAGAGGCTTTAATGGTTCTGATCCCAACAAGCCTCTGCTCATGGCCATCAGAGCTCAGATCTATGACGTCTCTTCCTCCAGGTAGTTTGCCGGATTTTCCACTTTTGTCTATTTCATTTCAATTGTGGCGATTAGACCCATGTAGTTTGATAGCCTTGCAAATGGCATCATTCACGCCACACATATTGCTAATTTTATTTTTCAAGTTTGGTTTTGTGGTTTATTTTTGAATTTATTGTACTGAGTGAGTTTTGTGGCCCTTACAACATGCAGGAATTTTTATGGTCCTGGGGGGCCGTACGCAATGTTTGCTGGAAGAGATGCTAGCAGAGCTTTAGCTCTTCTGTCCTTTAAACCCCAAGACATAAATGGCAACATTGAAGGTCTTGGTCCCGATGAACTTGAGATTTTACAGGATTGGGAAGATAAATTCATTGAAAAATATCCCAATGTTGGGAAGCTTGTAGCAGAGCCAACAAAGACTGAGCAAACTGAAGCTCAACAGCAAGGAATTGGGAAAGAACAATCGAGAGGGGAGGAGAGAGGAGAGTAGAGGAGAGGAGAGGAGAGGAGAGGCTAATCTGTTGGTATCTAAATCTATCAACTGTTATTTCTTCTAAATCTGAACTTTGCAGTTGTTTGTTGCTATTATTGTTCATGTAAATAAGGTAGTTAGAGCATCTTTAACCGATAATAAAGACCCCACTCTCTTCATAGTGGTCGGCCCTGAGAAAAACAACCTGGGAACCCCAATTGCCATCATAAAACCAAAAAATTACTGGTTAGGTCGCTCAACGTTTGGCTCATTCCATTAATCACAACATTGCCAATAAGAATTTGACTTGAAATATTCCTGATACAAAAGCTCGAAGGGGAATATATAGCCCAGCTCACAACACTTCAGCTACCTGCTATGCAGACATTCTTTTCCCCCATTTGACTCAAAATAAAAACAAAAACCTAGAGGCTATTAATTCAGACTTACTAGATAACCCCAACCTCAGTTTACCGCCTCCTTAGTGAGTTCATCAGAAGGCACTTGCCCAAAAGTTGATTCTGCCAACACAATAGCTTTTCCAACAATCCGACCGTAGCCACATTTCCAATCTCCACAACATCCGGCAAGCTTATTACAGACCCAACCTCTCATGTTAGCAACTGAAGCCACTAAAAATTCCATCAGATTTCGTCTTCCTCACTTTTCCAGAACCAGAGCATCACTAGAAATAGAACAGTTTCCATACTCAAGAGCATCAACAAATCAGCTCCTTCAGAATTATCTTCTTCTGATTACATGGTCAACAGACTAACTTCAATACCAGTATTGTTGAAACTTCCTTTGCTGAAGGAAACAATTTTCAATGCACCACCTCAGCTGAATCTGATGACAAATTCCCAGGGCCTGTTACTAGCTTGAGCATTTGTTCTATCCATTTTCTTTTCTCTGTAACATTTGATCAATAAGCTCAAATTTTCATCCACCTCAAACATCTTTCAATATCCCCTCTTTTGCTATATCACTGGTACACCAATCCTCACACAAATGTAATAACATTATAAACAGATTATACCATCACAATAAAATAAAACATGAGCAGCAGTAAGAAATGGAATCATCAGAATCGATTTAACCTCCCAATGATTAAAAACAAATAAAAAAATTGAAGGCTTCACTTCACAGCTAAATTTAATTTCTTAGCAAGAGCCCACCAAATCCTTCTCCTTCTAGCAGATAATCAACCGGCAAATACCGAAATCCTATCCTCCGCACTAACCCTTTTTTCTTGTCCAGTACCCTTAAATATACATATGACTACACAAGCATATGAAAACGACTACAACCCAACCTTTATCCAGAAATTCAAGAGAGTAAAGCAAAAGGGTTAATCAGAAAGAAACTAGGAAAAAATAAACCAACTCTGATAATCACAAGAAAACCACCAACGTGGGTCAGTTGGAACAGTCAGGCTCATGGTTTGCTCCCATGTGGTCTGAGGTTCAAAAGCACCCAAAGCTACCTATCTAGCAATTTTCTAGTGTTTCCTGCCTCCCAAAAGATTGTAGGGCTTGGCGGGGGGCCCAGTTTCAAAGCTGAGTCCGCAATGTGGATTGGTGGATTCCTGGTTATATTAAAAATTAAAAATTAAAAAAACTAGGTTTTCCTGGATCTAAGAGAACCCATCTCAGATTATCTTCAGAAATAGGCCTCCTCTACCTGTTTCCTTCTTCTTCGGGAACAAACCAAAATCCAAATAATCAGAAACCATCATAACAGGCAAAAAATGAAAAAGAAAATCAGAATGTAACGGAAAGAGGCTTTAAGGAAAAGAAGAGAGATTAAGAAAGATGCAGATCCTTATCTGTTAAAAAATGAAAAGAGAACAAAGCTTTCCTTTTGTGCCAAAATAGAAAGAAGGGTTGAGAATAACATTTAATAAAAATAAATTTACATTGAACACCTTCTCAATAAAAACTCAATATTCAAAACTCCAACTAAAAGCATTTATACAACTTGATTTATTTTTCTTTTGTTTTATGTATAATACTTTAACATTTTAAGTTATTTTACCAAAATAACTGTGCTTATCACTTACATGCGAGGGACATGTTAATGTGCTCGTGTGGATGTGTGAGTTATTGATGCATCAAGAAATTTTTATGATACATAACTTGAATAACCTGACAATTGAAGAATTCCAATCATTGTAATATATGTAACCATGAACAAAGCGCACTATTCTTCAGAATGAGAAAAAATCAACACCGAGAAAGAAATACTGAATCAAGTATAGACAACATACTCCATCTTCAAAAACCAGTAAGAGCTCTTTGCTTTTACCTGGACAAAAAAGGACTCTGTTTCATACATAAATATAGCAATTTTAATATACTTATAATAAAATGTAATGGAGTGATTACTGTGGTTGTGTGGATGTGTGTGTATACATCAGGAAAATATCTATAATACATAACCTGAATACATGATACTTAAAATGTTCCATTTATTGTAACTATTTTTTATGTACATGAACAAATACATTATTGTTTCAGAAGAAAAAACAATAACGAATCAAGCATAGATAGATTATACAAATACTTATAAAGCGACATACTCTGTCCTCATAAACTAATGAGAACTTTTGCTTTTATCTGCACACAAATATGGTGATTTGACCAAGAGGACTTCTAAGTACAATAAGAAGAAGGCAAACAAGGTTTAATGGCCACCTCCTACGGCTTCTCTTTACGTACTTTGGATCTTTCAAGGGATCTCATTGTTTCTTCAAATGATTTCTGAATGAAAATGAAAGCTTGTCAGTGAAACAATCTTGGAGAACATTCATTCTGCATTATATCCCTGGTATGATTTCAAAATGACCAAGTAGGGCATTCCCCAATAAAGTAAATGTATTTAAAGTTCAGTAACAAAAAAAAACCTCCAGTAGGCATCTCAGGTCTCAACTACTGTTCGACGAGGTTTAAGAGAAACCAACTGAAGGTAGTTCAAAATCAATGGCACTATCAAAGCAAGCACATGTATGCTTGCTGGAGCTAATATAAGAAAATTTTGATTGTGCATGCCTCTAGATTTAATTTTTGAATTTGCATTTCATATTAATAATCAAAAGTGCGCAAAAAGCATGCCATATGACAGTTATCAAACTCACTATGGTTTCTAGGAAGGATTTATATAGCTTGCACCCTGAAGGGTCCCTTCTTTTGTTCATTTAGGTAAGCCAAATGAATCAGAGAACAATGGTTGAAATTAGGATCAAGACTAGTCTTAGGTTTGGTTTCTATAAATCATATTACACACCACATGTCCCCACCCAGAAGATTGTATGACCACAAAGTAGTGAAAGCATGGATTTAAAAAACAAAACCCTGGAGAGAGGAATTCCAGGGTGAGAGGGGAAAAAAAATAGAGCAACGTACCTCGGAATTATGCATCTTCCATAGAGCATCCCAGCCCCTATTAACAACAACCATGCCGCCTAAGAAAGCCCTGCATAAAATTCATCTACCAATGAAAAATTTCCAAGGAGAAACGTACCAAAAATCTTACATATAAGAAGATTTGGGTATCGTTAAAAGTGCTGACATGTTTGCATCATTAGCTAATAGGTATGTTTTTCTTATAGCATTCATCATTGCAATTAGCACAAAATTGAAACTAACTAGAAAAGAAAGTACCAGGCCAAGTAGCAGTGAGTCAACATCTAAAACCCATGATCACAAATTGATACAAATTACAATCTAAATTCCATAACAATTGAACAAATCAGATATCTTTGCAACATGTTTACCAGTCAAAGAAATCAAAATGAACAAAAACCAACCATGTACAATCATACATTTCTCAATTGCAACCATCAATTCACTCATAAAAATTAACCATGGGAAATACACAACAATACCCTGCAACGGAGAGATTCAGAAGAAACGCTCGCGTCGTGACGTAGCGAAGCACATTCTCAAACGCAGAGGAAGCTCCAGAGCCTCCAGAGGAGGCTCTTCTGTACTTGCCTCCATAATTGGTAGCACTATAACCATAACCATGGCCGTAATTACTAGTATTTGCGTTGTAATTGTAGGAGCGAGAGCTCCGGAAATTATATTCGGCGCGCTTGCGATCGTCGATGAGGACCTGGTAGGCCTCGGAGACCTGCTTGAATCTGAGGGTGGTGCTCTCCCTCACGGCCTTGGGGGAGTGGGAGTGCTTGTCTGGGTGCAGCTTCACCGCCAGTTTCCTGAACGCTTCCTTGATTTCTTCTTTGCTTGCGCTCCTTGGCAACCCCAGAACCTTGTAGTGGTCCATTGGTTTTGGAATTTGATGATTTTCAATCGATGCTTTGTTTGTGATTGTTCAATTTTCTGTTGGCATGGCCATGGAATTGGAGTGAAAGAGTGAGTTCAGAGGGGTTTATCAATTCAATTCGTTTAGGTAAATATGTGGCAAATTCAACCTCGTGGCAGCGCCATAGCCGCTTCCTTTTTGCCCTGCTTTTGCAGTTTGCTTGCAATTCATTTTCAGGAAAAATGGGTCAAGCAAATTTCACTCGTCTCCTAATTTTGCCCAAATTTTCAATTTAGCCCCTATTGTTTTTCCTTTGACGACTTTTAGTTTGATACCATTGGCCCGTGTACATGATGTTATTTAGTTTGAGGGATACCTTTGACGACATAGTAACATATAATTCGATTTGAATTTTAAAGACGTTAGATCTCTACATGCATTTCGGTGTCAAATCTAATTTCTATCACCATCCTTTTTGCAGTTTCTTCACGTTTGAAATAAGTCGCAGAGACTTTATGGATTTTGTGTAGTTTTCACCTTTTCATTTTATGAGAGTTTTTCACCTCTTTTGTAAGAGCTTTCTACCTCATTTTTGTGAGAGTTTTATTTATATTGTTATGGCTTGGTTTTTCAAGATTTATCTCCTTTTGGTTAGTGATGTTTTTCGGTGCACTATGGGAACCGATTCTTGCCCGACAACCATCGAAATGGCCTCAAAGGTGACTGTGACTGGTGCCGCAAGTTGAAGTTGAATTGTAGTATCGAACGATCCAGTTTGGTGGTGAGCTTACCACAAAGCCCAGTTTTTGTACCAATTTCCCAGTTTTTAAGCCCAAACAGCTTTTAAGCACAATTTGTAGAAGCCTTCATCAAAGATAAACTCTTAGGGCATTTTTTGAAGCCTTTTTTTTTATGTAAGTTTTAGGCCACTCACTTGTTTTGATTCAAAACTTTTGAACATAATTTAAGCCACCTTTTCATTCATAACATAATTTCTCATCATGCATTTGCATCATCATATCATCAAATTATTCTACATAACAAGTAAAACTTAATTAAAATTTACAACCCAAATAGAAAATGAAGTGCAATGAAAACTTAATTAAACGTTACAACCCAAATAGAAAATGAAGTGCAATGAAAACTTAATTAAAATTACAACCCAAATATGAAATGAAGTGCAATGAAAACTTATTTAAGTTACAAACCATGGTCTCTCTCACAACTCAAAATGATATTTCTTCAAAGAGGAGGTAATGACGATGTGGAAGCAAATCAAGGTGGTAGTGATGTTGTTGTAGAAGCTTGAGTACTGGCCAAATCTAATAACAAGTTTTAAAAAAAAAATTAATGTGAATCAAAGAAGCTACAAACATAAATTTTTGATCTGCTGGATGGCCCTCTCTCACCAGCTCCTCGAGGTGATTTTTCCAAGCATAGCACTAATTTGTATAATGCTCGTGCATTCCATGGAAGGCACAGTATTTGTTGGTATTCCTTTAATTGGGATCCCCCTTCAAGGGTGGCGGTCTCTTCAACCAGGGCTTGTCTTTCACTTGAGCTAGGATCTTATGTATCGGGATAGTAAACTTTGTTTAGCTCTCATCTCACGAGGCTCCCCTTTGGGGTTACGCTGCGTTCTTTGTTGTTTTTGCTCTTGAACTTGTCAATTCTCTAAGTCACTGCTTGGAGGGTTGATCGGCTTGCTTAGCAGCCTTTTCGCGGTGATTCGATCTTCATCCTACAGTAGCGTAGCGTTTGCGATCGTGAAGACCTCTGCCGGTGTTTGGTGGGAGCGATAGCCACTCACGATACAAGTCGTACTCGATTGGCAAGCCCTTCTTGAAATTTAAGGATGCGATTCGATCATTGCACCCGACGATATTAGATTTCTCTGCACGAAACCTTTTGATGTAGTCTTGGAGGGACTCATCATGCTTATTGCGCATGTTGAGCAATTGGTCAGCTTGTTTCTTGATCGTCCGGTAGGAAATGTACTCATTTGTGAAGAAGAAATCTAGCTCCTTGAAGCGGTGATCGACTGCATGACGAGGGTATCAAACTAGTCTTGAGTCGTCACCGCAATCTTGCTTCTCATGTGTTTGCTTACAACCAAGGTTGTTTGGAAGGCTTCGTTTGAGTGATAGATGGGTGGAAACGGATTCCTTTGATTCGAGAACACGCGTTGAGTATAACTCATGCTCTTAATGAAAGCACGTTTGAGCAAAATTCTCACGGGAAAATACTCGCAAGAGATTCTTCTCCTTTCGAACTTCATTGAGTTTAGAATTAGCTCAAATGTCTTGTGTAGCCATATATTTATAGGCTTCTTGCTTGGCTGGGTTTGGAGAATAATCCTTATTTAATTAGGATTATTCTTTCCCAAAAAGATGATAGGAATTAATCAAAGAGATTTGCTGAAAATTGACTCCTTGATTTAGGGAGATATTCCTATATTAAATCAAAGATAATTCCCTAAATAGAATTTAATTAGGGTAATTAGTTGACCCAAGGAATACCCCTTTTCCATGTGTCATATTCTTCTTGGCTGCCGAAATATATGTTCCCACACCAACATAGTTCCAAATTTGAAAATTATTGAGTGACTGACTCACTAAATGAGAATTTGTGTTTGAGAGATTTTAGAGGAATTTGATCTCATTGAAATTTGCATGGGTAAATGACCCACGAGAAAATTTGGAATGGTTTTGTACCATTTTTTCATTGTTAATGTCAAAGAAAACTAATGGGCAATTTTGATAAACCCACATTTAATTTGATCATTAACACATGCATTTGTATCCATGCATGATTTGGAGGATTTGAGTTTAATGTGCTCTTGTGATTGACAAACCTGTTAATCATTATTGATGCTCCTTCGATATTTTTGAGAATGAGCTCAATTCTCAAAACATGACCATCATTTATTTGGATTGGAGTCACCATCCATGTTTGAGTCGCTACACTCCTTTCTGAATAACTTCCTTGCCACAATGATTGATTCCCATATTTTTTTGTTGGTTTTTTATGGGCATGTATGGTATACCCATCTTGAATTTGAGAATTGAGGCAGATAGAACCGAATGCCATAAGCATTTTATTGAGCCTCCTTGACCGTCAATTGATTTAGTTCTCGTGAACCTTTACTGAAATTTTTTTGACACTTGCATCTTGCATCGCTTTGTGTTGCAAGTTGTGTCTCATTACTTACAGTTTTTTTTCTTGGGTCTCATATGATGGCCTTCTAGCTGTCCATCCTTACTTTCTTTGATGTACAACTCTGAGGAGGGAAATGGATAATCCACTATTTATTTCCTTGTAGCCGCAGCATATGTAACCGTGGTGGTGATGTCCGCAAGTCTTAGAGTTCTTGTGCCTTGGCCTTTTTACTGTTGTGCCCTTGCATCATCTTTTTACTTGGTGTTCAGCTAAATGTTTGCTTTTATTCTGTACCACAAATTATTGAACTTACTGCACCAGAAGCATGCTTTACAAGGAGTGGTTCCCATACCATCATGCTCTTCTTTGTGACTTCTTGACGGCCATGGGTCAACAAAGGGAGCTGACATTTTTCTTGTTGGTGGATCATTGTCGTCATAAAAATCTCACAGCTTTATGTTGTTTGCTTGAGACTTTCTAATGATATTTATTTGCCTTGTTCATGGTGCTGAAACCAGATAAAAGGCGTGATTTCCTCTTGTTTGATGGCAACAAGATCATGTGAATGCTCAAAAGCATTTATAACTTTGATGAATATCATCGATGAGCTGTTGATGGGTTAAACACCCAAGCCTTCATTATCGGTGGACTAAGCATGGAAATTTGCTTTGCAGGTTAAACACCCATGGCTCCATGGTAATTTCACGAGTTTTGTGGATTTTTTCCACCCAAAACGGACTAATTATCCAAAGGAAATTTATGGGTTTTCCTCCCAATATTTTGTAGGTTTGACCCCAAGATGGATTCAACGTCCACAGAGTTTATGGGTTTGACCCTAAGATGAATTCATCATCCACAGAGTTTATGGGTTTGTCCCAAAACGGATTCATCATCCACAGTATTTATGAGTTTGCCCCAAAACGAATTCATCATCTACAAAATTTATGGGTTTGCCTAAAAATGGATTCATGAGTTTGGCCCAAAATGGATCCATCCGCATAATTTATGGGTTTGCCCCGAAATAGATTCATCATCCATTGCAAATTATGATTCATGGGGTTTTATACCCAAGCATGGAAGACCTCAAGAGAGGAGCTTTGTTGCAAATACAAAATATATCTTTGATTGCTTCTGTCTTTGCATGAAATAGAGGTGCTGAACCGAAGTGGCTCAAGTTCTTGAATTGAAACTGCCAGTTTCATTGGTTTGGAGCATTAAATTGTTGACAACAAAAAAACCATCAAACTATAATAACTAAACATTTTCTTGAATGAAGTGTTGGATTAATTAAATATTTGTTCTTCCAAAGTAAATCAATAATTTTCGAATGTTGAATTTTAAATGTGGACCCTTGTATTGTTAAAGATTTAAAGTAATTTTTGTTTGTACCCATATTGTTAAATTCATTGTCATATGAGCTTAAATTCATTAAAAAAAATTTGGGCCCCCCTTGATTCGAGAACTAGGGTGGTCATCCTCGGTGCCCATCTTTAGGGCGGCCCGAACGTCAGTAAGAGCACTTCCAGCAGTGCAAGGAAACTCGGGCTAGAGGGGGGGTTTGGGTCAAAAACACGTTTCCAGTAGTGCAGGGAGGCCCGGGGTGAGAGTGGGGGCCACGAAGACGGGCTGGCCCAAGGGCAGGGCGAGCCCCAGGTCCAAAACTAGGGCGCTGACGTCAGTGATGACTTTTGTTGACGTCAGCGACATAAAAAATATTTAAAAATTTTGAAAAAAAATCCAAAAAATTCAGAAATATTTTTTAATACATACCTATCAATTTTATTATTATTAATTTCATACATACAATTAAAGTTAATCCCATGTAAAAAAATAAAATAAAAATAAAAGTGAATAGTATTTGCCCTTTGCCATGACAACTGCTGGAAACAAACCTTGCCTTTTGCAAGGGCAGCCACTATTCACGTAAATAGTAGCTGCCCTAGCTCCCCCCTTGCCATGGCAAAGGGCCAACTGCTGGAAGTGCTCTAAAAGAACGGGACATGTATTAGACGTGGCTATGAGTAATTTTTGGGTGTTCCCGGTACACCACGTGGCTGGTGTACCATCCACTAGGTGTAGGACATGTGGAATGTTTCCAATGCAGCCCGCCCATGTGTCATAAAAAATAATGCAATAAATTAGAAAGTAATTCCAAATGTCCTAGGTCTGTTGGATGGTACACCAGCCACGTGGTGTACCCGGTACATTTAAAAATTTCTCCGTGGCTATTGCTTTGGTGTCAAAAAACCATTGCTATTGAGAGCAATGGCTCCGATTTTGGTGGCAAAGGCCAGAATTTATACACATACACTGTCACCCATGTCCATATAAATTTTTCTGCAGCAAATTAAATTGCAAACGTTTTTGGATGACTAATTTGCAAATTAAGAAGCTAGCAGAGTGAGTGAGTGGATGATCACATAAGGGTGCAATATGCATGAACATTGTCGTCACTGAAGAGATGTACAGTTTGATCGGCGACGGTTGAGTATAAAGGGTCCGGGAAGTAGCCATGTACGCTTTCATTAGAGCCGTGCATGTAGTAGTTATAGGAAGACGAATACGTGGATTCGTCTAAGTATTGAGATGCATACGGATAGTATTCGGTGTCATATGGGAAGGGCCAAAACTCCGCTTTCCTTCCTGTTCTTCTCACAACCTTTAACACCTTCCGCTGATCCACATACCCCGTCACTGTTACCTTTTGCTTATCCATGTCTATTTCTAAGCTATCCACACCTGCACTTATGCATGCATGCAATATTATATTCTCATCATTACACATACAGGACGGACTCAGAATTCTAAAATGGGGTGGGCTAAATTTATTTTACATACGCATCTACAACTGTTTCAGAATTTAGATAATAAATAAATCAAACAAACATTATTATTCTTAATTTGAGAAAATAAAACAATAACTAATGAATCACCAAGATTTTTATGCAAAAAAAATATATATTGCACTGTTAAGGTTAAAGATTTACTTGGTTGAATGACACAGAAGGGGGCTTCAAATAGAATAGGTTTTAATTTAAGTGTTGCAAAGGGAGCTTTTAGGTTTTTGTTAGTTCAAGCGATTGGGCCAGGATTAGTATATATATTGATGTTCTATGTAGATGACGGTTCCTATACAATATTGTTCTGGAATAGTCAAAGAGAATTCAAATTATATATGTATTCTTTACTTACTGATTGGTTTGTCTTATCTTTTTTCTGTGTGAGGAGACTTAGAGCTTTTGGATGTGAATTTGTAATTAGAAAAATAAAAACTCACCTGGGCGATAGCCCAGGTTAGTCCCTACATAGGTCCGTCCCTGTACAGATATGCATGTACATGACAAGTAATTAACTAATGAAGAATTATATTATATAGGAGCAGAGCCAGGAATTTTGCCAAAGAAATGTAAGTCCTAACTGAATATTGCCAAAGAAAAGTCCAAAAATAAAAAGAAAAAAAAGGAAAGGGAGAAATATAAAAGCACCAAACTAATAAGGAGATGGATGAAACAAAAATGAATTATAAATTCTTGCCCTCTATTTTCGAAATCGCTCTTCTGATCCTTTTTTCGCATCCTTCGCAATCCATATGCACCAAAAGTTCCACAATCTATCAGACAAATGAAAGAAACACAAAAACATGATGAAGACCTAAAACAAATTATATAATTGGAGAAGTATTAGAGAACCTATATATACTGGGTAGCACTTACAGACATGGCATTAGATAATTGTGTGGACTTGCCATTTCGCCAACCAAACATAATGCTTGGCTTTAGATATATGCACAATCTGTTGTTTGATGTATTAGACGTCCCTTCGAGAGATCTTTGCCTCTCATAATATATACCTTCTCAACTCAAAAAGCTACTTTAATGCGATATATATATAATTCTTGGCTTGTGGTTCAAGCCTGATATTTGCTTGCTAAAAGTTCCAATACATTTTCTTTTCAAATATTCCATATACAACATTTCTAAACAATAATCTTCATCTCTCGCAATCCAGCTACCTCTGGCCAAGGAGATACATCATATCTGATCATTTTCAGGGTTTGCATTATCTTTATCTTTATCTTTATCACAAAAATGCTCAATTTATTTCCTCAATTTATAGTACAGTATTCTAATTTTTTATTTATTTCTAGCTCGGATTTTGCTCTTGTAACGAAAATATATTGAAAAGTACAAGAGAATATCAAAATGGCCAATATGTCGAAACAGTTGTCAATTTTGGAATATATACTTAGATTGGTTCCTTATATATCCTCTTTATATATGGATACCTTTTACAAGCTAATTAGAAGAGAGCATAAACCTTAATTCTTATTTGTTGAAGGATATGTTTTTCCTTTTCTTTTTTTGGAAAGTTTGTTTTTCTTTTCGTTCTTGTTAATCAGAGGGACGGACCCTTGGCCCACTACTAGCAACATTGATATTGTCCCCAACTTAACCACCGGTTTAGCAGGTGTGGGGTTTTATACAAAAAGTCTCGATGTTATTAGGAGTGAAGCCATTTATTATATGGGTTCTATTCACTTCTTTTTTTTCTTTTTATATTTTTCCCTTAAAACTAGAAGCCCTCACTTATGCTCTTTGATTCTGGTCACAATATTAATTTCCAGGAACTGCTTGCATCTTGTAAAGATTATGTTGTGATTTTGTTCAAAAAAGAAAGCATTAATTGTTGCATGCGAGGGAAAGAAAAAAAGAAGAAGAAGAAGAGCTAACCCTAACCCACGTTTAATAAAAGAGCATATGCTTTGATAAATGACGCGTACAATTGTCACATTTCAATTTATATATTATATATATCCTTATTCTTTTTCTTAGTTGGTAGGTGTGCAAGTTGATTTTTAGGGACCGAAGCAGGAACATGAGAGTAAAGGAATGTATTTTTTTGCAGGACAATTTGGCAACTGTGACTTCTGCCTACGCTATCAGAATTTTATCTTTCGCAATCATCTTATTGGCGCATTATGTTTCAATGTCATGGATATATAGCCTTCAATTCGATAGCCGATCATTGATTGTAACCCAATAACCTTTCAGATGCTCATAGCTATGAGCTAATGCGGCGAGTTTGAATATGTTGTTCCCAAATACACATTTGCGCTCTGCCTCTTACATTTTTTCACAAGTCAAAATATGACAACTGTTGTATTTTAGGGTCCATTTGGAGGATCCGGCTTCTCTGCTTTGTTTTTTTCTATTGTGATCTGCTTGATCTGTTCTCTCCATATGCCACCTCAATTCAAATTTCATCCAAGGTATATAAAGTGGACACATAGTTTAAAAATAATATTACCCTAATTGAACTAACATCTACTTAACAGCCATTTAGTCTTTCTTCATACTATATTTTTTAATTCTCTTCAATTTCTCAAGTACCGGTCTTGACAGGACCCGACCCAAATTCCACTTCGAATCCGCATCGAACCCCGTGCGTTCCAACACTTGTCAGTGCCAGGCATGGATGACCAAAATGCCCCTTGCCTTAATTCTAACTTAAAACCACTTTTGGGTTTGTGACTTCGCCGAAAAAAGCGGCGGTGTCTCTCTGAAAAACGGACATTTCCCATTTCCATTTCACCGCAAATATCACAATTGAAATATCCCCAATGTTCAAAGACGCACAAATCATACTCACACATATCCAAAAGCATTTAATCTGAATGGCCTCCAACCTTACAATATCTATCCGAGGATAACCAACACACAACTCAAATATCATTCGGCTCGGCCCCACACATAAGTTCAAATTGCATCCAATTAATATAACCAATAAATTTCGAGTTCAATACCCTAACCAAATCCCAAAATATCCTCTTATGTGGCTGCACCTAAATTAATCTAGGTTGCCTACGTACCCTTACTGAGGGATCAAGCCACACGTAGTTCTTCCCTACTAGATTAATCATAATTCAATTATATAATATCAATCGAATCGGAGTTTGTAACGACCATATTTAAACAATTACACAACCCATAATCTCAATAAATCCCAATATCCAAACCAACCATTTTACACGAAACCATACCATAAAATATAGAACCATTCCTTACTTTGATTTCAACAAGCTATATAGTTAAATATCATGCCAGGAAAATTATGAACTTAACTAACCAATAAATTTGACAATGTCCATCCAAACACTTACATAACCAAACGTTTTACCAAAAACCATACCTGCGGCCGTCCGCATATTACAAACATCCGTTATCACCCACCAAGGGTATATCATTATATCCGAAGGCAACCGGGGAGGGGGAAAGTGGCTAATCACCTGTGTAGATAAATCGGGCAGGTGGATAAGGATCCCAGCCAGCCCTGTGCAGAATATATGAATAGGGTGGCCAACAATATCCTGTTACATCCTCGCAGAACTCAGGGACACATGGTAAGCCTAAGAATGCAATCCATCAATTCCATTATTATACCGTCAATTCCAGGTACCACACATATGGCCACATGTGTGATACATCCTCACGAGAACTCGGGAACACAAAGTCAGCCTCGAGCTGCATTCTGGCAGAACTCGGGGCACACACGTCAACTTTGTTGCATTCCTCGCTTCGCAAGGTCCGGGCGTTCCCAAGACTCGTGGGGGCAAATGTCATACCGCACAAACATATCCAAAGGCAACAAACTGTCCGTAGACATTCTAATATCCGAAAGCCACCGGGATGTCCGTAGACATCATTATTCCCGAAGACATCCAATTCTGAAGGCATCCCATTCACTTTTAAATCGGATAACATATAAATATAAATCAACAATATAATCAACATTTCATTAATTTCTTAATCATGCCAAAACCCGGTTATCCAAGCCACAACCAAATAATAATAAAATATAAATACTTCCTACTCTAGAATACAAATGATAACCAAATCGTTCAAATTCATTCCACGCATCAAACATACATTTAAATATAAACATAAATTCAGACATTTCATTAAACCCCCCACCCCCTTAATAGGATTTAAACAGTTTAACAAGGTAAGAAAGCTATTCTTGAAAAAGATCCTTTACTACTAAAAGCGACTTCCGGCCTCGACTAAATCGACATTGCCCACTATCCAGGTCAATCGGCTCGTAAGGCCCACGACCTCACTTTGTTATCTAACAGTTCTGTCGGTCCACAACCAAAAGTTAACCCCATCCTAAAAGTCTCGTCATGATCCAACGGTCGGTTTGACCCCGATCGCGGAATTTGACTAAATGGGCCCTCTGGTCCCACCACCCCCGATTTTTGACCCAAACGTTCCTATAGGTTCAACACCATCCTATTAACATGTCCCCGAGGTTTGGTCTTGATCGAGCGGTCGGACTACCCTCTATCCCACAATTTGGGTTATCGATTTACCAACCCTAAACTCCTTGAATCAAAGTATTCGAGACTCCGATTCTCGATCCGCGAATTCCTACATGATCCTAGAGGTACGGGGAATAACATGGTTGAAATTGGACTGTCATATGCTAACCAAATTCGAATCCGAGCATACCGTCGTGCTCGGGACGATGTGGGGCTCATTCTAGGACAAAAATGGCAGCCACACAGTGGTCCACACGCTGCCACACGCATTGAAAGATCGTGGGTGTCTAGAGAAATTTTCGGCGACGAAAATTTCTCTAAACCACCTGCAATACCTATACCAAAATGACAAGCTCAGCTAGGGGAACAACTTATCCAATTGGACAACCGCCAATTTGGCCGGAAAGTGCCCTGAAAATCGAATTGAAAACCGGGAAAACCTAGGTTTCTATTCGAACTACAAATACCCAAAATTGATCCCAATAACCTACCAAAACAGCTAGAGCACACAGAGAGGATGAAAAATGTAACATCCCGCATCGACCAACGGAGAGGAGGTGATGTGCCTTATATGTACATGCCCACCTCTATCTATCATGAGGCCTTTTGGGAGCTCACTGGCTTCGGATTCTATAGGAACTCTGAAGTTAAGTGAGTTTGGGCTAGAGCAATTCCAGGATGGGTGACCCATTGGGAAGTTGCTCGTGAGTTCCTAGAAACAAAACCATGAGGGCAGGGCCTAAAGCGGACAATATCGTGCTAGGGAGTCGGGTCGTGACATAATGGTATCGAGCCGGACCCCGATCGGAAATGTGCCAGCGAGGACGTTAGGCCCCAAGGGGAATGGATTGTAAGACCCGTGTCTTAGGAAAGCAAGAACGGTGAGCAATCCCACATCTCTCGAGGAGGGAAAGGTAAAGTGCCTTATATGTGTGGACACTTCTCTTCCTTGCACGAGGCCTTTTGGGGGCTCACTGGCTTCGGATTCCTTGGAACTTCGAAGTTAAGTGAGTTTGGGCTAGAGCAATCCCAGGATGGGTGACCCACTGGGAAGTTGCCCGTGAGTTCCCAAAAACAAAACCGTGAGGGCGGGGCCCAAAGCGGATAATATCGTGCTAGGAGAGTCGGGTCGTGATAGAATGGTATTAGAGCCACTCTGCCGTGTGGTGCGAGTGTGCCGACGAGGACGTCGGGTCCCTAAGGAAGATGTATTGTAACATCTTGCATCGACCAACGGAGAGGGGGTGATGTGCCTTATATGTACATGCCCACCTTTATCTAGCACGAGGGCTTTTGGGAGCTCACTGGCTTTGGATTCCTTGGGAACTCTGAAGTTAAGCTAGTTTGGGCTAGAGCAATTCCAAGATGGGTGACCCATTGGGAAGTTGCTCGTGAGTTACCAGAAATAAAATCGTGAGGGCAGGGCCTAAAGCGGACAATATCGTGCTAGGGGAGTCGGGTTGTGACATAATGGTATCAGAGCCGAACCCCGACTGAAAATATACCAGCGAGGACGCTGGGCCCCAAGGGTTGTGGATTGTAAGACCCTTGTCTTGGGGAATAAAGAATGGTGAGCAATCCCACATCGCTCGGGGAGGAAATGGTGAAGTGCCTTATATGTGTTGGCACTTCTCTATCTAGCACGAGGCCTTTTGGGAGCTCACAGGCTTCGGATTCCTTGGAACTCCGAAGTTAAGCGAGTTTGGGCTAGAGCAATCCCAGGATGGGTGACCCACTAGGAAGATATTGCTCGTGCGTTCCCAGAAACAAAACCGTGAGGGCGGAGGCCCAAAGTTGAAAATATCGTGCTAGGGGAGTCAATTCGTGATAAAAAATCACACCTTACTCAACCGATTCCGTTGCCGGAATCGTCGGAAAAACCAGTCGAAATCGCCGGCGAAACTCTAGCTTTCCGACCGGGATATCAGGTCGGTTGTGACGGGGAGGTCGAGCCGGTTCTTTTAGGACCAGTCTCATGGCCAACGATGGCCGGATGGAGGAGTTGCGACGGTGAGAATGCATGGTCGTCGGGAGGAGAGAGAGAGAAGAGCGAGATTGTTGGGCTGGGGGTTTCTGACGCGTGTACGCATTTGGTTGGGGGTTTTAGGGTTTTTTCCAAATTTTTGAAATACCTAAATGTCCTTTCTAAGTTCTAGAGCTCGAAATTTATCGTGCCACCCGTCTACGGACTAGTTTAGCAACTGCAAGGGTAAAATTGTCATTTCCTTTAGTATTTAAAGAATTAAAATTAAATTTGGGTGTGGGATATTACAAGTCTTCTTGCTTTCAATAAAAAAAATTAAAGAACCTTTCCTAGACATAATCTTTTTTTTTTTCCGAATAAAATGGTATTTCATTGCACGAAAACTAATGAGGACAGCAGTACATACACGAAAATACCAAACAGAAATTTTTTTGAAATAGAACAAACATTGGGTGACATCACACAAATTGCCCATAAATATTGCGATAGTTCCAACGGAAAAGTCAAAGAGATCCAAGCCGGCTAAACCAAGGTCTGGTCCGCAGGTGGGCTAACAAGTCCATCCTTATTAAGCACAAGCACGAGGGAGGTGGGGGGGTGGTCGGGTTTCCCACTTTTCCGAGCTCCGCCTCGATTGTGCCGATGACGCCAAGTGATTCGCTGCTTGATTTCCAATCTTCCCGTCCACACCATTGGCAATACGTAAACGACCTTTTAATGAAAGGACCCGCCCCAAATTTCCCCTTGGAATATGTGAAGAACCGTCTCCTTATCCGACACCAGCACGTGTCAGCCCAAATTACTAAAATACCCTTCTTACCATAATTCCAAAACAACTTTAGGGTTTGACTTCTATCGCAAAATCGGCAGAGCCTCCCTTGAAAAAGGCTTTAAACCCAAAAATCTACTTGCACAACAAACACAGTTTACTTCCCAAGTGTTTAGCAGGCATAAGTTATAAACCACACACCAATTAGCAAAAGTTTCAATGGGCTTCAGGCCCCCCTTTACCAACATAAAAGTCAGCAAAACCCTCCTGACATCTGAGCAAAATAAACAAAGCCTAAACTTGCGGATGCGCTTCGGTTAGCCTAGGTTGCCTACATACCCTTATTGAGGGATCAAGCTACACGTAACTCTTTCTACCATAAATCACAGTTAAGATAATACAGAAATGTTCAAGGTGAAACCAACAATTAAATTCTAGAATCATTCTTTACTTAATTTCAACAAGTTATAAATTGAATGTCATGTCCTGAAATTATGTACCTAACTATTCTATCAGTTTATCATTGTACATCCAAACACATGTGTAACCAAACCCTTTACCTGAAAGCCATACCTGCAACCGTCCTCATAGTGCATATATCCTACTATCACCCCACCAATGGGTATATGGGAAACATCATTAAATTCGAAGGCAACCGGGGAACGGGGAAACTAGCCAATCCTGTGTAGATAACATGAGTAGGGTGGGGAAGAGTTAACTATACAAAACATATCAGTACTGCATTGTTCTCCACATAGGTGTACCCCCAAATATAATTCGTCAATTCATAGATAATCTGTCAATTCCAAGTACTATACATGTGGAATGGTCCACTCCACATGTGTGACACATGCTACCAGAACTTAGGGAGATATACTCAACTTAAGAAAGCAAATCCTAGCACCAAACGGTTCGAGCGTCCCCGATACTCGTGGCGCAATGTCATACGCGCGTAGACTTTTCTAAAGGCAACTTAGTTGTTCAAAGACACCTTTATTTCTAGAAGGCAACTGGGATGTCCAAAAATATCAATATTTTTGAAGGCATCCAAGATGTCCGAAGACATCAATATTCCTAAAGGCAACCATATTTCCGAAGGCAATACAATCCAATTTCAAACCATTTAACACATATATAAGAATAAACATATAACCAAACATTTAAAATCAACTCAACCCATCCGCACAATAAAAAATAAATATATCATACTTGGAAAGTAAAAGCAATATATTCATAAACAGTTAATAAAACTTTCATAGCATAATACCATTTTTTTAAAAAAAAAATTCACAAAGACCTCCTAACCAATTGGTCCCGATCGGGACGACTAGGCCCATCATCTAGGTCAACTGGTCCCACGGAGCCTATGACCTCTAATCTCTAGTCCAAAAGTTCCTATAGGTCCACAACAGTCCACCAGTTGCATCTCAAAAGTTTGGTTACAATCCGACGGTCAGATCATCAATGACCACATTATCGGATGGTAATCAACAGTTAAAATCCTAGATTGAGGATTTGGAATGTCTGAACGCCCGATTCTCGATCCGTAAGTTCCTACATGATCCTAACAATAGGACGAACAACATAACTTGAAACAGAACTGATCTAACGGTTCAATCACAATAAACTTGAAATTCACATAATAGGTGAAATTCTGATTCACGGATCAAATGGCCACATCCGAGCATACCGTGGTGCTCGGGACGATGTGGGGATAATTCTAGAGCCAAAATGGCCGCTGACACCTGGCTCACGCGCCGGCGACAGGGCGTGGGTGTCTTCAGTAATTTTTCGGCAATGGAAAATCCCCAAAAGTTTGACTAATACCTATTCCAATGGATCAACCAGAACTAAGGGAGCATTTTTTGTTCTTGGACCGCGGCCAAAAAGTGGCCGGAGTGGCCTGAAACATGGCCAAAATCGTCGGCCATTTCTGGGGGTTTAGATCAAACTCTTAAATCTCATAATCAACCCAAACCATGTACATAATCAGCAAGAGCACGAGGAGAAGATAGAAATCCATACCTAGATTGGGGTCAACGGCCGCCGGAGTCGCTGAATCGACGTTGGAAATCTTAGAAGACCGTTAGCCTTTTGGGGCTTGAAACGGCGTCGTGCCGGACTTAGGTGGCTGGGTCTTGGCCTAGACGTGATTGCCGGCTGGTGGCAGTCATTTCCCGAATTTCCGATTGCCTCTTTTTTATAGTGTCTTTAATGCTATTTCCCGGCTCATTGAAATCAGATTAGAAAAAAACCCTAGAAACAGTGACATGTAAAGGAAACCTTATATTTTTCAAAGATTATTCGAGCATACATGGAAATATAATCAACATCATGGCAACAAAAGTTTAAAAACAAAACCAAGTCAAAAACCAATCTTTTACCCATATCTTTTAAGCCTAAAGGTTGGAAGCACCAAGATTCTTCTATTCGCTACTAGAGAGAGAAGAAATTCCTTTCCCCGTGAAGCACTACCTTGAGCAAAGCTCAAGGTTGATCACCCATGGATGGCCTTCACCAAATAATTTTGCAAGAGACAGCCACACAAGTGCATGACCTCTAATTAATTTCATACACACCAAAGAAGAGAGAATGGAGAAGGAGATGAAGAACTTGGAAGGTGTAGGTGCTAGCAACACCTCACCTAGGGTGGCCAACCATGGTAAGAAGAGCCTCACTTAATCCACAAATTTCATAATCCTAAGATGACTCCAGTCAATATTATGTACTTATAAGCTAGTGCATTTTAAGTTGGGTCACCACAATGACCATATGACTAAAATGACCCATGTGAGTCAGCAAAATGGGTCAAACCCATTCACATCCATAGTTTCTGGTTGTTCCTTGCTTATTTGGGCCTTTTGAGCTTCATCACTTAAGTTGTCATCTACAACTCATTTTACAAATCTATTAACCCAAATCTAATTTTAGGCCCAATACAATTCGCGAGCCTTACTTAATTAAGTAATTTATATTAACTAATTAATCATTTCTCATCATCTTCTAATTGATTTCCATCTCTCACCTTTATGGGTCTATGATCCATTAGGTTCTAGATTCTTCCTTAATTGATTGTGAATTAAAACCCTAGAAGGTTAGTCGTGATCCAACGGTCCACTAAATAGATCCTATAAGTTTGGTCGCGATCCAACGGTCTATTCATCGTTGATCGCACAATCGAATGGATGACCATAACCCTAGAATCATTGATCCAGGAGATCCGAATATCTAGTTCTGAATCCATAAGTTTCTATGTAAGACCCGTGTCTTGGGCTTGGAAAGCAGAGAACGGTGAGCAATCCCACATCGCTCGGGGAGGGAAGGGTGATGTGCCTTATATGTGTGGGCACGTCTCTAACTAACATGAGGCCTTTTGGGAGCTCACCGGCCGATTCTTAGGAACTCCGAAGTTAAGCGAGTGGGCGCTGGAGCAATCCCGGGATGGGTGACCTGCGGGAAGATATTACTCGTGAGTTCCCAAAGTGACAAAACCGTGAGGGCAGAGGCCCAAAGCGGACAATATCGTGTTAGGGAGTCGGGTCGTGACATAATGGTATCGAGCCTGACCCCGACTAGAAATGTGCCAGCGAGGACGCTGGGCCCCAAGGGGTGGATTGTAAGACCAGTGTCTTGGGCTTGGAAAGCAGAGAATGGTGAGCAATCCCACATCGCTCGGGAGGGAAGGGTGATGTGCCTTATATGTGTGGGCACGTCTCTAACTAACACGAGGCCTTTTGGGAGCTTCACCGGCAGGATTCTTAGGAACTCCGGTTAAGCGAGTGGGCGCTGGAGCAATCCTGGATGAGTGACCTCTGGGAAGATATTGCTCATGAGTTCCCAGGTGACAAAACCGTGAGGGGAGGCCCAAAGCGGACAATATCGTGTTAGGGAGTCGGGTCGTGACATTCTACACACTCCTGAGGGTACAAGGAACATATTCCAAATTGGGGTTGATCCAACGGTACGATCATTTCGATCAAATGGTCCATATTAGGTGTACCCGATCATGGGTCAAACAATCGAGTCTCGCCAATCCGAGCATACCGTTGTGCTCCAAATCAAATGATAAATCAACAAAATCAGCATTACCCACTTACACTAACATGTACAACATGATGAGAGGATGAAAATGCATATCTGCATCGCAGAAAACAGTCATCAAAATCATCAAAAACAATGTTGGAAAACTCAAGAAACCGATGAACTTTGGAGCCCTATAGCGGTGGGTATGTTGCTTCGATGAGGGTTTCGTCTACTAGGAAGTTGTTCCTTGTTGATAGATAAACAAAAGTCAAGAAAGGGGCCCTGGATACAGAGGTCGGTATAGAATGGAAGATCCCTCGAAATGTGCAGTGGTAGGACAATTTTCAGGAAATTTTCTTGCTTCAATCTGCCGCATAGGGTGGCAATTGAGGTCGGGTCTTTAGAGGGACTAATAGAGAAGGAAGAGAGGAAGATTTTACAAGAAAATGGCGTCAATCAGTATCCGAATGATGAAGTTCTATCATTTGAAAGTTGAGTGGGTAAAAGGGAGAGGGGAGGAAGAAGGGAGCTTTCCATCCTATCATTACATAGTGCATGATTTTCTTGCACCTAGGAAATAGATGAAAAGTATATTTAATAGATAGTCAATGTTAGAAATATGCCCTAAAAGCCAATCATTAGATGAAACCTTCTATGGATATTTTGTTTAACCAACCATTTAGGTTAACACATAAGGCCAAATACATGAATTCAGGTAGAAGTCTAAACCGTGATTGTTCACATGTTGACAAGTCCATGGTAAATAAGGAAAGTGATCTAAAGAGGTTAGATGCAGAGAGACCTTTCCCTATAACTCACACCCTAAATGTTCCCGGTGAGTGTACAACATGGGATCTCGACTTCCAAAAAAGGAGAAAATGTTCTAAGATATGATTTGGGAATCTTCGGCCAGAGTTGGAGTTCAATAGAGAAAAGAGCTTCTAGTTGTGCTCAAATTGAATCATATAGCCAAGAGCGATCACGTCAGGGATTCGACATGAATTCCATATCCTATTAGCGAGAACAAGAACATTGATAAAAGAGAAGGATCGAATTGCGTTATAATTCAAACTGAATTGGTTCTCTAAACACAATCTATATAGCTTAGGTAACCGTGACATGTTGCTAGACGTCACTCACTCCGTAACTAAGTCCTCATAATAGGGAAATATTAAAAGAGAGTTTTAATTCATAGTCGATAAATAAAGAGTTCAAGGATCGCCCACAACCTCACTAATTAGCACCCCATAGAGCACACACTGATAAGCTCATAATTTGAGTAATTATAGAATATGACGAAATCAACGGTTAAGTCAATTAATATGATTAATTTATTAAAGAGAAAATTAATTAAAGAGTTGATTAATTATATTGAATCATAAGAAATGAAATGGGTTTTAAATTTCGGTTTTGTAAAGGGGGTTCTAAAGTAGTCTAATGGGTCAACTTAGATCAAGAGGCCCAAGATGCCCACTAACCTAGTAGAATTGGCC
Source organism: Prunus padus (assembly GCA_024362665.1). Classification (NCBI taxonomy): domain Eukaryota; kingdom Viridiplantae; phylum Streptophyta; class Magnoliopsida; order Rosales; family Rosaceae; genus Prunus; species Prunus padus. The sequence goes on along the minus strand of JANFAM010000003.1, from coordinate 368,022 downwards.
ACATTATGGGAGAGAGAGAGAGAGAGAGAGAGAGAGAGAGGGTTTTCTCTCATGCTTATGAAAACATCTTTTGCCTCCTTTCATTTCTAGAGTTCTTGTTTTACAAATGTGAGGAGGCAAATCATCAAGATCTCTCATTTCCAAGCAAGACAAGGTCGGCCAACACAAGGGGAGTGTTGCTAGCACCACTAGCTTCTCTTGTGCTTCATTTTCTCCAAAGAGACAAGCTTTGTGTGGATTGGAGGTTGCTTATTTGCAAATAGGAGGAGAAAGTTGATTCTACCACCAAACTTTGGTGGAATACTTGGGTTGGACTCAAGTTTGTATATTTTTATTTTTGACATCAGCCACTTGAGTCTTTAAGATCATTTGACAGGTTTTGTTTTCTAAGCTCTAAAATTATGTTCAAAGTCTTTCGTTGCATGTTAATAGAATTTTTGTTAATTAAATGCTTAGATGAACCTGTGTCTTTTAGAAAAACACAATATTTCCTTTAGTCAATACCAATATCAAGAAGTTGAGATCAAAATATGCCTTATGTGCATTAAAATAAAATAAAATTGGAGCATAGCTTTTTTGGCTTCTTGTTATATTTTTTATTATTGGATTTCTGATTCTTCACCCTTTTTGGAACTCCTTTTGTATTTGAGACTCTTGGATCAAGCACATTGATATCACACAACACATTATTATATATCAACACTATGAAAATCATATGACGGGCGATTGAGAGACTGATTTATGCTCGCACATTGTTTCAAGGCTTCGTCCAATGCACAATTTGCAATATCATAACTCTCTTGAGATAATGGCCCCTCATAGCTTTTCGAACAAGTTAGTGAAACGCTGATTTTGGGGTTAACTTCTTTTGACATATGTATGTTGGTGTATCCATTCATTGCATCTTTCGTCCATCGAATTTGAATTATAAAAACACCAGAAGATTTGAGCACTGCCATTGCATGCCTAAAAAATCACTATACACAACAAACTTCACATTTCCTTTCATCAAAGATGACCACAACATCTTGCTTCTTTTCACAATCTTGAACTTTAAAAGTACTTTTCATACTTTCCTCATTTTCTTTGAAACTTGTAGTTGAAACTTCTTAAAAATTTCATGTGTGTAAATAACTGACATTTGCTTCTTAAAAGGTTATGGAGACTTTAAAGTAGGCTTCTTGTGTAATGTCTTAAAATATGCATGGGCTTTTGCTTCCTCTCTATCTTGTAACGCCACCTTATATTTATCAACGAACTTTTTCAATGTAGTCTTCTTGTCTATATATTTATCAAAGAAAGAATTGATACTTTTAGATCGTTGAGTTGTAGACATTTCAGCACAAAATGTATCTCTCATGTAAGTGGGAACCCAAATCTTACGTTCTTCGAACAAAGATATAATCCCCTCATCTCTATCAAGCTCAAACTCTTCAAACATATTCTGCCATTTTTGCTCAAAGTCTGCTTCGCCCATGAATTGTAGATGCAATTATTAAATACTCCCATAAAATTTTCATGCTTTCTCAAAACTTGATCAAGCTTTTGAGGAATCTTTCGTTCATTTGACCTGCGAGATTTAGACACACGATCAATATAGTCAACATTCCTCTTTTTAGAATTTATACCTGAATTATTCTTTGAATCTTGAATCCTTTAATTCTGATTCTTGAGAAAGTTATTGAATCGTCTTGTGGAAAGCTTGAATTCATCGTCATTGCAATCCTTATTTGAATGCCCATCATCTGCTTCATTAACAACTTTAAGAGCACCACTTTTGCTATTTTTAGGAGCTAGATGTTTCATCTCATAAGGTTGTAACGAGCCAATAAATTCACGGACCTTTATAGTATTTAGACATCTGATTTTCTCAATGGCGGTTACCATGGGTTTGAAATCGTTGAGTCAAAGACCTAAGAATCTTCTTCACAACTCTATCTTCAAGAATCTTCTCACCTAAATTAGCACATGCATTCACAATAACACAAAGCTTTGCATAAAAGATAAAATATTTCATTCTTGTCCATTAATAGAGTCTAAAAAGTTAAGTTGTGCATTTGGAGCTTAGCACTCTTTACGGTATCAGTTCCTTCATAAGTTACCTGCAAAATATCCCAAGCTTCCTTAGAAATATCACAACTAGATATAAATTCAAATTGGTTATATCATACAAAATTAAATAAAGCATTTAAACCATTTTGATTGTTTGTACTATGTTGCACTTCGATGGTAGTCCATTCTTCTCTAGGTTTGGGAATTGAGCTTCGCATCACCTTTACCAGTTGTTGTAAGTTCAGAATATCCATGGCGAACCATGTGCCATCCAATTTTATCCAAGGACCAAAGGAACGACTTCATCTTGGACTTCCAAGCGCCATAGTTGTTACTGTCAAAGTATGGTGGATGTGCAACTCACCTTGTGGCATGATCAATCCTAATGCATGTTGGATCTTGTTGAGTGTGTTGCGCAACTTGCTCCAATGCCAATTGAAAATACCTGTAGGATGAAAAAGAAATGCCAAAGGGGAGAGGTGAATAGGCCAATTAAAAAATAATCTATAAAGATAAACAACAATGGTTGGATTGAAACAGTGATTCAATTATGAGCACGAATAAGTTGTTACACAAACGTAAAACAAATAAACAGGAATGACAATCTTGATACAGTGATTCAATCTTGAACTGTGTAGAGGTTTACTTTACTTGGTAAAACCCCACTTTTAGGGAAAATCCACGGGACTCCTCAATCCAAACCAAATCCACTAAAAGACAATGATTACAAGAAGTGTTCACACACTTTTCCTAGACACATTCTAAATAAAGTTTACCCTTTTTTTGTCACTCAACTTTTCTCATGGGATGATCTTGCAACACTCCTTATGTTGAATGCAATACTGGTCATGATTGCTTTAAGCTCACCGTTGTTCTTCCAACTCCCTTATTTTGAATCGATACTACTCGCGATCGATTTAAACTCACTGGCGAATGCGTCACTGCGCACTTTGTGCACTCAACCTTATGAGTCACCAATAATATGAAAATGAATGCAAAAATGAATGAGACACACATTTAATAAACCACCAAGCAAATATGACCTCTAATTTGGTCGAGAAGTGGCCAGAATCCATGGTTTTCTATTGGAAAACCCCAACTTTCCTCTTTCGTGGATTTGAACGACACAGAATTGGGCAAGGTCTTGGATGGGAAATACAAAGGAGAGGGCACTGGTCATTTTGGGACCCACATCTTGGCCGGTGGTGGCCGAAATTGGCCAGAAAAAGCTATGGAAATGGCGGCTTCAAAGGGGCCAATTTGGGTTTCAGTTTCACTCAATTTTCTAGGCTAATCTCGTGGAATCAAGGTTGGAAATGGGTATATACGTGAAGAGGAGGAAGAGGCAAGCAAACCAGGACCAAGATCGCCGACAACCGTGGCTGGACGGCGGAGATCCTCACCGGGAAGTAGAAGAGGTGCTATGCGCCGTCCACTTGGAGGGAGAGGGATCACGTGAGAGAGCGAAAGTGACGTGCATTTTATAAAAATAAAAATAAAATAGATTTTGAAAAATTTACAGTTGTGCCATTGCACTTCCGTTGACCAAAACATCTTCGTTTCAACTCCGATTTGGGGCCATCACGTATCTACAAACTCGTGAGCTCGAGCACTACACTAAGGAACTAAGAAAATTTTCCAAAACCAACCCCGAGCAAAAATTCAACCATGAACCACCAAAGAACCCTAAGGTTAAAGTCGTCCTTTGACTTTAGAATTTTGAAAATGAAATTAAATTACAGACGAGGATGTTACAATCGTGTTACGTTCAAACAATTCAAGAGTTTCCTTAAGAATAGAAACTCTAAGGATCAAGACTTGCGAAACAAATGAGGCATGAATTTTGAGAAAATTAGAAGTATTTATAATATTGATGTTGTTTCAAAATCTTGCAGGTCAAATGACAAGAAAAATTCAAAAGGAAAATTCAAATGCTTTGAATATGGAGGTTATGGTCACATATCTTCTGAATGTGCTAAGACTTTGAGGAAGCAAAATGATGGGAGGAAGAACAAAACACTAAATACAACTTGGAGTGATATTGAATCGGAATCCGAGAATGTTGAAAAGATGGTTGCACTCATCACCACGGTTAGCTTGGATGAATCACATGAGGGTGATAATTATAATGAAGATCTGAATATTGAGTATATGATGAAGAAATATGATGACTTGCTGGCTGCCTCACAAAAACTCAATAAATAAAATGGCAAGCTCGTCAAATCTATTGCCGTGTTGAAGTTGGAAATTCGCAGGATTGCAAATGAGGTTCAATCCACGATGCGATTCGAAAAGGTAACTATAGGTATGAACAAAAAATTAATGTTTTTGCAAAAAGTTGACTCATCAGAATAAATTAATTGCATCTCTAACTTTTGACAAGGAAGCCCTTGAACTTGAACTTAAAACTTCAAAGGAAAGGATTGTTTCTTAAACCATTGGTGCAGAAAAAATTGACAAGATGATTAGCATGGGAAGAAGAGAGGGTGACAAACGAGGCTTGGGATTTGAACCAAGTAATAAGTCTTCCACTGGGTCTAAAACAAAGTTTGTCAAATCCTCTTCACCTATTGAACCTTCTACTGGTCATGAAGTCAAGATATTCGTTCCAATTTGTCATTTTTGTGGCACTCGTGGCCATATTCGACGAAGGTGCAACTTGCTCCACAATGGAACTGTAAGGTCAAATTCTCATGTCATGGGATGCAAAGTAAGTATCCAACATAAGATTTCAAATCTTATGAAAGAGGAAAAACGCTTATCCAAACTATCTTCTTTTCATTCTTTGCCGTCAACTAAGACAAAGTTAGTTTGGAGGAAAAAGGAAAATCATAAATGTTTGTTTGCCCTTGCTAATGTTGTGTGTGAACCAGATGTTTCAGAAACTTTGGATCTTAAATGTCGTGTTACAAAGCCTTTAGATAATCTTCGATTTGACACTCTTAGAAAGTCTTTAGGTTTGTGTTGTTTTGAATAATTGTTTGTGTTTTGATGCATGCCAAAAGATCCACCTTATGTTTATTTTTATGTTTGAATATGCTTTTGTTTATGTTCTAAGTACTTTGTTCAGCACGTGTAGGGATTGCTAAGAGAGATCAATCCTACTGACGTCTGGGACCTTTTGATGATCTTAGATTGGATTTTTGGCGTTGGATCACCTTGGGCAAATCAATATTGGGTTTATGTGAATGGTTTTTGACTGTCTTTATTTTTTATAAAGTCAACTAAATGTTCTTCATATTAAATCTCATATATCACTCATGACACATACACTCTAATCTTTCTTAATAAACTTGAATGAATCTTCACCTTGCCATTGTCTGGATACTAGGTTTGCATTTGTACTTCTTACTATTAGGCTCATTACAAATTCATAATATCGCTTTAATTAAAAGTAAAGTAAAATAAGTACTTGATCCTAGCCAAGTATTCAAGCCTCTTGTCTAACCCACGTCGAGGTTCGCGTCAAAAAGGTTTGATCTTGCATACATTATTTTTCTTTGTAGCCTACATGATTCGGGTTAGTACATCCTAGGGGTGCTTTTACACCCATTGTCTTAAAAGTCAACTGAATTGAGCACATTGATTTAACACCCGTTACATGGGTCTTGTAGAAAGCTTAATAAAGTTAGCATAACAAAAGAAAAAGGTTGAATGCGGTGAGCTCCATATGCATTTTGTATGTGTGTTTATCCTATATTCTTGGATTTTTCTTGGTTTGACTTTAGCTCTGTTATTAAGCAAGCTTAGTCACATAACATGAGATTGGGCTTTGATATTTGCTCATTTGATGGACTTTATTTCTCACAAATACTTTTGATTCTTCATTTTATAATCTTTGTGATTTAATGTGCCTTAGATCCTAAAGGCTTTGCTTCAAATGCTTCCAGATAGTTATTGGTATTGGCTTTCCTTGGCTATTTTCACGCATTGTGTTGGCATGTATGAAAGAAACTTTTGATTGTGCTTGGAAATGAATTTAGCCACAATATATAATTCATAAACATTCATAATGGCGGACTGATTATGCTTATTCTAGTTGAGCTAAGACTTTTTCATTTTAACCCAAGTATCTTATGATTTAGTCTCTTTGTGAACATAATAGAAAAAGAGAGAAAATGTTAAGCTTTAACCCTTGATGACTATTTCTTGGAGAAGCCAAGAATGAACACCTTTGTGAAAAGGCCTTGTCTTCTTCCTCTTCTTACAAGCTCCTCAACCCAAGACTCCAAGAGTGAAGTCCTCTACCTCACCACACCAAAATAGACTAGAGATGAAGAGAAATCAACCTAGAGAACTTAAGTGCTAGTCTTTCTCTAGGCTGGACCAATTTTTGGCTAAGAATGATGAGAGAGAGGATGTCTCTTCTACACATCAAGAACTCCAAGTTGGAATGCCAAAATCCCTAACTAGGTTTTGAGCCTAGTTTAGCTTTTATAGGAAAAGGCAAAACAAAGGGGGAGAGAGAGAGAGAGAGAGAGAGAGAGAGAGAGAGAGAGTCTTTCCCTCTATAGCCGGCCACTCCTAGTGGGTGGGCTTAGATTTGGGTCCTTGGGTTCGTGTTGTCATACTACATTTATCTTTGGGCCCAATTGCCTTTTGGGTATTTTGCCCATTTTCTTTTAAATCATATTTAAAAGCCCAACCATATTTCTTATGTCAATGGTAATTCCATAATCAACTCTTAATTATGAATTATGATTTATGTTTGAACCTTTAAGTCACTATCATAGTCTTAATAATTGACTTGGTCAATTGCTCCGGTCAAACATGTTGACTTTGACTTGACCGTTGACTTTGACCTTTGACTTTCGACCTTTGAATTTTGACTCCTAGTTTCTTTTCTCTTCATTTGTTTCTCTAATCACATTTCTCGGCGTGCGATCCGTAGGTTCCTTTTAGCAAGGTAGTGGGTAGACTCAACTTCTCTGAGTTGACTTGTGAATTAAATTTCACTATTTAATTTTTCCTATTAGTGAATGTCAATTATGATTGAACCTTTTAGGACTTCCACAAACCATGGTTGACGCCTAGCAGCATGTCATGGTTATCCGAGCTAAATAGGTGTAGGGAAGAACCTGTTCAAATTGGAATGACCGTGCAATTGAATCATTCTCTTATACAATACTCCTTACTCACATTATTAGATAAAGGAATCTAATATCAAATATCCTAATGTGAATTGTTCCTTTATATGATTATCCTGATAAGATTTGAAGACCTCTTCTTTCAAATCTTATCTACTACTTTGCACAAATATTTGATCAATCATATCTTTGGAGTATTCTCTCTTTATTGAGAGTAGAGATCCCTTGTTGTACATTCATTTGCCTCCATGACTTTATTAAGAGTCCTGATAAACACATGTAGGTCATGTCTTCTATAACACAACTGTATGGGGCCCTCAAAGACAAACAACATAGCCACAAGACATCTATGATGTCTCAGGTCTAAGGATTAATTTGCACCATTACAATATAGGAGTTCTAGTTTGGCATGTGAGTAAAAACTTCCATTCTAGAACTCATGTATTTCATTGCATTCAGTATACTTGTTCTTCTGGAAGCGCTTACATATATATCTTGTTGTCATCATACTCAATGACTTGAGATCTCGTCATTCTCTACATATAGAGAAGATACTGCATGTATTGGTCTTGGCGAATTATCAATGCCCAATTGATACTTCTATGACCAAGAACATATTTAGGATTATGGATCATGATGAGCCTCGATGTATGCAATCTCATTACATAGATTTCATATCCACTTATATATTCCTAGGACTATAGTTGTTGTGTATTTCATAGGATAACATAATCATGAATTCAAACAACTGATCTTGCCCATAAATAACTTATTAAGTTATTACAAAATATGTCCTTAACACTAATTATTATATAATTAGTTGGCTTTAAGGACATATATCTAACACTGTACTCATGAACAATATTTTTGGAAAGTTTGAAAGGTACTTAAAGTATCTTCATCTTATTTTTCTTGGGTCCTATCGTTTGTTCATCATTGGCATATATTTAAGGGGAGAGTTGTTGATCAATTGCACAAGGTAATGTGAACGTGTTGATTGTTTTTCTTTAAGTGCCATGTTGATCAATTGTTTGTAAATTCAAAAACATAGTGTAATTTTACACTTCTTGTTTAAATGTCCAGCTAGGCTTTGCTTCATGTTGCACCTCGAGCTTCGAGTGGATATAATAATTACTGAGAATGACACATGATAAACTGAATTTGAGGATTGCGGTGCCGTTGTCAATCCTGTCATTTACAGACATGTACCACAACATGTTCACAAGAACATTCCTTCAGAAATATGTGTGACAAAAATGAAGAACAGAAGACATAAACAAAGAGGTGAGTATCTTGTACTATGTTTCCATGATTGAACCTAAAATTGTGTATGTTGTTCTTGTAGATGATGAAGGGATCTTGAGATTTTTCCACTTATTACACATTTGGCTGCTTGTTGTTACTTGTCAAGCCAAATGGACATCAAAAGTGTCTTCCTTAATGGACTTGTTCAAGATGCAAGACAAGAGAAAGTCCCTCAAGAGCTTCAATGACTAATCTTTCTGATTTTTGGTGATAATCATTCTCTCATATTTTTGCAGCTTTAATGCAAGCTCCTGTTATCCCTTTATTTTTGGCTTCTGACATATTGCTATATGGTCTTATATATGCTCCCTTCTGTATCTTCATTGGCCTTTGGATTTCCTGACAAAAAGGGGGAGAGATGATTGTATAAAATTGTGATAAAAAAGGGGGAGAGATTGTGTTGTGGAATTAAGGGGGAGTGGTGTTTTAATTTTGCTTTGAATTACATTTTTCTCCCATGTACTTCACTGGTTTTATTGTTTCATAATGGGAAGGGATTAAGAGCTTCGAGTTTAGATAGAATTTTATTTGTTAAATCCCATGTAATTTATTTTGAGTTGTAATAGGTGTTTTGTCTAGGAAATGCCAAAGGGGGAGATTGTTAGTATGAAATTGTGTTGGCATTTCCTAGAACTTAGTATAGGTTTGGAAGTGTCATTTAGTTGTACAGTTGAAGAAAAATTGATGTCTCTCGATTTGTAGAAACTGTAGGATTGAAATAGCTCAACAATCCCCGAATTCCATATTTGTGGCTTAACATGTATGAGACATTTGATCTGAAGGTTAAGACATGTCATTTTTCATGCACTCGTGATAGGAACGTTTTTCTGGAGTTTGATATGATTTTATTTCCTTAATCTTCCTTGATTTTAATCAATTAGAATCCCTTTAAGAGTGCATCTCATTTAGGCATATCTTGCAATATCTTTTATTTATTATTTCTTTCTTTCATGAATAAATCATTACTTACCTTTTAAGCAACGTGATTGGAAATCATGTTTTTAATCATATCATAATATTAAAGGTGGTGATATATTCTTGGTATATTAACCTAAGAATACTAGGACTCCTTTAATAGTGTGATTATAAAAATCTTCTTTTAAAAATGGAATTTTCCTTTTCTATTGTTTCGGGCTTCACGTGTGATCATAATTAGAATAGGAAAATATCGTTTTGATTTTATTCAATTCGTGTAAATCAAGTAATTTGGTTTTGAACGCGTGGTTACTTTTTTGGTGGAACAAAAGCCTATAAAACAAGACGCTTGTCTGCTTTGTTCTGCATGACTTTTTAACAATAGTTTTGAGTGCATAAACGTTTAAGAAAGCTGCATTTTTATTTAAGATAAATCATCAAGTGTTCCATGTTTACTTGGTGATTTATCAAACACTTTATCATTCATATTGCATTCATTTGCATAGTTCGGTTGAGGGCACCAAGATAGTGGTGGCGGTTTTTCTCCAATGAGTTTGAATCGATCGTGACCAGATGACGATTCAACATAAGGAGAGTTGGAAGAACTCCGGCGAGCATGAAGCAATCGTACCGTAATCCGTGGACTTGACCCTTTATAGGTAATGAATAGGCTATGTTAAGTTACTAGCATGCCCTGCTAGTTTGACTAGCTTTAAATAAATTAGTGTTATGTACGTAAAATTACTATTTTCATATTGGCTATTAGAGTATATTTTCAACACCTTTATGCACGAGAGGCGAAAGGTTCTTATTCTCGATCGGGTCGAGCATCCTATGCTAGGCTACTCTAAACTATTGTCAATGGATGCTTCTATCGTCGAACAAGTGATTTCCTAGACTGCGTGCGTGCCTTCTACTACCATTACAGCTGCTCTTACGCAAGTGGTTCATGTGGGGAGAAACGCCTCTATTCGTCGAATAATCACCCTACTTGGTTTGTCTTATGCTTGAGACCGACTACATTAGTCTCATAACATCTTCCCTAGTGGGAAGTCTTACATAAGTATTCCTCGGCCTTTGCTCCCTGGTGGGACGGTCGAGGTCCACTAAGATGGATCTGCCCCCAGAGATGGCTCTCCTAGTCCGTACTAGTTTCTCCGACATAAACATATTCAAGTTATTTTGATGAAGTCACGTCTCGATGTACATGTTCGAGGAGATCTTTGACCAAGTGGATATCTTTTTCTGCATGGCGGCATAGTTTGGTCCTCAATGTGCAGGCGCCATAGATTTAAGAGGTGAGGCTCTGTTGAAATTCCCCTTTCCGCCACATTCTAGCATTGTGTGTACTGGAGAACTAGTTCCACGACCAGACTAGTCATAATGGTCTCGATTTCCAGATCCACCTCTCCACCATTAACATGCGAGGCTTGCTTGACCTCTGTGTTTCTAGATTGAGTCGCTCGTGTGCGGGCCATGTGTTTTTTCTTATGAAGAATTAGTTTTAAGGTTTTGAAGCACCAAATTGTGGGGAATGAATCTATACAGTGGTCATAAAACACCCTTATACCTTGAAACTAAGAAGGCAAAGGGAAGGTTAGCCCTTAGGCACAACTGTGTGGTGTGAGCCAAAGAGCCTCCAATGCTAAAGTAGGGGTTGCAATTTCTGGTTGATGAAAATGTAAGGGTTTTGTTGTATTTTTTTTCTATGATGTAACTATTTTTTCAGGTTAAGATGGAGATGGTCGAATGGCCAAGACATATAGACAAGAACTCAAGCAGGTTTTCAAGTTTCATTGTCATAACAGGCTGATTGTGAGTACTATTTTGTATTTCAGTGCTTTTGGTTTATGATTTTGTTTGTTTTATGGGTTATTTTGTATCACCTCTCTCTCTATCCTCATGCTCCCATATGCTTGACAATGTTTGTTGTTCATACTGTAGATCAAGTGAAAGGTTTCAAAAAAGCTCTTGAGAATGATACAGTTGTAACCTCGAAATATGTTGTATTTTATGATGTAATTAAATCAATTAAGTTGATGATTTAGTTGCAAATAATTTGGTTGTGATTTTGGAATGTTCAGAAAATTGTTAATTTTGTCCAAAAAAATTGTTAATTTTAATAGCTTATTTAGTAAACGGGTCATGTCACATCAACCCGTTTATAAACGGGTCGTGTTCAGGTTAAACATTCTTGACCCATTTATTAAACGGGTTGTGTTCGGATTGGGCATTCCTAACACATTTTATTTAGATTATTTAAAAGTCTTAATTGAATACCACATGACTTATTATCCCAAGATATAGTCTTTTAAAATCTCAACTAAATACACCCCCCTTAAAATCCCGACACGACACGACCCATTGCCAGCTCTATGGTAAAGTTTGTCATAAGCGTTGAGCAAAGCAAAGTTTCTTAGTTCAAAGAACAGTTACCTTCTCCAAGGGACGCAGGTTGGTTTATGTAAGACTCTGTCTTTGTTGCTTTATCATCTTGAGAAGCCCGTTGATTGGGCGTTAAGACCCGTTCACTGCACATCAAGTCAATTAGCCATTTGACTTGGGGTGTGTGGGACAATTATCCAAAGTGGATGAATGTGATCCCCTTATTTATTGATGTCATAATAATTACGGAGATCTTGAGGATCTAGGTTGATTTACCAAGGCGTGTTTCCTAAGGAAGAATTATGCTAGACTTCTTCCTTTGAGTCCAACCAAACCTTTCTTAATGCTTACCGGGTATTTGGGCTCGAATGAGGTTGATCTTTCTTGTGCCTTGCTAGGCTCTTCGAGCTCATGCTCCTATTCATGGCCCAAGCTATTTAATATCCTGGCAAAGGAAACAACATTTGCCAACTCCAAGCAATAATAATCACTACTCTTAATTAATGCATGTCAAGATGCGGATAAATTTATCCCACCCCTCGGAAGGGCTAATTTAGTTTGTATGGACGTCCCCTGCCATTGGTCTATAAATATTTGCTCTCACATTACTTATTTAAAACATTTTTCTTGAATACCCGCAAGGTTGATGTGGTTATGCGAAACCGTATAATGCCAACGCCATTCGATCCATTCTAGCTGCACAAGTTATTCTTGCATAGTGACTTGTGTTGTTATATCCATCCATACACTATTAAAAAAGGCTTATTTATTGTAGTACCCTTTGAACTATGATCGGATCCCATATTGCCCTCGAAAGTCAAAGTGACCCACTTTGCCCCCTTGAACTGGAGATATAGAATGGGTTGGCCATGGAAGCCATAGGATCGAATACTCCCCTCTCCCTTTCTCATCTTTTTCATTTATTTTTTGAATTCATCAAATCTCCTCAAACTAAAAATCCTGTAATGGTGCACATCATGCACCGCTACAATGGTCGCCGTAATGTGAGGGTGAAAAATGCCTTTAATTTTTCGACCCTTGCCTAGCACTTAGACTCCTCCTAAGTCAACCTTCCTGCACCTCCAACTCGTGAGGATTTAGAATTCACGCAGCGGTACAAGTGGTTGCCAACATCCTCAAGTAAAACCTGTCTCAACAAGAAAAACACGCACACTCCACTTACGGGAAATTACCAACCTTTCTATTTCACTCTCAATAGCAAGGAGTACAAGTTCTTACTTTTAGTTGGACTACCACAACACTTGGTATCTCAACTCCACCTTCACAAGGTATTTATAGGCATAAACTATGTAGATGACACCCCCATCTACTTAGGAAACTTTGGCAGCCTTTAGATCTGCCACCTAGACATTTGTTTCTATCTAAAAACTTGTCTAGCCCACTCTTGCCGCCACCTTGCAGTCCACTTAGTCATGGGTCCGATTTTACTCTTTAAAAATCTCCCCCACTCCTTGGAACATGCAGCCACTCTCATGTAACCGCCTCACTTGCTCCAACCATCAGCCACATCCCGAATTTTAAGCATGCAGCACTCTTAGCCACGGCTAGCCACCTTTGGAAATGCTTAAAACCATTTTGCCACGTCGAAACCCATTACAAGACATCTATCACCCAATCGCCACATCCAGCCCACATCCTCGTCGACATGTTGTGCCAGCGCGCTGCCTGCCAGCTTGCGCTGCACGCATTGTCCCACGCTACGCCCCTTTGAGCTACGTGTTGCACACCGCACTGCACGCTACCGTACACCCTTGCGCTGCCATGTCGTGCTGTGCTGAGTGTCATCCATTGTTACGCTGCTGCCAAGTCTTGCTACCTACTCTCTTGTGCACCTCCCATGCACCTTTGGCTTGCCTTAGCATGGTGCAAAATATTAAAACCATGCCATGGCCTATGTCATTTGCTAAGGGTCTTACAAACCACCCCCACCACAAGAGTTTGATGCCCTCGTCGACTTAACTCCTTGGTAGTCTTTGTTCCTCTGAACATCTCTTGGCTCCGCTTAAACCACTTCTTCATTGATCTCCTCCATGGACTCGTCATCACTTGACTCAACTAATATCACCTCCATCTTGGACTCTTCCATAGGCTCTTCTTCGACGTCACTTGAGATCACAATTATACTGGCCATAGTCTTCACTATAGGCACATCTTCTCTTATTGGCTCCTCTTAAGCCTCGGGATTTTTATCCCTTTTTCCAAACATAGCATCCCTTATAATGCTATCAATTGCCGAGCTCACCCATGGCTCATCCTCTGACTCACTTTCCAAAGGGTCTTACGCAGAAGAAACAGATTGCGCCCCATCATCCATCAACTCATCATCCAACTGCTCCTCAAAGTCTCTGTGCCTTGTGGACATGTTAAGCAACTCAAAGTCGAACAACTCCATCACTTCCATGTAAATGTCAAAGTCATCTCTGACTATGCATGTGCTATACATGTGATTATGCAACACATATGTCCTTGCCACGAACTTTCTGTCCAGTAGATAGATCCTCCAAATATCAAGACAATGCTCCAACGCTGCAAATTACATCTCTTCCATTCCACAATCAAGATCCCAATTCGGTTCCATGTTCTCAATTTCTTCTATCAGCATACCCCCGTGCATTAGACAAGCATTAATGAAAACATCTTAGGGGTTTGTGGAAAACACATCCACAAACACCTCAATCACCTCCAACGTCGACTGTCCCACAGCATCCCATCACAAAGGATCTTCCGGCGGGATAACACTTAGTGAATTCAATAACACCATTGGACTCACATGGAGACTGCTGCCCTCTTCAGCACCTCCATCTCTCTTTGTCACCATTGCATTCAAGTTCTGCCTTCTTGGATAGTCCTTCACAAGGTGAGGACCTTGGCAAAGAAAGCAACCTGAGAACTTCTCCTTTGGCACCATCTGAAACAACCTTAGTCTCTTTCCTTTTGTCAACTGGCTTGTTGTCCAAATGTCTCTTCCCACCCTGCTCCTTCTTCCCACTAGAAGTGACTGCTACTTTGCAGTCCATTAGTCTCTCGACTACAGCAATAACAGAATTGAGACTCTTCACATCTTGTCTCCTCAATCCCGATCGTGCCTGTGGTTGCAAATTTGTGAGGAAGTTGAACAACATGTCCTCTTGACATATTAGACACGTCGAGCATCAAAGAACAGAAAGCCTTCACGTAGTCCTTCTCTCGAACCTACTTGCTTCAAGTTCTTCAAGGCTTCCCTTGCTAGCCATGCAACATTGCATGGAAGGAACTCGGCTCTCAATTTCACAACCCACTCATCAATTCCAGGTCTACCACCACTTGTTACGTCTTGCACATGAGTTCTTTACCAT
This sequence comes from Prunus padus, assembly GCA_024362665.1. Lineage (NCBI taxonomy): Eukaryota > Viridiplantae > Streptophyta > Magnoliopsida > Rosales > Rosaceae > Prunus > Prunus padus. The sequence continues at coordinate 352,922 of JANFAM010000003.1, read as the reverse complement.
AACTTAGCATCTCTAGCTGAGAGTCTCAGCATCCGAAATCTTGGCAGCTTGGAAATACTGCTCCATATCCCACAAGAAATTCTCCAACTCTTTGGAGCTTCGTTCGCCAACATATGCCTTTGGCTCAGGGACCTTGATCTTTGTCGTCATTGAACCTTCATGACTTGAAGTCCTACCATTCAAAGCAAGCTTCACCACACTCAATTCTATCTCTGCCTCCTTGAGCTTTCCACCAATGGCCTCCGCTAAGCCATCCATGTCTCCGAAGACATAAGTGAGTTTATTCTCCAGCGAAGCTTTCCATACTACGAAGGTTCCTTCGATCTCCGCAACCTTAGCATTGAGATCTTCCACTTGTGCGACCACACTTGGTGATCGATCGCTATTCGGAGTTCCAAGAAAATTCTCTATTCTTGTCACTCTCTCCTACAAGGAATCACTACCTCCAGCCATTCCTTCTCACTTTGCAACTCCAAGACAGTTCCTTGCTCGAAAATTGCCACTCTTTACGGATCCTGGGACAACTGCACTTCAAACTCCACTCTAACTCAACAGAAACGTGACTAAAGCAAACTCGATACCAACTCGTAACAGGGTGAAAAACGCCTTTAATTTTACGACCCTTGCCAGGCACTTAGACTCCTCCTAAGTCAGCCTTCTCGCACCTCCAACTCATGAGCCTTCAAAATTCACGCAGCGATACAAGTGTTTATCAACACCCTTAAGTAAAACCTGTCTCAACAAGAAAAACACGCACACTCCACATACGGAAATTCCCAACCTTTCTATTTCACTCTCAATAACAAGGAATACAAGTTCTTACTTTTAGTTGGACTACCACAACACTTGGAATCTCAACTCCACCTTCACAAGGTATTTATAGGCATAAACTATGTAGATGACACCCTCATCTACTTAGGAAACGTTGGCAGCCTTTAGATCTGCCACCTAGACATTTGTTTCTATCTAAAAACCTGTCTAGCCCACTTAGTGATGGGGCCGATTTTTACTCCTTAAAAATCTCCCCCACTCCTTGGAACATGCAGCCACTCTTATGTAACCGCCCCACTTGCTCCAACCAACAGCGACATCCCGAAATTTAAGCATGCAGCACTCCTAGCCACATCCAGCCACCTTTGGAATTGCTTAAAATCATTTTTCCACATCAAAAACCTATTACAGCACGTATGTCAACCAACTACCACGTCCATCCCACATCCTGTCTACACGATGTGTGCGCATTGCCTGCCTGTCTGTGCTGCGCGCTACTGCCATGTGCGCATCTGCGCTACCATGTCGTGCTGTGCTGACTGTCATGCCCTGCTGCGTTGCTGCCAAGTCTTGCTGCCTACTCTCATCACAAACTCACTTCTTCTGACATTGTCTTTATTAATATTCCGAAATTCTTTTAACGAGGGTAGAATGTAATAACCTCAAAATTGGGATTTTGTTGTTATTAATATCCAAAAATCATACAAGGTTAATTAAATTTGTGGGCAATTTATTGAAGTGATTTGGGGTGAAAATAATGGATTGACGAGCGTTTAATCTCAAGTTGGACAGAAATGCCCCTACATTTAATTTAATGATTTGTCAATGGAAGTTCAAGAAATTGAAGTGAGAAAATTATGATTTTGGACAAGAAAAATAGAGCTCAATCTCACGAACGCATGGGCGTAAACGGTTCGTGGATCAGAGTTATGAATAATAAGAAATTCAAAAATCAGATTTACTATAAATACGGTTCGTGAATAGTGTACAGTGCCACACTTGAATTACTATAAATATAGGGACCACTTCGCAAAAATCAAATTTTGCGTTTCAGCCCACAACCTTGATCAGAACCCTCGACTTGGATCACGACCCGATTGGTGGATCCAACCCAACACGACTTTTTCAACAGCTTTCAGCGATGATATTGGTACTGCTCGAAAGCTCTTGGCGGCGCCGCTCTATTTCTGGGGTCGATCGATATCAATAGCCATCGTGTGAGGCACAAAGAACAATCGAAACCCACGATTTTGAATCGGAGCTTCAAACGTTAATTTAATTTGTTTCATTGCAAATTTGAGGTAATTCCAAGAATTAAAGTTGTTTATGTCGTCGAGTTCCATAGGGTAGCATAGGTTTTGTCTAGCGATTCGACGATTTTTCTGTCACCGAAAAACTAATCGGACCACCATAAGCGGTGGCGGCACGTGGCGGGGTGTCGCGGCAAGTCTCGTGGATCGAGTTCTTCACACGCTTGTAGTCCTCGAGGTGGTGAGCTTGGTGGTGTGCTCCGTTTTGTGAGATTTCGTCGTTTGACCTACGATCGAGCCTTGCAAATCTGGACCGTCAAAACGGAGATAATCAGAATGTTAGATCATGTCCAATTTTAATTATATGGTAGCTGGCGTTGTTGTGAGTCTATAGGTACACACAGATTGATGAACAGATGTCCTGATCTTTAGTTATGGTGTTTCAAAGTTTGTGGTAAGCAATCGCCATTGAAATGTGCGACCAAGAATGATCCAACCGTTGGATCGGGCCCAAATTGATACAAGGTGATGTCGGGACTATTTAGAGTCCATTGGTCAAACCGGATGCAAAATCTAAGGTCGTAGGCCCTAAACGGATTTTTTGAGTGCCGGTTGGAAGGGTGGAACCCGCAGGACCCAAATAGTGACTTTTTAGACAATGGGTGTCATTGGTCTTGTTTTGACATAAACAATGTGTACGTCATAGTTTTGGAGTGTGTTGGACAATAATTGATCGCGTTGGACCCCCGTTTGGGCCGAAGGGCATTTTCGTCATTTGTGAGCAGAATCTTAGATTTTGGATTCTAAGTAAGTTGCAAACTTTTCTTATATCCTCTCCATCCTATTCATTGGCTATCTTAATTTCGTGCAAAGTTTGCAACACAACCAACATACGAAACACCCTTTCTCATCCCAGCTCTGCGACTCTGCAATTGAAGGTAATTTTGTTCCCATGCTTCTTTATTTGTTAATGCGGGTCAGTTTCTTCCAACATCATATGTTGATTTTTAATTTTGCAGAAGCCTTGGATTAGACTTGGGTTCACTACCAATCAGCTGTTGTCAGGTTCATTCGGATCTTTCGCCCTAATCCAAATCCTTTTTGTTTTCAGATTATGTTTCATAAGTTGTTCTTGATTTGTATATATTTATTCTAAATCAGGTATAACTTTGGATTTTATTTGTTGTTGAGATTGTTAATGAGTTAAATGGAAGAAGTGCATTAAAAAAACACGGAAAACAAGAAGAGCACAAAAAAATAGCAGGTTTATTTTTGGATAAGGATAAGGGAATTAAAATTAAGTAGAATACATGCTCAAGAAGAACATCTGTTTAAAAAATTATTGTAAAAAAATTTGAAAAAAATAAGAAGACCAGTTAAAACAAATTAAATTAAAAGAAAAGGGTTACTGAAAATTTCACTTTTAATAAATAAATTTAAGAAAAAAGAAAAAGACAGACATGTTGAAGAAGAAGTGTAGTTGCAAAAAACAAATAAATAACAAAAAAAATACAAATATGGAGACGTACTGAACAAGAAGTGCAGTTTAAAATTGTTTTTTTAAAAAAAAAGAAGAAGAAGAAGAAGAATAACATGCTTACAGAAGAAACACGTTGAGAAAAATATGCACAACTTCACAGTCGTTACAAGAACGTGGAGAAAAAGCTCCAACACTTCAGAACCCACGCATCCGCAACCTAACCAAACCATGTTACTTATATCCTCTTCATTCCGTTCACTGGCTATCTTAACTATGTGCAAAGTTTGCAATACAACAAACATACGAAACACCCCTTCTCATCCCAGCTTTGCGACTCTCAATTGAAGGTAATTTTGTTCCCATGCTTCTTTATGTGTTAATGTAGGTCAATTTCTTCTAACACCATATACTGACTTTTTTAATTTTGTAGAAGCCTTGGATTTGACTTGGCTTCACCGCTGTCGGGAACAATCTTCTCTCTTTGAACGAACCTTTCCTTCATGCATACTGACCTCATTTCTTCTCTGATAGTGTGATCATTTCTTTTTATGTCAGCATCAATTTTTATTTTCTTTATTCATTTTAGGATTGCTTCTTTATAGCTATTTATTCTGTCAGAATGAAAGACTCTAATTTATAGCAATTTATTCGCCAGTAATCACCAAATCAGAATAACTATACTTACAGTGAACTTTGGTAATAAAAACAATTTTCTAGGTGTCCCCCAGATTCCATAGTCTTATATTGGGTTTGATCAGTCTCTTTAAGCTACATAATCCTGCTCCAATTCGGTTTGCCTCTGTTAACTTGGTTTTTATCGGGTTTTGCTTCTACAACTTGGTTAATGCTTCTTTTACTTTGGTTTTTGCTTTTTAATTTTTGCATTGCTTTCTTCGTCGAATACACTACTTCAAAAGTGGGAAATTCATGTTAAACAAACATTGCATGTTATGTGTCATCACTGATTCAATTATTAAGCTTATAAATTTCAACGAGATCAAACAACTACTTTCAGCATCTCCATTAAACAAAATAACATACAACACCTGCACGGTTAAAGAAGGAAAGGATGAAGCCAAGGAAGCACTCTTTTCCTTTTGATTGGAAATATGTTTATTAGATGGCCTAATGCCTAATGAGTTTGTATGATTTTTTATAGCTTTGTACTATTTACGATGCTTATACATTATGCAAGCCTATGGATGAAACCTGTAACAGACGTGTTTTTATTTTTGCACCTGGTTGGGGCATCAAAGTTGGAGTGAACACTAATGATCTCAACAAACTAATTCTCAAACAGTGGAAAAGAAAGAAGCATGAGTAGTATGTATTCCAAAATTATTTAGATATTTTTTTATAGAAATCTTTAAACATTATACAATTTTTATGTAGTTGGCTCATGAAAAAGGCACTAGTAGAAGTGGAAACGGCAAGTACTCCTCACATCATAAGGACCTACAAGATTGTCAAACGGTTTAGGTATATTACTTATATATTTATCATATCCTTCTATTGTTCATAGTATAGTTTATATCTTTTTGCATTGGTTGTCTAATTAATTATTTAAAAATGTGAAAATGTGCACACAGGAAGAGGATTAATCTTAGCAATAAAGTTTTCCTAGATCAGGTACCCTCCTCAGAATCTTCATTTCATATGACCGTGCACTAATTTAAATTATTTTCAAATTTTAAGTATAAATGAAAATGCATTTTCTTATTACAGTTCTACAAGCATCATACACATCTTTATGAAAAAAGCTTAAAAAGAAGATTAAGGTAACATGTCCCAATTTTATATATTCAAATATGAGTATCTGATTGTTAACACGAATATGACGAAATACTTTTGTTACTGATCTTCCTCAAATAATTGGAGTCAAAATGTCGCTATGGGCAAATTGTCTAATTCAAAGGTGATTGATTACATGATTACAATTATTACCAACTTACAACAAAGATATTATGAAATTATTGGATTTTAACAATTAATTGTAGATTGCCAATGAAAATTTGAAACATCAAATGCGGACCAATGGGTGGAAAAAGTGGCGTTAATTTGAAGCAACAAGTGCGGACCAATGGATGGAAAGAGTGGCGTTAATTTGAAAATCGTTAATTTGAAGCATTTATGTACATTGTCTTTTGGTACTTTATATTAACTATGTATATATTGTTTTTCGTAACTTTAGTTAACCAATCACTTTATTTATGCACTTTCAATTCATATGGTTTGAATGATTGATGAAAATTATAATTTGCCATAAATTAAAAAAATTGATTCATAAACACAGTTTTTGTTTTAATTTTAAAGGGATACTAGCCTCTCTACACGCGCTTCACAAGATGCGAGAGGCTTTTTTAATCACACGCGCTACGCGCAATGCTTACAATGTTTCATTTTTATTATTTTGCAATTGAATTTTTCGAGATGGTCATCTTAAAAGTTTTGCTTATTTTTATCGCCCGTACTTTTCTAGAAGTCCGTCTCAACAGCTTACGCTCGATAAAAGAAATTAAAGAAACTGTTGAGACGAGCTTCTAGAAAAGTACGGGCGATAAAAATAAGCAAAACTTTTAAGATGACCATCTCGAAAAATTCAATTGCAAAATAATAAAAACGAAACATTGTAAACGTCGCGCGTAGTGCTTGTGATTAAAAAAGCCTCTTGCATGCGAGAGAGGCTAGTATATAATTAAATATATATTGTTGTGATGAATGTAGCTTGATAGAAAATAATATTTTATGTGAAAAGACATATTTATTGTTTTCGGCGTGTCACTAGTAAAAAAATACCCTTGCGCGACCAAATTTTGCGCGACGAAAACCAATTAGTCGCACAAAGTCACTTTGCGCGATTTAAACTCAAAAATTCGTCCCACAAAATCTTGCACGACTAAATTTTGCGCGATTTAAAAAACATCGTCGCACAAATTCACTTTGCGCGACAAACTTTTGCGCGACAAAATTATTTCGTCGCACAAAGTCACTTCTTGTGACGAAGATCTAAATTCGTCCGCAAAGTCTTTACAAAAATAAAAATTAATTTTTTTTAATTTTTGACTTTGCACGACGAAATTATTTCGTCGCACAAAGTCACTTTGCGCGACGAAGATCTAAATTCGTCCCGCAAAGTCTTTACAAAAAAATTTTTAATTTTTTTTTAATTTTTGACTTTGCGCGACAAACCAACAATTCGTCGCGCAAAGTTTTTGGCGACAAACATTTCGTCGCGCAAGACTTTGCGCGACGAATTGTTGGTTTGTCGCGCAAAACTCTAAAAATTTGGCGGGCCCAAAAATTTTGTGTGGGAAATTTTTTAAAATTTTTTTTAGACTTTGCGCGACAAACCAACAATTTGTCACGCAAAGTTTTTGGCGACAAACATTTCGTCGCGCAAGACTTTGCGCGACGAATTGTTGGTTTGTCGCGCAAAACTCTAAAAATTTGGCGGGCCCAAAAATTTTGCGTGGGAAATTTTTTTAAATTTTTTTTAGACTTTGCGAGACAAACCAAAAATTCGTCGCGCAAAGTTTTATGAGACCAACAATTCGTCGCGCAAAGGTTTGCGCGACCAATATTTTGTTTCGTCGCGCAAAGTGATACGGTTTTAAAAACCGAAATAACTCCTCCATTTTCTCAATTTCTTTCTCTACTCTTACCTCTCCTCTCCCCAAATCCTACCCTTTCTCTTACACTCATTCCTTTCACTTAATCTCTCTTCTTTCTCTCTCTTCACTATGTTTCACTCTCTCATTTCTCTTTTCACTATATCTCACTCTCACTCACTCTCTCACTATCTTCTCTAATTCTCTCACACTCACTTCTCCCTCTCATTCTCACTCACTCTCAATCTTGCCAAAATATATATTCTCTCCAAATTTTAATTTTTTTTTCATTAATATGTGTTTTTGGAGTTAGTTTTGAGTTTGTGAGGGGTTTGATGTTGAATATATTGGGTGAGGATTGGAGTTTTCTTAATATATTGATGTTGGATTTGGGGTATAACAATTTTAGGGTTGTATTATTGCACTTTGTTAATTTATGTGTACATTGTGAATATTATATATATATATTGGACAATTTGATCAATTTATTTTGAATATGTCAATTTAAATTAAAGTAATGTAAAAAAATAAAATCATACAATTAAAAAGAAAAAATTAATATAATTAGAAAAATCATACAAAATATTTGTGTGGGAAATTTTTTTTAAGACTTTGAGCGACAAAATTTAAAATATTTAAAATATTTCGTCGCGCAAAACTTTGCGCGACCAACAACACTTCGTCGCGCAAAGTTTTGCGCGACCAATAACACTTCGTCGCGCAAAGGTTTGTGCGACCAATATTACTTCGTCGCGCAAAGGTTTGTGCGACCAATATTACTTCGTCGCTCAAAGTTTGCGCGACCAACATAACTTTGTCGCGCAAAGTAGTTTTGCGCGACAAAAATTATTTTTCGTCGCGCAAACCCTTTCTCCACAAGCTTTGCGCGACGGATTTTGCGCGACCAAAATTTTGTCGGGCAAAGTTTTGAGCGACGAAATTGTACTTTGCGCGACCAATAATACTTCGTCGTGCAAAGTGTTTTTTGTAGTAGTGTGTGTTGATGTTGTGATTGGAAGAATAGATGTGAGAATGCACTGATTCCTTCAATTGGAAGATAACCTTTAGGTGGTTGACAGTGGCAAGTAATCAGGGAATTATAGCCCTAGGGTGGAAGGCCCCAAATCATTTAGAGCTCTAAGTGTCGCCATTATGATGTTCATGAGGGTAATGAAGGGAATATTATGGGAATGGAGTTGTGTAGAGATTTCTAAAACTCTACAACCAAACTTTGAGAGTATAAATCACCTAGCATGCCATATCTAATATGAAATCAAAGTAAGAGCGGAAGCATTAAATAACTAGGTATTCATGCAAGTCTCATTAAGTCCAATCTTTATAAGTTTATGAAAATGTGCACCAAAGACTTTCTAAATCCTATTTGAGCGAAAGATGAGATGTTCATACCCTTGGAGCGAATCTTGAAACCAAGAATGGTGTTCAAGTAGAGGGAGTGGTCCCTTTGTTGTTGGCTCTCCCTTTGATGTTGATTCTCCACTTTTAGGCTTTCCAGATGGGTACAAAGATATGTACCTCCCCAAAGCTATTCACCAAGGATTGAGAGGGATGAAAGAATGAGAAAAGAAAAGGCACTACTACAAAAATCGCAATAGACGACGGTAATTTACCGTCGTAGAATTTACTTTTTCAACCGTCGAGGAATCGACCGACATCTTTTACGCATAAAACCACGACGGTAAAATACCGCCGTCTATTTTATATATAGACGACGCTTTTACTAAAAACCGCCGTCTATTAATTTAAAGACGACGGGTTTTATGAAATAAATGACTTCTATTATAAGTAAAGACGATGGTTTGTAAGAACTGTCGTCTATTATGAAATAACAGTCGTCTATTATTATGAAATAACAGTCTTCTATTATTGTGAAATATGTCGTCTATTATGAAATAACAATCGTCTATTATATGTAAATACGACGGTTTTGTGATAGAGTAGTCGTCTATTAATGTAAAGACGACGGTTTTTTTGAAAGAACTGAGGTTTATTATATCCAAAGATGTTTTATTTTTACATTTTACCTTTTTTTTCCTTGCTTCCAATTGTTCTCTACAACGATTTTAGCTAAAAACAACAACCATAATGCTTTGTGAACAATAAATTCAGCTCCAAATAATCCAATGGTTCTCTTCAAGAATAATTTGTTTCATAAAACTTGAAGATTCAATAATAATTACAAAATATCAATCTTCATTCCTATATATCTATACAAAATATCATATCCATAATATTAAACTATAATTAGAAAAAGAGGGGCTACATATGAAATTCGATCCGAATTTCATCAATTTGTTCTTGTGTGTATGAGTTACCATTGCCTTCTTGCACCGCAAAACAGGATTAAAAAAAGGAAGCAAGTTTTAGTTAGAGATACATTTAACAGGATTAAAAAAGAAACAAGAAACAAAAGCCAGAAGTGGGGAGCATAACTTATTTGGATTTCCTCTGACTTGGAGCAAATTAACTTCAAATAATTTGAGAAACTGAAAACCGGAATGAAAGATTAGAATATGAGCAGCCGGAATGAAATGTACCTCTGACTTGGAGCAACCTGATGGAGACAGAAAACTTTAAGGTCAGAATATGAGTTGAAGAAAGATAGCGAAATGTTATATATATAGGGTTTAGGGCAAATTCGAAAAATTACAATCCGCGGTCAAATTTTTCAAAAGACCGCGTTTTTAAAGACGACGGAAAGTAAAATCAAAACGTCGTATAAATTAGAATATACACGACGGTTTTTAAATAATACGGACGTTATAAACATATACTACGTCGATTAGTTACAAAACCGACATCTTAAATATAAAAACTTCGGAGAAATAGGAATTTGTGTTAAACAAGAAACTAAATATACAATCCTTCTTGAGAATTCAGTTGTTGTTTTACACCCAACCGAAGTTCTTAGATGGGTTGGGTGTAAAAACACAATCGAGTTCGCAAGAAAGACATTCTTGCATGAGAGGTGAGAATTGAGATATACAGAACGTTTGGAATAAAAACTCCAATTTAAACGAATTATTTAGAATTGGAAAACTAAAAGTGACTTTATTAAGACTTGGAAACCGAAAAGGGCCTTTATTTCGACTTGGAAACATAAAAGCCGCCGTTTCAGTCCCCAATTTCGCAGATAAAGCGTGCCGATTCAGTTCGAAAGTTTCGAAATTGAAACCTACAACGACGGTATTTATATTTACCGTCGTCGTTTTACTGACGTTTATTTGGACTCTTGTTGTCGCGCTTGTTTTAAACAACGACGACGGTATAATTAATATAAACGACGTTAAAATGATTTACAACGGCGATATAATTAATAGAACTGTCGTATTATATGAAAAACCACGTCGTTATATTATATTATAACGACATAGTACCGATTTACCACCACCTTTTATTTATAAGAACTGTCGTAGTCTAACATCTAATACGGCGTAAAATAATAAAAGACAGACGTGGTTAATTAACTTTACATGTCGGTAATTATAAAATTACGGTCGTATTAAATAGCACTTGATACGTATGTTAATAACAGTCGTCTATTATATTTAAAAACGTCCGTTTTTATGAAAACATGTCGTCTATTATTCATAAAGACGACAATTTTTATGAAAGAAAGGTCGTCTATTATATGTAAAGAAGAAGGTTTTGTGATAGAATTGTCGTCTATTGATGTAAAGACGACGGTTTATTTGAAAGAACTGTCGTTTATTATATCCAAAGATGTTGTAATTTTACATTTTTATCTTTTTTTTCTTGCTTCCAATGGTTCTCTACAACGATTTTTTTCTTGCTAAAAAAACAACCATATATAATGCTTTGTGAACAATAAATATACTCAAGAATAATTTGTTTCATAAAACTTGAAGATTCAATAATAATTACATACAAAATATTTACCAATCCTCATTCCTATATATCCATACAAAATATCATATCCATAATATTAAACTATAATTCGATCCGAATTTCTTCAATTTGTTCTTGTGTGTGTATGAGCTAGCGTTGCCTTCTTGCACTGCAAAACCAAGATTAAAAAAGAAGAAGCAAGTTTTAGTTAGAGATACATTTATATAAAATCAAAACGTCGTATAAATTAAAATATACACGACGGTTTTTAAATAATAGGGACGTTATAAACATATACTACGTTAGTTAGTTACAAAACCGACGTCTTAAATACAAAAACTACAGAGAAATAGAAATTTGTGTTAAACAAGAAACAAAATTTGCAATCTTTAGGGAACTCAGTTGTTGTTTTACACCAAACCGAAGTTCTTAGATTGGTTTGGTGTAAAAACACAACTGAAGTTCCAAAGAGAGACATCTTGCATGACTGAAACCATTCGTAGATGTGAGAATTGAGACTGAACGTTTGGAATAAAAACTACAATTTAAAGGAAATATTTAGAATTGGAAAACTAAAAGTGACTTAATTAAGACTTGGAAACCGAAAAGGGCCTTTATTTCGACTTGGAAACCTAAAAGCCGATTTCAGTCTCCAATTCGCAGATAAAGCGTGACGTTTCAGTTCGAAAGTTTCAATTTGAAACCTACAACGACGGTATTTATGTTTTCCGTCGTCGTTATCTTGACGTTTATTTCGACTTTTGTTGTCGCGCTTGTTTTAAATAACAACGACGGTATAATTAATATAAACGACGTGAAAATGATTTACAACGGCGATATAATTTATAGAACTGTCGTATTATCTAAAAAACACGACGTTATATTATATTATGACGACGTGGTAACTATTTACCACCACCTTTTATTTATAAGTACTGTCGTAATCTAATGTATAATACGGCGTAAAATAATAAAAGAGAGACGTGGTTAATTAACTTTACATGTCGGTAATTATTAAATTACGGTCGTATTAAATAGTACTTGATACGTCTCTAATAATATAATTACCGTCGTGTTCATTGGATGTTCAAAACGGCGGTATTATATGTAAAACGTCGTCTATAATTACTACGTCGGTATATTTACACATACCGTCGTTGTTTATTTGTTGTCTTTTTCTGATCGAAATGGCATGTTTAATAAGACGACGCTTTTAAAGTTTTATGCGTCGTGTTTTAAAAATGCCCAAATCAATTTCCAATTTTTAGGTGTTTTAGTTTCTGATCCACGTCGGTTTTTATATTACCGTCGTCGTTTAAAATTTAACGACGGTATTTATTTTGTCCGTCGTCATTTTACCGACGTCTATTTCGATTTTTGTAGTAGTGAGGTGAGAAATGGTTGCTAGCCTCCTCACTTGGTGTGGCCGGCCAAGGGGTAGAGGGAGAGAGAGTTTTGTGTTTTCTCTCTTCCAAAGTTACCAACTTTAAAACCCTAAAAGATGAGGTGCTATAGCTACACATATATAGAACCAAAAATGTCACACACTTGACAAAAATGACCCTCCCTTATGTGTGTGCCGCACCTCCCCTTGTGTGCCCTATTTGTGCCATCTTGGTCCAACACATTAATCCTATAATGTGTCACACTTGTGCCTAAGTCCATATGGTACATCCTCTTTTGAATTTCCAAGTCATATGGGACCTTTAATTAAAGTTTCATAACTTCAATTGAATAATTAAATTAATCTAATCAATTCAATTAGTCTAGTGACTTAACTAATTTAATCACTCACTTGTCTAACAAGTGTTGGTCCCGGTCATCCTTAGTTCACGTTTCAAGTGTTAGGTCAACCGCTTGACCTTTGACCTTTGACTTTTGACTTTGACCTTTGACTTTCGCATTGACTTTAACCAAGTCACAAAATCATTAATTCTCTTATTAATCCCAATCAATTCCTCATCGGTGTGCAATCTTATAGGTTCTAATTAGCAAGGCAGTGGGTATGAATGATTCACTCGAATCAAGTTTGAATTGTATCCCTCCATACAATTCTCCCGATTGGCGAAGGCAAATTGTAATAGTCTTTATAGGGCTTCCACAAATCATGAGTGACACCTAGCAGTATGTCATGGTTACCCAAGCTAAATAGAATTCATTTAGAGAACCTAGCCGCTTTGTGATTACAATGCAATTTGATCCTTCTCTAATTCAACACTCTATGTCATATTCTTGGGATATGGTAAAATCGTGTCAAAATCCCTAGTATGACATCTCTAGGTTATATGATTCAATTTGATAAAATTGCAAACGTTTTTGTTTCAATTTCCATCTAATACTTTGGCTAAAGATTCACGAATCATATCTTTAGAGTATTCTTTCTTCCTACTAAGAGTAGAGATTCCTTGTTGCACATTCACATGTCTTTGTGTACATTCTGAGAATCATGAGGAACACCATTAAGTCACATCATTTTGATACGACAGTATAGTGCTCTCAAAGAGAAACAACTTATACACAAGACAATTGTGATGTCTCAGGTCTAAGGACTAATTTGCATTATTACAACTTAGAATTCTTTGTTTGACACTTGTGAGTAAGACTTACATACAATAATTCTAGAGTTGATCGCGTTCAATGGACTCCATCTACTATAGAGCACCTACACATCTGTCTCAATGTCTCCAAACCAAAGACTTTGAGACTAGTCATCCTCCCAATTGAGCAGACATAATGTGTACTAGTCTTTGCGAGTCACCATTGTTGAAATAGTGATCCTGTGACTAGGAACATTTTAGGATACTGTAACATCTCGAACCTAAAAATCTAATAAATTGATTAAAATGAAATAAATGAAATAAGAAAATATAAATTAATTAATAATAATTGGAAATTAAAATAATATTTAATATTTAAGGGGCGAAAGGGTCACTTTAATTTTCGAAAAAGAATTTGGCGAAACGAGTTGCGACATTGCGTCCGGCTCGTCGAAACGAGTTCGTGGACATGCGGCACGCTTAGATCGGAGTTATAATGATTAAAAAGGACGTGTTGGGCATTATGAAAATTGATTAAAAATTTGATAAATCCCCCCACCCAATCATATCTCTCTCTCTCTCTAACCTGCGCGACACAAACACCCCCCCGATGCAGCCGCTCGGATTTTGGGCTGCCACCACCACGTCCGACCACCATTTTGGGTGGCACGGGTCCCAAAACGACCGGCTCAACGTCCCCGTCTGTCCCACCCCTCTACCGCCTGATTTTACGTACACTTTCGAGCATTCATCGAATGTTTCCGGCTACCAAATTTGTCGAACCAGGTATGTAAACTCATATACTCTTCGAGCTCTAGCCGATGGTTGGGTAGGAATTGATTGATTTTGAGCCTAGGTAACCAGATCTTTAAACCAAAGTTTTGGCCGATTTTCGGGTGGAAATTTATCCACTTGCCATCCAAATTGGATGTTCCCATAGTTGAAGAAAGTGTTCCACTCGTCGAGTAGTAGCTGTAGGTGGAAGGATGGCCCTTGGTTTGGAGTTTGTCCGACGTCGAAAAATCGCTTTGGACATCCAATGCGCTACCAGCACGTGTGGCAGTGCGTGGGCCCACTTGTGCCTGTCCAATTCCATTCCTAAATTATCCCTACGTCATACCGAGCGCGTAGGTGTGCTCGGATTCCAATTTGGTTATCGTATGACAGTCGAACGGATTTACGCCTATTCGGCGATATCCGGGTTCGATGTGTTTGGACCGTTGGATCGGTTCCAACTCCAAATATGTTGTTCCTCGTATTTCTAGGATCGTGTAGGAATTCACGGATCGTGGATCGGAGCCCTGGATGCTCCGGATCAATGACTTAAACTTTAAATTAACGAAAATCGTCCGACCGTGCGATCGGGAGAAATCCGACCGCTCGATCGAGACCAAACCTTCAGGACGTAATTAGATGACTTTGTTGGACTTTTAGGAACGTTCGGACCCATTTGGAGGTCATGGGCCCCACGGGCCGGGTTGACCGAAACGGGATGTTTAATCTCCGGTTGACCGTGAGTCTTCCGGGGCGGTCCCGTTGTTAGAAGACGTAGTTTGACCCTAGAAACTGTCACAACCCGACTCCTAAGCACGATATTGTCCGCTTTGGGCCTCCACCCTCACGGTTTTGTTTCGGGAACTCACGAGCAATATCTTCTCGGTGGGTCACCCATCCTGGGATTGGTCTAGCGCAAACTCGCTTAACTCAGAATTCCTACGGAATCCAAAGCCATGAGCTCTCAAAAGGCCTCGTTCTACATAGATACGTGCCCACACATATAAGGCACATCACCCTTCCCTCCCGAGTGATGTGGGATTGCTCACCGTTCTTGCTTCATAAGACACGGGTCTTACAGAACTCTCCATACGACGTACACTTACACTTGAGTCCCGGAAGGTTAAGATTTGAATTTAAAGTTCTCATTCGGTTCATCGTATTAATCCAATCCTCGTATTTCTCAAATTAGGTACTTCGACTCTGCGTACTCAACGAGCAGGACCCTCTTAGGGTTAAGCAACATGGGACCAATTGTGAGTGGACTTTGTTTTTAACGAGCATGATTTGAAAGATTGAATGCAATGCATAAAAATGGGATTTAATAATTGTTTTAAATCTTGAATTTGATGATTTATGATTTTATCGGAATTTGTTTGATAATTACGTTTATGAACTTTCGGGTTTCGGTTTACGTGTTGGAGTCTTTATGACTATATTTTATGATTATTTATATCTTTGAGTATTGAATGTGATGTGGTGAACGTCCGGGGGGTATTTGTGTACGGATTTGGGTACGGTGGAAATATTATGGATTTCTGGGTTTTATATTTAATAAGTTGAGGGTTACAGTATATCGGATTTCGGGTTTTATAACTTGGTTATTTCGTACTTGGAGTTTTTATATTTTTTTATCTATGGAATATTCTATATTTCGTTTAGTTTTGGATTTGTCGATTGTTTCTAATATTTGGAAATGGTAATTGCCATGGTTTGAATTTTATACCTTTGAGAGATTATATTTATGTTTTTGAATTAAATACTTTAATCATGAGTACAGACACTATTATTTCCCGGTTGACTTTGTTTTTGGGTTAGAAAATATACTTTTAGAATTACTAATTATATTTGGCTATATATATGATTAACGGCAGTACTATGCGAGTTCTACTAAATAAATACTTGGGAATGATTTAATTGTGGGCCTGAATATTATACTTTCGGAAATTTATAATTTATAATTTATGTCTTATCTTTATACTTTGAACTAAATGTTTGGACGGAAAGATTAGACTTTAGTATTGTCCGTTTGATTTCATACTCAGTTTTGGCATATATACTTTTACGAATAATACTTATACTTTGAATAAGGGTTTCGGGATTTGGAATTCCTATTTTAGGAATAGTTATCTACACTTTGATTATAGAGTTTTACTATTGTTTTAATCGTGGGTTTGGCATTTTACGAAATAATGGGGTTAAATTGATAATTGAGACTTATGTTTAATTTGGGTTTTGACTTTATGTTTCGGAACTTGAGGCCTATCTTTTATATATATGTTGGTGTTTGAGATGTGAGATTTGTGACTATTTTGAGTACTTGAGTTTATGTTCGGGACAGTGACGCCCTTACTTTGACTCGTGCAATTTGGGAATTGAGTTATGGACAATATATATATGTCCGGGTGTCTAATGTTTTGGGGTTGGGTAAATGTGTTGGAATTGAGAATTGGAAAGTGATTGAATATGTGAATATTGAATATTGGGTTGTGATTGATTGGAGTGTGGTTGGCACCACATTATATACCTCCCCCGGTTCTTATGGATACGGTTACTTGGATATGGTTTGATTACATCGGATACCCGGTGCATCCTTGATTGGGTGTGCCTGTAGACCCTTAACGGGGTAGTCTACGCATAGGACTTGTCACGGGCATATAGTTATTGAGGATTCTGCCATACATGCCGGCAAGCCAGTCCCATTTGGACTGCTCAACCACTGGCACGGGCCATTACGATATTCTCCCGGTGTCTAGTCAAACAATCCCATGTTGGATTGTTTTCCCCGGTACTTGTATTTGGTGTTGATGTCCTATTATACTTATATGTATATGTTTTAGTACAATCTTATACGTATTTTCTTTTAGTGGGGATCCTTCCTCGCTTGTAGTACCTTCGGGCAAGTGATTATATTAGTGGGAAAGAAAGGGGTAAAGGCTATTAAAGTATGAATACTATGTTACTATGTTGTGGTTATGGGTTTTCTTGGAATTAACGGGATCTTTGGAATTTTAATGTTGTTTTGGTATATGAGGATTTTATTATATTTTCGTGCTTACGTTTATCAAGTTGTTTCTACTTATACTCATTTATATCTACGTGGTTTTGTTTTGGGAGGTTATGCCTCGGGAAAAGTAAAAGGTTGGTTTGTTCGGAAAAAGGTTTTGAGCTGGAATGTCTTCACCTATTTTGAGATATCTTGGCTTTTGAATCAAGTATGAATATAAATGATTTCATATGCATGGTTTGCATCGTTTTGAAACAGTGGGGTTAGTACGTTGGTTTAAGTATGTAAAACTTTGTTTTTGTCCACTCATACTCTTTCTGTTTTGCACCCTCCAGGCAATAGTGCGGTGAACTATTCAATCCGCCGAGTACTCCTCTTCTCGAGCTTCAACTAAACTCGTAGGACATTTATGTACCTTGTTGTAAACTTTGAAATTCTATTATTTAATTCGAATACTCTTATATTTCTCTGTTATCGCCCATTAGGGTTGAATTGAAGGCCGAGGCCTATTGTGTATTTGTAATGCATGTTGGCAGTTGGTGTACTATTCTGTTGTTTTTGAACATGTTGAAATTTTGGGTAAAGTACATTTTTCAGGGAGACTCTGCTGAAATTTCAGCAGGTCTCGCCCCTTTTTCTATTGTTTCGGGAAGAGGGTATTTGTTTAGAATGTGGGCCCAAAGATCGGTTTGATGTAAGCAATTTCCACAGGATTCGTCTCGGATTTCGAGGAATTCAGGTCGGGTCCTGTCAGATACAATATTCATGGTAATGGAAAGGTCTTATGCATCTAACTTGTTTAGACCACTTTCCATCTATATCGTAATCCATGGACTTGTTACTTTGTGTACGTTATGTATCTAAAGTAATATTCTTGCCTCCTTGATTATATTATTATATTGTTTCCTTAGAATTATCCAATTTTATGTTGGCTTCTAGGGCATATATCTAACAGAAAACACATAGTTACTTGGCTTCGGCGCAGATTTGTGAATAGGCACTTTTGGGTGTGTACTTTAGTGCTAGTGAGTTGGGAGAGTCAAGCGTGTTCTCACTTCTGTTGTCCAATAGTGACATTTATGAGTTGTGTTTCTAACGAATTTGAAACAGGTTTTGGGTCAATTGAGGACCTAACAATTCTCATAAAATAAAAGAATTGTGATTGTGATGAGATGATTGATTATGATTACCTTAGTTATACAAAGATTGTGGTATGCTAATGTAACTGCATGTGTTTGTATATTATGTGTAAAATGACATATTTATATTGATGGTTGTGGTTTACTCATACAAGATTTAGAAAACTTACCAGGTTAGTTGGTGACGAACCTGGTACACTATTCAACGGTGTAGGGGCTAATCCTCGCAGTGGTAGAAACCTTGAGCAAGATAATTAAGGTTAGGAGCAAAATGCTCGCTGGCGGTTCTTGTAACATCCCGACCCAAAAATAAAAAAATTAAATGAATTAAATAAAGAAATTTGAATTTATTAATAATTTTTGGAAATGTAAAGAATATTAAAATATTAAAAAATTAATGAAGGGCAAAAAGGTCAATTTAATGTTCGGTTGAGATTTCGGCGAAGCAAGCTGCACCATTACGTCGGGCTCGTCGATATGAGTTCGTGGGTATATTATAGGCTCGAATCAGAGTTGTAACGAAGAAATGGCGATGAAAAGAAGTTCAGTGGCACAACCGTAAATATTTCGAATTTCAGTTTTATAAACCCAGAAATTTTCCTTCGAGTTCGCGAGTAGCCAAATTCAGATCGCGTTTTCTCTCCACTCCGACCTCCGTTTCAGGCAATACCAGTGGCAAACGAACCACCACACTTCCCTCTTCCAGTCCCTGCCCTTCGCCGCCTCAATCCGCCGCCTTGGTCGCTGAATCAGCCCCAAACAGGCGGTTTCGGGAGTTTTTCTGAAACTTTGGCCCCTTCTGTTCTCCCTCCTCCGGCCACCATTTCAGTCGAGTAAGGTATGCTTTTCCACCTATTCTTCATGATCTAGCTGATGGTTGGGTAGGTTTTGAACGATTTGTAGCGTAGGTAACCCGATCTATGAGTCAAAGTTTGGCGGGTTTTGAGGTTGAGTTTTGGGCAACTTGTGGTCCAAATTGGACGTCCCCGTAGTTGAAGAAAGTGTTCGGGAGGTCGAGAACTAGTTGTAGGCGGAAGGGTGGCCCTGGGTTTGGAGATTTTTCGGTCGCCGGAATCGCTTTGGACACCCAATCTGTCCGACGCACGTGGCGGCGCGTGAACAGTGTTGTGAGGCCACATTGTGTTCCAATACGATCCCCTTGTTGTCACGAGCGCGTAGGTGTGCTCAGATTCCAATTCGGACGTCATTTGACTATCGATCGGATTTACGCCTATTGCGCGTTATCCGGGTTCGATATGTTCGGACCATCGGATCAATCCCAATTCTTAGTATGTTGTCCCTCGTATTCATAGGATCGCATAGGAATTGACGGATCGTGATTCGGAGTTCCGGATGCTTCGGATCATTGATTTAAAGGTTACGTTAAACCGTAATCGTCCGATCGTGCGATCGTGAGAAATCCGACCGTCCGATCGAGACCAAACTTTCAGGATGTGTTCCTAAGCCGTAGTGAACCTGTAGGAACTTTTGGATGTAAGTTTGGAGGTCATGGGACCCACGGGTAGGTTTGACCAGCTTTAACCAAGTTTGACCAACTTTGACCAGGTTTGACCGAGGCTCTCCCGAGGTCGCCTTGCCACGTAGTTGATGTTGTTGAACTTCTGGAAATGTTCGGAATCTTTTGGAGGTAGTGGGCCCAATGAGCCTGGGTTGACCGAAAAGGGGTGTTTGACCGCCGATTGACCGTGAGTCTTCCGGCGGTCCCACCGGTTAGAAGAAGTAGTTTTAACCTTAGAATCTTTAGTACGACGTACGTGCACGTTAAGTCGGGTTTGAAAGGATTTGAGTTTAAGGTTCTCGTTTCGGTTCAATTACTAATCCAATCCTTGTATCTATCGCTTTAAGACGTTGACTTTGCTTCTGTGCAGCGGACCCTTTTAGGGTTATGCAGTCAGAGACCAATCGGTGAGTGGACATTGTTTTTCAACAATATTTTAAAGAATGAATTAAAGTGCATATGAAATGGTTTTCTCTCAATTATTGGGATTTAAATATTGTTTTAAATCTTGGATTTGGATTTTAATGGAATTACTTTAACATAATTCATATTTGAGTTTATGCATGTTTTGGGCCCTGGGCTATTCGTGGGCCATGTTGGTTATATGTTAATATTGATCCAATGTTGGTCTTTATCATTTTATGAATTTATTGGATTAAGTTTGATAATTGAGAATTGTGGCTACCTTGAGTATTGGGTGATGTGGTCGGGATTCTATTATTACTTTGACGATGAGTCATGGGTTTCTTGGGTTATGTGACATTGGGGTATTATATGGTTTTCAAATTATGAATTTGAAGGATATTGGTAATAAGTAAGCTTTACGAAGGCTTTGGGTTCGGATATTATATTTTAAGAATGGTTATCTATACTTTAAATCTATTTGATAAATTGAGGTTTATGACTTTGTCGGGCTTGAACTTTGTATAAATTGGTTATATGAATCTTGATATTTTTATATGATTCTAATGATGGGATCTTCTATTTACTTTAAATTTTTGAAACTTATGAATCTCATGGGTTATATTCCATACCTTTGGAAATATATATTTATATATATATATATTCTATACCTTGTAGAATTATATTTCTTATACCTTGGAAACTTTATCCTATACTTTAGCGAATTTATATTTTATATCTCTTGGGAAATTATATTATATACTTTTGAGAACTTATATTTTATATCCTTAGGAAAGTATATTCCATACTTTTGGGAAACCTATAAGTTATACTTTTGGGAATTTATATTTATACTATCGAAACTTATATTTATACTACCGGAGCTTATATTTATTTGTCGAATTAACATTTGGGCGGTTAGTTTGATAATTGTTGGATTTCGATTATATATTTGGGGTATTTGACTTTATAGTTTTTATATTATCTATTTATGGATTTATCGAGTAGTTTCTAATATTTGGAATTTATAAATATAGGGGGTTCTCAATATATATTTCCATAACTAATATTGTTATGTTAACTAAATATTTCTGGTGTTGGATTTTACGTTTTGAGAATTATTATTTACTTTTCGAATATGGAACTTTATTGTTATTTAACTTTTGGGACTTGTATTATACGGATTAATTGGGTTACTTTTGATACTTGGAATTTATGTCCGTTTGAGGATTATATTATTGTCTTATGTTGGAATTATGTTGTGTTATCAAATTATCGGGATATGTGTTGGTATTTGGATTTTGGTGGCTTTTGTGAGTATATACTTTGGGTATTGAGTTTTGGTGTGTATGTATGTATATATATATATTCGGGTCTTTGGCATATTGCAAGTATCTTGAGTTGTTATATAATATTTTCAAGAATGGATATATGTATGTTTGGTTATGTGTGGGGTACGTGGGTGTGGATATTGTGGAAAGTGAGTGGTCTATGGTTATGTCAGTTGAAGTGCTATAAGCACTACCCTATGTACCTCCCCCGGTTACGGAACTTTGGAAAGTAGATACTTGTTGAAATGGATACTTGGATATGTCGGATACCCGGTGAACCCTTGATTGGGTGTGACTGTAGACCCTTAGCGGGGTAGTCTGCGCACGTAGGACTGGTCACAGGCGTACTAGTATTGAGGATTTTGCTGTACGTGCTGATAAGCTTAGTCCCAGTTGGACGGCTCGTTCCCTGGCCACATGGTTGCTGAGGATTCCTCTATGTGGTTTAGTCAAACGATCCCCTATTGGGATTGTTTCCCGATACAATATTGGTGTGAGAGTCTTACTATATGTATTTATTATTATTATTATTATTATTATTATTATTATTATTATTATTATTATTACGCTTCTTTCTTCTTTTCTTCGGTGAGGATACTTCCTCGCTGCAGTTGCCTACGGGCATGCGATTGGTTGAGTGTGGGAAAGAGAGGGTTAAAGTCTATTAAAGTGTCAATATTATATTACCTTGTGGTGGTTTTGGATTTCTTGGATTTATCTTGGTCATTGGACATTTTACGTTGTTTTGTTATATGGAATCATTATTATATTCTCATGCTTACGGTGTTCAAGTTGTTTCAGTTTGTATTTTCTATTTATATCGATATGGATTTCTTTTTGGAAGGTTATGCATCGGGGAAAGGAAACGAAAAAGGTTTGGAATTTCTTTATTCTTTTATTATTTTGAAATATTGGGTTTGGGAATCAACTACGTATACAAAGGTTTTGAACTGCATTGTTTTGCGTCGTTTTTAAATGAAACAGTGGGGTTAGTACATTGTTTTAAGTATTGTAAAAACTTTGTTTTCGTCCACTCACAATTTTCTGTTTTGCGCCCCCAGGCTGTTGTGCCGCGAACCGAACTTTCAAGCCGAGCTTTCCTTCTCACGAGCTTCGACCGAAGGGTAGGATTTCTATGTCCATTTCTCTTGAGGTTGAATCATTGTTTAAATTCAATTGCCCTTAGATATGCTCTGTTATCGCCCATTAGGGTTGGAATTGAAGGCTGGAGGCCTATTTTGTATTCGTGGTTGTTTGCTGGCACTTGGTTGTGTTTTCTGTGGTTGTTTTGGCAGGTTTTAAAGTTGGGTAAAGTTCGTTTTTCAGGGGAGACTTTGCCGAAATTTTGGCATAAGTCTCAGCCCTTTTTCCTTTAACTCGGGAGTAGGAAGTGAAATTCTTAGTAAGTGGGCCCGGCATCTGTCGGATGCCGGAAAACCATAGGGTTCGGCACGGATTCCGAGGGGAATTCGGGTCGGGTCCTGTCAGTTCTATGTTGTACAATGTGTGGTGTGAGAGTGCATATGAGTGTTAGACTTCCGCTATGTGAAATAAGCTCTAAGGAGCAAGTTATGTAATAGATTGATTGTTCAATTTATTATATACTCTTGTAATGTAATATGTGACTCGAAGTATGGGGTCACTATTAACATTGTGGTTTGGAACGATGGTATTGTATTAAGAAAAAAATTCCGTACAATTGTTGAAGGTGTTGAGCTTCACGTCTCGGATTGTTGGTTGTTTGTAATAACTTTAAACATGTTATTTGTGGTGGAAAATTCGAGGCGTGACAGAAAGTCACTTTCTCTCTTAACGAAGTGATAACCACTTCAGAAATACTAATTTCACAAAACAAATTGGATCAACTTGCATAGAACTAAAAGGAATCAAATCCCTAATTTCTTTTTCTAGGTTACCATTTAATTGTTTCAACATAATTTTTAACTTTAGGGGTGTATTCAATTCTAACTTTTAAAGACTTTTATAGAGTTTAAAAGTTTGGAGGTATTCAAGTGTGACTTTTAAATATTTAAATTTTTAGTAGTATTCAATTGTGACTTTTTAAAAGTAGTTAAAAGTATTTAAAAGTTTGGTGGTATTCAATTGTGACTTTTAAAAAGTCTTTAAAAGTTTGGTGATATCCAAAAAGTTAATGACTTTTAAAAATCTTATTAAATTAATGAATTTTCCATACTTTTAAGGCTAATTATTAATAGCAAAAGTCTTACCAATTTACTAGTGACTTTTATCATCTCTATGAAAGTATTTATGAATTTATCAACTCTATGAAAGTCACGTACTTAAAAAAATTTCTTTATGTAACTTTTAAGGCTAATTGTTAATAGCAAAAGTCTTGCCAATTTACTAGTGACTTTTATCATCTCTATGAAAGTATTTAAGAATTTGTCAACTCTATGAAAGTCACTTACTTTAAAAAAGTCTTTATGTAATAACCTCAAAATTGGAATTTTCTTGTTATTAATATTTCAAAATCATACAAGGTTAATTAAATGTGTGGGCAATTTTATGAAGTTGGTTTAGTTTGGAAATGATTGGATTAAGTGTGTTTAATCTAAATTTGGACTAAAATGCCCTTATGTTTAATTTATTGAGTTTTCCAATGACGTTCAAGAAATTGAAGTGAGAAAATTATGATTCTTGGATGGAAAAACAGTTTACGTCACTACGAGTATGTGGTAATTTTCGGAGAATTTTTCTGTTCGGATGAATTTTTAATGAATTATTGAAGTTGGACAAAACAAAACAAAAAAGGGGGCCCAGGTACTATTCACACGTGGGTGAGGAGGGCTGCTGCTGACTTCTTCTCCCTCATGTGCTTCATTCATCCTATTCTTCAGCAAAATGGAAATGAAGAAGAAAAAAAGAGATTCTTTGGAAGAAAAAAAGAGATTCTTTGGAAGAAAATCTTTGAAAATTCATAATTTTTTCTCTAGAGCTCGAATTGCTGAACCATTTTCACCTATGTGATCGTGAAAACGAGGCCTACGATTTAAGGTAAATTTCGAAGCATCTTTTGCAAATTTCGAAATTGCTCAAATAGTGGATTTTTTATGATTTAAGTTTCAAGTTCATAATTCGAGGCTAGGTTAATGTCCTCATTGTCCTTAGCACGATGGTGTGCTTGAAATTGTGAGATTCTATCATTTGGTTTACGATCAGAGCCTCATAAAATATGGACCGTTGATCGAAGATGATCGGATCTTTGGATTGTGTCCTATTCTGTATATGTTGTAGCTGGTGTTGTGAGGAGTCTGTAAGTATAGACAGATTGGTGATCGGACATCCCGATCTTAAGTTATTGTATTTTGAAGTTAAGGCGAGTGACCGTCCTTCGATTGTGTGTGATCGTGCGATCAAGAATAATCCGACCTTTGGATCAGGGCAAATTGATGTGGTGTGATGTCGGGACTATTTAGAGTCCATTGGTGCGATCGGATTTGAAATTTGAGTTCGTGGGCTGAGGTGGATTTTTGGAGTGTCGGTTGGAAGGGTTGGACCCCATGGACCTAAATAGTGACTTTTTGGACAATGAGTGTGATTGGTCCTGTTTTGACGTCGATAGTGTGTACGTCACGCTTTGGAGTTGTTTGGAAGATAATTGATTACTTTGGACCCCGATTAGTCCGAAGTGCATTTTCGTCATTTGAGAGCGAAATATTGGATTATGGATTTTAAGTTAAGTTGCAAACTTTTCTTATGTTTCTTTGGAGCTGGAGTTACTCGTTGAGGTTTGAGATTGAGGATTCATTGAGTTGACAAAGTATTTGCGGCTTGGACAAGAGGTGAGTAAAACCATCCGGATTGTGAGTAAAATCACATATTATTATATTTATTATAATGTGATTTTGATATTTTTAATGGATATAATTAACATGCTGTGATGGTTTTTGAGAAACTGTTTTGTGTGAGCTAAAATCAATTAAATATGTTTTGATTTTAAATGAGTTTGCAGGATTTTGCAAAATGGATGGTATTACTGGGTGAATGACCATGATATGTTGTGATTGTATTGTGGTGTTCATAAGTGAATGGCCACGTAAATATGTATAATTAAATATATATATATATATATATATATTTATTTATATATATATATATATATATATTGTTGTGATGATTGTATTTGAGATAGAAAACAATATTTAATGTGGAGAGTGCATTTTATTGTTTTTGGCGTGTGTTGATGTTGTGATTGGAAGGATAGATGTGAGAATGCACTGATTCCTTCAATTGGAAGAGAACCAGTAGGATGGTTTGACCGTGGCAAGTAATTAGGGAATTGTAGGCCTGTGGTGCGAGGCCCCAAACCATTTAGAGCTCTAAGTGTCGCCATTATGATGTTCATGAGGGTAACACATATTTACTTGGCTTCGGCGTAGATTTGTGAACAGGCATTATTGGGTGTGGACTTTAGTGCTAGTGAGTTGGGAGAGTCTAGCGTATTTTCACTTATGTTGTCCAAGAGTGACATTTATGAGTTGTATTTCTAACGGATTTGAAACAGGTTTTGGGTCAGTTGAGGACCAAACAATTCTTATAAAATAAAAGATTTGTGATTTGATGTGTGAAAACTGCTTTTAAGACAACAGAGTTTTGGTGAGGTCACATGCGGTGACTTGACAGTTCTTGAAAATAAAAGAATTGTGATTGGGGTGAGTTGATTGATTATGATTACCTTGGTTATACAAGGATTGTGGTATGCTAATGAAAGTGCATGTGATTGTATATTATGTTTAAATGACATATTTATACTGCTGGTTGTGGTTTACTCATACGAGCTTTAGAAAGCTTACCGGGTTTGTTGGTGACGAACCAGTACACTATTCAAAGGTGTGGGGGCTAATCCTGCATGTAATAGGAATGCATGACTAAGGTCAAGAGCAGAAAACAAGGTGTATTCTTAAAGTGTACAAAGTTTGTTTAGAGAGTATTATTGAGATTAGACTTCTGCTGTGTGTCATAAACTCTGAGGAACATATATGTAATAGGTTGAAGTTTCAATTTATTATGTAACTGTTGTAATGTGATATTTGACTTAAAAGATTGAGTCAGTATTGACATTGTGGTTTGGAACAGTGGTGTTGTATTTAGAAAGAAAAAAATTCCAGG
Source organism: Prunus padus (assembly GCA_024362665.1). Lineage (NCBI taxonomy): Eukaryota > Viridiplantae > Streptophyta > Magnoliopsida > Rosales > Rosaceae > Prunus > Prunus padus. Next base: position 326,107 of record JANFAM010000003.1, on the reverse strand, counting down.
TACAATTGTTGAAGGTTCCGGATTATTAGTTGTTTGTAATAACTTAGCAAGTTATTTGAGGTGGAGAATTCGGGGCATGACACTTTATAAATATGGATTGGATCTCGGAGAGAATTCGGGGGACGAGGCAGTGTGAGGGAGAAAAAAGGGAAATAGATGCATAAGAGGTGGAAAGAGTGGCATAAGAGTTGATGCTTCACTGGTGGTGAAGAGGGGAGGAGCTCACGGCCACAGCCATTGGGATGTGGTGGGTGGCTGGTTTGCGGCAGCTGAGGCGGTGGGTGCTCACATTGGTGGCTGTTTGTTTTATTTTTCTTTCAATTTTAAATTTTTATTTTTTAAAAAGTTTTATTAAGCTAACAGTATTAAGCTGGAGTTAAGTGATTGAACATGTGTCAAAAAATTATGCAAGGAACATGAAGGGACACAGAAAATAGAGACAGCGGATCTGCTTCCTCCATAGCCTCGATGTGCCAAAATCTCCATTTGCATACTTCTAGTTATATTTGAGGGTGCGTAGAGATAGACCCAAGGCCCAAAAATATCAATGACAATGTCTAAGAGCACTTCCACCCCAAAGGGCAAGGCAAGAGTAAGGGGAGGCAAGGGCTGCCACTATTCACGTGAATAGTGGCAGCCCTTGCCTTTTGTAGCTCCACCCCAAAAGGCAAGAGTAAGGGTAATTACTATTCATATGAGATATGAAGAGATGAATTTGTATAGAGTTTTTTGGTGTGGGAAGTAAAGAATATGGGTAGGTATTTATAAAAAAAAAATTCTGAATTTTTTGGTATTTTTCAATTTTTTTTGGTTGACGTCAGCAGCCTTCGGGCTTGAGCCCAGGCAAGAATTGACTGTGGGCTTGCCCGGGCTGGTGGGACCCAGGCCTTGCCCGGGCTGGCCTTGCTGCGGTGGAAGACGTTTTTGGGCGACGGACCCCCTCCTGCCTGCCTGGGCCTCTTGTGGTGGTGGGATCGCTCTAAACAAGGCCCAAAATGGGCATCTAAGCAAAACGTAAGCAAGCCCCAGGTCGACTCGGGCCCGGATTGCTCTCGTTATTTTCTCTTTCTCAGCAACAGAAAAGGGTGACTTTTTCTGCTACCATTTGCTTCACTCACCGACAGAAAGAAGCGGGTATGGATCTTTCTTTCTTCGATTCTTTGTTTCTTCGATTTCTTACCATTTTTCATAATTTTCTTTTAATGGTTTCACATGTCATTGCTGTTCTACGCTTTCAATTTTCTTTACTAGAATTTGTTAAACCATCTGTTAATGCTTTGTTATAGTGTTTTCCTTCTGCCTTCGTTGTTGGTGTTGTATTTTTTTTATTTTTTCATAGCATTGTTTGATTTATTATCTAAAAGCGGGAACTAAATCTCAAATTTTATGTTTGAAATTCGATTTTTTTTCTGCCCTGCTTGATTTTATTGGTTGCGTTCAATTTGTTACTCAGAGTTTTCTATCTTAGCATTTAAAAGTAGTTGTTAATCGTAAATCTCTCGCGTTAGACTCTTGTTTTGGAGGGCACGGTTCCTCATGTTATGTCGCATTGTATTTATTTCCCTTTGGGCTTATTGGGTAATGCTTAATAGAAGAGTATTTGTTGCTGGTTGAGATGTATGGGATTGCCATTGTGGTCTCTTTGCACATTTATTGACTCAGTTTCTCTCTTGTTTATGCTTTGGGTTACTGGGTACAGATCATTTGGGCCACAAGAGATGAAGAGCCAAAGCAGTTATGCCCCACCGGCGTACATACCTTTAGGGATGTCGGATTCTGAATCGGCAATTGTTTTGCGAAATGAAGACCCTCCCAAGCAGCAAAACAGTGTTGATGGGCCTGTACAATGGTCTTCTGGAATCTGCGCATGCTGTGACGATATGCAGAGCTGTACGCTACTTTCTGCCTTGTGACCTTGATTTATCAGAAGGAAAAAAAATGAAGGTGCCTCTTGAGTAGGGAAAAAAAATTAGCTTGTGCTTGTCATACTTCATTTTCTTAGGACTTTCTTAGAAAGGCTAGGATATGAGTTCAATTATTTAACTAACCATACAATAATATATGGTCAGCTCTTAGCTTGCTATGTGCTTAACGTTCTCTTAGTACTCTACATTATGTGGTGGACGTCTATTGTGTCTGAATTTGTGGCTGGTATTCATTTTGTATTATTTAAAAGACATTACAAAGAAAGGAAGCAGCTTTAAGAAACCATAGGATTCGACTGACTCAAGTTAAAGCATACTAGTTCGATCATCGATGTGCAAGTTACATAAAATATAGAAGTTCCAAATGAAGGCTTGGACTTTTATATCAAGATTTAGTAGCTCAAAAGCTTGTAAGCTTTGCATATCGTTTGGTTTTGCATGCTTATTCAAGCAGCAATATTTTGAGTTTCCAGTTTGGGCCAATTTAAACTACCTTAAGTTGGCTAGTTAACATCATGGATGATATAGTTCTTTATTGGTCCCCATGTTTAGCAGTTTATGTATAAGAGAAATGTTTCTGGTTTATTTCTAACATTCCAGTGTTACTAGCTCTGAAAACCTATAAGATTTGGCTAACCATTTCCTTGTATCCGATGAGTAATTTCTCTTGTGGTCTTACCCTTGATTACCGGCGCCCATAATTACCATCACCCACCAATACTGCAGGGACAATAAAGTTACGAAAAAAGAGTTGGTCTCCTAATTTTTATTTATTAATATATTTATAAAATAGCAAACCCCTTGAATTTTTGGAGATAAATTTGGATAAATATTATTTATAAGATTCACATCTTAAGTAATTTAAATCTGATTTTGAAGACATGAAATCCGGTCTGATGTGAGATAAAGCATCGGCTGTTGGTAAATAGTTGGTGTTGTTAGTAGTGAATATAGAGATAATAATGGTTTGTAGAGGTTGAATTAGAGGAGGTCATTCATTGAGCTTTGAACATAATGTCCCCACACACAAACTAATGATCTGCAGACTGGTTAAAATGGTTAGTAGGCGTTTCTTGTTTGAAGAATAAGTTTTATCTTTATGGGTAAAAGCTGAAATGAAGAAAATGGGAATTAGGTGGACTGAGTATAATATGACTTGTTTCTTTTCGTTTATCATGATAACGCATAATACACAGGAGCAACATTTGACTTTTGGTCAGTTACACAAATATCACTGTGAGCGCAAGCCAACAATGATCATCTAATTGCTGATTTTTGTTTTGTACAGGTTGTATAGGTCTATTTTGTCCTTGCTTTTTATTCGGAAAGAATGCAGAATTTCTGGGTTCTGGGACATTCATAGGATCATGCATGACTCATTTTATTTTGTGGGCACTCGTTAATACCGTCTGCTGCTTATTGACTGAGGGTCTTGTTTTGGGAGTACCGGGATGCTTTGTTGCATGTTATGCTTGTGGCTACCGCAGGACCCTAAGATCAAAGTATAATCTTCAGGTATAGCATTGTTTATCAGTTTCCCAGGCTATAGATTGTTAATAGTGAAAATTTTGATTTTGTATATGCTTGAGGGTTTGAGAAATCCCAAATAAGTGGCCCTTTAGAAATATAAAAAAGTGAATATATTTTATGCATGCTTGTTCTTTTCTTTATTAGAAGAACTCTCCTCTCTTTTTTCTGCTCTTTTCCTTTAAGAGATAATCCCGTTTCAATTAGCTTGGGTTGCCTTTGATGGCCAATTCTGAGGTTACAGAAAATGATTACCAAAGATGTGATATTTATTGGGTGACATGTTGGGCCTGAGTCGCAATCAAAGGCATCTTAAACCAATTGGCAATTGGCAATTCATGGCCTTGCATGACAATATATAAGCCTCTTCATTTTTATATTGTCATGCAAGGCTTCAAATTCCCAATGTGGGATTTATTCTCAACAAGGGAAGATATAGCATGTGTTAGGGAATATGAATTTATATGGGGCTCGTTGGAAAATAGTTTATTGTATAACTTCAAAGTAATTTGGGGGGCAAGGTCACAGATTACAAACTTTGTGGGACAACTTCTTAAGTCAAGTTTTATGGCTTCACTAGGGCTTATCATTTCTTGTGATTTCATTTTGTAGGAAGCACCATGTGGAGACTTTGTCACTCATTTTTTCTGCCATTTGTGTGCCATTTGCCAAGAGTACAGGGAGATCCGAGAAAAATCTGCTGATTCTGGCTCTCCTGACCTGAGTCTGGCCGTAGTTATAGCCCCACCAGTCCAGACAATGGAACCGGGTCTTGAAGAGTAAACCACTGTTTTTGTACTCATGCAGGATCAGCATTTGGTCTAGGTTATGCAACCTTCATCATGCCCTCAGTGGATTTTGTTAGTGGCCACAATTTATTGTCTTTTAAGTTCTTTGGTCTAGTCTATACCAGGGTTGATTTAATTATGCTATCAGTCCTATGGTGTGCTTGTTTCAGTGGTTCTGCTTCAACCTGCAACCTATGCGGCTTTTCCATATGAAAGTACATGATGAATTTTATGAAATGAAAAAGAAAATAGGAGTTGAAAAACAGTACTCTCTCTCTCTCTGTCATATTCCGTTATCCAGGCAGATATACTGTTCATACTGTCATTCCGTGCTTATCTTTTCTGTGAAAAAGGCCCCCTCTCCCCCAATGTTCATGGTTGCATTTGCATCATCGTGCTTGTTGAATACAAAAGTGGAAAAGAAATTTTTGGCCTACCACAAAATCTGAAAATATCGACAGGCACAAGCTCAAAATCAAAGCTTCCGAAAGACTGGAAATCAGCTTATGCAGAAAATTGATTCTGGTTAATTAAAAACCACTTGATCGAGATGACTCTAAGGCCATCTCCAATGCAAGGACTCCAAACCCAAAATATCGCCCCAAACCTCCTCCAACCCAACAAAATGAAGGACCCAAAATTTGGGAAAACCCAAATTTGGACCCAAATAAGATCCTCTTTTGCCTCTGACCCAAACTTGCGTGGAGCCCACCTGCATCTCAAAACAGCCCCATGTGCAATACTTTCTAACGTGGCCCCCACCTCCAAATTTTTCAGATGCTTTTGTCTCTCTCTTCGCGCCACTTGTCAATCTCCCATAGAGTAGCCGTTGAAACCAACGGCTACATTTGAATAAATGTTGATGTTTGCTTTTTTTTTTTTTGTACATTTAACTTAAATCAACGATGACGATTAAATCTATGCTATTTTAACGGTAAAAAAAAGATCCAACGGCTGAAATTTAAATCCAACGGTCAAAATAATATTTTAAATTAATCTAGATCGGATCCAACCCCAAAACTCACTCCAAACTCTATAAATACCCATTCATTTCTCAAATAATCTACCAAAATGCATTTTATCTATTTCTCAATTTATTTTTCCTTTGTCAATCTCATCAATCTCCTTTCATTCTTGTTGAAGATGTCCACAAAATCTCAAAGAGGTGTGAATTGGAGGCCTGAAGAAGATGAGGCATTGTGCAAAGGGTGGGTTTCTCGGTGAAGATGGGGCTATTGGCACCAATCAAGCATGCGACACATTTTGGCAGCGTGTATATCAAAAGTTTCGGAAAATGATCCGGCATTAGTGGACCCGAGCGACGAACATATCAAGCCATTGCTTCTCGGTTCAAGACTATCAACCAACAATGTTCTCTTTGGAAGGCATGCTTGACTAAGGCCAATACGAACCCACGAAGTGGCTCAAATTTACATGATGTGGTAAGTAACCATTCTCATTAAAGCTTTAAATTTATATTTGTAATTTTATTCAACTCCAAACTTAAATTTATTTTTTCATGCGTAGGACGTGTATGCGAAAACAATATTTCTTAATGATAATAAGCCTCCAAATAGGCCTTTCAAGTTGTACCATGCTTGGGAAATCTGGAGCTAGTGCAAGTATGGTGAATTTGGATAACGATTCAGACGAAATCACCATGCCTAGTCCAAGGCCTGAGGGGCGAGATAAACAAAAGGCTGCAAAAAAAAAGGGAAGATGGCTGACCCTTCTCAACAAAAAAGGGATAAGTACTTGGAAACATTGGTGGCGCAAGGTATTACTTTCGAGGATGATAGGAGACGAAATCTCAACATATTGGACAAGTTTGTCCAAGATCAAGCTGATGCTTATGCGTATCAGAAGCAACAAGATAAGGAAGCCCAAGAACAAAAAATAATGTCCATGGACGTGTCCAAATTTACTCCAAGAAAGAAAAAGTATCGGGGGGATAAACAAGATGAAATTATGCAAGAACATGCAGGGGGTCAACAGTCTACCGTTAATCCTGAAGACAACTCAGGGGACTATTATCCAAGCTCCCACGATGGTGGTTATTAGTTTATTCCTATTGGCATTCATGTATGGTGAATTTGAAGTATTGTGTGTTTTCTTTTAGAATTATGTTGTGTGTTTTCTTTTGAAATAAAATTATATTTGTGGAATTTTAATTTTTTTAGGTCAAATTGTTCAAAAAATTTAATTATGAAGTTATTTAAAAAGATTGAATGAAGAAAAGTTATCCATAAAAAAAAATTAGACTTAAACCATTTTTAAACAATTTAATAAAGTTGCGGACTTAAAATTTGAGTCCGGAGGGTTGGGAGAAAAAACAATTTGAGTCCGGGCAAAACCCAAATAGTCACTTTTTGGAGGGGGGAAATTTGGGTTTTGCCCCTCATGGGTTGGAGATGGTCTAACACTACTACAAAAATCGAAATAGACGTCGGTAAAACGACGACGGACAAAATAAATACCGTCGTTAAATTTTAAACGACGACGGTAATATAAAAACCGACGTGGATCAGAAACTAAAACACCTAAAAATTGGAAATTCATTTGGGCATTTTTAAAACACGACGCATAAAACTTTAAAAGCGTCGTCTTATTAAACATGCCATTCCGATCAGAAAAAAAACAACAAATAAACAACGACGGTATGTGTAAATATACCGATGTAGTAATTATAGACGACGTTTTACATATAATACCGCCGTTTTGAACATCCAATGAACACGACGGTAATTGTATTATTAACAGACGTATCAAGTACTATTTAATACGACCGTAATTTAATAATTACCGACATGTAAAGTTAATTAACCACGTCTCTCTTTTATTATTTTACGCCTTATTATACATTAGACTACGACAGTACTTATAAATAAAAGGTGGTGGTAAATAGTTACCACGTCGTCATAATATAATATAACGCCGTGATTTTTTAGATAATACGACAGTTCTATTAATTATATCGCCGTTGTAAATCATTTTCACGTCGTTTATATTGATTATACCGTCGTTGTTATTTAAAACAAGCGCGACAACAAAAGTCGAAATAAACGTCAGTACAACGACGATGGAAAACATAAATACCGTCGTTGTAGGTTTCAACATCGAAACTTTTGAACTGAAATGTCACGCTTTATCTGCGAAATTGGGCACTGAAACGACGGCTTTTAGGTTTCCAAGTCGAAATAAAGGCCCTTTTCGGTTTCCAAGTCTTAATAAAGTCACTTTTAGTTTTCCAATTCTAAATATTTTCTTTAAATTGGAGTTTTTATTCCAAACGTTCAGTCTCAATTCTCACATCTCTGAATGGTTTCAGTCATGCAAGATGTCTCTCTTTGGAACTCAGTTGTGTTTTTACACCAAACCAATCTAAGAACTTCGGTTTGGTGTAAAACAACAATTGAGTTCCCCAGAAAGATTGCATATTTAGTTTCTTGTTTAACACAAATTTCTATTTCTCTGTAGTTATTTTTATTTAAGACGTCGGTTTTGTAACTAACTGACGTAGTATATATTTATAACGTCCCTATTATTTAAAAACCGCTGCTTATATTATAATTTATACGACGGTTCAATTTTACTTTCCGGTTTTCTTTCTTGTTTCTTTTTAATAAATCCTGTTATAGTTGCAAAAGGTTTATAAATGTATCTCTAACTAAAACTTGCTTCTTCTTTTTTAATCTTGGTTTTGCAATGCAAGAAGGCAACGCTAACTCATACACACAAGAACAAATTGATGAAATTCGGATCGAATTATAGTTTAATATTATGGATATGATATTTTGTATGGATATATAGGAATGAAGATTGGTAAATATTTTGTATGTAATTATTATTGAATCTTCAAGTTTTATGAAACAAATTATTCTTGAGTATATTTATTGTTCACAAAGCATTATGGTTGTTTTTTTAGCAAGAAAAAAATCGTTGTAGAGAACCATTGGAAGCAAGAAAAAAAAAGATAAAATGTAAAATTACTACATCTTTAAAAATAATAAACGACAGTTCTTTCAAAAAAACCGTCGTCTTTACATTAATAGACGACAATTCTATCACAAAACCGTCTTCTTTACATATAATAGACGACATTTCTTTCATAAAAATTGTCGTCTTTATATATAATAGACGACATTTTTTCATAAAAACCGACGTCTTTACATATAATAGACGACTTTTATTAACAGATGTATCAAGTGCTATTTAATACGACCGTAATTTGATAATTACCGACATGTAAAGTTAATTAACCACGTCTGTCTTTTATTATTTTGTGCCGTATTACACATTAGACTACGACAGTTCTTATAAATAAAATGTGGTGGTAAATCGGTACCACGTCGTCATAATATAATATAACGCCGTGGTTTTTCAGATAATACGACAGTTCTATTAATTATATCGCCGTTGTAAATCATTTTCACGTTGTTTCTATTAATTATACCGTCGTTGTTGTTTAAAACAAGCGCGACAACAAAAGTCGAAATAAACGTCAGTAAAACGACGACGGAAAACATAAATACCGTCGTTGTAGGTTTCAACTTCGAAACTTTCGAACTGAAACGGCACGCTTTATCTGCGAAATTGAAATCAAACGGCGGCTTTTAGGTTTCCAAGTCGAAATAAGGGCCCTTTTCGATTTCCAAGTCTTAATAAAGTCACTTTTAGTTTTCCAATTCTAAATAATTCGCTTAAATTGGAGTTTTTAGTCCAAACGCTCAAGATATCTCAATTCTCACCTCTCATGCAAGAATGTCTTTCTTGTGAACTCAGCTTGTGTTTTTACACCCAACCCATCTAAGAACTTCGGTTAGGTGTACAACAACAACTGAGTTCTCAAGAAAGATTGTATATTTAGTTTCTTGTTTAACACAAAGTTCTATTTCTCCAAGTTATTTTTATTTAAGACGTCGGTTTTATGCCGAGGGTTGTGAAAATATTTTACAACGACTTTGTTTTGTAACTAATCGACGTAGTATATGTTTATAACGCCCCTATTATTTAAAACCGTCGTGTATATTTTAATTTATACAACGCTTTGATTTTACTTTCCGTCGCCTTTAAAAACGTGGTCTTTTGAAAAATTTGACCGCGAATTGTAATTTTTCTAATTTGCCCTAAACCCTATATATATAACATTTCGGTATCTTTCTTCAACTCATATTCTGACCTTAAAGTTTTCTCGTCTCCATCGATTGCTCCAAGTCGAGGTACATTTCATTCCTTTGCTCATATTCTAATCTTTCATTCCGGTTTTCAGTTTCTCAAATTATTTGAAGTTAATTTGCTCCAAGTCGAGGAAATCCAAATAAGTTATGCTCCCCTCTTCTGGCTTTTGTTTCTTGTTTCTTTTTTTTTAATCCTGTTATAGTTGCAAAAGGTTTATAAATGTGTCTCTAACTAAAACTTGCTTCCTTTTTTTTAATCCTGGTTTTGCAGTGCAAGAAGGCAACGCTAACTCATACACACAAGAACAAATTGATCAAATTCGGATCGAATTTCATATGTAGCCCCTCTTTTTCTAATTATAGTTTAATATTATGGATATGATATTTTGTATAGATATATAGGAATGAAGATTGGTAAACTATGTAATTATTATTGAATCTTCAAGTTTTATGAAACAAATTATTATTTAGTATATTTATTGTATGGTGTGGATTATTTGGAGCTGAATTTATTGTTCACAAAGCATTATGGTTGTTTTTTTAGCTAAAATCGTTGTAGAGAACCATTGGAAGCAAGAAAAAAAGATAAAATGTAAAATTACCACATCTTTGGATATAATAAACGATAGTTCTTTCAAAAACCGTCGCCTTTACATTAATAGACGACAATTCTATCACAAAACCGTCTTCTTTACATATAATAGACGACATTTTTTTCATAAAAATTGTCGTCTTTATATATAATAGACGACAGTTTTTCATAAAAACCGTCGCCTTTACATATAATAGACGCATCGTTATTTCATAATAGACGACATATTTCATAATAATAGACGACTGTTATTTCATAATAGACGACATATTTCACAATAATAGACGACTGTTATTTCATAATAGACGACATATTTACATATAATAGACGACTGTTATTTCATAATAGACGACATATTTACATATAATAGACGACTGTTATTTCATAATAGACGACAGTTCTTACAAACCGTCGTCTTTACATATAATAGACGTCATGTATTTCATAAAAACCGCCAGCCTTTAAATTAATAGACGACGGTTTTGAGTAAAAGCGTCGCCTTTATAAATAATAGACGACGGGATTTTACCGTCGTGGTTTTATGCGTAAAAGATGCTCGGTTGATTCCTCGACGGTTGAAAAGTAAATTTACGACGGTAAATTACCGTCGTCTATTGCGATTTTTGTAGTAGTGTAATATCAAATCATATATAGCTGAAAAGACTTGGATAGTGAAAATGGTGACGATGAGTGTACAGCCTCTTGAGGGGAATGGCAGGATGGAGGCCTAAGGGACCTGGTTGTTTTACAGCCTCTTCCTTCTCCTTCCGGGAGGCCCTTGGTATGCAACTTGGCTTTAGTTAGAGAAAAGTGGCCTGGGACTCAAAAGACATTCTAATAATCTTGCGCTCAAAGACATTCGGAGTTTGACGTGTCATGTTTTAGGTCGTTAGATTATAATAATGGTCTAAATGTAATGAAATACGGGTAAATTCACACTATCTAAATGCAGAGACTCGGAATTCGAGCCGGAGATAGGCCATGATGCCTGTCAGGACACCAATCACTCAGGACATCTATCACCTTGTTGGACTAGTTGACGTTAAGATTGGGCATGTGTTTTGTGAGGCCATGATTGTTGCAGATGTAGTTGCTATTCCTTGGATGGGATTTTGCTTCGATTATGTTTTCCTCCTTGTTCTAGAAGAAAAAAAAACTCATTGACACTATATTCACTGTTGTAGTCGTTGGGGGCTAGACTAACGTACGTGATAATTTGTTTATCAAACAGAAAATCTAGATACATACATAAAATTAGAAAAATTAGAAAGCCTTACACAAGAATGACAGGAGTTATGTCCTAAATTAGCTATTTTTTTGGGGGTGTGTGTGGGGTTTGGGGTTCGGGTAAATTTGATGGTCATTTATAGTGTTTCCCTTTTTCTTTCTTTGCAAATTCAATTTCTGGTAGAATTCTTTAGTAAGGGTATTAGATGAAGTTCTATCTCTTAACATTTGGATCAAACTAACCAATTTGATTCGATGGTTAAGAAATAGGGCCTCATCTAAGGGCCTCAGTATAGGATGGCTCAAATGACGATGATAGCCGGATGTGATCAGATTTGAGCTGCACTCACAGGCCCACGACAGTAATTTTACTCTTATTCGGCAAAGCCCATTCCTTTCTTGGACTTTCAACTTTTGACCCACGCTATTTGAAAATCATACTATTTTTTTTCCTTTTTTCTGGTAAAAAAAATCAAACTATTTGTTTCTTTCCAAACACGCTCAGAACTTTATGGCATGTTTGGTATCCTACTTGCATCCAATTTTAAGCCACAAAAATCCGTTTGGTAGGCCCATTTTTAAAAATTCAAACCCAAGAAAAACTCAAAAACAACCCCTTATTAAAAACAAAAAAAGTTATGTTTTATATATATTTTCTCTCTCTCTCTCTCTCTCCCGTCTCTTTCTCTTTCGTCTCTCTCTCCTTCCACTCCCGTCTCTCCCTCTCCCGTCTCTTTTTCTCTCATTCCTCTCTCTCTCTCTCTCTCTCTCTCTCTCTCTCTCTCTCTCTCTCTCTTCCTCCTTCTCGTCTCGTCTCTATCTCTCCTCCCTCTCCCGTCTCTCTCTCCTCCCTCTCTCCTTTTCTTTTGTTAATTTCAATTTGGGAATCTGGAGTTTCTGATTTTTATTTTTAGATCTTAAAAATAGTTTGGAGTTCAATACCAAACAAGTTTTTATATCTTAAAATCACTATTTGAAAACTCATGTTTTTAAAAAGAATCATAATTTTTTAATTTAATTTTTTGAGTAGGATACCAAACAGGGCCTTACTTTTTGTTTTCAATTTGTGTTTTAACAGAAATTGTATCCTTTCTTTCATTGTTTTTTTTTGTTTGTCAATTATTCTTATCATCTAAGATTTATTATAATTAAAATATCAAATAATTGCTTCAAAATGACAAATAGGTAAAACAATAGTTCAATTGAAATTCAAATAATTACAAAATAAAAAATGAAATATGAACCAATGTCCCAACAAAATTCTCTATAAATAATGATAAAATAAATTTTTTTAAATCGATACAAGCGTGACCACAAGTCGAGAGGCTAATATGTAAATAAAACCATTCTACTAAAAACATTGAGATTATTATCAACTCCTCCTATAGGTTGTTTTCTTCGTCGCTAGAAGACTCATCAATGGCATTGGGGCCCCAAAACATGGATGCGAATCACCTTCTTCAACATTTCTTTTGCGTCCGTGTTCGTGTTCGTCTTCAAGTTCTTGTTCTTGTTCTTGTTTGTGCTTGTCTTCGTGTTCTTGTTCTCCTTCATGTTGTTGTGGCGAGGCTGCTTCTAGTTTTCTCTTTCAGTTGGGGTTGGGTGGCGAGAGTAATTTTGCTCTACGGCTTCAATTACTTTGCGCTTTGGTGAATGAAAGGGTGCGTTTGGTGCCATTTTTGGTGTGTGGAAGAGTGGTCGCGTTGAGAGCACCAAGAGCAAGGACGATTGAGACGAATGAGTTCGGGTTTTCTCTCGTTTCTCTTTTTGTTGAACCCTCCATGTTCAGTGTGTCCTTCATCATGAATGTGTAGAAAACGAAGTGTGAATTGAAGAGAACAAGTGTGTCTTTAATTTATAGGGATATTTGCAATCTTATGTTCAAATAAGGGAAACTCTACAATAAAAATATCAACACACACGCCAAACAATAAAATATATATATATATATAACTAACCAGAAATACAATTGAAAGAAATAAAAGTGTTCCATGTAAACAATGACTGTAAGTCTGCTGATATATTCATAGTCATGCGCCGCATAAAATGAAAATCATGTTTGTTCATTGCATAAAAATCTCCAAAAAATATTAGAATTATTGTTACATATATAAAATATATCAATTAGAATTTTGGAAACACCTACAATTTTAATTTTTTAAAGGGCTAACGACAAAAGATCCCCTCAAGGTTTGGGGTCATTTTCAATCTGGGCCCCGGGGTTTCAATTTCATCAATTTACACCCCAACGTTTTAGGATTCGATCAATTTACACATTCCGTTAATTTGACTGTGTAATTTTATGTTAAATTGATGATGTGGCAAGTGCAGGACCCACTATTGTACTAATGTGTCGTTAATAATAATAATGATAATCCTTAAAATAATAAAACAGTAATATTCTTTTTAAAAAAAACAAATGCTTTAAACATAAACAAAAACAAAAAACCAAGGGCCCGTTCGGTAATGTTTTCGGAGAATGTTTTCTTAGAATATTTTCAGAGAATGAAAACAAGAAAACAAATTTGCATTTTCATGAAATGAAAATGCGTCTGGTAGATTAATTAGAAAACATATTCAGAAAACAAAAACAATAAAAACGTGTCTAGTAGTACAGTTTGAAATAATAATATGTGAGTTATTTTTATGAAAACGTTTCCCATGAGAATGAAAACAACTTTTTTCTGTTTTCTACAAGTACACATGAACTTGTTTTCATTTTATGAAAACATTCTCAGTGTTTTCTTTTTTGGGGCCACCGAACGTGTTTTTGCCTCATTTTTATTCTCTGAAAATGAAAATAACCCCTTAAAACGTTACCGAACGGGGCCCAAAGGATTTGCTCACCCAGCCACCTTCTCAGACCCACCCCATAGACAAATCCATCGCCAACCCACCCCAACATCGACCCAACCCCACATATTCTCCCTTCCCCGACCCACTCTCTCCTTCTCTCCTTCCTCTTCCATTTCTCCTTCTCTCAATGTTTGGAGAGAGGTAGAGATTAGAAAGAGAGTTGTCGGGTTTGACTTGGGAAAATTGGGAGATCTGCTGCTCTTTTTATTTGTCCTCTTGTCCGAGAGAGAGCCACAAAAGATGCCAAAGATCATATCAAAACAAAAAACTTAACAAATCTTACCAATCACAGCAAGTTTAACTATTCCTCTATAAATCACTGGCTTTTTCAATCTCACTTTCTTTCTTTAAAAGTCGGTCACTTTCTTGGGAAATCTCTTCCTTCACTCACTTTCTTAATACCCAGATCAATTCATTTGACTTGTTTGTGAATCTTGAAGAATCCCCAATTCCTCTCTAACCAAACCTCCAACTTTCAGCTACTCTTTCTTGCTTTTCATGTTGGTTTGATTATTTTGGTTACTGGGTTCTCTTAATCACATAGGTTTATATACTGGTTAATGTTTGGTGAAAGGATTGATCTGCAGAAGTTATTTTCTAATAATTTTTAGGTGTAGGCTTATTCTTGAATATTTTTTAGGCTTTTATTGTAGATTTTTGGAGGGTATTTAACCATCTGTTGTTGCTAATGGGTTGATTTTGTAGGGGGAGAGGGAGGAAGATAAGGAGAAAAGGAAGAGAAGGAGAGAAGGAGAGAGTGGGTCGGGGAAGGGCGGATCTGCGAGGGTTAGGTCGATGTCGAGGAGGGTCAGGCGGAGGATCTGTGGAGTGGGTTGGAGCAGATGACTAGGGCAGAGAGACTAGTTGACAAAATGATTTGTTTTATAAAAAAAATTGTGTACACATCAGCACAAAAGTGAGTCCCTCACTTGCCACATCATCAATTTAACAAAAGACTAGACGGTCAAATTAACGGAATGTGTAAATTGATCGAATTCTAAAACATTGGGGTGTAAATTGATGAAATTAAAACCCCGAGGCCCATATTGAGAATGACCCCGAACCTTCAAGGGAGTCTTTTGTCACTAGCCCTTTTTTAAACTTGAATATAATAGCCAAAAAAAGCCCATAAAAAACAGACGAATAGCCAATATAAAAAGTGAGTTTTAGAGATTTGAACATTTTATCTTGGATCTCTGATTACAAAGCATGCAGCCTTTTGCCTAGGATGCCTAACTAAACCATAAAAATTTATCTTTTTAAAGGCTTAAATGTAACATCGCTGACCCAAATTAATCGTTTTATTCAATTTAATTCAATTTATTTTAATTTGTGAAATTTCAATTTTGCCGTTAGGAGTAGGGTCACTTTAGTCACTTTTTAATCCGAAAGGATTTTGGGGAATTGAGTTGTACTGTTGCGTCAGACTCGTCGATACGAGTTCGTAGAAGCGCGGCATGCTCGATTCCGAGTTGTAACGAACTCGTAAACCTCTGGAAACTCAAAGGACATAACGGTCATTTCAAAAATTATTTTAAAACCGTAAAACCCTTATATTTCTCTCTCTCCCTCACGCGTTGACCTCTCTCTAGCTCCCAATAACTCTCTCTCTCCTCCCGTCGAACCCCTTTTCTCGCCTTCAAACCACCGCCGTCCGGCCACCTGAGGCCACGACACCAATCCCAAAAGGACCGGCTCGAGCTCCGCTATCAGACCCACCCAATTTCCCCATCGGAACCCTCGAGGAACGGCGACTGTGACAGCTGGCGATTCTAGCAACCATTGACGTCAATTGAGGTATGTTTCTTCATCCATTCTTCGAGCTCTAGCTGTCTGTATATGTAATTAGGATCGATTTTGGAGTTTTGAAACGAATCCAAAAACCTAGAAAAATCTCCGACGGTTTCTGTGTTTTCCAGCCAAATTTGGGGTCGAGCCTAGTACAAAGGTTGCTCCCCTTGTTGTGCTTGCTCTAATGGTATAGGTATTATAGGGTGTTCCAAGAAATATCTGTTGCCGGAAATTTCTCAAGACACCCAAGCCACTGCCGGTTCGTGTGGCCGCCCAATATGTTTTTAAATGTTCTCCATGTCGTCCCGAGAGCGACGATATACTCGGATTTGATTTTGGTTATCGTCTGACAGTTGAACGGATATTACGCCTAATAGGCGATATCCGGGTTGTATAGGTTTAGACCATCGGATCGGTTCCAACTTTCAATATGTTGTTCCTCGTACCTTTAGGACCGTATAGGAATTCACGGATCGAGAATCGGAGTCTCGAATACTCCAAATCATTAATTCTAGGGTTAGGCGAAACAATCGCCTCTAATCGTGCGATTGGTGTAGTTCCGACCGCTCAATCGACACCAAACTTTCAAGACTTACTCAGTAGACTTTGTTGAACCTGTAGGAACTTTCGGATTGAAAATCGGAGGTCGTGGCCCCGCGGGCCCGGTTGACCAAATTGGGAAGTTTGACCACTCAGTTGAGCGTGAGTCTTCCGAGGTTGTTTCACCTGTCGAAAAGCATTAGATTGGCCTTAGAAACTCCCTAGTAGTCGTGCACTTACACGTTAAGTTTCGGAAACTATAGTTTGAATTTAAATTCGCTGTTGGGATTAACGAGTTACAGTGTTATTGGGATATTTGATTTAGTGGGAGTTGCTTTCTGAATTTGGAATTGCTTGCATGAATGTGTATTGATTGAAAATTTATTTAATATGAGTTAATGAGGATATGGGATTTTTTAAGGGTTATTTAGTATCATGGTTATTTATTATTATTATTATTATTATTATTATTATTATTATTATTATTATTATTATTATTATTATCATTATTATTTATGTAGATGGAACGGGGTTCGCTTATGACTATACATTGTGCTTAAGATTAGAATTTAGTATTTTATGGAAATTGCATGAGTGAACAAGTTGTGATTATTATTTGATTTATTTTGGGGTCTTGCTGTGATTATGAGTTTATTATATTGTTTAAGTGGGGGATTGTCGGGTTATGTTATGACATTTGAATTTGGTTATTTTACCCACACGTGGCGTTGAATTTTCCGGCGTGTGGGCTAAATTGAATGTTGATTGTTGGTTACTTTACCATACGTGGCGTTGGATTTTCCGGCGTGTGGTAAAGAATCTGGACATATTGGTCAATATCACTTTACTACACGTGGCGTTGGATTTTCCGGAGTGTAGTAAAGATCCGAGCACCTTTGATGGGGTGTACTGTAGGCCTTGAAGGGCAATCTGCGCGCGTAGGGCGTAGTTGGTTGAGCCACACTTGGCGTTGGATTTTCCGGCTTGTGTGCTCACTTGAATATTGGTTATTTTACCCACACGTGGCGTTGGATTTTCCAGCGTGTAGTGAAGATCTGGGCACCTTTGATAGGGTGTGCCATAGGCCTAAACGGGCCGTCTGTGCGCGTAGGACGTGGTTTGGTTGGGCCACACGTGTCGTTGGATTTTCCGGTGTGTACTCACTTGGATGCCGGTTACTTTACCACACGTGGCGTTGGATTTTCCTGCGTGTGGTAAAGGATCCGGACATTTTGGTTACTGTTACTTTACTACACGTGGTGTTGGACTTTCCGGCATGTAGTAAAGTAACAGGGAGAGGGAAAAGGATTAATGTTTATAAGAATCATGCTTAGCATATGTGAATTATTATAGAGAAAGGGTTTTTGAGTTATGAGTCTTAAGAACGGAGTGAGTAAAGAAAAATGGGCTGAGATATTGTGATTTTATTTAAAGGGAAAAGATGATTCTAGAATTAACTTGTTGGTATTACTTTAAGTATTTGTATATTATCTGAATTGTGATTGTTGATTAAAGAACTACGTGTGGCTTGATCCCTCAGTAAGAGTACGTAGGCAACCTAGGTTAACCTAGGTGCAGCTGCAAAATAAACTGTTTGAGTTTTACCTGAATTGTTCTAATACGTTATGTAAAGGATTGAATTTAAGGCCGGAGGCCTATTCTGTAAACTGTGTGCTGTTGCATTGTGCGTGCTAGCAATTGGTTATTTTATTATGTTGTTTAACAAGTTAAAATTTTTGGTAAAGTCCGTTTTTCAGGGGAGATTCTCACGAAATTTCGGTAGAAGTCTCGGCCCTCTTTTCCTTTGTTTTCGGGAAGAGGATGTTTATTTTTAGTAAGTGGGCCTGGCATCGTGGGATGTCGGAAAAACCACAAGATATGTCACGGATTCCGAGGTATTCGGGCAAGCCCTGTCATTAAATGTCAAAATGGTCCTTGTGTTTTATTGTGTTGGCCAATTTAGCCCGTGTTTTAAATTTGGCCAATTTGCTCCCTGTGTTTAGTCCCGTTAATTAGGAGTGGGCACAATTTTGGGTCAACTTGATTGAACAGCCCACTCGATCGTAGTGGGTTGAGTTTGCCTAAAAATGAGTGAGTCTTGAGTTCAAAATCATAAACCGCTATGTGCGGATTGAGATTAAAATCAACCCAACTCAACCCATGTCCACCCTTAAGTTACCGTTAATTTTACCATTAAAATTATATTATAAACCTTTTTTCTTTAAAAACCCAAAACCTTTTGAAATTAATTAAAAATATTGAATTAACTTAAAAATATTAAAACTTCAATAAAACATAGCAAATGACCAAAAAGACCCTTCATCACCAATCCCTTGACATCACAGTTTCTTCAACTTTCTACAACTTCTCCAATGCCAACCCAAGCCCCAATCACCAATCCAGCTCCAATTCCAAATAAACAAAGACTTTCCAAACCCAATTCTGCATCAGAATCCTCATCTGCACAGAACCCATATTCTATAGTGGCATCAGCAGCTTGTTCAAAACCTTCCCTACAGCATACCAAGATTGACAATTCTTTCAAAGAAGGGAAATTGAGAATCCACATGAGGAAAAGAGGCCTGGAGAGATTGATACACAGATAGGTGAGTTGGGTGCATGCTGCAGAGAGAGAGAGAGAGAGAGAGAGAGAGAGAGAGAGAGAGAGAGAGAAGTACCTCAAATTGTTGAGGGACAAAAGGAAGAGACTAAGAGAATGAGATGATCGGCAAAAGTGGTTGATTTTGTGGTGATGAACGGGTGGGTAGAGAATTTTTTTTTTGGCGGGGTGTGGTGTGAGAGTTGTAATGGCAGAATGCTTTCTCGTGGGCAAGGATAGCTGTCCAGGGCTTTTGTCTCGAGGTAGCAACCAAATCTTAGAAAAGTGCAGACGGGATTAGTGGGATGAGATATACAATTCTGTTATGCCTATGTTAACGTTTTGATGGTGGCGGCGGATGGGATGGGATGGGATGGGCAGGCAGGGGAGGTAGCTAGGATTGGAATTTTTAAAAACTTTTGGGTTATTCGCTTTAGGAAGTTTTGGTTTTTAGCCAAAGGAAGGAAAATATTTAGAAAAGGCCAAAGGGCTAGTTTTATTTGGATTTAGAACAAAACTAGCCCTTTGGCCTTTTCCTAAATATTTTCTCTTTCTTTAGCTAAATCCTAGTTTTTCTTTCGTTTTATTAGTCCCTGAACTTAGACCCGATTTGCATTTGAGTGCCGCAATTTCCAAAATCATTCCCGTGGTCCTTCAACTTCAATTTTGTTAGGATAAATAGTCCAGCCATCAATTTTGTTAACTTTTCTGTTGAATCAGTGGTAAAATGGTATTTTTATATTTTTTTAATTTTAAATTGATTAAAAAAAGAACTAATTTTCTTCTCCAACAATTCTCGCCAATCAATTCTCACAGCTCTCCAAGCTTGGCAGTAATCGAAGGTCAGCTTCCCTATTATTTCCTTATTGGTTTCCCATTGTTCATTGTTGTTTTGGATCTTGGTTTGCCTTTGATTGTGCTAGTGTTCATTTATATTGTCTCTCATTTTGCATTCAATCACTCATTTTTTGGGAAATCCCATAAACTTTTGTTCCATCTTGTACGTTTTGAATTTGGGGATGTTGGTATTTGAGAGCTGGTGATGCTGGATCTATATTTTGAAGCTTCTTTGTTTGTTTGAGGACATTGTCTGTTTGTGCCAAACCCTAGCTTTGAGCTTGATTGCTGAGAAAAAAAGTATGGGAAGAGAAATGAACAAGTTGAGTTTTGGGTAGTTGTAATTTATGTTGGTTTTGTTTACATGTACTGAAATATTTTGTAGTCTACTTAGTTGACTAGTTTTCCATCTTTTCTTGGGCCCAAAAATTAGTGAAAGCCTCTAAGGTTTCTCATTCTACATTCTCTTAGCATTCGGAAATACAGATTAGGATTTCTTCTCTTCTACATATCCTGGACTGGGATTGGTTGTTGCATAAGGGTTCTACTGTGTTCATTTGAGTTTGCTGCTAGTCTATCATACACGATGCATACATATAGACATACTGTTTCCCTCTTTTCGGCCGGGTAGGCCGATTGAAGGAGTTTTTGGTCCTTCTTCTTTTTGAGTGCGGGCGTGCCACCACCAAGCCATGAATTTGGCTTGAATGGAATGTGAGTGGATGATGCGTCCGAAATCTGACTTTAATCAAACGATTGTTCGGCCGAGCAAGGAACCTCCTCACGGCCTAGGTTCTTTCACTACCTCGGGGTCAAGGCTTTATGTGAGCAACCAAATGATGTGGAGTGGGTGGAAATGAAGATTGAAGGTGAATTGTAATGAAATGAAGAGCACGTGCCTAAACTAAAGGTGCTTGAATTTAAATGTAATTGAAAAGACAAGTGCCGAAAGTAAAGTGAGCAAAATAAATAATTTAAAGGCGAGTGCGTAATTGAAATGCGTAAAATAAAGAATGTAAAGACGAGTGCGTAAATTAAAGTGCGTAAAGTTAAGTAATTGAAAAACGAAAAGCGTAATGTAAATTGCATAAATTAAATAATTGAAATGCGAAAGCGTAAAGTAAAGGGCATAAAATAAACTAGATTACGAAGAACAATAAAGAATAAATTAAGACATGAATTGAAATGACTGTAATTTTAATAGAATTGAAAAACAAGAACATGAATGTAAAAGCATAATTGAAATCTATAGGAACTAGGGCGGAAAAAAATAAGAACTAGACTATGAGCTACATTGCACTACTCCTATGATAGGAAATTGAAAAGAATGTAAAATGACAAGTTGTGTGTTCTGTCGGGGTCCTTTCTCTCTTCCAAAAGCTTGGTATTTATAGGGGCTTCGGTGCGCCTCAATTTGGTAAGTCATCAATTGGCCTTCAAATCCTCCACCGCTTTATTCCTTCATTGGCATTAACCTTGGCTGATTCCATCCATCATCATGATTGCTCCATAATATCTTCAATTCCTTTCTCATGCATGTGATTTAATGGAAACAATAACATTTTATTTGATTTTCCTTCCATATTGAGTTTTCCCACAATAACTTCAGTTGACCATCGAGTTGGCATAATTCCTTCTATATTTGAATTGTAACATATCAGAAAATCCTCCTCCGGATTCTCTCTCTCTTCATTTAAACCTGGTTTGATTTTATGCATTCGACCGCTTCTAGTCATTCGACCGTATCTATACTTTCGGCCGCATATAGGCTCTCGACTACTTTTGTGCTCTCGGCCAAATTTACATATTCGCCACATGTAGATTTTCGCTAATCAGAGATTTTGGGCTTTTAGCCAATCTTATTGACTAGGCCCACTGGAATATGGCTTGAGCCCAAATAGTGATTTGGGACCATCAGATCATAACTTGGCTCACGGTTAATTTAATTTCAATCTTGGCCTGACCCTACAGATTTCAACCAGATCCAAACACATACACATCAACATATAAACATACATATATGATATATCCACATATAAACTCATTCATACACATATTTATGTTTGGTGCTTCTTGTGATGGTGACTACTTAGTTTGATAAGACCGTACCATTGTATTAACAGATTGTGAAGCTTGGAAATTGAATTGAATGGAGGGAGTCCCAGTGCCTCGGCGGCATCACCTGTCAACAAATGGATATTTGACATGTCGAGGCTCTATCAGTATTATTTGGATAAGACTATTCCTCATTCAGTCACAAGATGGGTCGGAACTCTTGCTTTGGTCATTGTTTATGCGCTGCGGGTTTATTATATTCAGGGGTTTTACATCATTTCAATGGTCTTGGGATCTAAGTCAAACTATAAATTAAAAAATCTTATTCCTATCCTCAATCAAACTAAAAAATCTTCCAGGTGGGGTGGGTCTTGGGTTGGAGGGTGGTGGCTGTCGGATGGGTTTGGCGGTTGGAGGGTGGTGGTCATGGGAGAATGGGGGGAGAAGAAATCGGTGAGGGAGGGAGATTTGAATTTTTTCTTTCTTTTTTTAAATATTTTATTCATATTTTAATCAATTTAAAATTATAAACATATAAAAATACCTTTTTACCCTTACATTTAACAGAAAAGTTAACAAAATTGATGGCATGACCATTTGTTCTAACGAAACTGAAGTTGAAGGACCACAAGAATGATTTGGGAAATTGAGGGACTCAAATGCAAATCTGGTTTAAGTTCATGGACTAATAAAACGAATAACCCAAAACTTTTTAACAAAAAATTAATGGATTGGACCACATTGCCTAACAGTACTAAACACAAGGACCACATTGGCGAAAGGC
Source organism: Prunus padus (assembly GCA_024362665.1). Classification (NCBI taxonomy): domain Eukaryota; kingdom Viridiplantae; phylum Streptophyta; class Magnoliopsida; order Rosales; family Rosaceae; genus Prunus; species Prunus padus. The sequence goes on along the minus strand of JANFAM010000003.1, from coordinate 303,409 downwards.
TTTTTATCACAAATGGTCCCTGAGGTTTATGAAATTATCACCTTTCGTCCCTAACCTTTTTTTGTGACACTAATGGTCCTTAAGGTTATCCTACACACATCAAAATGGTCCCTACTGTTAGCTTCCGTCAAATTTTCTGTTAAATTACTGACGTGGCACATGTGTAGAGCCCACACATCCAATGGTATAGAGCCACGTGATTTTAAATATAATATTTTTAAAACTTAAAATTCATAAACAAATAAATAAGCAACTTAAATCTTTTTATATTTTTTTAAAATATCTTTCTCTCTCCCTTCCTCTCTCTGTGTGGGCTTCACGCATGTGCCACGTCATCAATTTAATAGAAAATTTGATTGAAGCTAACGGCAAGGACCTTTTTGATATATGGAGGGTAACCTTAAGGACCATTAGTGTCACAAAAAAAGTTAGGGACGAAAGGTGATAATTTCACAAACCTTAAGGATCATTTGTGATAAAAAGCCTTGACCAAATTAAAAACATAGGACTAAATTGGCTAACAAGGTAAACACAAGGACCATTTTGACATTCAAGTCTTTTTTAAAATCTATATATATAAAGCAAAAGGCAGATAATGGTAAAACATTCAAAAACCCAAAAAATATCCTTGATTAACCAAAGTACTAAATTACTGCAAATTAATATAATAGGAGTAAAATAGTAAAACACTAATTTGGTCAATTATAAATAAAAAATAAATTCCACCAAAGTAATTATATGAAAGAATTTACTCCCCCACCCCATCCACATTCCTCTTTTTACTCCCCACTCCACTCCACCCACATTCTTTTTTCAGTTTTTTATTTTTTTATTTTTAATTATCTTTATATTTACTAGATGTAAAAAAAATAATATTTGCATATGGAAAAAAAATATATATATAACAAGTCTTTCTTAAAAATTTAATATAAATAAAAAAGAGAAAAATAAAAAGGTCAATTGGCACAAGAGACTAGTGAAATAGAAGGAGAAGATTGCCAAGTAAAGGAATGTCCCTTATTTCTTAATTTTCTAACATTTTATTTAATACTATGATTCTCATTCCAGAAATCCATTAAAGTAATTTTAACATCAGATGCTAAGTTATTAATAATAGGTGGACAGTCAATTTTTTTTTATAGAAGAATTCATTTATAACCAAAAAGGTATACAAATAACGGCACGAATATAGTGGCCTCATTTAAACCTTCCTAGGAAAAATCAAATGGGACAAACCCCAGATGAGGAAAAAGTACCACACATGTTATGGAATAACAAGAGAGTTTGATCCATGCCACATTGGACCACTACAAGAACCATAACAGAAAGAAAAAACCCTACCATACACCAACACAATAGACCCACGTGAGAGAATTGCATCGAATTGTCCAAAGAATTCTTCTATGAGAACTCATAGTCCATTGTACAACAGAAGAACTGCACAGCACACTAAGGGTAAGAGACACAACATAGCACACCAAGAAAATCACGGAGACAACATCAAAGAGGAACCCCATGAAAGCACACCAACTCATAAGAGAAAATTTGCAAAGGGGCAAGACAACAGAGGGAGAAACAAAACAACAAACAAAAACAAGAACCTGAATGAAGAAAACCCCTCAGAGGGCACACCACCACAGGCTGACACTGGTAAAGGAAAACATAGTCCGTTGGGCAACACAGAGATTGAGAAGCATGCTGAGGGTTAGAAGACAACAAGAAACACCAGACAGAGATTGAAAATATTTTCGCTTGGCTCTCGTCGCTAGCTAGAGAGCGACCCTTAAATTAACCAAAAACATAGGTCGACAATCATTGAAAGGTAATCTATCCTAGCTTTCCCAATTTTTCACAAAATTGTATTAAAAACAAAACAAAAATCTAAAAATGTAATTTTCGGAAAGAACACGAATAAAAATAAAAAAGAATCCAATGATTATGGCATGTTTGCTTATTGGGAATAGGGGAAGCCATAAATTGAGGAACCTTTTTGAATTTCAACTACTCCTTCTAGTTGATCAAATTCCTGATTTTGAAAATATTGGTTTACGTGTTTTATTGTGGAACCCATATAATTTTTTTATTACTTATGTATTAATAAATGCTGAGAAAGTTAGGAATTGGAATAATTCCAACATCTATGTGTCTACAAACACAGTGGAAGAATGTATTGGAATTTCAATACTCATTTCTCATGAGTAAGCATGTTATTATTAACAATATTTAAATCAAGACAATATTCAATATATTTCCCAACTTATTCTAAAGATTATATGCAAAACGACCATCTCAAAACAAATAAAGTAAAGATGATGAATCCACATTATAAAGCGCACATGAAGAAAATAAACAAAAAGAAAATCTTGATATCATTTCCTAGTATTTTAAGGGGTATTTTTTATTTTCAATTTTTTGTAATATATTATGTTGAAGCCAAAATTATCAGATGATACTCGAGATATAGTCATATGGTATAACTCGTCTAGGTGCTATAATTATAGATGGATAACATGATTCATATTTCTCACTTTTAGGATATAGTGTCAATAAATATCCACTCATAAAAGATAAAAAGAATAAAGACACCAAGTCATAAAATAATAGTGATCGTGATAGATTGTGGCCTACAAGTCAAAAATATAATTATATTTGTGAACTTTCAATATTTTTAGGTTAAAATGTTCTAAAAAATAAAACATTAAGTTATAAACAAAATTAATTCAAGATAAATTAATCATAACAAAAAAGTTAAATAATTAATTGAGTCGGCAGGGTTGGGGAAAAATGTTTGAGTCCGAGCAATACATAAATCTTTGTATTTTAAAGGAGAAATTTAGGTTTGAGACCTCTAGCATTGAAGATGGCTTGATGAGAGAATGATAGCAATTTTTTTCCCTATAAAAAATTTCTCGCGAGGTTATTATTGTTAATTTTTGTAATCTTGGTGAACTCATAAGAGAGTAATGGGTGTGGATTTAGTCTTGAGTCTCATGCATCGATCAGTCAAACCAAAAATAAAGCTTGAGAGTAAAAGTGTAAGAAAACAGGTCTGTAAATTTGGATTTGAATGATCATTCGATGATGACTCAGACTTGATGATTCAGGTTTTATAAAAAGGGGTATTATAAATTTGGGGTGAACAAAGCTTCCAACAATTTGTTGTTAACCCCTTCTTCTTCCTCTTCTGCTTTTCTTGGAGGTGGTGAGGTCATTTGGCTTTTTGTCTGGTGTTGGATTAATATATAGGTAAAAAGTCACTTTTGGTTCATGTAGTTTACCACTTTTATCACTAAGGGTTTGAGTTTGATCAATTTTATCTCTGTAGTTTGAATTCCAAGAAATTCAAGGACAACATGAAGGAAACCTTGTATTTTTAAAGATAATTTGAACATTCATGAAAGCTTAATGAACATTATGGCAACAAAAGCTTAAAGATTAAAACATGAGTTCAAAACAAATCCTTTTCCCATATCTTTAAGCCTAAATGATTGAAGCACCTAGACTCTTTTAATCACTACATGAGGGAGAAGAAGTTCCTTTATATCTTTGAAGAACCACCTTGAACAAACCTGAAGGTTTGATCACCCATGAAGGGCCTTCACTAAAAGATTCTCCAAGAGAAAACCACACAAACGTATGACCTCTAACTTCATACACACCAAAGAAGAGAGCATGGAGAAGATGAGAACTAGGAGGTAGCATCACACTCCCTAGCTAGGTGGTCAGCCATGGTAGAGGGGAGAATCAGAGTGCCTCACTTGCCTCACTCAATCCCCAAAACTCAAAACCTAAGTTGACTCAAGGCTTAGCTATGTATATAGGCTAGGCATTTTAAGATGGGTCACCAATGACCCATGTGAGTCATCAAATGAGTCAAACCCATTCCACTTCCTTTATGGCAGGTTTTGGCTTATTTATTGGGCCTTTGGGCTTCTTTATTTAAGTTGTCAACTACAACTCATCTTATAAGCCCAATAGGCCTCTATCCTTCATGATCCAAAACTTCTAGTCGATAGAACTATGAATTCCTAGTTTATAGGAATAAGAGAACGAGAGGAATTTTAAGACAATTAGAGAAACAAAAGGAAGAATCTTAGGAACCGCTTGAGTTCTCGCTTGTCTATTTCATTCATCAAATGGGGTTAAATACAAGTTCATCGTCCTAAACTAGAAAACTGAAAATAGCATGTGTTTTTAAACCATAAGAGTTTAATGATTTTAAAACATTTACGTACATAAGCCATACAAAATTGGTGGTGTAAAACCAATTGTTTTAAAACCACAAACTATTTATGGTTTTAAAATATTAAATAATGATATAATAGTATATGATCATTTAATTATTTTGTTTGCAAGATCCTCCTGGATCATGGCTCCCATTTAAAATGCTTGAGCTCTTGGTCAAGCTTATACCGTGAGATGAGGAAACTCTGTTATTGCCTTGTCTTGAATATACCACTTCGACTTGCTAAGAAGTTGATCTTTCTAGCCAATGTGAAAATATTCATATTTTCCATGATGGGTTTCACGAACCTTCTACTTTAAGATACAATCCTCATGCAAAGGGTCTTCTCGCTCAATCTTTAAGTCATCAACTCGATGGAAGGCGAGTGTCTTCGCCAGGATCATCATCAAGTAGAGATGGCTTAAAAGCTTAAGATTCTCGGTATTGATGACCGAGTATATATGCATGTACGATGGTAATTCAAGTTGAAAAGCATTATCACCCATTTGTTTAATGATCTTGAACGGTCCATAACGAATAGGCTTTAGTTTCTTGCCTTCACCTGTTAGCCGCTCCTTTCCAAGGTGTAACCATACTAGGTCACCTTTCTTAGAAGTTACATAGCACACGATGCTTGTCATGGCGAGCTTTATATCGTTGTTGAGAACATTGCGCTTGTGCCTCCACTTCGGTATGAATCTTTCTAACTCGCTCTAGAAATTTCTGTGCTCTAACATGTTATTCTTCTTCTTTGCCTCTTAATGGCTAGTCACTCATAGTGAATGCTAAATCAAAAGGACTATAGGGTAAATAAACCAAACAAACCTCAAATGGAGATTTGAGTGTGGAGCCATGAATTGCTCTGCTAAAAGCAAACGTAAGTAAGGGAGACTTTCATCCCAAGTCTTCGGATGCTTGGAATTGTAACCCTCAACAAGTTTACCATAGCCCGATTTACAACCTCCGTTTTCCCATCCTGCTTGTGGAAATGCAAAGCTTCTTTTCAATCTGCATCCATCATTCCCCACACGACCTCCGTAAATGGCCTAAGAATCGATCGTATCTGTCGGAAATAATCGATGTAGGTAAGCCAAAATGCTTCCAAACATGTTGGAAAAATAACTTAGCACCTCCTTCTCCAAGAACGGTCTTCTTGCATGGAATGAGAATCACCATCTTATCAAACGATCTACTACCACAAACAGTAGTCATTTCCAGACTTGGTTTTAAGCAATCTACCTAAGAAATCCATCGAGATACTCTCCCAAGGTCGGTTAGGTACTGGCAATGGAAGATACAGTCCTAACTTTCTTTTGGAAGGCTTCATGTGTTGCATAGAACACAACCTCAAATATATCGTGAAACATCGAGGTGCATCTTTGGCCAAGAACATAACGACGAGGATTCAATAAAGTATTCTCAACCCCAAAATGTCCTTCTACTTTGGAAGTACGAGCCTCACGAATCCACCGTAACTGCCGCCATCTTCTCGAACGCACAATTGTGTTCCCTTAATGCGGAACTAACTGGTGTAGGTGGTCTAGATAACATATCTGCCAACTTATTAGTTGCTCCATTCTTGTACTGCATCACAATATTGAATTGTTGTAGGTAAGACATCCATTTCATATGGCGAGCTTTCTACAACTTAGACTGTGCAGTTAAAAACTGAAGAGGTTTATGATCTAAGTGAACTATGACTTCTTTTCCCAACAAGTAAGCTCTTCAATGCTTCACTGCTTGATGCATTGCATACAGCTCCTTGTCATAAGTTGGGTAGTTCAATACCGGTCCACTAAACATCTCAGAATGGTATGCAACTGGTTTCCCATCCTGAAATAATATGGCTCCTATGGCATAGTTTGATGCATCTACTTCCACTTCAAATGGTTTATGTAGATTCGGTAATGCTAGTACGGGGGCCTCTGCAATCTTTCGTTTCAACAAATGGAAAGATTCTTCATGGTTTCTCGACCATTCAAACTTTTGATTAGCCTTAGAATGTAAGGGTGTTGCAATTTGTGAAAAGTGCCGAATAAACTTTCGTAAATATTGACATGCACCTATAAAGCTCCGAACTTCAGTCACTGAACGGGGTGTAGGCTATTGACAAATCACATGTACTTTCTCTAGGTCCATTTTCAGTTGTCCTGCACCAACAATGAATCCCAAGTATACAAGGTGTTGTTTCCCAAATTCACACTTCTTACTGTTTAACTGTAACTAATTTGTTCGTAGAACCTCCAAAACTTGAGCAATATGATGAAGATGGTCCTCTCATATGACACTAAATATCAGAATGTCATCTAAGTATACAATGACGAAGTCGTCAATGAAAGGGCAGAGTACCTTATTCATCAATCGCATGAAGGTAGCTGAAGCATTACATAACCCAAGTGGCATGACTAATCACTCAAAGAGTCCATGCTTCGTCTTTAAAGCAGTCGTCCAAGTGTCTTCTTCATGGATGCGAACCTGGTGATAGCTGGATTTGAAATCTAGCTTCGTAAAGTAACGAGCACCATGTAATTGATCTAACAAGTCATCAATCCTCGGCAATGGATATCGATTCTTGATGATTATTTGGTTGAATGCCCTATAATCAACACATATACACCACCCTCCGTTTTTCTTAAGGACAAGTAACACTGGCGAACCACATGGTGAGCAGCTAGGTTTGATGACTCCTTGTTCAAGAAGTCCCTGAATTTACTGCTTGATCTCGTTAGATTTTGTCAGAGAAGTGCGATGCAAACCCAAGTTTGGTAGAGGTAAATCTCCTACCAACTGGATATCATGCTCCATAGCTCTCCGCGATGGCAAACCATGCACATCTTGAAATAAGTCCTTGAACTTCTCCTGCAATTTTCCTATGTTTGAGCATTGCGTAAGAGATAAAGACAATGTAGACAATGTCACAACTCCAGAACTTTGATCTTGTGGTCAAATCATCAACAAAACGAATCGCCCACATGAATTGACTAACCTCTTGGCTTGGTTAGCTATTAGCAAATTATCTGTAGCTTGAGGCTTGCAAGCGTTGATGTGGAACTCCTTCCTATCCTCACAAGTCGATACTTGCGAAGCCTCCGATAGTGAATGGCATCTCGCTCCCATAAATATGGACTGCCTAATATGACTTGGAAAACGCTCCAAAGGAACCACCTCACATGTCACCTCATCAATATATCGATTAGTGATAGAAAATTTGAAGGTACATTGCTTCGTGATCCTGTAAGTCAACGCCTTTATGAAATCCATCCTGGGTACGGCTTAAGATGTGGTGTGGTATCTAAACCCATTTTTCTTACTCAAGCCTCAAATAAGGTTTTTTTGACTTCCAGTGGTCAACGATAGCTTGTACAACACTTTGCTTCACCTGATTATTCACATGAAACAACTCTTCATGGTTGTACGTGTCTTTAGTATCTCGTTGTCATAAGGGTAAGTGCAACATCAAAGTTGCTTCAACTCGAAGCTCCTTCCGCCTGCTGTACAGCTTAAGGTGGCTTCTCCGTTATTTCTCCCATGGTTGTTTTTTCTCGCACTTTGGCCGCAACTTAAGATGGAGTATCCATCACTTGTCTTTGGCATGTCTGCTGGTTTGATAGTGATCACATTAGACCTTCTGTGTCTGGCCTTCCTTGCTCTACTTCTTTTTTCTCGCTACCAATTTTGTTGACAGGTTTTGATCTATCATCCTTCTTATTAATTATTTTATTTTTTGCCTCAATGGCAATGGCCTTCGTGATTAGCTTCTTCAATAGTATCTATGGTGAACAATTTCAGTTCTTTCCGTATGTAGTCGGCAAGACCTCCGGTATACTTCATGAAAACATCGTAATCATTGATGTCGATGTCCAGAACCATAGCCTGGTTGTGGAACTCTGTTGTATACTCTTGTATAGGCTACCCAAATCTTTGTCTGAAGTGTTGCCACTTATACCATCTTTCATCTTTGTAGCCAACTAGATAAAATTGTTTTCCCAAAAGCATCTTGAAGTTCTTGCAAGTCAATTCTGAGATATCATACCGTCTCCGATAGGACTTCCACCATGTAAGGGCATGGCTTGAAAGTTTCAAACTCGCAAATTTTATCTTTTGTACATTAGAATACTTATAAACTATGAAATAAGTTTCTAATGTGTCTATCCAGTTATCTAGCTTTTCAAAATCAACATCTCCTTTATATATAGGGATATCAACCTTAAAATCAATTTTTAAGGTATCAATAGAATTTTTGTTGTCACCTGATTCAGCTTTCTTTTTCGTTGGATCAGCTTGTGTGTCGTCTTCATCTTCACTTTCCCCAACAACCTTTTTCTTGAGCTTTTGATCGGGCTCATATGAAGTTGATGGACGTGAAGGTTTTCGAGTCTTCAAACTCTCCAGAGTTTAAGGATTGATGCAGACAAGTTTTCAACTTGTTGCTCAAGCTTAGTGATGCGATCGCCATCACTAGATGTATCCTGTTTGTTTTCTCCAGTCATAATGTCTCTCTTGGACCTTGGCTTTCATGTACGAGCAAAGGACCTAAAAGTTCTTCTCCGTAAGCTTTGCGTTGGTTACGAAGTTGAGATCATAAACCACCGTCATCCTCTCGAATATGGTGCTTTGATACCACTTGATCCAAAACTTCTAGTTGATAGAATTATGAATTCCTAGTTTATAGGAATAAGAGAATGAGAGGAATTTTAAGACAATTAGAGAAACAAAAGGAAGAAGCTTAGGAGCTACTTTGAGTTCTACTTGTCTATTTCATTCATCAAATGAGGTTTATATACAAGATCATCGTCGTAAACTAGCAAACTGAAAATAGCAAGTGTTTTTAAACCATAAGAGTTGAATGGTTTCAAAACATTTATGTACATAAGCAATACAAAGTTGGTGGTGTAAAACCAATTGTTTTAAACCACAAATTATTATGGTTTAAAAATAATTAAATAATGATACAATAGTATATGATTATTTAATTATTTTGTTTGCTAGATCCTCATGGATCACTTTATGGGTGTGCAATCCATTAGGTATTAATCGACGAGACAAAGGGCGATTTGGACTCTTCCTCAATCGATCGTGAATTAAAATCTCTTTTAATTCTCCATATTATGAGGACCCATTTATGGCTCATTCAAGGCTTCCACAAACCATGAGTGACGGCTAGCAACATTTCACGTTACCTAAGTCAATATAGAATGAGGTGGATAACGTATTCAGTTGGAATTACAATGTAATACAGTCCTTCTCTAACTCAATGCTCTTGATCACATCATCAGGGCACATGTCAAGCCCCTAATATGAACTCCAATCTTGTATGACTTATATGATTATGTCACTATTCTCAATCACACCTAGTGCTTCGGCCGAAGACTCCCGAGTCATATGGTTAGAGCATTCTCCCTCTTTACTAAAGGGAGAGATCCCTTGTTGTATACTCACTTGCCTCCGTGAATTGATCATGAACCCCGACCATACCTTGAGTCCATGCCGCTGAGGAGCACAATGGTTTAGTATGATCAAGGGCTCACAACACTTCCATGAGACAGCTGTGGTGGCTCTGGTCTATGACTAATTTACATTATTACAACTGTGGAGATATTGTTTGACATGTAGGTAAAACTTCCATACAAGCTCTCTCGGTTGATCGCATTCAGTGAATTCACTCTTTAGTGAATACCTATACACTTGTCCTAGTATCACTACACAAATGACTTGAGACCAGTCATCCTCCCAATTGAGTAGATATAGTGTATGCCGGTCTTTGCCGATTGGCAATGCCTAGTTGACAATCCTATGACCAGGAACTTTTCAAGGTGTGAGTTTTAGGAAAGGTTTCATGAAGGTAACTTCTTTAGATTGCTTTCCACATCTCATTGCCCATGGACTTGTCGCTTAGGTAGATAACTTTTAATGAGACTATTACCTAACTCGACATAATTGCCCTAAAGGTAATGAAACATCCATAATTTTGGCTTTAGAGCATATTTTCAACATAATCCCTAATTCCTATCAAATTTTTGTTCCACATGGAGGGGCATTTAAGTCCAATCTTACAACCCCTCCCCAACCACCTAGCAGCCTCTCCCCAACCACTTTCTCCCATCCCTCTTCTCCTCCCGGCCCATCCCACTCCCCGCCCCAAAGCCGTGACTCCAACCACCCCCACAACCACCTTTTGCCCTCCCTCCGCACTCCATCCAACCCAGCATTTTGCTCCTCCTCTACAACCACCCTTTCCCTTATTTCTTTCTATTATCAAACTCCAATCCTAATTCCATACATTGCCCGAAACCTGTTCTCATGAACCCAAATTCCCAAAAACAAAAAGCAGAGCTTCAGACTAAAAAGTCACACAATTTTTTATTAAAGATTAGAGTTAAGGGACTTTAAGACTTGAAAGCAGAAGAAAAGCTATAGGAGGGGCCGTGGGAGTGGTTGGGGAGAGACAATAGATTGGACCTAAACGCCCCTCCATGCAAACAAAAATTTGACCAAAAGTGGGGATACCAAAATTTGGGATTGTCCTTGAATGGCTTGAAATTCAAATTACAAGGATAAAATTGATAAAATTGAAACTATAGAGACCTTAGTGATAAAAATGGTAAACTACACGGACCAAAAATGACATTTTACCTAATATATATTTGTTTTCTTTTTAAGTGAATTATTTGTTGACATTCTTGGATTTAACTCATCAAGCAGCAACACACTAGCATGCACTGCCTTTGATGCGATTCCAATTTTCCCGTTACCAAATGTCCTGTGCTACCATGTTTCCCTGCTAGCTTTTTGACATGTGACAAAACACTTAAGAGCATTTTTAACCATGTTAACGCGGTTAAGTCTATCTCCCATCATCCTACCCAGCTAATCCTCGTCCTCCCCTACTCCTACTTAAGCCCTCGTCGATCCAGCCCAATCCCACCACCTCGAGATCGCCCCTCCCTCTCTCTCCAACATAGCCCAACTCCCTTCCCCAGTTTACCGCCTGCCAACCGAGACAGAGACAAAGAAAGAACCACCCCACCCCTCCTTCACATAAACTTAAATAACTTCCAACCCAAAATTCCAAATTTTGGAATTAAAAATCCATTCTTTGATGTTTTGTGGGTGCAAATCGGTTGAATTGGATTCATCGACCATGAGTGCGAGTTGGCTTGGTTGGTGTTGAGAGTATGGGGGTTTCAGTTGGTTTTAGGGAATGAAAATTGAGGCACAATCTTGGAGATAGAAGCGTTAGACTACATGAATGGTTTTTGAATATGAATTAATTTTGATTTTCTTTCTCTTTGAATTTGGGTTCTTTTGGATTTTTTGACTGGGATGCTATTGTGGTGTGGGAGGGGTTGGAGAGTCTAAAACTTTCTGCTCTTGGGACAAGAAATATCCTCACTTGAGAGATGGTGTAGGGTGGGGTTGTCATTGGAGTAAGAAAAAAAATGTGCTGGTGGTTGGCAATGGGTTAAACTCAAAGTGAGAGAGAGAGAGAGAGATTAGGGGCTCGTTTGGGACTGCTTCTTTAGGAAACACTTCTAGCAAAAATGCTTTTATTATAAAGACGTTGAAATTTTCATAAGAAATAGACGTGCTCATTGGAAAAACACTTGGGATTGCTTCCTGAAGAAGCACATGGCAGATGCTTCTCCAGAAAGCGCTTCTATGGCCCAAAAACGCTTCTAAACGTTTCTACCAAATGCTGTCATAAGTGCTTTTAATGTCGAAAGTCGCTTTTAATTGTTCCGTAAGACTCCCAAACATGCCCTAGATGACGTTGCTAGGTAGAGGTCGGGGATGTAAGGATGGTGTGGGGTTGCGATTTTTTATTTTTTTGTTATTTTAATAAACATAAATGGAATTAACAGAGTTAAGTTGTCATAAGAAATTTCGCCACACGTCACGTAAGCAGTATAAACAAAGTGGGTACAAGGCATTTGGTAATAGGAAAATTGGACTCCTTTGATGCTATCGTTTTCTGAGAAAAGACAGAGACAATTTTTCCAAAGGAAAAAGGATTTTTGATTGATATTTGTTAATTTTTCCAAATAGAAATATATGGATATTTACATAACGTTTTTGATTCCTAGTTATGGATGGTCGGCCTTTTATTATTATTACTTTTTGGGTGCATTTGGATTTCATTAGAAATTGAAACTGTCTTCTAATATTTCTCTCACTGAAACACACAACTCAAACAAACCCACAGAGAGAGTGTTAGTGGGGGACATTGAAGGAAGGCTGTGTTGGTAGAGAAGAGAGAGAGAGAGAGAGAGAGAGAGAGAGAGAGAGAGAGAGAAGCATGCATTACAATACAGTGATGGGAGGAATGTCAGTGGGGCCAACGAGAGATGAGCATTGTTGGGAATGGGGGAGGAAGTACATGGAGTATAATCTTTGCAGCGTCAAAGACGGCGTTTCGCTGACACTGGGTTTAATCAGTGTGGTGAGTTGGGGTGTTGCTGAGATACCTCAAATCATCACAAACTACAAAAACAAATCCACGGACGGTCTGTCTCCTGCTTTCTTGATGACTTGGATACTCGGGTAGGCTACTTTTATGATTTTGCGGCTTACTGCTTTTGCCCTTTTCTTCATCTCTTTATCCTTTATTATTATAATTTTGTTGATTTTCTGTGCATTTTTGTTTTTATTTATGTCCTTATCATTCATTCCAAATGATTTTTAAGTTCACCATCCATCCATTTCAGACTTTTGCTTTTTGTTTGCTGTTGTTTTCAAATGTCTTCCTCATGTCATTTATGTGGTGGTGGAGGTGGACCCAGAAAGAAATTCAAAAGCAAAGCTATTCATTCTTCTTTGCTTCACAATTCCCAAATTCTTGTCTTTGTAAACCCTCCACCAAACCCATCAAATTATGCTTGGAGTTAAATCCAAATATTTTTTTTTGGATTCAGAATGCAAGCTTATCAATATCTTTGTAATTTATTTCTCTAGTTTTCTAGGATTTTCACTTGCGTCCTTGTAGTTCCAATTTTGACAATGATACCTTTGTGTTTACTTGATGTAGCCAAAACTTTGTCACAAATTGCTTCATACAGCCTGCAGCCATAATATGTGAATTTATGTTCTAACTTCTAAGCTGAATTGTGATATTGACAAGAGACTAATTGCTTTGCTCTTGTAATTTATTTCATATGGAATTCTTATGCAGGGACCTTTTTAATCTTTTTGGCTGCATGTTGGAACCCGCTACGGTAAGTGTCCTTTAATGATTCGGTTTCAGTTTCTTCAATAGTTTTTAAACTTGGTTTAATTTTTTCATATACAGGGACAAGAGCTTTAAGTTTAACCAATAGAAAATAATTTTTCTTGAAACTAATATGAAAATAACTTCTTTTATTTTTGTTAAATTTAATTTAGCAGCTCTGTATTACTTCGGTGCCTGATATAGTTCATCTGTATTCCTCTACCAATGCAAGTATGGAAGTATTTTTAACTTTTACTTAATGGTGCATGTAAATGTAAGATTCTTAATGTTTGTATGTCAACATTACAACCAAGGGCATAAATGAGAATCTACAATTTCTTCCTTGTGGCCACCACTTGGCTAGTTTGTAACAATCAAACCAGCTCTCCATAGAGCAACGTGATGTGAGGTGATGGAAAAAGTCCCTCCCAAGGCGTAAGAACAGTCTGCTCCAGGCCAATGCTATGCTTAATGTCCCCTGTAGCCATTACATGGCAAGGTCTGTACTAGAGGAACATTGACTCACCCTTGAGTGGCATCAGTCTGGTTTCTCATATGATATGACAAGGTATAAGTGGCATAAAAGGACAATGGATACACACATAAAACTATTGTAGACTATGGGAAAAAAATTCAAACGCTGCCTAAGATACCAGAAAAGTAAAAAACACAACAGCATCTACGAGAGAAAGCAACATCACAAACTCCAAAGCTCTAGGTTGCAGAACGTTCTCCTCAAAGTTGCAAAAATGTTTATATGGAGTTCGAACTCTAAGCATCATAAACGTAGAAGATTGTAGATGGTAAATAGGAACTCTTTGAAGTAAAATAGGAGTCCAGAAACTTAGAAATGGTTAAAATATTCTTAATGTGGCACTTTCGTTTAAACAAAGAAGATTCAATGTTTGTCTTTCTACTCACTGGTGCATTTTGCCCAAAAAAAGAGGTGGAATCTGGAACTCGCTTGTTTTTACGTTGTTCATATGCATTGTGGCTGCTGTGGCAGTTAGTCAGGGAGGCAAGGGTTAATATCCTTCAGTCACCTTCAAACATGCTTTGTGAAAAGTTTGTCGTTTGGTGGTGGAAGGCAGGCAAGAATGTTGTGGAATCGCACTGTGTTAGCTGTCCTTTAGGTAATCTGGTTGGAGAGAAATCGAAAAATATTTGAGAACTATAGTGCGGAGGTAGAAGAGATTTCCTGGGAAAGAATCAGGCCATCGTTATGGGCTTCTCTTTCTCCAACTTATAGGGATCTTTCGTTTTCTGTAATTTTATTAGATTTGGGAGTTTCCTGTGTTATAGGTTTTAGCGTTGTTCTACAGTGTAGGAGGTATATTTTGGATTTGTTTGTTAGGGCTGTATCATTTTGATGGTGGAGTTCTGGTTCATTAAGTTTTAGCATGCGACCAAAGCTCGTCTTCTTCATTCTTCTTTAGATGTCATCTTCAACTTGCTCGACACAAACTCTTACAACTCTAGTGTTTCAGACATGGAATTAGCCAATACAAAGTAAACTTAACATGATGGTGTATGCTATTGTAACCTAGGGTTCTCCAGTTAGTGTTGGTCTGTTGATTGATGGTAATCCAGATTGAGAGCCCTTTATCTTGGTGGGTCCTTTATCTTGGTCCATGTGCCATATATAAATTCTGTGTTTTATGGATAAAGAAGACTTTATCATAAATAGAATATGCAAATCAAGTTACAATTCAGAACTTGCTGAAAGTGTCTACCTAAGTTCTTGTTATCTTTGAATTGATTTGGATGATCTAGAGAATTGGTATGCAATTTCTGTTAAGTATCAATCTTCTATATAGAAAGTTTGCTTGTTACAAGAAGACTCTGTCAACAAAAGTTCACCATAATGCTTACTTATTGGGATTATTTTGTTTTATTGCTTCCCAATGCATAAGGGTAATGATCTCGGATTAGCTTTGGACATTTTTGCGTACATATTGTCTTTCATAAACACAAAGTATTGATAACTAACTGCTCCTTTGTATACTTGCTTATGCAGCTTCCAACACAATACTATATGGCAATAGTACGAATGTCGAGACTGGAGCTTCATTTTGATATCTAAACAAATAGATTTTTCATTCAAATTGATTTCATGTCATCAACAAATGAGGTGATGCGATATTTCACTGTTTTCTTGGTATGCAGTTGTATACAATTACCACAGCTGTTCTTGCGGTGCAGAGCATATACTATGGCTGCATATATCCTCGACTTAAACACAATTTGAGACAGAAAAAGGTTGGAAGCTGATGTCCTCATCTCCTCTTACATAATCACATAACCTTAGCCACTTACTCATTCATGTTTGCCTTATTGTATATTTCTAGCGGAGTAGGAAAGTTAGAGCTTCTCATTTTGGGAACCAGGAAAATTTTAAAGAGCATGCAATGGAAAGCTTGTTGAAAGATCCTATAATAGATTCCAAGTTCAAATATGGCAAAAGAATCAAGATTTGGAAAAATAGGAAACTTGAATATAATCCGAACTGAGAAAGATTCAAGTGATTTGAGGTTTTTAGAAATTCATGCCCATCTGATTAATTTTCGATTATATGAAGTAGGTACACATTAACCTTATACGGATCTGTCAAATATTTTCTGTATTGTTTGTTTAACCAGCTGATATGACCTCAATTTGATTGAGATTTTATTTCAATCTTAGAAAAGAAGGAAATCTTTTCTGGTTAGCTAGCATTTCTCTACCGGTTTCTTCTAAATGTATAGGATTGAACAAGCACCTCATTGTCTTCTTCTCTTTCTTGTGGCCATCTAATCAGATTGTGGAAATAGAACTTTTTTAGCAGATAGCTTCTTCTTTCCAGTAGATTTTACAATGATTAGTTTGCTTATAGATGTGTTGTTCTGATTTCTAGAGGCTGAGTGATGGTGTGAATACAATTCCAGAGAAGCACACAACAGTAGCACAAAACTTGGAGCACTTAATTTACTTATGACAGTTACATTTGCTAATTCAACTACTTTATGTATTACTTATTTTCTGCTTTAGGTTTCTTTTTGCCTTTTGCAGTCATACATCGAGTACGTTTAATGCTTGTATCAAAAAGAAAAAGAGAATACCTTTAATGCATTAATCTGTAATGTAGGGTTCCAAGTCTAACCTGACTGAGGTTAGAAGAAGCAATACTGACTTCATTGGGAAACAGGTCAACCATGCTGGCAGGAGTATTGGGTTTGACACCCCCAGTGCAGGAAATGTTTTGAGTTCACCCATTCCTCTTCCAGGAATTTGTCCAAGTATTTCCGGAAGAGAATCATACTACATGTAATTAATATTTCTCATCAGATTTCTCAAATGTGCTTCTATGGAGTGAAATTATTATGGATTATCTCTTTTTATTTTTGTTTCTTGTAATTTATAATCGATGAAGACTTCAATTTGGCACAGTAAAGTTAGGTCTACATTTTGTCTAGTAAAAACGAAGTAAGAGTTGGACATGTACTGGATATACATTAAACCCTACCAGGCTTCTGAAAAATAAGGGGAGCAGATGGGTTAGCATAGGAGAAAAACAAAACAAAACAAATTACATTCAAAGCAAAGACACTTGTCCTTTGTTAAAGTTTTAGTCAACTTTATGAAGCAGCCAGTTGACAGAAAACTTACTGTTCTGGATAGTTGTTGAGGATCTAATAAGTTTCTTGGTTTGGGGCTTTTAGGCTATTAATATATACATATATATACATTATATATTTTTTTGTAATTTGTGTCAGTCAATAACTCTTGTACTTTATGTCAGTCAGTTTTTTCTGTGACATTTTAGGGGCATGCTCTTGGAACTAGAAAGTATTGAGTAGGCTAGTTGTTATCAGATCTATTTAAGTGGGGTTGGAGCTAGTGTAACTTAGTCTTAATTTTATCTAGTATATTTATCTTAAGAGAAAACCTCTCTTACTTTCTTGAAGGGTTCTGTTCAGCCTTTGGGTACTGTACTGCAGTTTGGATACCTTTCCAGATTTGTCATGATGGTAATAATGATGTTAACTGACATTTGGTGGCTGTCTCCTCGATTAATCTGCATCTTTTAAAAGAAAATGAAAGATAACTAGGGCTGCAAATTGCTCACCTTTGCTACATATCTAACCTTAAAATCTTGAAATGCAAGATGTTGCTAGCTGAAATCTGCCAGCATTTTTATGAAGTCTGCAACTATAATCAGATGGTTGCTGAGATATATGATTTTAAATTTTCAGAGTTAAGTGATCTATCTAAATTTCATTGTTGAAAATCATGATCATGTAGTAAGATCTCTTTTTCCTGGGAATTCATCAGATCAGCAAGATCTCTATCAAGGAGTCATACCCCTACAGAAAGGTCTTATTTGGCACAAACAACAGCTCCTACATTTAATCATATTCGAATTCCAATGAAGAGCCCTTGCTTGGTGCACTTGCATCTACACAATCTGCACCATCTAATAATATCAAGACCGGCCTCTGTGTGGTAAGCTCTATACCGGTGAATCTTAAATTAATAAGTTATTGCATTGTCAGAATATTGATCATATGATGTAAACTGTTATCTTTTCCTTCTGATTTAGGTCTCTCTGATGACCCTCTTTGGCACTTTTAATCACCGATCAGTAGATGACAAACTTGATTTAATTGTTGAAAATCCAAGTCGAGGAGTAGTGATGCGAGTAGGAAGAAGGCTGTTGCAGGTAGTCAAAATTCCAAACTGGCAGTTTACTTTCTCTTTTACAATTC
The DNA here is from genome assembly GCA_024362665.1 of Prunus padus. Lineage (NCBI taxonomy): Eukaryota > Viridiplantae > Streptophyta > Magnoliopsida > Rosales > Rosaceae > Prunus > Prunus padus. The sequence continues at coordinate 285,234 of JANFAM010000003.1, read as the reverse complement.
TTAAGATGCTATTGAGAAAACAGGTTAGGAGGCACTATTCTTGTTGCACAAACCACTAATGTTGCCAGTTTATAGCTGAGCAGTTTTCTCTTCTGGTTGCCTGTTTAATATGTTCTGTACAAAACTTAATATGATAGATATACATGGTGTGCATCTGTCTTTCTGTAACTTCATATAATTGGTATACATGGCGTATTAGTTGGAATGTTGGGTAAAACATATCTTATCTTTCATCATCATTATGGCTGGTGGAAAAAAAGGCTAAAAAAATATGGGGTTGTCTGGTGATGGCTATTTTTGGTTTATTTGGTCAAAGGAATCAGCAGATCTATGAACATGTTACGGGGCTGTAAGTGGAGGTGTGGGAGCAGGTCAAGTTCTGGGCAGTACTTTGGGCTTCAGTATTATTCTAGATTGAAAAGTTGCAGTGTCATAATTTATTTTCGTTTCTTAATCTATAATTTCTTCTATTAACGTTATTTGCTTTTCCGCTCTTGGTAGATTACCTGTCCACTTTACTGTACAGTCTCGCTTATGAAATCAAATTTAATCTTCTAGTCTAAAAAAGTTCATTATCATCACCATTATTGTTTTCTAGTTCAGAGTTTGGACAAAGTTTTAAGATTGGGGATACACAAAGTCATGTTTCAGGATGTTCTCTGGGTCAATGTCTTGTACGCATTTCTTTTTTTTCAGTTTTATGATAATTTTCTGTAGAAGTCGTAAATGTTTTCCAAAGAGGAAGAATGAAACTCAAGCATTGTTCTTTTCTGCTGAATCACAATTTGAATTTCAGGTAAGTAGTGAGCTGTTGCAAGCAAAGGGTACTAAAGATAGCAGCGGATAGGAAATTTGCTTGGTTGGGGAATGGCGGCTATTTACATTGGTGGACGGCTTCCTCAAATTTTCTTAAACGTAAGTAGTACCCTTAAAAGTAGCTATACTTATTGGGGAGGAGGTGCCATATTGTTCCAAGTTGATAAATTCTTTAGCTTCACTCGCTTCTGTGAGATCATTCTAGTTCTTATGTTTTTTCTTCTGTGGGGAAACTTTAATTTTGCCACTTCTATCTGCTAATGAATACGTGGGTTATCTGCTAATGAATACGTGGGTTGTCATTGTGCATGTAGTGAGTATGGTGTGCTCCAGCATGATACGCTGCTGTCTATAAGACATGCAAACAAGAATTAGCTACTTATATTCGACAAATAAGATTGTCTTAATCCATTCCTTTTTTTTTTTGGGTATCTTATTTTATTTTAGAATATGGGCATTTGTTTCTGTCTCAGTTGTCTGAGTGATGTTAACTTCTGGTTCTTGATCAATTTTTCAGATCCGAAAGGCCAATGTTGAGGTAAGCGTTTTCACCATCATATATGTTGTTAATGATTAATGGAAGAAGAAAATGAATCTGTGTTTAATGTTAGGCCTAAGCTCAAGTTTAGAGGTTAAGTTTATTTTGTATAAGTTTATATTTATTAGAATTAGGACTTAGTGGGTTAATTATTTGTGTCAATTTATATACACTAACAATAATTTAAGGTATTATTTAAACGGGTATCAATAATAAATTGAAAAATGCAAGGAAAGTATGATAATTGTACAAAGTCTCCACTTTCCAACCTCTCCTACATTTACAGCTCTTCCTACACTAATTTTCTGTACACATGTCGTGTGTGATAAACTCTCTAGTTAATTATGAAGGTTTCCTATTGTGTTTTGTTAAGTTATTTTAGTAATGTGTGATTGCCTCTATGAAGAGGCCTTACTGGGATTAAGGTTTCAGATTCTTGAGAGATGATTGAGATTCTGTAAAAGCACTTGGAATTTCTTCCAGGAAGTACTAAAAGCGCTAAGCACTTTCAAATTTTTATGTCAAATGCAGCCATAAGCACTTTTGGTTGTTAAAAAGTTCGTGCAGAAGTAATCCCAAACATGCCCTAAGAGATGATTCTAGTTGAATGAGTATATTGATTCAAATTTACCGTAATTGTTCTCTTTGTTAGTTTTCTCCCTATTTTCTCTGTCAGTGGTTTCTTGTTGGCACCTTCAGATATTGAATACTTTTTTTGTGAATTTTTTTTAGTGATTCTTTTATTACAGCAGTATAAGCATCAACTACCCTTTTCTAAAACCCTTTGATCCCAATCCTCAACCCAGAGGAGAACGCAAATATCTTTCAGTGTTGCATGCATGATGTGAGAGAGTGATAATGTTTTTCTTTATAATATGCAGGGGCTTAATCCTTTAATGTTCGTCTTTGCTGTTCTTGGAAATGCCACTTATGTAGCAAGGTGAATGTTGGTTGTGGTTCTTTTCCTACTGTTTGGCCTTTTGTTGTACAGCCATTTAATTTACAGTTAGTTCCAAAGTTAATGATGTATTTTTTTACCACAATATGTAGATTTTTTCAGGTGTTACTTTTATTCCATTTCACTATTGATCTTGGTTCTTTGTTGTGCAGCATTATTGTGAACAGCTTGGACTGGTCGGAGATCAGACCAAATCTTCCGTGGCTGGTGGATGCTGGAGGATGCATGCTTCTGGATATTTTCGTATCCTTCTTGTATCACTGTTACATATGTTTTTTTGAATGTAGCATATCTGTTTGAAAGGGCTATATATGTTTATCTTAAAATAGTACAAAGTGCATTCACAAGCTGTCAAAAATTTGCTAATTTAATAGTTCTTCTTAGAAGGTTGAACAGTTTTCTTGTTGTACCTCTTACAGAACAAGTGCAATATCTTGGAACAGTCTGAAACTCTTGTACCTTAATGCCTTTTAGATACTAATTCAATTCTTCCGATATTGAGACACCAAGACCCAGAGGTTAAGGATGTACACTCCAATGCAGCCTAGTTAATGAAGGAATGACATAAACTTTTCAAGGTATATATATATATATCTCTCTCTCTCTCTTTTGAACATGAGGCATGTTTTTTTCATGTGGCTTGTGGCTTTAAGATGTTTTGTTGTGGCATATAGTATCATTTCCAGTTGCATAATTCCACTTAAACTTTGTTCGCTTCCTACCTAGGGAGATTGTAAAACCGTAAACTGAAGTTACTTTTTCTTTCTCCAAACATTGGTCATTAGCTGTCTGGTTAGATATTCTAGAAATTCGTATGGTGTCTTACATAGTTATGTAGGAGCATAGAAAAACTAGAACCTGACATTCATATAATTTTTGACACACTTGAGAGGATCTAAATTTGCAGTACATTGTGACAGAGAAACACAATCTTTTAGCGTTGGTTTTTATTAAGTTTGCAAATTAGCAAAAGCTAATCAAGATTCAAATGAAGTTCTATAATAACAGCTAATCTTAACCTCATTGCTGTCCTATGCTATAATCTAATTTGTTTACTTTGTGGAAATCAAGACTCAGATGCTTTTATGGAGCCATGGATGTTCGTGAATCTTCGGAACTGCCTTTTTGGAGTCTCATCCAAAGTGACGCAGTCGCCGTCACATGAGCCGGAAAGCTGAAATAAGTTCAGATTTGTGCAGTCAATTGAGTAATCAACAGGCTTCGCAGCCAATAGGTCATTTTAGTGCTTTGATTTTGCACCCTACATTACCAGATCATCAGTCTCTGCACATGAATTCTGTCCAAGCTATGTAGCTGTTGACATTATTTATCTATTTTTTCCTTAATTGAAGCGGGTGCTTTTCTCACAAGTGTACCTTGTGATGATATCTCGCAGGAGCTGCCAACTGGTTGGGATGATATTAACTCTTATTTTATTCATTTCTATGTTAAGTTAAAATGATTTTTGTAGCATGCATTCCAGCTTGGAAAGATCCTTCCTTTTGGCCGGTTGTGGGTGAGGAGGGATCGAAGCCATTTTTTCTCAACAATGTCTTTGTCATTTGATCCAATAGCGGAGTAGAGGCTATCAATGTGATGTGGTAACTAGTCTAGTTGGTCTGTCATCTCTGAAATATGTGCCAAAATCTGTTTGGAATCGGTTTTAGGATCAATGGTAATCAATTTCATATCTGTTGAGAGAAGTTGTGTAGATAGAGCATTGACTTTGAAGCTTATTCACATACTGGCCTTTGACCTAATTTCAATAGGAACCAATCTCCTTGGCGGTTTGGACTATTTAACGCGCAAGATTTCCAACCTCAAACCAATCCCTATTTGAACGTTATGAAATCTTGGTAAAATCCAATCAACGTTGAGAACATTTGACTCCACTCATTTAATATTTTTGCTTCTTATTTTGGCTTTTATTGATGAATCAAGAAAACATTGACTCCACTCATTAAATAACTCAAATGCTCGTTAGCCTCATTATTTAACATTACACATTTGCCCTCGACAAAATCAGGTCCACAGTGACCCGATCCAACATAGAAGAGTGCATGCCCTGACCACAGCCATTCCAATAAGTTCAAGAGTATACCATTTGCGCACACCATCGGGAAAGACTCAAATGGTTTTTGGATTTTGTATTTTCTATAACAAACCTTTTGTTTGTACCCAATTTTGGTAAACAGACCAAAAATGGTTTGCTTCTCAAAATAATATTTTTAAAAGGGCCAAGCCCATCAACCTTTTTATTTTTGTTTGAAAGAAAGGATCACCTATGCTTAAAGGGCCATCAAGATTAAAAAAGAAATTGATCAAAGCCCACACGGTTAATAGGCCCAATATTCTGAATCTCACTAAAAGTTAAAGTATCGGTAACCGTTACACATTGACCCATGTGAGGGTCTGAAGGAGGTTATCACCATTAATGACGACTTGACTCTCCACGCGCCCAGTAAAGAAACAAGCTGTACGAAAGCCACTAGAACCAGAAAAAACCAAATTGCCAACCAGACTTCCAAACTCAAGACATGGGATTATCACAAGAAACCAACAGTCTTGTCAGAAACATCCCATCATCCCGTCTATGAACCAGTCCAGAATAGTGAATCAGTGGATGAACTTGGAAATAACAACTAGGCAACCTCTTTTGGCCTTCATCATCAGAGCCCTCTCCTTGCCTATAAAATAGGAACCTCTGCCACAGAAGAAGAGGACTCTCTCTCCAAACTAGACACAACGTCTCGAAAAATACTTGAAGAACTCAAGATCTTTTCAACCCAACCTGTTTAACTTCCAGATAACTAGTTGACCACTCTTGCGTTTATCTTTTGTTTGCTATGCCATCCTCATGGTATGATTTTCTTTCAAAAACGATCAATTTGAATTCATGTACTTATTTGACTGGATAGATAAATCTCCAATCTTTCCTTAAATTGTAACTTATAGCTTGAACCAATTAAATATAGTAAGCAAGAACTTTCATCTGCCTTTTACTGTCAAGTTTAAATAAGATCAAAAGGAGTTGTAGAACTTGTTTTAACTATTTCATTAAGCGCTTATCATTTAACTGCTTCTACGTATGCATGCGATAATGTTTGGATAGGATCAAGTTAATTTCCTGCTTTCGTACTTTTAAGTTCATTATTCATACCCAAAAGAAAGGTTTCAAAGAAAAAGGTCAGATCATCAAGGATAGTAAGTTGCTCGGGCCTCGAAATTGCACCATTAGGCCCGAATTGATTTATCAGCCTAGTTCGAGGGTTGTTTGAATTCAAGTCAAGTTTCTAAGCCCAAATGGGTATTACTAACCATGATCTTGGTTTTTTACACTTGCTTGATCGTGTATTGCTCGTACTTGTTAGGCTAACATACACACAGATGAAAGCTTATTGAAGTCCTCTTAATTGAGGCACATAAAGAACTAATCCGAGCCAAGCACTTCCCTTGGAGAACAATGGCTTGAGCAGAGGTCCGTAGAAAAAGTGTTATCATCACAAAATCAACCAACTACATTCACCACCACCAGGTCTATTGGACTGGTCTCACATCCAATAGTGGCACGCCACGTGATCACACAAATCGAGTTGAGAGGAGCCGAGGGACAAGGCCTAACTAGAGCCCACTCGATCTTGTCAAGCCGATGCAACTTTCAATTTTGTTATGACGACCTCTTCACTCCATCGAGCAAGCCGATCCCGAAGTAGTCGAAGGAGCTCAAGGCGGAAAAAAGGATCAACATATTTTTGGCATGCTTAGTGGGACTTTCATTCGTGTATGGTGAGAAAAACCAGAAAGAAAGTCTACATGGCAGATTCCACTCAAGTCACTAACGAGAGGAACAAAGGAATAGCAGAGGTGGAGTCACTAAAGTCTTCCTCATAAAATCCTTTTGATCGATTCGAGAAAGCCATGAAAGAGGGTTTTCAGGCGATGACTCACTCTATGAATCATATGTCCCAGAGTGTCGCTCAGACTGTTGAGAAGGAACATCTAAACACGACCCTACAAGGGAACGAGACAAGGGCATACCTAACACAATTCTTTGAGCAGGTCATGCAAGCAACACAAGAAGATAGAGTATTCTGAAAGGGAGACGAAATGCTGGAGAATGGCAAAACATCCATGGAGATTCCAAAATATTCTCCAGGCCAGACGAGTGGTCATGCTAATTCATCATCCCCATAACTAGTGATAGGAAGCTCGTTCGGAATGCCTTTTCAGGTGGTCCACACAGTCGGATTGGATGCAACTCCCATTATTCCAGTTGCTCCAACGACAACTAGCCTAGCTAGGGAAACAGGAGGCCACCAACTCGTACCTTTTGGAACTCCTTCCAAATATCAGGCCCCGAAAACTGGAGAGGCCGCCCTACCCCCAGAGCCTGTCCAAAGGAACATGCACGCCGAAAGATGGCGGCAACCAGCAAGGTTCAACATCCATATTGCACATAATAATGGCAATAATGGACGGGGACAATGAAATCATGCAAGGTTGCCCGAATAGATCCAGGATTTGGATAATGAAGATGAGATAAGGCAGATTCCACCAGCCGGCGCTCAACCTGCACCAACAATCCATCCAGATCTAACCATACGAAATGAAATAGATGGACTAAGGCAACTCTTCCTCAATGGTCAGGCCGGGGTCAGAAGACCAGCTCGACCTACATATCAGAAATGTGACGCCCTTGACCTAAAATTAAAAGAAAATTAATTAAATTAATTGAGATAATTAAATAAGGAATTAAATAAGAGTAAATTATTAAAGGGGCATTTTGGTCAACTATATTTTCGGGACGGAATTTGGCGAAACGAGTTGCGCCATTGCGTCCGGCACCTCGAAATGAGTCTGTTAACGTGCGGCACGCTTGGATCGGAGTTTAAACGAGAAAAAGGACATTTTGGTAATTTCATAATTTGATTAAAATACTATAAAATGCCACGCTGGCCAATCAGAACGCAGATCCCTTTCTCTCTCCTCAATTTCTCTCTCCTCTGTACGAGCCGCCACCTTCTCTCTCGTCCGCAACGGCTGGACTCTAGACCGGTCGCAAAGAACCAGCGTGACGAGCCTGGTCACGTACCACCCCTTTTCGTCGTTAGAAACCTCGAGATTCATCTACTGTATCATCCGCAACTTCCGGCCGTTTTTGGGTTCTCGTTCCGTCGTCTCCCGCAAGCTCCGCCATCGCGCAAGGTATGTTTTCGAGTCCCCTACACCTGCTTAAGCTATTCCCATGCTTGGTTTCGATCGATTTGGCCTCAAAACCATTCGATCCTAAAGTCGATCCGGCCGGACTTTGGATCGCGATTCCGGCCGATTGCCACCGGTTCTGGGCGGTGTCACAGGTTTTGGACTCCTAGGATCGTTCTCGAGTCTTTTGGTATAGGTGGTGTAGCTCGGTTCGACAGCTTTTGGAATGGCCGGAATCGCTCTACACACCCACCACCCACAGTAGCGCGTGTGGCAGCGCGTGGGCCGGGGTGTGGAGGCGGTTCAGTGTTCCGTTGCAATCCTCGTGTCGTCATGAGCGCGTACGTATGCTCGGATTCCAATTCGGACGTTGTTTGGACCTCAAACCAATGTACGCCTATTATGCGTTGTGTGGGTTCGACGTGTTCGGACCATTGGATCGAATCCTAATTCACGTAGGTTGTTCCTTGTATTTCTAGGATCGTATAGGAATTGTCGGATCGTGATTTGGAGTCCAGGATACTCCGGATCAATGACTTAAAGTTTGAATTAAACCGTAACCGTCCGATAGTGCGATTGTGAGCAATCCGACCGTCCGATCGAGACCAAACTTTCAGGACACGTTGTTTAGGCCGGGTTGAACCTATAGGAACTTTCGGATATAAGTTTGGAGGTCATGGGACCTACGGGCCTGGTTTGACCTAGTCGGGTTAGTTTGACCAGGTTTGATCGAGGGTCTCCCGAGGTCGCCTTGCCACATAGTTGACTTTGTTGGACTTCTAGGAATGTCCGGATCGATTTGGAGGTCGTGGGCTCCGCGGGCCGGGATTTACCGCAACGGGTGTTTGACCGCCAGTTAACCGTGAGTCTTCCAGGGCAGTCCCACTGGTTAAAAGAGGTAGTTTGACCTTAGAATCTTTAGTACGACATACGTGCACGTTAAGTCGGGTTCTGGTAGGATTTGAGTTTAAGGTTCTCGTACGGTTCACGGTACTAATCCAATCCTCGTATCTATCGCTTTAGGTACTTTGACTCTCTATGCAGCAGGCGGGACCTTTTTAGGGTTATGCAGCGTAGGACCAACGGTGAGTGGACTTTGTTTTCAAACGGGCATGATTTCATTGAATTGCATTAACTGCATAAAAAGAGATTTAATAATTTTTTAAAATCTTGAATGTTTAAGTCTTGTTTGACTTTGGTTGAAAAATACTAAAAGAACTAGCATTTGAGGTTTATACTTGATTTGGGTTGCCAGTTTGTATGTGGGGCCCTAATGGTCATATTTTATGATTTTGTATACTTTTGAGTATTGAATGGGACGTAGTGACGTCTGGTGGTTTTTGTGTACGATTTGGGTACGGTAAAAATATTATGGAATATATTACATATATATATGAGAGTTACGTAAGCCTTGGGTTTTGGTTATTATATTTAAAGAATTGTTATATTATATGTTATTTATATAATTGAGCTATATTTTAAGAATCTTTGTGCGTACTATACATATACTTTGGGTTCGGGTTACGGACACTTTAAACGTTCGGATATTTATGTAAATGGGTTATTATATATATGTATACTTTGAATAGATATTTTGAATATGGGGTTTTGGGGACGTTTAAACGTCCGGACGTATATGTATACGGAATTGGACTTTCGGTTGTATTTTTAAAGGATTGTTATGTATATTATATATATATATACATATATATATATATATATATTGAATAAACGTTTCGGGGTTGGATATTATACTTTTAAGAATAGTTATCTATACAATTATTTTGGGACTTATGTCGTTTGGATTTGGATTTGACGTTTTATAGACTTGAGAGTGGAATATGGTTTTAAAATGAAAGTGACGTTTTAATTGATTTTGGATTGATATGCGGTCGTTTGACCCTTGTGATTATTTTGAATATAGAAATATATGTTTGGACGGTTATGTCCTAATTTTGAGTATTTATATTGGTTAGTTGACTGATGGACTTTTATATGTCCTAGTGTCTGATGATTTGGACTTTTATATGTACATGTGATTAATTATGTGAAATATTGGATATTGAGTTGTGTTGAGTGGAGTGCTGTGGGCACCCTTGTATGTACCTTCCCCTGTTCTTATGATACGGTTACTTGGATTTGGTATGGTTATTTGGCATGGTTCGATCCGGTGCATACCTTAACGGGGTGTAGCTGTAGACCCTTAACGGGGTAGCCTGCGCGCGTAGGACATGTTTCGGAGTTATGGTTTGGAAGTTTCTACCATATAGGCCTGTGAGTTTAGTCCCATTTGGACGGCTCAACCCTGGGCACGGGGTCTCGAGGAGACTGTACCTGTGTCCAGTCAAATGATCCCCTGTTGGATTGTTTTCCCTGTTACTTGTGTTTGGTGTTGAGGTTATACTATACCTATACGCGTGTGTTAGTACCTTCGTATTCATATTTATTTTAGTGAGGATCGTTCCTCGCTTGTCGTGCTTGTGAGCACGTGGTTGTGAGAGTGGGGAAGTTTGGGAAATTGTTTACCTGTTTTGGTTGCAGTACTTGATTGGATTTCAGTACTTGATATGTTTTACTTATTGGATTGTAAATCCTGATTTTATATATATTTATACAAATGCTTTGAACCACAATTGAGTTCCGTATTGTTGTCGGGTTTGGTTTTCTCGGCATGAATGAGGTCTTTGGTATTTTAATGATTGTTTTGGTATATGATGACTTAATTATATTTTCGTGCTTACGTTCTTCAAGTTTTTCAGCTTGTGTTTATATATACATGTGTGGGTTTAATTTGAGAGGTTATGCCTCGGAAAAAGGTAAAGGTTGGTGTGCTCGGGAAAAAGGTTTTGAGCTGGTAGGTTTTCACCTATTTTGAAATAGGGTGGTTTTTTTTTAAATCACCAAAGTATATAAACGGTTTCATATGCATGGTTCACATTGTTTTTAAACGGTGGGGGTTATTACTTTGATTTAAGTATGTAAAACTTGTTTTTGTCCACTCACACTCTTTCTGTTTGCGCCCCAGGACCGTAGTCGTCGCTTCGTTCTTTGTTCGGCCTTGGGCTTCTCTTCTCGAGCTTCGTTTGATGGGTAGGATTGTCGTCCTTGAACCCTAAACTTTGTATTCTGTTATTTCTATTCCGCTGACTCTTAGATTGCTCTGTTATCGCCTTTAGGGTTGAATTGTATGGCCGGAGGCCTGTTAGGTATTTGTGTATGTTGCGATAATTATTTTCTGTTGCTGTTGAACAGGTTGTTAATTTTGGGATAGTCCTTGTTTTAGGGGAGACTCAGCCCGATTTTCGGCAGAAGTCTTGACCCCTTTATCTATTTGTTTCGGGAAGAAGGTTTCTGTTAGTATGTGGGCCCGACATGGGTTGATGTCGGGCAAACCAGCAGGTCCGGCTCGGGTTCCGGTGGAATCGGGTCGGTCCTGTCAAGAAATCATTGCCTGCATATATCAATGATCTACCTTTCCCAAGAGGTTTCTGATCGGTGCATAATTACATATCATTTTGTACCCTTCTAACTTATGATTTGGTTATGTTTTTGAGTTAAACTTGTGCTTTTAATTTATTTTGTGTTTGTTTCGAGTGTAATAAGCTTATGACTCACTAAATGCATTTTGGAGACAAGTTAGCTCAAAACGGTGTATGCAGATCAGTCAACTTCACGGATTGGACTGTACTTGCTCAGGAAGAACCAGATAATGAACCATACGTCATTGGAAAGATACGGAAGTCTAGTTTCTGAAGAATTTTACGGTTCATGATTCCGAGTCTTCTAGATGAAGTTATGCAAGTTTGGGTAACTTAAGGTCAAATTCGGCAGCATCTGCGTTACTGGGCCAAAAATGACTTTTGAAGGCCTTCCTGATTTTTCCTTGAGTTGGGCTGCATATGCTTAGAAAGATAAGACAAAGAGCTTCAAGATCCATATTTTTCCAGATTTGTTAGAGTGAAGGAACAAGCCCAAATTGAGCCCACAAGCTGACTGCAAATTGCTTGGTCATGATTAGCTATGCATGTGCTATTGTTGATAGTGGGGAAGAAGCATGTTTATTTGTCATAATTGAAGTAGGTTGTGTAAGAAATAAAGAAAGCAAAAGCATCAAGTGGGAACTAGCCAAATGATGAAAGGAGATGGATGCTCATGTGAACTTGAGGTGGCTATGCAACTTGTTGTCAAAAGAAGAATATTGGCATGTGAGTTTGATGCTTTCCTTCTCCTATAAATAGGAGGCTTGGCTAACCTTCAAACAGACCCCAAGGGGGGGAGCTCTCAAACATCTCTCTAGAGCTCCTCTCCCTTCTCTCCCTCAAATTCTCTTAGTTTTCTTTTGAGTTCTCAATTGTTGTAACAAAACCCTTTAAGTTTTTCTTAGTTGTAATTTATTTTTCATTGTAATGTAAATTCTTTTCTTAAGTTTAATTAGTTTCCAAGTTTCAATTATAGTTCTTGTTCTTATTCATTATGCTTATAAGTTAATATGCTTGTTTGAATGAGTGATCACCATTAAAACTTGTATGTTAGCTATCTTGGTTTGAATTAAGAGTAGACACCATGCATTAATTCAAATTGAACTATGAATAGGAAGAGTATGTATGGACATTCGACAACATGGATTAGATACATGCTTGGTTGTTTAAAACATTCTTCTTTGCTTAATGGATTTCTAATGCTTAATTTAGGTTCGACAAGAAGGATCTAATTAGGGAATTAGGAATACAAGGTTAGGACCAAACACCATGGCTTAATCATACTTTAGCTAGAATCAATCTGTGAATCTAAATTGAACTTGGTAACTAATTTGCTTGAGTTAATTTCTTTTCTTTCTTTCTTGTTTTATTTATTCTCTTTTGGTTTTCTATTTTGTGCAGGGAATCAAATTGAATCAATCTATCATCAATCCTCGTGGGATCGACCTCGTACTTACACAAGCTATACTATCCAACGCCTCGTGCACTTGCGAGTCAACAAAATATTTTGGCGCCGTTGCCGGGGATTGACGGCATAGTTTGGTTCTATTTTCTTTCCCTACTTGTTTTACTTTCCTTTTTCCTTTTCATTTCAGTTTTTATTTCCTAATCCTTTTAATCCCATTTCAAGTTCTATGTTTGTTTTAGCAATATGAGATAGCTCAATAAAAAAGGGAGAGAAGGCAACTTCAATCATAAAGATAGGAAGTATGGAGTAGTGGGAGGAGTAGCTACCTCCAAATGCATCCATGCTCGACCTAATCGCATCAAGGGGAGTATCCAATCCTTTCTCTTTTACTTGTATTGTTATTATTTTAGTAATTTTAATTTTCTGTTTATTTTATAATTTAAAAAAATTTAAAAGATTTTTCATATGAGCTGACTTTTGGTAACTCCAGTAAGCAACTTCCGTCTATGCAGTGTCTAGGAGTTCTTTAAGGCGACACCTTCGGTGTCTAAGAAGTTTGGGTTTTAAGCGGGACCATTGTGACCCCTCCAACCTTCCCGGAACCCCTGGCTGTGTTTTCTGAGGCCCTTAACTGGTCATCCTAGAGTTGCTTGTATAATTGTGTGTTCTTAAATTAAATTATTATTTTTTACAATAATAGTTTGGTTTAAATAAAAATTTAAGTTTGGGTATTGTATTCTTGCTTAAATAATAATTACAAAAATTAAAAAATTAAAAAATTAAAATTGCATTTTGGAACTTCTTGGTTTTCTGTTAGTCTCTGTTTTTATTTTTTGTTTATTTTTTTATTATTTTAATTTTTATGTGGTGTGGTTAGTTTGTTTGTTTCTGTGTGTTAAAATTTAAAAAAAAAAAATTTACTCCAAATAAAGCTGCATCACTAAAAACTTTAAAAAAAACAAAAAATAAAAAAAAAGAAAAAAAAAGCATAAAATACAAATAAATAAAACTTCATTTTCTTCTTCTTCTTCTTCTTCTTCATCATCTTCATCGGTCACAAGATCGGCATCATCATGGCACGCTTCCTGATTCCAAAATTGGAAACTTAGCCGTCTGGACGTCATCTTTTGGGTCTTCACGCACCTCTTGGGGCCCATCACTTGAGCTCCCAAAGATTGCACTTATGGCTGCACTCTTGGCTTGAGCACCACTTGTCTCGTGCTCTGGTTGCTTGCGCTTACCCGGCCGCCCAATAGACTCCAAACTTCGTGCGCATGTCTTTGGCGTACAAATCTACCATCGATGATAGCTGTTTATTCTCCGCCCGCAAACCTTCTAGCCGACGTCGATTAAACTCCACCATCTTTGTCCGCTCCTTTTTCAAGTCCCTTATAATGCCTTGACAATCCTCAACCACATTCTGCGATGCCGCCAATCGAGCCTTTACTAGCTCCAACTCACGGGATTTCGCAATTAGGCGATAACCCACGATTGCGATAGTGGTCGTGTTTTGTGCGGCCAGTGCCATGGCATCACCGACGATTCGATTGTCACACTTTGCGCCGAGCACTCGTGCATCTCCGGGAGTCACTAAACTCCTTGCGACTCCAAGGGCAACTTCGTTGTCCATGAGTATTGTGTCATTCACTGTCACGGGCCCTCTTGTCGAGCCAAAATAAGGCATCCACGTTGGTGCTGCTCCTTGACTCGACGTCCGAATTGGTTGAGCTAGGTTAAGATCGAGTGAAAATGGGAAAGGAGACGACATTTTCTTTCCGATTTCTTTTCTTTTTCTCTCTTTTCCTCTCTCTTTTCTTCTTTCTTTTCTCTCTTCCGTGTGGCTGTAATTTTTGTTTTTCTCCCTTAGTTTCCTTTTATAGATATCAAACCCTAGCACCACTCAAGCTCCACAGCCTTCCGGCTTTCCTCCGTCCCCAAAATAATTTGTCGCGACATACCTTTTTACGAACGAACGCGTTCAACAAAGTCTTCGCGCCTTTCCATACCGTCCGTAATTTTCGGCAGGGAAGCGCAAAAGCTCTGCGGCGCCTCTATGCATCGACACGTGGCTCTTGCTTCGTTGCTCGAGACGACATATGGACCCCGTTTGAATCCACTTCCCACGTAAAAATAAAAAATAAAAATAAAAACGAAAAATTTTAAAATTTTAAATAAATAAAATGTGTGGGCTTGGATTTCATTGTGGGTCGGGTTTAACGATGGTTTGGGTTTCAAAAATTGTGGGCTTTGGGCTTCAAACAAATTTTGGGTTTCAATTTGCGTAAGCTTGTGTGTTTAGGGCTTCTTGTTTTTTTTTTATTTTTATTATTTTTATTATTTATTTATTTATTTGTTTAGCTGTTTTGCAATTTTTATTTTGTATTTTAATTATTGTATTTTGTGGTATTTATTTGCTTTAATACCTTTCAATTATTGTTATGACATTACTTGTGCATAATTTTTAAACATTGAGGACAATGTTCATTTCTAAGTTTGGGGTATTAGAGTTTAGCAAGTAAATTTGGTTTTTCTTAAAAAAATTTTAAAAGAAAAAATCTTGTTTTTCTGTTTTATTTTAGTCTTGCTTTGTTTTTTTTTATTTTTTATTTTTTTGAGTCACTTTCCGAACACATATGATGAGATTGTGATAAATGTTTGCATGACTTAAATGAAAATTGGATTTCTTTTTATTTTAAAAATTTAATAAAAATTTTAAAACTTTTGGCATCGTTCTAGCATGATATGTTCGAAACCCTCTTTACACTTGCCATTTGTTTCATAATTTTCTAATTAAAGGATTTGCATGATCCAAAGAATTGTATCAAGCATAAATTAAACTTGTATAACCATATAATGTGAGTTTTTGAGCCTTGTGCTTCATTTCATGAGTGTTATACACATACTCTTATTTTCTTGTCATCTAAGTTGTTGTTTGATCTCATTATTCATTGAATTGGTTGAGCACTTAAAAGTCATTTCATTCATATTCAATTTAATTACATGACATTTAAGAAATGATATTAAGGCCCTCTTTGGATCGTTTGTGCCTTTCAAACTAACCTTATGCATGCTTAAGCATGATTTTCCATTGTTAACCATTTTGAGCCTACATGTAAACCTTTTCTTTCTTTTAACCAATTATATTTCCTCACCTTAGCCTGAAAAACAATTATTTACCTTTCTAAGGAACTCTTGAGCTTTTATTGGGATGTGTTTTTCATACTAAGTTTGGGAAGAGGTGTTACATTTCGAAAAAAAAAAAAATACACAATTGGTGAAAGAAAAGAGAAAAGTTGTGATTAAGTGGTGGTTGAATGAAATTTCATTTTTGGGTTTCTTTATTGGCCTCAAAATAAATTGGTGGTTGTTCAATTAAAAGAAAGGAGTGTGAATCCTTATAAATGGAGGTAAAAGGAGTTTTGAAAAAAAAAAAAAAAAAACCTCATTGTGATGATTCGAAGTCTTGGAAAAAATTATTTTATGCTCTTACATTGTGAGTTCTTTGGACTTTGTGTTATCCATACCTTTCATTTCTCACTCACCTTACACCCTTAGCCCCATTACAACCTATGATAAAGACCTAAATTGATCCTAAATGTCATGTGATTGAATTGCATCCATTTTCCTACTTTTAAGTGTTTGGCATCCTTCTTGAGATCATATTAATGCAAGTTCTTCATCTTTCTATTTCGAGTTAAGTCCCTTATGGTTTAACTCTAATCTCATGTTTATAACTGAGTGATGCATTGTAGCCCTCTTCTGAGTGATTCATTTGTGAGAGGACAACTTTGGTGAGATTTGAAGTTGAATTTGTGTTTTGTATGATTTTTGAAATTGTGTGAAAACTAAGATTGGAGAATTTGTTGCATTTGGCTATCACACTACTACACTTTGAGCATGTTATGTTTTGAACTTTGCCACATTGTGAATAATGTCCAAAAATGAGCTTTTATTGTTAAAACTTTTGAGTCATGTGCATGAGTCATTTCTCTTCAGAAAATGTTCGGAAATATTGTTTTGTATTTGTTTTTGTTTTCTAACTACTTTGTTTTTGTAGAGTCAGTAAAACGTTTGTGGGTATCGTATCTGTTAAACCCTCAGGAGACACAACTCCTCCTACTAGGGATGCCTGGAGGTTTAAAGGCTTGTTGCATATGCTCAATGCAATCGAGTTACCTGCGAAAGTGGTCTAATAAATTTATTATTTATTTATTTTTATCTTTGTTTTCCTTTTGTTTTGCTCGAGGACTAGCAAAATATAGGTTTGGGGGTATTTGATCGGTGCATAATTACATATCATTTTGTACCCTTCTAACTTATGATTTGGTTATGTTTTTGAGTTAAACTTGTGCTTTTAATTTATTTTGTGTTTGTTTCAGTGTAATAAGCTTATGACTCACTAAATGCATTTTGGAGACAAGTTAGCTCAAAACGGTGTATGCAGATCAGTCAACTTCACGGATTGGACTGTACTTGCTCAGGAAGAACCAGATAATGAACCATACGTCATTGGAAAGATACGGAAGTCTAGTTTCTGAAGAATTTTACGGTTCATGATTCCGAGTCTTCTAGATGAAGTTATGCAAGTTTGGGTAACTTAAGGTCAAATTCGGCAGCATCTGCGTTACTGGGCCAAAAATGACTTTTGAAGGCCTTCCCGATTTTTCCTTGAGTTGGGCTGCATATGCTTAGAAAGATAAGACAAAGAGCTTCAAGATCCATATTTTTCCAGATTTGTTAGAGTGAAGGAACAAGCCCAAATTGAGCCCACAAGCTGACTGCAAATTGCTTGGTCATGATTAGCTATGCATGTGCTATTGTTGATAGTGGGGAAGAAGCATGTTTATTTGTCATAATTGAAGTAGGTTGTGTAAGAAATAAAGAAAGCAAAAGCATCAAGTGGGAACTAGCCAAATGATGAAAGGAGATGGATGCTCATGTGAACTTGAGGTGGCTATGCAACTTGTTGTCAAAAGAAGAATATTGGCATGTGAGTTTGATGCTTTCCTTCTCCTATAAATAGGAGGCTTGGCTAACCTTCAAACAGACCCCAAGGGGGGGAGCTCTCAAACATCTCTCTAGAGCTCCTCTCCCTTCTCTCCCTCAAATTCTCTTAGTTTTCTTTTGAGTTCTCAATTGTTGTAACAAAACCCTTTAAGTTTTTCTTAGTTGTAATTTATTTTTCATTGTAATGTAAATTCTTTTCTTAAGTTTAATTAGTTTCCAAGTTTCAATTATAGTTCTTGTTCTTATTCATTATGCTTATAAGTTAATATGCTTGTTTGAATGAGTGATCACCATTAAAACTTGTATGTTAGCTATCTTGGTTTGAATTAAGAGTAGACACCATGCATTAATTCAAATTGAACTATGAATAGGAAGAGTATGTATGGACATTCGACAACATGGATTAGATACATGCTTGGTTGTTTAAAACATTCTTCTTTGCTTAATGGATTTCTAATGCTTAATTTAGGTTCGACAAGAAGGATCTAATTAGGGAATTAGGAATACAAGGTTAGGACCAAACACCATGGCTTAATCATACTTTAGCTAGAATCAATCTGTGAATCTAAATTGAACTTGGTAACTAATTTGCTTGAGTTAATTTCTTTTCTTTCTTTCTTGTTTTATTTATTCTCTTTTGGTTTTCTATTTTGTGCAGGGAATCAAATTGAATCAATCTATCATCAATCCTCGTGGGATCGACCTCGTACTTACACAAGCTATACTATCCAACGCCTCGTGCACTTGCGAGTCAACAGTTTCAAAGTACCAAACTTAAGTTTGTTAAACGGAGAAGACTTATACGCGTCAGCATTGGAACACATAAGGCATTTCTTGGCCCAATGTGTGGCCATCGAAACCCATCCTCTCCTAAAGCTGAGATTGTTCGAAAGCACTCTTTCGGGCCAAGCTTTCACTTGGTATTCAAACCTAAGCCCGAATTCCATTCCAGGATGGACAGATATGGAAGTGGCTTTCATGGAACAATATTATAAGCTTGAGCCTGAGATCACTATGAACGATCTGACTAACATGGTGCAAGGGGATCATGAAACGGTGTAAGATTTCATTGCGCACTTCAAGAAGCTCAAAATGAAATGCAAAATTCCTATGGACAAGAAGCACTTCATCAAAATGGCACAAAATGCTCTTAGGCTATCTCTCAGGAAGAAATTTGACGATCTGGAGTTCATAGACCTACAAGATGTGGCTCAACAGGCTTGCAAATATGAATTGCTCCAAGAGGAAATACAGAAGAAGAATAATTCCAAGCCAGTGTACTTCAAAAATCCAGTTCATCAAGTAGAGATTGTCGAGGAATTCGATGAAGAGAGCAGAGAGAATACATGTCCCAAAGTATCAGTAGCTGAGATTATGCAGATCAAAACTCCGATTACCTGCAAAGCGGTGACGAGACCAGGTAAGGAGCAAAGGAACAATCGTCCCCCGACTGGAGGATTCGTTCCATATAAACAAAAGCATAAGGCATACTCCTTCGACCTGTCTAAGGCCGAAAGTATCTTTGACGAGTTATTAAGAGGGAAAGTGATCAAGCTTGATGACAAGCACGTATTCCCTAAACAAGAGGAAATGAAAGGCAAAATATTCTGTAAATGGCATAACTACTTCTCTCATGCCATTAACAATTGTGTTCAGTTTAGAGATATCATTCAAGATCTCATTCTCGAAGGCAAGATCCTTCTGGATAAGCCTACTGCTATGAGAATCGATAACGAGCCTTTTCCTGCGCACATGGTCAGAGTCAATTAGCTCGAAAGGCACAACAAACGAAAGATCATTGTGGATATTGGTGAAGAAGAGTTTAGAAAAGTCACTTTGGCAACTGCAGAAAGAGCAACCATTACAGCTGGAATTGTGATGTGCAGCAAATGCAAGTGTGAATGTGAGTTGGAGATACCAGGTAAAGGCACAAAGATCGATAAGAGGCTAATCAAGCGGGAAGGTGAAACGAGTCAACATTTCAATGGATCGGGCCACGATCATACAAACCTTTTAGCTTTGAAAGAAGGTCCAAGAGGTTCATATGAAGCCTTCCAAGGGATGAGCAGACAAGCCGAGAAAAGAGCTCTTTACTAAGAGAATTTCTGAACCTACGAGACTAGAAGACAGAGACAAATGGCCGACGAGGTTAGCCCAGCCCGAATATAGGGCATCTCCCTCACACCAAGGGAATCATACGAGTTAGAAAAGAAGTAGCAAGCCATCCATCACTTCCACTTCAACCAATGCAAGACCAGCTAACCCTCTCGTGAGCCTTAATGGTTCAAGACAGAAAATGGTACCTGGTAGGGAAATGAGGTAAACCAGAAAGAGAGTTAACCAACACCAGTATGGGAAGGCCAGAAGAAATATGGAAAGCCAGGTGGGCGGAAGCAGTCAGAATATAGCACTAGGAGACTCTGGCTATAATGATAAGAGTGAAGGCCGATACCACCGGAGTTCCGAAAGTGAGAATTTCACCACCTTCGGTCGATCAATCATCTCTTCCCAACCCACGCAGATGGCACCCAGATGCCAGAAAAGAAAAAGGGTCGAGGAAACAGATATATATCCTTACTAGCCATACAATGACCAACATCAATCATATTCAATGTTGACAACGCTTGGGATAGGGAAGACCATTCTGAAATGCCCAAATTTGGTCGACACCAAAGAAGTTCCTTTTACCCCAAAAGAAGAATATGTCAATACGGCAACACAGGAATTGGAGAGCGGACCATCAAGGCCCAATTTGCAAGTTATAATGCCACATAAGCTGATTCAGGCTAAACTTTCCTTGGAAGAAGAAGCCGATAATCTATTCGATGACGAGAATGATGATTGGCTAAACTATAAGCTCAACCATGAAGAGTTTAAAGCTGCCTTGGGCCTGAGGATTAAGGATGAGGATACTTCCATAGTTGAGGAAAATCGACATTGTCATACTCCGGCTTTAACTTTCGGGACCATAGAAGAAGTACCTACAGCATCAATCTTAGACCTAGTGTTAACTCGCAAGTGCACGAGGCGTTGGGTAGTATAGCTTGTGTAAGTACGAGGTCGATCCCACGAGGATTGATGATAGATTGATTCAATTTGATTCCCTGCACAAAATAGAAATGATAAATAAAATAAGTAAAACAAGAAAGAAAGAAAAGAAATTAACCCAAGCTAATTAGTTACCAAGTTCAATTTAGATTCACGGATTGATTCTAGCTAAAATATGATTAAGCCATGGTGTTTGGTCCTAACCTTGTATTCCTAATTCCCTAATTAGATCCTTGTTGTCGAACCTAAATTAAGCATTAGAAATCCATTAAGCATAGAAGAATGTTTTAAACAACCAAGTATGTATCTAATCCCTATTGTCGAATATCCATACATACTCTTCCTATTCATAGTTCAATTTGAATTAATGCATGGTGTCTACTCTTAATTCAAACCAAGATAGCTAACATACAAGTTTTAATGGTGATCAATCATTCAAACAAGCATATTAACTTATAAGCATAATGAATAAGAACAAGAACTATAATTGAAACTTGAAAACTAATTAAACTTGAAAACTTAAGAAAAGAAATTACATTACAATGGAAAATAAATTACAACTAAGAAAAACTTAAAGGAAACAATTGAGAACTAAAAAGAAAACTAAGAGAATTTGAGGGAGAGAAGGGAGAGGAGCTCTAGAGAGATGTTTGAGAGCTCCCCCCCTTGGGGTGTGTTTACATGTTTGGAGAACTCACTATTTATAGGCCTAGGGGAAGTATAAATCTGATTATACAATTGAATTTATTAATCACACTCACTTCACCAACTTACACCACTCAATTCACCACTAAAATGATTAGCTCATGCATGACAATGCATTGCAGTCAGCTTGTGGGCTCGATTTGGGCTTGTTCCTTCACTCTAACAAATCTGCAAAAATATGGATCTTGAAGCTCTTTGTCTTATCTTTCCAAGCATATGCAGCCCAACTCAAGGAAAATTCAGGAAGGCCTTCAAAAGTCATTTTTGGCCCAGTAACGCAGATCCTGCCGATTTTGACCTTAAGCTGCCAAAACTTGTATAACTTCCTCTAGAGGACTCGGAATCACGAACCGTAAAATGATCCAGAAAATAGACTTCCGTATCTTTCCAATGACGTATGGCTCATTATCTGGTTCTTCTTGAGCAAGTAGAGTCCAATCCGTGAAGTTGACTGATCTGCAGACACCGTTTTGAGCTAACTTGACTCCAAAATGCATTAAATGAGTCCCAAACTTATTACACTGAAACAAACACAAAATAGATTAAAAGCACAAGTTTAACTCAAAAACATAACCAAATCATAAGTTAGAAGGGTACAAAATGATATGTAATTATGCACCGATCACCTAGCCATACGGCTATGGAACCAACGAGCTACCAAAATTCGTAAAAGCGGACCAAGAAGAAGATAGTTCGAGAAACCAGTCAATGGAGATCGAAACAGAACCAACCGCACAAAAGGTCGTGCCACTAAATATGGTCTACGTACTCCCAGCCTCCTACAGGTCAATAGAAAGCCAACCATGCAATATGGAGGGCGATAGTCTGATCGGAGATCATTCGACAGCACTGATTGGGATAATAGACGACTATGATGAAAGACCAGACATCTTACGAGTCAACGATTCGAGCCCGATTGCGGCCTCAAAGAGAGATAATCCTCAGGTGTTCTTCACAAAACCAACCAGGTCAATGACCAAGCATATAAGACCTTTGTTCATCTCTGCTAGAATCAACGGAGTACCTTTCAAGAAAGTGTTAATTGATGGAGGAGCTGCAGTCAACATCCTACCCTTCAAGAGGTTGGAAAAGATGGGAAAGAACAAAGCTGACCTCATTCCTACCGATCTGACCGTGTCTAATTTCTCAGGGACCATTACTAACACTCATGGAATTTTAATTGCGGAATTCGAGGTTGGCTCCAAAAATCTAATGGTGTCCTACTTGGTAGTTGACAGCACATCTTCTTATCATGCGTTAATGGGCAGGGATTGGATACATCAAAGCATGTCCATACCCTCTTCCCTCCAGTAGGAACTACTAATGTGGAATGAAGAAGTAGAGGATTATGAAATGGTAAAAGCAGATCCAAAACCTTTCCTGCCATCAGCCAATAGCATCGATGCCCGATTTTATAACGAGGATATTGCTCCTCTCACCATCCCAGAATTGATTAAGAACGGCCACTCTCTAATAGTGATGGCCCAGAAGTTTCTCCAGCAGGATCTTACCTTTTCAGTAGAAGAATGGGAAAGGCCTCAAATCTCTTTTACCAGTTTTCATGAATAAAGAAGGCCCACAGAAAAAGAAGCCATCCCTGATGGTCACCTCCCTTATAGAGCGGCTACAGATAGAGGGGATAGAAGAACAGACAGTAGGGACGAGTTCGGCCAACTATATGGCCGAATTCATCTCTGAAGATACGTGGACCGAACCAATTGGAATAGAAAAGGAAATTCAACTTGCACCTGCCAAGTTGAGCGAGACTCCTCCTGAAGTTCAAGACCCTCTCGAAGAAATTAATTTGGGTACTAAAGATGACCCAAGGACAACATTTATAAGTGGCCTTTTAGATCAATGCATCAAAAAAGAGTTGATCTCTCTGCTACAAGAGTTCAAAGATTGTTTTGCTTGGCACTACCATGAAATGCCAGGACTCGACAGAGGACTGGTGGAACACAAGTTGCCCATAAAAGAGGGTTATAGGCTAGTGAAACAACTAAAGCGAAGAATGTCCATCGAGACTGAATTGAAAGTAAAGGAGGAGATTGAACGTCTGTTGAAGGCAGGATTCATCATACCAGCCAGATATGTCGAGTGGTTAGCAAATGTCGTCCCTGTCTTGAAGAAGATCACTAAAGCTGTAAGAGTCTGTGTGGATTACAGGAACCTCAATGAGGCTGCTCCAAAAAGACGAATATCCTATGCCAATGGCTGACATGTTAATTGATGAAGCTACCACAATCAAATCTTATCATTTATGGATGGCAACGTAGGCTACAACCAGATCATGGTCGCTAAGAAAGACATTCACAAGACGACATTCCGATGTCCAGGAACAGTGGGGCATATGAATACATTGTCATGCCTTTCGGGGCTAAAAAACATAGGGGCCACGTATCAGAGAGCAATGAATGCTATATTCCATGATATGATCGGACATACCCTCGAAGTATATATCGATGACGTAGTCATTAAAAATGAATCCGAAGAAATGTGCGTTCGACGTCCAGGCAGGTAATTTCTTGGGTTTTCTGGTGCATCAGAGGGGTATCGAAGTAGACAAGAACAAGGCAAACGCAATCATCGACTCCCCGGTCCCTCGAAATAAGAAAGAGTTGCAAAGTCTGCTCGGGAAAATCAACTTCTTAAGACGATTCATCACCAATTTGGTCAGGAAAGTGCAGCCATTTTCATCCTTGCTAAAAATAAAAGAAGGAGACCTGTTCACATGGGGTCCGATTCAACAAGAAGCGTCCGACCAGATAAAGCAGTATCTAAATAACCCGCTAGTTCTCATGCCTCCAAAGAAGGGAATACCATTGAAGTTGTCTATTTCCGCTTCAGAAAATTCAATCGGTAGCCTACTGGCTCAAGATAATGACGAAGGCAAGGAACATGCTGTATTTTATCTAAGCAGAATACTGCAAGAGGTGGAGACTCGTTATTCAGCCATCGAAAAGCCTTAGCCTTTTATTTCACCACTGTAAAGCTGCAACACTACATGCTTCCATTTACTGTTCATATCATAGCTAAAACCGATTTCATCAAATATATGTTGAATAGACCTTTGCTGAGAGGACGTCTAAGGAAATGGATCCTAGCTTTGTCAGAATTCAGTTTCAGATACGTTCCCCAAAGGGCAATCAATGGGCAAGCCATCGCAGATTTTCTAGAAGCACACCCTTCTATTGAGATCCAAGACTTGAGCACCATGGAAATCGCTAACCTAGGATTACCACCTGAACAAAGAGCACCGAAATTCGAGTTCAAACATGTTTCAGGCAAATTGCATGGTGAAGAGGGTCGAGTTCTGATTTCGGTGATGGATCCCATCAGAACTCCGAAGGTAAGCGAGTTTGGGCGAGAGTAGTACTAGGATGGGTGACCTCCTGGGAAGTCCTTGTCTTGCATCCTTTTTTTTTTTGCCTTTCTGAGGTCTCAATTGTGGCGGTCTTTTGCTTTCCGTCATCTAATTCAACTGGCTGTCTTTGTTTTTCCACGACCCTGTGACAATCGGGGCAAACTATGCTCAAATACTCCTAGAAAGCCTAGGATTAACGAAGGATTTAAAATATGAAAAAAACATAGTTTCTGACAAATTGGATTTCGGCAAGTAAACGACGTCGGATGCCCGAAAAAGCCCATAACTTATGGCAAAGCAATGAGTTTTACGCGAGACGCCGTTCTCTTCAAATCGACGGTTCATGGGCCCAATTATGAGGTCGGAACCCAGATCTGCGGTTTACCCGATTTGCCGTTGCACACGTGCGTCACTCCAGCTCCTTTTCAATTGCTTCTGCCTTTTGTCCTACGTCACCCCATATTGGCATCGGAAAGGAACGAAAACGAAAAAACTGCGGGGCCGACGCACTGCCGAAATTATTGGGGTTGTTCTTTATTTATTTTTTGGGTTCAATTATCGTTAGGTAGGCCCCGCAGCCGATTGGAACCGGCAGTTCGGCAGGCCTGCGCGTGGCACAAGGTAAGGGTGGCGGCGACAAGGCCTGACAGGCCATGCCATTTCACGCGGGAGGGGGAGGGCGTTGGATAGCCAACCCACGGTCATATGGCATGGCTCAAATGTGGCTTATATACTTTTTGGCGTTATGAGCTAATGGATGCGATCATACCAACTCACTTGCACCGGATCCCATTAGAAGTTCAAAGTTAAGCGAGGTTGGGCGAGAGTAGTACTAGGATGGGTGACCTCCTGGGAAGTCCTCGTGTTGCATCCCTAAAAACTGGATTTTGGGCTAGTAAACGACATTGGATGCCCGAAAAAGCCCATAATTCATGGCAGCCCAATGAGTTTTACTTGTGACGCCGTTTTCTTCAATTCGACATTTGACGGGCCCAATTATGAGGTCGGAGCCCAGATATGCAGTTTACCTGATTTGACGTTGCACGCGCGCGTCGCTTCAGCTCCTCTTTAATTGCTTCCACCATTTGTCCTACGCCACCCCGTATTGGCACCGGAAAGGAACGAAAATGAAAAAACTGCGGGACCGACGCAGTGCCGAAATTATTGGGGTTGTTTTTTTATTTTTTTTGGGTTTCAATTATAGTTAGGTAGGCCCCGCAGTCGATTGGAACTGGCGGTTCGGCAAGCCTGCGCGTGGCACAAGGTAGGGGTGGCGGCGACAAGGCCTGACAGGCCATGCCATTTCACGCGGTAGGGGGAGGGCGTTGGATAGCCAACCCTTGGTCATATGGCATGGCTCAAATGTGGCTTATATACGTTTTGGCGTTATGAGCTAACGGATCCGATCATACCAACTCACATGCACCGGATCCCATTAGAAGTTCAAAGTTAAGCAAGTTTGGGTGTGAGTAGTACTAGGATGGGTGACCTCTTGGGAAGTCCTTGTGTTGCATCCCTTCTTTTTGCCTTTCTGACGTCTCAATTGTAGTGGGCATTTGCTTTCCATCATCGAATTCAACTGGCTGTCTTTGTTTTTCCACCACCCCGTGACAATTGGGGCAAACTATGCTCAAATACTCCTAGAAAGCCTGGGATTAACGAAGGATTTAAAATAGGAAAATAACATAGTTTCCGAAAAACTGTAAAAACTGGATTTCGGGCTAGTAAACGACGTCGGATGCCCGAAAAAGTCCATAATTCATGGCAACGCAATGAGTTTTACTCGTGACCCCATTCTCTTAAAATCGACAGTTCACGGGCCCAATTTTGAGGTCGGAGGCCAAATCTGCGATTCACCTGATTTCTCGTTGCACGCATGCGTCGCTCCAGCTCCTCTTCAATTGCTTCCGCCATTTGTCCTACGTCACCCTGTATTGGCACAGGAAAGAAGGAAAACGAAAAAACTACCGGACCGACGCACTTCCGAAATTATTGGGGTTGTTCTTAATTTTGGTTTTTTTGTCTTTTTTGTTTGGGGTTCAATTATCGTTAGGTAGGCCCCGCAACCGATTGGAACCGGTGGTTCTGCAGGCTTGCGCGTGGCACTAGGTAGGGGTGGCGACAGAAAGCCCCAACACTAAGTTTAAGGGCATTCCACTTTTCTCTATTTATGCATAATTGGAGAGCTGTAGTAGTTCAATGGGAGACAGATTTCTAGTTATATATTTATTGTTTGTTGGTAAGTGCCAATAATCAAAATGGTGAACATGCTTACACAAATCCTCACTATTGAAAGTTGAAACATCACCATCATCTTATGCAATCAAGGCATTAAATCGAAAATGATAGAAAGCATTCATTAATTCCATCAATTGCTCACTCTAGTCTGCAAGCATAATCTGAGAGATGATGAGAAGCTTACCTCCGCTTTGTAACCTAGTCGAAGCTGCTCGTATAGGCAAAATTGAATTGCATCAAATGGCAAATCTCTCAATAAGAACGATCCGTATCCCTACTATATCAAAAATGATGGTGTAACATAAATTGAAAATAACCCGGAAGTGCAGTAAAAATTGTCATCGAGGTTGCATTTCCTAATAGGAAATTGAAGATACTACGTAAAGAGAGAATACAAAGTAAAAATGAGATGGACAAGAAGTCCATATGAACTAAGCCACCTAAAGAACGCAAACAAGGTCACACTAAAATGAATCCAGTTTGCATATAAATTTCACATCAATCATACTAATGTAAATGAGACAACAAAACAGCAACAGAAACCCTCTCATAAAGGAAGCCATTTGATTTTGACCCTTTGACTAAAGACCAAGTTAAGGAACTTGAAATCCATTTTCTAGAAAAAATGGAGACTTGATTTGTCCCTGGGTGGGAATACACACTGCATAGAATCCTTTGAAACCCTCTTTAGAAGCAATAAGGCGGACAACATCGAGAGGTTGATGTAAAGCGCCCGATTTGCATCCTTTGCTTAACAACCTGAGAAATATTGAAGAGAAATATGGTCAACTAAAGAAAATTTTAAACATGGAAGTGCATAAGTAAATTACTCTACCGCTGTCGGTGTAATCTATATCAAAACTTTTATTCAATAACACTAACTGTGCTCAGCCATTGGAATTCTATGCAGCCCTTAATTCTCTAGTCTCTTAGATAGGGTGAGATCTTGATTGAGTGAGTTTTGCTGCAAGGGAAGGGACTCTTATTTATAGATGCTGTACTCGAAAGTCCTGCCTATCATGAACTATCTGAGTGTCCTTATTGCATTTAGTCTAGGTTTGGTTCAATCCATATTATATAAGGAATCCTACTCAACACTTGTTTTTCTTTAATGATTCTGTATAAGTGTTCAGATAGGAAACTGAGTTTTATTCCCTGAACAACCAAAACCTCCGAATCCTCTTAGGATTAGAAGATCACCTTACGTGAGCAAGAAGTTATCTTACATTCTCCCACTTGATCGAATAATCCTAAGGTTTTGTGTTGATCACTTAAGGCCTTGGTGGAATATAACTCAAATCGATTCCTTCAAGCAGTTGTCAGTCTTAAAGAAACGAAAAAGAACCATCAAGACTTAACTAAATATCCAATATTTCAGAGTCTTTATGATTACACTTTTCATTCTTTAAAACCACATAACCTACCATCAAGATTAACCAAAAAATAGACATGTTCTACTGCAGAATTTAATGAACATGCCTACTTAATGTCCCTTAATTTGACTACCAAGGTCTTATCACTCATTGAAGTGATAGTGCTGTCATGAATGAAAATCATACGCAACCATCTTCAGCTAGCTTTCTTGCTCAATTCATTCAAGAATTTGTACACATGCACAACCATAAAACATGTAAACCACTTAATGAAAAATTCTTTATTTGAATCTCAAACAAGACCAGTCTCCATCGAAACTAAAACAACTGTGAATCAAACTAACAAAAAACTACTTAATTCTAACAATGCTCCCACTGATTTATGCATTCAAATCATTCTTTAACCCCATACTCGTGACATGCCTGTGAAATACTGCATTTGGAACTTCTTTTGTGAGAGGGTCTGCAATCATCCAATCTGTGCTAATATATGGCTTATATTGGTACATCCTTGAGCAATCTTTTCTTTCACAATTATGAACTTGATGTCCAACAATCTCGAACCTCTTGTTCTTTTATTTCCCTTTTCCAACAAAGCTGCGCTATTGTCATTCCATATTTGAATGGGCCTGTGTACAAATTCAACTACCTTTAGGCTAATAATAAAATTCCTTAGCCATATAGCATGATTGGTAGCCTCATAACACGCCAAAAACTCTGCACACATGGTTGAGCCAGCTGTTAAAGGTTGTTTAACACTCCTCCATGACACTGCACCTTCTCCGAACATGAACACATAGCCTGATGTTGATTTTAAAGAGTCTTGACACCATGCAAAATCAGCATCTGCATAACCTTGCAACTCCAAAGTGTTGCTTCTTTTAAAAACTAGCTTGTAATCCTTTGTCTTTTGCAAGTATCTCATAACTCTCTTACCTGGAACCCGGTGAGCACATACTGGATTCGATGAAATCTGCCTAGCATACTAACTGCAAAAGCCAAGTCAGGTGCAGTGCAGACTGTGCATACATCAAACTTCCCACAAGTGAAGCATACGGTTTATCAACCATCTCCAACCTTTCTTGCTCAGTTTTGGGTGCTTGTTCAGTACTCAATTTGTCTCCTTTTGAGATAGGAACATCACTCCCTTGTGATTCTGCATATTAAACATTTTGAGCACTTTCTCTATGTATGACTTTTGAGACAGTCCAAGCACTCCATTTTTTCAATCTCTGCTTATGTCTATTCCCAAAACATATGACGCCTCACCAAGATCAGTCATCTCAAAATTCTTAGACAAGAAGTTCTTGCAATCATGCAGCATAGTTTGGTTTGTGCGAGGCTAGTAAAATATCATCTACATAAAGAACTAGTATAATGAAGTGTCTCCCACTCATCTTCATATAGATGCATTCATCTAATGCGTTCTCAACAAAACCAAAATCCTTTACAACCTTATTGAATTTCAGATACCATTGTCTAGAAGCTTGTTTTAATCCATAGATAGATTTACATAACTTGCAGACCAAGTCCTTTCCTCCCTCTTGAACGAAACCTTCAGGCTGTACCATGTATATATCTTCATCTAGATCTCCATTTAAGAAGGCTGTTTTGACATCCATATGATGTAAATGAAGGTCAAAATGAGCTACTAAAGCCATGATAACTCTTAAAGAGTCCTTGGTTGAGATTGGTGAGAAAGTTTCATTGAAATCAATTCCTTCCTTCTGTGTGAATCCCTTGGCAACTAACCTTGCCTTATACCTGTCTATCTGCCCTTTTGAGTTTAATTTGGTTTTGTACACCCACTTGCAACCAATTGGTTTGCAGCCTTGAGGTAGATTCTCAAGTTTCCAAACTTCATTCTTCTGCATCGACTTAATTTCTGATTTCATTGCTGCAAGCCAATTTTTTTTATTTTCACTTGTCATTGCCTGCTTGAAAGTTGCAGGATCATCTATGGTATATACATCATGTTCTGCTTCCTGCAAATACACAAAATAATCATCTCCTAAGGCATGTTTTCTTTGCCTTTGCGATCTTCTCAATTCCACTCTCAACTCCGGCTCATTTTCTGCTTGTGCTTGTGTCACATTTTGATCCTGCATCTACAACCCTTGATTATCATTCAATATCCATGGTTCTGCATTTCCAACTTCACCTCCATTTGGTTCATCGAGCTGTTCACTACTTGTATTAATTTGGGGTAATTTAACAACATTCACATCAGAATTCTGCAGCAGGTCATGATCCATTGTTGCCTCCTCAAAATTAAAATCTTCTTCCTCATTCTTTTCAAGATTAGTTTCTATAAAGACTGCTCTAGAGGTCTCTATGAACCTTGTAGTGTGGTGAGGGCAGTAGAACCTATATCCCTTGGTCCTTTCAGGATAGCCAACAAAATAGCAGCTTATGGTCCTAGGATCCAATTTCTTTTCTGCAGGATTATAAGGTCTTGCTTCAGCTTTACATCCCCATGTCCTCAAGTGCTTAATGCTTGGTTTCCTTCCATTCCACACTTCATAGGGTATTTTCTCTATGCTTTTGGTAGGTAACCGATTCAAAATATAGTTGGCAGTTTTCAAAGCTTCTCCCCACAGATAAATTGGAAGGTTTGAACAGCTCCTCATGCTTCTGATCATGTCCTTCAAGGTTTGGTTTCTTCTTTCTGAGATGCCGTTTTGTTGAGATGTACCTGGATTGGTATACTGTGCTATAATTCCTTCAAGTTGAAGAAATCTGGCAAAAGGTCCAAGGTTCCTTCCCCTTTCATCAAACTTACCATAATACTCTCCTCCTCTATCGGATCGCACCACTTTAATTTTGAGATTTAACTGGTTTTCAACCTCAGCCTTATAAATTTTGAATTTCTCTAAAGCACTGGATTTTTCTTTAATGAGGTAAACATATCCAAATCTTGAATAATCATCCGTGAAAGTTATAAAGTAGTTGAAACCGTCATGAGTTGGATTTGGAAAAGGTCCACATATATCAGTGTGTATGAGTTCCAATAATCCTTTACTTCCAATTGCTCCTTTCTTTCTTAAGTTGGTTAATTTCCCTTTAACACATGGAATGCAAACTTCTTCTGTGTTTTCGTGATTCGATGGTGGCAGGATTAACTCTTTGCTTAGTTGAATTATTCTTTCTTTTGAAACATGTCCAAGCCTTTTATGCCATAGTTTGTATGAGCTTTCATTGATTTTGGTTTGCACAGTATTAACTTTTTTTTCCAGTTTTCTTGCAATTCAATCTAAACATCCCATCAACAAGACTTGCAGTGCCAACTAAATCCTTTTTATTGAAAATAGAACATCCTGTTCCATCAAAATTCAAATTGAACTTCGATCTTACAAGCCTAGTGACTGAAATTAAATTCTTCTTCATAGAAGGAACATAAACAACTTCTTCTAATTCCAAAACAAAACCAAAATCTAGCTTAATACTAACTGTCCCTATGTAATTAACTTGGACTTCTTCTCCATTTCCCACGAACACCTTCACTTCATCCTTGCTTGGCAGCCTCTTGCTTGTGAATTCCTGCAAAGAGTTAGCCACATGAATAGAAGCTCCACTGTCTAACCACCATGAATCACATGAAAAATTAACCAAATTGGACTCAAAGCAAACCAGAATCAGATCATTGTTACCTTTTCCTTTCTTTTTATCCAGCCACTTCTTATATTTCCTGCAATCTCTCTTCATATGACCTGCCTTCTTGCAGAAGAAACAATTCATTCCAGTTACCGGCTTCAAGACCTTGTCTGTAATATTTTCCTTTTCCTTTTCTTTCTCCCTTCCAGTTGCAGCCCTACTCTTATATTCTTTGTTTTGTTTGACCTGAACCATATTAGCCATCTTTGTACCCCTCTCTTTTATGACGTTAAGCTCTTGTTGAACTGAAATTGTGATCAAATCATTCAAGGTCCAACTCTCCTTTTGAGCAATGTAAGTCTCTTTGAGTGACTTGAATTCCTTAGGCAATGAATTCAGTGCAAAGTGCACCATCATGTCTTCATCTATTGTCATGCTAAGTTCCTGTAGTTTTGTCCCAATGTCAATCAAGTTCATGATATGAGCCCTTACACAGCCTTGTCCATCATACTTCATGTCTATCAATTGATTCAGCAGAGTGCTCTTGACAGCCTTCTCAGATTCTTTGAACCTCTGTGTGATTGCCTCATAATATTCCTTTGCTTTTTCAGATTTAGGAATGCTTCCTTTTACTGAAGAAGCCATAGCCCTTTGCATGATCAACAAGGCCATCTTGTTTGCCTTTTCCCATTTAACAAACTTGGTTTTAGCTTCTGCAGTGGCATCTACAGCCGACACTTGAGGAGGTTCTTCTTTGAGGACAAAGTCATAATCCAGGAATCCTAAGCATATTTCCAAATCTTGCTTCCATTTGCCATAATTCGATCCAGTCAAGGTTTCAATGGAGCTGTGATTCACTGTAAAATTTGCAATACAAATTAAAACTGTCCCTAAAATCTTTACTCAAAATTGCCAACTTATACCTGTGGGTTTAAGTTAGCATATTCAAAACCCTAGACAGTAAACTGTACAAACTCCCTGCGCAAGTAACCTCACATCTGTGGATGTAAAGGTTCCTGCAAGCCTGTGCAGTCTACTGTCCAGATTGTTCCATCAGTGTTGTGATCAGTCTGCATAATTCCCATTTATGGATGGAGAATCACATAGAAGGCTACGAACACTAATGCAATTTATTGACCAAACTGTAAAATTTTAAAATTCTTACACAGCCTGAGCAGCTATGGCTGCTCAAACTGCATAACAATCTCAAAATTATTGATCAATCTATATCGAGCAGATAATAGCCTTAATGCCCTTATTTTGAATTTGCATAACAAAAGAAAACTTCGATACTTGTTAGCTTATGATTAAAACAATTAGATTAAAGAACAAAAGCCTATGGCTCTGATACCACATGTAATCTATGTCAAAACTTTTATTCAATAACACTAACCGTGCTCAGCCATTGGAATTGTAGGAAGTCTTTTTCTCCTATGCAGCCCTTAATTCTCTAGTCTCTTAGATAGGGTGAGATCTTGATTGAGTGAGTTTTGCTGCAAGGGAAGGGACTCCTATTTATAGATGCTGTACTCGAAAGTCCTGCCTATCATGAACTATCTGAGTGTCCTTATTGCATTTAGTCTAGGTTTGGTTCAATCCATATTATATAAGGAATCCTACTCAACACTTGTTTTGCTTTAATGATTCTGTATAAGTGTTCAGATAGGAAACTGAGTTTTATTCCCTAAACAACCAAAACCTCCGAATCCTCTTAGGATTAGAAGATCACCTTACGTGAGCAAGAAGTTATCTTACAGACGGAACACGAATGAGTGAAGCAGCAATGCCTCCAAAAGCCCCTGCTGTCTACAAAAAGTTATAGAAAATTTAAATTTAAAAAAAAAAAAAAAAAAAAGGGATTTCGATCAAACAACCAAATAGGTACAAGGGATTATTGGACCATATCATCAAGGGCAAGATATTTTCTAAATAGTTATTTTGATAGCTAATTCCATAGAATATGTAGATCACAAGCACACCACGTGAGGATGAAATATGATAATTAAAAAAACCCTTGAATAAACGATAATAATTGAGGTCATATTATGAAATTATAGTTAGTACATTATAAACCAAAACACCTTTTTCCTCCATCCCTATCCAATTTTCCAATGTTAATTGGATTGGACTGTAAAGTCCCCAATCTAAAATGGATTAAATGCGGAATTACTAAATATTGACAATTTCGAAGCAACTGATTGGCTCCATTTTGAGCTAGTAGCACCAACATTTCAAACTACGAACATGAAATTTAATGGAAAAAAACAAAACAAAACACAAAAACATGAAGCTTAATTTGTTTATTATAAAAATTTAACATTTTACACAATAAAAAAAAACTGTTCAAGTGCCGATAAATAAGCCTCTCAGTTTATCTAAATGCTAATTTAATCCTGCTTTGAGTCTTCAAGAAGTGTTGGTTGCCTCTGAGAAAGAAACCGCTTTGTACGCTCAAGAACACCAAAAAAAATCGATCCACCTATGCCTATCCACAGAACTCTTGGTCCAATGCCCTGAGGTAAATAAAAAAATAAACAGCATAAGTCAATAACCAACTAATATGATCATATCATGACCCATGCTTCTCAATACTTACCTTCAAAAGAGCAGGAGGTCCTTCTTCCCTCACAATAGTTTGAACACAATCAATGATTCCTTTGTACTGGTTTGCAGATCCCTTAGAACAAGCAAGCAAATAAACTACAACTGTTAAACTACGGTGCATACGTATACATGGTACATAAATAGGGAACACATTTGTACAAACGTCAAGAGGAGAAGAATAACAGGAAGCAGGATAGCGGATTGCTGTTACCTGAACCATTAGCCTGGTTTTAATCACATCAAGAGGAGTGGTTGCAGCTCCAGTTAGTGCGCCTACAAGAGTGAACCAATCAATGTATGAGATTTCATATGACCAACAGAGAGTATGACGAGTTTAATTTGTAAAAACCAAGGGAGAATGAGGTGCCATCTACAGGTGTCCCAAAATTACACAGAATGAGGTTATTTCTGTTCATGGTAACAGAGAAGGAACCACGCTCTTCCATGAATGAAGTCAAGGATGCTCATCCCCAGAAGCGAAAAAAAACAAGAAACATAAAATAATACATAGTATGTCAAAATGAAAACTGAAAGTGAGGAGACAAATTAACCATATTTGGGATCATATGCAGCTGAACGAAAACTGAAGAGTCAAAAGCTGTATACCAGCAAAAGCTCCAATTATAGAATTCTCAGCATCGTTGAGCTCTCTTTTTGCCTGACAAAAAGAAAACAGATAAAAAACTGAAAATAGATAACAAAACAAAGAAATTGAAGATACGGACATAAAACATTCATACACATATACAAACAGTGACACACACATACATATTACATACACGATGCACACATATGTCAAAGAACGACTGCCTCATAATCATGGATTATTGCTCATGGTAGGGCTAATACTTAGGATCTGGTTCAGAGAAGAAGAACGACCTAACAATTATCCTTCTCCCCATTGGTGCGTTATAACTAAAGAAAGAAAAAGAATCAGATTTTGGGTCCTGTATATGGAAAGAAAAAGAAGCATTCTTTACCACTATAAAAGGGAGGCACTCGAGCCTTTGTGTGTGATAGAATCAGATTTTGGTCTTCTGAGTTTAAAGGCATTCCACTTTTCTCTATTTATGCATAATTGGAGAGCTGTAGTAGTTCAATGGGGACAGATTTCTAGTTATATATTTTTATTATTTGTTAGTTGATAGTGCCAATAATCAAAATGGTGAACATGGTTACACAAATCCTCACTATTGAAAGTTGAAACATCACCATCATCTTATGAAGTCAAGGCATTAAATGGAAAACGTTAGAAAGCATTCATTAATTCCATCAATTGCTCACTCTATAGTCTGCAAGCATAATATGAGAGATGGTGAGAAGCTTACCGCCGCTTTGTAACCTAGCGAAGCTGCTCGTATAGGCAAAATTGAATTGCTTCAAATGGCAAATCTCTCAATAAGAGCGATCCGTATCCCTACTATATCAAAAATGATGGTGAAAGTTAATAAATTGAAACTCACTTTAGAAGTGCAATAAAAATTGTCATCGAGGTTGCATTTCCTAATGGGAAATTGAAGACATTACAGAAAGAGAGAATGCAAAGTTAAGGAACTTGAAATCCATTTTCTAGAAAAATGGAGACTTGATTTGTCCATGGGTGGGAATACACACCGCATAGAATCCTTTGAAACCCTCATTAGAAGCAATAAGGCGGACAGCAACAGAGGCTGATGTAAACTGCCCAGTTTGCACCCTTTGCTTAACAACCTGAGAAATATTGAAGAGAAATATGGTCAACTAAAGCAAATATTAAACACGGAAGTGCACAAGTAAATTACTCTACCTCTGTCGGAACACGAATGAGTGAAGCAGCAACGCCTCCAAAAGCCCCTGCTGTCTACATAAAGTTTTAAAAAATAAAAATACAAAGGGGTTTCGATCAACCAACCAAATAGGTAGAAAGGATTATTGGACCATATCATCAAGGACAAGATATATTCTAAATAAATATTTTGAAGTCAAGGACAAGCACACCACGTAATGTAGAGTATACTAGACTATTGATAGAAGGCACGCATCAAAACAAAAGGAACAGATAGTTCTCTTACAAAATGAGCTAAAGCACTTAGATTTTCAGGAAACATCTTCAACAATTTCTGCTTCGTAGGTTCATAGACTCCAACAAAAATTGCAGAAGCCCTGTACACAAGTAAATAATTATCAATCACAAATTACATTGCTCAAACATATTCAAATAAATAACTTATAGGGTGATCCATTACAATAAACATGCATGATTCCAAATGATGTTAAATCACTTAACCCCATATTTAGCGGGTACTTACGGTAAGACACCAGCCAGATTTCCAGCTAACCCAGAATAAAGGCCCTTCAAGACTATTTTCCCTCCACCACGAGCAGCCTGTCCCAAAGTTCAACAGTATTCATAAATAACTTGATCGACAAAAGAAAGATGAAAAGTATACAAAGAAACTAGTACAGAATACACCCTTCGTGGGCTTCTAGACAGAACAACTGCAACATGCAGATGCTAAACAAACGCGAACAAGGATGAATAAATAAACCGAGTGCTTAAGACCTAAAAACTGGATACCAAAAAACTAACAAGAAATCTAGTAAATTATTTCCTGAGCTATTGTAGCTGTTTCTATCAAATAAAAAGATTAACCATAATCAACAGGCCAGAGAACTAGAGGTGCAAATGCATCAAATTTTAAACACATGAATAAACTAGAATGCATTTGCATAGTTAACCTGCCTGCAGTCTTGTCTTTATAGTATCAATGGGGTATAGAGCTGTTTCAACAACACCACCAGCTGTACCTCCTGCTATAACACCCTCTGCAAAATACATCCATATTAGTCAAAGCAGGAATGCAGTATTTAATGATCATGGGCCAAACATAATCTTAGAGATAGATGATATTGCTCTCGCCCCTGGCTCCATCTAACCAAAAGCTTGTAACAAAGCCTATTACTCCACATTTTTGTAAGTAAAATATACATGATAAATCTAAAGGGAGTATTGCACATCCAATGATGATTTGAGAGAGAGAGAGAGAGAGAGAGAGAGAATAACCTATTTTCAAAACTTATCTTTACTCTACATTTAAATCTTCAAAGATTAGCAGTCCCTCAATGCATTCATCAACTCAAAGAACTGGACTTAATTATGATGCTTAATGAACTGCAGCCTAGAATTTAATAAACAAGTAACTTCCACATTAATCAATATCTTCAATTGTAACTATTAAGCGAACCAAATAAAGTGCGTAAGAAATCAAATGGCTTATCTTCATGCAAGCTGACTGATGCAAAAGACTTCCGTGTTCCTATAGGAGCATACTGCATTTTCTTGCTATATTCATCTGCAAAACCATATCCTTTATTTTATTTTTAATACAAGCAATAACATACAAATATAAAATTCCAGACAACATAAATAAAATTCTGCATCATCAAAACAAAGAGCCTAGGTAGATTATTGTCTAAACTTCTGCAGAACTTATACACAATTGAGAAAATTGATTTATGAAATGTGATGCTCAATCCATGTTGACTTGAAAAGAGGTTACAGAAACTGTTTTATACGAGTTCCTAATTATAATTGCAGAGATATTTTTAAAAAAGGGCTACTTCCTACTGAAAAAAGGGACTTCACAAATTTATTTCACACGTGGTGAGTAGTAAAGCAAACATTCAACAATGTCAAGAAGATATCACACCCAGAAATGGGCAACATCAACTGTAAATACAAGTGCATATTGGGGTCTTTGTAGAAACACCACAATTTATCTCAAGCTACGTATTGTTGAATAACATGTTACTTCACAAATACTGATGTCAAAAGTGATATATTATGCTATAAAAACATCAATAAACACCAAATTTAAGATATATTTTTATATATATATATAAGCAGAAATTAAAAATTGTTTACCTGATAAAGTTCCAGAATAGCTTTTTGAATCCACTGCTAGTGTCAGAGGACCCATTGATGTCCAATACCTTGCCCAAACCAACCAATCAATCACACAATTACTCAAATTGCGCACCAAAATTAAAAATTCAAGAAAAAAGTTTCATATTTTCAAAAGAAAAAGCTCTCTTTTTTTATACCCAAATTATTGTTGTATAAACATTGATGAAAGGAAGAAGAGATAGGGAGAGTAGAGTACGAATGAGCAGAGTCGTAGTTGTGGCCTTCTGGTTAGAAGTGGGTGAGGGAGGGAAAAAAATAACAGCCAGTCTCTTATACAGAGTGGGAATACAGGCCGTTCGACGTAATTAAGGGCTGAGATTTAATTTTCTAAGCACACTGTATTTCTAGGGTGCTTCTAATATAAGCGATAACCACTCTAATCTAATTTATGAGAAGGAGATTCGAACTTGGGTGTACTGGGACAGGCTTGCTACCCTAGTCAATTGACCTAATCCACATTTGCTCTTCCACCCAACCAAATGTTAATTGACCTAATCCACATTTGCCCTTCCCTCCAACAACATATTACTTTAAAAGATCTTGAGTGTCATCATTTATTGACAAATGGTTTTAATTGTATGCTCACAATTTAATTTGGTGTTACATTAATACATTTCAACACTGCAATTCTTAGATTGAAATAACATATATAGGTAGGAGGAGGTAAGAATAAGGGATTTGGATATGAGAGAGATTATCGGCCGCAGTTTGGGATTAGTTCAATTAGGGCTTTTTTTTTCTTTTTTAATTATGAGGAAATTGGGTTACTTCTGTTTACTCTGAATTCTTTGGATTAAATTTTGATGGAGATATTTTTCTAAATTAGTTCCTTCTACATATGCGGATGTTTGCATTTTAAGATATGTGCGATTATCCTCTCTGGCACTACCCTCCAATCCAAAATTTCAGCTGCTGGGATTCTACTTTTATTTGGCTATATAAGCTCATCATGTATTCTGGATCACCCTATAAGTTATTTATTTGAATATGTTTGAGCAATGTAATTTGTGATTGATAATTATTTACTTGTGTACAGGGCTTGTGCAATTTTTGTTAGAGTACGAAGCAGAAATTGTTGAACAGACAACAAAAAAGCCAAGAAAGATACCACCTAACCACAAGCCAGCTAGGTGGAGAAATTATCTAAACTTGACAGCATAACAAAGAAACTCAAAAACTCAAACAGTTTACGGCGCATCATACCTGAGAGAGAGAGAGAGAGAGAGAGAGAGAGCTAAATAAGATGAAGAGGTGGCTGCGAACTGCTGTGCTGGATCTGCGAATTGCAGACAGATAGAGTTGGCCAGAGAATCGAAGGGGGAAAAGAAAAAAAAAAAAAAAAAAAGGGAATCTGACCTGTGACGGCGGCGACTGAGAGAGGTGGCGGCTCAGAGAGAAGCGGAAGCTGAGAGAGGCGCGATGGCTGAGAGAGGCGCGGTTGAGAGAGAGCTTCGGCGGCGCGATGTGGATACGGGAGAAAGAGGATGGCTGAGAGAGAGGAAGGCTGAGTGAGAGGAGAGAGGTTTGGCGTAGACAGAGCCTTGTGACAGAGGTTTCGGCGGCTGAAGGAGAGAGGAAAGAAATGGGAGGAGGAAGGATGAAAGAAAAACCTAATCGGGTTATAATTTTTGTGCTGATCGTGTGTATGCGCGCCTAGGGTAACCTCATACACAACCAATAAAAAAGAGCCAATTAATTTTTAGTATTTGGTTTTTGGTTTTTGCTTCTGTGGTATGACTACAATGTTCCTACCTCTCATCTTAGTAATATTTTTACTTGAGGAGAATTCACTTGGCCTGGAGCACCGTTTGCATGGTGGACGTGCACTAGCTGCTTTTAACCATTTACTTACTGTTAGAGTTCAAAAATTGAAGTCAGAGGCACAAACAAATGTTCAAGCTGATGTCCAAACACTTGTTGGACCTATAACAGAAAAGTGAAAAGTCTCTTCTTTCTTCTGTAAGTTTTAGTTTTCTTTTCATTTGTTCTACTTTTGGATTTGGTGAATGAGATTTACTGGTATAAACACTCTATTTTTATTTCTTGGATGATTTTCTTCTCTGTTACATATTTATTTATTGCTCAAACCCCTTGCATTAGTAGAAACATTGAAGTCAAAGACTTACTTTGAATTGTGCTTTGAAGTTTCGTGTTCCACTTTCTTCTAGATCATGCCACTTGCAATCATTAATTTTGAGGATTCTGTGTTGGTGGCTGGCTTCATGTGCTCTTTTCCTGGAGCTTTGCGGCTTTTCTGCGAGCATGCTACGCATAGACGTTGCTGCCTTGAGACGGATGTCTTCTTTCTACAAATCTAGTGAAAATATTGAGAGCTTAAAGCAGCTTTCAACCAAGGGTTCTGCATTTCATGCAGTTAGCCATGGAAGTGATATAACAGAATCTCTAGCTCGAGCTCTAGCAGATGAACATCTGCACCAGGATAATTCAAGTACTGCTAAGCAAAAGGGTGCTTCAAATTTAGCTGCTGGTAAACAACCTTCACGAGTTCTCATGCTTGTCTTACAGCACTTGGAAAACGCTAGCCTTCCCCCAATGGTGGATGGAAAGACATGTGGTTCTTGGCTTTTGAGTGGCAATGGCAATAGTGATGGAATTGAGAAAAGATCTCAACAGAAAGCTGCAAGCCGTAACTGGAATTTAGTCACAATTTTTTTGTCAGATGCATCACTGTTGGAAAAATGGCTCACCTAAGGTTACAAAAATCGGAGGAAGGCGGCCGGTCGCAGGGCTTGAAGCGGCCAAGTCGTTTTCATGCGAGAAGAAAGTGGTAACCGGTATAAGCGGCCGTCGCGAGGTTAAGCGGCCGGTCGCTGTGCGGCCCGTTAAGCTATGCTACGGTATAAGCGGCCGTCGCGAGGTTTTGAAGCGGCCGTGCATGCGCCTCGTCTTTGTGCTGATTTTGTGCGTT
This sequence comes from Prunus padus, assembly GCA_024362665.1. Classification (NCBI taxonomy): domain Eukaryota; kingdom Viridiplantae; phylum Streptophyta; class Magnoliopsida; order Rosales; family Rosaceae; genus Prunus; species Prunus padus. Next base: position 244,025 of record JANFAM010000003.1, on the reverse strand, counting down.
TTACGCCCTTTCTTTGGATGCTAATTGGTCCCTACCAATTCATGCAACCCCAACGTTGGTATAAGTCCAAGGCAGGTTGGCAAACCACGAGAAAAGTCCTAAACATTGATTAGGTAGGTTAGTGGGTTGTATGATAGCCTATCTCTTTATGCTTTCTGAAATTAGGGATCCATGTTTTGAGGTAAATTTGGTTTCTTTGCACATGTGGGTGGCTTCTTTTCTCTTTCTTTTATAGAGCTAAGTAGCTGGAGCTTGTGGTAAGTGTTGCATTGATTTGGGAAGCCAAGAGAGAGTGAGAGCATCTTGTATCAAGTGAGTGAGCTAAGGGGTGAGAGAGAAAGCAGGATAGTGAGCTTGAGTTCTAAGGGGTTTCCATTGAAACCAAATCGTAACTCCTTCTTCAATATTGAAATTTCTCAAGGGGATCACCAAAGAGGACGTAGGCAAATTCTTTGAACCTCTATAAATACTTGTGTTCATTGTTTTTGGTTATTTTACGAGTGTGTGTGTGTGCAACAAGTTCATCCTTGAGCTTGTCCAAAGTCCATCAACAACAAGGTCTTTAAGGGAGTGAGTTGGTTCTAATTCACAACAAGTGGTATCAATTTGTGTTGGCGGTTTGTGCTAGTTCTTTCTTTGGAGTGCTAGTGTGTTGAAGATGGCAAGTGACAAGGAAGTTGAGAGTGGTAGCGATTCACACGGGTGAAGCAACCACAAGCAACAAGCATGAAGGTGGAGCTAAAGCCTTTCACGGGGAAGGAGAACTTCACTCTTTGGCAACGAAGGATGAAATCAGCCCTCACACAACAACACCTCCACGTTGTGTTGGTTGGAAAGGAAAGGAAGCCAACAAGCATGACGGATGAGGAGTGGAGTGTACTTGATGAGTTAGCTAGAGGAGCTATCGAAAACTACCTCTCCGATGAGGTGCTCATCAACGTGATGAAGGATACGGCAAAGCAAACATGGGAGAAGCTCGAAGAGATGTTTGCGGGGAAGTCACTATCCAACAAGCTCTTCCTCAAGGAAGAACTCCTAAATCTCAAGATGGAGGAGGAGGTAATCTAATGGAACATTTAAGTAGTTTCAATAGATGTGTTCTTGACTTGCGAGAGAATGGAAGTTAACTATAGTTCGGAGGATAAGGCTCTTATGTTGCTCACATCCTTACCTCTGTCCTATAAACACTTTCGAACCACTCTTATGTTCGGGAAGGTCACTCTGGATTTTGAGCTGTGGTGCAAGACATCATGATACACCATAGGATGGCTCAACGTTCGGGAGAGAACTCTCAAGGTGAAGGTCTAGTTGCAAAGACCGGAGAGAGGTCGTTCAAAGAAGCAAGAGGGCAAGAAAGGCAACGAGAGGAAGGTCCAAATCCAAGGCAAAAGAAGGTTGTTTCGAATGTGGGTCAAAGGAGCATTGGAAAAGAAATTGCCCCATATGGAAGGAGAAAGAAGAACAAAGGGAAGAATGCAGCCAACACGAGTGGAAGAAGTCACAGAAAGTGATGGTGAGCTTTTATGTGTTAATAGCAATGTTAAAACTAATGCATTTGCTAATTCTTCAAGGTGTTCCTCTTCGATTGGATTTTGGATTAGGATGCTCATACCATATGTGCTCAAACAAGGAGTGGTTTGACACATATGAAAAAGAAGAAGGTGGTGAAGTTATGATGGGGGATGGCTCGGTTTGTAGAGTCAAAGGCATGGGTACAATCAAGGTGAAGATGCATGATGGGGCTGTTAGGACGCTTGGAATGGTAAGGCACATTCCAAAGTTGCGTAAGAATCTCATTTCCCTTGGAACTCTTGATAAGAATGGTTATTCATTTAAAGCAAATGGAGGAAACTCATAATCTCAAAAGGTTCACTTGTGATTATGAAAGGAGAGATTCAACCTAATTGTCTATATAGATTGTGTGGTACTACAATATGGAGCTGTATCCACAAGCAAGGACTCGGAGGATGAAACTTCAGCTTTGGCATTTGAGGCTAGGGCACATGAGTGAGAGGGCATGCAGGAACTACACAGCAGAAAGTTGTTGAAAGGTGTTCAAAGTTGCAAGCTTGAGTTACGCAAATATTGTACCATGGGAAAGCAATCTAAGGTGGCTTTCAAGCAGCGAAACAAAGAGGAAGGAAGCACGGGGTGCTAGATTATATTCACACGGATGTATGGGGGCCATCACCGGTTAAATCAAAGGGTGGAGCTCGCTACTTCGTGACTTTCTTGGATGATTTTTCAAGGTTTGGGTCTACTTCATGAAGGAGAAATGCTGAGGTCTTCACCAAATTCAAGGAGTGGAAGGCGGAAGTAGAGAACCTAACAGGAAGGAAGATCAAGATCCTAAGGAGTGACAATGGTGGTGAATATAAAGACAACAAGTTTCTTGAGTTTTGCAGGAATGAAGGCATCAAGAGGCACTCAGTGAAGAAGACGCCCCAACAAAATGGAGGCTGCGGAGAGGATGAATAGAACTCTCATGGAGCGTGAGAGATGCATGAGGATTCATGCGGGATTGCCGAGTCATTTTGGGCGAGTCAGTTAACCATGCAGCCTATTTGGTTAGATCTCCTTCCAAAAATCTTGAGTTCAAATGTGCGGAGGAGGTATGGTCTAATAAGTCAATTGATTATACTAATCTTAAGGTGTTTGGATGCGGTGCATATGCACTTATTCCAAGTGATGAAAGATCCAAGTTGAAGCCAAAGTCTCTTGAATGCATTTTCATCGGTTTGAGAGCGGTGTGAAGGGCTACAAGCTATGGGATCATGTGAACCTAAAGAAGATACTGAGGGATGTTGTGTTTGATGAGAAGACCATGCCTATGAACAAAGTCAAGAATTCGAGAGGCAAAGGAGGATGTTGTTGGGAAAGAAACAACCATTGAAGTTCCACTCAAGAAGGTGTTCAAGAAAACTTCACAAAACCAGCCAGCGAAGGCGTTCGAGGAGGAGGTGGAGTCGACATTGAGGAGGAAGATGAAGGGCAACAACAACAACAAACTCAAGAAGAAGAAGAGGCTCAAGCGCGAGATGGAGCCATCATCTATAGCTTCGGTCCGAGGCCCAAGAGAACCATCAAACCACCTCAAAGGTTTGGATGGGACAAGGATGCGATTCACTATGCTTTGAATGCTAGTGAAGAAGAACCAACCACGTTCAAGAGGCTGTTGAGAATGAGGAACGGGAAAGTTGGATGGAAGCTATGATGCAAGAGATGGAATCTCTACACCAAAACTCAGGTTTGGGAGTTAGTTCCTAAACCCAAGAATCGCAAGCTTATTGGCAGCAAATGGGTGTTTAGGAAGAAAGAAGAAATGCATGAGAAGGGAGCCACCATATTCAAAGCTCGATTGGTGGCCAAAGGGTACTGCAAAAGGAGGAGTTGATTATGATGAAATCTTCTCTCCGGTAGTGAAACACACTTCTATAAGGCTACTACTATCCATAGTAGCACAAGAGAACATGGAGGTGGAGCAAATGGATGTGAAGACTGCGTTCCTCCATGGTGATTTGGAGGAAGACATCTACATGAGCCAACCTCAAGGGTTCATTGAAGCAAACAAGGAAAATCTGGTTTGCAAGCTGAAAAAGTCTCTCTATGGGTTGAAGCAATCTCCAAGGCAATGGAACAAGCGCTTCGACTCTTTCATGATGAAGATTGGATATAGAAGATGTGAATCTGATTGCTGTGTATACACTCATGTATTCAAGGATGGTAATATCATCCTTTTGCTTCTTTATGTTGATGACATGCTAATTGCATGTAAAGACATGTCAAAAATTCAGGAATTGAAGACATTGCTTGGAAAGGAGTTTGACATGAAGGATCTTGGTTACGCACAAAAGATCCTAGGGATGGAAATAAGGAGAGACAGGGTTGGAGGCAAGCTATGGCTTTCACAAAGTAAGTACATTACCAAAGTACTTGGAAAATTCAATATGTTGGATTGCAAACCCGTGTCTACTCCTTTGGCGGAGCATTTTAAGTTAAGTGCAAAGGAATGTCCTTCCACGGATGAGGAGAAGGAAGAAATGAGCAAAGTTCCATATGCAAGCTTGGTAGGGTGTCTCATGTATGCAATGGTTTGCACACGCCCGACCTAGCTCAAGCCGTGAGTGTGGTGTCAAGATACATGGCGAATCAGGGCAAACTTCATTGGACAGCGAAGTGGATTCTCGGTACTTGAAGGGCACTAAGAGGCTTGGAATATTGTTTGCAAGACAACAAGGAAAGGCATGTGTGTCGAGTATGTAGACTACGATTATGCAGGGGATTTAGACAAAGGAGATCCACCACGGGATATGTCTTCACTTGTGGTGGAGGACCGATTAGTTGGAGAGCGAGTGCTACAATCGGTTAGTGCCTTGTCTACTCTTGAGCGGAGTATATGGCGCTCACGGAAGCTTCAAAAGAAGCGGTATGGCTGTGGCAAAGGAATTGGAATTGCCCAAGACATGGTGGTGATTCAAAGTGACATGATCAAAGTGCAATTTGCTTGGTCAAGAATCAAGTGTATCATGGAAGGTCCAAACACATTGATGTCCGATACCACGGATAAGGGATTGGGTGAATGATGGAGACATCACGGTAATGAAGGTTCATACATCGAGAGAATGCTTGATTGTCTCACAAAGCCGATCCATGCTGCAAAGTTCAAGCATTGCTTGAGCTTGCTCAATCTTGTTCCATGTTAAAGATTGAGGTGGAGTTCTTGGGAGTTATCCGGACGATTCTCAAGAAGTTAAAGATGTCTGGAAGGCAATAATCTTCTCAAGGAGCTTAGGCTCGCCATGGTGGAGATTGTTGGAAAAATGGCTCACCTAAGGTTACAAAAATCGGAGGAAGCGGCCGGTCGCGAGGGCTTGGCGGCCGTCGTTTTCATGCGAGAAGAAAGTGGTAACCGGTATAAAAGCGACCGTCGCGAGGTTACGGCGACGATCGCATGCGGCAGGCCGTTAAGCTATGCTACGGTATAAGCGACCGGTCGCGAGGTTTTGAAGCGGCCGATGCATGCGCCGTCTTTGTGCTGATTTTTACGTTTTACGCCTTTCTTTGGATGCTAATTGGTCCCTACCAATTCACATGCAACCCCAACGTTGGTATAAGTCCAAGGCAGTTGGCAAACCACCGAGAAAAGTCCTAAACATTGATTAGGTAGGTTAGTGGGTTGTATGATAGCCTATCTCTTTATGCTTTCTGAAATTAGGGATCCATGTTTTGAGGTAGGTGGTTTCTTTGCATGTGGTGGCTTCTTTTCTCTTTCTTTTATAGAGCTAAGTAGTGGAGCTTGTGGTAAGTGTTGCATTCAGATTTGGGAAGCCAAGAGAGAGTGAGAGCATCTTGTATCAAGTGAGTGAGCTAAGGGGTGAGAGAGAAAAAGCAGGATAGTGAGCTTGAGTTCTAAGGGGTTTCCATTGAAACCAAATCGTAACTCCTTCTTCAATATTGAAATTTCTCAAGGGGATCACCAAAGAGGACGTAGGCAAATTGAACCTCTATAAATACTTGTGTTCATTGTTTTTGGTTATTTTCTGAGTGTGTGTGTGTGCAACAAGTTCATCCTTGAGCTTGTCCAAAGTCCATCAACAACAAGGTCTTTAAGGGAGTGAGTTGGTTCTAATTCACAACATCACCTTCCCTTGAGCACAAAATACCTTTCTGTATTGGCAAGAGACAATGATTGGGTTTGTATTCGTCGTTCTATTATAGTTGTCATTAATTATAAAATGAATCTAGCTTGTGGCTAGAACATTTCTTAAACTATGAATCTGCCCTCTTTTTGTCTATTTAAGGTTGGATTTTGTCGGGCTCAGATTGGAGGATATACCTTTGACACAGTAGTCAAGTGGTACTTATTGTTCCTATTTTAATATGTATTACACTATTTTTATGCGAACCAGACATATTTAATACATTGCATTTTATCTCATCATATCATTTTGCAGGAATCGAAGGAGTTTAGTGATCCACGTCTCAGAATTCATATTTCAACAGTTTTGAAAGGCATGCGGTTAAGAAGAAGAAAGGCTAGCTCTTCTTCGTATTCAGATACTACAGAAAAAAATAATGAAGCTTCCTTTCCGGATGAAAATTTGTGTGTCCCAGTTGAACTCTTTAGAATAGTAGCAGAAATTTCCTGGAGAGGCCATTTTGATGAAAGCAAAGGAGTTGTCCTGGTCGATTTTGGCAATGATTGCATCGTGCTTTTCAGATGTGTCTCCAATATCTTGCCTAACAGTCTGGCTGGAAATCACTGCAGCAAGGTAACTGCTCATATTCCATTTATGAGAAATGCTTCCCGGATTGTGTATTCAAATCACACCATATATGTTTGAACATTTTTATGTCATGACTCGCTAACTCGACACTTGTTTTATGTATTTTTGTTATATAAATTTCTCCAGTCCTCTTTCTAATACATCACTTCGCAAACTTCAAAGCATCTGACTGCAACTTTATTTTCCATAGGGAAACTTCGTCCATTAAGGTGAATGATATTGCTTCCAGAATTGCAAATAATGTTGGAGCAGCTGTGGAAGCTACTAATTCCCTGCCGTCAGGGACTAAAGCCCTTACTTTTCATTACAATAGGCAGAATTCAAAACGAAGGCGGCTTCTGAAACCCATCTCAAGAGATCCGTCAGCTATTGCAATTTCTGATATTTCAAATTCTCCTGTGGTAGCACAAATATTTGATTCGCAGGACCCTAGTTCTAAAGGGGAAAGGAATGTAGAACTTGGTGAATGTTGTGAATTAGAACCAACTCACTCCCTTAAAGACCTTGTTGTTGATGGACTTTGGACAAGCTCAAGGATGAACTTGTTGCACACACACACACACTCAGAAAATAACCAAGAACAATGAACACAAGTATTTATAGAGGTTCAGCAATTTGCCTACGTCCTCTTTGGTGATCCCCTTGAGAAATATCAATAATGAAGAAGGAGTTACAGATTTGGTTTCAATGGAAACCCCCTTAGAACAAGCTCACTATCTGTTTTTCTCTCACACCCCTTAGCTCACTCACTTGATACAAGATGCTCTCTCTCTCTCTCTTGGCTTCCCAAATCTGAATACAACACTTAGCACTTGCTCCAGCTCCTTTGTATCTACTTAAAGATAGAGAAAAGGAGCCACCCACATGCAACAAACCAGCCTACCTCAAAACATGGATCCTAATTTCAGGAAAGCATAAAGAGATAGGCTATCATACAACCCACTAACCTACCTAATCAATGTTTAGGACTTTTCTAGTGGTTTGCCAACTGTCTTGGACTTATACCAACGTTGGGGTTGCATGTGAATTGGTAGGGACCAATTTGCATCTGAGGAGAGGACAGAAAACGTGCTGAAAAACAGCACAAGACGAAGCGTGCGACCGATCGCCCAAAACCTGCGACCGGTCGCTTTTATACCGTAGCTTCAGTCTTTGAATCTGCCTGAAAGCGACCGGTCGCTCAAACCTGCGACCGGTCGCTTTTACACCGTAGCTTCAACGACCGGTCGCCCAAACCTGCGACCGGTCGCTTCCTCTGATTCTTGTAACCTTAGGTGAGCCATTTTCCAACAGTGAAAGTATCAATGTTTCAAGTTTGATTCTGATGAAGGGCCTGCTTTGCTGTCAAAGATGGTTGCAGTGCTTTGTGAGCAACACTTGTTCCTGCCTTTGTTAAGGGCATTTGAAATGTTCCTTCCCTCATGATCTCTTTTACCTTTCATACGCGCTCTCCAGGTTTGTGAATAAAATTAAAACCCACCTTCCTTTCATCATTGATTCTTTAATATGAATTTCAAGAGAATTCCTTTTTACTATGTCAGAGGACTGTTTATCATTTTCTTTGCTTCTAAGGAATTTAACTGCTGTTTATCATTGACCAAAAAAAAAAAAAACCAAGGAATCTAACTGCTGGTATGTGAGTCTTTTTTATGTCGGATACAATGTCCTGTTGCTACAGCTGGTAGTTTGTGTGGACAGTTCATATCTGTCTCCAATGTGCAGCAAGCAAGAATTGGCATATGTTTTTGGGATTTTGTGTGTGAAAACTTGGTGGTTTACCACTGTTAAAGTTGAGCTGTTAAGCTGTGGACTAACATTGTCCTATATTCTAATGCTCTTCCTCACAAGTAGGGTTCCCTTTACGTAAATACTGGAGCTGTCAAGAATGAAATTGTCGATGTTGGTGGTGGAAAGATCGGTGGTCTAGATTTACGTAAATATTGATATTGGGAGGTGTTAGTGAAAATCAACAAAAGGGTCGAAACATTTTGAGGAATAGTAAATTTAATTATAATGCATAGTATTCAATTTCATTTCCCACGGGCTGTGGAAATGAATAAACGCGATCAACACTTGTACAGGTTTCATATTTTTACCCTTTCTTTCTCCCACCTCAGGCATTTTCACAAATGCGCCTATCTGAAGCATCAGCTCATTTGGGTTCGTTTTCTGCCAGGTTTGAAGAAGAATCAACCCGCTTACAGTCAAATGTAGGAAGAGAAGTGCAGATTGGTACATCATGGATAAGCTCCACCGCCATTAAAGCTGCGGATGCAATGCTTTTGACGTGTCGATCTCCTTATGAAAAAAGATGCTTGCTACAACTCCTTGCTGCAACTGATTTTGGTGATGCCTCATCTGCAGCAGCATACTACCGACGGCTTTTTTGGAAAATTAATTTAGCTGAGCCATTATTACGCAAGGATGACATTTTACACCTTGGAAGCGAGACCTTAGATGATGTTTCACTTGCAACAGCATTGGAGGATAATAGGCATTGGGAGCAAGCACGCAACTGGGCCAGACAATTGGAGGCCAGTGGTGGACCTTGGAAAGGTTAGGAGAGCATATGAAGATACCTCATGGAGATGTTGCATTTACTAGTTTGTAGGAATTGTGATAAGTAGTGGTAGGTTTTATTGGCTCCCAAAAGTTAGTGTTCTACTTATTTAGTTCATAGAAGAGAAGTTTTGACTAAGATATTAGTCAGTTGATAAACGCTAACTGATTATTGTTGCTGACCAGAGTGGAGTGCTTTGTGGAAGGTTGGTCGAGGTATATCCTTGGTTAATATTTTCTATAAAATCTTTAATGTTTACTGTTGATTCCTGGGTCAAAATGTTAACCTCCATGAGATAAAGTGAGCGTGGTAATATTGCATCACTTGTTGTCATAACTATCTCTCTCTCTCTTATTATTATTATTTTTCTACTGTTAACCACTTTAGGCTGAGTCGATGGTAGCTGAGTGGAAGGAGTTTCTTTGGGATGTTCCAGAAGAGAGAATTGCTTTATGGGGCCATTGCCAAACTTTGTTCATCAGATATTCCTTCCCTGCTTTACAGGTAGTTTCTCATTGTATTTGAAACATTTGTTAACTAAAATTCATTTATGGTGTCTTGTTTCTATGAATTGGTTTCCAGGCTGGGTTATTTTTCCTCAAACATGCAGAAGCTTTGGAAAAGAATCTTCCAGCTAGGGATCTTCATGAGCTATTGCTGCTTTCTCTACAATGGTTAAGTGGGATGATAACCCTGGCCAGTCCGTAAGTATGTACAAAGGTTTTAATTTCATTGTTAAATCTTAGTTTTAAATCTTTATTGATTGGGGAAATCAATTCACCAGAATGTATCCGCTTCATCTTATTCGGGAAATCGAGACTAAAGTGTGGCTCTTGGCGGTAGAATCAGAAGCACATGTTAAGAGTGAAGGAGACTTCAATTTAAGCAGTTCCAGTCGTGACCCTGCTCTTAAAAATAGCTCCAGTATTATTGACCGAACTGCAAGTATAATAACAAAAATGGACAATCATATTGGTACAGTTAAGAACAGAACTATTGAGAAACATGATCCGAGGGAACACAGCCTGGCATATCACAAGAACCAAGTATTAGATGCTAGCTTTCCAACCACCACAGGGGGAGTACAAAGAACAAATGGAGGGCAAAGGTTTCATGACATTGAGACGGCCACCATTGGACTCCGCAGAAAAAAACACTGATTTTGATCATGGTTCCAATTCTCTCAATACTATAAATGAGTTGCAGTCTCAGGACGAAAACTTAAAAATGGAACTGTCTTTTTCCCGGTGGGAAGAAAGGGTTGGACCTGCAGAGCTGGAAAGGGCTGTTCTTTCTTTATTGGAATTTGGACAAATAGCAGCTGCAAAGCAACTCCAGCGTAAGCTATCTCCAGTGAAAGTACCATCTGAATTTGTACTTGTGGATGCTGCATTGAAGCTTGCAGCTATGTCAACTCCAAGTAAGAAAGTATCCATATTAATGCTTGACGAAGAGGTGCATTCAATAATTCTGTCGTACAAAATACTGACTGACCAGCATCAAGTTGACCCAATTCAGGTTATTGTTTGAATCCACCCTTCCTTCTTCCTCCTCTATCTCTCTCTTGCTCACACATGCGATGTTTCTTCGTTATGTTCATATTCTCTTCATGTGTATAAAGTATATACTAGGTTTTCAACTGGGAAATTTTAATTCATGCTCAATGGTCTTCTCACTGGCTACTGGTGGTCTACCGACTCTACCCCTTCTTTCTTTTCAAACAGTTATCCCATCTTGTCTCTGTTACTTGTCTAATGCACTTTATGTCCTTATATTTACGTGATATTTTGAATATGGAAGGTTTTGGAGAGTCTGGCAACCAATTTTACTTAAGGTTGTGGGCGTGGACTATGCGAGAGGATAATAGCAGTCGCCAAAGCAGCAGCCATCTTAGGTGTTTCATTTTCGGAGGCATTTGATAAGCAGCCAATTGAATTGCTAAAGCTGCTTTCCCTTAAAGCACAAGAATCATTTGAGGAGGCACATCTGCTTGTGAGAACTCATTCAATGCCAGCAGCCAGTATTGCTCAAATTCTTTCAGAATCCTTTTTAAAGGTTTGTTTATAAATATAACTTCTTTGGCTTGTGACTGTATAAAATGTGTATATGTGATACATATATACATGTATGAATGATGACTTGCCATATATCTGTTATGTTATGTTACCAGGTAGTAAATCAAGACTGCACATTCAGACGTGTCTCCTTTAATTTCCTTGAATAAGCACGTTGTTACAATTTTCATGTTTTAGATTCTTATAAACTTCTCTTCCTAAGGTGGTATTTGTTTCTTTTTCATTCACTTTTCCTCAAGTTTGATTGGGTTTTTACTAGGCCGTTATCCAATTGTTTTGGTAATGAATTGATTTAAAAGAAAACCAAAGACAAGCCATCTGTACCATTTCTTTCTGTCGATTCAGTTGTTTTTTGTTTTTGTTTTTTCACAATAGTTCTAGTTAGGAATATCTGCAGAGTTGTAATTGATATGTAATATGTGTAGATTTTCAAATCCAGTCAGTAAATAATCGTTGACAGTAAAGGTTTTAAATTTTCTAGTTTGGAGTATCTCCAGAGTTGTAATAGTTGTAGGACTTCCTCTCTCCTTTAGATTCACACTTTTTATTTGAGGCATGGTTAAACTTGGTATTTTGCATTTAAAATTTCTGTATATTTTTAATGTATAACAAAATAGCTTAAATATTTGAACTTGTGTGTGTCTTTAGTCTTGATCTTCCATGCCCTCAATTTCATTCTTGGAATTCTTATTGAAAATGGTCAGCTTGATCTTCTTCTTCAGAAGTATTCAGCTGCTGCAGATGCAAATGCTGGCACTGCTGAGGCTGTCAGAAGATTTCGAATGGCGGTTCTCACATCACTGAAGCATTTTAATCCAAATGACCTTGATGTGAATTCGCACCAAAAATCGCATTTTTTCCTGGAATTGGAGACATTGCGTTATGAACAAGAATTGGCCAAAATCATGGCCAAGCATGATCAAGCATCAATTGCAGTCAGCCACATTCTGTCCGATGGACATTTAATTTGCTCAAATGAAGTTTCTTTCTTCTTGAAAGTTGTTCATTTAGGTGTCTACTATTACGTGTCCAAATTTGGCAGCCATTGGATAAGTATTGAAACCTCAAAGAGATAAACACTGAAGCCTGTTCAAAAGGCATGTCAGCATTAGTCAACTGCAGTGAGCTACATTCTGTCCGATGAGGGACTTAGAGTGTCGAATGAGTTTGTTTTCTTCATGAAAGATGTTCGGACAGATGTCTACTATGCCGTGTCCAAATTTGGGAGCAATTGGATAACTGTAGTCTACTCATATTCATGTTCGAAGAGAAGCCTGTTCAAAGGCAATTTCTGTATTAGTCAGCTACATTCTGTCCGATGAGGGACTCAGAGTGTCCGAATGAGTTTACTTTATTTAGGAAAGATGTTCAGACAGATGTCTACTACGTCGTGTCTGAATTTGGGAGCATTTGGATAAGTATGGCATCCTCAAACGGACAAACACTGAAGCTGGTCAGGCTGCCGTCCAGTGATTATCAGTCAGAGGGAATCCTGTCCGATAGGCCCCTTCCACTACTTGGAGGAGGTTCACTTCTTCATAAGAGTTGTTCCTCCCAATGTCGACTACGCCGTGTCCGAATTTGGGAGCATTTGGATAAGTATGGCATCCTCAAACGGACAAACACTGAAGCTGGTCAGGCTGCCGTCCAGTGATTATCAGTCAGAGGAATCCTGTCCGATAGGCCCCTTCCACTACTTGGAGGAGGTTCACTTCTTCATAAGAGTTGTTCCTCCCAATGTCTACTACGTCGTGTCCGAATTTGGGAGCATTTGGATAAGTATGGCATCCTCAAACGGACAAACACTGAAGCTGGTCAGGCTGCCGTCCAGTGATTATCAGTCAGAGGAATCCTGTCCGATAGGCCCCTTCCACTACTCAGAGGAGGTTCACTTCTTCATAAGAGTTGTTCCTCCCAATGTCTACTATGACGTGTCCGAATTTGGGAGCATTTGGATAAGTATGGCATCCTCAAACGGACAAACATTGAAGCTGGTTCAGGTTGCAGTCCTATGACCGTCAGTCAAGATGAATTATGTCCGATAGGCACCTTCCACTTCTCAAATGAAGTTCTCTTCTTCATGAAAGATATTCCCACGAGTGTCTGCAACAACATAATCAAATACAGGAGCAATCCAATGAGTATATCATTCTCTAAGTGCTAAACACTGAAGCATGTTCAAAGGGATGTCAATGGTGACGATCAGTATGTCCGAGAGAGAAATTTGGCTTGCTTCCCCTTTTCTAATGAAGTCGACTTCTTCATGAGAGTTGTTCTCCCTGATGTCTAGTATAACATATCCAAAAATGGGAGCATTTGGATCAGTGTAGCATTTCCAGACTCAGGCCCAAAGAGGAGCTATGCAGACTGCCAACCAACTTTCATTAGCTACATCAATGGAGAAATTAAGTCATGACATGGGAACTTGGTTTAAATTGATAGGAAGCTACTTACTCATTCCAACAGAGAAACCCATGGGTGCACATGCTTCTTTATTTTAATATTATGCTTTATGAGTTTTGTTAAAGAAGGGATGGGCAGACAGCGTAAAAGAAATAATAAAGTATAAAGTGGCGCTCATGTACGTCAGAGGAGAGAAGAAATAAAATATATATGAAGGGACATGAGTTGTGTCCTCAATATATTACTTTATCATACTAATAACGTGAATTGCTATCACTTAATAAATTCATGTCAGGTGGTTGCTTTCTTTTTGGGGTTTACGCTCATGTGCACCAATCAGAGGAGGAGAGAAGAAATAAAATATATATATGAAGGGACAAGTTGTGTCCTCAATATATTATTTTATCATACTAATAAAGTAAATTGCTGTCACTTGACATGAGTTGTCAAGTGGTTGCTTTCTTTTGATTTCTTTTATCTGCAGATGAGAATAAAGATTCATTTTGGTGATGGACAACATGACATAGATGGATTAAACAATGAAGATTGAGCTGCTTCCTTCCTCTATAAATGGAGAAGCCATGACCAGCATTCGGACACACACAACTTCAACCAAAAGCCAGGCTCAACATTTCAAAAACAAGACTCAATGTTTTAGACTCAATTCCTTGCAAAGTGTCTCTCTGAGACCAAAGCCAAGTCTTGAATCAACTCCCTTCGCTTTCTTTGAGTTCCCAAACACATAGCTTTGTCTAATTCCCAGTTGACAACTCTGATTAGAATAACGCTTGCCATTGTTTGTAACCTATACGCTCTGCCGACAGCGCTTGGTATGATTTGATAGTTGGTTTGATTTCCAACTCACCCATTTCAAAACAAGCTTCCTATACGCAATACGGGCGGTTTAAGGCTGCAGATCTTTCATTGTATTTACTTTTTCAGTACAATAACGTGTTCCTCGGACAACCAATGTCCAACGAACAACCATTGTATTTACTTTTTGTCCGTTTCACCTTCCATGTATTTGATAACATATTGTACTAGATAAATATTAAAGTCCTTAGTACTCAAGGCATAGAAAAGAACTTTATTGGGTATGTTTCCCCTCCCAATTCGCAATCACTTGATTATTAGTCATTTATTTGGCGCGCAATCTATCATCTACAGTCTCGATCTGTTGGAGTTCTCACCGCCAACAGTGGCACGCTCATAACCGCATCCACAACACAAACACCGGCAGTTTAGGGGCACAATGTGTTTGCTATGGTTAGTATATGCAGTCATGATTTTTATAACCTTTACAACCTATAAAGTACTGTCAAGTTTATGTGGAGATTTCAGATTGAACAGGGTTATTAGGTCAATGTAATACTGGACCAATTTGCCATTTTACCTTAATCCAGGCTATAAAATATATTTATAACTTATGTTTATTCTTATCTTTACACTTCATTTTCACAGGTCTACAATCATTTCGACATGAAATATGAAACGGCTGCTGATCGGTGCATAATTACATATCATTTTGTACCCTTCTAACTTATGATTTGGTTATGTTTTTGAGTTAAACTTGTACTTTTAATCTATTTTGTGTTTGTTTCAGTGTAATAAGCTTATGACTCATTAAATGCATTTTAGAGACAAGTTAGCTCAAAACGGTGTTTGCAGATCAGTCAACTTCACGGATTGGACTGTACTTGCTCAGGAATAACCAGATAATGAGCCATACATCATTGGAAAGATACGGAAGTCTAGTTTCTGAAGAATTTTATGGTTCATGATTCCGAGTCTTCTAGAGAAAGTTATACAAGTTTTGGCAGCTTAAGGTCAAATTCGGCAGCATCTGCGTTACTGGGCCAAAAATCACATTTGAAGGTCTTTCCGATTTTCCTTGAGCTGGGCTGCATATGCTTGGAAAGATAATTCAAAGATCTTGAAGGCCCGTATTTTTCCAGAATTTATTGACAAGAGGAACGAGCCCAAATTCGGCCTACAAGCAGACTGCAATTGCTTGGTCATGATTAGCTATGCATGTGCTATTGTTGATAGTTCTTGGTCATGATTAGCTATGCATGTGCTATTGTTGATAGTGGGGAATAAGCAGATTTATTTGTTATGATTGAAGTGGGTTGTGTAAAGAAATAAAGAAAGCAAAAGCATCAAGTGGGAACTAGCCAAATGATGAAAGGAAGTGGAAAGAGCCATGTGAAGATTGAAGTAACCAAATGAAAAGATGAATACAAGCATGCATGTGCTGTAACCACAAGAAGGCACTGAAAGCTAGAAGCCTTCCCATGTGAAGAGCTTCCAATCAAAAGGAATATTGCAGCAATAAAGAGAAGCTCCACATGCAATTGATATTGAAGCAACCAAAAAAGGCAAAAGCATGTATGGCAGCCCACGTTAAAAAATGAATGAATGTTCAAGCAAATGGAATGATGGAATGATGGGCTGCTGCAATTCAAGTTCTTCATTCTCTATAAATAGAGAATGTTGCTGCAGTTGGAAAACACACCCCAAGGGGGGGAGCTCTCAAACACCTCTCTAGAGCTCCTCTCCCTTCTCTCCCTCAAATTCTCTTAGTTTTCCTTTTAGTTCTCAATTGTTGTAACAAAACCCTTTTGCTAAATTTTCCTTTAAGTTTTTCTTAGTTGTAATTTATTTTTCATTGTAATGTAAATTCTTTTCTTAAGTTTTCAAGTTTAATTAGTTTTCAAGTTTCAATTATAGTTCTTGTTCTTATTCATTATGCTTATAAGTTAATATGCTTGTTTGAATGATTGATCACCATTAAAACTTGCATGTTAGCTATCTTGGTTTGAATTAAGAGTAGACACCATGCCTTAATTCGAATTGAACTATGAATATGAAGAGTATGTATGGACATTCGACAACAGGGATTAGATACATGCTTGGTTGTTTAAAACATTCTTCTATGCATAATGGATTTCTAATGCTTAATTTAGATTCGACAACAAGGATCTAATTAGGGAATTAGGAATACAAGGTTAAGACCAGACACCATGGCTTAATCATATTTTAGCTAGAATCAATCTGTGAATCTAAATTGAACTTGGTAACTAATTTGCTTGAGTTAATTTTTTTCTTTCTTGTTTTATTTATTTTCTTTTCATTTCTGTTTTGTGCAGGGAATTAAATTGAATCAATCTATCATCAATCCTCGTGGGATCGACCTCGTACTTACACATGCTATACTATCCAATGGCCCGTGCACTTGCGAGTTAACACTACTCTTTTGGAGTCACGAGCAAGCGATCATCGGAGCGATGGTTCAGCCATTATGACAAGGATCGAGAATGAAGACCTTTTAGACTCCATGCGCTATTACATTGAAGGCTGCTGAAGTTCACAAATCCATTGATGCTGGCAACAAAACACACAGAGCATGCGCTCAGGCTTCCCTTGTGTCTCTTCAAATTGAATGCCTGATTTTCGGTGGCTGTACCGATCTGAAACCAATGCCGAGCAGGCCCTTGTTGAGCAGTCTCGTTTCCAAGAGGCCCTCATTGTTCTTGAAGCCTATGGTCTTAACCAGCCGAGTGAGTGGGCTTTGGTACTTTGGAACCAGATGCTCAAACCGAATCTTGGAAGAGTTTGTGGCTGTGCTTCCTCTCCAACCCTCTATGCTTGCTGATCTAGCAAGATTTTATAGGGCCGAGGTGACGGCTAGAGGAGACCAGTCTCAATTCTCGGTTTGGCTAATCGGGAGGGTTGCCAACTGAATGGGCTAAGTATCCGAGGAGGTCATTTATATGCTTGTTGAAAAGGACTAGAGATTTGAAGCTGCGGTTGCAGCTGGCTATGGTGGCTGCGGCCGGGGATGTCATGGATGCATGCATGAAGTCATTAGATAGGGTCCCTGACAATGTTGGACCACTTGTCTTGAGGAAAGGCCATGGTGGTGCTTATCTCCCACAGATGTGACACTAATATTAACTCCAAGATTATAACTAATGCTGATGTTCATGATGGTGGCAGCGATGATGCACAAGCAAAGATGGCTCGATGTTACAATGATGCGAACCTACAACTGGATTTGTTCGAATGAGGAAACGGGATAGGGATGGAGGAAGAAAAGAAGAAAGATATGAATGGAAATAGAAGCAGTAGCAGCAGGTTGTAAATTCGGGACAGTTTGTAAATTAGTTAACACGTTTGAGTTGAGGGATTGTTAGATTCTTTTTCAGCTTAGTCCAACAAGCAAGAAGCAGCAACGAGTTTTGATTGAAGAGAAGCGTTTAGATTAGACCATTAGTTTATTCTAGCAAAGTTGTGCGGTGTGAATTTGCTTCATCCTTTATTATCACCTATTCTTTTATTCACAGCGGGCAGTTGTATCTATGAAACCAAAACAAAAAACAAAAAAACAAAACTTGGCAGTTGTTATAAAAATAAAAATCAGAGTATGAAAAGTACCACTGAATATTGGGAGTAGAATTGTATTTAGATCTTGTGGTTTTTACATTGTGAGAACTTTCTTCCTCGATAAAACTCTTCTAAGATAAAGCTCTCACTCTCAAATTTCTCTCTCTCTCTCTCTCTCTCTCTCTGGATCGGTTGTGTGTTTTACAACTGAATGAGCAAGCCTATTTATAGGCAATTTGAATGGCTTCCCGTGAATGTACAGTGCATCTCCAAAAACTTCCCCCAACATCATCATTAAGCTTTTGAATATAATTTTCTTATTTTCTTTGTGTGGGCTCCACCACATTCTTTATAGGAAATAGCTCAAAATGCCACCCTTTTTATAATTTTAACTGAAAATACCACCTCTCTCCAAAAATTTTGCAACTATCACCTATAAATATATATTTATTGTCCACTTATTGCACGCATATCACTTTTACTGAAATTTTGTTCTCTCTCAGCTCGCTCAGCTCCCTATTCACTCGCTCTCTGTGTTCACTTGCTCTCTCTCTGCCTCTCTCTTTACTCTCTCTCTCTCTCTCGCATGTTTCTCTCGCTCTCTCTTACGAATCGTGAAACCCTCCCTCGACCCCATCTTTTAGGTATCTTACGAATAGGCGCTTGCAACCTTGAAGCTCTCTTGGATTGTCGACCTCGAATAGGTAGTGTTGATGGTTATTTTCTTAATATCTGTGGGATTCTGTGAAATTGGTTTTATTTTGATTGCTTGGGTTTACATTAAATTGGTTTTAGCTTTAATTGCTTTCGGTTAGGTTTTTTGAATCTTCATACTCATCCATACGGGTTTTTACCAATTGCATTTAGATTCTGGATATGTGAATCTTGAAACTTGGGATTTTCCATTTGATGTAGTAGATTTGTATAGTGTGATTGTGGTCAATCCTTGTTCCTTTCTTTGTGTTAGTGTTGTATTGCTATTGCGTTCATGTTATTTTGCTTTGTCGTATTCTTTGTTATGTTCTCATTATATTGCCATTGTATTGTGCGGTTATTGTGGTTGTATTGTGTTAATGAAATGTTGTTTTGTCACGGTCAGAAATGAAGACAATTGTTATTCTGGTTTGCTACAATGGAAAATGGGTAACCTCAAAGAAGATGTGCAAATACGAAGGGGGTGACTCAAAAGGCTTAATACTTCCACGCACCAAAGACATTTGCTGAATTGTTGGATCGTGTGCATCAGTTGGCAATACAAACAGCAGGAAGACAAGGTTTGCTTAAAGTTCTCAGTTTTGATAGCCTCAAATGAGTGGAAGCACATAAAGATTGAGTTGCGGGGTATCCCACGCCCAAGCACCCATCTAGGATTGGGCATCCAGATGGATAATTTAGGGGTTGAAAGAGGAAGGAGCGTGAGGTTTTGTGGTGTCATGTTTACGTAATTTAGGGGGGATGTGATGGTGGTGCAAGGCATGAATTGTATATATAGAGTCCATATTGAAGGTGTGTAATGTAGGCCATATGTCTTTTAAGGGATGTATACTTCATCATTTTTCAATTTTTTATTTATTTATTTGCAATTTTTTGGACCAAATAATAACAAAACACAAAGTCTAATGCGGTACCTACGCAATAGGATCGTATTGTAACTCTATTGTGCTCTTATTACTATCATATTACCATTTATACACATGTGTATTGTGGAGTTATTGCTACTGATTACTATAATTGTTTGAACTAGACACGGATAAAGGAAATTGTGTACGCACAAATGCAAGCAGAGGCATCATAGTTCCATTAAATCCAATTTGAAACTTACATAATACAACAAGAGGCCACCCCATAGTTACATAATACAAAAAGAGGCCACCTCATAGTTCCATTTTACAGGTAGTTTCCACTACATTTTACGATGCCCAAAGTCATATTAAAGTGTCACAAGTTTCCTGCTGTTAACACATTCGGAGTTGCATACTCTTCAATTGCGGCGACCACGACCCATGAAATTCATGACCCCGCCCACGATGATGTTGTCCTAGTTTCCTTACGGATCCACTATAAAAGGGTGCGATAGAGAGAAAACAAAATTTCAGCAAAAGTGATATGTGTGCAATAAGTGGTCAATAAATATATATTTATAGGTGATAGTTGCAAAAGTTTTGGGAAGAGGTGGTATTTTCAGTTAAAATTATAAAAAGGGTGGCATTTAGAGCTATTTCCCTTCTTTAGCGACGACAAGGCCGATAGGCCATGCCATTTCTTGCGACGGCATGGCATTTCACGCGGGAGGGAGGGCGTTGGATAGCCAACCCATGGCCATATGGCATGGCTAAAACGTGGCTTATATACTTTTTGGCTTTAGATGATAACGAATGCGATCATACCAACTCACATGCACTGGATCTCTTGAACGCGAAGTTAAGCAAGTTTGGGCGAGAGTAGTACTAGGATGGGTGACCTTCTGGGAAGTCCTCGTGTTGTATCCCTTTTTTTGCCTTTACGACGTCTCAATTGTCGTCGGCGTTTGCTTTCCATCGTCTAATTCAATGGATGTCTTCATTTTTCCAAGACCACTGTGACAATCGAGGCAAACTATGCTCAAATACTCCTAGAAAGCCTGGGATTAATGAAGGATTTAAAATAGGAAAATAACATAGTTTCGAAAAGCGTAAACGGAGTTCGGCCTAGTAAGCGACATCGGATGCGAAAAAGCCCATAATTCATGGCATCGCAATGAGTTTTACTCGTGACGTCGTTCTCTTCAAATCGACATTTCATGGGCCCAATTATGAGGTCGAAGCCCGGATCTGCGGTCTACCCGATTTGCCGTTGCATGCGCCGTCGCTCAGCTCCTCTTCAATTGCCTCCGCCATACGTCATACGTCACCCGTATTGGCACCGAAAGGAACGAAAACTAAAAACTGCGGACCGACGCCTTGCTGAAATTATTGGGGTTGTTCTTTCTTTTTTTTTGGGGTTCAATTATTGTTAGGTAGGCCGCGTGATTGATTGGAAGCGGTGGTTCGGCAGGCCTGCGCGTGGCACAAGGTAAGGGTGGTGACGACAAGGCCGACAGGCCATGCCATTTCTTGCGACGGCATGGCATTTCACGCGGAGGGGAGGGCGTTGGATAGCCAACCCATGGTCATATGGCATGGCTCAAACATGGGTTATATACTTTTTGGTGTTATATGCTAACGAATGCGATCATACCAACTCACATACAGGATCCCATCGAACTCCAAAGTTAAGTGAGTTTGGGCGAGAGTAGTACTAGGATAGGTGACCTCTGGAAAGTCCTCGTGTTGCATCCCTTCTTTTTGCCTTTACGACGTCTCAATTGTCGTGGGCGTTTGCTTTCCGTCGTCTAATTCAGCTGGTTGTCTTTGTTTTTCCATGATCCCATGACAATCGGGGCAAGCTATGCTCAAATACTCCTAGAAAGCCTTGGTTTAACAAAGGATTTAAAATAGGAAAATAACATAGTTTTCGAAAAACTATAAAAACTTGATTTCGGGCTAGTAAACGATGTCGGCTGCGGAAAAAGCCCATAATTATTGGCGACACAATGAGTTTTACTCGTGATGCCGTTCTCTTCAAATCGGCAGTTCACGGCCCCAATTCGAGGTCGGAGCCCGGATCTGCGGTTTACCCGATTTGCCGTTGCATGCGCGCATCGCTCCAGCTTCTATTCAATTGCTTTCGCCATTTGTCCTACGTCAATAAAAGCTGCGGGACCGACGCCTTGCCGAAATTATTGGGGTTGTTCTTACTTTTTTTTGGGTTCAATTATCATTAGGTAGGTCGCGCAGCTGATTGGAACCGCGGTTCGGCAGGGCTGCACGTGGAGACGACAAGGCCGGCAGGCCATCCCATTTCTGCGACGGCATGCCATTTCACACGGGAGGGGAGGGCGTTGGATAGCCAACCCATGGTCATATGGCATGGCTTAAACGTAGGTTACATACTTTTGGCATTATAAGCTAACATATGCGACCATTCCAACTCACATGAACCGAATCCGTCGAACTTGAAGTTAAGCGAGTTTGGGCAAGAATAGTACTAGGATGGGTGACCTTGCGGGAAGTCCTCATGTTGCATCCCTTCTTTACGCCTTTCGACGTCTCAATTGTCGTGGGCGTTTGCTTTCCGTCGTCTAATTCAACTGGTTGTCTTTGTTTTTCCACGACCCCGTGACAATCGGGGCAAGCTATTCTCAAATACTCCTAGAAAGCCTTGGTTTAACGAAGGATTTAAAATAGAAAAATAACATAGTTTTCGAAAAGCTGTAAAAACTTGATTTCGGGCTAGTAAACGGCGTCGGCTGCCGAAAAAGCCCATAATTATTGGCGACACAATGTGTTTTACTCGTGACGCCGTTCTCTTCAAATCGACAGTTCACGGCCCCAATTGAGGTCGGAACCCGGATCTGCGGTTTACCCGATTTGCCGTTGCATGCGCGCGTCGCTCCGACTTCTCTTCAATTGCTTCCGCCATTTTTCCTACGTCAATGAAAAAAGCTGGGACCGGCCTTCGCTGAAATTATTGGGGTTGTTCTTACTTTTGTTTTGTTTTTTTTGTGGGTTCAATTATCATTAGGTAGGCCGCAGCTGATTGGAACCGGCGGTTCGGCAGGCTGCGCGTGGCGGCGACAAGGCCGGCAGGCCATGCCATTTCTTGCGACGGCATGCCATTTCACACGGGAGGGGAGGGCGTTGGATAGCCAACCCATGGTCATATGACATGGCTCAAACGTGGGTTATATACTTTTTGGCGTTATAAGCTAACATATGTGACCATTCCAACTCACATGCAGGATCCCATCAAAACTTGAAGTTAAGTGAGTTTGGGCAAGAGTAGTACTAGCATGGGTGACCTCCTGGGAAGTCCTCATGTTGCATCCCTTCTTTCTGCCTTCCGACGTCTCAATTGTCGTGGCCGTTTGCTTTCCGTCGTCTAATTCAATTGGATGTCTTTGTTTTTCCACGACCCGTGACAATCGGGGCAAACTATGCTCAAATACTCCTAGAAAGTCTAGGATTAACGAAGGATTTAAAATAGGAAAATGACATAGTTTTCGAAAAACTATAAAAACTGAATTCGGGCTAGTAAACGACGCGTCGGATGCTCGAAAAAGCCCATAATTCATGGTGACGCAATGAATTTTACTCGTGACGACGTTCTCTTCAAATTGACAGTTCATGTGTGTTTAGTGCACTTTATGTTTTTATATATAAAAATGGATTAACACACTCACTTCTCTTAACACACAATTGCATTTGAAAACAATTCCTCTTGTCTTTAGGCTTAGTGTTGCAGCTCCCACTTCATCTTCTTTTAATTCCTTTGGCTGCTGCAAAGCTCCACTAACAAATCCCACCACAATCAATTAGCTCATGCATATGTCATGCATGAAAATGCATTGTAGTCTTCTTTTGGGCAGCATATGTCATGCATGAAAAATCGGAAAGACCTTCAAATGTCATTTTTGGCCTAGTAACGCAGATGCTGCGAATTTGACCTTAAGCGCCAAAACTTGTATAACTTTCTCTAGAAGACTCAGAATCATGAACTGTAAAATTTTACAGAAACTAGACTTCCGCATGTTTCCAATGATGTATGGCTCATTATCTGGTTCTTCTTGAGCAAGTACAGTCCAATCCGTGTAGTTGACTGATCTGCGGAGACACTGTTTTGAGCTAACTTATCTCCAAAATGCATTTAATGAGTCTCAAAGCTTATTACACTCAAGAAAACACAAAATAAATTAAAAGCACACGTTTAACTCAAAAACATAAGCAAATCATAAGTTAGAAGGGTACAAAATGATATGTAATTATGAACTGATCAATCGCCTACTCTTCTCATTAAGTTCTCAACGGAAAGGGCAACTTCCAAAGACCCTCTTGTGCCCGATGTCAGTAGCCGAATCTGCCGAGATAATGATCCCACCAAGACTGAAAAAATTGAGTGCAACGGTAATCCGGTTGGTAGGGCTTTCACTCTAGAGCCTGGGCAGAATTTGCATTCTTAGCTCGAATCCCCAAGAGATCTTCTTTACTCAATCAGGAAATACTGTAGGATGATCCTTTGTTGGCCAAAGAATAGTTTAATTTAGGAATAACCTGGTGGCATCCGAGTACATCTCTTGAAGAATTGAGGGTTGTAGGCTTCTACACCATGCGATAATTCCTGGAGTCCATTCTCCCTCCACAAGGCAGATCTCACGATTGAAGGCATGAGAAAATATCCACATTATCAAAAGCCATAGGATCATCAACACTCTTTAGACCCTGATGAACAAGCCTTGTCTTGAACCAAGAAGTGCTTCTCTTCAAACTCATCATCCACCGAGAGGCGTGTCTGGTCTTCCTGCTCATGAAAAGGGTAAAGCACTCCTCGGTTGTCTTCCTAGAAATAGAGTTCAAAATCAAATCTCTCGGAGGCACCACATCGGGAGTGACTCGCAATTTCCGCCCTCTCAATTCTGGAAATGACCATTGAAGCCAAACCTGGACCATCCACAAAGGTCCCTTCACATTGAGATTAATAGGCTCGATAGTTATCTCTCTCGAGCCCTACAAATAAAGGCCGAATCAAAGGGCCGTAGCAATGTCTCTGTGTGACGCTAAGCCCTCGGTCAATTGAAGCCACTCCATGGTAATTAGAGGCACTAGGGAAGATGAATCTGTTCAGCCCGATTACAATAGGAAAATCACATGCTCACTTTGTGAGGATAGTCAACTTCCTAATTCATGAATGCCACCATAAAGGCACCATAGGCCCGATTGGAACCTATAAGACCGGATAAAACATCAAAGTTTTTCTTTCTCTCTTTTTCTTTAGATGAATCCTCTTGGAAATCCCCTAGCCAATCAGCACTCCTCCCGTGAGGATGAAATCCAAAGACCACTGCGAGGTCAAGGATTGAAATTGACATAGGCCCAACCCCAAAATCAACGGTGTTAGAGGCACTATTCCAAAAACCATGGCAGAACCCGAAGAGAGGAATCGGCTTGAAGTTGGATGGTCGAGCATGTAATGGCATGATAGATGCCATTATCAAGCCAGTGATTCTTGTATCGGGGTTCCATTCTTTTTACCCAATCCACCCAGTGAAGATCAATGCTCGACACATCTATTTTTGGAAAGAATCGAGGCGGCATTTTATTCCAATTTGACCAGTCAAGACCTTCCAAACAGCAGACAGGAATAGGAGCCTAAATGGGATAAAGCTCATAGTTCAGAGCTGGTCGACCTTCTACTCTAAATACCCGAGCCCTAGAATGCGGTGGCCATTCACAAAACTAATAAGGTCTTTGCAAAGCAGGAAAGGAACGCGGCTAGCAACAAATCTTTCAACTCATCCATCGAAAACGAGGTCGAATTCCTTTACCCCGACCCCTAAGATAAAAGCAAGACTCACGGAAGCAATCCTCGAGGAAGAAAATTCATGAGCGATAGCAGAATTTTCTTTGGCGCCATTTTTCCAGAATTTCTCTGAATGCGGAGATTTGAAAAATGGAAGCTAGAGTTTCTTTTTCTGTTCTTACTCAGAAAAATGTTGGGTTGTGTTTTGTCTTGACACGGTAGCGTAAAAATGTAAGAGTAGAAAGAGAGAAAGCTGTCACACGTCAACCGTTTAAAAACTTGGCGCTTCTTTTCAAGCGAACAACACGTGAAATGGTTTTTACCTTCACCATGTGGCTGGGATCCCTACCCTCGGCGCAGAGCACGACTTCATATAGAACCGTACTCAAAGGCACATCGTATATCATGCGAAAGAGCCTATTTTATGAGCATAAGCCCAAATAAACACTTTTAAAAGACTTTAAGACATACCCACTTTTATTCCTTAAAAACATATATCAATGTAGAGTCTTTACTCATTGAAAATAAATGGCCATTTCTTGGGCTTAATTCTGTCTTGGATATATTTAATGGACCAATTAATGGTTAGTTAGATATAATTACCAAAGATCAAAATATGGAAAAAAGGGCAGAAACTGTCGAGTTTATACATAACAAAATAAATGTTCTTGACCCGAACAAAGCCGGATAAATGGAAACTCAAGAAATAAATTCTAAAACAGTAGAGATAAGATGCATCAGATTGTCCATATCCAAATCAAGGGCTCGTCAAGCGAAGCCAACTTCTTGCTAGCCAATCTAGCACGAAAAGTACGAGAAGTCAAGTCTTGAGCAGAAGGTTCGCAAGCAGCAATTCGGGCCCGAATTTCTTCTAGCTTAGCCTCCAACTCCGCCTTCAACTTAAGGTCAGCAGAGATGTCAGCTTTCAGACTGGCTTCCTCCCCTTCCAATGCTTCAAGTTTGTCCAGGACGTCTTCGGTGGCTACAGCGAGATGCGCGAAGTGCTCCTTATCTTCACAGTGATCCTCCAAAATATCCTCATGATCTCTCACAGAAGGAAGAATTTCCTTGATCATGCAGATGTGCTTTAAGGTCTTGCTTAACCATTGCTCTAAAGAATGGCATGCAAGAGCAAGATGAGGTTTAACTAGACCAATCTGGCTGAGAAAAGGTTGTGCATACTGGATAGGGCATCAGGGTTTGCCACTGGATCAAAGTCATGAGCCCTGATTAGAGTCCAAAGGGTCCTAAGCCCATTGACTGCATTAACAAGCACCACATCTGAAGGATTTTCAAAACATTTTTGAGAAGTTCATTTGAATATTAAACATGCATTTAATCAAATTAATCGCAGCGGAAGTTTATGGTGGATGTTTAAAATCAAAAACAAAACTTCTTCCAAGTATCTTAAGCCATGAACATTGATATGATTTCATAAATGGAAATTTCAAGAGAAAGGATAAGATCTAATTACCCTTGAAGCAATTATATGAACCAATTTGTGTTTGGTCTTCTCTTGATGACTTCCTCTTTGTTGATCTCCTCTTTGATCTTTGATCTTTGCTCCTTGATCTTTCTCCTCCATGTGAGCCACAAAAGTATATGGCCTCTAAGTCTCCACACCAATGGAACCTTGAGATGAGAGGGAAGAATCTTGGGAATACAAGGATGCTAGTGCTAGATCCACAAGACTTGGTTTCAATCTAAACCCCTTGAAAGATGAAAGTGTTTCACTCTTGAAAACTCTCTTTTATCTCTCTTTGATCTTCCAAACTTATTTGGTTGATGTTGGATTGTGTTTGTGTAATGAGCTTATGAAAGATAGCTTATGGAAACAATTCCCATACCCATTTACTTATGCATTTTCGGCCAAATCCCATTGGGCTTCCAAAATTGGGCCTTGTGACACTTAAACCATAATGTTTAGGTGTCTTAAGCCCTTGGGCTTAATACCCAACCATTTGGGCTTCCGTTAACTATTACCGAGGCCCAAATACTCTTTTACACGTAGTAAATCATCCATATCAAATTGATCAAATTTATTTCCACAACATCATATGTATTCCTCAAAGTTAACCATTTAAGGTGTGCGATCCATTAGGTTCTAATTAGCAAGGCGGTGGGAAAATATTAGAACTCTTTCTAATCAACTGAATTAAAACCCCTTTTTAATTTTTCCTTTATATGGATTGATCACAATCAATCCTAGGACTTCCACGAACCAAGAGTGACATCTAGCAATATATCAAGGCTACCCAAGCTAACCAGAATTGGTGAAGAACCTATTCAGTTGGAATTACAATGCAATACGGTCCTTCTCTTATACAATGTTTCATATCATATTATTAGGAGTACGGATTGATTATGTCAAACCCTTAATATGATTTATAACCTCATATGATTCAATAGAACATGATTAAGAACAACTTTCTAAATCAAGTTCAAAATACTTTGGCCAAAGATTTACTTGAATCACATCTCGAAACATTCTCCTTCTTTATCGAAGGTAGAGATTCCTTATTGTACATTCACATGCCCCTATGATGAATTAAGAGATCCCAACAACACTTTAGACAAATCTTTTACGGCTTGCCTTTAAGAGCTATCTAAGATCAATAACGCATCATAGGACAACCATGATGCCTCAGGTCTAAGGACTAATTTGCATTATTGCAACTATGAGTTCTCGTTTGACATGTAGATAAATACTCCATACGAGAACTACGGTTGATCGCGTTCAGTGTACCCATTCACTAATGAGCACCCACATACTTGTATTAGTGTCATCTACACAAATGGTTTGAGACTAACCATCCTCCTAATTGAGCATACATAGTATGTGCTAATCTTGACGGTTTATCAATGCCCATTTGATAATCCTATGATTAGGAACATTTTGGGATACTATAGTAAGAGATTAAAGGTCTCCCTAATCTAACATTTTTAGATTACTTTATCTCTTATTTAGCATTCCCTGGACATTTGTTTCTTTAATTGATGTAAAGGATAACAAATAAGTTTGCCCTTTATTATCATATACGAAATGTATTCTAAGGAGATTACATCAAATGTATTGGCTCTTAGGGCACATTTCTAACAACATCAGGCTTCCTCGGTTCCATGATAACCAGCCTACCCTCTGCCTTTGGTGAGGTTGGCAGCGCGTTCAGATCTAGGCCCGAAAACCCCAGGGATACGAAGCCTGGAAAGATAGGATTTCTCCTCCCAACAATAACCCCTTCTGCAGCTTGGATTCGAGCACGATTGCAGTTCATAAGGTGGAAGATCAACCCCTCCCTCAAGCTTGATTGTCCTTACCCTCGAGATGGATCTGTTGGGACCTTCTATCCATAACAGAAGGTCCCGAGACTTTTTCCTTCCTTGGGAGCTGTAATAAACGCCTACTATCAAAAAATGCAAAGAAGCAGAGAAAAATTTGAACAGAGATTCAAAAACAAACCTGAGGCACCGGCTCGAAGCCATCTCGAGGCATTCCCTTTTCCTTGGGAGGAGAATCTATCCTTGCTCTCTTATCACCAGCCCCTAGGATTATGAATACACGTTTTAAGCACAAGGGAGCACTTTTCAAATAAAGAGTAAAGATGGCCCGAAAAAAGTGTCATACCTTCTTTAGGAGCCAATTCAAGATTGTCATTCAAAGTTGGTGGAGCAGAAGCTTTGCGCTTTCTTTGACGCTCTATCTCAACCTTCTATCTCTCTTGATACTTGTTTTTCAATTGATGTTGTGGATCATGAGGTTTCTTTGAAAATTTTGCAGAAAAAGTCTAATGATGCTCTAGAAGCTGTCCTAACACAAGCAGAGGAAGATCTTTATGAGCTAGAGTTCCAAGAAGTGGTGGCTGCCTTAGAAGTGTTTCAGCCATATCCACCATCCTTTAGGCCACCACTCGAGCCTCTTGGACAATCCTAGACGAAATTGGAGCCATCCATTATCACCCCACCAAAGCTAGAACTTAAACCTCTACCCAATCATCTTAAATATACTTATTTGGGTGCTAATGAAACTCTCCCTGTTATAGTTGCAGCAAGTCTCACCTCACATGAAGAAGAGAGCTTAATTAAAGTTCTAAAAGAGCACAAAACAGCCCTTGGATGGAACATAGAAGATATCAAAGGAATTAGTCCAAGCATGTGCATGCACCGAATTTTAATGGAAGAAGATAGCAAACCATCCCGTGATGCACAAAGGAGGCTAAATCCCAACATGAAAGAGGTGGTTAGAGCTGAAGTTTTAAAGCTACTTGATGTTGGAATCATCTACCCAATTTCAAATTCTAAGTGGGTGAGTCCTGTGCAAGTTGTTCCAAAAAAGTCCGGAATCACCGTTGTGAAGAATGAGAAGAATGAGCTAGTTCCTACACGAACCATCACCGGTTGGAGAGTTTGCTGCATTGATTACAGGAAGTTGAACACATCCACGAGAAAAGATAATTTTCTCTTGCCTTTTATTGATCAAATGCTTGATAGTTTATCTGGCCATGCTTACTACTGTTTTCTTGATGGTTTTTCAAGTTATAATCAAATTCCCATTGCTCCGGAAGACCAAGAGAAACCACATTCACTTGCCCATTTGGTATGTTTGCTTATAGAAGGATGCCATTTGGTTGTGCAATGCTCCAGCAACTTTCCAAAGATGCATGATGGCAATCTTTTCGGATATGGTGGAGCGATTCATGGAGGTATTTATGGATGATTTTTCAGTTTTTGGTTCCTCTTTTGATGATTGTCTTCACCACTTGTCTCTAGTGCTTAAAAGATGCCAGGAAACAAATCTGATTTTGAATTGGGACAAGTGTCACTTCATGGTAAGACAAGGAATTGTGCTAGGCCATGTTATTTCAAGCAAGGGAATTGAAGTGGACAAAGCCAAGATCAATATCATCTCAAATCCACCACCGCCTTTCTCTGTTAAAGGAGTTAGAAGCTTTCTAGGCCATGCTGGATTCTATAGAAGGTTCATCAAAAAATTTCAAGCATTACAAGGCCATTGTGTAATCTCCTTGCTAAAGATGCCATTTTTGAGTTTGATGAAGCTTGCATGGAAGCTTTACTACTTTGAAGAAGGAGCTAACTTCAGCCCCTATTATCATAGCTCCAGTTGGTCTTTACCATTTGAAATAATGTGTGATACCTCGACTTTGCTATTGGTGCAGTTTTAGGTCAAAAGAAGAATAAGCTTCCCCATGTGATTTATTATGCTAGCCGGACCTTGAATGACGCTCAACTCAACTACTCCACAACAAAGAAGGAGTTACTTGCTGTGATTTTTTCTTTAGAAAAATTTCGTTCTTATCTTGTTGGTTCTAAAGTAATTGTTTATTCTGATCATGCAGCTCTTAGATACTTGCTCACTAAGAAGGACGCCAAACCATGCTTGATTAGATGGATTCTCTTGCTACAAGAGTTCGATTTGGAGATTCGAGACAAGAAGGGATGTGAAAATGTGGTGGCTGACCATTTGAGCAGAATTGTGGTTGAAGAACAAGGAGAAGCTGTGCTACCCTTGAATGAGACTTTCCCGGATGAACAACTATATGTTGCCCAAGTTAAAAAGCCATGGTATGCTAATTTTGTTAATTATCTTGCTTGTGGTGTTCTTAGAAATGATTTAACTTATCAAGACAAAAAGAAGTTCTTTTCCATGGTGAAACATTATATGCAGGTTGAACCTTTCTTATTCAAGCATTGCCGGATCAACTCATTAGAAGATGTGTTCCAGAAGAAGAACAAGAAAGCATACTTAGGCATGGCCACGAATTGGCTTGTAGAGGCCACTTTGGAGCTAAGAAAATAGTAAAATTTTGCAATCTGGTTTCTTTTGGCCCACTCTATTCAAAGATGCGTTCAAAGGATGGGAAACATAAGCCGCAGGAATGAAATGCCATTGAATAACATACTCTTTGTGGAGCTCTTCGATGTGTGGGGTATTGATTTCATGGGGCCATTCCCATCTTCCTTTGGTTATACCTACATACTTGTTGTTGTTGATTATATGTCTAAATGGGTGGAAGCCATAGCAACCAAAACCAATGATCATAAGATGGTGCTAAAGTTTTTGAGGGACAATATTTTTGTTGGGGTCTTTTCGTTCCAGCAGCTTGACGAATGGGGCCTGGGCTCTGTAAAGAGCGAACGGATGAAATTGCCCCTTTTTCTGAGTTAGCGAGGACTAGGCCCAAAGCACCCGAGAGAGAAGCAAGTCCCAGGAGTACTTTGTTCTTCTTCCAGCCACACACGCTTTGTGCCGACGCTTCGCAGCTTGACGAAGAGTTGGAGATGGTGCAATGATGTTGCATGGGCTTGGCATGAGAGCTTGCTTTGGTGAATCAAGATACTACTAGGCTTGGCATGAGAGCTTGGAGTGTGGGAGCTAAGAGGAAACGAGCATGAGGAAATGATTAAGGCTTGAGATTTTACGTGTTTCCGGGTTGACGAAAAGCTTGTCTTTGCTGCATTTCTCTTACCAAAAGGTAATGACTATGGTTTTAGCTTGAGAGGATGGGTGTTTCAGATCTGGGATGGAGCTTTTTGAGAGAGAGAGAGTTGAAGGATGGGTGGCTTAAGTAGATTTCCAGCAGCTTGACGAATGCTTGGTCATGCTTTTGGATGGTTGAAGACGACTTCATGATGTTAAGCGAGATTATATGAGCTTGGCATGAGAGCTTGGAGTGTGGGAGCTAAAGACCCACAAGTTTAGCAAATGAGAATGCATGTGCTTGGCTTGGTGTTTGATATGCTTGAGTTTGGGTGTTGGTTTGAAGCCATGGCTATGGTGGGAAAGCTTGATGTATTGCTTGGTGAGGCTTTGGGAAGATGTAAGGAAAAGCTTGAGGCTTGAAGGCTATGGAGGAAAAGCTTGGAAAGGCATGAGGAGGAAGGAATAGCTTGAGGCTTAAAGGCTATGGCTAGGATGGCTCTTTGGAAAGCTTGCGGCGGTGAAGGGAGGAACGAACGTTGGTTGCTAGGTGCTTAAGCAACCAAGAGATGGATGGCTACTGGAAATGCTTGCATGAGCCGCATGAGAGGAGGGTTTGATGGCTCTGGTTTTCATTGCCTTGTGCTTGAGCCATGAAGGCCAATTTATAGAGGGTGAGGGTGTTCCTTTATTTCCAATAGGTAAATGAAAGTGCTGGAACTAGTTTATTTCCAATGGTTAAAATGGGGCATTGGGGCATGCTATTTTCCAGCAAGTAAAGCTAGGAATTGGGGAATGGCTATTTCCTATGGGTAAAAGGAGGTGTCGGAATTGGATTATTTCCAGTGGGTAATAAAGAGTGCTGGAAAAGGCTTGTTTCCAACGGGTAATAGGAAGATGCTTGAAGAATATCTCATTTGCTCACCCACATTGGAGAACTCTAAGTAACGGGCTTGGACTTTGGTGCTCCCAAGTAGCTAGCCCAAAGTCTCCATTATCCAAGAGCTTCCGTGGGCCTTGTGGACCTCCGTAACCTTCCACACCACAATCCCTCATGCAAGCCCCGTGAACCACATGACTTGGGTTCATGTGGGCTTGGCAAGTGATTGGCATAGGAAAAATGTATTATTAACTTGGCATGGCATGTACACTAAATGAATTAATTCCCAAAAATACAGCTTGGATTAACGCATGACCACCATTTGGGCTTCGAATATCTTTGGGCTTCTTGTGACTTTTTTGGGCCTCAACAATTTTCACAAGGTTTGGTACTCCAAGGGCTGTCATTAGTGATGGAGGCAGTCACTTCTGTAAGAAGCCATTCGAAGCACTCATGAAGAAGTACAACATCACCCATCGAGTCTCTACACCATATCATCCTCAAACTTCTAGTCAAGTAGAAATAAGCAACAGAGAAATTAAGCACATCCTAGAGAAGGTTGTGAACAATACAAGGAAAGATTGGTCTGCCAAGCTCAATGATGCATTATGGGCTTATAGGACTGCATATAAGACTCCCATCGGAATGAGCCCTTATTGTCTTGTGTTTGGGAAAGCCCGTCACCTACCAATGGAGCTTGAACACAATGCTTTTGGGCCATCAAGAAGTTGAATTTTGATCTAGACAAGGCCGGCCATGTCAGAAAGTTTCAGCTCAATGAATTGGAAGAAATTAGACATGAGTCTTATGAGAATGCAAAGCTCTACAAAGAACAAACCAAGAGTTACCATGCTCTTAGAATTCTGGTGGCTAAAGTACCATGCTCAAATTATTGAAGGAGAATAGTGGTGA
Source organism: Prunus padus (assembly GCA_024362665.1). NCBI lineage: Eukaryota > Viridiplantae > Streptophyta > Magnoliopsida > Rosales > Rosaceae > Prunus > Prunus padus. The sequence continues at coordinate 210,712 of JANFAM010000003.1, read as the reverse complement.
CTACCCTAGTGAGCTATATCGAGCCTAATTGCTTTCTTGAGAGGGTTTAAAGTGTTTCTGTTTCTCATCTCTACTTATTTTCTTCAATTCACTCTAAATGATCTCATTATTCCATTTAGATTGAATACTAAGGATGATTCTCTTTTGCAGATATCATGTGCTTGCTCTCATGAATGAATGAACTCATTGAAGTGATGCTAGGCTATGTGTGTATAACCATTCTATGTGCTTTCTTTTCACCCTACCCATATGTGTGTTCCATCAGCTCTCTTGCAGCCAAACACTTCAAGCCTTTTCTTCTATCACCCTCATAATTCCCCTACCTTTGTATCTCAATTTGAGATATTTAACCTATTGTAGCCATACCCTATAGCTTAGAAATATACCAAGGTGTGCCAAGATAAAGTTTGAAGCAAGGAATTTGCTGCCACGTGCCTAAATGAATATTGGTATGAATCTGTGCAATGAAGTTAAAGAAGAAGCATATCAAATCAGCAAATAAGAAAGATAAAGAGAAAGTATTTTGATTTGATCTAAGTATGAAATATAAGGTCTATGTCAAATGATGCTATGAAGTTTGCAGCCATGCCATTCTAAATCAATGATACCTTGCAGATCAATGAAGAATGCAACCTTGGTATGTTCTTAAGTTACTTGTTTTTCCTTCCAATTCTTCCATTTCCCCTAACCTTAGCAACTCATTACAACCTTGTGAAAGACCTAGCTGATCTTTGAGGATGTATTCATGGGAGCTGGTATGTATATGTGTATCTCTATTCTTAGTATTTGATTTCCCTTCATGAGATCTAACCAAAAATTGTGCTTCTATTTCATATACTCACTTATGCTTGCTTGAGAGAATAAAACCATATGTTCTGAGTGATTGAGTGCTATCTGTGAGAATTAGAGTTGAAGCATGTTCTTTCTTCAAGGTTTGAGTGTGTTTGCTTTGAAGCTGTGTGCCTTTGAGCTATAGCTTCCACTTTTACACACTGATTGATCACCTATCTTGGCAACTCTATGGTGTTGGAGGTATGACTAAAATTTTCTTTCATTTTCATTATTTGTTTTCAAAGTTAGTTTTTTTTCTAACCACTTTGTTTTGTAGAGTCGGTAAAGCGTTTGTGGGTGCCGTTTCTGTTAAACCTTCAAGAGACCCAACTCCTCCTACTAGGGACGCCTAGAGGTTTAAAGGCTTGTTGCATACACTCAATGCAATCGAGTTACCTGCGGAAGTGGTTTAGTTAACTTCTTGTTTTGTTTTGTTTTGCTCGAGGACTAGCAAAATCTAGGTCTGGGGGTATTTGTTCGGTTCACAATTGTTATATCATTTTGTACCCTTCTAGCTTATGATTTAGTTATGTTTTTTAGTTAAACTTGTGCTTTTAATGTGTTTGTCATTCAGTTCATTGAGCTCTAGGTACCACTTGAGGCATTTGAAGTAAAATGGTGAAAACAATGTGTAAAAACTGGAGACTGAGTTAGAAGTTCGTTTCGGACTTATCTTTTTCATCCGAGCTTGGATTGGGCCAATTCACATGTGGCTGGAAAGAAGACATTCTGAACTTCAAGATGGATAGCTCAAACTCATCAATTGATTATGTCAAGCCCAATTCGTGAGCCCATGAAGATACACATCATGGTAACCTAAGGAGGAGCTAATTGATGCTTGGTCATGATACGCTAGGCATGAGCTATTGTTTCTGGTTGGAAGCTTGGTCATGATGAGCTGGGCATGAGCTATTGTTTCTGGTTGGAAGCTTAGTCATGATGAGCTTTGCATGAGGTATTGATTCTGGTGGGAAGTGCGGCTGCCAAGAAATTCATTTTCAATTGCAAGTGTTGTATGCATTAGCCATATTCAATTATAATTTCTCACTTCCCTCTCCCTATAAATACCACTTCCATTCCACATTCAAGGTGTGCCAATCCTGGGATTCACAACCCTACAAAACCTTCTCCTTCCATCCTCAAACACTCCCATCAACCCCATACACTCCAGAAATCAACCCAACACTCTAAACAGCCTCAAATCACCAAAACAACTCCAGCAAACCTTCCTTCTATTTCCCTATGAATTTCCTCTTGCTCTGCCATCACAACTCACCCAAAATCATCCCAAGTCACCTCCTTAGCTTTCATATATCCTTCTAGACATGGCGAAGCTCTTGGAGAATCATTAGACGTGGAGAAGCACTTAAAGAAGCCTTGGACACCACAAGAACTTCAGAAAAGGGGTTTTTCTACTCTTCTTGCATTCATTATGTTTTCTCATTTCTGTCTAAGTTTCTTTCTCATTATGTGCAGCTAAATTCATAACTAAGGCTTCGATGTAACCTAACATGAATATTCTGGGTTTATAAATTTCAAGTTTCAAGTTTGATTCATGATTCGTGTTCTTATTCATTATGCTTTTAAGTAAAATGCTTGTTTGAATTGATTGATCACCATTAGAACTTGTATGTTAGCTATCTTGGTTTGGATTAAGAGTAGACACCATGCTTTAATTTGAATTGAACTATGAATAGGAAGAGTATGTATGGACATTCGACAATGGGGATTAGATACATACTTGGTTGTTTAAATTGTTCTTCTATGCTTAATGGGTTCCTAATGCTTAATTTTAGGTTAGACAACAAATGATCAAATTAGGGAATTAGGAATACAAGGTTAAGATCAGACACCATGGCTTAATCATACTTTAGCTAGAATCAATCTTTGAATCTGAATTAGACTTGTCACTTGACTCCTTATAACCCAGAATTGAATTGTTATGGTGAATTGAATGCCCTAGTCTCCAAATCTGTTTTCCAGCCCTTAAAACCACTCTTTGTTACACTTGCTCACTTTGCTTTCATTTGCAGATTTCATTTTGCTTCATTTGTTCAACAATCACAATCACTCTTGCCTTAAATTCTGTTTTAGACATAACCTCCTACTTTCTTGAATTTGGTAATCTAAGTACATAACTAATTTTAACTTCTCAGTCCTCGTGCGTACGACCTCGTACTTGTCTTGCTATACTACTAATTGGCCCGTACAATTGCGAGTTAACATATTAACAACAATATACTCTGGCTTGACACCTCCATCAACATGGAGAAAAGTGAACTTGTTTAACTAGAACAGCAAGAACATCATGTGTTCTTGGTCACGATCGTTCATCCCTTGATACATCATCATATAACCAGAATAGGTCCTCAGACGCACAATCTCAGTCCTGCTAGCCCTCATTGGAACCCCAACCTTCCGATTCCTTATTTCATAGTCCCCCAATACATCAATGTTCATACCCCAAGGCTTGAAACCAAAGAAGCCCGCCATGTCCAAGAGAGTAGGGGTCATGGGACCAAGACCGAAAGCGAAAGTGTTTGAGGTGCTATCCTAGAAACAAAGAGTAGCTCCCATCAACGAAGGATTTAGGTCAATCTGATTCTTTGACAGCAAAATGGCATAATAAATCCCATTTTGCATCCACTTGTCTTTAAACAGGGGCAACATTTCATCCACCCAGCCAGCCCAAGAGAGATAATCTTTAGTAAGGGGCACAGCAGGGTTCGAACCCAACCTCTCAAAATTCGCCTCTCAGGACCCCCAATCTATGTCCTCCAAGCCATACGAAAATGGCGCTCGGACCAAATGGGTGTCCAAGGTTAGTAAACTCTCGGGCTTGGCCTGATGATAGTGAGGACCTAAAAATGGAGTCTTGAAGGGACCTCGCAGGCTCAGAGGGAAAGGAGAGTAGAGCCTTACCAAACTGCTAGACTATTCCTGAGCCAGAACCAATTGAAACTCGTCGGCATGTTTTGTCGCACTTTGCTCGGAAATCCAATCAGGAATATCAGTGGAAACTTTGGTAGTCTTCGATTTCTTTGGAGCCATGACAAAGTTTTAAGAAATGTGAAAACGATGATGGTACCAGGAAGCAGAGGAAAGTTTGAATGTCAGTTTGCTCAGGAAGAAGAAGTTCGAAAATAAGAAGTGGGAAGTTTTTTTCTTTTTAGCAGGCTGAATTATATGCCAGACGTGATAGGACAGTTGCTATTGTCAGTTTGGCGCGTTACGTTCGAAAATATTCTTTTTGTGTGATTTGACATCGCAAGAAGCAGAAGGGTCTAATTTTAATAAACTTGACCCAAGCCCATTAAAACCAGGGGGCAATGTTTGTACCCAATTTTGGTAAAGAGACCAAAAATGGTTTGCTTCTCAAAAGAATATTTTTAAAAGGGCCAAGCCCATCAACCTTTTTATTTTTGTGTGAAAGAAAGGATCACCTATGCTTAAAGGGCCATCAAGATTAAAAAAGAAATTGCAAAAAACCCATGCAGTCAATAGGCCCAAAATTCTGAGTCTCACTAAAAGTTAAAAAAGGATTGGTAACTGTTACACATTGACCCATGTGAGGGTCTGAAGGAGGTTATCACCACCATAAATGACGACTTGACTCTCCTCGCACCCAGCAAAGAAACAAGCTGTACGAAAGCCACCAGAACCAGAAAGAACCAGATTGCCAACCAGACGTTTGAACTCAGGAAAGGGGATTATCACAAGAAACCAACGGTCTTGTCACAAACATCCCATCATCCCGTCTATGAACCAGTCAAAAACAGTGAATCAGCAGCTAAACCTGCAAATAACAGCCAGGCAACCTCTTTTGGCCTTCATCATCAGAGCCCTCTCCTTGCCTATAAAATAGGAACCTCTGCCACATAAGAAGAGGACTCTCTCTCCAAAGTAGACGCAACGTCTCGAAATTTTTTTGAAGAACTCAAGATCTTTTCAACCCAACCTGTTTAACTTCCAAATAACCAATTGACGTACTCCTGCGTTTACCTTTTGTTTGCTCTGCCATCTTCATGGTATGATTTTCTTTCAAAAACGATCAATTTGAATTCATGTACTTATTTGACTGGTTAGAAAAATCTCCAGTCTTTCCTTATTTTGTAACTTATAGCTCGAACCAGTTAAATATAATAAGCAAGAACTTTCATCTGTCTTTTACTGTCAAGTTTAAATCAAATAAAAAGGAGTTGCAGAACTTGTTTTAATTATTTCATTAAGCGCTTATCATTTAACTGCTTCTACGTACGCATGCGATAAATGTTTGGATAGGATCAAGTTAATTTCCTGCTTTCGTACTTTTAAGTTCATTATTCGGACCCAAAAGAAAGGTTTCGGCCTGAAAAAGGCCGTATTAGTCCGAAGGATAGTAAGTTGCTCGGGCCCGAAATTGCACCATTGGGCCCGAATTGATTTATCGGCCCAATTCGAGGGTTGTTTGAATTCAAATCAGGTTTCTAAGCCCAAATGGGGTATTACTAACCGTGATCTTGGTTTTTTACACTTGCTTGATCAGGTATTGCTCCTAATTGTCAAGCTAACATACACACAGATGAAACCATATTGAAGTCCTCTTAATTGAGGCATAGAAAAGAACAAATCTGAGCCAGCACCCCCCTTGGAGCACAATGGCTTGAGCAGAGGTCCAGAGAAAAAGCGCTATCATCACAAAATCAACCCACTACATTCACCACCACCAGGTCTATTGGACTGGTCTCACATCCAATAGTGGCACACCTACGCGATCACACGAATCAGAGTTGAGATGAGCCGAGGGATAGGGCCTAACCCGAGCCCACTCGATCCTGTCAAGCTGATTCAACTTTCAATTTTGTTCAGAAATTGAAAGAATCCTCACTACGAGCCAAGATGCATTCAATCGGGGCATTGGTGTCGATCCGACGACCTCTTCACTCCATCGAGCAAGCTAATTCTGAAGTAGTCATAAGGAGCTTGAAGGCGGAAAAAAGGATCAACACCTTTTTAAATGGAAATCAAGATTGCTGATTAAAATTAATTTTTACGAAGTACAAAAGGAAAACGGTCTAAAACCAAAGACAAAACTATAGATGATAATCACTCTGCTTTAATTGTCTGTAATCACTGATGCTGTAAATCATCAAACTTTCCATAAAAAAGTCTAATTAACAATGACTTCCAAAAACTCAAAAACAAAAATGAAACAGTTGAATTACAAATTTGCCATGCATGCCGTTAGAAATTTGGAAACTAATAAACTTAAATTTGACATGTCACAACTATATGATAAAACGTGCAATCCCAATGTATGAAACAGAGTAAGTCATATAACATTTAGTCATGATAGTATATAAGAATTAAAGACAATGCACATTACAGAAGTTTGGTTAACAAAAAAAAAAGTATAATACATGTTCATAAATTTGCTTTTAAAAAAAAACTAAATCTTGAAGATGTTTGGTTCATAACCATAGTGAAATATTTAATTTAACACATACTCAGTTCATCAATTCAATCAAAAATCAATCCTACCACATATCCAAATCATAATTTCAATGAAAAAAAAGAACTCTATACAGATACTATTCTCCTCTGTTTTTCTCTCTCCATCAATCATCAACGTCATTAGGTTGGTCTCTCTTTCTCTCTAACTCATAAATGTTCATTCATAGTCATATATTGGCAGCAGTCCACATCAAATAGCTATTAACACAATTTTTAACATCTCTAACATGAAATCATCAAATGAATATATATTGCACAAAATTAGTATAAAAACATATGAACATAAAAAATAGAAAAAACAAATACTAACAACAATAGATTATTACACAATTTAGAGTAACCCCAACAACAGTCGATGAATTGATTGCTTTTGTTGGGGACGAAAGCAAGTGTTTCTAAAACAAAGAATAAAACAGTTTGCTCAGCAAGAGAAAATAAACTCTCATATGCCAACAACCATTGTTCTTGAATACTTATCTTCTAAGTCTATCACTGACTCGTTCTAGTAACCAATTTGAGCAATGAATTAAAGGATTAAACAGTTTGCTCACAACCCATCATCAAGTCATTAATTTGTTAAAAAGTTGATGGGATGTAAACCTGAAGACAAACGATGCAAGAACTCGTAGCCAATAAAGATGGAAGATCTCTCAGACCCAGGGACGGACCCAGGATTTGAAAATGGCATGGGCTAAATTCAAGGGCGAAGTTAGGAATATTTGTAGGAGTAGGCAAAAAAAAAAAATTTGGGCTAAATTATAAGCCCTTGTTTGTTATACTGACATATTTTCTTCATCATATTTAGAATTTTTATTTTATTATACTGACATTTGAAACAAACAAAAATCTTGGAATTATTGAAAATATTGTTGAAATATTTGGAAGGGATTGAAGGGAAACAAAGAAAAAAAAAACAAAGGAGAGCTACACATGTACTAGGAAATATTTAGAAGGAATTGAAGTAAAAATAAAATAAACACACACATCCGTTTCTTTATTCTATTTTCTCATCTCTCCTCTTTTTTTATTCATTTTCTTCTCTCTCTCTCTCTTACTTTTCGATTGTTTATCATCTTCCCCTCTATTTTTTATTCTTTTTCCTCTCTTGCTTTTTCTTTCTTTCTTCTTCCTTTGTTCTTTCTTCTTGTGAGCCAGCTGATTGCCTAGGCTAGAGTACTAATTTAGTCCCAAAAAATAAAAGCTCCCTGGGCTATAGCCCAGGTCAACATGTTCATGGGACCGTCCCTGCTCAGACCAATGTTCTACAAATGATGAAAAATCTCTCAACCAACAAACAAATCGATGAGATGCAGAGCAAAAGAAGGGTGAGATTCGCAATGCGCTGCCCCAAAGGGGAATCGACAACCCCAAACGAATCCCAAACATCCAAGCAACTTAGCCCATAGCTGCCCCCAAACCAGCTCAACTAGGCTGGTTGGAACTCAACGACGTATCTCTGCGAACCAAACAGTGGCACCCGTAAACATCCAAAGGGGTAGGGGCAAAAAGGGAAAGGAAGAAAAGTTTTAGTGGATGGCAGTTTGGACATTTTACTATGCTATTGGGAAAAAAAGAGGCCGAGTAACAATAAAACGGGGCCAATTGCGTCATTTCACTGTGCTTAAGAACAGTGCCTAGTTGGATTGGGTTTTAGCATATATAAATTTTTGTGAGAGAGTATATGGTAGTGCAAGCGAGATGACTCTATAGGGCTTAATATGTAAGGTTGAGGGGGTTCTGATTTCAAAAAGATAGTCGAAAGACCAAAAACAATAGTGGAAATTCAAGGTAGAAGTCCAACAGAACAGATAATGCATTGAAATGGGTTTTCCATACGGGCAAACCAAAGCACTAATACATTTACAGAAGAGAATGATGCCCTGGACACAATGTACTTATGTCAACTCATATGTAGCAATTACACAAACTTTCAATGGTTTGGATCTTTACAAAGAAATGGTAATAAATACATCACATATTCTCTTATAAAACAAACTCTTCAGAAGTGCAAAAATAAATCATTTTCATTTTTTGGGGTCCCCTACTGTACTAGGGAACTGCATGCAAACATATCCATATAATTTTAAATTCTCGGTTCCACCACGGACACCCTACCACAAAAGCTCAAAAAATTCTTGAAAATCATGCTCATCTGTGCAGATTCCCTTGAGAAGCAATCCCAAAATCATTTCCAGAGCAAGGAACAGCACAAACATCACCGTAAACGAGTTTCCATGTTTGAACTTCTTCAAGGGATGCAGTCATACCAGTCTCCGAAATTTTAAACAAGTATTCTGTCTCAATCAATGGACTCCAGATCATCACATTGGACATTTGGCATTAGGTATCAAACACTTCCAACAAAATTTCATGTCATTGCAGCCAGGAATTGTTAATGCTCCAGATGATCCTGAGGGATCATTTCTAATGGAGTGGCCCTTGAAAAGGAAAAAATAAACCTTAGCCCGACGTATCAATTTCCTTCCCATGATCATCCTCATTTATATTTCTCCTCAACCTTCTTAGCCATATATCATAGTCCATGGGATACGGTGTCCCACATAGACTATCAACATAATCGGCAAATGCTTTCAATATAGTTGACGCATCACCTAACTTCTGCTGAATCAATCTCCTAGACCAAGAAGTCTCTCTCCACTGCAGTGCCCCCTCAACCGAATCAAGATCAGGTAAAACTCCACCACAGGAAATATAAAGCATATAAACAAGGCTCTCTGCATCTGAAGCTGAGCACAGCTTTCCCTCCTGGAGAGCATAAGTTGAAGAGAAATGAAGGTTCATTGCAGGGCGGTCCCTATCTTCAAGTATAGCACGTCCCCAACCAATAAGAACAAAATAAGGTTGCCTCACAGCAGATCTGACACAAACCACGTTCTCTGGCCTGATGTCTCCATGGCGAATCCCTGCACAAGCAGCAGTCGAAAGTGCAGATAAGCAATCATGGCAACACCTAACAGCCTCCTCCATACCAAATCTGGCCTCACTTATCAACTGAGACACTGTTTCACCAACTGGGCTGGTCACAAGAATGGGGGTGCCACACCAGGGGTGATCACAGTTCCCACCAGAGCTGGGTCGCTGACACTGACCAGGGTGAATAATCCTGCCAGAAGCACTCAACTGAGGTAGATACTTGCTAGATAGACCTTTCTGTTTCATAATAGTTAAAATTTTGGTCTGCCTCTGAACCTGATACCACAGATTCATATCCTCCCACGCAGGCTCCAGCTGGGAAGGATGAGAACCAACATACAGAAACAGCTTTTTCTGAGGATCTTCAACTGGAGATGCAATATAATATGGATGTTCACTGTTATTCAAGACTTGATTGATCTGGTAACCTTTTTGCCAGTTAGAATCCTCCAACCATAATACAGATCCTACTTCTAGCTTCATTAACTGTTCAGTCTCAATTTTGACAGAATCATCCTGAACTTCAACAATTTCAGGGGATACACTGCGTTGCTGGAACCGAAATAGACCATTTCCATTCACCCGGGCATCCCCCAACTGCCTCTCAGTCCTTCTTGCTTGGAGACGAGGACCATGATCAGCAGCTAAATCCTCTACTGAATGCTTGGGAAATCCAGCGAATTGCATGATACAATGGAAGGTAGCAAAAAGTACTTGTAAAGCGCCGATATCTCCCCAGTTGGCATTTCCAAGCTTGTTCCAGATTCTATCAACCGAAGAGACTGCAATCCTAGAATGTTTTATAATCCACTCAGCAGCACATTCATAAACATTATTGACATCAAACACCAACTTATTTACATCTCCTTCAACCTTTACTACCCCACCATACTGAGAATCAACAAGAAGAATAAAAACTGAGTTTGAACTCTGAGAGTAGTTCAGTCTGCTCAAGCTTCTTGATAATAATACACGTAGAGCATAGAAAAGGGCCTCACCTAAAACAGATAGAGGGAGCTGCCTGTCACTATCCATCGCAAAGTTTCTGATATCAGGCCTTAAAAGAGCCAGTTCAAGAATCTGATCCCACTTCCCATGGGGATGTCTAGGGTTTGTAAGCAATATACCAGTAGCACAAAGACCTCCAAGCTTACCATCAGCAACTGCTTTCTCAGCCTGGTAGAATTTTAAGTTTTCATCGTATAGACAAGCAACAGAGAAAGGCATCGGCTCATCCTGACTCCAGAATGTTTCCCACAAGCCCTTCATACCGGCATGCAAAAAATCTTCAACAGCAAGATAAGCAGTTGCTTCGACAGCATCAGATGTTGAAGCATAAACGGCATTGGGCATCCTAATCACCTGCTGAAATGAAATCCCTTCCAATGCATAGTCAAACTTTTGAAGTTCTATCAACTCAAAAGGCACATCAAAGGCAGGTTTCTTCGGTTCTGATTTATTGGATATAGATTCAAACCAGTCCTCAAGTTTTGCAGTCAGCATGCTACTGTCCACAAATCTATACAGAAATTCCTTGCGATTACGAGGCCTACTGCCAGATGATGCACTAGACCTCTTTGTCCCAGACCCAACTGATCCCTGGTCTGGGGACCCACCTGCCAAAGACAGTGTAATAATGTTGATCAGCTAATTGGGATTCCAAACAACTATATGGACATGCATCTGAATGTGTGTGTTTGTATCGCATGTTTTCACAAACACAATGACACAGTTGATATATATCTTTGAACAAAAACAACTTTAAATAATCTTTTTTAAAATGATACAATAACTGTGAATGCCCACATCATACAAAGAAAAGTACATCCCCACAAGACTTTAGCCCTCTTCCCTCTGCCAAACAGAGCAGACTTTCCAAACAAATTACCCTTATATCACTGCCAGTATACAGGTCATATAAAGCTAATGAACTCCAACTGATAATTCGGAAACTCTCGCATGAATGATTGTCACAGGAAGCCAAGGGTGAAACAGCGGCAGATTCACTACCAAACCAGAGAAAAGGCGGCTAGGAGGGAGTTCCAGGGGCTTAGGCACAAGAGGAAATAATCCAGTCCAATAAGCATCAGGGAGAATCTTTGTAATACAGAAACAATTATTGTTAAAGGAAAATAAATTTCATTGGACAACTTCAATTCGTCAGATCAAGAAACTAAGCTAATGAGTCAATGATTTTCTGATGACAAACAGCAGTAGTAAAGACAAATAAACAATAGCCGAGTTGCTTTGTTATAGAAATGATCTTGCAACAAAGTTGGTCCTCATTAAAGTTGAATATTATGGTATTATACCATAATCACCACCAGGGACGGAGCTGGGATGGGCTGAACTATGTAGGCCGTGGGCTTTAATGCAATCCTGGGCTGCAGTCCTATACCTAGTTTCATGCTTGATGATCACTTACAAACTAATCGGCCATAAAAGAACCGCTGACTTGCTAAACATTTAGCTTAAAATTGAACAGGCGGCAGTTTTACCATTCCCAAGTATAGTCCACTTCTAAAAGTGCAGTGCATAAAACTGCATATTAAACCTTTTATTTGATGTTTCAGTGGTGAAGTTTATTTCCAAAGTAGCAGTTGGGTGCAAGTCTTTTCCTTTCCACAGGGATTCATTTTAGTTATTAAAGAAACAGATTAAAAAGGATATCAAGGTAGAAAACTAAAATTTTATTAGGACTATGCAAATAAAAGAAGGTAAATTCATATCACAGAAAATCCACCCTCCTCACCCCTGAAGCTATCAAAAGTTCCTCCTACTTCTTTTCCACGAATAACCCAAAATATAGCCACCACACCACACCTGCCTAACATTTCAACTCTCTTAGCACCACCAAAATCTTTCACAAAGACGAGCATATAACATGATTCCAGACAAAGATAAGTTTACTTAAATAATAACCACAAAGATAAAGCAAAAGGGAAATGTGAGATAAACTGATCAGCACTTTCTACCTGACTTTTACACATAAGAAACTGATACATCAATGAGGATGAAAGCTGCATATCCCTTAATTGTGATGCAGAATTTTATTTTATTTTTAAAAGTAAAGACTTGAGTTATGAAGAATTCAAAGTGTAATTCTCTGGGTACAATTCCGTGAGAAACATAATGTGTACGTGTCACTATTATATTACACTCTGCATCTGCAATCATTCGTTGTCATCAACTGAAAGGTGTCATATACGTTGAGAAGTAGTTGTCAGGTTTTTCTTGTGATTCTAGATAGAGAATAACTAAATGTAACCCCAGATTATCAAAGTTTTCAAAAATTGACTATCAGTGCTTTGGTACCTTTTCTATTCTTTTTTATTTCACAAGATCTATTAAAGAAAAAATGATGAATGATACAAACAAAATGGATCATGAATCCATCATAAATGTTTTTGTATCCTAATTATAATCCATGTCAACACTTCGTAGCTTTTTCTGGTCAAATGTTGTACCTTGGATATATTATTCTTTGTTTCGTTTTTCTTTTTTGTTCTTGGTCAATCCTTATCAAAGATATGTAATGCTTTTTCTCTCACACCAGACTATACTAATTTTTCTCCCTGTTGACTCGCTCAACCAGTATTATATAGACTACATCCAAATTTCTATCCAAATTCAACCAAAAGCAATATCCTTCCTCACATGGTCATCCATGTCATCCCCTCCAGCATTAGACTCGCACGGTTCCAAATCTGCCCAAAGAATATTTGTCTCTGAGCCTGTCTCTTTCTCTCATGCATCTAAGCTATTCGACCTCTTGCATTGAATTGTGGTGACATTATTTATCTGGACCAAGTTTTTTTTTTCATAAAGAAAAACAAATTAAATAAATATGAAAAAAAATTGTTCATTAAAAATCCTGGGAAATTATAAACAAGACCACCACAAATTGGATTAGAAGACACCAACCCAAGGGAAAGAAAAAAAGAAAGGAAGCAGAACAGAAAGCCCAGGATAAATTTTTTTTGCAGAGTGCAGTTGCAACAATGTGAACCCAATTTAGACATTTCATTTATATCCTAAACTTACACAGAGTATAGTCAGAAATCCCAACGCAATTGCGCTCATTGTACAAGGAAACCAATAATTTATCCACCAAAGACTCAGTTGGGCACATCAATTAATTATACCAAACTTAATTTCACTTCCTTTTGGGGAATAAGCTTTTTAATTTACTATAAAAAATAAAATTGAGCACAAACAAACACTTGAATAAGAAATTGCCTAACATAGAAACCCTAGAGTTGGCAAAGAAACAAAGCAAGAGAGACAGAAAGAGTAAGAGAAAGAGTCAAATTTGATGAGCAGAGAGTGAGAGTGTGTGAAGGAGATCAAAGGCTGACCTTCCATTGCGCTTAGGGCTACAGTTTATACGATGTACTGACAGTCCAACGCAGCTCATTGACCAGCCATGTCTACGCCTACTCCTTCGCCGATCAACGCTGGCAGGCAAAGCAGAGACTTCTCAAATAACCAAACTCTCTCTGCGAATATTATTATTTTCTTTTACTTTTACTTTTATTTTTTCCGAATATCAAGGGATTTGATTTCGGGATCGGTTTCCAGGGATTTATTTGAGTGTTTGGTTTTGCCGGCCAAGTCTCGGATCATTCAAACCCGCACCATGCCCTACAAGTATTTGGTTTTCCTTTTTCTTTTTCTTTTCTTTTTCTTTTCTTTTTCTTTTCTTTTTTCTTTTTTCTTTTCTTTTTCTTTGTTTTTTTCCTTTTTAAGTGAAAGTTAGGGAGGGGAACGGATTTTCTCACTCTCTCAAGGCTGCAAGATAAGGGCTTTTTTCACTGTGCTAAATCCTATTGATTTCCTATTGCTTTTACAATTTCTTCTATTTATCTTTTTAGTTTTCAATTTTATGTCTGTTCTATTTATTTTTTTAGTTTTCAATTTTAGGTCTGCATATAGGCTACACGCCATAGGTTGCAGAAGAATATTCTTGTTCTTCTAGTTTTCCATATAAAGCCAAAATACAAGTTCTCCAAAGCATTGGTGGTCTAGGTCTAGCACCAAAACGAAACAAAATGCAAGGTCTTAACTACAGAATTATAACTACTGTTAACAATTACATTTTGCATATTAATGCAGGGGATCAATACACAAATAAAAGAAATGAATACATATAATTCTAAGAAAAAATTGTAAGCACTATAGTTTAAAATTGGACAACAGTAACCAAAAATGAAAAATTAGGTTATCAACTCTTTTTTCTATTTTTTTTTTCAAGGTAACTCTATTCATTAGGAACTCTATTCATTAGAGCAACTCCACCCATTTGCTCTTTGCCATGGCTAGGGGGGAGGGAGCTAGGGCAGCTACTATTCACGTGAATAGTGGCTGCCCTTGCAAAAGGCAAGGTTCGTTTCCACCCATTGTCATGGCAAAGAGCAACTACTATTCATTTTTTGTTTTTATTTTATTTTTTACATTGGATTAATTTTAGTTGTATGTATGAAATTAATAATAATAAAATTGATAGGTATGTATTAAAAAATATTTCTGAATTTTTGGGATTTTTTCAGATTTTTAAAATATTTTTTTACATTGCTAACGTGCCTTGCTCAAAGCAGCCGTGCAAGAAGAGCCCGAGGGCCCGCCAGCCGATGGGCCCAGCAGCTTGCCCGGCAAGAATCTGCGCATTGGAACACATTTTTGGGCTCAGGCCCGTGGGACCCATCCCCCCCTGCCTGGGCTGCACCGGTGGAGTTGCTCTTAGGAGTGAAAAACATAATAAAAAGTAGAAGCTCAAACTAAATGCAGCTTATCACAAACAAATAAAGCACAAAGACCCAACAAAAAGATACACAACAAAAAATTAACCAATTTGAGGCCCACATAAACAGATAAAGCCCATAAATACATCAAACAAAAAACCTAAATTAAGAAACCAGCTACAACCACACCACCAAATACACCAGCAATAGCTCCACAATTGTAGATCCATCACCACCACCAAGGAGTAACCGGTACCAATATGCAACCAATGATTCTCATGGAAGATGGGGGTGAGCAAGCAACCAGCGACGAAGCGCTCCCATAGTCCAAGAAACTAGTGCAAACTGCACGATAATCGTATCCCAACTCCACAACATGCCATTGAGGATGAATGACGAGGGTGACAGCCGTGGGCGAGGAGCTGTCACAGATGAGCGGTGGACGACATCAAAATAGAGGGGGGACGAGGGGAATGTAGATATGGGCAAGGACGGATCTATACTTGGGCTAGAGTAGGCTCTAGCTCAGTCCTGATTTAGTAAATAAGCTTAAAGGTGCAGGCTAACTTAGGAATTTTAGAAACCAGCCTACCCCTGACAAGACCGGCCCCGAATTCCTCAGAACCCGAGATCGATCTTGTGGTTTTTGCGACATTAATTAAATGCCGGCCCATTTACTAATTTGAACGTGTACTTTTTCAAAGTTAAATGAAAATAGGGCCGAGACTTCTGCCGAAAATTCAGCATAGTCTCTCCTAAAAAATGGACTAACCCAAAACTTCAACCTGTCAAAAATAACATAAACGAAACCCAAGCGCCAGCACACAACTGTTCAACAGCACACAAATTCAGTTTTAGCCTTCGGCCTTAGAATTCAAACCTACTGGGCAATATCAGAGCATATCTAGAATCAGAAATTTAGTTTACAATTCCGAATACAAATTTAAAAGAAAGTTTACAAAATGAAACCGGGCACAAAACAGAAAAGTGTGAGTGGACAAAAATAAGTTTTCACATGCTTAAAACAAAACTTGTAACCCCACCGTTTTCAAAATAATGAGAAGAACATGCAATTTACTTTTTATAAACATAATCGAAATTAATATCAAACTTTATATATATAGTCGAATTTAAAGTCAATAAGATTGAAGAATAGATAAAGCCGCAGAAATTCCAACGGAAACAACCTCTTGAAAACCGACTCAACTCTTCCCAACCCAAACCATACTTCTCACCAATCGCATGCCCAAAGGCATCGCGAGCGAGGAAGGATCCTCACCAAAAAGAAAACAAGAATGGATTTTTAAGGTTAATAATAATATATGTATATAAGTATATATGTATATAGTACGACATTGTCACCAAGAACTTGTACCGGGGAAACAATCCAACCGGGGGATTGTTTGGCTAGACACGGGACGACATTGCATCATCCCGGGCCTAGGGTTGAGCCGTCCAACCAGGGGACTACTGCTCAGGAGCACGCACGCCGGCATCACATGCTGGAATCATACATCAGCTCGTGTGGTATAATAACATTACGAACCAGGGGGGTACATATCGTAGTGCAACTCCGAAATCTCAAAACCACAACTCAAAAGCCCAACTTACCCAAGCCAGGTCCCAAAGACCCGCTTTCACACCCAAATACTTAAACATACCGAACCCAACCACATATACTTCCGAATGTCTATAACATCCATAAGTCACATCCCAACCAACTCATATATATATATACATATATACATATATAATGAATAACAAAGCCCCGAAACTCCAATTCAATCCAAACTTATAGAAATATAAATATACGCATAAGATAGAATTCAAGGTCGCAAATATATATTCAAAACCCAATTCAATACAAGTCACAAAATATCCATTATAAATCAAGAAACTCATAACTCATTATCAAAACATGATTATAACCTCAAGTATTTCATACAAACCAAGAAATATGCAAAATACCGTAAATCGATAATAAAACAATATTAAAATCTCATTAAACACCATACAACATTTTAATTGCAATGCAAATCATTCTTTAAAATAATGCATGTTTTAAACAAAGTTCACTCACAGGTAGTCCCAAAATAGCTGACCCTGAGTGGGTCCCGCCTGCTGCATACGCTGAGCTAGATCACCTAACTAGGTTGACGGCCAGTTTGGCTGGAAACAGCCTCAAATCGCCAGAAATCGGATCGGAAACCTAGAAAATTTTCTAGGTTTCGATTCGTGATATCAAGGTGGAATCGGGTCGGATCTTCAAGGGGTATTGGAGTAGAGAGGGTGGGGAAGGTTTTGGAAGCAACGCCGTGGCCGGTGATGGCTGGGTTTGGCCGGAAAATCGATGTATCACATCCCTAATCGGCTCAAATGTAGCACGATATTGTCCGCTTTGGGCGCCGCCCTCACGGTTTTGTTTCTGGGAACTCACGAGCAACTTCCCAGTGGGTCACCCATCCTGGGATTGCTCTAGCCCAAACTCGCTTAACTTCGGAGTTCCCATGAAATCCGAAGCTAGTGAGCTCCCAAAAGGCATTGTGCTAGATAGAGGTGGGCATGTACATATAAGGCACATCACGCTCTCTCCGTTGGTCGAGATAAGATGTTACACGATGGGTGCGATCGAGTTTTCGAGACAGTTTTGAGCTGGGGTTTTTTGTTCGTGTTTCAGGTCAATTCGCGAAGAATCGGGGCTGGGTATGCATATAGGAACGTAGAGAAGAGAGAGAGGAAGAAAATGGAGGTTGCGTCGTGCTGGAGTGGCTAGAAACAACCGGAAACTTGGCGCTGTGTTGGAGCTCATAGAGTAGAGAGAAGGAGTCGGGGTGAGAAGAGAGAAACTGGAGGTTTTGGCACGCGCGCAAGGATTAGTCAACAGGTTTTTGGGGTTTTTAACTAAATTTTTGAAATTCCAAATTTGCCCTTTTAGTTTTAGAGCTCAAAATCGATTGTGCCGCGCGTCTACGAACTCGTTTCGACGAGCCGGACGCAATGGCGCAACCCGTTTCGTTAAATTCTTTCCCGAAATTTAATTGACCTTTTTGCCCCTTTTAAATTATTAAATTTTATTTTAAATTCCAATTTTTATTAATTAATTGTATTCTTTTATTTAATTCAATCCTTTTAATTTAATTTATTTATTATATTTTAAATTTATTTACTTAATTTCAATTCTGGATGTTACAACCCCTCTATACATAAGTCAGCCTATCACTCTATATAGAAAGAAGGCTACTCGCTTAGCCATCTTTAACCCCACACACAAGGAGTGGATAAGGAATCCACTAAGCCCAAAAAAACCAACGAAAATAATAGAACAAAAGCCTCCAACCAAGAAGCAAGCCAAGCCAAACAAAAAAATGCCTAAAAGCCTAAAAGCACGAGAGAACCAAAGAAGAAGTGACTATGTTCCTTTCCAAAATTATATCAACATATCTTTAGTGGGTTCTTCAATCTTAGTAAGTTTCTCTCTTTATTTTTATTTAATTTTCAATTTTAATTGGTATTGTTAAGTTTTTATGATTTAGGGTTTGTTTGTTAAATTTTGAGTCGCGCTACACGGGTGATAGGAAA
This sequence comes from Prunus padus, assembly GCA_024362665.1. Classification (NCBI taxonomy): domain Eukaryota; kingdom Viridiplantae; phylum Streptophyta; class Magnoliopsida; order Rosales; family Rosaceae; genus Prunus; species Prunus padus. The sequence goes on along the minus strand of JANFAM010000003.1, from coordinate 192,134 downwards.
TTGTTTTAGAAAAATTGTAAGTCGCACTCCATGCGTGATGGGAAAAAAGTCTCCCACACTCGCGGCAGGAATGCGAGTTGCTTTAAGAAAAAAAAATTAGTCCACCCCTATTAAAATTCCTGGATCCGTCCTTGGATATGGGAAGTGGAGGTTGAAGAAAAGAGAGGGAGAGAGTACATATTTAGGGTTTGTAGGATTGGATATAAACGAAGGGAAAAAATAAAGAAGCAAAGAAATCAAAATAAGAGGCAAGAAGCCCCAAATTTGAGACATAACTCATGACTCTAAATGTGAGAGAGGAGGAGGATAGCTCTCGGGCGTTAAGGAATGAAAAATACTTTAGGTTATTAACTCTTGTCAACCACATATATATATATATATTTGTTTCAAACTGTTAATCATATTTCTTTAATAAAATTTTATTTTGCCTTTTTACCAAACCCTATAACTCAATTCATCAACCTCCCTCACCACTCTCCCAAAACCCTAATTTCTTCAAACCTCCCCAACTTGCGGCTGCTGATAAACACCCCCAAAACACAAATTTCTTCCAACCTCCTTAACCGTAGCTACATTATTTATGATGGAGGAAAAAAAAACACGATAATCCCCCCAAACCCCAATTTATTCCAACCTTCCCAACCCATCGATGCCGATAATTCCCCTCACTCCACCAAAACACATATTTCTTCTGACTTCCCCAACCTGCCGCTGTCGATACTCCCCTAAACCCTTTTTTCCAGCTCTCCAACCCTTCGCTACCATATTTGTGATGAACGGAAAAAAAAAAACCCGTTATTCCACCCAAACCCGAATTCCTAGCAATGTGACCAAACTTGCTACATCGGTGACACTTGACTTTGTCTTTGAACCAGCATTCACCGTAATGCAACTTGTTACAGCGCTTGCAATTTCCTTTGTTCTGATCATTCTTGTTAGATTGATCACTCCTCCAATTTTCATTCTTCCCACCTGAATTGGGTTTATCCTCCCACTTCTTTCCTTTATTCTTCCAATTCTTCTTGGATTGACCACTCCCTATAGAGGGTGAGGAGTTGACTCCCTTTACACTCATACTGGCAAACACTTTCTCAACAATATTTTTAGAGTGTCTCTCAAGCCTTTGCTCGAACACCTTCAGGGTGGCCACAACCTCCTGCACTTCTATTGTATCTAGATCCTTGGTATGTTCGATGACCGTGCAAACAGGGTCATAAGACTTGGTGAGAGTTATCAATACTTTATGCACAATTCTACTCTTAGATAACTCTCCTTCAGAGTTTTTAATTTGAGCACCCATGCTCTTCATTTCATTTATCAATTCAAATAGTCTAGTCAAATAAGCGGATAGAGATTCATCTTCACACATAAGAGTATATTCAAAATCTCATCTCAAACCTTGCAATTTGACTGACCTTACATGCTCATCTCCTTTGTATTCTTGTTGTAGCAGATCCTAAGCTCCTTTCACAGTCACTTCGTTGAAGATTCTGGGAAAGAACTCATCTGAGACAGCTCCTTGGATGAGATCCAGTGCCTTTACATCTTGCTTTAGGAGCTTAGACAATGCAGATTTGTCCGATGTCTCCGTCTCCTTTATCTTGCCTTTTGGATCTGGAATTGGTACACATTCTTCAACCAATTCCTAGATTCCGTATGATCTGAGGATCATCGTCATGCGAATTCTCCAGAGCTCGTAGTTTTCTCCATTGAAAATTGGAGTTTGTGACTCCCTTCCAACTGAAATAGCCAAATGAGACTAAATTGATTTAGATATGAAGATTTTGCGTTGAAATCTTCGAATACTCACAGCGGTAAACAACGCCCAAAATCAAGAAAGAACCTGGCTAAATGATACCATGTTGAGATTTGAAGGTGTTATTTGGATTTGGGAAGATCGGGTAGGAAGGAATGCAAGAAAACTAAATTTCAGACAGATTTGATCAACCCGATCTAGGTGCCCAATCTAGCTATTGTAGCAATTGTTATTACCCGATTTTGATGGAGATGAATGCACTGGATCATATTGAGCTCAGCAATGTATGCTTGTATATATAACGAAAACGGTTACATCCAGATCATTACAAAATTGATCTACCAATGTGTGTATGACACTTGGCAATTTTCTACTGGCCTTTGAGCCACACAAAATTCTCCTAATCAGTAAAGGATCTAAGTCATTACTTAGTCACAACCAGCTGTAAACAGTAAAAGTAAATCAATAAAACTAATTTACACATCAACACTAGTTGGCACTTTTTATGAAGTACAGATTGTACATGGAACTAACCTACCTAATTCCTAGTTCAATACTGTTTATTGGATATTAAAAATGGAACTTGCATTTGAATCACCAGGTTCATTTGGTTTCATGGTCAAATTTCTAATTGCATTGAATGTCATTTCAATCAGACATATGAACTTACTGACAGCCTTAGAATAAATTTGTCTTACTTTTGTGAACATTTTATCTTTATTTTATATTTTGTGTAATATGTTGGATGTAGATAACATTTATTAGAAATGTACTCTCCAACTGATAAATGTTTTTAGGTTTCTATGTAAAACACTTTTACCTGTACATCTTTTTCTGTCATATCTTTCTTCCTTTCTTTAAAGCATTGCCATGATTGGTAATATTTACTTTGTTTTGACAACCGATATTCTTGTGCATGAGTTCTTTAAAACATCATATTACAAGACCGGGATCCACCCACTCCCAGGTGCTCAGGAGACAATTCATAAGTTGTCAGGATTTTGTGACCTATCAGTTGTGACGTATGTACAATTAGCAGAGTTATTAATTTGTTATTATGTTTACCAGAGTTTTGACTAACTTAATCTTTTGGCATCTACGTGCATTAATAGGTCTAGACAGAATGCAATTAAGGACCACACAATTCAATGGATTGAAAAACATTTTCCAGGACTGTTTCAGGAGATTCACTTTGGCAACCACTTTGCTTTAGATGGAGAGTCTAGGCCTAAGTCAGAAATATGCAGGTATGACCGTGAACTACTGTTCATAGTTTGATGTCATGTATTCTAAACTTCTTGGTATGCATCTTTTGAAGCTTGTTCTTACTTTATACTTATAGAACCTGCAAATCCGAAATGAATGTGGGGTTCAAGTATCTTGTTCCTGTTGAAGAATATAAGTCCCACATCGGAGACTTGACAAAATAAAATACAATATATAATGAATGGTTCCACTACTAATATCACCGATGCCTTTTAATAAAACTCCACACATACTGGGCTTTGTAGGTGGTTAAGTTGGGGACAATATCGGTGTTGTTAGTAGTGGGCCAATGACTCGTCTCTCTAAAATTTAACATGGTATCAAAGCGGGTTGATTGACTGGCCTGAAATATTGGGTCTTTACCCTTACTCCTTACCCAATAAATGATGTTCACGTGTTGGGCTTGAATGTTTGACTCCAATGTGGACTTGGCTTCACGTGTGGCCCATTATGTGGTGATCTCACATGAGGGTGAGTGTTTATATAAGTCCCACATCGGAGACTTGACAAAATAAAATAAAATATATAATGAATGGTTCCACTACTAATATCACCAAAGCCTTTTTAATAAAACTCCACACGTACTAGGCTTTGTGGGTGATTAAGTTGGGGACAATATCAGTGTTGTTAGTAGTGGACCGATAGCCCGTCTCTCTGAAATTTAACAGTTCCATTAATTATGCATGTTTTGTGGACTACTATCTCCTCATGGGACCCAATCACCTACTATACATATGATAGCTCCTCTATGTTCTGATGAAATGTACTTGCCAGGTCCTTGGGAGCAAAGGTTCTAATTGAAGACAATCCAAGATATGCGCTTGAATGTGCCGAGGCTGGGATCAGGGTTCTTCTTTCCGTGGAACAAGACTGAGTCAATTATTCAACACCCCCTGGTCACCAAGATTCATAACTGGGAAGCAGTGGAGAAGAACTTAATGACATGGATTATTTCATAGTTTTTCTTACAACCTAGTACAAGATTGACCATCAATTTGTCAAGATATGTTGAATTCATTCTAATGCATGGAGAGCATCAGATGGATGCTAAAGAAAGTATTGCTGATGAAGAAACTCCATAGTCTCTAGAGACCAGCCAAGTAGGGTTGCTTGGTGAGTAGGAGAATGATAAGAAGTGATAATATCTTCTTATCATTTCTCCCTATTCTGAAAACTAGGTGTCAGAATGCTCAAAGTCAACTGGCCTAGCTAGGGCTCGGTTTCTTTTCCTTTTCTCCTTATTTTACATTTAGAAGAGAATAAGGTAGAAGGAAAACTCGCAAGTTGTAAATATGGATGATGACGAAATGCTCAAATAATCCAAAAGTTTCAAACATTGAATTTTGATAATGTTTTATTCTGAAGTGTAGCCCCCCGACCGTATTCACTCAATGGAAGCTTTTCAAAACTAGGATGCCAGTTGTTTGTTTTGTTTTGTATTTGCCGTTGCTGCTGCTGCTGTTGCTAGTAGAATATTGAGATGTCAAATTTTGCTCTAACCTTGATATTCTATGTTTGACAGACCATGAAAATGCATGTTCATATTGCGTATTGAACTTATGAATTGGCTTCTTTTGAATTAGATGCACAAAGGTTGTACATCATTATGCTAGAAAAACAATTCTTGCAATATGTTGGTTACACTTCACTATTCAAGCTCAAGCAAACCCTTTTTCCGTCTCTGGCCCAAAAAGTCACAAAGAATATGAAGAACCATTGTCCACAGTTATTTTGCTGACATTACTGTAGGAATAGGGAGCTACTCTAAGTTGCAAGCGCCTTTTCCACAAAACTTAGGCATTGCAAACCCGTCATTGGAGCCCTGCCACATAATTGTATCAAACTCTCCCTTTCAAGTATCTATGCTCCATTGCAGTCAAGCGAAACGAGGCACTAGTTGTGCATCGAATATCTGGTGAATAGCTGCATCTACACAGGAAAGAGGTAGGGGATTGTTCGGGTCACTCAATCTTCTCCATTACCTTGATGCCTTAAGCTTGTATTATATCCATGGCTGCATTACCACAAACAACTCCAGTTAAACTGTTGCAGCCAATGAAATTTCATGTCTAAAAAGGCTAATAACGAAAGAGAGACCTAGGAGTCTGATATAAATGTCTATGATACGAGCTTTATTATAGAACAACAAACCAAACGAAAACAAGAGCAAGTGGTTACCTGGGACATATACTTCTGGTTCAATAGGCCTCAAGACCCCTCTTGTTTTGACCTTGTTTCCAAGTATGAGCTGCAAAAGAAGTAAACTTGTTTAGGCATTACCTCACTTCATGGTGAAGAAGAACAGAAACGCATATAGTAAGTACCAGAGCTCCAATGGCTGCCTGAATGCTTCTCTCTAAATCCATCTGGGAACTCAACCTCTACTTCATGATGCAAAAGCACCATATCCTGACCACAAATCACACAAGTTCCAATAACACATAAGTTTGGCAATATGGATAGGAATATAAAAGCCGTCTTTGGTATAAATTGACTTGGCTGTGCCAATCCTGTTTTATTTGCTGCTAAGGAGTTTACCTGTTCTGTGCTGGAGTATGCTAATCTGTCTTCCATGAGGAGATAACTCACATCAAATGCACTTCGGCAGGAGGCAGGGATTTCTTTCTGATCATGAAGTCCCAAAAATCTATTCGAAAATGGAGAAAAATTCCAGCCATTTCAGTCTTAGTCTATAAAATCTGAGCACACAATAAGAACGGAAAGAAAAAGGGGTAACAGATGCAATGTGCATACGTTAAAGTCTTGGCTGCCCTCAATGCAGTTCCTTGATCTTTGCAGTATCCAAGCTTGATAATCCTTTCAGGGATGACTCTCTCCTATCAAAGGTCCATCCAGATCTTCACTTTCGATTTTGAGAAGTTCAGACAAAAATTTCCTGAATGTGGGTCTCTTTCCATCCTTGAGAAGTGGATGAGGATCGGATTCGAATAAACCAATTCTTGAGAGTGTCCCCATTATTTCTCCAAACCCTATGCAAAATAATTGTTCGTAAGTTCCATGAACGTCATGTAACACCCGGAACTAACCACCTGATGCATCCCTGTCTTCAGTTTTTGTTCTCTCTAGTTTTCCATGACCCATGTTACCCTATATAACAAATCTTACTTGACGACTCTCAAATCTATCAAGTTTGCTAGTGTGACTCTAAACATTAGCTTAGCCTAAAAGACAAACATGCCATACCTTCATAGCACAAGGTTCCACGAAACACGGTTGAAGCTTCATGTCCTATTCCATACAATTCCCCGTAAACTAGTGAGTTACGATTTGGGAGGCATTCCAGCGCGAAAGCTGGTAGGTTGGGAATCCGTTGTTTCACAGCTGAATCATAGAGATTCGTTCCTGCAGTTTTGTAACGTAAAGTGAAAGAGTGAAAAAAACCTCCAGAAAAATCAATGCATCCTTGTAATATGTTACTGGCTAAAATATATCAGAATTATGTGAGGCTAACTCTTTGAGCAGAGAAAGGACAAATCACACACATCTCATTGAATCCTTGGACTTATCATTTTTTCCCTCATCATTAACAACTTACCATCAACTTGTACAATTTCACCCCTAGACTTGTACGTGGCAGGATTGCGCCCGGCTCGAATAGCTCCTGCAGGACTCCAACTGAAATGATTGATCAGTAGTAAGTAACTCCAACTAAAACTAGAAGATAGAGTTATTACTCAGTAAGGATAAAATCTCATTCACATATATACTTGTCCAATCCAAATTACCTGAACTTGTACACTAATGGATTGTTTGCTGCAGCTGAGGATGGGAGTCCACCACAATAAGAGGTGAAAGACCGGGCTTTCCCCTTACGGACATGCGCTTGGTTGATCATCTTCATTGCCATCATATGATCTGAAGTAGGACAAAATCAAACTAATAAATGCTTAATCTAAAAAATGGTAAGAAAACATTAAACCTGATGTAAATTGTCTAATGTAATATATCACATCCAGTAGAGTTCAAAAAACACTCCATTTCTATTGGACATTTAGGCTGTTCAGAAAGACTGTACTGTCTGCTTATCATTCATATTGTCAGCAAAATGATTACCTATCCCAGGGTCCAAGTCCATCTCACCAAGAATCGTAATACCAGCCCTCTTTGCCTTTTCATCTAGCTTTGACATTGAATCATCAACATAGCTAGCAGTGACAAGATGCCTTTTAAGCTGCATGAAGACAGAAACTTTTTCCTTAGCTCAAACTGTAGGAAGAAAGGCAAGACCAAAAAATAAAGGAAAGAAAGAAATATATATATAAGTAAATATAACGTTGAGACAATGTAAAGTACCTCAATACATGCATTTGCTACAGTAATGTGGCAAAAATCTGGCAGTAAACTTATAACAAATTCAACCTGCAAGAGGGAATAAAAGAAAGCAACAATGTAAGGCTGTAATTGAAGGCTAATCTTGAACACAAGGAGAAAGGAGCAGCTAATTGTCATGCGTATATATTAGAAGTTAACAAAAACTGCTCTATAAAGCATTAATGCAGCACTTTGCAGTGCACCTTGCTGCATACAAAGAGTTGAAATTAAGATGACCATCGTAGGATTCAAAGCAGGTTTTTTGCAATAGAAAAATTATTTTGGTCAGTTATACCCCTTCAGCATCCTTTAGATAGAGAGTTGCAACAGTAACTTGCACATCATTCTTCTCTTCAAAATCATCTTCCAGGTATGCTTTACACCATTTTTGGGATAACATTTCGCTAATTGATGCTAACATCTCTGCAGCTGGTTGGCATACCCGGCCTGCGCCAATTATAAGAACCCCAACCTTTCTTTTCATGCCATTTTCCTTCATAGGACTCTCCTGAACTTTACCAATCCTCAGAGAAATCTTTTTTTTTTCTTGCTTTAAATCATAATTTTCGTTTGGATTAGCAAGAGAAGTTAAAGAGTCAATAATTTGATCCAGAACTGCCCTATCATCTGCACCCACCTCTTCATATCAAGAAAATTATAGTTTCGACTTTCGTCGGACTAAAATCATAGCAGAACAAGTACACTCAAGGGAGATAAGCCATTTCTTACAAATTTTTTTTTACAAACAGTGGTCATAAACGTCCATCACATTTTGCACACTGCTTTTATAGTGTGAAATTGAATTTAAAGACAATATATACTGTAAGGAAAAAAAAAACTGAAGAAAACCTCTCTCATAATCAAACTTGACTAGAGATGTACTTACTTCAAGCTCTGAGAATGACATAGAATTAGAACATTGACCCACGTTACACTTAACCAAATGAAAGGAGCCACCTGCAGCTTCAATAATATCTAAGGCCTCATTTATCAGAAATTGATCAAATAGGTGACCACTAAGAGATACCTGTCGTTTATGATTACATTCAGCAATGTTGATTAGGATAGTCTAACAAAAGTTTAGGATAATTAGGATAATTCATATAATCTTTGGCATGAGAAGAGGAGCAACATCCAAAGATGTAAGAGAAATAGAGAAACTTACTGATATGTTATACTTCTTGTTAGATTGGTGCTTAGAAGGACTTTTTAATATTTCTCTGCAAATCAGAAAAGATAATATATGCTTATTGTAATACTAAAGAAAAGCATAGCCTCATAGGGCAATTATCTTCAAGATCAATTCAGAAACTTTTTTACACAACTTAAGAATGCATGTTACAGATTTCTGACCAAGTAATCAGTTTGCTGTGGTTTGAGACTGAACCTTTTTCTTTTTTGACAAAAAAGAAATATGAAAAAGACAAAACTCAGTTCTTCCAAGCAGAAGAAAATTACTAGTTATGAATAACTTACTGCACCCGATTATTAAGAAAAAAAGAGCGAAAGGCAAGAATATGCCCTTGCCTGAGATGGAATTGAAACTTACTCTGAGCCAGATTTTCTCATAACTGTAATGTATTCATACAATGAGGTAAGTACTCCTCACCATGGGTTATGCAAGCTCTCGTCAAGTGTGCAGGTATCTTTGTGATGTCTCTTGTAGAAGCCAAATTACCAACAAATTGGGACAATATGTCTCCAAAATGTTGGGAAGCCTTCACAAAAATAAAATGGAATTCTTTATTAAATAATATGTCTCCAATATGACTCTTTTTGCATTCGGCGCCAGTGGGCTAGCCTTTCTCTGATGGAAATAGTAGCCATACCTCATTAAATGTGGTGGTAATCCCATTAATGGTGGTGGGAACCACCTCTGCTGACCATGCTTCTTCCAATTGTCATAGGCCATCCCTCTTCTGATTTGGTGGGTCATGTCTGGATTTTAGCGATTTAAACTAAGCTGTGGCCCTAACAACCCAAAGAAAATTTTCTTTGATTGTTTGCAAAAGAACGAGTTTCCTTTGGGCGCAGTTTCAAACACCTTCTGTCCGAAATGGATTGTAGCACTTGTGTTCGAACAAGGACTGTAGAAAGCGCTGTTATCTACGAAGCGCTTTGTTGACCATGTGTTTTGGTCAATGTTTGCGATTGGTTCGTGTTGGACGGGCTTTGGACTTTGCTAACTTTTATTTGGGCCTTCGCAAGTACTGAATAAGCTCTTTTGACGGTTTGGGCCTCATTTACCAAGCCATGACCGTAGGAATTAACTCATGTTAATTTTGGTACGAACAAGTACATTGAAAGAGTTTTGGCTTTTTGAATTGTTGAAAGAGTTTTGGTGGTGGTGATGTATGGATCTTTGATCTTGGTGTTGGGTTTTTGTTTTGATTGATCTTGATTCTTGCTAGAAAGTGATCAAATTAAGGCAGAGGAAGATCACAAAGCTTCAGAAAAAGAAAAATGCTCCGAAATGGGGTGGTGGGGATTTTGTCAGAGTCAGTGAACAAGTGGGAGAGAGGAGCACCTTTGACTCCATCTCACTGTGCTAGGCTGCTCCATAGCGGCAGAGACAAAACTGGGGTTGCCCGCATCATAGTGCAGCCCTCCACAAAGCGCATCCATCATGACGCAATGTATGAGGATGTTGGGTGTGAAATCTCTGAGGATTTATCCCAATGCGGCCTCATCCTCGGCATCAAACAGCCCAAGGTACTATTTTTTGCACTCTTTTTTTCTGCTTTGCTTTCAACATAATATAGCATCAAGTTTGTCAATGGATCACCAATTTATTGACACAATTGTTTGGCTTTGGACTTGTGGTACAGCTGGAGATGATTCTTCCTGATAGAGCCTATGCATTTTTCTCTCGTACTCACAAGGCTCAGAAGGAAAACATGCCACTCTTAGGCAAGGTCTTGTCTTGTTTGCATTTGCATATATTAAGAGCAGGGCAGTGATTTATAATACTAGGTTTTGCTTCATTACCAGTTTATCACTGTTTCTGTGGTGTGCAGATCCTAGCTGGGGGATCATGGGAAACGACTACTCGCATTTGGAAAGTATGCTGGTAGAGCTGGATTTATCGACTTCCTGCACGGGATAGGACAGAGTATGTTCTGTTTCCTACAATGTCGATTTTCGACTACTTACTGGATTCATATGCTCTGGCTGAATTTGTTGTTCAAGGAAAAGTTTTTGCAGCTTTAGTTTACTTTTCAGTGGATGCAACTTTAGAGCTTGGGATAGTCCATGAGCTGGACTTTCCTATGTGGTTTCTTTAGCTGTATTGATGTTTGAGATTTGGTACTTTGGATGTGAGGTATTGCATTCATTTTTTAAACCTTCTTTCTGTTTTTCTCATTCTTTCTTTTCTTTTTCGAGGGTACTTAAGTCTTGGATTTTCAACACCGTTCCTCTCGTTGGGTGCATCTTATATGTATATGTCCTTGGCTGCTGCCAAGGCTGCAGTGATTTCCGTGGGTGAAGAGATAGCAACTCTGGGACTACCATCAGGAATCTGCCCTCTGGTCTTTGTCTTCACCGGTTCAGGAAACGGTACATTGCATATAAATCTCCTCTCATAAACATTAACAATATTGTCAACATTCTGTTACTAGGCAACTTTCTGCAAATGCAACTCAAGAACTAAAATTTTGACATTGCATAGGTGAATTGCAGAGTTCTTGTGTCTCACTTGTTTACATTTTTAATTTGATATTGTTTTCAAGTTCTTATGCAGAGCACCATTTTTAGTATAAGTCAGTTCACATGATGCAGGATTTTACTAATTCTTATGAAACAAAAAATCTAGTATCATAATAGCTCTGATGTAACTATCTTTCCTGTAGTTTCTTCTGGCGCGCAAGAGATATTTAAGCTTCTTCCTCATACTTTTGTGGATCCTAGCAGACTTCCAGAGCTATCTGGGACGGTAAGTCGTCAAACCAGCACATAAATTGTGGATTTACTATTGATGCTTCCAACTGGATCCAGTAAGATAAGAATAATAGGAGAAGAAAAATGCACTTCTAACCAGGTTCTCAGTGACTTCAGACTTGAGAGGGATAGAATGTTAGGTGCTAACACCCCTGCAGACATATGGCATGCCTTCTTGGTATTAGCTTTCTAAGTTTTCTTTTTTATTAGGCCAAGGATGCTGCTCAACCTACAAGATCATCGAAAAGGGTCTTCCACGTATATGGTTGTGTTGTGACTAGTAAAGACATGGTTCAACACAAAGATTCTACAAGAGCATTTGACAAAGTAAATTCCCTCATATTCATATCTTATTTAGCATTTGTTTCATTTTATTAATAGATCTTCGATTTACTTTTTCTTAGATCCTCCGGATCCTGAACACTTATAACAGAAAGAACTTTAAACATCTGAAATTATTTCAGGCTGACTATTATGCACATCCAGAACACTACAACCCTGTTTTCCATGAAAGAATAGCCCCTTATGCGTCTGTAATTGGTATGCTTTACACTCTGCTATCAACTTTTTGAGACAAATCATTTGGGTTAGTGTCATTTAGTAAGTGCCTCTCTTGGCTTATAAATTAAGAAGGATTCTTGAAATATTATGGTTATTAAATGCACTCTTTAAGCTTTTTTTTTTTTGTTTTTTTGTTTTTCGGCTGGCAGTGAATTGCATGTATTGGGAGAAAAGATTTCCTCGCTTACTGAGTACCAAGCAGTTTCAAGATTTTAATGAGGAAAGGATGTAAGCTTATTGGAATCTTTGATATAATTTGTGATATAGGGGGATCTATAGAATTTGTCAACCAAACCACGTCCATTGACTCACCCTTCTTCAGGTATAAGTTATAACATCGATAGATTCATGCATGAATACAACCTTGAAATGTATGCACTTGCTCTAGACATAGAATTTTCAGCGCTGATAATAACAGTTCTCTTAGTATTTATTTCTGCTGTATCAAGCCTTTGATTCATGTGGGATATATATTTATCTCAATCTGTTTCACATACTCTACCATTTATTTCTAATATGTTCAAACATGGTTTACAGATATGATCCTGTGAATGATTCTTACCATCACGACATGGATGGGGCTGGCTTGATATGTCAAGCTGTGGACATTCTTCCAACAGAATTTGCAAAAGAGGTGAAGTACTTTCATGGATGGGACTGGCTTTTTCTTTAGCAAATGCAACAATTCTAGTTCAGACAACTAGCAAGGTCAGTTGATTTTCTGGTTCAGACAACTAGCAAGGTCAGTTGATCATCCCCTATTACCAGGAAATCTTCATCTATGGATTTCTTTCCCACTTCTGGATCAATTTACGAGGGCAGATTTGCAAGTGGCAGTAAGCAGTACTCAAGTGTTATACACCAAGTACCATCCAAAGACCGTCATCAGCAGGATATTTTGTCTATAAGAATGAGAAACCCCATGACGGTGTGACACACACAACTTCGCCAAAAAGCCGGACTCAACGTCTAAAAACCAAGACTCAACGCCTTAGACTCAACTTCTTGCAAAGCGTCTCATTGCAGACCAAAGCCAAGTCTTGAATTGAATCCCCTCATGTTCTTTGAGTTCCCAGTTGACAACTCCTGATTGGAATTTATTCTTTACCCAAACACATAGCTCGTCTAATTCCCAGCTTGACAACTCCTTATTGGAATAACACCGCCATTGTTTGTAACCTTTATGCTCACAAAGAACGCTTGGTATGATTTGATAGTTGGTTTCGATTTCCAACTCACCCATTTCAAAGCAAGCTTCCTATCTCATGCGGGCAAGTTTCTAGCCGTAGATATTTTGACTTATTGTCATAGGACATCATAGCACTCTTTCTAACAGATTGCAACCCATGTCCGATAAAGATTTGTCTTCTGTCCAATTAAGTCTCTTCCAATTCCATTGGACTTTATTTGATCGCACTTAAGATCATTTCAGTCTTTTTGAAGCTTGTATTTGATCTCGTAATGAATGTATTATGTCCATCGACAGTTTATATGCAAAAACTGTTATTGAATTCTTAGCCCGATAACGGGCTAAACTTCCTTCCATCATGCGCTTTGTTCTATCATAATTGAGATATCAAAAGTCTTCTTCATTGAGGCATAAAAAGAACCTATCTAAAGCCAGATTCTCATCTTTAGAGTATAGTGCCTTTGATTAGAAGAAAAGATAAAGAGCGCAATACATCCACGATATATCCACAATCTATTTCCCATTCTATTCTCTCTTTCTACTAGAAGAATATCACTAGTAGTGGCACGCCTTTTGCAATCCCCCAAGAAATAGTCTCCGAGCCCATCTCAAGCTCAACTCTTTTCCATCCTGTTTCCTTGATCCGCAAGTAAACCAGACACCAGGCCGCTAAGTTGCCAAAGTACAGCCTGCTCAGCTGCTAGGGGCATCAAAAGTGTTCAGAAGCATATTTTCCACGAACAGTACTGTAGAAGAAAATCATGCAACTTGGTTTTGTTGGTTTTTTTCCTCGGTTTATCTGTCGTTGGTATCAGTCTGACTGAGAAAAGAGAGTAATTATTGATGAGAAAGAGATTGATAATTATATATATATATATATATATATATATATATATATAAACCAGAAAGAAAAGAGGAGGAGGGTGAATTAATTGCCAATTTGCTACAGCGACAAGTGATCACAAGCGTTTGGGCCCGAAATCTGTACACTAAGCCCAAATGGAATTACAAAGATTAAATACGTAAGTTATTTACCAAAAATGGAAAATAACCACGTACTTAAAAAAAAGAAGCATCAAGGATAAATTAATTGCCACTAAAATGGCAATTAAAAGGAAGATCAGAGCAGTTTTTAGAATTGGGTCTGACCATTCGCATTTTAAACCAAGAAGCTTATATTGGACCATACAAGCAGGATCAAGAAGAAGCCCAAAACCCGAGTCCAAGACCATTTCAGGAGAATGAATAGAAAATGAACCAAGTTCCAAAAAGAACAGAGATTTTGAAACTTGGTCATACAGAACTGAAAACAACGAGCAGACTCAGGGATATTTTTGTGCACAGACAGAAGCTTTCTCTCCAAAAAGCAAAGGTCTCATCAAAATCAAAAGTCTCTAAGACCAAGTTTCAAAAGGTAGGCTGACGGCTGAGACACATTCTTACTTTTCCTCTGCACAAAAATTGAAAGGATGCCTTTTTTCTCAGAGAACAAGTTACGAAAAGAAAAAAAAGAAGCCTCCTTCGCAGTCAAAAAGTTGATATCAACTACTCCTTATCTGAGGCCAATTATTTCCTTTTAGCTAAAAATATCCTAGAGATATTTTGTGAATATTTTAGACTAAAAAGTTTCTATAAAAGGAAATAAAACCACCACAAAAAGAACAATCATCCAATCAATCAAAAATCCAACTTTCAGCCAAAACTAAATACAAATCCAAAGATCTTTCGATAAAAACAATTCAAAACACGTCAAACTTCGGTGAGAAGCCAAGAATACAAATTCTCAGATCATCTTACAAGGTCCAAACAGTGTAACTCGTGTCATTTCATTATATGAAAACCTCAACAAATTTTCATAATCTTTGTAATCTCCAAAGCACTCCAAAAAGTCATATTTGAAGTGATCTAGCTCGGCTGCACCTTCTCCCGTAAGAAATTTAGTTAGAACTCCGGTTTCTGCCGTTACAGATTTGGTTCAAGCCAGAACAAGTAACTTCGAAGCAGATCCAGCCCAGAAGTTATCAAATCTTGAAGAGAATTAGGTGATCATCTCACCACACCGATCCAGGTGAAGATAGTCCATCCGCAGCGGCAATGCACGCAGACTCTCGCCCGCCCGCCAACTCATCTTCCTTATGACTCAAATTGATGAAAAGCTCTGCCAATCACCAGCGTTGGTATCGATTTCCAGCTAACATCTGTTAGTTGAAGGTGTTGCTACACGAACTCCAGCACAAGAAGGCTCGTGATCGTAGTTCTGCTTGAATTTTGTCATCTTTATGTAAGGATACTTTTGCTAGAATTTACCAAGTTGTAATCGTGAAAATTATGAAGTCCTCACCTGTCTGAGGCATAGAAAAGAACTTACTTGGGAGATATTCCTCACCCAAATGCACAATTGCTTGGTTTTTATTAGATAACTTGGGGCACAAGTTATTTTATTTTCAAGTCTGTTAGGAGTATATAGCTTGCTAACAGTGGCACGCTCGACACACAAAGAAGATTGATTTATTGACCAAATCATGGTCTTTGAATTAATGGAGAACTTTACCATGCCATCACTGGTACTAAAACAAAAAAGTGAACAACAAGAAAACAGTTTTGATGATATGAGGAATTGGTGCTTTTATTTATTTATTTATTTTAATTATTTTTTGTTTTTGTTTTGTATGATTCAGGAACGAGTCATGTGTCTGATCCATGCCCTGATCATCTGTGGAAATGTATAAAAAAATATATACACACATTATACATATACGAAATTATGAAATTTCATTGTTTGTATATCCTCGTCATGTGATGGTTTCCCAAAGGTTCAGTCAGCTTCAACTTTCCAACTGGATTGTGCCACGTTTGTTCCCGCATGTACGGTGACGTAACGAACTTCCCTCTTCTTTTGGTTTGCTTTTCCGGTCGGGACCAAGGTCTAAAATATCAATGATATCGAAAATATCGGTAATCCAAAAATACGAAAATTTCGATGGAAATATCAGGATATTATCGATATTTCGGTCCATGTCGTCAATACTATCGATATTTTGGTCCATAGAGGTCTAAAATATCGATGGTATCGGAAATTTCAATGGAAATATCGGGATATTATGGATATTTTGGTCCATGGTCGGGACAAGTTATATGTATATTCGAGCTCTTATCATGTGAGTCATGATCTCTTGGACCTCTAGGGTCCAAGGATTTCGTGGTCACTCACCGTTGAATTTAAATCTAACGGCCCACCTCCTTTTGCACTCCTTTTAAGAAACTCTATTGGGCCGTTGGATTTAAGATTTAAATCCAACGGTGAATGATCACGAATCCTTGGACCCTAAGAGTCCAAAAGATCAAGACTCCTTATCATGTATATGCGCATACACGTGGGTTGGTGACTTGTCCGCATTTTTGTTGGGTCCTTTTTTCTTGGTCATTTTGATTAGGCATTCAATCAAATTATTCAGATTTATTAGTACGCATGTTTAGCGTTATTTAGTTTTCTTTTTTAATTAGTACCCAACAAAAATGGATCTACCCACTCAAATTTATTTTAAAAATAAATTAATTACATCTCTAGATTTTAATTTATTGTGCGTTCATTAACACATTATTATTGGAATTCTTCCAATTCATAAACATGGGCGAAGTGAGGCCCAGTATTTTTTCCTTTTTTTTTTTTTTGGAAGAAGATGCTCTATAAAATAAAAGTATTCTAAAAGAGTACAAAAGATAGCAAAAACATTATCCGAGGCAGGAACAATAACATAATCTTAAAAATGATTTGCGGCATCAACCAAACACACCGGAAAAAAAAAAAAAAAAAAAAAAAAGGAAGAAAAAAACAGGAATCCCTGACACCTTTTCAAAACTACTTACAAGGAATATCCACAATCACAGCCTACACAACAGCAAATAAGGAAAAATAAAGACATGTAAATTGAAAAACTAAAAGAAATAAGTAAAAATACTCAGAGACAAGTGGGCTAAGCCAATAGAAAACCCATCACTGAAACAAATTGAGATGGTTTTTACTTATACACACTCGAGCTTGTGTAGCTGTTTTTTTTTTGTGTGTGGGTAGGAGACTATATATACGTGTTTCTAAATATTGTGCAACAATATTACGTGTCGTATCATGAACATCAAATGCTGCAAGCAAGCCACGTGTCATAACTTTCTATTTGTGGCACTTTGGCAGTTAGCAGGAGCAAAGTTAGATACATTTTTCTTTTATATGCTTTCTGATACGAACTGAACAGTATTAGGTGCACTTGTATATCTTCTCCTTTGTCAAACGACTCAAATCAATGAGAATGGGAAGCTGTGGTAGGTGTCGTTTTCATATTTTGTTCATTTTCTCGTGTTCCATAAAAGTCGTTTCGCTTGTATTCTAAGCAAAGACCAAAAGTTTAAATAAAACAGCGTCCCAAGCAACCAAAACTAATCAAAATTTTCAAGCTAACGGGCTCAAGATTTGGCATTGCAGGAAAGAAAGTTATATTATAGGGGCTTTACCATATAAGGATAAGTAGAAGGGCATTAAGACAAAATGGTCCAGCTCCTTAAAAATTGGACAAACCGGTTTAGTCTGACAGTGACATTAAATAAACTCTTTAGTCACTCACTAAGAGTGACATTAAAGAACTCTCGGGTCAATGTCGAAAATGATATAAAGTTATTTCATGTCACTGAAGAACAGTTATTGGACTGATTTGTCCAATTTTAGAGGGGTTGGACCATTTTAACATTTTGTCTTGTGTGAATGACTATTTTTTTTATTTATCATTTTATGTATATCATATCACATCAATCTTGAATTTTGATGCTAGATGGATGCTATATAAATTTATGATAATACCACTTCATTATAATTAGTTAAATCCTACGTGGACATTGAGTGATAAATACTAAATTTGTGCACTGCGTAAGGACAAAAAAAAATGTAACTACATTGGTAAACAAGTGAGACTATCATATATATTATACAATGGACTATTTCCTGAACCACATATGAATACATATAAGTTGCACTTAATGAAAGAAACACTGTTGAATTATTCAAGATTCAAGTACCCATGAAAAACCAAAACAGAGTGTGAAAAAGAAGAAACAATTTGTTTATTACCACTTAAAAACCACACTCAACAATACAAAATAATCTTTATTAGAAAATATTAGACAATAGCAAATTCAAGAATATATTATATGAAAGAAAGGAATTCAAACATAAATCATGGGTCTTGAAAGCTTACTTTGCAACTTTACTATGAACCCCAAAATTTAGGGTATTATTGGTTTGATCATCTTCTAGACGAAATGAAGGATATTGAGGATCTTAAAAGGCAAGGGAGGGATGACGAATCTAGTATTCTATCATTTTGGTTGCATGATGTGATTCAGTATAGTATTTGACAGGACTTGACCCGAATTCCACCCTGGAACTCGCGTCGAATCCTACTGAAGTTCCGACATCAACCCATGTCGGGCCCACATACTAAACAGAATCCCTCTTCCCGAGACAAAAAGATAAAGGTGTCAAGACTTCTGCCGAAAATCGGGCAAAGTCTCCCCAGAAATATAACCAAACCCAAAAGTTCAACCTGTTCAACAACAGTAGAAGAAGAATATCCCAACAGCCAACATGCATTACAAAATACATCATAGGCCTCTGGCCATCAATTCCAACCCTAAAGGGCAATACCAGAGCAGTCTAAGAGTATGCAAGTTTAACAGCTGAAATAAAGTTAAAGATAAGGGACACGAAGTCCTACAATCAAGGCGACGCTCGAGAAGAGAAGCGCTCGGCCGGACAGTATCGAAGCACGACTACGGCCTGGGGGGGCAAAACAGAAAGAGTGTGAGTGGACAAAAACAAAGTTTTACATACTTAAATCAATGTACTAACCCCACCGTTTCAAAACAATGCAAACCATGCATATGAAATCATTTATATAAGTAGTCCTTCAAATCCCAATAATTGCAATATAATAACACAATAGTTATATCATAGTACTATTTCCCTTCCTTTCCCACACTCGGACAACTACGTGCTCGCAAGCACGACAAGCAAAGAAGGATCCTTAATAAAAGAAATACGAATACGAAGGTACTAACATATACATATAGGTATAATAAACCCTCAACACCAAATACAAGTACCAGGGGAAAAACAATCCAACAGGGGATCATTTGACTGGACATCGGGACAACATTACTGATGTGACTCGTGCCCAGGATTTAACTGGACACCAGGTTAGCATCACAATGGCCTCGTGCTCAAGGTCAAGCCGTCCAAAAATGGACTAAGCTACCCGGCCCGTATGGCAGAATCCTCAATACCCATACGTTCGAAACAAGTCATACGCGCAGACTACCCAATTAAGGGTCTACAGCTACACCCCGTTAAGGTATGCACCGGATCGAACCATACTCGAGTAATCGTAACATAAGAACAGGGGGAGGTACATAACAAGGTGCCAACCGCACTCAAATCAAACACCACGCTACACGATAATCAATATATACATATTTAATCACATGTACCCGAATCCCCAATATATCACACACTAGGACATATATAAGTCCAACAATCCAATAACATCACATATAACTAATATAAAGACATCACTGTCCCAAACATACAATTCTATAGTTAAAATAGACACAAGCGTCAAATGACGACGTAACAATCCATAAACCATTAAAATGTCATAATCACTGAAAATGCATAATCAAACCGTATTCAAAACCCAAGTCAAGAAAACGTCAAATCAAACCCCAAATCAAACATATGCTCCAAAACATAGTATAGGTACTATCCCTTTAAAAATATAAAGTCCAAACCCCGAACGTATTATTCAAAATATATACACACACACACACATATATATATATATATATATATATATATATACAAAACATAAGTATCCTTTAAAATACAATAACTCAAACTCAAGCATTCGAAATTCCCACGTATCACCGACATCCCTTAAATTCATACTTTAAAACAACATAAATAGTGATTCATTAAAATATAACTGAAAGTTCAATCCCATATACATATATGTCCCAAAACTCCATATCAAAGTAGATATACATAATTATATTCAAAGTATATATATATATATATATATATATATATATATATATATATATATATATATATATATTCAAAGTAGACATATATATATATATATATATATATATATATATATATATATATTCAAAGTAGATATATATATATATATACATATGATCAATTCCCATTAATCCGACATATATTCTCGTTAGTCCCATTAATCCGACATAATCCTTCCAAGTTGATCTATATGTATATATACATATATATATATACATATATGTATATATACATATATATATATATATATACATATATGTATATATATATATATATATAATCAAAGTATAAGTAATTATAATTCATAATGTTTAAACATCAAAACCGAATACGTAATCAACCGGACTATACTAACGTCCAAATCTTACCGCCCAAATACTCAATTCAAAGTATAGATATAAGTTTCTCAAAAAGATATAAAGTATAAAGTCCAAAGGCTTAAAGTATAACCCACGACATTCGTAACGATAAAATATTAAAGTCCGAAACCCAACAAAACCATAAACTCAATTATTAAATATAAACCCAAGGAAAATCCATCAACTTCCCACTGTACCCAAATCCGTACGTAAATACTACCGGACGCTTGACTCGTCCCAAAATCAATACTTAAATATATTTATACAAATAAAATATAACCAACAAGGCTCCACAAACAAATCGGCAACCCAAATCATATATAGCACTCAAATGTCAATTCAATCATAATAAACCCATCGAAGGCCAAATCAAGATTTAAAACAATATTTAAATCTCATTTATATGCATCGCATTCAATTCTTTAAAATCATGTTTGTTAGAAAACAAAGTCCACTCACAGATAGTCCCACGCTATCTGACCCGGATAAGGTCCCACCTGAGGATCACGAAAAGCTTAAGAACCTATTTCAAGAATACGAGAATTAAGATTAACAACCGGACCGAAGCGATAACCTTAAATTCAAACTCTAACAAATCCCAACTCAAGTGTACAATTAGGTCGTACAAGGAATTCTAAGGTCAACGACGTTCGTTAGGAGACGAGACGACCTTGGGAGACGCTCGGTCAACCCTGGTCAAACTTGGTCAAACTAACCAGAATAGGTCAAACCGGGCCCGTGGGTCCCATGACCTCCAAACTTAGATCCGAAAGTTTCTATAGGTTCATTACAGCTTAGAGAACATGTCCTGAAAGTTTGGTCACGATCGGACGGTCGGATCGCTCACGATCGCACGGTCAGACGATTATAGTTTAATTCAAACTTAAAGTCATTGATCCGGAGCATCCGGGGCTCCAAATCACGATCCATCAAATCCTAAACGTTCCTAGAAATACGGGGAACAACATACGTGAATTCGGATTAGATCCAACGGTCTGAACACATCGAACCCAAGCATCGCATAACAGGCGTACATTGGTTCAAGGCCCAAACGACGTCCGAATCGAAATCCGAACATGCGTATGCGCTCACGACAACACGAGGAACACAACGGAATGAACAAACCACCCTGCTACAATGCCCACGCGTCGGCAGCGCGTGGGTGCCTTGAGCAATTTCGGGTTTTCGTCGATTCGAGAGACAAGGCTTATACCAAATCGACAAGACCTAGTGGGGTTCGTAAACCGCTCGAATCGGCCAAGAACCGACCGCAACTGGCCGGAATCTCGAAACAAAAATCGGCCAGTTTCTAGGTTTTGATCGAGCTCCAAAAACGCAGAAACGATCCACACGACCTATCAAAACAGCTAGAGGGGATCAAGAGAAGAAGAATGCTCACCTGAATCGATCGATTCCGTTGTTGGAATCGCCCAGACGAGCCACTGAAAATTCGAGGTTAAACCGGCAAAAAATCGAGCTTTTCCGGCTGTAGGACGACGCCAGACGGCGGGTCCGGGCTAGGGTAAGGTCTGGGGATGGTGGCCGCTCGATTGGGTGATGTGCGCCTGTGCGGTTGTCTGAGTTGGTGGCTCGGGTTGCAAAACCCGATCGATAGTCAAAGAAGGGGGGTTGTTCGCACGGGTCTGAGGGAGAGAGAGAGAGAGAGAGAGAGAGAGAGAGAGAGAGAGAGAGAGAGCATTAGGTTGACCAATCAGAATTTTTGTTGGTTTTATCAAAATATTTATTTATTAAAAATATCATTTTTAATCGTTAAAATTCCGAATCGAACGTTCCGCACGTCCCTGAACTTGTTTCGACGTGCCGGACGCAATGGCGCAACTCGTTTCGCCAAATTCCGTCCTGAAAATATTGTTGACCAAAATGCCCCTTTAAATATTAAATTCTTATTTTATTCCAATTAATTCCTTTTAATTCAATTTAATTCCTTTTTAATTTCTTAAAATTTCATTTTAATTATCCAATTTAATTACTCAATTAATTAATTCATTTTCTTTTAATTTTAGGTTAGGGGCGTCACAGTATTATGTTGATGTGTTTTATTTTTATTTATCTAAATTATGTATCGTATTTTAATTAATATCTGACATATTGTTTGTAATTCATTGTGGAAGAATGTTTTATGAGCAACAAAAGAGATACATTGTAGTTGTTGTTTACATATGAGTTTAAACAAAACATACAATTATGTTGTTGTTTCCAAAGAAATCAATTTTATTGTAGTATTATATTGATTTTTATTTAAGATTGTTAACGTCCAAGGTAGTTTTGAAGACATCAAAGGTTGTGTAACTCCTGGTAAAGTATGAAAATTGAGAATTGAGGACTTAAAAGCACTCAAGTACATGTTAAAGAATATAATACTTATGCAGAGTGTTAGTTGGGTTGATCGTGACAAGCGCATGGGGAAATTTAAGGAAATATTATATGATAGCGAGGAATTCAAGAAGTACAAAACTGGAATGATGTTGGAAGAATGGTTATAGCCTTCCAACATATTTATAGGTATAAGAAGAAGAGCGCATACTAGGATGAAAGAGTATTTGACCTCCTTATGATTTCTCTAAACTTATTGAGTATGAGTTAAACAACCACCCACCTCAAGTCTATTTCATCGAAAAATCTATTTTGAAGATGGTGAAGAAATGATGTTTGATTTTTTAAATTTAAAGATTCAGAAAAAAGTTAGCCAAGAAAATACTTTTCCAAAAGTCCAAGATAAATCATAGCGGGGTCTTGAAAGCTTACTTTGTAGCTTACTATGAACCACAAAATTTATGGATCTTGTGTCATGATTTTTGGTTTGCTCATCTTCTAGACAAAACAATGGATGATGAGGTTCTTGAAAGGCAATCAAGGGGGAGCAAAGAATTATTATATGATAGTGAGGAATTCAAGCAACACAAAAACTGGAATAACAGTTCCAACCTTCCAACGTATTTATAAGTATAATAAGAAGAGCGCATATAAGGGTGAAAGAGTATTTAACATTCTCATGATTTCTCTAAACCTATTGACTATGTGTTAAACAATCACTCACCTCAAGTCTATTTCTGAAAAATATATTTTGAAGATGGTGAAGAAAATGATGTTCGATTTTTAAAATTTAAAGTTTCGGAAGAAAAGTTAGCCAAGAAAATACTTTTCCGAACTTCCAAGATAAATCATAGTGGGGTTTTGAAAGCTTACTCTGAAGCTTACTGTGAACCACACAAACTTTATGGATATTGTATTATGATTGGTTTAATGATCTTCTAGATAAAATGATTACTGGTATGGTTCTTGAAAGGCAAGCGAGGGATGACAATTATAGTACTCTATCATTTTAGCGGGCGATGCGATTTGGTATATTATATTGATGTGTTTTATTTTTCTCAATTATGTATCGTATTCCAATTAAAATCCGACATATTGTTTGTAATCCATCTTGCAAGAACATTTTATGAGCATCAAAAGAGATACATTGTAGTTGTTTTTTTCATATGAATTTAAATGAAATACACAATTATGTTTTTTTGTTTCGAAGAAATCAACATTGTTATAGTATTCGAATTCAAGAAGTACAAAACTGGGATGATGTTGGAAGAATGGTTCTAGCCTTCCAACATATTTATAGGTATAAGAAGAAGAGCGCATACTAGGGTGAAATAGTATTGGACCTCATTATGATTTCTCTAAACTTATTGAGTATGAGTTAAACAACCACCAACCTCAAGTTTATTTCATCGAAAAATCTATTTTGAAGATGGTAAAGAAAATGATGTTCGATTTTTTAAATTTAAAGATTCGGAAAAATAGTTAGCCAAGAAAATACTTTTCCGAAAAATACAAGATAAATCATAAGGGGGTCTTGAAAGCTTACTTTGTAACTTACTATGAACCACAAAATTTATGGATTTTGTGTTATGATTTTTGGTTTGCTCATTGTTTAGACAAAGTGATGGATGATGTTATGATAGCGAGGAATTCAAGCAATACAAAAAACTGGAATGATGTTGGAATAACGGTTCCGGCCTTCCAACGTATTTACAGGTATAATAAGAAGAGCGCATATAAGGATGAAAGAGTATTTGACATTCTCATTCAAAACCTACTGACTACGTGTTAAACAACCACTCACCTCAAGTCTATTTCTGAAAAAATATATTTTGAAGATGGTGAAGAAAATTATGTTGGATTTTTAAAATTTAAAATTTCGGAAGAAAAGTTAGCTAAGAAAATACTTTTCCGAACTTCCAAGATAAATCATAGTGAGGTTTTGATGACAGGACCTGACCCGAATTCCACCCCTGAACCCGAGCCGGACCCTGCTGGTTTGCCGACATCAACCCATGTCGGGCCCACAAACTAAACAAGTTCCCTCTTCCCGAAATTTACAAAGAAATGGGCCAAGACTTCTGCTGAAAATCGGGTAGAGTCTCCCCTGAAACAAGGACTAACCCAAAAACTTACAACCTGCTCCAACAACAGAATAACAATTATCCCAACAGCCAGCATGCATACAAAATACATCACAGGCCTCCGGCGAACAAATTCAACCCTAACGGAGAATACAGAGCAATCTAAGAGTATATGAATTCAAGCAACAGAATTCAAAGTTAAAGATAAGGGACAACAAGTCCTACAATTCAGTCAAAGCTTGGGAAGAGAAGCGCTCGGCCGAACAATGTCGAAGCAACGACTATGGCCTGGGGGGCGCAAAACAGAAAGAGTGTTAGTAGACAAAAACAAAGTTTTACAGTTCAAATCAACGTACTAACCCCACCGTTTCAAAACAATGCAAACCATGCATATGAAATCATTTATATACGTGCTTAATTTAAAAACCATACTACCTCAAAGTACGTGAAAGCAGTCCAGCTCAAAACCTTTTTCCGAACAAACCAACCTTTTACTTTTCCTGAGGCATAACCTCTCAAATAGAACCCATGTAGGTATGTATAAAATATAAACTGAAATAACTTGAAGAACGTAAGCATAAGAATATAATAAAATCCTCATTTACCCAAAACAACATTTGAAATACCAAACATTTCATTCATGCCAAGAAAACCAAACTTGACAACAATATAGAAATCAATTGTAGTTCAAATTATTTATTCATATAAATAAGAAATCAGTTTCAGGATTCAAAATCTAATAAACTCAACACATCAAATACTGTAGTCAAATCAAGCACACTGCTTCCCAATCTTTCCCACTCTCACATAACCACGTGCTCACCAACACGACAAGCAAGGAAAGATTCTCACTAAAAGAAATATGAATATAAAGGTACTAGCACACGCATATAGGTATAGTATAACCTCAACACCACACACAAGTACCAGGGGAAAACAATCCAACATGGGATCATTTGATTGGACATAGGTACAGCCTCCTCGAGACCTCGTGCCCAGGGTTAAGCCGTCCAAATGGGACTAAGCTCACCGGCACACATGGTAGGGACCATCAATACCCATACGTTCGTAACAAGTCCTGCGCGCAGACTAAATTACCCAATTAAGGGTCTACAGCTACACCCCGTTAAGGTATGCACCGGATCGAACAGTATCCAAGTAACCATATCATAAGAACGATATACATATTCAATCACAATGTACCCAACCCCAAAAACATCAGACACCTGGACATATACAAGTCCATCAATCAAATAACCAACATATATACTCAAAGTCAGGACATCACCGTCCCAAACATATATTCAATACTTAAAATAATCACCAGCGTCAAATGACCGCATAACAGACCATAATAAAATGAAACGTCATATTCATTGAAAAACCATATTTAAATCTCAATTGAAAACTCAAGCTCAAAAAACATCGAATCAAAACCCAACTTAAACCAAAAGTCAATAAACTTCAATTATCAATATAATCCCATTATTACGCAAAATGCCAAACCCACGATTAGAACAATAGTAACACTCCATAATCAAAGTGTAGATATATATATATATATATATATATATATCTACTATATATATATATATATATATTTCCCATTATTCAAGCATTTCTTCAAAGTTTATATATATAAACATATATATATACACATATATATATATATAACCAAAGTAATTCAAACTTTAAGTCATTGATCAGACGGTTACAATTTAATTCAAACTTTAAGTCATTGATCCGGAGCATTCGGGACTCTGAATCACGATCCGTCAATTCCTATACGATCCTAGAAATACGAGGAACAACATATGTGAATTCGGATTCGATCCAACGTCCGAACACGTCGAACCCAAACAACGCATAATAGGCGTACATTGGTTCGAGGTCCAAACGACGTCCGAATCGGAATCCAAACATACGTACGCGCTCACAACGACATGTGACAGGACCCGACCCAGATTCCACCCCGGAACCCGTTCCGGACCCTGCTGGTTTGCCCGACATCAACCCATGTCGGGCCCACAAACTACACAAGTTCCCTCTTCCCGAAAATTACAAAGAAAGAGGCCAAGACTTCTGCCGAAAAACGGGCAGAGTCTCCCCTAAAATAGGGACTAACTCTAAATTAACAACCTGCTAAAACACAGCAAATAGAAATATCCCAACAGCCAGCATGCATACACAAATACATAACAGGCCTCCGGCCAATCAATTCAACCCTAATGGGTGATACAGAGCAATCTAAGAGTTAGCGGAATAGAAATAATATAATACAAAGTTTAGGGTTCAAGGACGACAATCCTACCCTTCCAACGAAGCTCGAGAAGAGGAGCGCACGGCCGAACAATAACGAAGCGACAACTACGGTATGGGGGGGCACAAAACAGAAAGAGTGTGAGTGGACAAAAACAAGGTTTTACGTACTTCAATCAAAGTACTAACCCCACCGTTTAAAACAATGCGAACCATGCAAATGCAACCGTTTATATACCTTATTGATTTAAAAACCACCCTACCTCAAAATAGGTGAAAACATTCCAGCTCAAAACCCCTTTTTCCTTTCCCGAGGCATAACCTCCCAAATTACCAACCCATGTAGGAATATATAAAAACATAAATAGGAGAAGTAGATAAACGTGAATACGAAAGTATCATACAACTCCATAAACCAAAAACAATCTTTAAAATATCAAAGATCATGTTCATGCCAAGAAAACCAACTCGACAACAATACAGAAATCAATTGCAGTTCAAATCATATATATAAATATATAAGAAATCAACTTCAGGATTCAAACTCCAATAAATTCAACACATTAAATACCGTAGTCAAATCAAGCATACTGCAACCGAAACAGGTAAACAGTTTCCCAAACTTCCCCACTCTCACAACCACGTGCTCACAAGCACGACAAGCGAGGAACGATCCTCACTAAAATAAATATGAATACGAAGGTACTAACACACGCGTATAGGTATAATACGACCTCAACAATAAACACAAGTACCAGGGGAAAACAATCCAACAGGGGATCATTTGACTGGACACAGGTACAGTCTCATCGAGACCCCGTGCCCAGGGTTGAGTAGTCCAAAGTGGGACTAAACTCACAGGCCTATATGGTAGAAACTTCCCAACCATAACTCCGAAACATGTCCTACGCGCGCAGACTACCCAGTTAAGGGTCTACACCTACACCCCGTTAAGGTATGCACCGGATCGAACCATACCAAAACTAGGTAATCGTATCATATCAATCGCCATGCGATCATTAGTATTAGAACAAGGGGAGGTACAATACAAGGTGCTACCCGCACACACATCAATCGCCACGCGATAACAAATATATATATATATATATATTCAATCACAATGTACCCAACCCCAACACATTGGACACTAGGACATATACAAGTCCATCACTCAACTAACCCATATAAATACTCAAAGTCAGGACATCACCGTCCAAAACATATATTTCTATATTCAAAATAATCACAAGGGTCAAATGACCACATAACAGACCTTACTCAATTCAAATGTCACATTTCCTTTAAAACCGTAATAAAAACCCAATCAATGCGCAAGCTCGTAAAACATCGAATCAAAACCCAACTTAAACCAAAAGTCAATAAACATCAATATAGTTACATAATGGACCTCACGTCCCGACACAAGGCATTCCAACCCAAAGGTATATAATTAAAGTATAAAGAACTCATTTGTATACACATACCGTTAAACCAAACGTATAATCCAAAATATACATATGTGTATATATATATATATACATAAAACATAATGATCCTTTAAAATACAATAACTCAAGCCCAATCCCATATACATATCTGTATATATATATATATATAATCAATTCTCATTATTCCAAAGTATTTATTCAAAGTAAATATATATATGTATAAATATATACATATATATAATCAAAGTCTAAGTAATTATACTTCATAAGGTCTAAGCGCCAAAACCGAATACGTAATCAAACGGACTATACTAACGCCCAAATATTCAATTATATAATTAAAATATAATATAACAACCCTTTTAAATATAATATCCCAAAAGATCCATAAATTCTCATTTATGTATAATAATTCATTAAATCTATATTTTATAAAGTATAACGACTTCAAGCTTAAAATAGCTCAATTATATAACCCAATTTCAATACGAAAACCACCGGGCGTTCACCACGTCCCGTTCAATACCCAAAGGTATAAATAATAATAAAATAGCCATCAGGGCCCCACAAACAATCCGGCAACCCAAATCATACATATACCTCAATGCAATTCATTTTAATATAATTCAACCAAAGTCAAACCAAGACTTTAAAACAATTATCAAATCTCATTCATGCATTGCATTCAATTCTTTAAAATCATGCACCTTGAAAACAATGTCCACTCACCGTTGGTCCTATGCTGCACAACCCTAAAAGGGTCCCGCCCGTTACGTATGCGGTGCCAGAGTACCTAAACAAGGATATGAGAATCGGATTAACGAACGTACCGACAACGAAACCTTAAAACGAAATCCTAATGTTTCCCCACTCAAAAGTGTGCGTGTACGTACGTACGAAGAATTCTAAGGTCAAACTACCTCTTTCAACCAGTGGGACCGCCCCGGAAGACTCACGATCAACCGGAGGTCAAACACCCCTTTTCGGTCAACCCGGGCCCGCGGAGCCCACGACCTCCAAATCGATCCGGACATTCCTAGAAGTCCAACAAAGTCAACTACATGACAAGGCGACCTCGGAAAAGGCTCGGTCAACCCTGGTCAAACTTGGTCAAACCGACCTGAATAGGTCAAACAGGACTCGTGGGTCCCATGACCTCCAAACTTAGATTCGAAAGTTCCTATAGGTTCAACACGACCTAAACAACGTGTCCTGAAAGTTTGATCTCGATCGGACTGTCGGATCGCGCACGATCGGACGGTTAAGGTTTAATTCAAACTTCAAGTCATTGATCCGGAGTATCCGGGACTCCGACTCACGATCCGTCAATTCCTATACGATCCTAGAAATACGAGGAACCACATACGTGAATTCGGATTCGATCCAACGGTCCAAAATCATTGAACCCATGAAACGCGCAATAGACGTACGTTGGTTCGATCGTCAAACGACGTCAGAATCATAATCCGCCACACGTACGCTTTCACAGCGACACGAGGATCGTAACGGAACTAAGAACCGCCACCACACCACCGCCACGCGCAGCCACATGCGCCACCGTGGGTGGTGGGTGTGTAGAGCGATTCCGGTCATCGAAAAACTATCACACCTAGCTAAGATCTCACCACCAATCGACTCAGAACAGGAAGGGGAGTTCAGAACCGTTGCAAGCCGGCCAAGAACCAGCCGGCAACTGGCTGAAATCTCCGATCGAAATCCGGCCAGATTTGGGGGTTTGAGATCTGATCACAAAACGGTTAAATCGACACTCACGCACCCCAAAAGCAGCTTAAGCAAGTAAGGAGGACTCGGAAACTGACCTTGCGTGACGGAGGAGGTGGTCTGAGACGACGGCGCAATGCCGTGAAGTTTCGGCGACAAACCAGTCGAAACTGCCGGCTGGATTCGTGGTTTCCGGCGCAGATCAGGGGTGGGTCTTGATGGCGGGCTTGAGCCGGTCCTTTTGCGACCGGTCCCAGGTCCGGCTGTGACCTGTGTAGCCGGCAATGAGAGAGAGACCGATAGGAGAGAGAGAACCGGAGAGAGACGTGGGAGAGGAGAGAGAAAGTGAGGAGAGAGAGAGAGAGAGAGAGAGAAAAAAATCGTTTTCTGATTGGCTGAGGGGCATTTAACAAATTTCGAAATGACGTTTGCATCCTTTTTAAGCGTTACAATTCTGAATTGAACATGCCGCACGTCAATTTACTCGTTTCGACGTGTCGTGCGCAATGGCGCAACTCGTTTCGCCAAATTCCATCCCGAAAATATCGTTGACCAAAATGCCCCTTTAATATTAAATTCCAATTAAATTCCAAAAATTCTTATTTAATTATCTCAATTTTTTATTTATTTTCCTTTAATTTTAGGTAAGGGGTGTCACAACACTAGGATCGCGTAGGAACGAAGAACCACCACCACACCCTGGCCCACGCGCCGCCGTGGGTTGGTTGTCTTGATCAAAATCCGACGATTGTAAAATCGTCGAATTGAAGCACAATACCTATACCTAACGAATCAGCACCCCCTCAGGAGTTCAGAACCGGTGTGAGCCACCCCAAAACCGGCCGGTAACACCTCCAGATCACGGCCAAACCACCTAAGGTTTTGGCCGGATCTGTGCAGCTCAGAATGGCATTGTAATCGCCCAATTTTTTTCGCGCACCTACCAAAACAAAGTGAGAGGATGGAGAGCTACCTGATCCAAGCGAAGCCGTCGCCTGAAACCGCCGGAGAAGTCGCCGGAAAGAATGGAGCTTTTGGCCGGATTTTCCAGTCGTCACAGTCGGCAAACGGCTGGGAGATGGCCAGAGATATAAGGTGGGTTTTGACTGCACGGTGATGGCGGTTCGATTGCGACCAGTGCCATCCCCAGCCATGGTTTGTGTAGCCGGAATCGAAGAGAGAGAGGGAGCGGTTTCGAGGAGAGAGAAAACCGAAGAGAGAGAAAGGGAATCTTGTTTCTGATTGGCTGAGGGCTTTTTATCAATTTTTGAAATGACCAAAATGTCCTCATTTCAATCCGAACCTCGTATCGAGACGTGTCGCCCGTCAACGGACTCATTTCGACGAGACAGACGCAATGGCTCAACTCGTTTCACCAAATTCCTTCCCGAAAATATAGTTGACCAAAAAGCCCCTTAATTATTAAATTCTTATTTGATTCCAATTTTATTTATTTAAATCCTTTTAATTGCTTTTTAATTTCTTATAATTTCATTTTAATTATCCAATTTAATTACTCAATTAATTAATTCATTTTCTTTATAAAAGTGGGTCCAGGACGTCACATTTGAAAGCTTACTTTGCAGCTTACTATGAACCACACAAACTTTATGGATATTGTATTATGATTGGTTTAATCATCTTCTAGCTAAAATGATTACTGGTATGGTTCTTGAAAGGCAAGTGATGGATGACAATTATAGTACTCTATCATTTTGGCAGGGAGATCCAACATATTATTTGTAATCCATTGTGCAATAACATTTTACGAGCAACAAAAGAGATACATTGTAGTTGTTTTTTTCATATGAATTTAAATGAAACATACAATTATGTTGTTTTTTTCGAAGAAATCAATATTTTTATAGTATTAGAATTCAAGAAGTACAAAAACTGGAATGATGTTGGAAGAATGGTTCTAACATTCCAACATATTTATAGGTATAAGAAGAAGAGTGCACACTAGGGTGAAAGAGTATTGCATCTCCGTATGATTTCTCTAAACTTATTGAGTATGAGTTAAACAACCACCAACCTCAATTTTTTTCATCAAAAATCTATTTTGAAGATGGTGAAGAAAATGATGTTCGATTTTTAAATTTAAAGATTTGGAAAAAAGTTAGCCAAGAAAATACTTTTCCGAAAGTACAAGATAAATCATAGGGAGGGGTCTTGAAAGCTTACTTTGTAGCTTACTATGAACCACAAAATTTATGGATCTTGTGTTATGATTTTTGGTTTGCTCATCTTTTAGACAAAATGATGGATGATGATGTTCTTGAAAGGCAAGCAAGGGGGAGCAAAGAATTATTATACGATAGCGAGGAATTCAAGCAATACAAAAACTGGAATGATGTTGGAATAACGGTTTCGGCCTTCCAACTTATTTATAGGTATAATAAGAAGAGCGCATATA
This sequence comes from Prunus padus, assembly GCA_024362665.1. Classification (NCBI taxonomy): domain Eukaryota; kingdom Viridiplantae; phylum Streptophyta; class Magnoliopsida; order Rosales; family Rosaceae; genus Prunus; species Prunus padus. The sequence continues at coordinate 159,340 of JANFAM010000003.1, read as the reverse complement.
AGGGTGAAAGAGTATTTGACATTCTCATGATTTCTCTAAACCTACTTATTATGTGTTAAACAACCACTCACCTCAAGTCTATTTCTGAAAAATATGTTTTGAAGATGGTGAAGAAAATGATGTTCGATTTTTAAAATTCAAAGTTTCAGAAGAAAAGTTAGCTAAGAAAATACTTTTCCGAACTTCCAAGATAAATCATAGTGGGATTTTGAAAGCTTACTTTGCAGCTTACTATGAACCACACAAATTGTATGGATCTTGTATTATGATTGGTTTAATCATCTTCTAGATAAAATGATGGGTGGTAAGGTTCTTAAAAGGCAAGCGAGGGATGATAATTATAGTACTCAATCATTTTGGCAACGCGATTTGTTATATTATATTAGTGTGTTTTATTTTTCTCAATTATGTATCGTATTCCAATTAAAATCCAACATATTGTTTGTAATGTATTGTACGAGAACATTTTACGAGCAACAAAAGAGATACATTGTAGTTGGTTTTTTTTTCATATGAGTTTAAACGAAACATACAATTATGTTGTTGTTTATGAAGAAATCAAGATTGTTATAGAATTATATTGATGTTTAGTTATTTATTTTTCTCAACTATGTATCATATTGTAATTAAAATCGACATATTGTATTTAATCCGTTGTTAATGAACATTTTAGGAGCAATAAGACAGATACATTCTCGTGTTTTTTTTTCTTCATATGAGCTTGAACAAAACATACAATTTTGTTGTTGTTTCCGAAGAATTCAAGATTGCTAACGTCTAAGGTAGTTTTGAAGACATCAAAGATCGTGTAACTCCTGGAGAAGTATGAAAGTTGAGAATTGAGGACTTAAAAGCATTCAGGGACATATTAAAGAATAAAATACTACTGCAAGGTGTTAATTGGGTTGATTGTGATAGGCGCATGAGGAAGATACTATACAGCCCACAAAAGTACGGATGTTGAAAGCAGTTTTGAAGACCTTGAAGATACTATACAACCTACAAAAGTATGGATGTTGAGAATTAAAGACTTAAAAGCACTGAGGAATATTCTAAAGGAAAGAATATTGTTACCTGGTGTTCCTTGGCTTGAGCGTGATTATTTCTTTGATTTCTCTTACAATAATGAAAATTATGAGTAAGTTAGTGGTGCTTGTACATGCTTGTACAACACTTGATCGGCAGAAGATAACATTGAGAATTTCATATTTTCTCAAAGAATTCTCTATACACGGCACGTGATCAGTACAAAATCATTTGGAAAGTACTTCACTACCTCTTTCAGAAAACATTAGTTAACTTACAAGTCCAAGCACAAATAGTTATATTTGACTTCACATTCCGAGAACCAAAAAAATGTGTTTAAAAGATATACACAACCCTCTTATATTTGTCAATATTCAAAAACTACCAACTGATCGGTGCATAATTACATATCATTTTGTACCCTTCTAACTTATGATTTGGTTATGTTTTTGAGTTAAACTTGTGCTTTTAATCTATTTTGTGTTTGTTTCAGTGTAATAAGCTTGGGACTCATTTAATGCATTTTGGAGTCAAGTTAGCTCAAAACGATGTCTGCAGATCAGTCAACTTCACGGATTGGACTGTACTTACTCAAGAAGAACCAGATAATGAGCCATACATCATTGGAAAGATACGGAAGTCTAGTTTCTGTAGCATTTTACGGTTCATGATTCCGAGTCTTCTAGATGAAGTTATGCAAGTTTGGGCAACTTAAGGTCAAATTCGACAGCATCTGCGTTACTGGGCCAAAAATGACTTTTGAAGGCCTTCCCGATTTTTCCTTGAGTTGGGCTGCATATGCTTGGAAAGATAAGACAAAGAGCTTCAAGATCCATATTTTTCCAGATTTGTTAGAGTGAAGGAACAAGCCCAAATCGAGCCCACAAGCTGACTGCAAATTGCTTGGTCATGATTAGCTATGCATGTGCTATTGTTGATAGTTCTTGGTCATGATTAGCTATGCATGTGCTATTGTTGATAGTGAGGAAGAAGCATGTTTATTTGTCATAATTGAAGTAGGTTGTGTAAGAAATAAAGAAAGCAAAAGCATCAAGTGGGAACTAGCCAAATGATGAAAGGAGATGGATGCCCATGTGAGCTTGAGGTGGCTATGCAACTTGTTGTCAAAAGAAGGAATTAAATAAACCAAGAAGAATATTGGCATGTGAGTTTGATGCTTTCCTTCTCCTATAAATAGGAGGCTTGGCTAACCTTCAAACACACCCCAAGGGGGGGAGCTCTCAAACATCTCTCTAGAGCTCCTCTCCCTTCTCTCCCTCAAATTCTCTTAGTTTTCTTTTGAGTTCTCAATTGTTGTAACAAAACCCTTTAAGTTTTTCTTAGTTGTAATTTATTTTTCATTGTAATGTAAATTCTTTTCTTAAGTTTAATTAGTTTCCAAGTTTCAATTATAGTTCTTGTTCTTATTCATTATGCTTATAAGTTAATATGCTTGTTGAATGATTGATCACCATTAAAACTTGTATGTTAGCTATCTTGGTTTGAATTAAGAGTAGACACCATGCTTTAATTCGAATTGAACTATGAATAGGAAGAGTATGTATGGACATTCGACAATAGGGATTAGATACATGCTTGGTTGTTTAAAACATTCTTCTATGCTTAATGGATTTCTAATGCTTAATTTAGGTTCGACAATAAGGATCTAATTAGGGAATTAGGAATACAAGGTTAGGACCATATACCATGGCTTAATCATACTTTAGCTAGAATCAATCTGAGAATTTGAATTGAACTTGGTAACTTATTTGCTTGAGTTATTTATTTTCTTTCTTTCTTTCTTGTTTTATTTATTTTCTTTGTGTTTTATGTTTTGTGTAGGGAATCAAATCAATCAATCTATCATCAATCATCGTGATCGACCAGACTTACACACGCTTATACTACCCAAATTACACGCACTTGCGAGTTAACACCAACATACATTAAATTGGACAAACAAATTATTAGCATTAGTATGCATTACGAAGGAACAAAGCATTAAACCACATAAAGATAATGCATAAAAACTGAACGTTAAAAGCAATTAAATGTCAATTAACAACAAAATTTAATGTCAAATATGAATACCAATTTAAGGCAAAATCATATTAAATCTATTTAAGGGGATGTATTCAATTGAGATTTTAATTGATTGTAATTATATGATTTTAATATAATGAATTTCAGCCGGATTTGGTAATTATATGATTTTAATAGATTGCAATTACATGATTTTACTTATGATTTTTAATTCACTTCAGATTTTATTTATGATTTTAAAAATTGCAATTACATGATTTTACTTGTGTTTCTATCACCCATCATCTATACAGACTCTATGCCTGCGTTTATTGACCAAAATGAAAAAAATAAAATAAACAAACTGTCCTGTCTTCACGTTGAGCTTTTCTCTCTCACAGAGGACATATCAAACTCCTTTCATGGCTTGAGAAGCAGAGCCTTCATCTCTGCAAGAAAATGAAATCAAGAATTAAAATTAGAACCAACCTGGGATTAGTAGGGGATTAAGATTAGAAGAAGATAAAGGACAAAAAGGACAACAAGAGCAGGACTAGAAGATGAAGTTATGAAGAGGAAAAGAAGGGGCTGGAGACGGAGAGGAACAGAGAGCATGTGAAGAGATAGAGGGAGGAGAGTGGGAGGGCTTGAACAGTAAGCGGGTCAAATTTTTTTTTTTTCTCCATGACTTTAGAAGAGAAACAGGACTTGATAATACGATAAGGAAATTGGAAACCACCTGCCTTCCATTGCTTATATCAATTTCCCAGATTCAATTTCAAGGGAACCAAACAAGAAAGAAAATATTGAAAAACAAAAACTGAAGCTATAATAAACAACAATTGCATAGTTTTACAGGAGCATTAAGAAACATCTAGAATCGAACAAAAGATTTGAACTTTACCTTGAAATTGGAGTAGAAATTATCTCACTGCAAAGTTGTAAAAGCAAAAAGACCTGCTCGCACAAAGATCAGAAGAAGCAAAAGAGAAAGAAGAAGAAGACAGTGGAACGATGGCGAGGTACGACAGAGCCTTTCTTTTGATACAGTGAAGCTGGAAGGAGAAGGGTAGAAAAATAGAAAGAAGTGAGAATCAGGCATAGGAGGATGAGATTTTTTATGGGACTGGGTATTTATATCACCTGCTCAAAAGTCTCATACAATACACCATTTAATGAAATACTTCAAAATCAATAAATTTTTGAATACCACTAGACTTGTATTTAATACTTAAAAATCCTAATTAAATACCACTGGATTTTTAAGCTTCAAAACAATCTATTTTAAAATCTTAATTGAATACCACCAGACTTTATTCATTACTTAAAAATCTTAATTGAATACCACTTGATTTTTAAACTTCAAAATAATCTATTAAAATCCTAATTGAATACACCCCCCTAAATTAATTTACAGTTTTTCAAAAATCAAAGCAAAGAAGGTTTTGAGGCCAAAACGGATGCAAAGGTTGACTTCTGTAGTACTATATAACTGAATTAAGTTCCAGCCAAGCTTAACAGTATTAACACAAAAATGCAATTAAGTTTCATAACCATGTTAATGGCAATAATCACCCAACATTATTAACAACTTTATTGCCAAAATAAATATAAGAATTGAAAACAAGAGTGTGACCATTAGGCAAAATCTGGACAATTAATTTCAATAAAGAAAATGAAATTTATATTTGTATTTTGAAAACTATACCCACATGCACAAAATAGAAGGGAATAATCAAATTTGATATCTCCATAAATGTAAAAGTTATAATTCTCAATAAATTGAAGTTGGTTTCAAAACAAGGAATCATAGAAAACTCAGCAAATTAAAGTTTGACAAGATTGGGCATTCACACCAATATAAAGAAATTCCATAGAGAAAAGAAAAGGTATACGTGTATGCAATCAAGAAAAAGCATTCTCATGAATTGACATTTCTAGATTAAATAAAACAATAAACAGACACAATACAAACTCTGATTTGTAAGAACAAAAAGACCATGTAGATAAGATCATGAAATAGATTTCCATTTCAAGTTATTTATTTATTTAAAATTTGACAAAACTAAACAAGTGGAAAATAATAAGTTTCTGTATTGTCTTATTTCACAAAATTCAAACTAAGTTAATTTCTTGGAATCACATGCATTTATAGCAATGCTCACACTTGTATAAGATAAATTATTAATTGGTAGCACTTATCTTGCGGTATATGATATTGGATCCCTGATATATCGATTCCATCATAACTCTTGTTTGAAAATCAGGTAAATCAATTCCCATGAATTAAATAAGTTTTGGACAAGATCGTTAGTGCAATATATGTAATAACCCGTTCCTAAATAAATTTTAAATTATTAAATTATTCAAGTAAAAGACAATTTTACCTCGAGAGTATTTTAATGGGTTTAAAATTGACTTTTCGTTCGGGAAAGAATTTGGGGAATTGAGCCATACCGTCGCGTCGGGCTCGTCGATATGAGTTCGTGGATATATTGTGTGCTCAATTCCGAATTATAACGAGAAAGAATTAGTCTAAAAACGAAAAGTAAAAATAAAAAATAAAAAATAAAAACAAAAGCAGCAGATTTTTTTTTTAAAACTCAGTTTCTCTCTCCCCGAAACCCACCCCTCCCACCTCTCTCTTTGACCTCCATACCCAGCCAATTGTTTCGCTGGCCACCACCATCACTTCGGCCACCAATCAACACAAAATCACACTCTTTTTCTTCCTCTCCTCACCCTCTACCCAACCCACTAGGTTTCGTAGCTCGAAATTAAGCGATTGGAGGGCTAGAAGATTGGGGTTTTTGGCCGGTTTTCTCTCCCCTTTTTCTGGCTATTCCGGCCACGAAATCCACGAAATCCATAAAGTTAGTCATGAAGATTTCAGGGGGAGATATTCATCAGGGGAGCATCCAGAAGTATGTTACACTGATTTGTGTACTATTCTTCTTTCAACTAGTTTCCTGCCTCACTGCGTTATCTCCTCGCAAGACTTAATTAAGCAACCAACATGTTACTAGTGGTCTCCAAGGGGGAGTGTTGTAAAGTTAGTGGAGACCAAGCCCACATGTTGGAAAGAAGCATCATGATGCCTCCCTGCACACTCACGGGTGTCATTTACTTTGCCTATAAATAGGCATCCTCACTACTTGCGAAGATACACATCCATCTGAGAAGATATGAGAGCCCAGGCAGAGAGGAATGAAAGGAAGAGAAGGAAAGAAAGGGTGAGTGAGAGGAGAGAAAAAGAGAGCAGAGGGAAATTCTCCAAGAGAGAAAAATCAGTGAGCCACATATATTGTAAACACTAAAGTTGTAGCCCTATTATTTTACATAGTGGAAAAACTACTGCTGCTACTCTCCGAGGATGTAGGCATGGCCGAACCTCGTTAAATATTGTGTCTTATTTACTTTACGTGCAGCTCAATATTCCCACATATATCATTCATTTTACAACAATGAAGTTATTGTAGGAATTGTTTATAATCACATATACAGTGAAAGGCTTTGTGATAATAGCCTGGATACTTTTTGTACTAATCTAACTTCAACATGTATACAACTAAATTACCCCAAAATTATATCCTACAATGCTAATTTTCCAACAAATTTTACACAAGCATTAGAAAGCCCACTCCACAAAAGAAAGATGTGATGTCAATACATTTGTGTTGATGTGACTAAAGAATTTAAGTGTGTTGTTATGAAGGGCAGTACACAAAAACGCGTGTATTGATTTGGGTGGAGTGGTCTATGTTGCACGGACACGGGTACGGGGACACGGAAACGCGAGACGGCGACACTAAAATCTCAAAAACTGGTGACACGGACACGCAGACACTATAATTAAAATAATAATAAATTCTAATAAAATTATAATAATATATACTTTTATATATATATATATATATATTTAAATATGCATATTCAATGTACACATATTCATTATGAACCAAGTTTCTAATCAATAAACATACCCAATTAATAAACCAAATTCAAACATACTCAACAACTAAGCAACAAGAATTTTATTAAAAATTAAAAACAAATACAGCCACAAAAAGGAAACACATCAAAACAAAGAAACAAAATAAAAACTGCATTTTGACAAGAAAAGAAAAGAAAACAGAGAATAAATAAATGCATTTTGAAAGCAGAGAAAGAAAAAAATTGCAAAGTTACTCACCCTTTTTTTTTTTTGAATTGGTGTCGTTGGGGGGAGGGCCTCACCATTGAGGCAAACCCAACAGACACCAACTACACCAAGATAGAGGAGAGGGAGAGAAGAAGAAAATGGATATTTTTTTTTGATCGGGAAAGAAAAGGGAATTTGCACACAAATGAAATGAGATGTGCGGCTGTTGAAGGTGAGGTTTAGATTTAAAAAAGTTTTGTTACAGTTTTAACCATTCTTTTTTAAAATATTTCAAATTTGTCCACCATAGTTTCAAAAATTACGTTTTGACCCCAGTTTTTATTTTCAACATTTCAAATAGGTCCACTGTAGTTTCAAAAATTACATTTTGACCACTATTTTTATTTTCAAAATTTCAAATAGGTCCTTGCCGTGTCTTGACCGTGTCGGAGCCGTGTCTTGACCGTGTCGGCGCCGTGTCTTGACCGTGTCCAACCCGTGTCGGGGCCGTGTCGGAGCCGTGTCGGCGTGTCGGCGTGTCCGACACTCCGACACTCCAGCGATTTGGAGTGTCCGTGCAACATAGGGAGTGGTGGTGGTTTAGGTGGGAGGAGAGAGATGGGTGATGATGGGTGGTAAGGATGGTAATGGGTCGAATTGGAAGTGGGTTCGGGTTGGGGATTAAAATACTATTCTCGCCCCTCCATGAACACCATACCTAAAAACTCTCCGTACCTATCTCAATATCCGTTTTTTGTCCTTCATACCCTACTTATTAGGGTCGAATTCCCACAAAGATCCTTACCCTCGAAGAAAATTACCATTCCTAATATGTGGGGGACAGTGCATAGACTTCACTCCACAAAAGAAAGATGTGGTATCAATACATTTGTGTTGATGTGACTACAAAATTTAAGTGCGTTGTTATCTGGGGCAGTACACAAAAACTCGTGTATTGATTTGGGTGGAGTGGTGGTAGTTTAGGTGGGAGGAGAGAGACGGATGATGATGGGTGGGGACAGTGCATAGACTTCACTCCACAAAAGAAAGATGCGGTATCAATATATTTGTGTTGATGTGACTAAAGAATTTAAGTGTGTTGTTATCAGGGGCAGTACACAAAAACACGTGTATTGATTTGGGTGGAGTGGTGGTGGTTTAGGTCGGAGGAGAGAGACGGGTGATGATGGGTGGGGAACAGTGCATAGACTTCTACCAAAAACGCGTTATTGAATGACTGACGAATCCAAGCTAAACCCGCGAGACCCATTCACCTACTTTTTCCTATTAAAAAACAAAGAATTAGAAGCACAATAAAGGCGTCAAGAAACCTTAAAGAAGAAGTCAATTTTCGTCCATCTAATTTATCACTTTTTTCATTAAAGTTCTTGTAGTTTCAAAGAATTGATTTTTCCATTTTTTATTTTTAAAAGAATCAATTTTTAATAATTTGTTGACTAAATCTCATCATCACCATCTCTTAATCTCATCATCATTTTCATTTTCATTTTCCTCTATACTCTAATAAAAAATAAAAATTGAAATTGTTATCGGCTCATAATACTATTTTTCCAAACCTTATCACTAGAGACTGGTAGGTGAAACATATTTGTGTCGATAGGCATTTTCCGGCAGATATCAAATAGGAGGATGAAAAACAGTAAGCAACATTTTCCTTGGAATTCAACACGGAGTGGGGCTAGTGGTGACTTTTGTGAGCAATCTCTGGCCTACCAATAAAGCCAGTGGGAATCTTTAATCTTAATCTTTTTCGGGTCAATATCAAATATGTATTTAAAATGTTTGATCCAACGGCCAGATATTTCCCAAAGACTTGCCTTTCTTTTTACGTTGACTTGACCGATGGAGATTTGCGAGGCGATGACCCGAAGAGTAAAGACTACTGGGAAGTTTCCAAGTCAAGCTAATTAGTTTAGCCCTGACCGATGAAGGGGGAATATGAGATGCTTCTATATATATATAACATGCAAACATCGTATGTAATTAAGCTTTGGATCAGACGATTCTAGGAAATTCGGGTTTGCTTGGAATTAACTTCTCTTGAAGCAATGCTGGTTCGTTATCTTTCCCTTGTCTATTTATAGCGTACGAAAACTCATAGTGGCTTTTCCATTTGAGTTATCTGCTTATGCATTGCTTTCATATTTCTCATAATTTAGTTGTTTGTATTGCCTTCTCCTTGATTGCCTCATCCTCGTGATTTTTCATTCAACGTTACATTTCTCATAATAATTGGTGTAGAAACTTACACTTATAAGGATATATTAGAGGTCCGTACATCTTGGAAACATTGAATTGCCTTACTCTTGTATATGTGCAATTCATATAAAGCAAGCAACAAGTCAAAACCGCAGCCCCAACAACCTCTTGTATATCTGCAATTCATATACAGCCAGCAACAAGGCAAAAGAGCCCACAAAGAAAGCACATCCATGAAAACAAAATCACAAAAGAAAAAGATTACAATCATATATAAAAACGTTGCAACTTCCAGTTTAAGCCAATTGTAGCATCATCCATTATCTAAAATTCCATATCAATATTCATGATCTAAATTCAAAAGATCATCATGATTTAAGGAAAGAAAAATAAAACGTACGTAGGTTAAAACAAAATAAACAATTAAAAAAAGAAGAAATATGAAGATTTTTTTTTAAGGGTAAAGAGTGGTATTTGCAAATTATAACAGGGGTAGATTAGTCCCAAAAATTTGCATTAAATGCTTTCCCAAGTGGGGTGAAAAAATATCCCAAGTTCTGCCAAGGATATGAAATTCCCCTTACATGGGAAGTCCAAACCCATGAGTCCATAATTGCATTCTCAAGATTGCACTTACCAAACATGAAAATGCAACTTCAAATCCATTCCCAAACTCCTAAAACTTGAACCAAATGGGCCGTTAGGTTTCCCTTATGCCAACACCATAGCACCCATGCTATAATTCATCTATAAATTTAGAAATCCATGCATAGTGCATGCATGACACTGACAGTATGAAGTCGTAGACTCATGGCCACTCTCCAATATAAAAACAAATAATGATTAATTAGTATCAGTATGTTGGTGAAAATTTTGCTCAAATAAGCTCTTGTTCTTGGCAGTCTATAAACTAACAGAATCAACATACTCAAAAGTATCTCCTTCTAAGGAATTCATCTCACCTCCAACAATTCCCTCACGAATTTCTTGAATCAGCTTTCCTTCAAACGCATGTTGATTGTGTTGCTTCAAAAGTTCAAATCCAACTTCCTCTTTGGTTCACTGCCTTAAAGCTGACACTAAATTCAACTTGTTTAGTCTCACCAAATACCCTGTCAAAAGATTTCCCAACTCTCAAACAAACTTTACAATCTTCTTCCAAACAACAGTCAAACATAGGCCCGGGCACAATTCGGGTCGGGTCTAAATTTGGGTAAATTGTGGGCCGAACAGAGCAAGACACTAGTTCTCAGGTCGGGTCCAAACTCAAAACTGAAAATGGGCCAACCCAATATGTCCGATTCGGGTATGATTTTTTTGTCAGTTCTGGGCTTGAGCCCAATATTAGTTTTTTAAGCCCAAATCACTTTTTTGGCCAAAATCTGGTTTTTTTGTCCAATTGCCAAAACCTAATCAGTATTAACAGGCCCATATCTTACACTTCATGCCACAAGCCCATATCTTACACTTCATACCATAGGCTTCTACTCTTTCAATTTTGTCCACCCAATCACACAATCAATCATAAACTAAACAACTAAATCAATCACAAATTCATGCAATCATCAACCAAGGAAGGAAATAGAACGATTTAGACTTACAAACGATAACAAAAAAACACAAATAAAGCAAGAAATCAAAATTATACTTATGACTGATTACAACCCATGACAAAAATAAACATAAAGATAATAAAACATCCTTCCAAACCAGTTGCTGCATCCATTCTTCCAACGGCCTTAACAAAGCAACCTACACATAACACTTGATTAATTAACACAAAGTTGAAAGTTCCAACCATCAACAAATCATAATTAAAATAAGATAAAAGAAAAACAGATTTAAACACAGATCAACAAAGTTGAAAGTTCCTACTTTTTTTTAAGTTTCTAAACTAAATCGCAATCACAAGCATCATCCAACTATCAAATTAGTCGTTTCTTATCAGTGTCTTAATAAATAATGAGATAGCTTGAAACAAATTTGTTATTCTTCCAACTCTAAGTTTCACAAAATGATCTAGCATAGTACTGAGGATCTTATACATTTTGTAAATCTGTTTGGCAGTCATTGCACTATTGTACTACCTGGTATATTGTACATCCATCCCAAATCCTCAGGCTTAATTGATGCCTTCAGAATGAAGAATTTTGTAGGCTTAATTTGTGTGGCTGAATCTGTATCAGCACATATATCAAAACAAGTTATAACACCTCAGTCAACTCAAATACACACATCAAAACACATATATTCAAAACATCTTATAAGCTCTGTTCCCAAAAAGAGAAAAGCAAACCAAACTATATAAGCTCTGTTCTAAAATTATATAAAACAGATATTAGCATTCGTAAGATGAAGCTTCAGACTTGCATAGATATGCTAACACATATATTAGCATTCGTTCATCATTAAGATACTAACACAGATATGCTACAGAAGGAAAAAAAAAATGGAGAAAACAAATAAAACAATAATCAACATGTTAAGCAGATTCATGCCAAAAAATAGATTCAAGACAACTCAATTAAATAAATTGAAACAGATTCAAGGCTAACAATCGAACCTAAAATACACAGTTAAAAATTAGAAATTAAACTAAATAATCAGAAACAGATTCAAGGCTAGCAGCAGAAATTAACATATTAAACACACTCAAAACAAAGCAAAAATAAGGTTAGCAACAAATATTTACCTCCATTGAAGCCAAAATTTCAAAACCTTCCATAGATTAACACAGTTCCACCATCAACAAAATTAACACAGTCGAAACCTGCATAACAAAATTAACACAGTTCCGCCATCAACAAATCGTTATTCAAATAAGATACAAGAACATAAATAAAAACCTGAAACAAATATGGTTAATCAACAGATCAAAAATAGGGGTATCGTACCTCATTGAAATACCCAGAGCTCTCATAGTAGAGTTCAAACACGCAGACATTAAAAACCCAGAGATTAAGCAAGCAACACAGAGATTAATTCAAAACCACATAGACTAAGCACAACAACACAGAGATGAAGCAAGCAACACACAGAGATTGAGACAGATAAATATTTATACCTTCAATTTTGCCTATTAATCGAAACCCACAGACTGCAAAATTAAGAAAAATTTGCTTTAATTTCAACAGAATAACAAAATTTTGAAACCCTAATAATATACTAAATTGGGGAAAATGAAATTGGATAATGTTTGGTTAGGTTTGGAGATGGAGAATTAGTCTCTCGACTCTAATACACTTACAGAGGTGACTAAGAGGACTTACAGAGGTGAGAGAGAGCGAGCTCCGACGATACCGGGTGAGAGAGAGATCGATGAAGAAGAAGCTGGGGTCGGGAGAGAGATCGAAGAAGAAGCTGGCAACTGAGATGGGTGAAGAAAAGCTAGCGACTGAGATCGATGAAGAAGAAGTTGGGGTCAGGAGAGAGATCGAAGAAGAAGCTGGCGACTGAGATCGGTGAAGAAAAGCTAGCGACTGAGATCGATGAAGAAAAGCTAGCGACTGAGATCGATGAAGAAGAAGCTGGGGTCGGGAGAGAGATCGAAGAAGAAGCTGGTGATTGAGATCAGCTGGGGTCGGGAGAGAGAGAGAGAGAGAGAGAGAGAGGCGGTGTGAGAGTTAGGTTTAGAAGAAGACAGATTGAGTGAGAGAGTTGTGTGTTGTGTGAGTGAGGTGAGGTGAGGAGGGAGGGAAAAAATTTTGAAGTCTCACCATAAACTCTTTTTAAGTCAATGATAAAATGACATGTGTAATATGTATATTTAATTTAAAAATGTGTGGTCCGGTTCAGGTCCATCGATTCTGAAAAACGTAGACTCGAAGGCTAAACCGTGGACCTTCGGTTCGATTCAGGTCCAGGGTTGACTTTTTCAGTTTGGTCAAAAAAATCTCTTTTTCGGATTGGTTCGATTCAGTTCGCTCGGTTTGTTCGGTATGCCCACCCCTAGTCAAACACATGAGGGTTATCTAAATTTAGGAGACTGTCATCTTCCAATTTAAATGAAGTTCCCTCAACATCATTCTTAGCAACAATTGAATACATAGGTCCTACCTCCTTGCTCTCAAATGACCATTAACCTTGGCATCTTTGGGAGCATTGCAGAATCCTCCTTCACACTGTTGCAAAGTCAACTTTCTCCCATCCTTATATAATGAATAGGTGTTAGCTTTAGTAGAATGCATCATGTCTTTAAACAACCATGGTCTTCCTAATAGGATATGACATGCATTCATGGGACAACATCACACCAAGCTTCATCCTTAATAGTATTACCCATAGTGAACTTACCAAACACGTTGAAGTGACTGGTATCTCGTTTCCTTTTCGAAACCATGCAACCTTGTAAGGATTAGGATGCTTCTCAGTTGGTAACTCTAAATTTTTTTATTGCCTCCTTCGAGATAACGTTTTCACTACTTCCGTCAAGAATTACGTTGCACACATTTCTACCACAAAGGCGGTTTAGAATAAATATTATGTGGATGGCAAAGACCCTCAATTTTTGGAGTTGTCATCACTCGCCTTACTATCAAAGATTCTACTAAAACCAGTAAAAGATCACTAATTTCCTCTTCATTGCCTTAAACATCATAAGTGGGTTTCAAAAATTGATCTTATCACCTTTAACCTCTGCCAAGTTTACTCTTCGTTGTGGGCAAGTGTAAGATAAATGCCCTACCTCTCCACAAGTGAAATATCAAACTTGTGAAGTACTCCCAGCCTTGGAATTTTTGACACCAGCGTTGTTTTGATGATAAAAATTGTGCTATTTTCTCCCCTTTTTCACTCTTATCAGCACCCACCCTATTTTGGTACTTGGATTGGTTTTGTGATCACTTTGGACACTATGAAGAGCAACTGTATTCTTTGCCAACCCGTATTATCGCCTACTGCCACAACATGATACCCTTTTTACTTTCATTAAGGTATGTTGTTGAGCATCTTCTAGGTTGAACAAACGGACCACACCCGCCCCCATGCCATCGCTAATGCTCTTATTCAAACCTAAAAGATAACGACACGTGTCATCTTTTGATTACTATCTTTCAAACCAACTTGAATTAAGAGATTACCAAACTCGGATTTATATTCTTCAATGAACGTATCTCGTTGTTTTAAGGTATGAAACCTTTCAAATAACTCCATAGTGTAACAAGTCGTTAAAAACTTCTTTTGTAAATTGGCTTTCATATGTGTTGATCTTCTACTTCCCTTGTCAAGCATGTTGCTCTTCAACTCCCTTCCACCATTGAAGGGCGATGCTCTTCAATTTAAGCTTTAAAAGAAACACCTTACGATCTTCTTGTAAGTTCCTTCTTGTCTTTGAACTTAAACACTAACCTTCGTCAAACATGGCCGTGGTGAAGGTATAGTAATCTTCTTTCCCTATGCAGTCCTTTAACTCTCTCTAGATGGGGTGAGATATCAATATGAGTGTGTCTTGACTGCTAAGGAAGGGACCTCTATATATATGCATTGCTTAAGTATTTTGCCCATCGAAGAACACTTAAACAAATTCTAATTGCACTAGGATAAACTGTTTTAATCCATGTAGGACTAGGAATCCTCAAAGCTCTAGTTTTCTATTTAAACTGCACTTTAAACTAGAACTGCAGATATCCTCGAGTTCTATTACTTGATTAATACTAAACTGCAACTCCTTATGTGATTAGAAGACCATTCCAATATGGTTTAAGACAATGTAATGTCTTACAGTCTCCCACTTGGTCTAATAATCACAACAGTTAATAACATTACTCACTTTAAGGCCTTGTGAAACATAACTGAGCAAAATCCCTACTAAGCCACTGTCAATTATGAAGAAAAACAAAGAACTATTGAAACTACTTGAACATATGTGATTTCAAGGTTCCTATAATTACATTTGAGATTCTTCAAAACCACATAAGGCTTCGATCAATTGCTAGCTTTACTTCCTTATATGTATATTCAAGTATCAAACATAAAATAGACTACGCAATAAAATAACTCAACAAAATTCCACTTTATAAATCCTTAAACTTTCTGAATATCCATCGAAACCTTTACTAGTTAATCAAAATATAAATGATAAAACTCTAGTTAAAATAGAAACACTCCCACTAAAACTCCCACTAATTCAGCCACTCATATTTTCGGTCAATCCCATACTTTGAACAAGCATATGAAAAGCTGCATTTGGCTGCCCTTTAGTAAGAGGATCCACAATCATATATGTTGTACTGTAATTGTAGATGCAAAGAATTCTGCTAACATTGTAGATGCAACTGTGAGAGGTTGCTTGATACTTCTCCATGATACATAAGCACCTGCAAATATGAACACATACCCTGATGTTGATCTAAGATCATCCTTATAACCTAGAAAATCAGCATCTGCAAAACCATCTAATTTCAAATTGTTGCTTCTTCTGAAATCCAATTTGTAATCTTTGGTTCTCTGTAAATATCTCAACACTCTCTTGCCTGCAATCCAATTAGCTTGTCCAGTATTAGATTGAAATCTACCTAGCACACTAATAGGAAAGGCTATTTCAAGTCTAGTGCAGACTTGTGCATACATAAGACTGCCTACTAAGGAGGCATAAGGTTTGTCATTCATCTAAATTTTCTCTTGTTCAGTCTTTGGTGCCTGTTCCTTGCTCAACTTGTCTGCTTTTGAAATAGGCATATCAGTTCCACCACATCCTTGCATATTGAATCTCTGTAGTACCTTTTCTGTATAATTCTTTTGTGATAATCCAAGAACCCATTTCTCTCAATTCCTGCTAATTTCAATTCCCAAAACATAGGATGCTTCACCAAGATTTGTCATTTCAAAATGTTTAGATAGGAATTCTTTACAACTATGTAACATTGATAAATCTGTGCATGCCAATAAGATGTCATCCACATATAATACCCATATGATGAAATTCCTCCCACTCTTCTTCATGTAAATGCATTCATCCAATGAATTTTCTGTAAAAACCATATTGCTTAACAACTTCATCAAATTTGATATACCACTGTCTAGAAGCTTGTTTAAGACCATAAATCGATTTAAACAGTTTACATACTAGATTTTCTCCCTTCTCTTGAATGAAACCTTCTGATTGTTTCATATATATTTCCTCTTCTAGATTTCCAGTCAAGAATGCAGTCTTTACCTCCATTTGATGTAAGTGTAAATTGAATGTGCTACCAATGCCATGATTACTCTAAATGAGTCTTTGGTTGAAACTGGTGAATAGGTTTCATTGTAATCTATCCCTTCTTGCTGTGTGTATCCTTTGGCAACTAGTCTTGCCTTATATCTATCAATTTGTCCCTTAGGGTTTCTCTTGGTTTTCAAAACCCATTTGCAGCCTATAGGTTTGCAATTTTGTGGCAGATTCACTAGTTCCCACACACCATTTTTCTCCATAGAGCTTAATTCTGATTTCATAGCTCCCCACCAATTCACTTTTCTCATTGTACATTGCTTGCTTATAGTTCATGGGATCTTCAATTGCATTCACATCATGCTCAAATTCTTGTAAATATAGATAGTAGTCATGAGGTAGTGCTCTTTTCCTTGGTCTTTGTGATCTTCTCAACTCTATGTCCATTTGTTCATGGTTTTGTTATACTGGTTGATTTTCATCTGTGTTTTCTGGTGGCAGAACTTGCTGTTCTTGAGTTTCTTGTTCAAGTATCATTGGATCTCCAACTATTTCATCTTCATGTACAGATTGCGTGCTACTCAAGTCAAAGCTAGGTAACACCAGAATTCTGTTATCTACATTAGAATTCACTGTGTCTCCATTTTCTATTATAACTTCATCAAATTGAAATTTTCTTCTTCAGTTGCCTCATTTTTAGATTCTATAAACAATGCTCTTTGAGTTTCTACAAATCTAGTTGTATTTTGAGGGTAGTAAAATTTGTAGCCTTTTGTTGTTTTTGGATAGCCAACAAAATAGCCACTGACTGTTCTTGAATCCAACTTCTTTTCCATAAGATTGTATGATTTTGCTTCAACTTTACAGCCCCACAATCTGAGGTGATTCCATAATCAAAACTTTAATCCCTTTAAAGAAAACATAATCTTCGGAAAGGTACATTTAAGGCATGAAAGTAAACAATTGTCAGATGGCTTTTCATTTTTTTTAAGTACAAAAGATGTGACATTTAAGGCAATAAAAATTTCTTTGATAACGGTAAAATCGTATAAATATAAAAATATATGCCAAAAACAGCCAACCCTAATTATTTTCATTGGTCTTTGTACAGATTGGGAGACAAGATAAGCATTTCATCTATGTATCTTTGATCTCACAAGGAAATGGATATTGTTATTTCATTTGCGTCCAAAATTGCAGAGTCCTTGGTGACACCAATAGTCAGAGAATTTGGCTATTTGATTTACTATGATGCCAACATGAATAATCTAAAGGATCAACTTAAAAAGCTTTTTGAGATGAAAGATGGGGTGCAAGAATTGGTTAATGCTGCCAAAAGGAATGGTGAAGTTATCAACTCTGATGTTCAAAGTTGGCTAACAAGTGTTAACGAGTTAATTCAGAAAGTGTCGCATTTTGAGGAAGAAGTCAGCATGAAAAGGCGATACTTGTACCGGTGGAACATAAGTAGGAAAGCCACTAAGATTACACAAGATGTTCTTCGTCTCCAAAAAGAAAGAACATTCAATAATGTTGCCCATCCTGCACCTCCACCGATGATATCGTCAGCATTCAAAGAAGGTTTTAAGGATTTTAAATCCAGAATGACATGTGTGAATAGGGTGATAGAGGTTTTGAAGAATGAAGAAGTTAGAATGATTGGGATTTGTGGTATGGGGGGTGTGGGTAAAACGACAACGGTGAAAGAAATCATCAAAAGATTGGAAGGATTGAAAGTATTCAATAATGTTGTGATGGCAGTTGTGTCCCAAAGCCCAAGCATTCAGAAGATTCAATCAGAAATTGCAGACAAGCTGGGGTTTACATATCGTGAGAATACAAAGTGGAAGAGCACTAAGGCTCTACGGAAGACTCATGGAAATAAATAGGATCCTGATTGTATTAGATGATGTGTGGACAGAGCTCGATTTTGAGGCTATAGGACTTCCTTCTGGACTTACTCATAAAGGGTGCAAAGTTTTGTTGACCTCACGAAACTTAGAAGTGTGCAACGCAATGGGAAGTCAAGAAATTTTTGCACTCCCAGTTTTAACAACAGTAGAATCATGGGAACTCTTCCGTGAAATGGTAGGTAAACCCTTGGACTATCCTGATTTGGCAAAACAAGTCACAAATGAGTGTGGAGGTTTACCTATTGCTATTATAACTGTTGCGAAAGCACTAGAAAATAAGAGGAAGCATGAATGGGTTGATGCCCTCAAACAGCTACAAAGTTCAGCTCCCGGAAGCATCTCTTCTATGAATGACAGGGTTTATTCAAACATACAATGGAGTTATGATAGATTGGAGAGTGATGAAGCGAAGTCATGCCTTTTGCTTTGTTGTTTATTTCCTGAAGATTATGATATTCCAATTGAGGATTTGGTTAGATATGGGTGGAGTCGAGGGTATTTTAGTAACACTGATTCAGTGGAAGAAGCAAGAAATAGAGTGCATTCTTTGGTTGACAAACTTCAAAGAAGGTTTTTGTTGCTAGATAGCAAATTGGATGAACATACCAAGATGCATGACATAGTTCGTGATGTTACCATATCAATTGCCACAAGAGATCCACATAGATTTCTAATAAGATGTGATGCTGAAAAGAAAGGGTGGCCAAAGGTATACGACCATTACACAACAATCTCACTGATACCAATTAATATTGATGAGATCCCAGTTGGTCTAGAGTGTCCAAAACTTGAGCTTCTACACTTAGAAGGCGAACGTTATTCGGAAAATAGCAAGGACATCATGTGTAAAGGGATGAAAGAGCTGAAGGTTTTAGGCATTGGTGGGATATCAGCCTTGCCAAGTTCACTAGGAGTACTGAAGAGCCTTCGAACCTTGTCCCTAAATGGTTGTCATTATTTAACAGATATATCTGATGTTATTGGAAGATTGGAAAATTTAGAGATCCTCAGCTTTCGTAATTGCTCTGGAATCTTGGAGTTGCCGAGGGAAATTGGACTTCTTAAACATTTAAGGTTGTTAGATATTACGGATTGTACTGATCTTGAGAAGATTCCACATGGTCTCTTATCGAGCTTATCTAGTCTTGAAGAGTTGTATATGGCAAATAGTTTTCGCAAATGGGAACGATCAGCAGCAGAAAGCGAAGATAAGAGGATGGCAAGCCTTGTTGAGGTGATGTCTTTGTCTAATCATTTGAAGGTTTTAGTCACAGATATACCCGATTTCAACTTCTTTCCAAAAGACTTTTACTTGACAATCCAGACAACAATAAGATTCCATATATCCAACAGAGAGGATCAACTATGGTTTGGTAGAGAGAGAATTCCAACATCAGGTACTGGTTGTTATGCATTCGAAAATAAGTTGGATATTTTTGAAAGTGATGCAACGGAATTCATGGAGTTTCAAACTGTTCGACTCTTATTTAAGAAATGTGAAGATTTAATCTTGCAAAGGATTAAGAATTTGAAGTATGTCCTCAATGAATTAGACCAAGAGGGATTGCAACACTTAAAAGTTTTACGAATTTTGGCCTGCCCTGAGATAGAATACCTTGTAAATGGAGCAAGTTGGACTCAACAAACAGCCTTCCCTCTCATCCAATCAATCCAACTCTGGAAGATGCCCAAGCTAAAAGCAATATGCCACGACCAACTTCCACAGAGCTCTTTTATCAACTTAAGATCTCTTAAATTACGTTATTGCCCTGTTTTAAAACATGCCTTTTCTCTATCAGTAGCAAGCAACTTGGTTCAACTCCAAAGCTTAATTGTTGTCGGCTGTGACCAAATGAAAGAAATCGTCTCAAAGGAGTGGAGGGAACATGAGACGGCATCGGATTTCCTTGGTTTCCCTAAATTATCAAATTTGACACTCCTAGATCTATCTAATGATTTCCTTGGTTTCTACTCCAACCATGAGGTATGTTACACATATAACTTATTATTTCGATGCTTGAATAGTATAATTGTTTGTGCCTCAAATTTTTTTGTTTTTGGTTTGACTGTTTTAGTATCATCTCCAAAGAAAATCATCATATATCCATTCCATATATTCCTAAAAATCACTATTATTTACTCATTTTCTTCCTAAAAACTGAAAATCATCATATATCCATTTCCCCCAGCTTGTTATTAATTTCATTTTTAGATGATATTTTTTAAAGGAAATTGTCTGAAGTTAATCTATAAAATGTTTCTTTAAATATTTATAATTAATCAATCTTTTCAGGTAACAACGCCCAAGGATGAAAATGTGGTAGGAACTTCATATGATGAGCATCAATCTTCTAGAAGCTTTGAAAGAGCAGTATTTCCATCAAAGTGCATTTTATGGTTACAAAGTCTAGAAGAAGTGGACCTAGATTTTAGCTATGGCATTGTAGCTGAAACCTATTATGTGTTCTTTGATCTGAAAGGACATATGGTTACGGATGGGCCAGCATTTTCTCATTTACGAAAATTGGCCATATGGGCTTCTCCATGTCAACACCTTTGGAAGAACATTCCGCCTGGATTCCAGGGCTTCCAAAACTTAAGACATTTAAAAATAAAAAATGGTCATGATCTCCAATATGTGTTCCCACACTCAATTGCCAGGCTACTTGTGAATCTTGAAGAGCTCAACATAGCGGAATGCTGGAAAATGGAAACTATAGTCAGATCAGCAGATGAAAATGAAAAAGAGGATCAGACGGGCATGACTTTGTTTCCCAAACTAAATAGTTTTGATCTAGACGAGCTTCCGAGTCTTGAGAGTCTTTGTCCTGATGCTTCTACTTCTTTATGGTCAGCCGCCAAAGTTATGTCTGTGGAAAGATGCGCCAAACTGAAGACATTGGCTTCAGTAATTCCACAAATAAAAAAGTTGGAGAAAGATTCAACAGCTCATCACGAAGACGAAGGTATTTCATCAGGATCATGTGGCTGTACACCTTATTCATGTGGCCCAATGACCAAACCTACTTCAAGAACAAATATCGTTCAAATATTGCCACGTCCAGTCAATCAAGAGGTAAGCATTTCAATTTATTTCTATGAACCTCAACCCTCGAGCTACAATTGAGAATGAAAATGACATTGCCAAATTGAAATGATATCAATTGATGTTTAATTTTCTAGGTTGCACCAACAAATCTTGATCAAGACTCAAATGATTACGATAATCTAGAACGTCTTTCTGTACGAACTTGTGAGTCATTGGAAGTTGTTTTCCAACTCAAGGGACCAAAGGCTGTGGAAAGCCATAATGTTGAAGCATTCAATAAGTTGTGTTATTTGTCGTTATACGAATTGCCAAGTTTAATGCACGTATGGGAAACGGGCGGTTCAAAACATATCACAGGCTTCGGAAACTTGACATTCTTAAGTGTATCCCGCTGTGGTAGTTTGCGACATTTGTTCTTGTCAACTGAAGCCAAGCTCCTTGTCAGTTTAAAGGACTTAAAAGTTGGGAATTGTGAGAAGATTGAACAAGTTATTGCAAAAGCAGACACTGAATGTGATGATCAGGAAATTATATTTCCTCGACTGAATTCCATGACGCTTGAAGATCTACCAAACCTCATTTGTTTCTCTACTGAATCTTATACTTTGAAGTTGTCATCTTTGATGGAATTGAAGGTTGTAAGATGTCCAGATTTAAGAACATTTGCTTCTAATGTTGTCAGCACACATTCTAGAATCCTAGTACACACAGAGTTGGGAAAGTCTGAGTGGATGGGGACCTCAATAGCACTATAAGGAACATTCACGAAAAAGGTATGCTCCTGAATGTTTATTGGTGTTTAGTCAACAATATAACAATTAAAGTGTTTCTTTTTCAAACCTGATTGCATCTCAATAATACACATTATTTTCTTTTGAATACAGGGAAACGAATTCTATTGAGATAGTAGAGATATGATGTTAACATAGAGAAGTGCAGAGGTGAGTATATATACGTTGCCATCTCCAACTTCTATATTAAGTAAATCTTATTATTAAAAACAATATTATGTCATATTAAGGAAAGAATTAAATTGAGTTAGCTTATATATCAATTTTGAAGATTAGTCTAGAGGTTTCTGAATGTCTTAGCTTTTTGCATCATTATCAAAAACACTCCTAGGCTCGTTTTAAGTCCCAAGTTGACGATTCTCACATTTAGTGCATTGGATGAACACTTTCAATGTGGTGTAACTTATTGTGTTTATTCGGTTTTAGTATAAGATGATGAGTATTATTTTTCTAGTTTAATATTGTTTCCCTCTTTTCAGGACATTGATGAGGAGGTTGAGTTCTGTTCTGAAGAATTTTGTGAGGATGTGCATACAGACTCTACAGAGTGAGTACTTGAATAGCAAGTTGCAATTCCAAATCTCTAACCTCGTCAATTCTTGAGAAACAATCCCATTTCAATTCCAAGTGTAGAAGTGTTTTATAATTCATGTACTGGATTTCATTTGTATATCATTCCAATGTTTGAGCAGATCTGATGGTTAAACCATAAGTTCATGTATTTTTAGAGTTATCAAGGATTGATGTTAAATTCTCTCTTCAAATAATTTGTTAGCCGAATACAACATCAAAATTTCATAACCTCTCCTACATATCTTTCATTTTCCATCATTGAGTTGAATGTGCCATCAAATTTCAAAGTTCAACAACCAAATTTTGACAGACCTACTTACCTGCCTGCATTAAAGTTTTTACAGTTCAAATAAATAGATAGTTCAACAACCAAATTCCAGTGTTGCTGCAGACATAAAGACTTGCGGCAAAAAGCTTTCACTACTACAATTGTTAACATTGCATTTCCTTCACTACTACAAAAATGTTGAGGACTTTTTACAGGAATTGTGCCAAATGAAGCCTAGTTCAAATTCAATGACTAAATCAGGATTCAACTAATACCAAATTCAGAAGCATTGATGACAAATTTCCCATCACATGCCAAAAATTGAAAACGTCGGTGGAAAATCAATGTGGTTCTAAGCGAAAAATCGACATCTACTCCAGCGACATGCTCTAGACACCCTAACCACGGTGGTGATTCACCATCGTGGTTTAAGACAAATCCATGTCGCTTTGTTCCCAAAAGCAACATCGTTCGAGTTCCATGGAAGAAAAATCGAAGTTTGAAACAACTTTCTACGTCTCCATATCTTAAACAGCGACGTAGTAAGTGTTATACCACGTCGTTTTTGTTAGACAAAAGTACGTGGTATTACTCTTACTACATCAATTGCTTTGAGAAAATAGACGTGGTATGTGTCTTACTACATCTATTTGTTTATTGAAATTGGACGTGTTAAGTGTATTTCTAAGACTATTTTAAAGCTTCAATTGTCGTCGTCTATTTATCAATTTAGAAATAAGCATTTAATTGGCATTAAACCCTTGCAATGCTCATGGGTTATTTTATTGCCCAATATCCCAAAGTTTCTCACGTAAAATGGGAACCCAAATTTCATTCAATGATACATGGTCTGATACAATAATCTTACATACATGTGTTTCTCATAACTAAGTACAAAATAGTTTTCCTACAACTAAATGTAATGTTGTCCCAAGATGGAGGAACATGAATTGCTGAAGGTGCTCAATCACTAGAAGCTTCCAAAAGGCAAAAATATAGGTTGGACTGTCATACAAAAGAAAAATGTTCAAGTATCTCAAGAATTCATTTTTCAATAGACAAAAGTACGACTAAATTTGTTGAGAAAATAGAGCCACACTACCTTGCCGCAAAATTCACAGAAATACTTGCTGTGTTGATTGACTTCCATCTTAAATGGCTTACGCAAACTAGCACCATAATGGTTTCATAAAATAAGACCTTTTTTTTCCTTTTTTTATGGGTAAAACTCGAAGAGAAAGGCACAACTTTCATAGTTGTTAGCTTCAAACTTGGTCCTGGCAACAATTTGCCTTCCATCTGCTGCTAATTGAGCAACTGCCTGTAATTGGATAACATCATAAAATTAATGCATCAAAAGCTAAATTTAAATGTCAGTTATCTTCCTTAGATTGATAGGTTATTATTGAACCACCAAAATTATCAGACAAATCTCATGTGATATCAAAAAATCTAAAGCTGGCACAAAATATCATGCATTCTATGAATATCTCAATATCATTCGATGATGTATGAAACTACAGTTAGCAATGGTTTATACAATTCCACATGCTACTTAGAATATCATATCACCAGTTTTGACCATAACCTATGAAAGAAATCACAAAGGAAGCACCCGCGGATATAAGAATGAGGCTAGCCCAGTCTAGCAGATTCCAACCATATATAGTGACTTTTCAATTCCAGGCGGTATTTCAAATAAGAAGTAGTTTGTATGCTACTTTCTTTTATGTGAGAATCCTAGTGATAAGCATAGGAGTACAGACTTAAGATATGGAGGCTACATCAAAGAAATTCACAATGTTAGTATCTCTTGTTTAGGGCTGAAAAAAAAGTCTATCGATTTGTGAAAAGTAGTCAGACTCTCTGAGCACCAGGACATCTATAAGTTTAAGATTTCATCTTATACTTCTAAGCATCAAGAGAAATAACTATTTTCTTCTCAAAAAGCAGCTAGATGCCAGAGCAACAGAACTTTCAGATAACCAAACAGCAAAAGTGAACTCCGTTCTCACCTAATACAAGCTATAGTGTAATTTCTATATAAAAAAACTTCGATCCTAAGTAATATTGTTGATGCCTAAAGTGTTTTTTTCAATGAGGAATATGGATTTCCCGACATTTTAAGTGACCACTCACCATTGAACATATTATCTATCTAAGCATGCCCACAACATAATCTTGGCATCCTTGATTAACAATGGTAGATAAATTAAGATCCTAAAGAAAAATGAAGCATTACTGAGCTCCCTTAGCAGTTCGCAGGACCGGGTAGAGCCCACTTTTCACAGTAAAACTGTAAAATAATCCAAGTAATTACCATGCCGGAGTGGCGATGAACAGAATGAATCCTTCTATTGGAACCTGGCAACATCATCTTCGACGATATAAGCTTATCAACACCCTGAAATTCAAAATAAATAAATAAAAATTACCCAATGTTTACCAGAGAGGATGAGAGCTAAAATTTTGGAAAATATTTGTTTATTAAACTAGAAAGAAAGAAAAAAAAAGTTTACCATAACAACGCCGTCCTTACATTTGATCCCAATAACAGTCCTGCAACAATTAAGGGACAGTTCCAAAACCTCCAAAGTCCCAAATCAGATAGCGAAAATCATGAAGATTGAAAATCTGGAGAAGTATTGCATTTTTGGGGGAACCAAAGTAAGGTTTCAGTGGGAAAACGTACCCGGAGTTGTCAACTGCTTTGGCGGCGTACTCGATCTGGAAGACGCGGCCATCAGGAGCAACTAAGAATTTTTTTTGCAGATCTGTGATTACCAAGGAGGAGAAGGAAATAGAGAGGTTTAGATCAATACAAAATGAAACTTTCACATAATTGAAAGTTCAGAGAGAGAGAGAGAGAGAGAGATCTGTGAGAGAGTTGTGGGGGGATTATAGATGGAGAGAGCAGGGAAGAGGCAAGAAATGGAAGTGAAAGATGAGAAAGTTCAGATCTAAGAGAGAAGGGAAGATAGGGTTTCAAAGAGGCTAGAGCGGAGAGTTTAAGGAGTAGAGGGTTTGAACACAGGGAGACAGCTCGAAATCGACTGAAGCCAAGGCAAGACAACTCGGAATCGACAGTACCCACAGTGAACGAGAAGCAGATCGCGACTTTAGAGATGCGATAGAACGGGAGAGAGAGGGTTTAAACCAAGTGAGGTCCATTGTGATTGAGATCTGATGACTTGTTCAGCCATTTCTTATTGAACATCACGTGAGTCACGTGTGACTGAGAGAAATGAAAAGAGATCAGACTCACGGGATGGAGGTCTTCCACGTAGGGATGGCAATGGGTCGAATCGGGGATGGGTATGCCATTCTCATCCCCATTCCCGTTAAGCTTTTTTCCCCCATCCCCGCCTTCTTACCCGTAATATTCATATCGAGGATTCTCCATTCCCACCTTCGTTGGGGAATGAATTCCCCGACCCGCCCCATTACGGAAGAAAAAACCATTATAAAACTACTTTGTTGAAAGAAAAAAATTGGATTAGGACAAGATAATGAATGTATATATATATAATATACGTATAACACAATATAAGAATGGTTACATATTGACTAGAATTTAACTAAATATATAAGTAATGTGGCTTAAGATTTGTATAAGTTATATAAATATATAATATAATAATAGGAAATATAAAGTTTAGTCGGTACAATAACTTTAATATCATATTTATATATCCTATAATATATATATATATATACAGGGAGCTTCTATTGAGGGATCCCTCAAATAAGCTTATTTGAGGGACACCTTTGGTAGGGCCCACTCCGGATTGTATTTCACTAATCCAAACCGTCCATTTTGTAGATACTCATTCAAAGATCATCTCTACAAAAAATCACTTGAATCCGATATTATTTGACCACTCAATTGAGTTATTGAAATTTTAGTACTTTTCTTGAAGCACCGTGTTCATTGATTTTGTATGACACAATTGGATGTCGAAACGATTTCCGATTTGTCTAATTTTTTGTAAGGATGATCTATGAATGAAGACCTAAAAAATAGATGGTTTGGATCATTGAAAAAAATTGTAGGGTACCTAAAGGGCGTCCTCAAATAATTTTATTTGAGGATCCCTCAATAGAAGAATTTGTATATATATATATATATATATATATATATATATATATATATATATATATATATATATATATTCTAAGCGGGAGGGTTCGGGTCGGGGATTAAAATACCATCCTCACCCGTCCCCGAACATCATACCCAAAAAATTCCCCATACCCATCCACATATCCGTTTTTTATCCTTCATACCCGACCCATTAGGGTCGAATCCCCACGAAGACCCTTACCCGGGGGGAAAATTTTCATCCCTAATCAGAAAACATTAGTTAACTTACAAGTCCAAGCACAAATAGTTATATTTGACTTCACATTCCGAGAACCAAAAAAATGGTTTAAAAGATATACACAACCCTCTTATATTTGTCAATGTTCAAAAACTACCAACATACATTAAATTGGACAAACAAATTATTAGCATTAGTATGCATTATGAAGGAACAAAGCATTAAACCGCATAAAGATAATGCATAAAAACTTAACGTTAAAAGCAATTAAATGTCAATTAACAACAAAATTTAATGTCAAATATGAATACCAATTTAAGGCAAAATCATATTAAATTAATTTGCAGTTTTTCAAAAATCAAAGCAAAGAAGGTTTTGAGGCCAAAACGGATGCAAAGGTTGACTTCTGTAGTAAGACTATATAACTGAATTAAGTTCCAGCCAAGCTTAACAGTATTAACACAAAAATGCAATTAAGTTTCATAACCATGTTAATGGCAATAATCACCCAACATTATTAACAACTTTATTGCCAAAATAAATATAAGAATTGAAAACAAGAGTGTGACCATTAGGCAAAATCTGGACAATTAATTTCAATAAAGAAAAATGAAATTTAGATTTGTATTTTGAAAACTATACCCACATGCACAAAATAGAAGGGAATAATCAAATTTGATATCTCCATAAATGTAAAAGTTATAATTCTCAATAAATTGAAGTTGGTTTCAAAACAAGGAATCATAGAAAACTCAGCAAATTAAAGTTTGACAAAATTTGGCATTCACACCAATATAAAGAAATTCCATAGAGAAAAGAAAAGGTATACGTGTATGCAATCAAGAAAAAGCATTCTCATGAATTGACATTTCTAGATTAAATAAAACAATAAACAAACACAATAGAAACTCTGATTTGTAAAGATTAGATCATGAAATAGATTTCCATTTCAGGTTATTTATTTATTTAAAATTTGACAAAACTAAACAAGTGGAAAATGATAAGTTTCTGTATTGTCTTATTTCACAAAATTCAAACTATAAGTTAATTACTTGGAATCACATGCATTTATAGCAATGCTCACACTTGTATAAGATAAATTATTAATTGGTAGCACTTATCTCGCGGTATATGATATTGGATCCCTGATATATCGATTCCATCATAACTCCCGTTTGAAAATCACGTAAATCTATTCCCATGAATTAAATAAGTTTTGGACAAGATCGTTAGTGCAATATATGTAATAACCCGTTCCTAAATAAATTTTAAATTATTAAATTATTCAAGTAAAAGACAATTTTACCTCGAGAGTATTTTAATGGGTTTAAAATTGACTTTTCGCTTGGGAAAGAATTTGGGGAATTGAGCCATACCGTCGCGTCGAGCTCGTCGATATGAGTTCGTGGATATATTGTGTGCTCAATTCCGAATTATAACGAGCAAGAATTAGTCTAAAAACGAAAAGTAAAAATAAAAACAAAAGCAGCAGATTTTTTTAAAACTCAGTTTCTCTCTCCCGAAACCCACCCCTCCCACCTCTCTCTTTGACCTCAATACCCAGCCAATTGTTTCGCCGGCCACCACCATCACTTCGGCCACCAATCAACGCAAAATCACACTCTTTTTCTTCCTCTCCTCACCCTCTACCCAACCCACTAGGTTTCGTAGCTCGAAATTAAGCGATTGGAGGGCTAGAATTTTGGGGTTTTTGGCGGTTTTCTCTCCCCTTTTCCGACTATTCCAGCCACGAAATCCAGGGAGTAAGGTATGGATTTTCATCCTTTTGAGGTGTTCTAGCTGTTTGGAAATCCAATATAAATGCAAAAGGTTCAGTCAAAGAGTTGAAAGGTATTAAAGCTAGCAATACGGGAAGAAAACAACTTTAACTTACAAAGGCTTTAGATTGTTATAAAAATTATGGATTTCCTTTTCCGTAAAGCCAAATACAAAAACCTTCATATTATAAACAACATACATACAAATTGGAAAGCTTTTAAGGTACAATGAAACTGAAGAAAAACAAATTTATAGGTAAGTAAAAGCAAAATAAATTATAAGTAAGAAGGTGAGCTTGGTACAGTGAAGCACGTCAAACACACTGTCCTAAAACCTTTGTAGCCTCCCTACGTGCAGGTACTGGCGGTCTACAATACTCCAAGATACGACCCCTTGTACACAAGCTCAAGATCCGCTATGAGCATGTTCATAGACGGATATACACTACTACAAAAATCGAAATAGACGTCGGTAAAACGACGATGGACAAAATAAATACCGTCGTTAAATTTTAAACGACGACGGTAATATAAAAACCGATGTGGATTAGAAACTAAAACACCTAAAAATTGGAAATTCATTTGGGTATTTTTAAAACACGACGCATGAAACTTTAAAAGCGTCGTCTTATGAAACATGCCAATCCGATAAGAAAACAGATAACAAATAAACAACGACGGTATGTGTAAATATACCGACGTAGTAATTATAGACGACGTTTTACATATAATACCGCCGTTTTGAACATCAAATAAACACGACGGTAATTGTATTATTAACAGACGTATCAAATACTATTTAATACGACCGTAATTTGATAATTACCGACATGTAATGTTAAATAACTAGGTCTACAATACATACAGAACGCCGTCTAATTTTAAAAAATTCACGTCTGTCTTTTATTATTTTACGCCGTATTAAAAGTTATACTACGACAGTTCTGATAAATAAAAGGTGGTGGTAAATCGTTACCACGTCGTTATAATATAATAGCGACGTGGTTCTTCAGATAATACGGCAGTTCTTCGTGTTGTGTTTCCGACGCCTCATGGATGATTCAATGACACAATTTTTTATAACTTGTCGTCTGATAATAAATTAAACGAATTAACGATATTGAGAATCAAAATCGTACAAACAACATCCAAACTATTTTCAGAAATTCAGTATTTTGAAAATTGGTGAAACCCAAAGGCTCTTTCAAAACCAAACTGCATACATCTTTATACATAATAAATTACCTGCAGATAGGTGAGAGTTAACCATGTGGGCGTTTTGGTCATTTGAGATTCTCCAAATCGCATACATCGTTAACATCGTTTTGGTGCCTCCAAATCGCATGTGAGAGAGATCCAAGGCATGAAGTGAGGAGGGCAACTTTGTGAGAAAAGAAAATTTGAAGAAAATATTTTTATTAACCACGTCGGTTCTATTATAAATAATGACGTTTAATTGTAAACAATCAACGGCGGATAATATAATACTACTGTCGTATAGAGTTTTAGTAACCACGTCGTTTTCCTTAAATGAGCGTCGTATTAATTTTTTATACATCGGCGCCTATTTGTGAACCGTCGTTTTAAGTTTTTTGTTATAAGATTTTTTTTGCTTTGGTATCTACGTCGGTATCTTATAAATGAGGTCATGTTATTTGACTTATACCACGTCATTTTTTATAAATAGCGTCGTCTTATATAACATTTCGACATTATTTAAATATTTTGCATGACCTACTAAAGTTTCACTGTTTCGAATACTGAGAAAAAATTTCACACTTCTCTCATTTATCCTTCCCAAGGCGCCACTCTTCATCTTCGTCCCTGTCTGAAACTAATCGTCTTCCTACACTTCGCCTTCGTCACTGACCAGAACATACCACTTCAAAGATGAGAAAACCCGAGAAAACTTTCGTTGCAAGAAAAAGGTAACCATTGCTTCGTACTTTTTTAAACGAGTTATATGTTTTATCTTTTGAAATTTTTATATGTTTTTTTCTTTTGAATATCATTTTCGTTTTTCAATTTACGTACAAAGAAGGAAAGGGTATCGTACCAATACACTGTTTTTTGTATCATGTTAATACGAAGACGGTGCTGTCTTATTTGAGTCGTTTGAAGTATATAATGACGACGGTATTTAAATAACGACGTCATAAAATAAATTCTACCATCGTTTTATATGTTTGAAAATTATGAAATATTCCCATTTCCATGTTTTTTCTCAATAGCAATAGATGAAAATCATTATAAGTGTTAGTTTTGTAATTCATTTACTCTTTTCCAATTTGATATAATATAAAGAAAAATAACTAATTAGAAGTGAAACAATAATCTGCTTTTTGTTGTTCATGTTAATAAGACGACGGTAATCGATTATTTACGTCGTTTTATTAATTAAACCACGGCTGTAATTAACTACGAGGTGATAAACCGTAATAACGTCGGTGGTTAGTATATAGCGTCGTGTGAAACTAAATACTACGACGTGTTTTAAACTTACCGCCGTTTTTAGTATTGTAAAATATGATCAAACAGTCAACTCCTCCATTTCCAATCCAAGGTCAAGAGCAAAGTCCCAAAAATCCAATGTCCGACAAAGCAAGTCGCTCTGGGGCAATTGGTGTGAAAGCCATCAATTTTGAGGATGAAAATAACAATCTTTGAACAAGTCGTGGACGAAAAAATGGTAAGTTACCTCGATTTTAAATTTCTCTGTTTCTTAATTTTTATAGACGTCGTTAATTATCGTTATAGTCGTTATAAATGTAATACAACGACGGTTATTAGTTCCCGACGTTTTAAATCACACACCACGTCACATTTTTGAAAAAACCGTCGTTGCGGTAGACATTCCACGACGGTATATAGGTGACCTATTTAGTTTACTTGTATCACAAGCTTTCTTCACTTACGTTATCTCACTATCTCTCTCTCTCTCTCTCTCTCTCTCTGTCACTCTAATTTTCTCTCGCAATTGATTTTTACGTATTTACGCTAAGAAGGTTGATAAACCTGAAATTTGTTAATCTGTGAATTTGTAAAAAAGGAAAGTATTTTGCGTTGTAATTATAATATACCACGTCAGTTTTAATTTACCGTCATCTGTAATGTAATATAACGTCAATTTCGTTTAAGAATCGACGTCTGTATATAAATACTACGTCGGTTTTTTGTGTTCAGGTAATTTTTTTGGAACATCTATCTTTGTGTATTTTTAAAACAGAAGGCCAAGGTCATGGATGTTCACGACAAGGAACAACAAGTGGGAGACTTGCCTTCTTCTCTACAAGCCCTTTGTGCTTATCTTTGAGAGACGACATTGAGGGTTCATGATAGGATTATGACCTTTACAATTGAGAAGGAAGTGTTTGGAAATGATCGTGAAACCTTCATCTTGCACGAAGATATTAGTCAAATTGCAGCAATGGAAGAAGTTGGAGCCACTTGTCATTCTTTGTATACATGAGGTAATTGTCCTTATCAAATTTTCATTTTAAACTCGCTTTCTTTAAAAAGGAATAACTCATTGGATCATTTCATATATTTAGGTGCCTATTTGAAACATTGAAAACTTCAAATATGTTGAACATGGTTGGCCTTGTGGATCCCCCTCAAGTTAGTGCTAACTCTGGCTCATTAACTTAAAGATCACATGCGTTAGCTACTAGACTTCAAAGGACGGATGGGGAACAGATTTTCTTGATGCCTTACAATCCAGGGTTAGTCCCCTTAACAAGATTTTCTTTGTATGATGCGGTGTATATTAAAGTGTTTAACCTTTATGTTTTTTTTTTTTTTTTGTGTGTAGCTTTCATTGGGTCTTGTTCATTGTGAGAGCAAAGAGGAGAGACTGTTTATTTTCTGGATCCACTGCCAAACCGAATGATTGATGACGAGTGCAAAAACATGGTGAACATGTAAGTTGATTTACTCATATGTGTTTGTATAGCAAGCTTTCTTCATTTAAGTGATCCCACTATATCTCTCTCTCTCTCTCTCTCTCTCTCTCTCTCTCTCTCTCTCTCTCTCACTCTAATTTTCTCTGCAATTGATTTTATACGTATTTACGCTAAGCATATGGATATATCTGAAATTTGTTATTTTACGTCGTAATTATAACATACCACGTCGGTTTTAAGTTACCGTCGTCTTCATTGTCATATAACGTCATTTTATTTTAAGAACCGTCGTCTGTATATAATTACCACGACGGTTTTGTGTGTTCAGTGTTTATTTTTAACAACTATCTTTACGTATTTTCAATAACACTTTGTTGCCTTGAAACAGTGCTATCAAAACCTATAATTCCCACATAGGCAGGCACGGCAGAAATCACCCATTTGGAAAACTCTAAAAGGCACTCCAAAGCAACCAAGCAATGTAGAGTGTGGGTACTATGTAATGCGCTTTATGAAAGACATCATCGAGGATCCTGCACTGGAATTTGAGAAGAAGGTAAAAGGAAAAATTATATATTTTAATTTCTATGGTTTTGTAATTTACCACGTCGGTAAATGAAAAAACCGTCATTATATTACCATACCACGACGGTTTTACCCTATCGACGACCCTCGCGGTTTGTCGCTCAACGACATCGACATTTAACATTTTATTTTTTTATTTTTTTTATGGCTTGTAGTATGTTGAGGGAAAAGATCAATCACCATACCCCCAAGAAGCCATTGATGAAGTCAGGCAAGAATGGGCAGAATTTGTAAGCCTTCATATGGATTAGGGGAATTGGACAAACATTAATCACAAGAATTAACAATTTTTGTAAATATTTTGGTTATAATTTACATGTTTTTTTAGTATGAATTAAAAATTTGTATAAAATTATCAAATCACAAGAATTTAAAAAAAAAAACACGACGGTACATAACCAAAATGATATGTATATAACCAAACCACGTCGGTACGTATCTGAAATGACATGTATACAAATATAACTCGTGTTATATTAAAAAAGGTTATTATTTTCATTCAAATAGACGTCAAAAGATATTAAAACGTCGATATATTAAACAATAACGACGTCTAAAGATATTAAAACGTCGTTAAATATTATCGTCGTCTAAAGATATTAAAACGGCGATATATACAAAAATAATGCCGTATAAAGTTATACTTAAAACGTCGTTAAATACAACAGCGATATTTTTTTATTCCCGACGTCTAAAGATATTAAAACTGCCTTATATAGAAAAATAATGTCGTATAAAGTTATACTTAAAACATCGGTAAATACAACGGCCATATTTTCCTTCCCATCGACGTGTAAAGTCATTAATACGGCGTCTATAAAAAATAATGACGTTAAAAGTTCTATTTAAAACGTCGGTACATACAACGGCTATATTTTCCTTTTCACCGACGTCTAAATATATTACAACGTCGATATATACAAAATAAGATTTGTGACTATATACCACGGCGGTTATGAATTCATACCGACGTGGTTTTATTTTGATTTATTTTGAAATTATTTTATAATATTTGTAATAAATTTTTAAAAATTCCAAAAAATAAACAGAAATTATTATGCACTCATTGATATATTTTCTTACCACTAATGCTTTAAAAAATGTTATTTGAGTCAAAAAATTTAAAATTTAATGCTTGACAAAAAAATTTATTGATAAATCACAACATCACTTCTAGTTTCATAACATATTCTTATGGCTTGTGTCATCCATGGTTGTGATAAATTCAAATATATTAAAAATATGTTTTTATCATCCTAGTACACAAGGCATTGTCATAAGGAGTCCGTAGCAATTTTCGGTTAATTTGTCTCATGCTTTATTATTTTTTTATAATATTTTAAATATTTATATAATTTAGGGTTTAGGGTTTAGGGTTTAGGTTTTATTGAAAAGAAAACGGTTTTCTTTTTTATTTTCGGGTTTAGACAAAACCACCCTAATTCCTTTTGTATTATTTTTTATTTTTTATTTAAAATAATTTAGGGTTTACGGTTCAAGGTTTAGGGTTTAGGGTTTAGGGTTTAGGGTTTAGGGTTAGGGTTTAGGTTATATTGAAACGACGCCGGTTTTCTATTTTGTTTTCTTTCAATTCCACCTTTGCGACACCGTTTCGAATCCCAGCAACACCAAACCTGGATACTAAATTTTTTTGACGATGGTTTGATTCTTTTAACGACGTCAAATTTTATTTAAAACGTCGTATTTTATATATTTACCGTCGAGTTAAATACCATAGATTTTATCAATTAGACGTCCATCTTTATTATATAGCGACGTAGAAAACGAAAATAACGTCACTATAAAAATAATAACTGTCGTTTAAAATTAAACACTTTAACGACGGTTTTCTTTTGTTTCGTCGATGTTTAAAGAAGCGCGCAATCTGAAAATTTTCGCTTGGCCTAAAATTTTCATTTTTCGCTCTAAGTGTTAAATAATTCACTTTCTCTCTTCAACTCTAATTTTTAGTTGTGCTCTCCAGCCTCAGTTGAATGCAATAAGTTCGAACCCTAATTCTTTAGCTCTAATTCTTAACCTATCAGCTTTGCGCGTACCTGTAAGTTCGAACCCTAATCTCTTCAGCTCTAATTTTTATTCATTGAATGATATTCTGTTCTGGGTTCTTAAGTACAAACGTAATCTGACTTTGTTTTTTTATTCATTGAATGATGTTCTGTTGTGCGTCCTTTAAATGTTTTCATAGGAATGGTTCTTCAGATAGGTTTTCTTAATCACTCTCCGTCGTCTGTTTTATAACATACGTCGTTTTATGTAAAAAACCGTCGTTGTATCTTATACTTGCTATTTAAATTTATATAATCTGCTTTGTTGCCTAAGACGACTGTTATTACAAAAAACCGTCATCTGTTTTATAAAATACGTCGTTTTATGTAAAAAGCCGTCGTCTGTATCTTATACTTGTTATTTAAATTTATATAATCTTCTTTGTTGTTCATTCTTTTCTTTTAGTATCCTAAGACGACTGTTATTACAAAAAACCGTCGTCTGTTTTATAAAATACGTCGTTTTATGTAAAAAACCGTCGTCTGTAACTCATATTACTTGCTTTTAAAATGTACATAATATTCTGTAGTGATATTTATGCTTGTCTTTTTACTTTATTATATATTATAGGGTATAGTGTCAATGATGGATAAGTCATGGATGCATGCGGATAGAAGATCGAAGACATATGAGTTAGGGGTGGAAGCATTTTTGGATTTTACTGTAGGAAATCTTCTAACTATAACACATATTCATTGTCCACGTGTTAAATGTGGGAATTTTCGATTGTTTGGGGTTGGAATTATAAGGAACCACTTGTACTTTAATGGAGTTGACCAAAGCTATAAGAATTGGACATTTCACGGAGAACCTTGGCAGTCAACTACTAATGCTAGTAGAAATGTGGATGAAGATGATAATCATAGTAGGGATAGTTTTGTTTATGAAGAAATAGATATGGGTGATAATGATTTAGGTGATGTTGGATCTGATCCTTATGAGTTTGCCAATGTGATTGGGGATGGAGATCAACCCTTGTACCCTGGTTGTAGTAAGTACACAAAGTTGTCAGCATTAGTGAAGTTATATAATTTGAAAGCAAAACATGGGATGAGTGATGTCTGTTTACGTAATTGTTGATACTTCAAGGAGATTTGCTTCGAGAAGAAAATACAATACCTTCCTCTATGTATGAGGCAAAGAAGACTTTGTGTGCATTGGGGCTGAGTTATGAGAAAATCCATGCATGCCCCAATGACTGCATCTTGTATAGGAAGGATTATGAAGATTCAACTAATTGTCCTACTTGTGGTATCTCAAGGTGGAAGGAAGGCAAAGATTCAGTTTTGAAAGAGGGTGTCCCAGCAAATGTGGTGTGGTATTTTCCACCAATTCCAAGGTTTAAAAGGATGTTTCAATCAAGTAAGACATCTAAGAGTTTGACTTGGCATGTCGATAGAAAATCAATTGACGGTCGAGATGTCTTATCCGGTGGATTCCCGTCTTGGAAACTTCGTTGATGATAAAATGGCCCGAGTTTGGTAAAGAGCCGAGAAACTTGAGACTGGCTCTCTCATCTGATGGATTCAATCCCCACAGTTCTCTAAGTAGCATATACAGTTGTTGTCCAGTTATCTTAGTTACATATAATCTCCCACCATGGTTATGCATGAAACGAAAGTTTATGATGTTGACTTTATTGATTTCCGGTCCTAAACAACCCGGAAATGATATAGACGTCTACTTAGAGCCTTTGATTGATGATTTAAAATCTTTGTGGGATGGGATTAGAGGAGTGTATGATGCACACATAGGAGAATACTTTACACTCAGAGTTGGACTACTGTGGACAATAAATGATTTTCCCGCCTATGAAAACTTATCTGGTTGTGTCGTTAAAGGATATAAAGCTTGTCCAATATGAGGCGATGATACGCCTAGTCACAGGTTGAAAAATGGCCACAAAATCTGTTACATCGGGCATAGAAAATGGCTATCAACATATCATCCATATCGGAGGCAGCGTGCAGCTTTTAATGGGAAACCTGAATATGACATGCCCCCAAAGTCATTAACCGGAGAAGAAGTGCTACAAAGGGTTGAAGGTATTAATTTCAAATGGGGCTCGAAAAAATAGGGAGGTGGAGGTGAAAATGACGGTGACAGAGTTTGTTGGAAGAAGAAGTCAAAATTCTTTGATCTAGAGTATTGGAAATACATTCCTGTGAGGCATTCCCTCGATGTGATGCACATTGAGAAGAATATTTGCGATAGTATCATTGGTACGTTGTTGGAGATCCCCGGAAAAAATAAAGATGGGATTGCTGCTCGTTTAGATTTATTGAACATGGGGGTCAAGACTGATTTGCAACCTGAGTATGGAGAAAGACGTACTCGCTTGCCTCCAGGGCCTTGGAATTTGTCAAGAGCAGAGAAGAGAACGGTTTGCAATTCTTTCTATGGTATGAAGGTCCCTGAAGGTTATTCTTCAAACATAAAAAATCTTGTATCTTTACAAGATTCAAGACTTCTTGGCCTAAAATCACATGATTGTCATACCTTGATGTAACAATTGCTCCCTGTGGCAATTCGTTCTGTTTTGGAAAAGCCTGCAAGGTATGCAATAACTCGACTGTACTTCTTCTTCAATTCTATATGTGCAAAGACCGTGGATGTTTCCTCGTTAGATAAGTTGGAAGAAGATGTAGTAATTACTTTGTGTTTGCTTGAGAAATACTTTCCCCCTTCATTCTTCGATATCATGGTTCATCTGGTAGTACATATTGTCAGAGAAGTTCGTCTATGTGGGCCTATTTATTTTAGATGGATGTATCCATTCGAAAGATATATGAAAGTGCTAAAGGGGTATGTTCAGAACCGTAATCATCCTGAAGGTTGCATTGCTGAGTGCTATATAGCTGAAGAAGCTGTGGAGTTTTGCACTGAGCATTTATCTGATATTAGAACAATTGGAGTGCCATTAAACCAGAAGATGGGACTTTCAAAGCCACTATCAGGTTGCTCAGTGACTTTAGTTGATTGGGACCTTTTGAACCAGGCACATCTATATGTGTTGGAGAATACGGAGGAAGTCCAACCATATATCGAGTATGACTTTTAATCATTATGTTTTAAATCATTCCTTATGTTTCTCTTAAATACAAGGGACAGTAATACTAGAATTTTCTGTGTCATGTAGGGAACATATGATCCACCTCAAGACCACTTATCCAAAATATAAAAAGAGAACAAAGTGGCTACAAGATAAGCACAACAGCACTTCCATTCAATGGTTACGCTTTAAGGTATATGTTATTGAATAAAACATTAGAGTTTGATTTATTGTCATATCTATGTTGCATTGAATTAATATATGATTAATTTGCAGGTTCAAAGGGAAATCAATGAGAAAGAAAATAATGGCGTATCAGAAAATTTGAGGTGGCTAGCAAGTGGTCCAAGCATGACAGTGCCATCATATAAGAGCTATCTTATTAAAGGTGTTAAATTTAACACCAAGGCACAAGATGATGTGCGGGCAGTTCAAAATAGTGGAGTTTATTTACTTGCAAATACTATGCAAGTTGCTAGTGCCAAGGATAAAAACCCTATTTTCTCAAATATGAGTTTTTATGGTGTCATTCAAGATATTTGGGACCTTGACTACCAAAAGTTTACAATCCCAGTCTTTAGGTGTGATTGGATAGATAGCACTTTTGGCCTTGTAGTCGACGAACTCGGATTTACCCTTGTAGATCTGAGTAAAATTGGACATAGGAATGACCAATTTGTTTTGGCTTCTCAAGTCAAACACGTTTTTTTTGTTGAAGACCCAATGCATCATAGTTGGTCGGTAGTGTTATCAATGCCTAATAGAGAATATAATGATGTTATTGGTGATGATGACTTAGGTGATGTTAGAATTGAGTGTGAGCCATTTACTAGAGGGATGCCAAATGTTGACACATTTGATGAATTTGCCAGTGAGTTTGGGAGTGAAAATATTCGAGATGGGTGTGAAGATATATGGATTGAATGATGCTTGTGATTTATGACATTATTTATGCCCTAAATGGCTGTGTATGACATTAATTTTGCAAGAAATTGTAATGTATTTCTTTCACTTTCGTTATGCAGGTTTCGGCAACATAACTTTCAGTAATAAAAAAACTGGGTTTCAGATGCAAAACACGACGGTAATTTGAAAAATTTCAAAATAAGACGTCTCAATGATATTTAACGACGTTTACATCCATAATATATGTACCAACGTCTAAATACTAACTATCATGACCGGTCAATTCATTCAAAGATACGTAAATAACAATAGAACAACAACGGTAATTTACGGACAGACGTGGTAATTTTTAGATAGACGTCATTTTTAAAAATAACATGGACGTATAATGAAATTAACTACGTCAATAAGGCGTTAAATTACTGACGTTAAATAACTTTTCAACGACGATCAATTTATAGTTTTTGTCGTGGTTAAATCATATTAAGTTTATATTTTAGTAACTTACGACATTGTTTCTATTTTAAACGACGTAGATTTTCTGAAAGGGTCGTTTAAGGTTATCAAAGTTGTTCTTTTAAAATTAAATTTTTCATTGAATAGACGTCGGTTTTTATCTGAATAAGACGTTGTCAATGCTAACAACGTCATATTTGTAAAACAAACTGTCGTCTTTCTTCCTTAACAACGTTGGTTTTGATTAAAGATGTCGTCTTTCCACGGGAAATTTATTTTGCACGTTGGTAAGACATTAAGAACAGACGTCTAAAAATATAAAAACGACGGAATTCATTATATAAGCGAAGTATAAAGTAGTAACCACGTTTGAATTTCTATGATATAGGACATTTGAACTCTTAACAACGTCTTCTTTAGAAATAAATACGATGTAGAAAAACGAAATAACGTCGGTTATGGTTTTATTCATGCCGTGGATAGTTCAAATCTACGTTGTTTTGGAAATTATTAATGTCGTGGTAATATACATATAGACGTCAGTTTTAAAAATAAAATGGCCATCTAATATTGTTAACTACGTCGATCTACAGTTAAATTACTGCAGTAAACTGACTGTTCAACGTCCCTAAGTTTATAATTTGTGTCGTGGTTACTTATGTTTACGACTGTATTTTTGTAAATAATGTCATTGTTCCTTTGTGAAACGACATTTATTTTCTAAAAGGGACGTCTAAGGTTATCCAGGTTGTTTATTTTTTGAGTGAATAGACGTTGGTTTTTATTTGTGTAGGACGTTGTATATTTTAACAACGTTAGGATTTTAAAATAAACCGTCGTGTTTAAGTTATAACAACGGCGTATTTTATCCAATGTGTCGTCTTTATATGAAATATACGGCGGTGATTTACCGTCGTGGTTTTATGCATCAAAAGATGTCGGTCGATTCCACGATGGTTGAAAAACAGAATACACGACGGTGAATTACCGTCGTCTATCTCGATTTTTGTAGTAGTGATAAGTAAAGAAAATATAAAAGGTAGAAGATGAGAGAATCAGATTGTGGTATGTGATATTCTGATGGTGTATTGTGGTTTTACAAATGTGAAGGAGGAGTGGCCTTTTATAGGCATCCAATAACATGTAACCTTCACCACATTAAAATAAAAAATTAAGGCATTCAATATAGAAATAAAACTTGAAAATTAAATATTTATAACCCCTACAATTAATAAAATAAAACAGCCAAAATAATTAAATAAATCAAAACAGTTAGATTTTTAAAACCTTTTTAAAATTCCAACAGAAAGAATGAGAAAGAGAAAGCAGGTTAAGGAATCAACTGGTCAGCATTTGATTCAATGAAAAAACCTCACATTCAAATTTCTAATTGCTTTGAATGTCGTTTTAACCAGACATATGAACTGTCTAACTGAATACCATAGAATAAATTTGTCTTACTTTTGTGAACATTTTGATCTATATTTTATTTTTTGTGTAATATGTTGGATGTAGGATAACATTTATTAGAAATGATAAATGTTTTTAGGGTTCTATGTAAAACATTTTACATGCACTTCTTTTTCTGTCATATCTTTCTTCCTTTCTTTAAAGCATTGCCATGATTGGTAATATCTACTTTGTTTTGACAGCCGATATTCGTGTGCATGAGTTCTTTAAAACATCATATTTCAAGACCGGGATCCACCCACTCCCAGGATTTTGTGACCTATCAGTTGTAACGTATGTACAATTAGCAGAGTTATTAATTTGTTATTATGTTTACCAGAGTTTTGACTAACTTAATCTTTTGGCATCTACGTGCATTAATAGGTCTAGACAGAATGAAATTAAGGACCACACAATTCAATGGATTGAAAAACATTTTCCAGGACTGTTTCAGGAGATTCACTTTGGCAACCACTTTGCTTTAGATGGAGTGACAGGACATGACCCGAATTCCACCCCAGAATCCGAGACGGATCCTGCGGTTATGCCCGACATCAACTCATGTCGGACCCACAAACTAAACAAGTTCCCTCTTCCCAAAATTTACAAAGAAATTGGCCAAGACTTCTGCCGAAAAACGGGCAGAGTCTCCCCTGAAATAAGGACTATCCCAAAAATTTACAACCTGTTCAAACAAGCAACAATTTACAACCCAAGCGCCAGCATGCATACAACATATACATAACAGGCCTCCGGCCAAACAAACTCAACCCTAACGGGCGATAACAGAGCAATCTAAGAGTCAGCGGAATAGAAATAATAGAAAACAAAGTTTAGGGTTCAAGGATGACAATCCTACCCTTCAAACGAAGCTCAAGAAAAGAAGCGCACGGCCGAACAGTAACGAACCAACTAAGGCCTGGGGGCGCAAAACAGAAAGAGTGTGAGTGGACAAAACAAAGTTTTACATACTTAAATCAAAGTACTAACCCCACCGTTTAAAACAATGAGAAACATGCATATGAAACCGTTTATATACTTGATTGATTTAAAAACCACATTATCTCCAAATACGCGAAAGCAATCCAACTCAAAATTTCAGAACAAACCAAATCTTTTACTTTTCCCGAGGCATAACCCCCCAAAACACGAACTCATATACGTATGTATAAACACAAGCTGAAAACTTGAAGAACGTAAGCACGAAAGTATAATAAAATCATCATATACCAAAACAACATTAAAATATCAAAGACCTCATTCATGCCGAGAAAACCAAACAAGACAACAATACAGAACTCAATTGTAGTTCAAAGCATTTATATAAATATATAAAAGATCGGGATTTACAATCCAATAAACGTAACATCTCAAGTATAGAAACCCAATCAGGCACTATTTCCCAATCTTTCCCACTCTCACATAACCACGTGCTCACCAGCACAACAAGTAAGGAAAGATCCTCACTAAAAGAAATATGAATACGAAGGTACTAACACACGCGTATAAGTATAATACGACCTCAACACCAAACACAAGTACCAAGGGAAAACAATCCAACAGGGGATCATTTGACTGGACACAGGTACAGTCTCCTCGAGACCCCGTGCCCAGGGTTGAGCCGTCCAAATGGGACTAAACTCGCAGGCCTATATGGTAGAAACTACCAAACCATACCTCCGAAACATGTCCTACGCGTGCAAACTACCCCGTTAAGGGTCTACAGCTACACCCCGTTAAGGTATGCACCGGATCGGACCATACCAAATCCAGGTAACCATATCATATCAATCGCCATGCGATCATTAGTATCGAACAGGGGAGGTACAATACAAGGTGCTATCCGCACACACATCAATCACCACGCGATAACAATATATATATATATATATATATATATATATATATATATATATATATATATATATATATATATATATATATATTCAATCACAATGTACCCAACCCCAAAACATCGGACACTCGGACATATACAAGTCCATCAATCCCATAATCGACATATATAATCAACATAAGAACATCACCGTCCCAAACATATATTTCTATATTTAAAATAGACATATGTGTCAAATGACTGCATATCAAACCATAGTCAATTAACACGTCATATTCAAACCCCAAATAAAACATATGACCCCAAAATCATAGTATAGGTAACCATCCTTTAAAAATATAAAGTCCAAACCCCGAAAAGTTTATCCAACATATACATATATAATACATAACGATCCTTTACAATACATAACCAAAGCCCAAGCATTCGCAAATCCCACTTTTTACTGACATCCCTTAAAATTCATAATTTAAAACAACATAAATAGTGATTCTTTAAAGATATAACCTAAAGTCCAATCACATATACATATACGTCCAAAAACTCTATATCAAAGTAGATATATATATATATATATATATAATCATTTCTCATTATTCCAAAGTATTTATTCAAAGTATATATATATAAATATAACAACCCGTGAAAACATAAATATCCGGACGACCCCAAACGTCCGTATCGCATATCCAAAATATATACATATAAATAGTATAAAGACCCCAAAGGTCAAAATAACCCAATTAATAATCCGATACCAAAAACTACCAGACGTCACTACGTCCCATTCATACTCAAAAGTATACATAATC
Source organism: Prunus padus (assembly GCA_024362665.1). Taxonomy (NCBI): domain Eukaryota; kingdom Viridiplantae; phylum Streptophyta; class Magnoliopsida; order Rosales; family Rosaceae; genus Prunus; species Prunus padus. Next base: position 115,006 of record JANFAM010000003.1, on the reverse strand, counting down.
ATAAAATATAACCATCAGGGCCCCACATACAAACCGGCAACCCAAAACATGCATAAACCTCAAATGCAAACCCCTTTTAATATATTTAAACCAAAGTCAAACCAAGACTTAAAAAACACTTATCAAATTCAAGATTTAAAACCATTATTAACTCTCATTTCATGCATTTCATGCAATTCATTCAAATCATGCTCATTTGAAAACAAAGTCCACTCACCGTTGGTCCTACGCTGCATAACCATAAAAGGGTCCTGCCTGCTGCGTAGCAGAGTCAAAGTACCTAAAGCGATAGATACGAGGATTGGATTAGTACCGTGAACCGAACGAGAACCTTAAACTCAAACCCTACTAAAATGCCGTACGAAAGATTTTAAGGTCAAACTACCTCTTTTAACCCGTGGGACCGCCCCGGAAGACTCACGGCCAACCGGTGGTCAAACACCCTGTTTCGGTCAACCCGGGCCCGCGGAGCCCACGACCTCCAAATCGATCCGGACATTCCTAGAAGTCCAACAAAGTCAACTACGTGGCAAGGCGACCTCGGGAGACGCTCGGTCAACCCCGGTCAAACTTGGTCAAACTAACTCGACTAGGTCAAACCGGGCCCATAGGTCCCATGACCCCCAAACTTAGATCCAAAAGTTCCTACAGGTTCAACACGACCTAAACAACGTGTCCTCAAAGTTTGGTCTCAATCGGACGGTTACGGTTTAATTCAAGCTTCAAGTCATTGATCCGGAGCATCCGGGACTCCGAATCACAATCCGTCAATTCCTATACCCTCATAGAAATACGAGGAACGATATACGTGAATTCGGATTCGATCCAACGGTCCGAACCCATCGAACCCAAGCAACGCATAATAGGCGTACATTCGTTCGATAGTCAAACGACGTCCGAATCAGAATCCGCACACACGTACGTGTTCACAATGACACGAGGGTCGTAACGGAACCAAGAACCGCCGCCACACGCGCCACCGTGGGTGGTGGGTGTGTAGAGTGATTTCGGCCAATCAAAAACCTTTGAATCTCGACCCAAACTACCTACCAATCGACTTAGCAGGTGGAGGGGAGTTCAGAACCAGGCTGAGCCGCCCCAAAACCCGCCGAAAACACCCCCAGATCACGGCCAAACCGTCTAGGTTTTGGCCGGATCTGTGTTGCTTGGAACGGCGGCACAGCCGCCTAATTTCTGTCGCGCTCAGTGGGGAAAAGAAAGAGGAGGAAGAGACGTACCAGATCCAAGTGAAGCCGTCGCCGTCGCCGCTCATGGCCAGAGCAGTCGCTGGAAAGAATAGAGATTTGGCCGGAACTTGCAGTCGATCGCGTCTGCAAACACCGGCGAAACAAGCGTCGGTATGGGGTGGGTTGTGACCGGCTAGACTTGCTGGTTCGATCAAGACCGGTGCCAGCCTCAGCCGTGACCGCAATCGCCGAAATCGAAGAGAGAGAGTGGAGATCGCACGGAGGAGAGAGAGAGAGGAGAGAGAAACCGGATCTGATTTCTGATTGGGCCACTTGTCACTTTTATAATATTTTATTCAATTTCGTAAATTACCAAAATGCCCATCAAGCTCCCGACCTCGTATCGAAACGCGCCGCCCGTCAACGGACTCGTTTCGACGAGACGAACGCAATGGCTCAACCCATTTCGCCAAATTCCGTTCCGAAAATATCATTGCCCAAAATACCCTTTAATTATTAAATTCTTATTAAATTCCATTTTTTTATTATTTTAATTCTTTTTTATTATTTTTAATCACCCAATTTAATTAACTCAATTAAATAATTCATTTTCTTTTAATTTTAGGTCAGGGGCGTCACATGGAGAGTCTAGGCCTAAGTCAGAAATATGCTGGTATGACCGTGAACCACTGTTGATAGTTTGATGTCATGTATTCTAAACTTCTTGGTATGCATCTTTTGAAGCTTGTTCTTACTTTATACTTATAGAACCTGCAAATCCGAAATGAATGTGGGGTTCAAGTATCTTAAGTTGTTCCATTAATGATGCATGTTTACCTTTTTGTTGGTTTTGTGGACTACCATCTCCTCATGGGACCCAATCACCTCTATGTGGGGTTCAGATGAGAGCTCCTCTATGTTCAGATGAAATGTACTTGCCAGGTCCTTGGGGGCAAAGGTTCTAATTGATGACAATCCAAGATATGCGCTTGAATGTGCTGAGGCTGGATCAGGGTTCTTCTTTTAAATTTTTATTATGAGAACTCGTATCCATGGTGAAAGACTGAGTCAATTATTCAACACCCCCTGGTCACCAAGGTTCATAACTGGGAAGCAGTGGAGAAGAACTTAATGACATGAATTATTTCATAGTTTTTCTTACAACCTAGTACAAGATTGACCACCAATTTGTCAAGATATGTTTAATTCATTTTAATGCATGGAGAGCATCAAATGAATGCTAAAGAAAGTATTGCTGATGAAGAAACTCCATAGTGTTTAGAGACCAGCCAAATAGGGTTGCTCGGTGAGTAGGAGAATGATGAGAGAAGTGAAAATATTTTCTTATCATTACCCCCTCTTCTGAAAACTAGGTGTCAGAAATGCTCAAAGTAAACTGGCCTAGCTAGGGCTTGGTTTCTTTTCCTTTTGTCCTTATTTTACATTTAGAAGAGAATAAGGTAGAAGGAAAACTCACAAGTTGTAAATATGGATGTTTGGGCCCGAAGTCTGTACACTAAGCCCAAATAAAGTTACAATGCTTAAATGCGCAAGTTATTTACCAAAAATGGAAAATGACCACGTACTTGAAGGGGCAGAGGCATCAAGATAAATTAGTTGCCACTAAATGGCAATTAAAAGGAAGTTCAGAACAGTTTCTTTTCAAAATTGGGCCTGACCATTTGCATTTTAAATCCAGGAAACCTATATTGGGCCATGCGTGCAGGATCAAGAAGAAACCCAAACCCGAGTCCAAGACCATTTCAGAAAAAATGAATAGAAAATAGGCCAAGTTTCAAAAAGAGCAGAGATTTTGAAACTTGGTCACACAGAACTGAGAACAACGAACATACTCAGGGATATTTTGTGCACAGACAAAAGCTTCTTCTCAAAAAGCAAAGGTCTCATCAAAATCAAAAGTCTTCAAAAACCAAGTTTCAAAAAATAGGCTGACGGCTGAGACACTCATTCTTAACTTTTCCCTCTGCACAGAAATTGAAAAGATGCCTTTTTCTTAGGGAACAAGTTACGAAGAGAAGAAAGAAGCCTCCTTCACAGTCAAAAAGTTGATATCAACTACTTCTTATCTGAGGCCAATTATTTCCTTTTAGCTAAAAATATCCTGGAGATATTTTGCGGATATTTTTCAGACTAAAGAAAGTTTCTATAAAAGGAAATAAAAACCAAAGGAAAATCATAAAAAACAATCATCCAATCAATCAAAAAATCCAACTCTCAGTCAAAACTAAATACAAATCCAAAGATCTTTCGATCTAAAACAATTCAAAGCAAGTCAAACTTCGGTGAGAAGCCAAGAATACAGATTCTGTATCATTTTACAAAGTCCAAACAGGCAGAACTTAGGTTATTTCATTATATGAAAACCTCAACAAATTTTCATAACCTTTGTAATCTTGGAAGCACTCCAAAAAGTCATCTTTGAAGTAATCCAGTTCGAAGCAGACCCTCTTCCAGAAGAAATTCGGTCAGAACTCAGGTTTCTGCCATTACAAATTTGGTTCAGCAGCCAGAACAAGCGACTTCGAAGCAGATCCAGCCCAGATGTTATCAAATCTTGAAGAAAATCAGGGTGATCATCTCAGCTCAGACCAATCCAGGTGGAGATAATCCATCCAGAACAGCCAGAACAGACGCAGACTCTCAGTTCTGCAGCCAGCTCGTCCTCCTTATGGCTCAAATTGATGAAAGCTCTGCCAATAACCAGCGTCGGTATCGATTTCCAGCTAGCATCTGTTAGTTGAAGGTGTTGCTACACGAACTCCAGCACAACAAGGTCCAGATCAGGCAGTTCTGCTTGAATTTTGTCATCTTTATGTAAGGATATTTTGCTAGAATTTACCAAGTTGTAACTGTGAAAATTATGAAGTCCTCACTCGTCTGAGGCATAGAAAAGAACTTACTTAGGAGATATTCCTCACCCAAATGCACAATTGCTTGGTTTTTATTAGATAACTTGGGACGCAAGTTATTTCATATTCAAATATGTTAGGGATATATAGCTTGCTAACAGTGGCACACTCGACACACAAAGAAAGTTGATTTATTGACCAAATCATGGTCTTTGAATTAATGGGGAACTTTACCCTGTCATCACAGGTACTAAAACAAAAGGGGTGAACAATGGATGATCACGAAATGCTCAAATAATCCAAAATTTTCAAACATTGAATTTTGATCTTGTTTTATTCTGAAGTGTAGCCCCCCAAGTATTCACTCAACGGAAGCTTTTCAAAACTAGAATGCCAATTGTTTGTTTTGTTTTAGGGCCTGTTTGATAACCATTTCAATTTTGGTTTTTAGTTTTCATTTTTTGTGCTAGAGTATAGAGGAAAAAGAGGGAGAATGGAAGTGAGAATGAGAGTGGAGATGGGATTGAGAGGAGAGGATGAGAGGGAAGAGTAACAAAAGTGAAAACAACAACTAAAAACTGAAATATAATTCAAATTGTTTTTACTTTCAAGATTTTGTTTTCACTTTGGTTACTCCTTCCTCTCATCCTCTCTCTCAATCTCATCATCATTCCTATTCTCACTCTTATTTTCCCCTATACTTTCTCACAAAAAATGAAAAATTAAAACTAAAAATTAAAATTGAAATGGTTATCAAACAAGCCCTTATATTTGCCGTTGCTGCTGTTGCTAGTAGAATATTTAGATGTCAAATTTTGTTCTAACCCTGATCTTCTATTTTTGACAGACCATAAAAATGCATGTTCATATTGCGTATTGAGCTTATTTATTGGCTTCTTTTGAATTAGATGCACAAAGGTTGTACATCATTATGCTAGAAATACCATCCCTTCAGCATTTTGGTTCCACTTCACAATTCGAGCTCATGTGAACCCTTTTTCCATCCCTGACCCGAAAAGTCACAAAAATTATGAAGAACTCAAGTATGTGATTTGAACGAGTGTTTCAAATCCATTGTTCACAAAGTTATTTTGCTGACATTAATGTAGGAATTGGGAGCTCCTCTATGTTGCAAGCGCCTTTTCCACAACACTTAGGAAGGCATTGCAAACCCGTCATTGGAGCCCTGCCACAGTCAAGCGAAACGAGGCACTAGTTGCGCATCGAATTTCGGGTGAATAGCTGCATCTACACAGGAAAGAGGTAGGGGGATTGTTAGGGTCACTTGATCTTCTCCATTACCTTGATGCCATAAGATTGTATTATATCCATTGCTGCATTACCACAAACAACTCCAGTTAAACTATTGCAGCCAGTGAAATTTCATGTCTTCCATGATTTAGGGATTTTATTAAAGTCCGGTGAAAACATGAACTAATATTCCATGAATGGCGAAATCATAATAAATGCATCCATTTTATACTAACAATGACATAACATGTGCATCATATAACAATTTTAATTTTATAAATAAAAATATAGCGTATTTTTGTCATTACAATTTGTTAAAATTAATTGGGATATTCTTGATATTGATTTGAGGAGATTTGGTTTTAATTGATAGAATGTTTTAGTAATATTCTAATTATTCCTCCTTTAAATGAGATGTCGTTCACGTGCTTTCCTAGTTATAATAGGAAGCATATCTTATTGATTGTCCATTGGTTTAATACAACGTTGATTGCATCCTATTTATTAAAAGATGCTGATTTGGTTTTCTTTGTGATGGAGAAAACATCTTTAAATGAGAGCCTTGTGCCTCTTCTTCTGCGCATCTTTTCAACATTAGTTTTTGTGTGCTTAAACATTTAAGAAAGCTGTGTTTTAATTTGAGATAAATCATCAAGTGTTTTATGTTTACTTGGTGATTTATCAAACATTTTTTTCATTCATATTGCATTCATTTGCATTGATCGATGGCTCATAAGGTTGAGGGCACCAAGATCGTGGTGGCGGTTTTTCTCCGGTGAGTTTGAATTGATGGCGACAAGTATCGGATTCAACATAAGAAGAGTTTGAAGAACTTCGGCAAGCTTGAAGCAATTGTGACCAGTATTGCGTTCAACATAAGGAGTGTTGAAAGATCATTCCACAAGAGGTTGAGTTACGAAGAAGTTAGTATACATTATCTAGATTGTGTTTAGGATAAGTGTGTGAATACTTCTTGTAATCTTTGTTCTATAGTGGATTTGTTTTGGACTGAGGAGTCCTGTGGATTTTCCCCAAGATATGGGACTTTACCACATAAAATAATTCTCTACATGTTCTTAATTCTTTGCACAATAAGGATTGATAACGCGTATCAATCTTGTTGGCGTCACTTATTTTCATTTGTTACTTTGTTGATGTACAAGTACGTTTATTTTAATGTCTTATTTGTGTTTAGGATTGATTCACCATAACAATCATGCTTTTGTTGTTCATTTGTTTTTGTGCATATAACTTTTAAATTTGCCTATTTCCCCCCTCTTCTAGGCATTAGTCCTCCTATAGGTATTTTCAAACTATTCTGCTATGATGTTTGTTTGATAGTATAAAATTAAAAAAAAATTGATAGATACATTAGGGAACCTCAAGCTATTATACTCGTGTTGATCTCCACAAAAGACTCACTAAATTAGACCCGAATCAATTATATGCAAATTGACATTGAATATCACAAAATTAATGGAAAACAGAAGTCAAAATTAATATTAAACCAAGGGGTGTTAGTTAGATTAACCTAGACCTTTGGTGTGTTCCCAAGTGCAGTGTTCATGAGTTCAAGTCCCCATGATACCCATATGTGAGAGGTTTCCCCCTCCCATTCCTAACTTTGACAAAAAAGAAAAATCAAAATATTGAAAGGAAACATTAAAATAATCATAATAAATTGAGACAATAAAGATATAAGACAACACATTAAGTGGGGCTATTTTAGGGATCCGAAATATATTAAATTTGAAACATGAAGTCTGATTAGGTAACTTGCTTAGTTGGATCCTAGTCATTGGGTTTTACTTATAAAATTGGGGAGCATTTTTCCTCACCATATTAATCAAAGGTGTATGTTCACCACCACCCTTAAAAGGTGACACATGTCCCATTGTTAACCTTAGTTAACTTTTATTTGAAAATGGGCCCACAGCCCATCTTCCTCTCTTTCCTCCTTTCCCCCTTTTTTTTTTCTTTCTTTCCTCCCCCACGACCCTTCTCTCTTCTCTCTCCCTCCCTCACTCTCTATCTCTACCCCTCGCCTGACCTTCCTCCGACCCGTGTCACATGTCTACGACTTTCAGGGGGTTTTTATTGGTATTGCACTTTTCTGTCTTCTGCAGCCAAAAAACTCAGTTTTTAATCTTCTTCCCCTGTGTTTTGTTCTTAGTCTATATTTGGTTTCCCTCTTCTGCGAAAATGCTTCTCATGGGGTCATTAATGTGTGTTTCAAGTTTCATATGTTTTATGTTTTTCGTTGTTTGGTGCAACTGATGGGTCTTCTCTCTGTTTATTTGAGAAGTTCATGGCGAGAAAGTGGAAATTTTTTTTGGCTTTATGCTGCATTGTTTGGTTGGAACAAGCTTGGAATTTCTATTCAATGGATAAAGTTACCAATTTTTCATTTTCCTTGGATTTTCAGCTAAATTCTACTTCCTGGTTTAAGTAAGAAAAAATTAATTTGAAAAGGAACTAATAGGACCCGACCCGAATTCCACCCCGGAACCCGTGTCGAACCCTGCTGACAACCGACATTAACTCAATGTCGGGCCCACTACTAAAAAGAAACCCTCTGCAGTAAACAAAAGAGAAAGGGGGCCAAGACTCATGCCAAAAATCGGGTAGAGTCTCCTCTGAAATAAGAACATTCCCAAAAAGATTCAACCTGATAAAAAAAATATAGAATATGTATATCCAATTGCCATCATGCATACAAGATACATCAAAGGCCTCAGGCCAACAAATTCAACCCTAAGGGGCGATACAGAGCATAACTAGAGTATACAATCGTAAAGTGGCAGAAATAAAAGTGTTTACATAATAGGGGCAAGTGCCCTACAATCTAGTCGAGCCCGAGAAGAGGAACGCTCGGTCGAACAGCTCAGATGCTACGACTATGGCCTGGTGGGGGGCAAAACAGAAAGAGTGTGAGTGGACAAAAATAAAGTTTCATAAGTTAAAGCAACATAGTAACCCCACCGTTTCAAAACCAATGCTGAAATCATGCAATTCAAATCATTTATGTACATAGTTATTCAAAACCCAATAATCACAATATAACAACATAATAATCATATCATAGTACTGTTTCCCATTCTTTCCTACTCTCACAACCACAAGTCAAAAGGGAATACAAGCAAGGAAGGATCCTTACTAAAGAAAATACGAATACGAAGATAATAACCCATACATATAGTAATATAGAACCTCAACACCAACACACGTGTACCGGTAAAACAATCCAATAGGGGATCACTTGACGAGACACCAGGACAGTGCCATAGTGGCCCCGTGCCCTGGGTTGAGCCGTCTAAAGGAACTAAGCTCGCTGGCACGTATGACAGGAACCTCAATACCAATACGTCCGTGACAAGTCCTGCGCGCAGACTACCCCGTTAAGAGTCTACAGTTACACCCCAATAAGGCATGTACTGGGTATCCAACATAATCAAGTAACCGTATCCGACGTATTCATATCCAATACTCATTACTCGCATATCCGTTCATAAATCACTTTTCCATACACACGCAGGTACCCAACCCCAAAACAACTGACACCCGGACATATATACGTCCAACACTCCAATAATCAATATATATATACTCAAAATAAGGACATCACCGTCCCAAACATACATATCCATACTCAAAATAGTCACAAGCATCAAAGGACAGCATATCAATCCAAAATCAGGTAAAAGGTCACAATCACCGAAATCCATATTAAAAACCGTATTTAAATCTCAAATCAAGAAAACATCAAATCACATTAAAGTCTCAAGTTGAGAAACGTCATATCATATGCATGGCTGTTTATTCATTGAAAGATATGCACATTCAAAACAAAGTCCACTCACAGATAGTCCCACGCTGTGTAACCCTGCGAGGGTCCTGCCTGATGATCACGAGAAGTCTGAGAACCTAATTCAAGAATACGAGGATTAGTTAACAAACCGAACCGTGAACGAGAACCTTAAAAGTCAACCCTAACTAATCACGACTCAAGTGTACAATTACATCGTACGAAGAATTTTAAGGTCAACGACGTTCGTTAGAAGACGAACCGACCTCGGGAGACGCTCGGTCCACCTTGGTCAAACTTGGTCAAACTATCCCGAATAGTTCAAACCGGGCCCGTGGGTCCCATGACCTCCAAAATTAGATCCGAAAGTTCCTATGGGTTCACTATAGCTTATAGAACATGTCCTGAAAGTTTGGTCACGATTGGACGGTCGGATCGCTCACGATCGCACGATCGGACGGTCACGGTTTAATCTAAACTTTAAGTCAATGATCTGGAGCATCCGGGACTCCGATCCACGATCCATCAATTCCTATACGATCCTTGAAATACGAGGAACCACATACGTGAATTCGGTTTCGATCCAACGGCCCGAACACATCGAACCCAAGCAACGCGCAATAGGCGTACATTGGTTCGGTGGTCAAACGATGTCCGAATAGAAATCCGCGCACATGTACGCATTCACAACGACACGAGGATCGTGTAGGAACCGAGAACCGCCACCACACCACCGCCACGCGCCGCCATATGCGCCACCTTGGGTGGTGGGTGCCTTGGGCAATTCCAACCAATGGAATTTCGTCAATTCGAGGTGCAATACCTATAGCAATCGAACCAGGAGGAGGAGTGGAGTTCAGAATAGGGCTGAACCGCCCCAAAACCGACCGGTAAGCCACCGGTTAGGGTTTGACCTGAATTTCAGACGTTGGCCACGGCGGCTACGCCGGCCAACGTTGTCGCGCACCCTAGGAAACAGAGAGAGAGGAGGTAGAGAGCTACCTTTCGCAGGTGGAATCGTGGAAGATGGTGACCGGAATCGTCGCCGGCAACAATGGAGGTTTTGCCGAAATTTCATATCGATCCCACGGGCAAACGACGAGGAGATGGCCGGAGATCAGTGGTGGGTTTTGACCGCACGGTGATGGCAACGCGACAAGTGCCGTGGCCAGTGGTGGCCGGACGGTGGCGTTTCGTCGGAGAAGATGGTGCTGCGTACGATCGAGGAGAGAGAAGGTGTTTTTGCAATCTGATTGGTCCCACGTGGACTATATCAGATTATCGCATAATTTTAAATGACATTTACGTCCCCATTACGATCCGCAGCTCATATCGAGATGCGCCGCCCGTCTACGAACTTGTTTCGTCGAGCCGGACGCAATGGCACAACCCGTTTTGCCAAATTCGTGTCCGAAAATTAAAATGACCATAAAGCCGTTTAATTATTAAATTCCAATTAAATTCCAATTTTATTTATTTAAATCCCTTTAATTCATTTTTAATTCCTTATTTAATTAACTCAATTATTTATTTTATTTTCTTGTATTTTTAGGTCATGGGCGTCACAGGAACAACCAAATTTATTGAGTTCAATTTTCCTGTTATCATTTTTCTTGAACCTATCTAACTTTTTGACACATGTCCTTCCACTTAATGTCAAGTTAATAGTGTTAACTTTTAATTAAATTGAAAAATTAAAAACTAATAATTGAAGGGGGAAAACCTCAACAGCAAAACACCTCTCCTTCTCCGTCAACAACCCCTCCCCTTCTTGCCGTCAGAAAAGCATCTTCTCTCTCTTCTCCCCTTTTATTTTGGATCCAGATCTATCTTCTTACCCTGCTTTTCTGGCTTATTCTTTGAAGGAGAGAGGTAGATTGAGGATAGAGGTATGAAAAAAGAGATAGAGAAAAGGAGGCTTTGTCAGCGGCGAGAAGGAGGAGTTGCCGTCGGCCGAGTGGGGTGGGTGGGAGTTTTGGTGGATGGCTGGTTTGGGGTTGCTTAGGGTTGGGGGTGGGTGGGAGTTCGTTGTTGGGTTTTGTTTGTGGCAATAAGATGCCTGGATATACAGAATTGGAGCAAGTAGAAAATCAAGCATAGTCAAGCCAGTAGTTAGCTTCTCTTTTCAGCTTCCTTTTTCTAATGGCTCATTTCTTTGCATTTGCAAACCTAAGACACCTATACTTTTCACCGCAAACTGTGATTTCAAGATCTCAGAGGCATCTTCAATCTCAAAAACGAGCGAATCCAATTTCTAAACCCTAACACGCCCACTGAGTCATCAACGTGGTTGCTGCCTCCGTCTCAGGGCTCAGGACGTTTCGACTAGGTGGCAATTGGCTAAGGAGCAGAGGAACTTCTTCGTTGTTGGGTTTTCTTCCTTCAATTTTTAGTTTTTTTAATTAAAAGTTAACATTGTTAATTTGGGGTTAAGTGGAAGGACATGTGTCAAAAAGTTAGATAGGTAACAGGTGGGCACAGGAAAAATGGTAACAGGGAAATTAAACTCAAATTTATTATATATTCTTTTCACGTTCTTTTTTATTACACTTTGAATTACACCTCAACTCAATGACACTTTGAATTACACTTCAACTCAATGTATCGAGGTTTACGTCTCACCTAAGCTTTGACGATGGAAAACACTGCTTTCACCCTATGAGAGCCTGCAAGTGGACGTTAATACTTGAAACGTTGGTTCAAAGGGTATGCATCCATGACTAAATAGAATTGAATGAGGACTATATCCCACCAATATCCTACAAAATAGAAAGATTATAGGGAAAGCATTGGAACTAGCTGCTAAAGTAATCATCAGCACAAAGAACCCACTAGTGTAGTGGTTTGGAGTAATTGCTCCTTCAGGAAAGGTCTTGTGCTCAAGTCCTAGTATCCGTATAGTGTGTGTGAGTTTAGTATGTGATCGTCACTGTCAATATGAAAGGTCCTAAAAGAAAACAAACAAAAAAAAACAAAAAAACCAAGTAATTCATCAGTGCTTCCCCTTCCTACCAAAAGCTGGTCATTCTCTCCCAAAACATTTTTCTGTCTGAAGGTGAGCAACCAAGAGAGAGAGAGAGAGAGACCGGAAATTTGAAATCTCCAACCCTTAGCGTTGCACACTAAGCAAATAAGAGAGACAATTATATTACATTAACAATACAGATTTCCATTCCATAAAAGGTGCAACTCCATGTGACTCGAAAAAAGAAACACACATAATATACTGACTACGGATAAATTACCTCCACAGACAACTTGTCAATGTGGATCATCCATTCAAATGACCAGGTTAAGGAACAAACATCTTTATTTTCTTCATGCTCGGCTTGCCACCACAACCTACACTTCCCTCTCATTTGCTTTTATTTCACCTGCAGTTCTTGTCTCTTGGCTTTGGTTCTTCATTGCTGCAACTACTGGATCTGCGCCAAAGTTTTCTTTCGCTTCTCCATTCTCCAGTTCAGGCTTACTGTCTAACTTAGCATTATCGTGTTGAATGAGATCCGTGCCGTTATGTTTTTCGTTGGCATCTCCGTTCTCCAGTTCATGCTTACCATCTGAAATAGTACCATTGCATTGGATGATAGCTGCAGTCCAACCACGTAACTGCTCGGTGGCTGCTTCATCTGTTTATGAACTCCGAAAACTAGTTAAGACCATGTGTGCATACATGCTTGTGCATAATTTTTGCATACATGTGTGCTTGTGTATGTAGGGCTCAGAGTGAGAGAGAGTAAATTAGACCAACCTAGCCTTGGGACTGTATGCCCCTGTGGGTGCCTGATGATGAGCGGGTTGTCGAATTCGGCAGCAAGATCCTCAGAAGGTAGTTTCAACCAATCTTTAGCTCCTATGAAGTGGACAGATTTGGCCTTGATAGTGTCTTTGTATGCAATGTCACATATTTTTGGATCTCTGAATTTTGCTCCTGATATTGATATAAAAAACTTGAAAGGTGGATGCTCTTTCAACAGCTTTCCCTGCATTCCCAAATTTTGTAGTTCCAAATGATATATCTTGAGTAAATACCTGAGAGAGAGGGAGAGAGAGAGAGAGAGAAGACTTATATACCTGAGCTTGGTAGCCCAACAAGAGTCCTGATAGTGTTGCACCCTGAGTAAATATTTTGAGAATCTGAATTAGTAGTCTGTGAAACCTAATGGTTTCAACATGTTCCCTATGACAAACAATTTCAGTAAAAGCAATGGCAAAACACCTCAAGTGTCCCCAAAACATAACCAAGATTCCCACCTAAATTTCAGTAGGAAATTCTTTTATAATTTTCAAACAGCTGGTTTTTGCAGCTACAGAGGCAGTCATTACTTTGCATCATATGGTTCATAACTTATTTCCCATGATTTATGATATTCAATAGATTTCTAGTCAGGGTTGGATTGGAAGATAAAGATATCTCTTTAGGACAACAAAGCATGCTTTCACAGCAAAGGGTAAAATAAACTATCAAAGTAGTCCAAGTATTTTTATAGCTCTTGACAAGAGTTTCAAGCAATTTGAAAACCTAATTTCTTCCAAAATAAAAAATAAAAAATAAACCCTGAAGGGTGAGATCATAAAAGTCTTACAGAAACATGGAGGCATACCTGAGAAAAACCAAGCAAACCATCAAAAGGACCTTTGCTTGTTATGTAGTCACATAAATAAGTGATGCATTCTTCCAAGTTTGTGTACTCTGTGAAGTCCTGATCCACAACATCATAAATAACAGATCCATTAATTATACTCAAATCAGTAAAAGCATAAGATATATCCACAAACTTGGTAATGAAAGGATTTAATTTTGATGGACAGAAGGAACAACTAAAAGCATGAGGAGCAAGCAAGCAATATAAAAGTTGGAGTACAAGTTATGAGGACCAGATTGGCTATGTAAAATTAATCAAAAAGATTTTACCTTGTCAAATTGAAACCACTCGTAGTAAGGTGGTGGGAAGACGCCTTCTATATCGGATTTTCCTCCAGCAGGAAATATACCATCTGGAAAATCCTGTTAAAATACCAGAAGATTTTTGGTTATATAGTCAAATATCTCAAATAAGACGAAAATAAAAAATGTTGGAAACAGGTAAATGGGGAGATTGGCTATTTCTATATAGTTCGTATCTTTAGTTTTCCGAAAAAAATAATTTGGGAGGTTAAGTCTCGATCGGGTGACAGTTCAAGGGGCAAAATGACACTTCACTTAACAAAAAAAACTATTGATATTTAGAACATGAAAGGAAAATCATGTTCAGAAAAATACTATTGTATATCCCAATAATACAGAAAAAAATTTCCATGCACAATCTCTATGATTGATTAGTCGTGGTGAGATAAAAACAGTAAACATGCAGGTAGTAAACTTCGTCGCTTTTTTTAAAATATTTTTTATTCATAAACAAAACAAATGATAAAATTGTAAACAAAGAACTGCACAATATAATCATTAATCACCACATGATATTTTATTAAAGCAAAGCATGTGCTATAGAATTATATTATAATTTATGCGTACATACCAAGTCAAACTGTGAGAAGATAGAAGCATCCCATTTGCTAATTTGCTTTTGCAGAAAGCTCCCACTGGTTCTAAATCCATGGAGGCAAAGTATCTTCATCTTCTTCTCCTTGTGCTGTTGGCTTTCCATTGATCTCCTGCTCTCTTCTCTCACCCAGTTATCTGACCACAACAAATATCAATAAGCTAACTTAACTTAATGCACGGAGCAAAAATGCAGTAGCTAGCTACACGTTTTGGTTCTACCTACCTCAGAACTTAAAGACCCCAACTACTACTCTCACTTGCTCAGTTAGTTGCTTGCTGTTCCACGTGAACTCTGCTAAAACTTTTTTTTAATAATTTTTTTTTTTTTATACAAGTGATATTGGGGGAGGGGGGAAATAGAACTTAAGACATTGGGTGCAAGGATAAATACTCTAAACCACTTGAACTTTCAAACCCCTTTTGCTAAAACATTTTGTAGTTGCCAATTGTCTGAAGTTTTCTTCTTTTTTTCTTTAAGTTTGCACAAATTTATTTATATCATGAGTTTTATATTAAAATAAAGTAAATATATGCTGCATTTCTCTGTTTTGTTCTTGTTTCAATTTTCTTGTCATATTATTCCAGAAACCAAAGGTAAAACTCCTCTGCTATATTGAAACCTCATTATTCTGGCACCAACAAAGAAATGCAGGTATGGAAATTAATGTTAATGAGTACTAACAAAGATGAAGATAAAGGGAAACTGGTAAATTTAATCCATCAATTTTTTGCCCAATTCCAGTATTTCTTACACCACACATTCCCCCCAACCCCCTCCCTCATATTTTGGCTCTTCACTTTTCAACCCCACCTCTCATTCTCTCATTCAAACAAGTCACAAACTGCATAACAGCAAATTCAATCATTTTTCCTTGTTTTCATAATCTCTTCAAACTTTTCTTCCTTGCATCTATTTTCTTCTTGTCTGCCTGTGCTTTTGCCAATCCACCTTCCTTCCTTAGCGTTGTAGTAGTTGCTGCTGCTGATGCACAGCTACTAACTCCAGTCTCCACTGGAGCAACAACAGCTGGTTGATCCTGACCATTTCCTCTCGTCACTGTAATAGGGGCCAGTGGGGATGGAGATGCAGAGATCACTGGCAAAGCAGCAGCAGCAGGTGCTGTGTTCTTTTGATCAGCATTAAGTGCAGAGCTGTTAGTTTGGTCAACGTTCAGTGCAGTAGTTGACTCTGAAATAGCTCCTGTTTTAAACTTGGGTTTTGGCTTGGCATGGATTCCAGTATAAAGTCTGCATGGAAGACATAAAAGCACACTTGAGTTTCATAGTTATGTGTAATGGTAATGTATCCAATAGTCATATCAATTAGTCTAATGGGAGATCATTCAAGTTGGTATGTGCATCTTTCATTTTCCAATCATCTGAATGTTGTGCATTCAAATTACACAAATCTACTCTTTGACAAAGTCTACATGTACAACCACACAAAGTTTACATATAAACTTTCCCTGCTCCATTAACCAGAACATGAAGCACATAACATGATGACCATGACTCACCTTGCATGTTTTGCATATTCTTCATAATTTTCGAGCAGCATCTTGCCCGCCTGTTCATTCAACGCTGATTCTGGAAATGGTTCGATCAATAAACATCTAACTACCTGTTATTGCAAAGCACAAAGCCATGACAATTAGACTTGACCAGGAAAAAGAACATCTCAGCTGGATAAGCAGAAATGAAAGAAAGTCAATAATTGAACAACTAAGGGAACTTACAATCAGAATATGTCGTAATCCAAGACTTGGATTCCAATCTTTTTTCAAGGTGTTGACACAAATCTCACCGTTAGTTGCAATGTTTGGATGGAAAATCTTAGTCAGGAAGTAGCCTACAACAATCATGTCCCAGAAATTTCAAATTAAACAAAGTAATAGCTTCAACCAGATAGGGACTCAAATTTAGCATGGACATAAATATCGACTAATCCGAGAGTTATATACAAGCGTCCCATCAACAAAACTTCTCTTCAGTTGTATCAAGCACACCAATTTTTATTTACAGAATGAAGCCACAGAAATACGACATGTTCATTTAAAAAATATAGTGGTATCAGTTATGTCATTGATGATAAAACATAGCAAAACAAACCTTTAGGAGGAGAGTGTGGGAAGTCACGAGACAATAACAACTTCATGCGGAAAACACCATTCTCGTAAGGAGTGCCAGCTGCAAGGCCAAGATCTTAGGTCATCAATCATACTAACATATAGATGCAGGAGTGAAAGACACTACATACAGTTTACCCCAAAAAAAAAAAAAACTATGTACATGCCTGGGCCTTCAATATCCGCATATATGATCGAAAAATCATCATCATTAACACCAACTTTAATGCCTTCAGGAGGGGATTCATCAAGATTCTTCAATTCCTTCGCAAGTTGCTTAATTACGTTTGGTGGGAGATTTTCATTAGTAGCCTGAAATTGAAACACGACCAAAGGAATTGTAAGAAGAGTTAAAAAGAAAATAAGAAGAAGAAATCATCAGTTGCAAATAAAAACAATGCATCACTCGCTCAGATAGCAATCCTTACTGATCAAAGAAGAAAGATGGACTCCACATACAGCTGACAGCTAGTCTAGAATTTACCCTTACTGTTGTTGATAGGGGAGGAGGTGAAGTTCATATATTTTTTAAACACAACTCCTAAAGCCATTGAATAAACCAAACAAACAATGTGTGCACAACCACCATATCATGGCTGATGTTTCAATATAAAGAGGATTAATATCTCATACACCAGGAATGAAGTTTCATGTGCACACATATTGATGTCCAACTATCATGTACTCGCAGAAGTAGAATGAAAACAACCTCAAATTATATTTAGATGAGAAAAAGAATGGCACTTAAACATCCACCTGTCTTTGAAATTAGTCCAGCGACAATGTATGGAACATTAGTCCACATGACTACCATATTCTATTTTATAATCAATAATATCCAACAATGTAAAATAAATAATAGTTTTTTATGGAGAAAGAAATAACATTACCATAAGAATAAACAAATGAAGTCCCAAAGCAAACTTTTGTTACCAAAAGAAAATCAGCAAATCAGCTGAATATGTGCCACAAAACTTTCAACTCCACGGATTAGAGTGATAGAATAAGGCAAGCTGTAAGCCGCAATGTCTGTAATAACAAATTAACATTTAATATTAAAAATCAGGAAAATAGAAGTCAGATCAGTCATATCATATACTTCTCACAATGAAAAATAGCAGATAGAACCAAGAAGCACAAACCCTTCCTACTCAAAAGTTAAACTAAGTATTACATCAGCATATTCAAACACAATAAACAAACAATAATTTCCAAAAAAATCATAAAAAAATGTAATCGAGACAGCTGGTAAGTAGGTAGGTAGGTAGATATAAAGATAAGTTTGAGAGGAAGTACATGATTGACACTCATGTACAAGGTATTTTGATTCCGTGAACACATCCATGCATAAATTTTTTGGCCCATGCAAGAGCTCTGGATACCAAGAACCAATCAATCAAACAATAGAGATAGTCATTTAAAGAAGCCATTTAAAAAAAAAATTGAATTTCATTATGTCAGCTAATAAAACGGCAACAATATGGGGAAAATAGAGGGGCTGGATTTGGACTAGTTAGAACATATCTGGATTTGGATGAGAAAAGAAAAGGTTTTAATTATACTGGACACAAAATTACCTCTCAAAAGCATTGTGAAACTAAATTCCCAAATCCTTATGACTAATCAATCCAATCCTGTATCTGTCCCTTAAAATAACAACTAAGACTAGCTAAACTGTTATCTCAAATCACTGAAAATTACAAATCGAGTATGATTTCAGTGTAGACATGCACCAATCGTCTTCTAACCTATATTTTCTACCTTCTCACTTTCTCACTTACTCGTTTGGCACACTAGCACAGACCAGTTAGTTTCCTGATAAAAGGTTAGTAGAGTTGATTTGTGCATGAACAGCACAAATTTCTCCAAGTATTATGACTTTCTAAGGGCTGTCTGAGTGTGAGATAGGGGATCCATAGACCTGCAAGAGAGATTACGCCTGTTTTTCTCCATCAGCTATCTTCAAGAAAAACATGAATAAAAAAAGTTCTGAAGCTAATTTAAGATAGACACGAAGTCAAAGGAAAATCTCCAACACCAACATATTTTAACTTTCGAAACTCCTAAAAGACAAGTGATGAATAATTACACCCTGAATCCACTTAGACCTAAAGACATTAACAAGAACCAGTTAACTCACTTTAAATTAATACCCATACGAATACCATTAAAGTCAACAAAAACCAAATGCCTCATCTTTCCTAGGAGAAAGGGAGAGGAGAAAGCACTATCTTTCAAGTAAAACATCCATAAAACAACCCATTTGCCTAGAAAGCAAGAAAAGCACCTCAACTGAGAAAATCCGAAACAGATCAAACAAGAAAAGTGAACTACCAAAACCCTTATGCCCAAAAATCCAATGTTTTCCCATTTCAAAAAGACAAAAATAAGATGCAACACAGATAGATATGTATTAGTTCTTAAGAAAGAAAATCAAAATCAGAGAGGTGAATAATCGAACCCAGAACGAAGAACAGGAATCCAAGAAACATCAAATTGACCAAACTTACGGTATTCACAGTCCAAAAAGACAGATTGATATTGAAAATTGAAACCAAAGAAAGGAAATTTACCCTAAATAAAGAAAACCCAGATGAGAATTCGCCTTATCTCATGAAAAAAAAGCTCAGTCTAATGTTGTAGATTGAGGGCTTTGAGGGTTGCGATGCAAAGAACAGAGACAGACAGAGAGAGAGAGACTGCGTGCTCAAGAGAAAGCGATTTCTCCTTGGAATGATTGATTGGTTGAATTTGAGGAGCGAGAAATATTTTTATTTTATTATTATTATTTACATAATTCAAATTTTAGTGACTTACTTTAAAAGAAAAGAAAAAAGATTATTATAAAAATTCAAATAAATCCAGGCAACTTTTAAAAATATGGAAATAAAAAGTACCGTTTGAAACGAGGTGTCGCTGTGCATGGTCTCCTTCATCTTCAGGGCTTATAGACGTTGGATTGTCAGTGGCGGTGCCCCAGACGCGCTCTACTCTCGTTCCCACTTTGCGCCGCCCATTTTTATTTTTTCTCACAAACGTCACCCATTTTCTTGTCAACTGTAAATTACTTAACCATAAGTAGAGACCGTGTGAGAAATTCCCTTCTTTATATTGTTTTTACTTAAATAAACAAATTTATAAATAATTTAGGGTTTTTTCTTTTAACGAATAATTAAGAGCTTGTTTAGAAGTACTCCTAAGCACCAAAAGTGTTTTTTGACAACCAAAAGCCATTTCTTATGTTCTACATAAGTATTCCCAAACAAACTTGTGCTCATTCCAATTTTATTTGGCTTGAAAAGTCAACGTAAGTTACTAACTACTCGAAGGAGACTGAACCCATGCACGTATAAGAAAGAGATGGACACATTGCTAAAGGCCAAGTAGCTTGACTCATAAATGACGCGTCATCAATATGGCGCGTCATCAATAAGATAACATGAATGGCTTGAAACAATAGCTCCAAGCAAGGTGAAAGTCCACTATTTTTAGATAAATATTTTAAAAACAAACAGTGTTGATATCAGTTTGTAGTTTTTTCTCTCAAAAAACAAAAAAAGAATCAGTTTGTAATTGCCTCATAAACCAATTTCTCAACAAAAAGAAGCCATTATTTATTATTTACTTACGAAAAAGAAAATAGATTTATTTATCTCTATGTAGGCGACAGATTTGGTTAGGCTAGTGACCGTTGAGGGGTCATCTTTCAAACTAGCCGTTGACGGTGCTGCCAGCAGCAACCTGCAAAGTTATGCTTTGCTGTTTGGTCACGGGGAGGGTATACCATATTCCAAGCTTAATTATTTTGATTTTCTACGATATGCTTTCCTAGGCTCCAACTTGTACTACTTAAATATTAATAGTTGGTATTGCATCCAACAAGAAAAAACAATTCATACTTGTACATCACTCTCTGGCCCAACAAATTGAACACATGTGTCACTTTTAAGTTAAGGTTAACTACATATACGTACCCAACTTTTAGGGGTTTGTTCAAATTAGTACCCAACTTTTAAAATCATGCATGTAGATATTGTGGGAGTAAATATTTCGGCAACCAATCATGAGGTACCACATGAACAATGAGAATATTTCTTAGGTCAACAATTGTGCTCCATTTAATTGGCCAATTGTTTAGACTTAAAATAGGAATAATACCATAAATTAGGGATTTGATTTTCATTAAATCTCTAATTGATCCAATCTCTCCATTTAAGAGAGAGAATAATTACCTTCCATATGGAAATTATTCTCTGAATAACCCTAGAAGGCAAGAACACTATAAATACATGGTACACCACATACACGGCTCCGGCCACACACATGGCTTCGGTCACTCTGTTCTCTCGTATCGTAGAGAAAACTCCGACCTTCTCTTGTTGACCGCGCAAATCTCACGGCCTGCTGAGCGAGGCCGAGGGGATCTGCGTGAACACGAGTCGTCCTTCTTTGTTTTTGGATGTGATTGCGCGGGCGTGCCAGCAAGGTCTACCGTGCATTCAAGGTTGATTTGGATGGGCGAGTAGATCTGATGCGCCTGTTTGAGTCCGACTTCGCTCAAAGAGATTGTGGCCGAGAGAGGAACTGATCTCGGTCGTAAGGTTCACGGCCTGAGCTATAAGGCCATTGGTGGTGGTGTCGATGGTGGAAACAGTTAGTGGATTTGGGTGGTGCTTTAGCGCTCCGCCAGATGGCAAGGGCTGTATGATATATGAAATGAACGGAAGAGTAACAAAGGGTGCTCCGGCGCCTCGAAAGATCGAGGGTCGTATGATATATTGATGAACGGAAGTTTCTTACAATCTGCCACTACTCTTAGGAAAGCAAGTAAAAGGTATTGAAAGTGCGTTACAAGAATGTAATTGACAGAAAAAGATAAATTTTGCTCCGTGAGAGGCTTGTGTGGTGTTTGAACCCTTTGAATGTATTCTGAGCTTAGTATTTATAGGAAAAGCCAGCTGATGGAGGTGGACCCAACACCCTCGTGAAATGCCACTGACTCAGCAATAGTGGGTGGGTAGAGGCCGAGAAGCATGGTGGTGTGACTACCGTGAAGTTCAGTTTCCCCTACTGTAGTAGTTGGGCCGGACTTCACGCTTAGAAAAGCATTTAATTCCTTGATCTTCGGTGAGTAGAGGAGCATTTAATTCCTCAATCTTCGGTGGGTAGAGTAGCATTTAATTTTCATAATTTGAGAAGTATAATATCACCAAATTGACCTCACCCATACTGCGATTTGACTGAAAAGTACACTGATGCGACCCCTACTCTCTCTCTCTCCACGTGCTTGGTAAAGTTGACAACCTTCTCTTGTGGTATGGTTCATACGTAATATTTAGTCACTTCTTCATTAAATGAGCTGTGGGACCCGTCTGGCAAGTGGTGACATCCTCTAGATTTGGGCCGAATGATGAGGCTCGACCGCTTCCCTCGGCTTACCATTACCGTGGACCCGAATTCCACCATGGAACCCGTGCCAGATCCTGTGGTTGTTCCGACATTATCCCAATGTCGGGCCCACATACTAAACAGAAACCCTCTTCCCGAAACAAATGAAAAAGGGGCCGAGACTTCTACCAAAAATCTGGCAGAGTCTCCCCAGAAAAACGTATAATCCCAAAAGTTCAACCTGATATAATACAACATAAATGTATACACCAACTGCCAGCATGCATACAAATACAACATAGGCCTTCGGCTTTCAAATTCAACCCTAATGGGCGATAACAGGGGCAATTCTAAGAGTATGCGAGTTTACAACATCAGAATATAAAGTTAAAGATAAGGGACTTAAAGTCCTACAATCACATCGAAGCTCGAGAAGAGAAGCGCACGGCCGGATAGTACGGAAGCAACGACTACGGCCTGGTGGGCGCAAAACAGAAAGAGTGTGAGTGGACAAAAACAAAGTTTTCATAGTTCAAATCAACATACTAACCCCACCATTTCAAAAACGATGCTGAAATCATGCAATTCAAATCCTTTATATACATAATCATTCAAAACCCAATAATCACAACATAACAACATAATAATCATAACATAGTACTGTTTCCCATTCTTTCCCACTCTCACATAACCTCATGCACGTAGACAATACAAGCAAGGAAGGATCCCCACTAAAAGAAATACGAATACGAAAGTACTAATATATATAGGTATAATAAGACCACAACACCGAATACAAGTACCGGGGAAACAATCCAACAGGAGATTGTTTGACTGGACACCGGGACTGCATTCACCATGGTCTCGTACCCAGGGTTTGACTGGATACCGGGACGGCATTGTAATGGCCTCGTGCCCAGGGTTAAGCCGTCCAAATGTGACTAAGCTCGATGGCATGCAGGGTAGGAACTATCAATACCCATACGTCCGTGATAAGTCCTACGCGCAGACTACCCAATCAAGGGTCTACAGTCACACCCTGTTAAGGAATGCATCGGGTATCCGATGAAGCCGATCCGAATCCAAGTAACCGTGACAAATGAACCGGGGGAGGTACAGACAGTGGTGCTAACAGCACTCCACTCAAACACAACTCAATATTCACATATTCAATCACTTTCCAACTCATATCAATCATATGTACCCAAACCCCAAAATATCAGACACCATGACATATATACGTCCAACAATTCAACAATCACCATATATACTCAAAATAAGGACATCACCGTCCCAAACATATAATTCCATAGTTAAAATAGTCACAAGCGTCAAATGACAGCATATCAATCCATAATCAAGTAAAATGTCATAATCACCGAAAATCTATATTAAAAACCGTATTCAAATCACAAGTCAAGAAATGTCAAATCATATGCATGGTTGTTTATTCTTTGAAAGATATGCACATTCAAAACAAAGTCCACTCACAGATAGTCCCAAGTAGCTTGACCCAGAGGGGGTCCCGCACGAGGATCACGAGGTGCCTGAGAATCTATTTCAAGAATACGAGAATTAATTAATAAACCGAACTTGAACGACAACCTTAAAGTCAAACCCTAACAAAACCCAACTCAAAGCGTACGTATGCTTGTACGAAGAATTCTAAGGTCAACGACATTCGTTAGAAGACGAAACGACCTGGGGAGACGCACGGTCAACCCTTGGTCAAACTTTTCTTGAATAGGTCAACCCTGGCCCGTGGGGCCCACGACCTCCAAACTTAGATCCGAAAGTTCCTACAAGTTCACTACGGCTTATAGAACACGTCCTGAAAGTTTGGTCTTGATTGAACGGTCGGATCGCTCACGATCGGACGGTTATGGTTTACCTAACTCTAGGGTTTGTGATTTCGGAGTATCCGGGACTCCAAATCACGATTCGTCAATTCCTATACGATCCTAGAAATACGAGGAACAACATACGTGAAGTCAGATTCGAACCAATGGTTCGAACACATCGAACCCAAACAACACATAATAGCCATAGGTTCGATCGAGGTTCAAACGACGTCTGAATCGTAATCCGAGCACACGTATGCGCTCACGACAACATGAGGATCATATTGGGATTGGAAAACACAACTGCTATAGTACACACGCACCGCCACTCGAAAATCTTCGAATCTCGCCACAAACTCAACACCAATCGAACCAGCTCCTCGAGGGGAGTTCAAAGTGCCATAGAACCGGCCAAGAACCGGTCGGATTCTGGGTGAAATCACGGCCAAACCACCTAGGGTTTTGGCCGGAATCTGAGCCGTTTGATACGGCGGCTACATCGCCGTGTTTTGTCACGGACCTAGAGGAAAGGGAGAGTGAGAGAATGGCTACCTGACGCAAGTGGAGCTGTCGCCTGAAACGGCCGGAGTTGTCGCTTGAAAGAATGGAGATTTGGCCGGATTTTCCAGTCATCACAGTTAGCAAACGGCGGGGAGATGCTCGGAGATATGGGGTGGGTTTTGAACGTACAGTGATGGCGGTTCGATTGCGACCGGTGCCATCCCCAGCCGTGGTCTGTGTCGCCGAAATTGAAGAGAGAGAGTGCGGGTCGGGGAGAGATAATGCGCGAAGAGAGAGAGAGAGAGAGAGAGAGAGAGAGAGAGAGAAAGAGGTTTACGAGCTTTCTAATTGGCCAACGTATCTTTTATAATATTTTATTCAATTTCAAAAATTACCGAAATCCCCTTTGAGTTCTGAAACTCGTATCGATGCCTGCCATCCGTCAACGAACTTGTTTCGACAAGACGAACACAATGACGCAACTCGTTTCGCCAAATTCCTTTCCGAAAATTAAAATGACCTCATTACCCCTTTATTTCTTAGTTTCCCATTATTATTTAATTAAATCCTTTTTATTTTATTTTTAAACCTTATTTTAATTACTTCATTTTAATTAATTTATATTTATTTGTTTTTAGGTCAAGGACGTTACAACTTTTACGCGCACAAGAGAAAGTGCACGGTCCATTTTGAGATAAGTGGCATTTTTTTTCCAAGTAACATTGCCATTATATTTGAGAATAACATAATTCCAAAAAATTTGAACTTTCGGATAATTTTCGGAACTCGGACGTATTTTTAGTGAATTTTTGAAGTTGGAAAATAAGAAATTAAATTGGAATTTCTACATGGCAGCATATGATTGGGTGGAACATTTCATCCACCACATGGCAGCACCTGATTGGTTGGAAGACTTTGAAGACTTTGACTCAGACTACTATTAAGAGGTTGAGTAGGGTCTATAGTACTATTTTGTGAGCTCATTCAATCTAAGCTATTGATTTGATTATAGATCAGATCTTGACTGTTGATCAAAATCAAAGACTTTTGACTTGATCTAGGCCTTTGGTTTGGTTGTTGGGAATGCATCTGGACCATCCAAATTTAAGCTATCATGCACCTTCCCACACTGGATCAAAACTCAAATTTTCTATCTAAACCATTGAATTAAATATTCAAATTAATCCGGGTCATCGGGAATTCTATAAATATCCCCCAAATTTTCTTCTTCCTCACACCTTCAAAAATCTCTTCCTCCATTTCTCTCCCTCTCTTCCACCATAGCCACTATTCTGGCTAACTTTCCCCGAAGTTACTATTCACCCAAAATGTACTATTCACTTCCCATACGTAGTGTAAGCCATTTACTACTCATTTCGTGGCAATCACTATTCAAGAGTACTATTCATTTGAATTTACTATACACTTCCAGAAGGTAGCAAGCGTCGTTACCTATCATTCCTGGGAAGTTATTATTCATCGACGTATCTTACTATTCATCGCCGTATTGTACTATTACTTACCAAGGTAATCTCTACTCCATACCTCGTATTTCATTTGTTTTAATTCCGTATTTCCATTTCCTAAGTGTTAGTCTGTCTAATTTAAATTTGTCAAATGCTCAATTCGTATTGTTTCCTAATTGGGTAATTTTCAAGTATTCCTAAAATATACTCCATATATTATTATTATGTCTGTTTGAAATTTAATCAAATTGGATAATATTTTTGTCATTTTCCTTCCATTAAAATTTTTGAACTAAATTATACCTATTCCTCAGGTTCATGTGTACGAACAACAAAGTACTATTTAGACTTTAATTTTACCATACCATGATTTTTATCATTTCCGGACCAAAGATGGAACTTCAAGGACTATTGGAACATTTTTGGAATTTTTAGAAAGTACAAGGACTTTTTAGAAAGTACATGGACTATTTTGCAATTAATTGGAACTTTAAGGATTTATAAGGACTGAGTTGTAATCTGGATTAAGTTTAAGGACCAAAGTGCAATTAAACATAAGAAAAAGGATTAAAGTGCAACTAAGGATTTTTCGTAATATTTCTGAATATTGGATTGTGATTTAGTTGCTCAAGAGTGACCAGTTTGAGTTTGAAGGTGCAGAGGGCAAGTCAAGCTTAAGCTTTGGATTCCAGGTAGGGGGACCCACTCTCGGACTTGTATTTTGTGTATGTATGACATAGTAAATATTGTTATGTGTGAAAGATGCACTGTTTTTGGATGCCATATTGTTTGGTTTTATGAATGCTTTGCTTTGATTCTCCAAAGTTTGGAGGGTATACGCCTGCAAGCATTATCCTCGGCGACCTGAGGATGAAAGGGGCATAGCAACTTCCTTGGGTTTCGATTCCCTAAACCTATGGAAGGGTTAATCGGACAGATTTTACCAATACCCTATGCGTGAGGTATAGTCGACGAGGTGTAACCGTTGAAATGGATACTCTCGCTACCGTACCAGGTAAGTTAGTATATTTTGTTTCTGGTAAGGGTAGTTGTCCTATAGGGATCGGTCATCAGACAAGTATATTTGGGCCCAGAAAAATGTTTGCGAAAGTTGTGTGAGCATGCCAACTGTTTCAAATCATATATTTATATGGAAAATGGTTTGTGTTGTGCATATACTTTTCACTGTTTTTCATGAAACTACAATGTTATTTTGCTATCTATTTTCAAACCTGACCAGGAGCCTCCTACGGGGCAAATGAACGTATGTGATGCTTACCCCTACTTTTTCATGTAGATCACAACCCTCGAGTTGTACTTGGTGCTGTTCTTGTACCTGTCAACACATTTTGTCAATGTACCTCATCATCTCTGACAGGTCGTGATTTCCTTTTCTAAGAGTTTGAGGATTCTTCTTGTTTATTTCCTTCCTCTATATAATTATGGATGGTTGGTATGTATTTAATCTTTATGATTTGTAAAATAACTTATGAGATTACAGGTACTCTTCCTTGACCTCTGGGGTTGGTATTTCCACAATAAAGTTTGTATAATGTTTTATTAAATTTTCCGTTGTTTTTTTACAACTCTGATCCAACCCATTTTATTTAATAAAAATGCTTATCGTATTTTGTGAATCTTGGGAGTATAACCCTTGGATCTAGGTGTTATATTTTCGGGATCCTCAAGGTACATGCCACTGTCACATATCTCAATTTTGGGGCGTGACAGAAAAATGGTATCAGAGCAAACTCTATTTTCAAAATAATTTTGAACCAGAATTTTGAAAGATTTCTACAAATGAATTTTGAACAACTTTGATTTACATGGGTTTTCTGAAAAATACCCAACCATCCATTTCCTCAATGCCTTTGAATTCCTTATTCCTTTTAAGGAATTCATATTCTTGATCCATCTAAATCCTATGTGATTAGAAAATATTCTTTCCATTTGAAGGAAGACTATCGTATTCCTAGAAATTAATTCTTCTCTATAGATGAGACTCATCAAATTATCTAAATGCTGACAAACAAGTTCTACTTGTTTTGTTTCCTATCATTCTTGGTCATGTTGACAAGTTTTTATAAAAAATATGCACAACCAATCCAAAGAAGGGATCCTTAAAACTTGGTTGTCATCATCTAAAGTGGCTATGTGATTAGAAAATTAATGTAAAGGTAAATTTGTGCAAAAGAAGCGCAGATTAATATTTTTGGAATGGTCTCTAAAGATGAAACCTATGAAGTTCATTGAAACATTTAAAGTGAACAGAGCTTAAGGCTAGATTAAACATATTACGAAGGTGAACGTACCTCATATGATGGTACAATGTGCTATTTGGAAAAGCATATTTTATGACTCATACTTTGAGTCAAGAACTTTGTCTTGGTTGTATCTTAAATCATGTAAGAATGTAGGATGCTGGCACTACAAAACAGAAACCCTTCCACGACGTCTGATATGCGTCATGGAAGACGTTTAATGACGCGGTCAGAACGTCGTAACCTATGTCATAAAAGGGGGGTCATGGAAACTTTTTAAAACCATGGCGTCTGATATACGTCATAGAATGTGCTTTCAATGACGCGGTTTGCGCTTCGTCTTATTTTTTCCATGACGCGTACGATATGTCATAGATGTATTTTTAGTGACGTCAAGTCCGCGTCATGAATATTTTGATGTTTCTTTTGATGCTGTCTATTCAGGCTTTCTATGACGCTGAATGGACGTCATTGAAATATTTTTCATGACACATATTTGACGTCGTTAAAATTTTATTAAATAAATAAAATATTCATCGTTGAACTTAACGACGTTTTTGAAACGTCGTTGAAATATTTTTGACGACACATATTAGACATCATTGAAATTTTAAATAATAATAATAATAATAATTCTAATATATATATATATATAACCCATCATTTTAATTCTACAAAAAGAAATTAATATACAGAAGCAAAGCTTTCACATAAAGGCTAACATACTTTACATTAATATTACTCAACATGATTCTAGTACATCATGACAAGTTTAAAAATTGTCTTTATGACTAATTCTACAAAGTCTTCTACGAAGTATGAGAAGTTCTAATACTTGCACCGTCCAAAACAAAATAGACATCCAAAAAGATGAGCTTGATGATAGTTTGAGAGGATGTGATGCTTCATGTCCAAAAGAGGGTGTAGATGGTACTAAAATAATTACAACCACCAATTAATACACCTGCTTTAAAACAAAACAGAAAATGAGTGAATGTCTAGAAATTTTGAGCACACATGCATGAAAATTATCCAAGTCAGTAATGATATCTAAGGTCTTACTACAGCCGCAACTACAAATGGCTAATACAGTTCCCCGTGTAAGCAAACTTGGTCAAACCAAGAACATGAGATTTTCAAAGATTTGTTACATTAGAGTATAACAGCTATGTGATTAACAATAAAGTTATAAAATTTTCATATCTAACAAGCATAGAGAAACAAATAAAACATCCACATTGCACTACAAGACAGAAATCCTTCCACGACATCTGATATGCGTCATTCAACGCCTAAAATGCCTGGAATTGTAGCAGAACAAAATAATCACCAAAATTCTAGCATGGCTAAACTAATTACGAAATCAGGATTTAGATTTTCTCATAGAATATCTGCTACTTCCCTTATATATGCATTATATATAATATAAGCCATCGATAAAAATTTGTACCTTAGGTTACGAAGTTGTTATCCTCATTGTAAATAAAACTCTCTCTAAACTTCTATGAACTTCATCTTCAGTTTTGCCATCAATTAACAAAAGCCGACCTTTTGGCTCATCCAGCCGAGAGTGAGGATGAAGAAGCAAAGATTAATGGTGCAAAGAATATGTAGAAGTACAAAAAACCACATACTTCATTTGCATCTACTTCGTTACATGGACCAGAAAATTTTGCACACCATGAGGAAATTATCTTTTGGTTAATTTATATAAAAAGACCAAATGTGGTGAAATGATTATAAATGAGCTTGACACTAAGAAGAAATAATGTATGCATGTGTTCTTAGGGTTCTTTATTTGTCTTGTTTGTGCCACCAACTTTGCGAATAATGTTGTTGTGATTGTTATCCAATTCTTGTTTTTTTCTTCTAGATAAATGGTGGGGGTTGTTGAATTGCACCAATATTGGTGCTTTGCTCAATTTGAAAAATTATATTATCTGAATTTAATTGGTTGGAATTCAATTCTTAAAGCTTTTATTGGAATTAACCAATTTGCCTAGCCTAGCTTCTCAAGAAAACGAGGCATTAAAATATAAGTCATACACAAAGCCTCATAAAAGATCCTTTCACCCTAGTTTGCTGCCTAGATCGTTTCCTACTACTTCCCTTCCTACTTTAAATCATCTATAAACAGCCTACTTTAAATCATCTATAAACAACCTTACTCATCTATAAACAATAAAACAGCCTTACTCATCCTACTTTAAATCATCTATAAATCATCCTACTTTAAATCATTTATAAACAGCCTTACTCATTCGTTGAATGGTTTTTCACAAAAAGTACATACAATTAAAGTGGAACAAGTACAAACTCAAATATACAATAAAGTGCTCCAAGAGAGATAATTTCAACTACCTGGGGAAATGAAATTGCATGAAAGAGCAATCTGTATGGCGATATTCTGTTTGTCTCAAGTCAACATCCAAAAATTTATACCAGCTTTTCTCGGGGTCTCAATTGTCTCGGGTACACCATCCTGCTACCAACAAAATGATCAGTTCAAGAATCCAAAAACTACCAGGAAAACATATTCAACACTAAGCGAGATCATCTTTCCACAATCAGCAATCACTAAAAATTTGAGCAAATCTACATGTAAGAAGAATTATATTTCAAAGCTCTATCGTAACATTCACCTATAGGCGATCCTCTATGGCAGTAACTCCAAGAACTTCAAAGTCATGTTCTAATCTTTGACAGACCTCAGCTAGTCTCCACCGCAAAAAAAAAAAAAAAGAGTTATATTAGAGAAGGAAATGTATAGATGCACGTATGGCATGTACGTGTATCGGTGTATGTACATACCCAATCACAAATGTAATGGAAAATATGTATGTAACAATACATACATAAATAATCACATATTAGAAACACACATTCAGATGTACACTTTACCTCCCTAACAACCAATGTCTTTGCTAGCCTCTTTAAACATCAAAGACCATTCTCGATATTCCTCTTCTTTTAGTTCACGCCAAGCAAGACATGTCCCTGCTCTTTTCTTTTTTTCTTTTTTTCTTTTTTGGAAAAGAGACGATATGTAGTAAAGGAAAAAACTATGTACATAAACATGGATGAGAAAACCACAGATAATAAATAATTAGAGCAAAAACCTAAGTGACAACACATTTCACCTCATCAAAGAACAAACTGAACCACAATTAAACAAATCACATGAGATTATCACGCGACCTGACTAACAAATCCAACAGAATAGACAAATAAAGATTCCCCTGAAGTCTGCATAAACCGATGCCAACAATGCTGATCAAAATACTATAGCCGAAAGATCTTCCGGACCTAACCCTTTGGAATCCACAAAAATCTCCTATTACAGTCCATCCAAATTACCCAAAGATTTCAAACATCCAATCCTGCCCTTCCCCAAAGCCTGAAACACCCCTTTGGAATGACCCAAAGACTCTTTAATTTCCTTAAATAACTTCCACCACAAATTTAAGGATACGGGCGGTGGAGAAACACTTGATCCACACTCTTCTCATCCTCTTTACGAAAGATGTACCAGTATGGAGAAAAAAATATTGTAAGGACTTCTCTTCTGTATCCGATACAGGTGTTAACCCTCTCACAAGCCTCCTACCAAGCTAAAACTTGAACTTTCAGGGGAACCTTTGACTTCCAAATGTGAGTATAAGATGGCAAGTGAGATAGAACTGCTCTGATGCATGAGAAGCTGTTATAAGATTTGCAAGGGAACCTCCCTCACCAATCTAACTTCCAACTCCTAACATTTGCTATTGAAGGAGCCCCTTCCAGTGAAGTAGACTCTTCCACCTCCAAATAATTAAGACTCCTCCTAAAGCCTAAATCCCAATTTTATAAGGAAAATAAATAGCATCCCCATACTCAGATGATGTTTTCTAGAAAGAGAATGCAACATGGGAAACAAAGATCTAAAGAGTAACTTCCTCTAGCTAACAATCCTCTAAAAATATTACCTTTCCCAGTTACCCACCACAATAGTAGACTATTCTAATCACTATAGTTGACAATACATATTCAAACGACACCCTAAAAACCCTCACACTATGAAAACATATAATCCATATAAAGTCTTGCAGAGGGCAACACCGATTAAAGTGATGAGTAACACTAAGTAGAATTCTCAAATTACATACTACTAAAAAGAAAGAAAAAGAAAATCTATTACCAAAGCACATGCATAAGGGAGAATTGCTTCATCCGCTCCTTTTGACAAAAGGATAATCCTTCCATTTTGGCAATCCTTCACCATCATCGACATTCTTTTCCGATCGAAGTGATCGGAAAGATGTACATGATAAGGAACATATAAATAAGGGGATGGAAGAACTTAAAAACATAAAGTGAAAGGACTAGATTCACTCACCGAGTTGTTTACCACGTCCTTGCCTATCAAAGGCGGCATAAATAACATGTCTTGCGGTGGTGGTGAGCTTGAAAGTAGAAATTGCGCCTTGAATTGAGAGATGGATTCGACCAACAAAAAATAGAGAGAAGGAAAAAATTCATATTCATAATTAAAATTGAGAGATGGATTCGACCAACAAAAAATAGAGAGAAGGAAAGAGAGATGGGGAGAGCAAGAGGGAGCAAAAGAACTTGCAGACACAGCACCTGCCTACAACGCTCTTAGGTCAGACCTTTCGTCAAAGGAGGAAGAGAGAGAGAGAGAGAGAGAGAGAGAGAGTGAGTGAGAGTTTTAGGGTTTGGGTCTGGAGGAGGAAGGGAATGTTGTTTCGATTTGGGGCTGAGAGACAAGGTGAAATTTTGTTTGGGTGAGAGCGCAAGAGTTCTAGAGTGAATATGCGCGAAATTAGAATTTTTGTGAAAAAAAGGCGCCATTGGAAAACATCTATGACGTACATTATGCGTCGTCCTATATATATTTCATGACGTGTTGATGACGTCGTTAAATTTTTTTTACATCTATGACGCATGTCCTGCGTCGTTGTATAAGTATTTCATGACGTGTAAAAGACGTCGTTAATTTAAGAAAAATCTATGACGCATGTCTTGCGTCGTCATATACGGTACATCTATGACGCACTTCCTGCATCGTTGTATAAGTAATTCATGACGTATAGAAGACGTCGTTAAATTCACAATGTTAACGACGTATGTCAGGTGTCGTCAAAATGTACTCAAATCAATGACACACATCCGCGTCATTGAAAATAATTTTAATGATGCATCAAACAAATGTCGTGATAATGGTGTTATAAAATCACTTCAATGACGCATTTTAAAAACACGTCATAGTTTATCACATTTAATGACGTGTATTTTTGATGCGTCATTAAATTTGTGTCGTAAAAAGACATTTTTTTTGTAGTGTGGAAAAACTACATCAAAATTCAATCTTGCTCTACTCAAGATTTGAAGGAGATAAGTTAAGTGCCAAAAGGGCTAAGTTATTAAATGGATATAAGGAATAAATTGTAGTATGAGACACCAAGGTAGGTTGTCTATGAAAAAAAAAATCCTCGAGAAGGAAGTGTTATGTATTGCTTTATGTGGACAGTGCACACATGTGGGTCTGCAGAGGTATTAGTGCCATTAGTAAGCGCGATCCACTTTTTTCGCTATAACTTTTCTGAAAAATTAGGAAAAGAAGAATTACTTGAGTTGTCTAACCTCAGAATGCGGAATCTACAAGTTGGCGAGAGTACTACCATTGTATTTGCTATCTTCCAAGAATAACTTGGTAGTTACCAAAGTCAAGGCCATAGAAATTTTTAGCCTATGGATATTGCGTCTTGTAAGAAGACATCAACAAGTTTTACAGACAGAGTTGGCAATCAACAAAGGAGCTGGTCTGGACGCGCTGGAGCAAAGTTCGAGCTATTCTCCACTACGCAAGAGGCTTCTATTGCCTTAGACCTAATCGTAGGTACAACAACTATTCTTTTCATTAATCCCTACATTTTAGAAAATTTGTTGAAACATGTCTATCTTAGACTTCTGCAAGTAGCACAATTATAAATCCAATAATGTCGGGTACTTGGAGACACTTCCCAGTAAAGGGAATATCAATCCTGGAAAATGTATTAGCCTTTCAGTAGAACAACACCAAAAGAGGAAGAGTGTTATCAAGTTCAGCTTTCAAATGCTTTTAATAAGAAAGTTTGCTCCAGATCTTTTCAACTAGGGGATCTTGTCCTTGCATTACGTAGACATATCATCATAACACACAAGACCGGAAGTTTACTTCGAAATGGGATGGGCCCTATGTAGTACAATAAGTATATACAAGTGGTGCTTACAAGATCGTGGCCGAAGACAATTTAAGAATTGGCCCCATCAATGGAAAGTTCTTGAAACGATACTACACATGAAGTGAATACAAGCTCCTGGCCTGCATGAGCCTAAACTGCGTATGGCACCACACAAAAAAAAAGGGCTTGTTGGATTGAAAACATGAAGGGGCGATCCAGACAAAAGTTAGAGCATAATATGGTTCGTTGATTTGAAAACTCGAAAGGGCGGCTCAAGCAAAAGTTAGGACCAAAAATCCCGTTGAGTTGAAAACCCGAAAGGGCGACTCAAGCAAAAGTTAGGGCACGTTAAAAAAAAAACCCCCCATTTGAACTACGTGATAACTTGATCCCTTTTCATTGAGGGTACATAGGCAGCTTGGACACTAAATTCCAAGTACAGTAACATCAAAATAAAAAACAAGTATTTCTCCATCAATCCGAACTATTCGAAAGAAATAATGAAATAAGAAAATACTTTTATTTCATTATGAAACTTAAACTAGTAAACATCAATACTTTGACAAGTTCGAAAGGAAATATGAACGAAGCAAAGAAAGTTTACAACAACAACAAATTTGTTATTCCCAAGACAAGTCTCTAAAGCCATTACGCAATCTCTCAAAATAAACTCGTAGCGCATCTAAAGCCTCAGCATCAGCAGTTGATAATACAGGAGTTCCGTCGATTGCAATCTTATCCTCTCTTAAGTGGGTTACTTCACTATGATGATGTGAAAGTTATGCATCACTCCTCGAAAGCGATTCGTTTAGTTGACACAGTTTTGACTCTAGTTGTTCTTGCTCTCTTTTCAACTCTTCCATACACACATTGGCGGACTTGATGGACTCAAGTATGGAAAATTGATGAACCTCTTTAGCTTGTTGCCGAGCCAAAACAATAGAAAGTGAAGAGTCAACAGCAGCTAAATGAACGCTTTGAACTTGTGGAGATAACTTCTGGCAATAAGTAGATTGCGCAGAATAATAGTCAATTGCGGTCACCATAAGTGCATCAATCATAGCTCGAAAAGATGAGACGTCCGCCCCCACATTGTCAAGGGTGGTCAACAATTTGCCAAGCTCATCTTTGTATGAAGGAAGCCGCTCTAATGAAGCCTTCAAGATTATGTTTTTTTATCTGATTTCCCATCATGTAAACTACTTTGCAAAGGGTTTTGTCCGCAACACCTAATTTCGGTTCCCCGCATGGCATCTCGAAGGTAGACGCTTGGTTAACCGGCTTTGATGAATGTTGTTGAGCAAGCGGGCCTACATTAATTGATGAATGATGGTTAAGCAAGTATACTCCAAGCTTTATAAACATGGATCATGACAAAGACTGGAATAATACCTCTTAGGCTAACACCTGAACCATTTATCAGCTGTAAAGTATCATTTACCCTTTCTGTAGGCAAATGATTAAATGGTACAAGCTCGGACACAGTAGGAACATGATGCACAATTTCTCCCTTAAAAATGAAAAAGGAAAGAAAGAAGAGAAAAAAGGAAGTGTTAGTGACATCTCAAAAAAAAAAGGTCAAAGTGAAATAAAATTGCCTCGTCTATCAGAACTGGTTGCGAAACGGCAGGCACATCACAGAAAAATGTGTCATCGAGTGGGTATGCAGTGTCCAGGTTGCAATAGAGAGATCCGACACTTGTCTTCTTATGCTTGAAGTTGACCTCATCATCTTCATTGCTACTCATATGTCCTCGTTTCAAATTACGGACTCGTTGACCAAGAGGAATGATATCTTCATGCGAATCTGCTACACTTTCTGTTTCTCCTAAATCGTTAGAGGCCCAAGTTGTGCGAACATCAACTGGAGGTAAGGGTTGAACTCGAGGTGCGGGAGTAGTAGAACTACCTTCAACTTCTAGATGAACTCTGTGCGCCTTACCATGTGTGGGTTTATTATGAACCAAAGTTTCTTTATCTTGAGACTTTAAGGATTTCGGTTGAGATAACGAGACGACCTGCCTCCAGTTGAGATTGTCTTTGGCTTTGTTCATTCAAAGCGATGCACCTTTGACCACCAAACAACATAATCATAGGTGACTTCAAATTCCTGGGTATTTTCCTTAGTTGGTGGGGTTATTATAGATGCAATGCCAACTTTTAAGCATGACTTCCAATGTGAATACATCGATAGCACAAATTTCATTCGGATCTCATCTTTAAGTTCTCCGGGCATGCTGTACATAGCCAAACTGTCTGCTAAACACATGCGGCTGTAAGGTTAGATGACTCGGTAGTTTTCTGTCACAAAGTAACGTATCCTAAACGACGACATACCAAATATGCCAAGTCTTCCTTGGGAATACGATCATCATCAGTTAGTATTTTACGCTCTGAAGACACTTTTGCCAGATGGCTCATCTCCACTTTATCACAAGTCCTGAACAAAGCCCGAGCTGTTGCATCTTCAAAATATTTCGCTAAAGTTTTCCTGAGAACATTGTCATGATAGGAGTAGACTTCTCATAAGATGAAGATAAAAGTGCGTATCGAAATATTCACCCAACCACCCATACACATAATGGAAAGGAAGAACAGTTGCACAATTCCCTGGATCTTCTGAACTAGAAATATCGATCTGCCCCTTATAAATGCTAGCCAATACTGGAATTGCTAGGCTGAATGATATACCTTGCGCCATTCGACCGCAACTTTGAAAATCCCTGGTGCGATCAAGGTAACATCGTCCTTGTGAAACACAAATTTGCACAACCAACAAGTAAGAAAAGCGAGTTAAGTATGATATTTCCTTATCTTCATTAGTTATACCCAAATCTTCAAAAACCCCTTCATCCTCCTCGGTGTGCTCTGGGGTCACCCCAATGATACCAGACGGATCAGAATCTTCTTTTGGCTTTTGTGACTTGTTCCGTATGGCTTTCTTTGAAGACTTTTTGTACTTGAACAGTCCCCGATACCATTATTTTATCCAAGCAGTTATCTTTACTCCATATTTTCTTTTAGCATCCTATAAAATCTTGTGATATGCTAAGAACAGGTAGCGACAAATGTGTGGGATATAAGGGACGCCTCTCTGGTCTTTCCTATTTAGACTTTCAGCACTTGGAATAACCTCATCGCAAAACCGACCTATAATAGGAAGACCACGGAGTTTATGAAGATCCCAAAGGGAAATAGACATCTCCCCTTGCGATGTATGAAGAGTATTTGTCGCAGGACACTAGTACTCACAAAAGGCTTGGATGACTGGAGCATGCCGATCATAGCTAAATAATGAGGCAAATACAGCATTATACAGACCGACACCTTTAAGAACCTGGGTATTTCTACTTAGCACATCTTCAAGCCATTCCTAGTAGTACTCAGTAAATGTAGGTTCACCAGTCATTGGGAAAGCAGAATTCCAACTCATGGCTCCATTATGGATTCAATCACTAAGAAGTTTAAATGCCCTTAACGAATCGATCTCTGCATGATGTGAAGACTTTAATTGTAGAACAGTGGAGTGAAGATCCCTACTTGTAGACTTGGATTTTTTAAAGCTACTCAGTTGACAAAACACCTCTTGAGACCAAGACAGGATATGGAGAGAATTGTCTACCTCAAATACCTTTGAAGCTATGAGGGACACACCTACAAGCAATGTGGTACCATCGTCCCGAGTATCACTTTCATCCTTTAGAATAGTGACAGTACCCTTCTTTAAACTTTTGAAGAATGCCATCCTCATAAGAGGAACAACAGGAAACGATAATCAATATCAGGCTAATGGTTTCATATTCGGAAAATGGAAAAGAAACTAGAATAGCCAAAGGGAAGTGCTTACTAGTACAAACTTGGGGATCCTGATAAAGATGGAATTCCACAAGAAGCAATCTTCACTCGTCCTCCCCTACGTAAAGCCTAAGCACTTGAGCGGGTTATCACCAAATCGAAGAAATGGATCAAACCCAAGTGGTATAGGACGTCTATTTTCTTCTCTCATTCTCCACCACATAAAGCCTAAGCGCTTGAGAGGGTTATCACCAAATCGGAGAGATGGTATAAGACGTCTACGTTCTTCGCTGGTTCTTCACCACGTAAAGCCTAAGCGCTTCAACGGGTTATCACCAAATTGAAGAGATGGATCAAACCCAAGAGGTATAGGACGTCTACGATCTTCACTCATTCTCCACCACGTAAAGCCTAAGCTCTTGAGCGGGTTATCACCCAATCGGAGAGATGGTTCAAACCCAAGCGATATAGGACATCTATGTTATTCGCTCGTTCTCCAGCACGTAAAGCCTAAGCGCTTGAGCGGGTTATCACCAAATATGAGAGATGGATCAAACCCAAGCGGTATAGGACGTCTACATTCTTCTCTCATTCTCCACCACTTAAAGCCTAAGCGCTTGAGAGGGTTATCATCAAATCAGAGAGATGGATCAAACCCAAGCGGTATAGGACATCTACATTCTTCGCTCGTCCTCCACTCTGTAAATTCTAAGCGCTTGTGCTAGTTATCACCAAATCGGAGAAATGGATCAAACCCAAGCAGTATAGGACGTCTACATTCTCCACTTGCTTTGAGATTACCTGGAAAAAAAAAAGAAAAAAAAAGGTTGTTATAAACTTAATATTAAGGACTCAAGAGCGGGTT
Organism: Prunus padus; assembly: GCA_024362665.1. Classification (NCBI taxonomy): domain Eukaryota; kingdom Viridiplantae; phylum Streptophyta; class Magnoliopsida; order Rosales; family Rosaceae; genus Prunus; species Prunus padus. The sequence continues at coordinate 75,881 of JANFAM010000003.1, read as the reverse complement.
ATCACCAAATCGGAGAGATGGATCAAACCCAAGCAGTATAGGATGTCTACGTTCTCCACTTGCTTTGAGATTACCTAGAAAAAAAAGAGGAGAGAAAATGACACACTCACAGAGAAAGAAGAATCAAAGCCCAAAGTTTGTTCAATATATATTTGGGGACCAGGCCTATTTGCTATTATCACAGAGGGATTCAACAATCGAACCAGTGGTTTCTTGGTCGCTGAGCGTGCTCGTCAATCTGGTCTCCCGGTGTCAGAACTCAACGCTGGTATATTTTTTCTTTAACAAATGCGCGAACTGCAACAAGGATTTTCATGTTAGGCAATCAAATATATAACTATATATATATATTAACATGGAGGTACATGCAGATCCAATTAAGAGATAGGCAAAACAACAACAAAAAGGAGCTGTTTGAGGCAGGCCACAGCACAGACATGCCCGCACAATCCCTAGTGCCTGCTCCAGTATGCAGCCCAGCTCACGCAGCCCACGTCGCATCTCCAACCAAGCCCAGCTCGCCCACACACCTGCTCCAGCTTGGCTGCCCATGTCGCGCACCAGCAGCTTGCAAGCCCCACTTGCGCTTGGCCCGTCTCCGCGCGCTCCAGGCCTGGGCTCGCAACTTCAAATTCCTCCAATTGAACTTTAGCACTTTGTTCATCTTCCTCATATTGAAATTTGGCAGGTTTTTCATCATCGTCTGACACAACTTTGGCAAGTTTCTCATCATCATCTGACTGAACTTTGGTAGGTTGTTCCAATCCAGTGCACGCGGCCTAGCAAGCCTCTAACCTGCTTCCACCCATGTGCGCACCTCCATCCTTTGTGCACATCTCCAGTCTTCATGGCCCAGTCGCCAAGAACTCAAAAAAAGCAAAGAATTTTTTTTTTCCAAGTCTAATTACTTGGATGCACGACAATCTCTCTCTGTGGCAAGTGATGCAACCCTCCAAGTGCTCTCTCACTAACAAAATTGAGGGGACAAGTTCGTGATGTGAAAAATAATGAGGAGGGGTTTTTGCTGTTTTGTATGGTTAATCCCAATATCCATGAATGCAGCGCAATTTAAAGAAGCCAAAGGTCATCAAGGCTCCTTGTGGTACTAGGGTTTCTTATTCCTTGCATGTCTATTTGATTTAAGTTTAGGAAAGATTGTGTGATTTTAATCAGATATTTATTGAATCTGATAGATATTCAAGGCAATACCAAGTTACTTGCCTATATGAAGCCGTGCAATTATGAAATTGCTTAAGCATGAAAGCGGGAAAATATTGAGTTTTGCCACACAAGATCTTGCCAATCCGATTGGAGAATCTACATACCCAAAAATAAGCTGAACAATGCGGCTAATATACGGTGGCTCTCATTGCAATAGCACGCATATATATGCATATATATATATATATATGTATATTAAAAAAAAAAAAAAAAAAAAAAAGAGGAATTCCTTGTGGCTCTCATTGCAATAGCACGCATATATATTAATATATATATATGTATATTTAGAAACAAAAACAAAAAAACCCTCGTTGGAAGAGGAATTAGCTGGTTAAAGAGGAATTCCTTGTGGCTCTCATTGCATTGCAAAAGAAGAATTCGCTGGTCAAAGCCCTCGTTGAAAGTAGAAAAAAAAAGACCTTCAAACTGCACCTCCTACACGTGACAAGCACATGTCTACGATTGCATCGTGAAGTGGGGGCAATTTGTCGACAAAGAAATTTTGGCGAATTAAATTCCTTCAAGAAAGAAAATAATTAGGGTTTTGTGGATTAAATTGTGGGCCCCATAATTCGTCCATGTGGCGTATGACTCATCAAAATTGGATTAGTTGTCGAAGGTGATACATGTTGACATCCGATGGAGTGCATCAAACGGTTCAAATTAGAGACAAAATTAAAGGAAAGAATCTCCTGTGATTGATTTTGATTTAAATCAAATATTAATCAAGTCAATTAATTTGGTTAAATTGCCAAATTATCGGAATTGATTTCAAATCAAATCAAAATTCCACAAATCAAGGTCCAAAAGAACGAAAGCTATTTAAGTCAAGCATCTTACAGGAGCCTATAAATAGGAGGCCTCAAGACAAAGGAAGGAAGCGAAAAAATACACCAAGCACTCAGAATAACCAGAAAACTCTATGAATTCTTCATGCCATTTTGAAAGAGCCATCAAGCACCACAAATACATGCCGGTTCCTCCACCCTAGAAAAATCCAAATCACTAAACAAGCCTTGTGTTACCCGTTTGATCAAGATAAAGTCTCTACGACTCTTGTATCAAACTCAAATTTTCCCTAAACACTTTGAAGATTGAATCAAAGGATTTCAAACAGAGATTGTAACCCTAAATTTCATTAATACAAATATTATTTTGTACACGTGTTCTTGTCACATTTGTCGTAGGATTTTCTGTTTATAGTACCCTTACTAAGGGATCAAGCCACACGTAGTTCTTTATACAAGAAAAACAAAGCTCAAACCATAAAGTACAAATCAAATATGCAATTACAAGTCACCCTTTACTTTCCATTCCATCGTCAAACTAGGTAAGCACATGCATTTAATATTCCTCCTCACTTTTCCAAAATCAAACCCTTCAAACTCTAGTCAAATCGCTATGACTTAAGCAAAAGATATTGATTTCAAGACAACTTCGATCCATCACATATGAATGTATAAATTAAATCATAACCGATATGTTATGAAACTAAGAATATTTAGTAAAGACACATTGACCATAGAAACTTTTATGTTAATATAAATGGGTTAAACACCACATGCCTCATAAATATGAAAATATGTATCAAAGCCTTCACCAATAAGTATTCAAGATAAAATCATTAATTTCCATTTAAAACATCTCAAATCTCAAAATACTCTCCACCTAGGTGTACCCCAATCATATTCCATCAATTCCACCTAGTAGAATCAGGGGACAAGAAGTCAACCCGAAACGCAAATCCGTCAATTCCAAGTATCGCTTTTAAAATAAATAAACAAAATCCTTTTTGACAACCGAGATCAATCCAAAAACTCATCAACTTGGTTCAAACCAGGCATAAACTTCCAAAACTATTCACAAACTAAATTCAAATAGGTATAATATTCTATACATAAAACTAATATTTACATTTCATCAACTCCAAGCCATAAAGCATGTATTTAAATATAAAGATGCAATCAAACACATCCTTACTAACACCAAACCCGGCTATCCAACCATCCCTGACCCACATACTTTTCTAAGTCATTCCTAAACATTTCATAAACATTTGAAATCATTCCCAAGCCATAATTAGATAAAATAACATATACATACATCCTGCTACTTGGCCCCACCGAGCCAACATAGCCCACTATCCAGGTCAACTTGACTCCTAGGGCTCACGACCTCAAATTATTATATAACAAATCCTATTGGCCCACAACCAACATAGCCCACTATCCAGGTCAACTTGACTCCTAGGGCTCACGACCTCAAATTATTATATAACAAATCCTATTGGCCCACAACCATAAGTTGAACTCATCCTAGAAGTTTCGTCACGATCCAACAGTCAGTTTGACCCTGATCGCGGAACTTGATCAATTGGGCCCGCGGGGCCCACAACCTTCGATTTCCCATCCAAATGTCCCTTTAAGTCAGACAAGGTCTACTTAACAAGTTCCTAGAGTTTGGTCTTGATCGAGTAGTCAGATCGCTCTCGATTCAATGATCGGACGGTAACCGATTTACCTTACCCTATAATCATTGATTCGAAATTTCCGAGACTCCGATTCTCAATCCACAAGTTCATACACAATCCTAGAGGTATAAGGAACGACATATTTGAAAATGAGACTGATCGGAAGGTTCAAACCTATCGAACCCGGATATCGCCTTCTGTTCGATAGTCAAATGGTATCCAATTGCTAAACTGAGCATACCGTCGTGCTCGGGATGACATGAGGAGTATTTTGGAACTCAAAGACGCGCCGCCACCCGCCGCCAGTAGTGGTGCGTGTCTTAAAAAAATTTCGACAACTGAAAATTCTTGAAACTACCTGCAATACCTATACCAATGGATCAAGCACAACTAGGGGAGCATTTTTGGTTCTTGGACCACGACCAAAAACTGACCTAACTAGCCGAAACGGCTGAAACCGTTGGTCAAAAATGGGTATGTTGAACGAACTATAAAACCTCAAAATTGATCTACAATACCTACATAAATGGATAGAGCACGAAGAGTAGATGAAGTTTTATACCTCACTCGACGGAAACGGTGGTCAGAGTCGACGGAAACGGCGTTGGAAACCATGAAAACCGTCGCCCTTCCAGTTGTTCTAGTTGCCAAATTATGGGTTTTCGAGCTGGGAAAATGGTTATGTTAGATAGAGGACGTTGATATGAAACTTTTGGGACCAATTTCACCTGAAACGGTGCCAAACGGCAACGAAATCACTGGCCAAAGTTTGGCGTCAAGCGGAGAGAAAAAGGGAGTCATTGGGAGGAAGAAGAAGAAGAAAAGAAAAATAAAAAGAAAAACTCTGGTATTGTAGCACCGTCTTGTAGCGCACGCATTGTAGCGATCTTTGTTGCTATAGTACAAGATTTTTAAAAAATTTCTATTTTCATCCTTTTCGTTTCTAGACCACAACTCCCTCGTTAAAACTCGAAATTGAGCGTGACGCCTATCCACAAACTCATATCGATGAACTCGACGCAACGGTGAGACTCAATTCCCCAAATTACTTTCTGAACAAAAGTCAACCCTAAACCACTAAGAAACCCTAAGGCTAAAATTGTCCTTTCACTTCAAAATTTCGAAAATTAATTTAAATTTTGGGGCGGGATGTTACATGTTGTATGAATTCTTCTAGCCTAAATGACATAGGGAGAATAAACGTAAGGTAACCAATCTTCAATTTGGAATTACCTCTTAATGAATGAATGAACATAAGTGCTATATTGGATTGCTTGTGGTGGACGTCTAGCCTTAGTATCTTATCTTCTTGATTTTCTCAACCAATTAATGTATTTATAAAGATTGGTTGAGCGGTTTAAATTTACCGAAATGCGGGTAAATGCACGGAGACTAAATGCAGAGGCTTGGGATTGCCACAATTACATACCACTTCATATAGGAGAAGAGGTGGCTATGCCACATCAATTATATGATAATCTTTTAATTAAAGTACGTAAATTCTGGAAACAATGAAGCTATAATTACTTATTTTTCCAAATTAAGATGTTAATTTGACATTCTCTACATCCAGCCCTTTTTCGTTTCTAGAATCCCACCATTCATGTCGTCCCCAGCAATGACTAAGATTTTTTATTTTACGTTCTTTAATAATTTAATTCATTTTAATTAATACTTTTTTATTCTTAACTACCAAAAATACCAGTAATATGATCTTTTATTAATTTCTTATAATATACCAAAGCACTTCAACCTTTGCTTTTGATTGAACCAATTAACATAATTTGAATTAATATACAATAATTACATTATATAATCACTAAGCAAATAGCTTTTGGTTATGTTATTTATGTCAATTTTTTGGGTATAGTTGACACGGAGAACGGATTCTATTTGATAAGTTCTTAATACAATGATAATCCCCAGTTGATTGAAGATAGAGTTCATCAGTTGTTCACCCAGTTAAGTTCTATAGTTGTTAATTGAATGTACTACGGATCTTTCGAGCATAAATTGTAACAAATGCCTTGATTATGCAATAACCGAACTTATAGATCGTAGTTATAAAATGAAAAGTGGACGAGCAATTTTTCAATAATGCACATGCTTATTACATTGAAATGTTTTTTATATATAGAAATTTTTTGGCACAAGAGTTTATTTTCCCATGTTGTTCGTTTTGCATGGTTTAGTTTAAATTTGGCTTTGAAGTGTCAAGTTTGGGTCACTAATCTTTTCAAGCTCTAATAACTTTGCCAAAAGCAGAACTTCAAAACAATGAGTTTCGTCAAAGGATTTACTTTTGATTGCCGCACATTGGGTCAAGAAGTAGTTGTTTACGGTCAGCTAGTTTATTCTCCTAAGCGTAATTTTAATTCGCCATAGGTCCAACCACATTATTCACAAGCAAAACAAAAGCGATGTGGTCAAAATTTTCCTCTCTTTCTCTTCTCAAGCCACATTGCCCCCTATTTTTGCCATTTTTGTAATTGTTGTTGCTCTGAACAAATTCATCAAGGGCCAAGTCAAGTTGTACATTTTATCCCTAAAAAGCACAATTCTAGCTTCCTATTGTGGTGTTATAAGGTGTGTTTTTTTTTAGAACCTCGACAAGAATCTCAAAGTATGTTTTCCAATGACCCCTTCTGGATTAAGCTATGAGACACTAGATATTTTGAGTCCCTAAAAAATAATTTATAATTTCTGAAAAAATTTCTGAAATTTTTTGGAAATTGATTGGGATAATTTGGATTTTTTTTTTTGGTTCAAAGGTAGGAAGGGGGAGGGGGATAATATACTCACATACACTAATGCCTAAGGATTTCGAATCTGAGACCATTGGTCTGAGGCCAAACATAGTATGACCCAATTGGCATTTGGATTTGTGGTTTATTAGAACTTTAGAAGTGAATAAGAAAATATTTTAAAAAATTCTTGAGATTGTTGTAAATGCATGAGTTGGTGGATAACCACCATACCTCTTAGCATTCACCCTTTCCAATTCTATGTAACCTATGCATTAAATATCATAGTTATGAGCTTGTAATTTATAAGTTGTTAATGTCTTCATATGATTGTAAACCTATAAATAAGAGGTCTTACTATAATGAGATATACAAGTTGATTGTCACAAATTCTATTGTCTTCCTCTACTTTCCAATTCTCTTTACAATTTTTCCTTTGTTATATAACAGAAATCAAGTTTTTACGGATGTATTTTTAAGGAGTTTCCGAAGTTGGATGAATTAGAAAGCGAAACGTGGCGCTGTGTTATTGGACCGCTTGAAAAAAGAAAAAGAAAATGAGAAGCGGCGGATAAAACCCCACCAATGCTGGTGCACAAGTCCCTGGCGTTCTTTTTCAGGCTCTAGATTTTGTTTGAGTTAAACGAACAAAAAACAAAAACAAAAAGACGGAAAAGAAAGGAATCGATAAGGTTGCCTGAGCTGGGAGAAGGAGTTCAAGATGGACGGGGAAGTGTGGTTACGTGGCAGTCAACGTGTGAGGGGATGAGCTCACATTCCGCGTAGAAACCGCGTCAAATTATAAGCGTAGCAATCACATAATTCGAAATCTTTGAAAAAAAATATATATATATTTATCTTCACAACAACCGCCACACTACGCGTAAAGTTATTCTTAGAAAAAATAGACCAAGACTTATACTTGGCTACAATCAGAACCACAGCAGACCTACTGTACCTGATGGGCTCTGATTTGACGGAAGCTTTCCATGTCATCTTGGCTGCGACGTGGCAACATGGTAAAGGCCACCATTTTTTCCAAAGCTCCAAAATTTAAAATTTAAAATTTCGAGCAATTGCTTATTTTGTCTTTTTTTTACGGTTAGGCCCATTTTGAAAAATTTCTCAAAAGTTTAACTTACCTAAAATGCCCCTCATTGGAACAATCACATAACATATGAGAGTTCTTTGTCGACATAAAAAAGAATGAGAACAGTACAATTTGATGAATTTAGTATATAATTCAAAGAAAAATGTAAAATGGTAACAATATATGTTACTTGTATATCTAATTAAAATTAATTACATATTTTAAAATAAACATTAGAACTCCTAATATAATAGTTGACTATTTCTTTATCCTCGATTTGAGAAGTTTTTTATTTACCCAAATAGGAACAAACTTAACTGGTCCAAATATAAAAACATAAACAAATTTGTTAATTTTATAAGCAATTTCGTGACACGATTTGTTTAAAATGATATACAAAGAAATTGTTGTGCCAACGAAGTTTAGCTTAGTGTAAAGAGTCTTGACTTGCAGAATAGTAGTCTCAGGTTCCAACCTTCATTACAGCTTGACAATGTGTGTGAGAAAAACTCCCATATCTCAATATCATTTGTATAAAAAAAATAAAAAAGAAACTTTTTTTTTTTGCGTTGGATATCGATTGCCTTCTTAATTTGTCAATATGTCCAAAATGACCCCATTTAACTAGTTTTAGTTATTTTTAAATATTTAAAAAAACTATTTTGAGTTATTTTCTTTCTTTTTTGGCAATCATATAACAACATAAACTATTAAACTAGTGTGTGCTAATTGGTTTTTCTTTTTTACTTTAGAATTAAGAGAGAGAAAATGATTTGATTGTTGTATGCCATGAAAATGGGACCGGATCGCATGTCCCCAAAATTGGTGTCCCATTTGTGTCTCATGAAAATAGGACTCATGTTCTTATTTTAATTTGATTTTAAAATTTTTTTAATATGAAAAAATGTCGATTTACTATAATATCCTTATTTACTAATTCTTAATAAATTCATTAATCAAGGGTAATTTTTTGTATTTTGAATGTTTTATCATTCTATGTCTTTTAATGTGTATATATATATATGTATGGATAATACTATATATTACTTTAAAAAAACCCTCTAAAATATTAAAATATAAACAACATTTCAAGTCTAAATCATATTATAATAACAAAAGAAAGAACCAAAAATAGTATTTTGATAAGCGCATATTTTTTTGGTAAATAATAATATTGTCATTTTATTTTTGGTAATTTAATATTATGAAATTTATTAGACGCGTTTGTTTCCATATTCAATTTAGAAGTCGCCAGAAAAAGAGTCGTGATATGGACGAAACAGTCATTTCGAAATAGAAAAAGATGAAAGGCGTCGAGGGCTAAAATGGTAAAAGTTGAGATGCGAAAGGAGATGCGCTGGACTGATATAAAAAAGGACACTCTCCTTCCCTTGTTTGTCTGAACGAAAGAAAATCTCTACCTTTGTTTCTTTTCTCGCAAATTTTTGTGTTTTTGTTTTCGAAGAGAAAAGAAAACGCAATCTCAGATTCTCGGGAAACAAACAAGCACCGATGGCGGATCAGCTGACCGACGATCAGATCTCTGAGTTCAAGGAAGCCTTCAGCCTATTCGACAAGGATGGCGATGGTTAGACTTAGATCTCCCTTTCAATATTTGCATATTATTTATATTTACATGTTATGGATCGTTCATCTATGCCAGATCTAGGTCTTGTGTTTCTGATTTTGGTTCTTGTTTTTGTAATTAGGGTTAGGTCTTGTATTGGTCATGTTGTATATATTTTCTGCGTTTTAATTTGACTTTCTGCTGGGGAATTTGGATAATAAATTTTGAATTTTTCCTTTTAAATCGTGATATTTGGTTTTGCGGATTCATTAGCTTTGTTCATGTTACGTGTGAGAAGGAAAATTTGTCTGAAAAAACGTTTGGAGTTGAGCGATTTAGAAATGGTTAATCTTCTCTTTGAATGGTATTGAGCGTTGTGATTTGTAAAATGATAATTAATCCCGGATCTTTATGATGTGATTATTTATTCAAAGGCCTGTGAAAAGCACAACGACGTTGAATTAGTTATCATTTTTGTCATGCAATAACTTCAGCCACCAATTTTTCTTTGCTGCATAGATGTGACATAACAGAATGTTTGTAGCTGTAAGTAAAGCCTGTATTGGAAATTTAAGATTTATTATGTTGGATGTGTATTTTTCTTGTGGAGATGTAACTTGTGCAGGTGGCCGTATTTTTGGATTTATGTGCTTGTATGCGTGATTCAAGTATCATATTGTCGGGTTCTATTGTTTATTCTTGTGTTGTAGGATGAATGATTGTGGATCGTGTTATCGATGTATGATTTATTGTTGGATGCTCTAGTGTGATTTATTTTCTTACAATTCCCATGTACTATACTTCCACACAAAGGTAAATAATGGGCTAATACATCTCTTGTGGATGCTTGGGTGTTTTATTATTGTTGATGCTATGAAATTTTAAAGCAGCTCTTACAATTGGTATGGTCTGTTTTTGAACATATGTTGGTAGTGGCTGATTCCGTGCCTTTCAATGTGTGTTTACACTCGTGTCTATTGTACAAATGGAATTTTGCATTCAGAATGTACATCATTATATGGTGTTTTTCTTTTCATTCTCGATTATATATGTTTATGAGATGAACTTGTTGAACTTTAAAATGATCATGCTATATTCTCAAAGGATATAAAATGCCACGAATATTTCTTATCATCCCAGAATCTGCATATCTTGTGTTCTGTTGTGCTTAATAGATAAGAAAGTTGATGATGAGAATTTAGCTTCATTAGTTGTCTTCCTCTAATAAAGATGATAATAGTAAGAATTTTGCTTCCTCAATAGTTTTCCTCCATAAGCAATTATCTGTAGAGGTCTGGCCAAGGATGATACCCCAATCATAAGAAGCAACTTATTGCTGTTTCTAATAATTTTAATATGCAGGCTGTATCACTACCAAGGAACTCGGGACTGTGATGAGATCATTGGGGCAGAACCCAACTGAGGCAGAGCTCCAGGACATGATTAATGAAGTGGATGCTGATGGTAATGGAACCATTGACTTTCCTGAGTTCTTAAACCTGATGGCCAGGAAGATGAAAGACACCGACTCTGAGGAGGAGCTGAAAGAGGCTTTCAGAGTTTTTGATAAGGATCAGAATGGCTTCATTTCTGCTGCTGAGCTGCGCCATGTGATGACAAATCTGGGGGAGAAGCTCACTGACGAGGAAGTTGATGAGATGATTCGTGAGGCCGATGTTGATGGTGATGGCCAGATAAATTACGAGGAGTTTGTCAAGGTGATGATGGCTAAGTGAGAGTTTCAAGAAACCTAACTCACATGATTTTATGAACCCAAAAAAAAAAAAAAGGGAAGAGGAAGGGGGAGAACTTGCAGAAATGAATATGGGATTCCTAGCTTCCATTTTTATGTTTATGGTTTTTGTAATCAAGTGTTAAAAAAAAGTATTAGACTCTTGCGGAGGTGGTGTTGTTTTTGCCTCCCACTTTTATGTCATGTGACAATGGTTTGGCAGTTCAATTTTTTTCTTTTCCTTTTCCTTCTTCCATTTTCTGGTCTATTGTGAACCGTAGCTTTCTGAGAGGATTCAATGTTCTATGCTGGATGGATGACTCATTTTATTTGTAGGCTCTCGTATTTTACAATGAATCTGCGTGTCTATTTTTGAGCAAAACCATATTCTCTTAAGTCATGATTTGTCAAAGGTCGAGCTTGATATATATGATTTGTCATAGGTTGTACAATTTTCCCGAAACTGTTAAGTAAGCTTAACAAGTTGTGCTTGAGCTCGATCTGGTATAGCATTAGATTGTGTGGATTTGGTCTACACTTTGCAATCCCAGAAGCACCATAGTCTTAAATTTGGATAAGTAAGGAGGAGCGCAAAAATGTGAAAACTTGGTCCTCAAGATGGGAATTAATGATACAACATATTAGAGAAACTAATGCGTTGTATTTAACATTACTATATGAAAACAACGATGCTTTTGTATTGCACAAATAAAAAATAGGAAAAATTACAATAAACCTCCCAATCTATAGGGTCGGTTACAAGTTCATATCCACTTTTAGAGACATTTATGAGTACATACTCAACGTCACGAAAACTTACAAGTACATACCCTTTGTTAGCGAGATCGTCAGGAAATCTGTTATCTGCCTACGTGGCAATAGTGGGACTCATTTTTTGATGACGTGGACTTCCACGTGGACCAAAAACTAATAAAAAATCATTTTAATGTTTAAATTATTTTTAAAAATTAACATATTAAATGAAAAAGAAAAAAAATAAAAAAACTACTCTCTCTATCTATCATATTCTTCTAACGGAGGGCTCTATCTATCAGATTACTTTTTAATTTCACATTTCTTCATCACTTTGTTGCCCAGCTCATAATTCCCACCCCTTATTTTTTCACCATAAAAATACTCAAACTCTGAAAATTGGTGGCTCATGGGAAACTCAATTCAGAAGCTCAAGCTAATGGTGGCCATGGCTATGAGTAATGGTCATAAACTCCAAAGCTCACACTTTGGATGACCATGAATTTGAAGATTGCTGTGGGTACATCACAGAAGCCTTCAAACAGGAGGTTTGGCCCCTTCAACTCAAAACTAAAGAGTGTTGTTGGGTGGCCATGCCTCAGGGTACAGATCGATGAGAGTGAACAAAACCAAGCTTTTGAATCTATCTATCTATCTATCTATCTATCTATCTATCTATCTATCTATCTCTCTCTCTCTCTCTCTCTCTCTCTCTCTCTCTCTCTCTCTCTCTCTCTCTCTCTCTCTCAACCCCTACTCTGTACTTCCGTTTGCATGGATCCATAGTTGGATCTGTTCAAGAGCTTACGATTGCTCGAGATCTGGTGGTGGAGATGGCGGTGATGGTGGGCCACGGGGTTGCTCGAGATCCGGTGATGGTGGGTTATGGGTTCGTGGGTGTGGTTTTTTTTTTTTCAATGATGTCGATTCTTTGTCCGATTGAAGTAATTGTCCAGAATTTTCTTCAATTGATCCGGCATTTGTTGATTTAGTGTTATTTTTCTTCGATTTTTGGTAATTACATATGAGAGAGGGAGATCTAGAATGAGGGCTAGGGGCAGCTTGGTGGTGGCAATGGAGGGTGGTTCGGTGGGCTGCAGAGGGGATGGGTTACGATGATGGTGGGTTGTGGGTTGTGGCCGTTACGATTGGCTATTCTTGGTGGTGATTTGTAGTGGCGGTTGGGAAATGGATGAGGAGAGATGAGGGAGGTGGCTTCATGACAGACCCGACCAGCATTCCACCGGGAACGCGTGCCAAATCCTGTTGACAACCTACATCATCGCGATGCCGGGCCCACATACTAAAAGAATCCCTCTTCTCGAAACAAATAAATAAAGGGGTTAAGACTGCCGAAAAAGCAGGCAGAGTCTCCCTAGAAATAAAACAATCCCAAAAGTTCAACCTAAATATATACAACAGAATGTGTATACACCAACAGTCAGCATGCTAACAATAATACAACTCAGGCCTACGGCCATCAAATTCAACCCTAAAGAGCAATACAGAGCATATCTAGAGTACTCAAAAGTAAAGTGACAGAATAACCGTTTGTAGACAAGGACAAGTGTCCTACATCAGGTCGAAAGCTCGAGAAGAGAGTCACCCAACCGGACCGATCAGACGCTACGACTACGGCCTGGGGGCGCAAAACAGAAAGAGTGTGAGTGGACAAAAATAAGGTTTCGTAGTTTAAAAGCAAAGTACTAACCCCCACCATTTCAAAAACAATGCAAACCAAGCATATGAAATCATTTATATACGTAGTCATTCAAATCCCAATAGTTGCAATATAATAACACCAATATTATATCATAGTACTGTTTCCCATTCTTTCCCACTCAGACAACCACATGCTCTCAAGTACGACAAGCAAGGAAAGATCCTCACTAAAAGAAATACGAATAGGGAGATAATAAGACCTACATATAATAACATAGACCTCAACACCGAAACATGTGTACCGGGGAAACAATCCAACAGGGGATCATTTGACTGGACACCGGGACTGCATTCATGATGTGACTTGTGCCTAGGATTTAACTGGTCACTCAGTCAACATCATAATGGCCTCGTGCCCAGGGTTAAGCCGTCCTAATGGGACTAAGCTCACAGGCCTGCAAGGTAAGGACCATCAATACCACTACGTCCCAAAACAAGTCATACGCGCAGACTACCCAATCAAGGGTTTACAGCTACACCCCGTTAAGGTATGCACCGGATCGAACCATATCCAATGCAGACGTCCATCTTCAGTAACCGTATCAAGAACAGGGGAGGTACATAACAAGGTGCTAACTGCACTCAAATCAATCGCTACACAATAATCAATATATATAATTTAATCACATGTACCCGAACCCCAACATAACACACACCAGGACACATATACATCCCACAATCCAGAGACAACATATATACTCAAGACAAGGACATCACCGTCCTAAATATAAAATTCTATAGTTAAAATAGTACCAAGCGTCAAATGACGGCATATCAACTCATAAACAATTAAAATGTCATAACCATTGAAAAACCATGTTCAAACCGTATTCAAAACCCAAGTCAAGAAAACGTCAAGTCAAACCTCAAGTAAAACATATACTCCAAAACATAGTATAGGTACTATCCCTTCAAAAATATAAGGTCCAATCCCGAAACGTATTATTCAAAATATACATATATATATATATATATATATATATACATATATATATATATATATATATATATATATATATATATATATATATATATAACACAACGATCCTTTAAAATACCAAAACTCGAGCCGAAGCATTCGAAATTCCCACGTATCACCGACATCCCTTAAATTCATAGTTAAAACAATATAAATAGTGACTCAATAAAATATAACCAATATTCCAATCCCATACACACATATATCCCAAAACTCCATATCAAAGTAGATATACATAATTATATTCAAAGTAGGTATATATATATATATATATATATACTCAAGTAGATATATGTATATACTCAAGGTAGGTATATATATATATATATATATTCACAATAGATATATATACAAATATTCAAAGTAGATATATACATATATATATATATATATATATATATATATACATATGATCAATTTCCATTTATCCAACCTATTTTCTCGTCATTCCCATTAATCCAACATATTCCTTCCAAGTTGATCTATATGTATATATATATAATCGAAATATAAGTAATTATATTTCATAAGGTTTAAACATCAAAACCGAATACGTAATCAACCGGACTATACTAACGTCCAAATCTTACCGCCCAAATACTCATTTCAAAGTATAGATATAAGTTTCTCAAAAGTATATAAGGTATAACCCACAACATTTGTAACGATAAAATATTAAAGTCCGAAACCCAACAAAACCATAAACTCAAATATTAAATATAAAACCCAAGGAAAATCCATCAAATTCCCACCGTACCCAAATCCGTACGTAAATACTAACAGACGCTTGACTCGTCCCAAAATCAATACTTAAATATATTTGTATATATACTCAAAGTATAGCCAATAGGGCCCCACAAACAAACCGGCAACCCAAATCAAGTTTAAAACTCAAATACCAATTATAATTCAATAAACCCATCAATGGTCAATTCAAGATTTAAAACAATATTTAAATCTCACTTATATGCATTTCATGCAACTCATTCAAATCATGCTCGTTTGAAAACAAAGTCCACTCACCTTTGGTCCCACGCTGCCCAACCCCAAGTGGGTCCCGCCTGAGGATCACGAGAGGCCTGAGAACCTAGTTCAAGAATACGAGGATTAATTAATAACCCGAACCAAGCGATAACCTCAAAAGTCAACCCTAACTAAACCCGACTCAAGTGCACTAGTACGTCGTACAAAGAATTCTAAGGTCAAACTACCTCTTTTAACCCATGGGACCGCCCGGAAGACTCACGGTCAACGGCGGTCAAACACCCTGCTTCGGTCAACCGGGCCCGCAGAGCCCACGACCTCCAAAAGGATCTGGACTCTCCTAGAAGTCCAACAAAGTCAACTACGTGGCAAGGCGACCTCGGGAAAGCCTCGGTCAACCCCGGTCAAACTTGGTCAAACTATACCCGAATAGGTCAAACCGGGCCCGTGGGTCCCATGACCTCCAAACATAGATCCGAAAGTTCCTATAGGTTCACTACGGCTTAGAGAACACGTCCTGAAAGTTTGGTCTCGATCGAACGGTCGGATCGCTCACGATCGCACGATCGGACGATTACGATTTAATTCTAACTTCAAGTCATCGATCCAAAGTATCCGGGACTCCGAATCACGATCCGTCAAATCCTATAGACTCCTAGAAATACGAGGAACAACATACGTGAATTGAATTCGATCCAACGGTCCGAACACATCGAACCCACGAAACGCGCAATAGGCGTACGTTGGTTCGATCGTCAAATGACGTCCGAATCACAATCCGCGCACACGTATGCGTTCACAACGACACGAGGATCGCATTGGAACGGAAATGCCCAATTGCTACAGTGCCACACGCCGCCACACGCGCCGCCGAGAGGGTGGGTGTCTAGAGTGATTTCCGGTCACCGGAAAATTGTGGAATTGGGGTACAACCTATATACTGTTCGAATCAGCACCACCCAAGCAGTCCAGAACCGCCCTGAACCGCCTAGAAACCGACCGGGAAAGCCGCCAGATCACGGCCAAACCACCAAGGGTTTTGGCCGGATCTGTTGTGGTTCAAACGGTGGCTACGCCACCAAACGTTGTTGTGCACCTACCAAAACAGAGAGAGGAGATGAAGGGCTACCCGATCCATGCGGCCGTGGCACGAAACCGCCGGAGAAGTCGCGGAAAGAATGGAGCTTTCGCCGAATTTGCAGAGCTCGGTCGGCAAACGAAGTCGAATTGGCCGGCAAGAAGGGGTGGGTTTTGATCGCCAGGAGGAGATGCGTCGTTTGGGATCGGTCTCGAGTCCCGCCGTGACCGGACGGTTGAGTTTCGTCGGTGAACAATAACCGGCTGTTTTGAGGAGAGAGAGAGAGAGAAGGTTCGTCGGGAAGAGAAGAGAGAGAGAAAGAGGAAATCTGATTGGCCCACGTGGCTTTATCAGATTTCTCTCAAAATTGAAAATGACCATTTTGTCCTCCTTTCAATCCGTAGCTTGTATCGCAACGTGCCACCCGTCACCGGGCTCGTTTCGACGTGCCGGACGCAATGGCGCAACTCGTTTCGCCAAATTACGTCCCGAAAATATCATTGACCAAAATGCCTCTTTAATTATTAAATTCCAATTTAATTCCAATTTTATTATTTTATTCCTTTTAATTCCTTTTTAATTCATTTTAATTAACCAAATTAATTAACTAAATTAATTAATTCATTTTCGTTTAATTTTAGGTCAGGGATGTCACACTTCATAGATTGGCACTGCAATAAATTATTCAATTATTTCAAGTTCTAAATCGTAAAGGAAAAAGAAACGAGAAACAATTTGAAGTTGGAACTTTTCAGTTTTCTATTGGCTCATAGTCATGGAGAATTGGGGTTTTGGTGAGGAGAATTGAGTTTTTTTTTCTGAGTTCATGTTCTGGGTTCAGAGACACAAAGAGAGAGGAGAGAGAGAGAGATTTATTAAAATGATTTTAAAATGATTTTATATTAGTTTTTGGTCCACGTGGAAGTCCACGTCATCAAAAAATGGGTCCCACTATTGCCACGTAGGCAGATAACGGATTTCCTGAAAATCTCGCTAACAGAGGGTATGTACTCGTAAGTTTTCGTGACGTTGAGTATGTGTTCATAAATGTCTCTAAAAGTGGGTATGAACTTGTAACCGACCCTATAGGTTGAGGGGTTTACTGTAGTTTTTCCTAAAAAATAAATACAAGAAGGTGACAAAACCAAGCATATTTCACCAAATTTTTTCAATATGCATGAGCTTTAGAAGAATGGTGAGATAAATGTTCAACATATACAATCCAACAAAATTTTTGCAGAGTTATTCACTATAGCATTGCTAACTACAATATCTAGAAAGATGGTCAACAATATTGGAATGCATCAACTCAAAGATCTTTGCCAGCATAAGGAAGAGTATGCCATCAATGAGGCCTTCACACTATACTCTTTTTCCTTCGTCCATGTTTTTATCCCACCGAATTTTTCATGGTAAGGTTTTAATGAGGCAGTGTCGAACGTTCTATATTACAGATGGACATATACTCTTTTTCCCTTCGTCCAAGTTATTTCCTACCTTGTTTTATTGGCAAGGTTTTTAACAAGGCATATTCCATACATGGTGGACAAATATGGGAGTTTTGTAAATTCAAAGGTTATGGACGACAACCATAATAGCTACCATAATTCCTATCGTAATACCTATCATTATAGAGTTGTAACCTATATACTAATGTAATAACCTCAAAATTGGGATTTTGTTGTTATTAATTTTCTGAAAAATCATACAAGGTTAATTAAATGTGTGGGCAATTTTATGAAGTTGGTTTGGTTTGGAAATGATTGGATTAAGTGTGTTTAATCACAATTTGGACTAAAATGCCCTTACATTTAATTGATTTTCCAAAGGAAGTTCAAGAAATTGAAGTGAGAAAATTATGATTCTTAGATGGAAAATTAGTATACGTCGTTACGAGCATGTGGTAATTTTCGGAGAATTTTTCGGAGTTCGGATGAATTTTTGGTGAATTATTGAAGTTGGACAAAACAAAACAATAAAAACAAAAGCAGCCGCCGGCACTGTTCACATGTGTAAGAGGGGGCCTAGCTGCTGACTTCTTCTCCTTCTCCCTACGTCTTCTTCCTCTCTCGTGCTCTTTCATCCTTCATTCTTCATTTCTCCTTCGATTGTGCGTGATCGTGCGATCAAGAATGATCTGACCGTTGGATCGGGCCAAATTGATGTAGTGTGATGTCGGGACTATTTAGAGTCTATCGGTGCGATCGGATTTGAAATCAGAGGTCGTGGGCCCGAGGTTGATTTTTGGAGTGTCGGTTAGACGGGTTGGACCTGAGGGACCCAAATAATGACTTTTTGGGCAATGGGTGTCATTGGTCCTGTTTTGATGTTGATAGTGTGTACGTCACAATTTTGGAGTGTTTTGGACGATAATTGATCGCTTTGGACCCCCGGTTGGTCCGAAGGGCATTTTCGTCACTTGTGAGCAAAATCTTAGATTTTGGAGTTTTGTGCTAAGTTGAGTTACGTACTTTGCTTAGGTTTTGCTGGAGACAGAGTTGCTCGTTGAGGTTTGAGATTGTGGACTCGTGAGTTGTTAAAGATGCAGCTTGGAGAGAGGTGAGTTAAATCATCCTGATCGTAAGTAAAATCACGAAATATAATATTAATTATAATGTGGTTCTGATAATGTTAATGACTATAATTAACATGTTGTATGTGATAATACATAAACTGTTTTAATTTATTTAAAGCACATGAACTTGTTTGTCAACAGTTCATGAGGTAAGTGAAACCTATTTTGTTGTAAATTGATATTTACTGGATATTTTGGTGTTGAGCCATATAATATATGTTGTTGGTGTATGGTGGGAATTCATGCATGAATGACCACATAAATATATATATTGTTGTGATTGGTGTATTTGGCTATAAAACAATGTTTAATGTGAAACGACATTTTATATTGTTTTGGTGTTGATGGATTTAGGTGAGAATACCTTGAATCCCTTTTGAGTTTGTCGGGTGGGCATTCTCATGACGAACAATGAGGGATAAACAACCCTAGGGAGAAAGACCTAAGAACAGTCCGAGATCTAGCCTGGTGCCATCTAGTACTCATGACAAGCGTGTAATCATGAGTGAACACTACTTAGGCGGTTGTAGTGTTATAGATTAGAGGTTCATAATATTCTCTCTTATATCTGTCAAATAAGTGACGTGTGAAAATTACTTTTAAAATAAGAATTTTGGTGTAGTCATAGGTGGTGACTTAAACAGTTCTTATAAAATAAAAGAATTGCGATTTGACGTGTGAAAACTACTTTTAAAATAAAAGAGTTTTGGTGTAGTCACAGGTGGTGACTTAAACAGTTCTTAAAAAAAATAAAAGAATTGTGGTTGTAATGATATTGATGAATATAGTACCATGGTTATACATGGATTGTGTGATGCTAATGAAAGTGCACGTGATTGTATATTATGTGAAATTGACATATTTATACTATGGTTGTGGTTTACTCATACAAGCTTTAGAAAGTTTACCGGGTTTGTTGGTGATGAACCCGGTACACTATTCAACAGTGTAGGGGATTATCCTGCAGTGGCGAGACCGTGAACATGGTAAATAAGGTTATGAGAAGAAAGCTCTGTTGATGCACATGTCTTGTACAGGATGTGGTTTATTTGATATGAAGACTTCATTGTGTGTATTAAACTCGAAGAGCTGATTATGTAATAGGTTGATTATTCAATTTATTATCTAATTGGTGTGATGTAATATTTGACTCGGAAGAGTTGAGTCTATATTTACATTGTGGGTTCGGAACAAGTTGTATTGTATTTAGAAAAATTCCATATACAATTTTTGAAGGTTCCGAGCTTCACGTCCCAGATTGTTAGTTGTTTGTAATAACTTTAAATAAGTTATTTGAGGTTGAAAATTCGGGGTGTGACAACTAATGATTGTATTTACAATATTTATGGGTTTGTAATTATGCATTGTACCCTACCAATTATAGGTGATGAATGATATAAATAGTAGGCACCAAAATGAATAATATACAAGTGAGTCTTGAGCTACTGGGAATTGTTCTTATCTTTTCCATACTTTCCTACTTTGAAATTTTCATTAAAATCCAACGCCTCCAAAATTTGATTGTTGCATAATCAAAAAATGAAAGCAGATCATTAGCTGCTTTTCCTAATTGCTTTCCATCATATAAATTATTCACAATAAGTGATTTTTCTTATATATTACCAAATAGGTTGGGCTTTCAAAAATGTCAAAATAATATGGACCCCAATAAGCAATGCCAAATCGACACTTAGCTTAGTATGATTGTTTGTTCATTCTTTTTAGTGAGAGCCACTGAGTGTATTCGGGGTTGTGGTCTCCAAACACTTTGTACACACCGTAATTTATTGATAGTTGATTTGTTTGCTCATGCTGCTTCGAGGATGTACTCAAGTGACACTGGCTATGAGGAACTTCATTAAATTATCTGTCTTCCAGCACTTATGAGGACTAAGAAATTTTTGTCATTTCTAACCATGTGATGATTTCAACAAGTTTATTTGGTTTAGTGGTGCTTCTTTTTTCAATTTCCAATACGCAATGGGAATAAGAAGAACTGGAATAGGATAAACAAGGAATGAGAATAAGACTACCCTCTTCTTGTTTTTCATTTTTTGCCAAAGTTAGCAAGGGGGATGGGTGAAAACTCACACACAAGTAGCATGGGATTTTGAACCCAGGACCACTTGGGAGCACAACAAGGCCCTGGGCCAATCCAATCCTAACTAAGTAAGGACTCGCCAACACTCCCCCTCAAGTTGGCGCCAAGATGTTTCACATGCCCAAATTGACAAGAGAGTCATAGATCACCATACTCTATTAACCAAATCGAACAATTGTAGAGAAGGTCTTGTCGTAAACCACAAGTGAAACAACTGACAAACCAAAGTAGATGGTTGGTGTATTTTCATTATTGGTTTGTACAATAATTTCGAAGGTTGTTGATACTAATCCATGACCTCTGGGGTTGGTTTAACTCTCAAATATTGAATAATATTATAAATTATTTTTTCACTGTTGTTAAACACTCTGATCCAACTCGTTTTAATTTATTTATAAAGGCTTAGCGTATTTTGGGAATCTTGGGAGTATATCCTTCGGACTTAGGTGTTATATATTCGGGATCCTCAAGGTATGTGTCGTTGTCACGTGTCTCGATTTTGGGGCGTGACATGTGGCTTGCCGTAAACCCAATTTCACGGCAACTTTCCGTCACCGTAACAACCTTAGCTTGCATCATACCTTCACGAAAGTTGCTCGCCATCACCTTCTCTATCATCTCCCCAAAATACCCGACCCAAACAACTGGAGTTCATGGCGAATTTTGGCTGGAACAGTCCAGCAGTTTCCATTTGTGGATTCCAGTTTCCATTTCTGCATTGCAGTTTCCGCTTCTGCATTGCAGTTTCCGTTTTGATCAGTGGTTGATGTGCAGTGCTGGGGTTTCATTTGGATTGGGAAGGGAGTTTGTATTGTGTGAGCTCGCACAGTAGCATTTGCACTTTTTTGAACAGTGTTTGCTTGTTTGTGAAGAGAGAGTAGGTGTTTGATGTTTTTTAATTACATTATTGTAAAATTAGGTACTACTTTTTGGTCTTTGACCTTAGGCTAATTAGGTGAAATTGTATTCCTATCTTCCAAATTAGTAAACTATATAATGTGTTAAAATTGTACAAAGATGTATTAACCTTAAATACAATAGGAAATAAATATAAATTAGAATAGAAAATAAATCTAAATTATAATACGACTAGACAAATGGATTACATTTGTTATTGAACCACGCAACCTCAACGGATTACATTTGACCAAGATAAAATGACCTCATTTTTTTTTAATATGAACTTGTTAAGTGGCTTGTGGTTTGATGCATTGGAATCTTTGGTATTTAGATAGTCTATTGCTCGGTTGATCATTTTAGCAAATCCAGAATTTCATGTAATATCTGTTTGGCAAAAGGAGGAATTTATCATTTACTACGTCAAATGTCGTCTTTGTGAGATCTGTTTTGCACACACTGCATTACTAAATTATTTTATCATTTTCTAGCATTGTAAGTAGAATCTTATGAACATTAATAATTATATATTATTGATAAAATATAGTTTGTTTTTCAATAATGAAACATGAAAGATTACATTTTGATTGGCCAAAGAAAACGACATTGATTTCATTACCATTATCCTAACTCTTTAGTTTAGGTGAACAAGAACATGTAATTTTAACTTGAAGTAGCATTTTTATACTCAATCAAGTTCTCGGAGACGAATGGCGATCTTCAATGACACAAAATCTTCTTCTTCTTTTTCGAAACCGCATTGTAGACAATAGAAACTATATTGCAGAAAGTGGAAAGCGCAACGCAGAAAATGGAAATTGCAACATAGAAAACGGAAATTGCAATGCGGTTTCCTTTTCCGTACTTTCATCATGGTTTTGCATTTTGGTTCCTCACTTATTGATATGTTTATTTTTTCCCATACTTTGCGATGCAGTTTTTGTTTCTATAAAATTAGTTTGTGTTTTTGTTGTTGTAGTTTTTATTTACATCATTATATCTACATTGTTTTGTTTTAAAATCCCACTTAAATATGAGAAATTTTGGTTTTTCTAGAAGCTGCAGTGCTTTTTTGATCTTCTTCTTCTTTTATTGCGTATTCATGTTTTGATGTGAAGCTCAGTTTTTCTGTTGTTGAGGTATGTATATTCTTGATCAAATTGTTATTTGAATTTTCTAGTTATTTTTGGTTTTTATAAGTTGATTTTTCTAGCACTTTCATCATGGTTTTGCCTTTTAGTTCCTCACTTATTAGTAGGTGTATTTTGGGATGTGGCTTACTAGGTGCTGCATTGCAGTTTCTAATTTGATTATACGATTTTATTGGTTTTGGCTATTTCTTACTAGCTGTTGGCATGAATTTTTGGTTTTCAGTTTTTGTTTTTGTTTGCAATTTATTGTTTTTATCAGTTTTTGTTTACATTGTTGATATCTACACTATTTTGTTTTGTATAACTCTAGAGCTAAGCATGAGGGATTTGGTATAAATTTTGCACGTATCGATGTTGAAATAATTTTTATTTTTTAAAAAAACCATTGACTGTTAATATAAATATTGCCTAACTGACAAAATATCACAAAAACAAGGTTGGTGTAGTGGTTTGTGAATGAGGCCACCCTCCTTTAAGGGTCAAGATTCGAGTCCCTTCAAGCACATTAAATTTCCTTTTTTTTTTTATGGGTTGAGGGCAACATAGTTGGTAACCGGCGATGGCTAGACAGAAGTTGGCAAGGGACAGTTGTGGCTGGCCAGAAGCTGGCGGCCGACGGCTGTGGCTAGCTGGGAGGTGATGGCAGGCAATGGGCGGTGTCGATGGTAGCTGGCCTGCCACGGCAGATCGGCGATGGGCGGCGATCAGTGGCAGTTATCCGGAAGGGGATTGCCAGAGGTGGATATGTGGCATAGGAAATAAAAATAAATTAGAATAGAAAATAAATATCAATTACAATAAGACTAGACAAATGGGTAAGTAACTAAAATCCTAACATAGTAAGGAACCAAAATTCTAACTAAGTAAGGACTCGCCAACACTAACAC
Source organism: Prunus padus (assembly GCA_024362665.1). Classification (NCBI taxonomy): domain Eukaryota; kingdom Viridiplantae; phylum Streptophyta; class Magnoliopsida; order Rosales; family Rosaceae; genus Prunus; species Prunus padus. Next base: position 51,930 of record JANFAM010000003.1, on the reverse strand, counting down.
CCCATCGGTAACTACCCCTCCTAGTTGATCCGATTCCTAATTTTTAAGATATTTGATTAAAGTTTTTAAAATGAGACCCGCATATTAAATGATGCAAGTAGACGTAGAGAAACTCAAGAATAGAAATCATTCAATTTCTTCTAATTGCCGTTACTTGTAAGTTCGAATAATCAAATAAAACCATATCAAAAGGAATAATAAAATAGGTTTCTTATCATGTCCCTTTTCCTTCTTGTTCCGCCTTTCTTTTTCACTTATCATGCGATACTTCTAAAGCTTGAAGTAAATTTCTTGAAGCGGAGTGTTTTAACCTGCGGCGAGAAAAACATGGAAGAAAATAAATAGTATGAGTTGTATATCAGTCGACTAGAAAAAGTACAGGTTGCCCCAAAGCCATTCTGATCATCATGACATAACTTGTACATAACAAAGAAATTTGTCGGAAATAATTCAACCAAGCTTAGTTTTAAATTAGATTAGTCTGCTAGCTGGCTCTTGCTTAAGCTAATTGCTTGCTAGCTTTGCTTTGTATTATACACCGATATGTATTGTGGAAATCGAAGAGGATGTGTGCAAGTTTGATGAATTTTCCATTAAAAAACAATTATATATCTTAACCTATACCTCTATCTTCTATCGAAGTTTCAGTCTCTCAACCATTCATTTTCAACTAGGAAACCCTATAAATATATAGTTGGTTTGATTTTACTTGTTAATATCATTGCAAATTCATGATGGCTGGGCACCGTTGTGGTACATTTCTTATATTCATTGCAATCTTCAGTCTGATTTGTGGAAGCAGCTGGTTCCTCGGTGCAAATGCATCCAAGTTAATGCCATCAGAATTTCCAGAGGATTTCATCATTCATGTTGACAGTGGCTCATCAGCATCTACTGCGACTGAGCAAAATGGAACCAGATGGGCAGTCCTAGTTGCTGGTTCAAATGGTTATATGAACTATAGGCATCAGGTATATAATCAATTCACTAAGGGCCCGTTTGATAAACGGTTCAATTTTAGTTTTTAGTTTTTATTTTTGTGCTAGAGTAGATGTGAGAATGAAAGTGAAGATGTGATTGAGGGGAAGCTGAGAGGGGAGGATGGGAGGGAGGAGTAACAAAAATGAAAACAAAAACTAGAAAATGAAATCTATTTGAAATTGTTTTCACTTTCAAGTTTTTGTTTTCACTTTTATTACTCATTCCTCTCATCCTCTCTCTCAATTTCATCCTCACTCCCATTCTCACTCTCATTTTCCTCTATACTCTAGCACAAAAAATAAAAACTAAAAACTAAAATTGAAATTAATGGTTATCAAACGGGCCCTAAACTTACATTAATTGTTTAGAACATCAACATATGATGAGTAATGTTCTTTCATCAAATTGTCTAGTAACATAATATGCTTGTATTGCTAGACTATGAATGTCGACTCTTGATTATATTGATTTCGCCAAATTTTGTTGTGATTCATATGGTTTGAAAAAATAAGTGTATTTGTATAACAACATAGCCTTACAAGGTAGCGTTACTCGTCCAATATATATATATGTATTCATATTGAAATGGAACATCTAATTTTTTATATTATAAATAATTTTCTAAGATAGCTTGTTGGCAATATTGCAGGCCGATGTATGTCATGCATATCAAATATTGAAGAAAGGCGGATTGAAAGATGAAAACATTATTGTTTTTATGTATGATGACATTGCATTCAATGAACAGAACCCTAGACCTGGTGTCATCATCAACAGCCCAGATGGTCCAGATGTTTACGAAGGAGTTCCCAAGGTTTCTTTACTTTTCTTTTGTTTATAAATTTTAATTAATTAAGATGAGAAAAAGAGAAATTATTCAGTGTGACAGTAGCAAGTAACAACACATGACATGTTAATGTAGTGCTACGAGTTGATTCGTTTGAGCACCTAATCTCAGTTTTAAAATAAGTATACTAGTTTGTTTGACATATATATACTTTGCTTTTGCAGGATTATACAGGAACCAATGTGACCGCTGCCAATCTTTATGCTGTTATTCTTGGAAACAAAACTGCTCTCACCGGGGGTAGTGGCAAGGTTCTAGACAGTGGTCCAAATGACAACATTTTTATTTACTATACAGACCATGGTGCCACTGGAATAATCGGTTAGTAACTTACATTAGTTAATCTAAGAATGTAATTTCTAACAAGGAGTTTGTAGCTAAAGTTATTAAGAGCAGTTATATTCCCGTACCCGAGGTTCTGTGTTTAAATACCCCTTCCCAAATATCACTCGTATAGAAATAATTTACATATCAGAATGTGTACATAGTCAACCTACAAACCTTTTTTCTTTCAATGATCTGGTGTAGGGATGCCTGAAGGCGACTATGTTTATGCAAACGATCTAGTGGATGTTCTGAAACAGAAGCATGAAGCCAAGTCCTACAAAAATATGGTAAAATATTACTAAAAGAAAGGGTCTATTTTTTATTATTAATGGATTTATATTCTAACTAATGATTTTATGGGATTTAAAAACTTAGGTATTTTACCTTGAATCTTGTGAATCTGGGAGCATGTTCAAGGGCCTCCTTCCAAACAATATAAGTATCTATGCGACCACAGCAGCAAATGCAACGGAAAACAGTTGGGCAACATATTGTCCCGGTTATAATCCTGCTCCTCCTGAAGGATATTACACTTGTTTGGGAGACTTGTATAGTATTTCTTGGATGGAGGATTGGTACGTACTATTTTCTGAATATTATTTAGTCTCAATTTGTTGGATTTAATTCACAACAAAAGTGTATGGGACACAACCATTTAGTTGAAAGAGGCCAACAAATGATATTCTATATTAATCTAATCTAAACTATGGCGAGGGGAATTCGAATTCGGGTGCAGAGTGGGGAGCACAACCGCTCTAGTCAACTTGGCTAAGCCCATGCATGCAATTCCTTAATTATTATACATATGTTATATATTTTTTTTTGGTCAAGAACATCCACTTCTCTCTAAAAACTACTGATTATCTCAATTAATCCTTATCCTTTGTAACTGTGATGATTTTTGGTGTTTTTATGTACATGGGGCGCAGTGACCTCAAAGATTTGCGGAGAGAAACTTTTGAACAGCAATATGAAGCAGTAAAATATCGAAACTTATAATATCCTCTTACAAATATTTTTATATACTTTTTAACTGCTACAACTGAAATATAGGCTATTGATTATGTAACTTTTTATGAATTGCATACTTATTTAGTTAGTTCTTTATTAATTATGTCACTTCTTCTTTTTTTTCTCCATTGATGCACTGATTGGTGTTGGAAATCATTTGCAAATGGGATACAGGTTAGAAAGAGAACAATAAATACTACTGAGGGATTAGGTTCTCATGTTATTCAGTATGGAAATATGAATCAAGCCAACGATTTACTCTTCTCTTACTTGGGTTCAAATGATAACTCTACTTCTTACACCCAAAGTGAATCGTCACCATCGCTCTTAGGATCGATTATCAACCAACGTGATGCAGATCTCCTTCCCCTTCTGGTCAAGGTCTCTGATCTCTCTATCTTCCTAACTAATTCTAAGTTCTTTAAGATAAATTGGTTAATTTCTTTGATCAGCTTTGATATTAGTTCTAAATCTCAAATGTCATCTCTATTTGTATGTTAATCCAGTCGCGTAAAGCTCCGATTGGGTCTGATGAGAGGCATGAAGCTAGAGAGGAACTACGTGCTGAAATTTATCGTAGGAAGCGCATCGACGACAATATAGATCAAATCCGGTGGCTTTTGTTTGGACATGAGAGTAACTTGAAGAATATTCGACCTCAGAGTCAAAGCCTTGTGGATGATTGGAGCTGCTTCAAGATGCTTGTAAGTTTTTTCAATTATGAACTAAACGTAGTATATAGACCACGAATTTGATCTCTTTGATATGTTGGTTAATTTGGATATTAATTCATTGATGCAGGTGACAACTTATGAGAAATATTGTGGGTCACTCTCGAATTATGGAATGCAATACACACGAGATTTTGCCAAGATGTGCAATGCTGGGGTTACCAAAGAGCGAATGATTGCAGCATCAACTCAAACTTGTTCTTAGTCTTTATGACACAAAGATTACGGGAAAAATAAATTACTTTTACTTTTAATACACTTGTTGGGAAAATCTCATATGTTTTTCCTTGTATAACTTTGGATATCAAAGTTCCAATAAGATTGCTCTCCAGACAACAATATGATCCCCTAAACTTTGTCCAAAGCAGCAGATAAGCTGCATTAGCAAAACAGGACAATCATACCCGAAAACACTGGATCCTAGCTGCAAAACAAACCAACCAACGCGGCAGGGTTTAAAACCCTAACTTGGTTTTGTTCTATTTTATAAACCCTAACTTGATTCTGGGGTTTATGGCTCCTTTTAAAACGGGTCAACCCAGCTGGGTTTTAAACAAAACAAAAACATATAAGTCTTTTGTAGCCGAAAGGTATAATAAGTTCCGTTGTAGTCTAGTTGGTCAGGATACTCGGCTCTCACCCGAGAGACCCGGGTTCAAGTCCCGGCAACGGAAATGCTTTTTGTTGAGTTTTTATTTTTTTTTTAATAATTAAAAATAAAGCTAAATGATTGAAACTGAAAAGCATTACCCAAGTCATTTTAGTCCCCAAAAAGAAAAGGAAAACACTAATATTGATCTGACTCAAAATATTATTAGTCATGATTTCATAAATATTTAGTCAGGAACATGTATGAGAAAATTACTTTTTGCGACTTAAGAAGTGTGACAAACAAAAGGATCTCTTATTTGTAACTATGGAGTGAATTTGATATTTAAAATAATAATAAAATTAAAATCCCCAAAAATGATTCATGTTAATAAAGTAGTACACACCAATTAGAAACGTAGTCTTCTCTTACATGCCTCAAAGGGCAGTGAATACACACAACTATATCCCATTTCTGCGACCATCTCTTGGATCAAGTCTTTGCAAATGTGGTCCTGCAAAGCCAACCCTATTCTTCCAATTTCTCTCCTCTCCCCCCAAGCAATGTCCCTGCACACTTCCTCTACACTCTCTCGCATGGCTTTGCCGTTCCATATTAATGGTGATGATGATGCTTCCACTGATTCGGTTGTGATTTTGTCAATGATACTTGGATTGATGTTGATGAAGTCCTCTTCTCCTGGTTTCTTCCTTTGTTGTTGCCTCTGCTGAGGTTGTGCTCGCCCTGCATTCAAATTAAATTACAGTTTATGTGCCTTACATAGATTCTTTTTAAAAAATTACATAATATATTAGCGGTGTCAAACAGGCCGGTCCGTCGGTTTAAAACCGTGCTATTATTACAACACACATGTTCGTGTGCAATTCCATGAACCAAAAGAATTGATGAAATAGAATACTCATTACGAAAGTGCTCACTGTTGAGTACTGATTCCATGGACCATCCCTACCTTGCAGCCCATGATGACTTATGAAAATTCAACACTGTAATGATTTTTTGGTTTTTAGTAAAAAATAAATAATAAATCTTGCAATAATTTAATTGAAAAATGTACACTTAAATAAAGAACTCTTGTTATAGTACTCGAACTTAAGATCTTAGATGTAAAAATAAATATTCTTAACGACCTAAGCTACAAATTTGTGTTGCGGATTATCTGTGTTTGGATACCATCTGCTGTATGGCTCCACATAGCAATTGCATAGGGATGCATGCATAAATTGTACATCATTACATAACGCATGATGTCCTCAACAAGGCTGTCCCCACGCGCAGTGCACGTGCTTCTTTCCAGACGTAGCTTTAAGCATGTACTCTTTTTTTTGGGGGGTCAAAATCTTTAAACATATACTAGTCCATACAAAGTGGTCGTGGAACCCACAGCCTGCAAAAGAGGGTTTTGCCAGGTAAATCCATTTGGGTTTGTCTGCCTTTCCTTTCCATTTGTCTCTCTCACTCTCCTTTTGCTTTTGAACCAACTTTGACTCCATCATGAAGGAATTTCAAATTTATAGTCCAAGCAAAGTTAATAAGGCGCTTAATAGGTTTGTCATCCTTCATCTTGATTCAATTTTTTATGCTGCTAAAGTCTATTTACAATATAATGAAGAGGCTTTGAACTTTCTGTAATTTACAAAATTACCATCAATTTTCTTAAAACAAACTCAATCTCAAAACCTCACAAAAAACCTAAAACACTTAAAATAAAAGGGTAAAACAGGAAATTAGTATATTAAGTAAATTAAAAAATAAGACAGCTGGCAATAATAGATTTTTTGGGGGGTTTATTTATAGAAATTAAATGGTATAGTGTTTATCTATAACACTAGTGCTAAGAATAGGTATGTAACTAAATATCTCTAAGTTAAGTTCCTTTGTCAATTTTTGTTTTTATTTAAATTTTGTTCTATATAAATTATTTTTTCTTTTTTTTGATAGAAAGGGGTGTTCTATAAGTTGAATTAATCTCCCGTTTTCTAGTTTATTGGTTGATATGTAAAATTTTATTTTGCCAATGACAATAAACCAAAATAGTTGCAAGTTTTTTATTTTTTATTTTTTTTATTTTTAACAACCTCTCCACAGATTTGATTTAATTTATATATATTGTGTTGATGATTAATGATTGCAAATAGTATGATGGAAGAGAGCAATTAGGTTGTCACCCATTATAGTATGGTTATGATGGCCTCAACATGTACATGGAAGATGTTAACTTGGAATCCTAAATCTTTGGTGGAGCATAGAAAAAGCAGACTTTTTCCTAGGGGTGCTCTCTTCGGACACAAAAGAAACATTCCTAGGGGTGACTCTTTCTTCTAATCTTCTGTTTGGTGTAAAATCTTCATGTGCTTGGACCTTGTTTTGTGAGATTTTAACGTCCTTTTCATTTTATTTTTTAATAAGTTTTATTAGTTTCTTTTTTCTTTCTATTTTTCGTCATAAAGGAAGGCAAAGCTACAAGCTCCCACTTAGAGTTGAATGCAATTTTCGTATGAAAATATTGAAAGAGGAAATAAATATTTCGCAATCAACTGCAGCAAGAAATTAGTAGACAATAACCACATGAAACCAGATCTATATGCATATGACTTCATTGAGGTGGGCAAATTCAGACTTTTAGTATGTGGATGTAGGGAGGTAAAGTGAAGCGCCTATGAGAGCTTCCATTACATCATCAACTTTTTAATAAATATTCAGTCTTTAGGTTGGTCAGTTTACATCTCATTTTGGAGAAACATTCTCATGCAACGGGGATAGCACTGTTTTGATATTCCGGTTAATAACACAATGACACGTAAAATAACTTTTTCACGTATCATTATGTTATTGGATGGGCATAGCAAAATCGTACTATCCAATTACCAATTGGTTTTTCTGCTCATTTTGGCAGATGACACATTAAAGAATTTGTATAAGGAAACAACAAGATTGCTTTAATCGCACATACCAGAAAGGGAGCAAGCTAAACATGCCCGATGACACACACACATTAAAGAATTTGTATAAGTAACTTATTTACTAGATAAATATAATAAAGCTTTAAGGGCCAAAGATTGATATCTTCTAAAATATAATATTAAAAATAAGAAAAAATAGACTAAAGACTGAGATGCTAGATGGTTATAAGTACCAAAAGCAAAATGGAAAAAAAAAGTTGTAAGGAAGAAAAGAGAGAACATGGCACATACCGTAATTTAACACTTGCTTTTTGTAGTGTTGGTGGTTGCTGAAAGGGGAACGAGTAGACTCATCAAGCACGGACACCGGACTCGGCTCAGTACCAAACTCCAAGCACTTTGAATTTGCCCCATAAAACCTTTTCTTCTTGTCACCAATGGCCTCCATTCGCTTCACCAAGGCGGGTGATCGGAGCCCTTCCGCTGTCCGAACGGCATCTATGATCTTCTTTAGGGCCTTCAAGTCTTCATCACACTTCTCCAATGCGCCCAAAAGCTGCTGCCTCTTATTGGTAGACGTGGGCTCTGGCACCGCCGTCTTTGGCGTGACTTGCGGAGCCAGAGCCTGTTCCAAGCCCATCAGCCTCGCAACTAGGGTTGGTGGAATTGGGGAGTTCTCAGGCGGGTCCACAGAGTTGGAGCGCCGGATCTCTGCAGGAAGCGTGGGACTTCTTGGCACGTTGCATGAGAATCTACGCAGATAAATGGACTTGTCTCCATTTTTTACTTGACCTAATATAGGCGGTGTGGAAGCTTGGATTGCTGTCGAGGACTTTGATATTCTAGAAGAGGAACCAGCCCCATTCTTCTCTTGCTTTCTCCCTGAAAATAATTAAAAACATAAATTACAAAATATATGAAATATATATTTATATGGAGAGAGAGAGAGAGAGAGAGAGAGAGAGAGAGAGAGAGGTAGATGGATGAACAAAATATATAGATAAAGAAAGAAAAAAATGGAACAAACCAAAAGTGAGGAATTTGCGGGAAGAGTGGTATTTAGAGAGAAGTTGGGCGATGCCGGACATGCAGCAGATGGTCTTTGCGTGGAGATTTTCTGTTGCATTTTCACCGCGTGAGGAGGCTGAGCGCAGACTACTATCCTGTCCCTTCATATCTCTTACTTAATTTCTCTCTGTGTGTATGTGTTTTTGTTTGTTTGTGAGTGAGAGGGATAATTCTTTTGGTGTTGTAAAAGGAAAAGGTTATATGATTTCACATGAAATGGTGCATCATGACATGGACATGGTTAGAGTAGAAAGCTGGCATAACGGTAATATATATAATAGAGGGCTCTATGTGGGGCTTTTTTATTTTATTTTATTTCATTTTTGGATTAGAACTAATCGAATCCTCACAACCACCAAAATTATAATCACAACTCATTGCTCCACTCTCTTTCACGAGTTATTATCGTGTAGTACACGGTCATGTGATACTCGTTCACATATTATAATATTATAATTATACTCTAAAAATGAGAAATCTTAACTATATCGTTCATCTATAATATAACACGTTGACAAAATATACCACATATCATCCATATAACATGTTGACAAAAATAAACCATGTAAGTATATTCTATTACTATACAATAATTTCTCATCTTTCACCGTTTAAACTTTGAAAGATAAGAGAAAGAGAGTAAAGAGGTGTCCTCATCTTTTGCAAGAGTTATTTTCTTAATTTGTTTTTGGGGGTTGCATGTGGTTTTTTTATTTTTGAAAGCTAGTGCCTGTTGTATATACATGGTGACATCAAGTGTGGAAGAGATATTGAGGTGGTTCAGATAAACTCCAACTACGTACTATGCACACATTAATTTGCATGACGTAGTTTACATAAATCGAATTTGATAGAAATTAACTCTAGTTTTAGCTTTTGTACTTGATGGATATATTGTTGTATAATTTCCCTTTTGGTATGGCATGATGTTTTTGGACACTAATTTATGTAAGGAGTTGAAGGAGTTTGGGATAATTTATCCAAGAAATTCCTTGCGAAGTTTTTCCTTCCGGCCAAAACTACAAAATTCCGACAAGATATTATGTCGTTCACTTAATATGATAAGGAGTCTCTTTATGAAGCCTGGGAACGATTCAAAGATTTATTGCGCAAGTCCTCACCATGAGCTACCTACCTGGGCGGACCTATAGAGGAGCAAGGAGGTGCAGTTGCACATCCCTTTGCCAGAAAATCCTGTGGAGAGGCTGGAGTATGCACCTCTACTGGTCCCAAGGTTCTGCATCTAAGGTGTGTTGCAAAGGATTTCAAAACGAGGAAGATGACTTGGTTTTTACCTTTTCATTTTTTTTTGTAGCCCAAATGACGTCGTCTTGGTTATCCTCCAACTCAAAAGGCGTCATTAAACGGGGAGTATTAAGTGCTCATGGGTTAGTCTTGAAGATATGTTTTAGTAGGTAATATTTCATGTGGCTTTTACAAGTTATTATTTCTCATTATTATTTCTCACATTTATGTTTTGGGATTGATTATTGTGCTTAGATGAATAAGTACTTATATTTAATTACATTATACTGATTATTATGCGTCAATAATAATTAGTAAATTTATAAATTTTTCTTGTCAAAACAATTGATATCTCAAAAAGCTTACTCCTCATCGTTTAAACCTTATTCCAATACATACAACCCCAATTAGTGAAACCATCCAAATTTTTCATGAAGCAATAATCAGAATGTGCAGAGACCGCCACCTGGCTTTCCGCTACAAGAGAAGAAAATAAATTTGGAAGATGCACTTACTCGATTGACTATGTCTACCACTCAATTTATGATTGAAACATAAACCCAACTTCAGAATCAGCATGCTTCTATTTGGAATTTGGATGTGCAAATAGGCCAGTTAGCTAATGTAATAAGCGGAAGAAACCAAGGAGTATTGCCAAGCCAACCTGAAAAATCAAGAACAAGCAAAGGCAATCACTCTTCGTAAAAGGAAGCAAGTGAATACAGCAATCGACTTGGAAAAAGAAGAATTATAAAAAGAAAAAGAAGCCGAGAAGTTTGCGACGGAAGTGGGGCATGTAGTTTCATCTCCAATCACCGTCCCACAAGCCACCGCCAAGAAATCCCTTGAATAAGAAAAATCTATACTAATTCCTTTCCCTCCATTGAAGCCATATGTCTCACCAATCCCTTTTCTGCAGAAGTTGAGGAAAAATAAAATTGATGGGAAATTTTCGAAATTCTTGGAGATGTTCAAAAAGTTGCATATAAGCATTCCCTTTGTCGAAGCTTTGGAACAAATGCCAAGTTATGCAAAATTTATGAAAGACATCCTCTCCAAGAAAAGGAAGCACGAGAAAATCCAACTCACTGAAGAGTGCAGTGCCATCTTACAATGGAAGCTTACACCAAAGCAAAAAGATAGAGGGAGTTTTAAAATTCCATGCACTATTGTAAATAATTTCTTTAGAAGAGCTTTATGTGATTTGGGTTCTAATATTAACTTACTACCTTTATTTGTTGCTAAAAAGAGTGGTAGTGGTGAAATTAAACCCACTACTATTTCTTTGTAGATGGAGGACAGGTCAATCACATATCTAGACGGAATTATTGAAGATATTCTGGTTTTGGATATGGAATAAGATTCTGATACACAGCTAATTTTGGGCCACCCATTCCTAATTACTTCACGCACTCTAATTGACGTGGAAAAAGGGTTACTAACTTTGAGAGTTGGGAATGAAAAAGCAACATTCAAAGTTTTTGAAGCAATGAAATTGCCAAGAGAAGTGGAGGATTGTTTTCGCATTGAATTCGTTGATGAAATTACTTCAGACACATTTGAAAAGGAGAATCCCAGCCATCCATTGGAATCTACATTGGTGCATGCCGCTACCTCATAAGATGACAACCCAATGGTTGCTGAATATGCCCTGTATTTGGATGCATCACAACCGTACAACCCGAGGCGAATGAATGAGTTCGAACCACTAGGTGTGGCACCTCCTAAGACTGCACCGTATGTGATTACTGCATCTGCACTCACTCTGAAACCATTGACAACACATTTGAGGTATGCTTATTTGGGAACTTCTGAAACTTTACCAGTTATTATTGCTGCAAATTTGAGTGAAACTAAAGAAGAAAAAGTGTTGTGGGTGTTGCGAAAACATAAAACTGCAATTGGGTAGACGATCGCCGACATCAAGGGTATTAACCCTTCTATGTGCATGCACCGAATACTAACGCAAGAGGAGCATAAGCCATCTGTTGAGCATCAACTCCGGTTGAACCCCAACATGAAAGAAGTGGTTAGTGCAGAGGTATTAAAATTGCTTGATACATGTATTATTTACCCTATATATGATAGTAGTTGGGTGACTCTTACACATGTTGTGCCAAAGAAGGGAGGGATGACTGTTGTAAAAATTGAAAATAATGAGTTAGTCGCGACAAGAATTGTTACAGGATGGAGAGTCCGCATTACAGAAATTGAATTACGTAACTAGAAAAGATCACTTCTCGCTGTCTTTTATTTATCGGATGCTAGAAAGACGTGCTGGGCACGGTTATTACTATTTTCTAGATGGGTACTCAGGATATAATCAAATCCCTATCGCGCCTCAAGACCAAGAAAAAACAACGTTCACATGTCCATTTGACACTTTTGCCTACCACCGTATGCCTTTTGGGTTATGTAACGCTCCCGCCACTTTTCAGCGTTGTATGATGAGCATTTTATGTGACATGGTGGAGCCATTTATTGAGGTATTTATGGATGACTTCTTTGTTTTCGATTCATCTTTTGGATAATTTGCCATTAGTGTTGACAAGATGTGAAGAAACCAATTTAGTTCTCAATTGGGAAAAATGTCATTTTATGGTACAAGAAGGGATTGTGTTGGGGCATAAAATTTTAGGTAGAGGTATTGAGGTTGACCGTGCAAAATTTGAGACCATAGAAAAGCTGCCACCCCCTTCTATAGTGAAAGGAATTGAAGCTTCTTGGGACATGATGGGTTTTATCATCGATTTATTAAGGATTTCTTGAAAATTGCAAAGCGATTTCTCAAAAATTACAAAGCCTCTTTGTAAGTTGCTATTGAAGGATGCCAATTTCAACTTTGATTTAGAATATTTGGAGGCATGTAATTTATTGAAGGAGAAGCTCACCACTACGCCAGTCATTATTGCACCCGATTGGGAATTACCATTTGAAATTATGTGTGATGCAAGTATACTATTGGAGCAGTCTTGGGTCAAAGGAAGAATAAATTACTACATGTGATTCACTATGCGAGTTGTACGTTGAATGATGCCCAATTAAATTATGCCACTACGGGAAATGAATTGTTAGCAATGGTATTTGCATTGGATAAATTTCATTCTTACTTATTGGGTGCGAAGGTAATTGTGTATACGGTTGAAATTTTTGCTTGCCAAGAAGGAAGCAAAACCGAGACTAATTCAATGGGTTTTATTACTTCAAGAGTTTGATATTGAAATTCGAGATAAAAAAGGGTATGAGAATGTGGTGGCCGACCACCTCTCTCTGCTAGTCCGTGAGGATGAAGCTATAGAAGATGTTGCACCCATCCTAGAGACATTCCCTGACGAACAACTATTTTCCATCAATTCTGAGAAAGAATTCGTTGCTCCCTAGTATGCAGACTTTGTCAATTATATAGCTTGTGGTAATTTTTTGCCCTAATATGTCATTTTATAAAATTTTTTAAAAAAATTCCTATCGTTGGTTAAACATTATTATTGGGATTATCCACATTTGTGGAAGGACGGTCCTAACCAAGTTATACAAAGATATGTACTTGAGACAGAGATGGTTGACATATTATTGCATTGTCACACTTTGGCATGTGGAGGCCATTATGGTGCTTCCAAGACTGCGGCCAAGGTTCTACAATCTAGTTTTTTCTAGCCTACTTTGTTTAAAGATACTCAAGACTTTGTTGCGACGTGTGATCCTTGCCAACGTATGGGAAATATCTCTAGTAGATACCAAATTCCCTTGAATAATATTATGGAGGTAGAATTGTTTGATGTTTGGGGTATTGACTTCATGGGTCTGTTCCCGCATCATATGAGAATTTGTATATTTTGGTTGCAGTGGATTATGTATCAAAATGGGTTGAAGCAGCTGCCTTACCCACTAATGACACCAAGATTGTGGTTAAATTTCTATGAAAGACTATTTAACAAGATTTGGGGTCCCTCGTGCAATTATTAGTGATGGAGGTATGCATTTTTGCAATTGTCAATTTAATTCTCTTCTTTCAAAATATGGCATTACCCACAAAGTTTCCATTCCCTACCATTCGCAAACTAGTGGGCAAGCTGAAGTTTCGAATAGGGAATTAAAGAAAATTTTGGAAACAACAGTGAATGCCTCTAGAAAAGATTGGTCATTGAAATTGGATGATGAACTATGGGCTTATAGAATGGCGTTCAAAACGCCAATTGGGATGTCACCATGTAGATTTGTTTTTGGGAAAGCGTGCCACCTTCCGGTGGAATTGGAGCATAAAGCGTTTTGGGCTATTAAAACACTCAATTTTGACATGAGTACGGCGAGTGAGAAGAGGAAGTTGCAATTGAGTGAGTTAGAGGAACTTCGGAATGAATCGTATGAGAATACAAAAATTTACAAGGACTGTACAAAGAAGTGGCATGACAAGCACATCTTGAAGAAAGAATTTTATGTGGGTCAAAGCGTTCTCCTCTACAACTCACGGTTGAAACTCTTTCCTGGGAAACTTCAGCTCGTTTTCAAAGTTAATGGTCATCGACCAAAACCAGATGTGGCAGCTACATTTCTTGAGCAGGAGACCACTGTCCTTTTCGATGATCCCAAGTAAATGCATCCAAAAGTCGGTCTATCGACTCTATACTAAGCGCTTGTTGGGAGCCAACCCAACTAGGTACCTTTATTCCTTATCTTTTTAATTTTCGTTTGTTTGTTTCCCGCATTCATTGCCAATTTCCATGCAGTACTTTGTGAGATAGTCATGAAAACCGATGTGAGGTCAAAATTGAAAAGAAGCAATTTCACCGAAATGTGAATTCTAGTTAAATCTATCACTTTTTCTTGCTAATAGAGATGTATATGCCATGTTTTGATCTTTAATGTTTTACTAACGTGTTTCCATGAAGGGTTATTGCATTATAATCTTGGCACTTCACCATACCCTACTCGTAATGTTTTGGTGGACAAGGTTGCTATGCTCGAATGACTATGGAATATTAGTGGAGACTACCCTTGTGAGATATTGAGCTAAAAGCCAATCTTTGAGAGGGGTTTTATTTTTTCTACTCGTAAATACTCTTCGATTTTGTTCTTAATTAGACTGCTCTCATTAGGTTTGTATTGGATACTAAAGAATGTTCTTACTTTTGTAGGTACGTCACTTCCAAGTGGGATAGACCATGAGAAATGATGTTAGGCTATGCATGTTTTCACCAACTAAAGGGCCTTTCATCCTACCCTTTTGTGTGCATCGTTAACCCATTTGTAACCAAACACTTAGCCTTTCTTTCATCACCCTTATTATCGTTAACCTATATAACCCGTTTCTAAGCCATACCTTATAGCTTAGGATGTACCAAAGTGATGAAAATAAGAAGGTTGAGCTCTACACCAAAGAATTGGCGTGTACCGAGGTGTTTGTGCAAAATTGCAAGAAGGAAAAAAAAGTACAAGAAAAGAAGAAAAAGAAAGAGAGAGAAAATTGAGAATACTGAAGAAAAGAAAAGTATTTTACAATTCAAAATAATTAAAGTTCGTAATTACTCCGAACGAAGTAGGAAAGATGCATAATTCATGGACGCCGAGTGTTACAAAATGTTCAAAAGAAGCGGGCCGTATATGTGATTGTGAATAATGCTTTGGTATGTCTTAAGTTTTTGTTATTCCCTTCCTTTCCTTCTTAACCCGAGCCTAGCCTTTCATTACAACTTAAGTAGAAGACCTAACTGATCTTTTGGAAAATCTTGCTTAGAGGTGAGGTATGTACTCTTGTTCTTAGTATTCGATTCTTTTCATGAGACTTTATTTTGAGAAATTGTCGTTCGTCATGCTAAGCATATGTGTTAATATTTGATTTCCATTACATAACATCATACACATATGTGACATTTGGGTGTAAGTCTAGGATTCCATGAGAAAAAAATAGAGTGATATCCAATGAGGATTAGAGTCAAGGCAAAATAATTCCACGGCGTTTGAGTGTTGTTGTCTTTAAGCTTCGATGTTATGACTTTTGGTATTACATGTTACACCAAGATGCAATGTACTCAAAGTGGCATATCTTTAGTGATGCAAATGTGATTGGCATGCATTGGTTTTTATTAGCTTGTTTAAAGCGATGCCTTTAATGACTTTGTTTTGTAGTAAAACGTTTGTGGGTATCGTAATTAGTAAACCCTCAGGAGACACAACTCCTCTTACTAGGGACACTTAGAGGTTTAACGGCTTGTGGCACATGCTAAGTGCCATCGAGATTACTGCGAAAGTGGTTTAGTTAGCTTTCCATTTTGTTTTTGTTTTTGTTTCTAATTTTGCTCGAGGACTAGCAAAAATAGGTTTGAGGTAGTTTGATAGATTCATATTTTGCATATATAAACTATCTCTATTTGCATTGTTTTCTTGTGAAATTGGTTAGTTTAATGTGTTTAGTGAAGATTTTTTAGGCAACCGGTGCTAGCAAGGGTTTGGAGCTAAAACTATGATTTTGGAAGCTTAAGGCATCAAAATGGTTGGAATTATCAACTCAACGAAATCTCAAGAACTCACTTTGTCATTTCATCAAACAATTGGAGTGCATCTGTTCAGGTGTCAATTTATACCCACAATTGGTCTCAATGACCAGCGCTAGAGAGTTTGAGTTAGAAAAGTTACCATCATTTTTGGAGGTGAATTAGTATGTAGTTGTTGGCTGTGCAGCTGTAGAGATTAGGTGTCAAAATCTATTGGCTTTTGTTGATGAGCAAACAAAATACATACATACATGGAGTGGTGGTACTGTCTTCTTTTATTCTATTTATTGGGCTGATTCAATGATAAAGGAAAAGGATCAGTATCTTTGTATTACAATGGGCTATGAAGAAGAAGACGGAAGATGATATCCAGAAGGAAGCAAGCATTTGCTTTGCTGAATTATAATGGGCTAAAATTGAATTAATGTCACCTGGGCCTATCTAGTCTTGCCGAGATCCACTTAAACCTTGGTCCTATTTTCCTATTTTTTCTACCCAAGCTCAATTTCCTAATTCCTTCTTTGAGTGGGAGTTAATTATTTCCAAATAACAACCATACCTTTTCTCCTTTATCGAAGTGGGTTTTGGCTTTCTCAATATTCCTATTATTCCTCTACTTCATAATTAGATATTGTCTTTCCTTATTTCTGGAGGATTTCCTTGGCCTATAAATACAAAGCTTTAACCTAAGAGACGGTACCATCGTCTTACCATATACAACTTTCATACACCCATAAATATATCAGAGAGAGCCAAGAGTTTGCTTTTGCAGTGCTTTTGGAGCTTACAAAGGTGTTGCTGTGGAGATTCCGGAGATTGAGTCTATCGGCCAAGTCAGTTTTATGACAACTGTTGACGCTCAAAAATGGTTCAGCATTTTTGGGCTCAACTTAGAGATGAGGTGTGATGGCTGAAGGTGAGGAGCTTCAGCATGTGTGTGAAGATTTGGGCAAGCGATAAATTTACAGAAGACAAGATATATGTGGTTCACCCTTAATGAATGGGCTACGTCCACGGAGAAGTATATTCTCATTAACAATGTGTATTTTACATTTGTACAAGGGGCTGGGCCCAAAGATAATAAGAAGAAGGGCGAAGCCCATGACTAAATACAAAGCCCAGCCTAGGGGGATCCCTTTCTAAGTGGAGAGTGGTCTCCTTTTATATGTGAGGGGGAGTCTTCACTTCTTGCAATATTCCAATGTGGGACTCTTTGCCTTGGTTGGATTTGCTCCTAGTTGCTTGGTCAGACAAGGTATAAACAGAAGTCCCCCAAGTTCTCAAGTAAGAAGGTATTTCTTGGTTGGGGACTTGTAAATTTTAGTGTACTGACTGAGCAACTCCCTCCTTTCAAGTCGTGTGGTGTGGATGGTGCCGAACGGTAACATGTAGTTGCCCAATATTTGGCAACCTCATCCCAGCTTGCTGATTGATAGCCTGGATTGATCTGGAGCCTCCTCTTTATTGGACACATGCCGTTTGATGTTATGGATGTGGTCTCTTTCAGCTATTTTTGAAAATAGATACGAGGGTGTCTTGAGCCTTTATTGCTGTGGGTGTCAAACGGTAGCCCAGGAATAATAATCAAGGTGGTGATGTCTTGAAGTTGCTGTTCAATGCCGTTGCCATTTGTAGTCATTTTGAAATTGTCGAACGGTATCCCCCACTGGCATTTAGGTTAGTGTCATGCAATAATACTTATGCAAGGTGGCCCTCATCTTTTTGAATTGATGGTGATGTGCTTGCCGATCCGATAATATATATACGCATGTTGGAAGGCGGTATTGATCGGTTGTTTGGCATGGTGCTGAACGGTATGATATGGGCGCATCAACTTGCATGCTTCGATTTGAACCTCTTGGGTGCCGTTTGAAATTTTGACAAAGAACTTGGAATTGTCATTTGGCAATTGACTTCAGAGACTAATAAAGGTCGGTCTGCACTTGGAGCCGCATGAGGTGCCATTTGTTATAGCACCTCGAGCTGTGAGTAGACTTTTCTGCTGTTGCCGTTCGGTGATTTGCAGTCCAGATGATACAGGATTGGGCAGTGGCTGTGCTTTCAAGAATTGTCCAACCTGTTGTTCCAATGATTTGGAGCTGAATGGTTTTTTAACAAACGCCTTGCCCCATTACATGGAAGGTGGGGGTTTTGTGAGAGATGCCCAACGGTAAGTGTGAGGCTTCTCGCTTGCCTTAGAACGGCAAGGTGGTCTAGAATTTAAATTTGCTTCAGACTAAAATAGCTTTGAACTTCTTGGGGTGTCCTGAGTAATTTGTTGGCTAGGTGCCGCTTGGAATTTCGACAAGCAAACTGCTGCGTTGCCGAACAGTATATTGGAATTCTGAATCAGCGGTGCCGTTCATGGTGAGATAGAGAATTACCAAGATGGAAGGTCCTGGAGCTTGTACCCGTCGGTGCCGTTCTTCAAATTTGAGATATTTTGAGAGTGCTGACCATTATTGCATGCTGAATAGCATGAGACCTCTTCATTATTGCAGCTGAGAGTAATCGCCGTTTTCTTCAAAATAGCAAAGGGTTCGACACTTTTGGTGGATTTCCATAGGTTGTCAGAAAGCTTTTGAAGGTAATATTGCCGAAAGTACCTCACTTGCCCCATTGCTTTTGAATTATTAATTACCCATATGTTGTTTGAGTTGTGGTCCCTTCAGGATGGTAATATTGCCGAAAGGCATATTGGTAATGGCAACAGAATGTGTTGATTATTTCAACAAGATATTTTGTTGGCCTTTATATTAATAAGATAATCGTGCACTTTCCTTTTGGAAATGATGCACTGTGGGAGAGCATTTTATTTTGAAGGTGATCGGTGGTGCCGAATGGCATAATAAAATGTCGAATGACGGGGTACCGAAGGTTACCAAAACTAGCCGAAGGCTTGGGTGCCGAAGGTCACCATAACTCGCCGAATGATCGGGATGCCGAATGGCATAATAAAATGTCGAATGACTGGGTACCGAAGGTTACCAAAACTAGCCGAAAGCTTGGGTGCCGAAGGTCACCATAACTTGTCTAATGATCGAGGTGCCGAAGGTCACCAGATTTCGCCGAAGGCTTGGGTGCCGAAGGTCACCATAATTGGACGAAGGCTCGGGGTGCCTAATGGCATAATAACATGTCGAATGACAGGGTGCCGAAGGTCACCATAATTGGCCGAAGGCTCGGGGTGCCTAATGGCATAATAACATGTCGAATGACAGTCAAGGTCACCATAGTTGGCTGAGGGCTCGGGTGCCGAAGGTCACCATAATTGGTCGAAGGCTAGGGGTGCCTAATGGCATAATAACATGTCAAATGACAGGGTGCCAAAGGTCACCATAATTGGCCGAAGGCTCGGGTGCCGAAGGTCACCATACTATGGCCGAAGGCTCGGGTGCCTAATGGCATAATAATATGTCGAATGACAGTGTGCCAAAGGCAATGATGTTTATGTGAAAATGCATATGTGCCGATGGCAATGATGCAAATGATGATTGATGTAGATGTGCCGATGGCAATGATGCGCATGTAATGATGCTAATGTGGTATTGAGTTGTACTGCTTGGTCACTTGGTGACAGGATTTTGCTGAAGAGCAAGGTACCGATCAGTAAGGAGTTTTGGCTGGAATATAGTTTGTGAGTTACCCAATAAGCTTTAATTATTGATCATTGAGGCTTGTGTGACTTGTGCTGAGCTTCATTGGGTGCCGTAGGCTCCCATATCCTTTTTTGTGTTGGCAAGTGGTCGATTGGTACAACTGGTGGACTTTTGAGAATGTTGAAAACGATATGCTGGTGCCGAACTGTTAGATGGGCTACCACGAGTTTAGTGGATGTTGGCCCACTGATGCCGAAGATAAGGCCCATCTCATTTTTGCTCAACCCGCGTGCCTTTTTTAATTTTGGAAAAGTGGCCGGGGCCATCGTAACTCAATGAGGCTTATGAAGCCCATAATTTCTGAAGTGGGTCACGACTTTGACCATCAGAGGGTCTTCAAAAAGTTATGATACAGCCTATTATATTGTCGTACGACAATTTAGAGTTCAAGCTCTGGTTGATACGAAAATTGCTGCTCCTTTGTCTTGTCACGTTGTTCAGTGATGGGGCATCGCAGTTCGGCATAGGCGGATTTGAGCCATCCATGTGATGGGCTCTTCATATGCCGAATTCCTCATTTTACAATATATCTGTACTGTCGTTCGATGATGGGATCCTTTGATATAGATGGTTTGGGGGCTCTGTTTGAGAGATTTGCCGAAGAGGTGGTCTGAGGTCTTGGTATTTTGATGTCAGGGTGACTTGAGTGATCTTTGGCCCTTCGGTGTCTTGTGATTTTGAGAGACGAGAGCTACAGAACGGCAGTCGCGGAGTTGCCGAAGCATGAGATGGAGTTTTTGGCAGAGGATGTTCTCTGAGTGCCGGCCGGTATCCACATATTTTGGGGAGAGTATGCAAGGTGCTTTTGGAATATTTGGCCTCCCCAAATTGAGACTTCTCAAAAGTGACTGAATGGTGAAAGGTGCCGAACAATAGGCATGTACACAGACTTCTTGAGGCCTCGTGAAGCTTTTGAAGTTGTCATTCAGCAGCTTTTGACAATCGTTATTTAGCCTCTTCATGATTTTACCGAAAGAATTGGCAAGGGTGTCATTAGTAATTTTGAGGCAAAATCTTAATTGAGATGGTCTAGGGAGGTCCCACAGGTGCTGCCGTTCAGTAATCTTGAGCGTTCAGCATCCTTGGGTGCCTAGAAAGCTCCCCTGCTCAGTGACGGACTGAGATTCAGTTCGTTCAGTGCCCTTCAGTGACATGGAGCCTTGATTTAGTTGTTTTGGTATGGTGCCGTACGACATGGAGCCTTGGATTTGTTGTTTGGCTATTGACCTGGGGCTGTGAGTGGCTTTTCTGCAGTTGCCGTTCGGCAATCTGTAATCAATTTTTTAGCTTTGGAGGTGCCGTTTGGCTTGGTCATTCAAATACCTCCAGACTTTCCTATATGGCGAATAGGAAAAGTTAGCATTAAAACAAGAATAAATGAAAGCTAAGCCACCGATTGAGCCCATGGTTTGTCATATTTTGAATAATATATGAAGTCATTGAATTGCTATTATTAAAAGCCACTTGAATAAAATATGTATTTCCTATAAATTAAATAATAATAGGAAAATAAGAAATATCACTTATCTGTTGCAAGTGAATCATGCGGCTTTCCCCTCTTGGCCATGGAAGCCATGCAAAAGGGGTGCCGAACGGTAGTTTTCATGCCGAATGATGTCGGTGTGCCAAAGGCTTCGCGCGTGCCGAATCATGGCGGGGTGCCGAAGGCATCTCGCTCGCCGATTTATGAAAGTTTCCCCTTGGACTTGAAATGGGGTTATTGCCGAACGGCACTTTGAGTTTTGTTGAGATGGTGATTTCACTCTTGGTCATGCATGCCATGCAAATTGATAGCCACATTCGGTTTGGCTTTTCCTTGGAATTTCATCTTCTGCAATTGTTGCCTTAGCATTCATGGTTGCTCCAACAAGGTATTGCCGAACAGCAACCTAGGTGATGCTGATTGTAAGGGTGCCAAAGGGCACTGATAAGGGGTGAACGACAGAAGCCTTTTGTGTCGATTCCCACAGACGGCGCCAAACTGTTGACGCTAAAAAATGGTTCAGCATTTTTGGGCTCAACTTAGAGATAAGGTGTGATGGCTGAAGGTGAGGACCTTCAGCATGTGTGTGAAGATTTGGGCAAGCGATAAATATACAGAAGACAAGATATACGTGGTTCACCCTTAATGAATGGGCTACGTCCACGGAGAAGTATATTCTCATTAACAATGTGTATTTTACATTTGTACAAGTGAGCCCAAAGATAATAAGAAGAAGTGAAGCCCATGACTAAATACAAAGCCCACTAGGGGATCCCTTTCTAAGTGGAGAGTGGTCTCCTTTTATATGTGAGGGGGAGTCTTCACTTCTTGCAATATTCCAATGTGGGACTCTTTGCCTTGGTTGGATTTGCTCCTAGTTGCTTGGTCAGACAGGGTATAAACAACAACAATTATTTTGTTTATCTTTTCTTTTGTCATGAACTAATTTCTCTTGCTAGGGATATGATGTAGTTTAACCATGAACACTTAATTTTTATAGTTATGTTAATTTCTCAGTATTTGTTACTATTCTTAATGCTTTAAATATCTAGCTAATATTTAATTGATAATTCAAATGGAGACCGAGAGGAGATGTTTGGTGTTTGTTTCTCGTAACAAATACCATGTATTGAATGAGTGCCCGAGAGGGCCTAACATGACTCATGTAGTTTTCTTGCAATTTATCATATAACTTAATGGGTTCTTGATTTTCTAAATTCGTTGCTCGAGAGAGAATGGGTTGTTAATTGAGAATACTTTTGGTTGAGCTCAAGAAGGGATATCGAATAAATTAGGAGAAACCAACTGTCAACATGCGTAGTAATTAGGGTTAATTGGCTATAAGAATTAAGTGTGGTGAAATCGGATACTCTAGTGTCTCATCAACTTGATTTTCCATTGTTAATTAAGTTGCTATTTTTCATAACTGTTTTAGTTTAGTTAAATCAATCAATCTTCTTAATCAACTGTTCAAATAAACTTTTGAATTAATCATTAAAAGGAAATTACAGTCTTTATGGGAACGACACTTCACTTATCTCTATATTACTTGTGCGGATTGTGCGCTTGCAATAATTTCACAATAGATCTTTTATGAAATAAAAATTGCTTGAGTTGGAATTTTTGGATTCAGTTTCTTCACTCTCAACAACTGCTACTATTGGTAGCCTAGGACACTTAAAAATGAGATTGGATAACCTGATTACATAGAGAAAGCCTCTTAGGCCTATTGTATTGTGGGAACAAATATTTCGGCAACCAATCATGAGGCGCCACGTGGACAATGAGAATATCTCTTAGGTCAATAATTATCTCCATGTAATTGGTTAATTACTTAGACCAAAAATAGAGATATCATCATCAATTTGGGATTTGATTCTTATTAAAATCCCTAATTGACTCAATCTCTCCATTTAAGGGAAAGAATATAGGAATTATTCTTTGAAAAACCCTAGAAGGCAAGAGCACTATGAATATATGGCTACATTATACCTCCAAGATAATTCGAAAACCCTAGCAAAATTCTGTCAAAATTATATATCTCTCTCTCATGCCATCCGAGAGCTCCTTACACGGCCAGACACCTCCACACACGGCTCCGACCACCTGGTTTTCTCGTACCGTAACTCCGACCACTTTAGCTATTGTCGTATTTTTTTCAAGATCCAATCGAACTAACTTTGGCATTGAAGGGCCTTTGACCAACACTCTCGGGTGTGGCCCATTAACCCCGATCTTTTTCGCATGGTTCGAAGAAAAGGAAAGAGAAGGATATTCTAGGGTTTGAATAATCAAGAGGTGAATATTCCTCGTGCGAAAATTTGCACAAACATGTATAAGAGAGAGAGAGAGAGAGAGAGAGAGAGAGGGATCAGGATTCTCTACTCGATTTTCTCCGTCGTGATCTCGCTGACTTTTGTTCTCCATACGCCACCTCATTAAAATTTAATCTAAGGGACTTAAAAGTTGACACATCATCCTTCAAATAAAAACCCAATTTACTCCTAATTAAAAAGGGAAAATATGCCTAACCCAACTAACAGCAAAGTTAACGTCCTGTTTCTTTTTTTTTTGTTCCTTAAATTCTTCCTGTCTCACACGTCCTGTCTTTTTTTCGTCCTCCTTGTCTCTGACCCAAAATCTTGATCTCTCACCAAGGTCACAAAACTTATTAACAAATATCAAATACTGAGCATCTTGGCTCTTCCCAGAAATGGAAAACAAGAATTTATTCTTCTTTGTTTCTCAGGAAGCTTTCTAAACAGATTGGATTTTTATGGTTAGAAAGGAATAACTTGACAAATAAATTTAATGCGTTATTTATGATTTAAATTACTTAGTGAAACCCTAAACCCCAGAAACGCAAAAATCCCACCACCTAAACACACTCTTGAAACGTGACTTTTCTTTTGATAGGGAAAAAGAAGGGATTGTGATTGCAGAGGTTTTGGAGAAAGGAAAGCTTGGTGTGAGAGCTAAGATTTTAGGGCAGAGACATGAAGAAGGAAAAAAGTCAAGGACGGGACGTGAGACAGAAATTGACCACACAAAAAACGTGAGACAAGAAGATGAGAAGAAAAAAGAGGACGGGATGTTAACTTCGCCGTTAGTTGGGTTAGGGTTTTTTTTTTTTTAATTAGGAGTAAATTGGATTTTTGTTGGAAGGATGATGTGTCAACTTTTAAGTCCCTTAGATTAAATTTTAATGAGGTGGCATATGGAGAACAAAATTTATTAACATCCAGCACATGCATCCAATAAGAGGTAAAGAAGGTTTATGAAAGCAAAATACAGAAAACAGAATTCTTGCTTTTGCAGGAAACAAAAGAATGCTTGCTGAGAATACAAAGATATGGACGAAACAGTACACGTATACAAAATGCCTAAGAAAATATGTTCCATAGTCTATTTGTAATCTTGCAATGCCCCAGCACTGCCAATCACATGCTGAAAAAGAAAACACATATATACATATAAGCTAAGAAACTCTTGTTAGATAGTCTATATGTACTCTGCCAATGCCCTAGTCTTGTAAATTGCACGCTAGGAGAGAGAGAGAGAGAGAGAGAGAGAGAGAGAGAACGATTTTTCATGTTAGACTCCAAGTTACTGAATAAGTTGCTTGGATGGACTATATATATATATATATAAATATACTTAAAGATTTTTCCAGACATTCAAATCTGTACTTGAGCTGTTATAATTTATGATGCTGTCTTGGCATCCTATAAAGTATGAACTCCGTACTGGATCTATATTTATTAAAGCATGGGCAGTTCCGCTTGGGCTACCTGCAACAGCAACCTCATCTGCACCAATGGTCACTTCAGCATAACCATTACCATCCACCTGGTGGTTCTCCAGCTTCAAATAGTTCACAACTAAAAGAGTCAGTAAAAATACAACAAGATTATGAAGTGAAACACTACATAGAGACATTTAAATTTATGTCATTATACCTATATCGTATTCATCTGAATTACATATTCATCCTCATTGTAACAACAGATAACTATACGTCATCGCCTTACCAACTAGTTCCAAATTACCTAATGGATGCACATTAGAATGCAGTCGTTTTAATAACTACTTTAGGACCATTGACACAATTTATTTGTTGACAGCAGAAAGGGCCATAACATCAGGCAATCTCAATTTGTATGTGCCATAAAAATATAAGCAACCTCGGAAACAAAGATAAAATCTGGTGATGAGAACTTGCACTCAGTGATGAAAATATTGACATATCTAGTCCGATATTATGTGGATACGTCAAAATTTTAAGTAGCCAACACAGACATTGGGAGCAGAAGGTTTCTTCCTGCAACATTTCAATGAAATTCTCCATATTAGGCTGAAAGAGAGCAAGAATTGGAAATTGGTAGAAATATCTTTGATATCTGTGAAAACATCCACGGCATTTCCACTGGATCTCACTGATATTGAACAAAGGACAAGATTTATGACATTTTGACAGCCCTACTACCATCCAGAACTTCCTATCTAGCTACTTCCCAGCATTTTTCAGAAATTAGCCATAGCTGTGACTAGCCAGTGGAGATGACGTGTGAAAATAAAATCCTTGTGGTGAAGATTATTTCATATCAGTTTAATTAACTAAATGAATTGGTTTTGAGAAAGAAAGTATATAGCCTTATAAACAAGATGGTAGTAGAATGGTCAGGATATTTAGGTCATTCTAAACTAAGTTATCTTCTATATAAAAAGATAAATTAATGAACTTACATAGAAAGTTCATTCTTGTGCATTTCTAGTGAATCCTTGTTTATAGGCATGCTAATGCGTTTTTACTAAAATAAGATACAAGCGTGTTCTTTTAGCATAAATTTAGATGAACCCTAAGGCTTTCTTTTCCCCAAAAACTTAAGAGTTAAGGATCTACATTTCTCAACCCTTGAGTTCAAATCCAACTACATGATTATTTTATTTGATTTCATAAACAAAATCATCTATGCAATTTCATAAACAAAATAAGTTGAAATATAGAACTTTTCAACATTATGTCGCATCCTTGTTTGCCCTTCTTGGCCAGTTGTAATTTGTGCCTATGCGCTGCTATATGTTTTTAAAGTCTTGCTAAATAGCCAGTTTGATGTCCAAACAGCAGAGTTCCATGAGGTGGTCAGACATAGAACATATATAAAAACCCTTTGCAGAAAATGAACATAAGGTCCTACAAAATTTCAGGCAGAGACGGCAAACGTATTCATGTAATAAAACCATGCATTTGGGTTTAAAACTGGAGTGAAATCCCTTCAGTTTTCTTATCATAAACATCTAAATTACTAAGAACCTAAATTTAATTTCCAACATAAATAAGTTTTGAACTGACATCAGATACAAAATATGGCAAACAGCTCAAACATCGGCAAACAGAACGGAAGTTATATCAAGGTTTTCATATTTTCATTGTTTCATGCATGCAATTCTCCTCTATCAATTTGGAACTTTTCAACTCAGTGAACAATCTTGTAGAAAAATTATATTGATTGCCACAATGAATACATCCAGAATAGATGATCTAGTCATTTAGTATACTGCAAAAAAAAAGTAACATTTTATAACATTATGCTTCTATGGAACTGAGAGCTTACCCTAAACTTGGTTTCAGCACCCCATATGACAAATGTTTCATTACAAGTATGGTGCCTGTGATTTCCCCTCAAACCACCAGGTTGGATTTCTCCAAGATGAATTGAAACACAGCTCACAGCTCCACCTGTAAACAAACACAATCATTTCCTCAACTACCAGCAAATGCATTTTGTATCAGGGATCAGATTTGAGTTGAAAATCCAAATCCAAAGAAACCCAATAAAATTCATTTTCCTACAACTTCACAAGAATTTAAATTCAATATTTATACAACCAACAGGCTAGAATCAATGTCATACAGTGCAAGAAAAAGCAGCCAAATGGGTTGAAATCAAAGTACTCTTTCATGACAATGCAATGGAAAAGGATGCATTTTAATGCAAACAAATAATACAAAAAATAAAAAATTATTTCACCATCAAATCTCTCTCTCACTATTCAAAGAGAATCCCATCAATTACCTTTCAAATTACGAAAAAGAAAAGCAACAAAAAGAGAAAAGGGGTGTGCCTGAAATGCCAGAATCAAGGGCAAGGGAGATGGGGTCGAGCAGCCATCCCCTCTTGTCTTTTGCAATCCGAGAAGGAAACCCAGAGCTGAGCCTAATGAGATTGGCGCTGGAATCACTCAATTGGCTCCATTTTTATGGGTGAGGGCCTTGTCTTTGTCTTTAGAAATATGGGAAGGAGCAGAGGAGAGGTAGGAGGAGTGTTGGAGTCTGAGAGAGACCCATGTGAGCAAAAGGAAGATGGAGAGCAGAAAAGGGAAGGCATGCGGCTTCTTCAGAAAGTGGACAAGTGATGAGGAGAATTGGATGCTTTGGCTGTGGAATGGGTTCTCTGAGCTCTGGCTGTTCCTGCGAGGGTTTGCCATCACATTCTCTCTCCCCTGTCTCTTCACATTGTGTCGGTATATTTGGAATTTGTGTTTTTATTAATTTCTATATTGCTGCTATTTCTACTCATCCTATTTTCTTATCTACTTTATCTTCTCACTAGCTATTTAAATTTGAAAAAATACAATATTATTTTTCCACCTACTATTATTTTTAAAATACTATTTAATTATTAATTCAAATAAATTTTCTTTGCCCAATTATATGATGCCAACTGTCTATTATTTTGACTTCCCTCTTCCTTTTATTATCTCTAGCTTACTGCAAACCTATTTTTTTATTTTTTTTTTCTGGTGACCTTCAGTTCTTCCACCGCTCGACCAAGAAAAACCAAATCTCAATGTTACTCTTCCAAATCACAAAGTTGAACGATTATCTAATTTGAGTGGCTGGTAAATTTTCAAGTAATTGAAATTGGGGACAAAGGCACGAAAAAAGAATTAGAAATATGAGAATAAGAACTTTGATTCAGGGTGAAGAGATACATGAATTACACGATTTAACATGAAATAAATTTTTTGTATGATATTTTCACATGGGATGAATTTAATTCCAGAGGACAATTAATTTGGATAAGATTTTCGGTTCTTGTGTCACTATTTATTATAAAAATCTCAAATCAATTTTCGTATAAAACTTTAGGATAAGATTTTACGTATGATATTTTCACATAGGATTAATTTTATTTATATGTATAAGATTAATAATATTAAAATTGCTAGGTGTGTATAAAAAAATATTTCTGAATTTTTGGATTTTTTAGATTTTTTTAAAAATTTTTTTTATCTTTAGACATCAGCAGCCTTGAAGTAGCCTGGAAGGCTAGATCTGCCGAGAGAGAGAGAGAGGAGGAAAAGGAAAGTCAAAATAATATACAGCTGGCATCATATGACTGGTTGGGATACTTAGGTCTATTGCTGACTTAAGTCCTTAAAAGTCATTTTACAAATGGGTATATTTTTTTAAAAATTTTGAAGATAAGGTGGGTGGGAAATATGACATTAGGTGGAAATAACAACACTCTTTGAATATATATATATATATATATATATATATTGTTTTCGGATGATGATTTCCCCACTCCCATTTTATCCATATACACTCCATTTTAGTTATAAAATGAAGTGTAAGTGGATAAAAAATGAGTGAGAAAATAAGTTCTCTTTGTTTTTGCCTTTTTTTGTTGAGAATTATGGGATTGCATTCATAATCCAATTAAAAAGCCATTAGCCATAAAGGACAATACAAACTAGCCATAAAGGGTCACTACAATAATAAAGCGATCTAACATCAAAATTAAGATAATCTGGGCTCATCCACTAACGATCACGCGAGGATCGAAGAAACTCACACATAGGCATCCCAAGTAAAAGTGTAAACTTTGAACAACCAAAAAAGATAAAACTTGAAAAAATCAAGCCATAATAATACAAATAAAATAACTCTCACAAAAGCAGATGTGGAAACTCAAAGAGTCTTTGCGAATTATTCCGAAAATGAAGAAACCGCAAAAAGATGGTGGTATAGATCCGACACCGTATCGCAAGTGGAGATCCGACACCGAGATGCATCTGCAAGTGATGAATGGAGGAAACTCATAACAAAACGAAGATAAATATGGGAAACCTTCTGTCTCTGAAAACGAGGGAAGAGAGGAGAAGGGATGTCACGCCCCAAAATCGAGACACGTGACAGCAGCACGTACGTTGAGGATCCCGAAAATATAACACCTAAGTCCAAGGGTTATACTCCCAAGATTTCCAAAATACGCTAAGTCTTTTTAAATAAATTAAAACTTGTTGGATAAGAGTGTTTAAAAATAGCCGAAAAATGATTTATAATATTATACAAAATTTATTTGAGAGTTACACCAACCTCAGAGGTCATGGAATAATATCAACAGCCTCAAAAATTGTTTTACAAACCAATAATGAAAATATACCAACCATCTAGAATTCAAGTTTGTACTTATGTAGTGAAACATGATCAGCTGTGATGAGTATGGTTCACAACCTAATAACAACATGAGACACAACCTAATAACAACATGAGACACAGGCCAAGTGCTGACAAGTGGGGAGGTCACACCAAGATGTCAACTATGAAATGAATCTATAACAAAAGTACGAGGTGAGTATCACATATGTTCATTTGCCTCGTAGGATGCTCCCAGCCAAATTTCAAAATAAATAATGAATATAATAATTATAATAATAATGGTCATATATTTATTTCAAAATCACTGAAAGAATACGCACAAACACAAACCGTATCCATTTATTTTGGATCCAAAATCAATTGGCATGCTCAAGCAATTTTCGTAAACATTTTTCGAAACGTTCCTGTATCTACTTGTCGACAACTGACCCTTTAAGGCCAACTACTCCTACAAGAAATTATAATTAAATCTAATTCCTGCAGTACGGTAGTGAGGATGTCCATTTCAACCGGTTACACCTCATCGACTATACCTCACGCGTAGGGGATTTGAAAAGTTTGTTCGTGTAACCCCTACGGAGGGTTAAGGAATCGAAACCCAAGGAAGTCGCTATGCCCCTTTCACCCTTAGGTCGTCGAGGATAATACCCGCAGACGTATGCCCTCCAAACTTTTGAGAACCAAAGCCAAGCATTCATAAAACCAAGCATATATGGCAATAAAAAACAGTACATCTTTTTCACACAACAATATATGTCATACCTACACACAAAATATAAGTCCGAGAGTGAGTCCCCTACTTGGAATCCAAAATTGATGCACGACTTGCATTCTACACCTTTGAACTCAAATTGTTCTTTCTTGGCAATTGATTCCTAGTCCAATCATTAAAAAATGTTACTTAAAATCCTTCTTCGCAATTTAGTTCTTATAACTATTTTTAATTGCACTGTAGTCCTCTCACTAGTCAATAATTTCACTTTTGTCCTTATACTTTGTCCAAATCATATCTCGAGTCCTTGGATTTATTCATAATTTCACTTTGGTCCTTACATTTTACCTTATTTGTCTTTTGGCACTTATACTTGTTTTAAATTATCTTTTGGTCCTTCAATTTTCAAGACCAGCTTTCGGCTAACAATCCAGAGAAAATTCTAGAAATCAAACCATCTTAAATCTTTACATTAACTTTACTGAATTTTTCAGAATTTCTGAGTGAAGATCCCAAAGGCAAATAATCAACTCAAATTATACTTGAAAATTAACAAAAACTTGTGTCAGTTGATCCACTCTTGAGAAGGGTACATTGGCTGGATTGCAATGATTTTGGATATATTCTAGCGAACAGAATTCTAAACACCTTCCTGAAAGATTTATTGTCATTTGGGGAAAGGAAATTGACATACAAAAGTGAATATGGTGATGTGCGAGTAGAATGCGAGGAAGTGACGAACATACTTACCACAGACATAGCAAGAGTACTTGGATTGCTCTGATTTTGGATATGTCATAGTTCTCAAACCGAGGAACAACTTCGAGAGAAGGAACGCTTTGTCAAACGAGCAGTAGAGACTAAAGAAAAATGTTGAAAACCAAGCTACATGACAGGACCCAACCCGAATTCTCCTCGGAATCCGTGCGAACCACGTGGTTATGCCGACATCATCCCAATGTCGGGCCCACATACAAAACAAAATTCAAATTCCAACAAACCAGATAATTCTAAGAAAAACCCATAACAATAACATAATCATACTTTAATAGTAAACCTTTTTCCCTTTCTTTCCCACACTCGAGGCATCCGCATGCTCATAGGCACCGCAAGCATGGAAGAATCCTCACTAAAAGAAAATAAGAATACGAAAGTACTAATACATACGTATAAGTATAATAGAACCTCAACACCAAATACAAGTACCGGGAAAACAATCCAACAGGGAATTGTTTGGTGGACACCAGACAAAGATCGTAATGGCCCGTGCCCTGGTTGAGCCGTCCAATTGGGATGGGCTCACCGGCTCGTATGGCAGAATCCTCAATACCCATACGCCCGTGACAAGTCCTACGCGTAGACTACCCCATTAAGGGTCTACAGTCACACCCAATTAAGGATGCACTTAGGGTATCCGATGTAACCAGAACCATATCCAAGTAATTGTATCCATAAGAACCGGGAGGTACATAAAGTGGTGCCAACAGCACTCCAATCAATCACATATTCAATCATCAATATTCACATATTGGTTCATTTTCCAATTCGCAATTCACACACATGTACCCAACCCCAAAACATCAAACACCCGGACATATATACGTCCAACAATCGAATATTGAGCATACATACTCAAAATAAGGATATCACCGTCCCAAACATATAATTCAATACTCAAAATAGTCACAATTCTCAAATCTCAAACACCAACATATATATATAAAAGATAGACCTCAAGTTCGAAACATAAGGTCAAAACCCAAATTAAACCAAAAGTCAATAAACCTCAATTATAATTCATGGAACCCACGAAAACGTCATAATTCGATATTTAAAGCAATAATAGAGTCCCAATACGACTACAAACTTCAAATATCAAACAAAGCCAACGAAATTTGCCCTTCTTGTGCTGAAAAGTTAACACGTTTTCCAAGATCTATATTCCCTTTCTTTGGGAAGTGTCTCCAAGTATCCGACATTCTTGGTTTTATAATTGTGCTAGTTGCAGAAGTTTAGAATAAACAGGTTTTAAAAAACTTTCTAAAACGTAGGGATTAATGAAAAGAATAGTTGTTGTATCTACGATTAGGTATGAGACAATAGAAGCCTCTTGCGTAATGGAGAATACCTCGAACTTTGCTCCAGCTTGCCCGGACCAGCTCCTCTGTTGATTTTCTTTCTGTCGTAAAACTTGCCGGTGTCTTCTTGAAAGACGCGATATTCATGGGCTGAAAATTTATTTGGCCTTGACTTTGTTAACTACCAAGTTGTTTTTGGAAGATAGCAAACGCAATGGCAGTGCTCTCACCAACTTGTAAACTCCGCATTAGAGCTTGAATAACTCAAGTAATTCTTCTTTTCCTAATTTTTCAGAAAAGGTATCTCAAAAAGAGATCGTGCTTACAAATAGCTCTAATACCTCTGCAGACCCACCTGCATATTCCTTATACACCGTCCACATAAAGTAATAAATAATACTTCCTTCTCGAGGAATTTTTTCCATAGACAACCTACTTTGGTGTCTCATACTACCATTTATTCCTTATATCCATTCAATAATTTAGCTCTTTTGATACTTAACTTATCTCCTTCAAGACTTGAGTAGAGCAAAATTGAATTCTAATTGAGTTTTTCCAGCATCCTGCATTCTTACATGATTCAAGATGCAACCAAGACAAAGTTCTCGACTCAAAGTATGAGTCATAAAATATGCTTTCCAAATAGCACATTGTACCATCATATTACTTTATGAGGTATGTTTAATCTAACCTTAAGCTCTGTTCACTTTAGATGTTCCAGTGAACTTCATAGGTTTCATCTTTTGAAACCATTCCAATAATATTAATATGTGCTTCTTTTGCACACATTCACATTTACATTAGTTTCTTCAGGATTACTTTCTGGCATATATGGCGTAGCTACTTTAGATGAAAGAATATCCACAAACACAAAATAACTGAAAGAATATGCACAAACACAAACCGTATCCATTTATTTTGGATCCAAAACCAATTGGCATGCTCAAGCAATTTTCATAAACATTTTTGGGAATATTCTTGTATCTACTTGTCGACAACCGATCCTTTAAGGCCAACTACTCCTACCAAAAATTATGATTAAATCTAACTCCTCTGGTACGGTAGAGAGGGTGTCCATTTCAACTGGTTACACCTTATCGACTATACCTCATGCGTAGAGGTATTGGTAAAGCCTATGTGCATAACCCCTCTGGAGGGTTAGGGAATCGAAACCCAAGGAAGTCGCTATACCCCTTCACCCTCAAGTCGTCGAGTATAATGCCCGCAGGCGTATACACTCCAAACTTTTGAGAACCAAAGCCAAGCATTCATAAAACCAAGCATATATGGCAATAAAAACGGTGCATCTTTTGCACACAACAACATTTACTATGTCATACATACACACAAAATACAAGTCCGAGAGTGAGTGAGTCCCCTACTTGAAATCCAAAACGATGCCATACTTGCATTACGCACATTTGAACTCGAATTATTCTTTCTTGGCAACTAATTCCTAGTCCAATCATTAAAAAAATAATACTTAAAATCCTTCTTTACAATTTAGTTCTTATAACTATTTTTAATTGCCTTTGTAGTCCTCTCACTAGTCAATAATTTCACTTGTCCTTTTATTTTGTCCAAATCATATCTAGTACTTGGATTTATTCATAATTTCACTTTGGTCCTTACATTTTACCTTATTTGTCTTTTGACACTTATACTTGTTTTAAATTATCTTTTGGTCCTTCCATTTTCAAGGCGGCTTTCGGCCAACAATCCGAGAAGATAATTTCAGAAATCAAACCATTTAAAATCTTTACCTTAACCCTCTGAATTTTTCAAAATTTTCGAGTGAAGCTCCCAAAGACAAATAATCAACTCAAATTATACTTGAAAATTAACAAAAACTTGTGTCGGTTGATCCACTCTTGAGAAGGGTACACGATTGGATTGCCACGATTTTTGGATATGTTCTAGAAAATAGAATTTGGAACATCTCCATGAAGGATTTATTGTCATCTGGGCAAGGGAAATTGACATACAAGAGTGAATATGGTGATGTGCGGTAATAATAGCATAATGCGAGGAAGTGCCGAACACCTTACCACAAACATAGCTAGAGTACTTGGATTACTCTGATTTTTCGATATGTCATAGTTCTCAAATTGAGGAATAACTTTAGAGAAGGAAAGTTTGTCAAACGAGCAGTAGAGACTAAAGACAAATGTTGAAAACCAAGCTGCAGAGAACTCACCGACCATGGATGAACACAAAAAGTTCATAGCCGGTTTGAGGTAGCTAACTGGTATGATGATGGTGATTTTTGGATATGTTATAGTCCTCAAGTAGGTGAACAACTTTCATGAATAAGTTTTTCTGATTTGAGCTATAGAGATGGGAGTTCTATAGTGATGAACAATGCCACGAATTTGGGTTTCTGAAGAGGGAGAAGAAGATGAAGAAGAAGAAAAGATGAAAGAAAATGAATTGAAGGGAAATAAGAGATAATGGAAAAAAAAAGGAAGGAGAAGGTATAAGAGAAAGGATAAGAGTGTCGGCAGCTTATCTCACATGTGTGTATACAGCCGCACAATAATTTATTGCTTTCTTATCTTTTCCTTTTTAACTTCTTCCCAACTTCCGAAACTCGCCAAAAATACTTCCGAGTTCCAAATAATTCTCCAAAAAACTCCACACGCTCGTATGGACGTCTACTATTTTTCAATGACATCAAATTACCAAAATCCAAATTCAAAGTATCAGTAAATAAATCCTCCCTTGAATTAACTAATAGTTAATTAATGAAAATCCAAATTACAATCAATTGGACCGGGAAATTTTTATTGTGAGCTTAAACAAAATATTTGGAAATTTTCGGGGCGTCACAAGGGAGGAAGGGGGAAGAGAGTGTTAGTAGCATGCCCTTAAAGCCAACTAATTATGCGATGATTAATGTTAAGGACGTCTTAGGTAATGACTTATTAAGTTATTCATGGGTAAGACCAGTTGTTTTCAACAATGATATTTGGTATATTATCATAGCACTAAAACAACTATAGTCCTAGGAATATATAAGTGGACATGAGAACTATGTAATGAGATTGCACACATCGAGACTTAACATGATCTCATAATCCCAAATATGTTCCTGGTCAGAGGAGTATTAATTGGGTGTTGATATTCCATTAAGATTAGTACACACAATACCTTCTCTATATGTAGAAAATTACGAGGTCTCAAGTCATTAAGTGTAACGACACCTAGATATGTATGTAGGTGCTTGTAGGAGAATAAGTACACTGAATGTGATCCAATACATGAGTTCTAGAATGGAAGTCTTTACTCACATGTTAACTTAGAACTCATAGATTACAATCGTACAAAATAATCCTTACACCTGAGACATCATAGTTGTCTTTTAGGAGACATGACCTAAATAGTTGTGTTGTAAGAGACATGACCTAAAAGTGTTTATCATGACTCTCAATAAAGTCATGAAATCAAATGAATGTATAATAAGGAATCTCTACTCTCACTAAGGAGAGGGAATACTCCAAGGATATGATTGACCAAATCTATGCGTAGAGTAGTGGATAAGATTTGAAAGAAGAAGTCTTCAAATCTTACCGTAATAATCATATAAAGGAATAATTCACATTATGGTATTTGACATTAGATTCCAATATCTAATAATGTGAATAAGGAGTATTGTACAAGAGAAGGATTCAATTGCATGGTCATTTCAATTTGAATAGGTTCTTCCTTACACTTACTTAGCTCGGATAACCATGACATGCTGCTATGCGTTTGTTAACTCGCAAGTGCACGGGCCAATTAGTAGTATAGCAAGATAAGTACGAGGTCGTACCCACGAGGACCGAGAAGTTCAAATTTGTTATGTACTTAGATTACCCAATTCTACTAACAAGAAGTTAAGTCTAAAACAGATTTTAAAGAGAGATTGATTGACTTTGTGAAAAACAAATGAAACAAAACGAAATTGCAAACAAAGACAAAGTAAACAAGTGTATCAAAGAGTAGTTTTAAGGTTGGAAACAGATTTGGAGACTAGGGCATTCGATTCACCAAAACAATCCAGTTCTAGGTTATAAGGATTCAAGTGACAAGTCTAATTCATATTCAAAGATTGATTCTAGCTAAAGTATGATTAAGCCATGGTGTTTGATCCTAACCTTGTATTTCCAATTCCCTAATTAAGTCCTTATTGTCGAACTCAAATCAAGCATCAGAAATCCATTAAGCATAGAAGAATGTTTTAAACAACCAAGCATGTATCTAATCCCTAATGGCGAATGTCCATACATACTCATCTTATTCATAGTTCAATTGAAAGAAAAGCATAAGGTGTCTACTTCAGTTTCAACCAAAATACACAAATCTAAATGGTAGCTAGGCATTCAGATTAGCATATAGATAGGTAGGCATAATGAGTAAGAGCATGAATCTTGAATCAAACTTGAAACTTGGAATTTATAAACCCAGAATATTCATGTTAGGTTACATCGAAGCCCTAGTTATGGATTTAGCTACTCATAATGGGAAAGAAACTAAAACAGAAATGAGAAAACATAATGAATACAATAAGAGTAGAAAAACCCTTTTCTGAAGTTCTTGTGATGTCCAATGCTTCTCCAAGTGGTTCTCCACATCTAGAAGGATGTATGAAGGTTAAGGAGGTGATTTGGGATGAGTTTGGGTGAGTGGTGATGGTTGAGAAAGAGGAAATTCGTAGGAAAATGGAAGGAAGGGTTGCAGGGACTGTTTTGGTGATTTGAGGCTGTTTAGAGTGTTGGGTTGATTTGGAGTGTTTGAGGTTGTGGGAGTGTTTGAGGGTGATTTCTGAATGTGTTTGGGGAATGATGGGAGTGTGGAGGATGGAATGAATGATGAAAATGAGTTCTCGAGACCTCTCAATATATAGGCACAAGGGATGGGTGAATCAGAATTAACAATCAATTCCACTAACCCCACTCAAGGGATGGGTGAATCAGAATTAACAATCAATTCTCTTCTCTTTTGGCTATTGCAGCTCCCACTAACAGCTCACCAAGAATCCCACCGAAACCACATCACATGCACATCTCATCATGACCAGGCACATATTCCTTAGGTTAGCATGACTAGCAACTTCATGGGCTTCCTTAAGCAATTGATGACTTTGACCCATCCATCTTGAAGTTCAGAATGTCATCTTTTGACCCACATGTCATTTGAGCCAATCCAAGTTCGGAGGAAGGAGTTAAGGCTGAAATGAATGGCTAACTCAAGATGCACGTTTTTGGACCATTTTGCATCTTTTCCTATCCAAAGCCACCAATGCTACATAAAGCCCAATGAACTGAATCATAAACACAATAAGATTAAAAGCACAAGTTTAACTCAAAAACATAACAAAATCATAAGCTAGAAGGGTACAAAATGATATACAATTATGAACCGATCAGTGTCAACCATGGTTTGTGGAAGTCCTGAAAGACTCAATCATAATTGACCTTCACTAATAGGAAGAATTAAGGAGTGTGATTTAATTCACAAGTCAACTCATAGAAGTTGAGTCTACCCACTACCTTGTTAAAAGGAACCTATGGATTGTACACCGAGAAATGAGATTAGATGTACAAATGAAGATAAAAGAGATTAGATGTACAAATGAAGATAAAAGAAAATAGGTGTCAAAAGTCAAAGGCCAAAAGTCAACAAGTTTGATCGGAGCAATTAACCAAGTCAAGTAGTTTGACCGAGTCAAATTTGTAAGACCAAAATAGTGGTTTAAGAGTTAAATCATAATTCATAATTAAAAGTTGATTATGGAATTAACTTTGACATAAGAAATTGGATTGGGCTTTAAATATGATTTAAAGGAAAATGCAAAACGCCCAAAAGCCTATTGGGCCCATGGACAAGTGTTGTATGACAACACAAAAATCGGTCCACCCTAGAGAAAGACTAGCACCTAAGTTCTCTAGGTTGATTTATCTTCATCTCTAGTCCATTTTGGTGTGGTGAGGTAAATGACTTCACTCTTGGAGTCTTGGGTTGAGGAGCTTGTAAGAAGAGGAAGAAAAGTAGGCATTTTCACAAAGGTGTTCATCCTTGGCTTCTCCAAGAAATAGCCATCAAGGATAAAAGCTTAACCTTTCTCTCTTTTTCTTTTATGTGCACAAAGAGACTAGATCATAAGATGCTTGGGTCAAAATGCAAAGGCTTAGCTCAACTAGAATAAGAATAATCAATCTGCCATTATGAATGTTTATGTATTATATGTTGTGGCTAAATTCATTTCCAAGGAAAAGATATATGTTTCCTTAAGAGAGGAGGGAGAAGGGAGGAAGAACAGTGGCTTCCTCCCTCTCAAAGTGAAAATGGCTCTAGAGTGTTTTACGGGAGAGAAGGAGCTAGGGTTTTAGATAGACAGTAACAACTCCTAACTATATACAATACAATCTTATAGTTAGGGAAGGGAGAAACTCACACACACCAAAAAAAAAAAAAACTTACTTTTTAAGGGGATATCAATATTTTGCTATCTCGACCAATAACATAATGATATGTGGAAAAGCTATCGACGTGTCATTACGTTATTAGCTGGGATAGCAAAGTGTTATCTCCGTTGCATGAAGTTTATCTCCACACACGCAAGTATCATGGGGTCTTGAACCTAGGAACACTTGGGAGCATACCAAAGGCGTGAGCCAATCCAACTAACACCCCATTAGTAATAAAAGAAATTCTCGACCACAGTGTTTTCACTTGAAACTTTTCAAATGGGGAGATGTAAATTTAGCTTTTTTTAGTACAAGTGATTGAGGGAGGAGGGTTTGCACAAATATTCATTGGGTGTCTAGGGATTTTGAACCTTTGCCTATATATGTGAAGGTGGAAGAGCTCAACCAATCGAGCTATATTACATTGACAATGTAAATTTAGCTTTTACTATAATGGGGTAGTTATAAACTTATTATTTTGTTTTTGTGTTGATTTTTGTTTTTGTAAATTTTGCTTTATGTAAAAGTTAATGTGTGGAAAAAACCAGACACGAATGAACATCACCCCTTAAAAGGGAGCATTTGTGCTCACCCTTGTCACATTTCTCAAAACATGACACCTGTTTATGGGCATAATTATAGATAATTCTTTACTTTTTATTTTTCTGATGACATTATTATTAGACAGAAACAATAATTTTCTCATGACACTTATTTATGAGTATTGACACCTGTCTAAACCCTAAACAATACTTTAAAACATATTTTTCGAATGAGCAAAATTTGGCTTCTTAAAACTAAAGAGGAGCTTAGGGTAGAAAAACAAAAACTAAAGAGAAGCTCAAAGCAAATGAGATTTTGAGACTTGCCAATTTTAGAAATTCTTTCTTTGTTTTGTAGTAGCTTCTCCTAAGATGTAAAGAATAAAAGAGATGGAATAATATGTTCTGTTATTGATATCTTGCTGTACATAATACTAGACTTTACAATATCCTATTCTAACATAATTCCTAATTAAGGCTACCATCCGATTTGACCCATAAATCTTGGGGTCTAATACAGGAAAGACAATTAGAATATTTACAATCCTTCAATTACAAGATTTGATTTCCAACACTCCCCCTCAAGTTTGGGAGTGAATGTTGTGAAGTCCCGACTTGCGACTTAAGTAATTGAAGGCATCTCCTCCCAAGGCCTTCGTAAATATATCTGCCAGCTCATGTTGTGAAGAAATATAGGAAGGTGAAATTACACCATCTTGCAGTTTTTCTCTCACAATGTGACAATCAATTTCAATGTGCTTCGTTCTTTCGTGGAAAACTAGATTTTCAGCTATATGTAGGGCAGCTTGATTGTCGCAATGCAAAAGTGCAGGACCCTTCAGTGCAACTCTTAAGTCTCGCAATATATAGTGCAACCATGTAATCTCTTGACATGTGATCGCCATGGCCCTATACTCTGCTTCTGCAGATGATCGAGCAACATTTGACTGTTTCTTTGATTTCCATGAGAGAAGAGAATTTCCTAGAAAAACACAATAACCTATTGTTGATATCCTTGTTGTTGGACGACCTGCATAATCTGAATCGCAATAAGCTCCCTTAACCAGGCGTGCCCTTAATGAATCTTAAAACACGAAGTGCGGCCTCCATATGTGGTTTTACGGGTTGGTGCATGAACTAACTCAAAATCTAAACTGAATAAACATTGTATGGCCTTGTGACGAAGATAAATTAATCTTCCTACAAACCTCCTATATCTCATCGGATCGTTGAGAAGATCACCATCCGTGGGTTTCAATTTCACATTTTGCTCCATTGGGAATTTTTCTGGTTGTGCACTTGTCAAGCACTGCATCTTGTAAAATGTCTAAGGAATATTTCCTTTGTGACATAAAAAGACTATTCTTAGACTGGGAAAATTCAATGCCCAAAAAATAGTTCAAGTCACCAAGATCCTTGATGCGAAACTGATTGAGAAGAAAAGATTTAAGACCTTCCATTTCTTGAAGATTATTGCCTGTAATGAGAATATCATCAACATATATGAGCACACCTATAAAAGAATCTCCATTAACCCTGGTAAAAAGAGAATGGTCAGCCATAGATTGTTGAAAGCCTGCTTTCTTAATAGCATGGGAAAATTTTGAGAACCCGATTACGGGATGATGGTAGGTGGATTTGTATAAAGGAGTGGGACTGGGTAGATGGCTTTGTGTAGGTGTAGTGGATCGGGTAGATGAATTTGTGCAGGTGTAGGTGATGGAGTGGGACTAGGTGGGGAAAAAAATGTATAATCTAATATGGTGCAGGTAAAAGCGGTTGGGTGAGAAATTTGGGTGAGGTGTTTTGGTGGGTTTGAAAAGGAAAAATATTTTCAAAAATTTGTTGTCCTGACTCACAAAAAGATGTTTGGTATCAAGATCATAAAGTTTGTAACCCTTTTGCCCCACACACGGTACCCCAGAAAAATACAACGTCGTGCGCGAGGGTCAAATTTGTGAGTGGGATGGACGTTGGTGGCGTAACACAAGCAACCAAAACACAAAGGAGATCAAGATGTGGTAATTTGTGATAAAGTAGTTCAAAAGGGGATTTATCGGACAATAAGGGTGTGGGTAAACGATTGATTAAATACATAGCAATCAAAACACAGTCACCCCAAAAGACAAGGGAATATGCGATTGAAAGCGCAAAGGGCGGGCAGCATTGAGGATGTGCGGTGTTTACATTCAACTACACCATTTTGTTGAGGTGTGTAAACACAAGAGCGTTGAAAATTCAACCCCGTGCGTGGGAGACAAAAAAATCCTTCAAAGAAAGAAATTCAGAACTATTATGCAGACGAAGGGTTTTGATAGTGACATTAAACTAATTTTTGACCATGGCAAAAATGATTTAAGCAAAGTTTGTGTTTCAGATTTAAGTGACATCAAAAACACCCAAGTACATCGAGTAAAATCATCCACAATGGTAAGAAAGTAATGTGCACTAGTATGTGAGTGAACACGGTGTGGACCTCAAATATTACAATGTAACAATTCAAACGGTGAAGAAGTTGATGTTCTACTTAAGGAAAAGGGAATCCGAGTTTGTTTGGCCATAGGACAAAGCGATTGCAAGAATGATCAAATGAAGAATATATAAATGGAAAAGATTTAGATAACAAGCTGAAGTCGAGCGGAGGAAGGATGTCCAAGACGATGATGCCATATGGTGGAAGTGTGTGTGACATGACAACAGACAGTGCTTTAGTCAACGACAACATATAATATAGGCCTTCATTTTGCTTACCCCAACCAATCATCTTCCTCATATCCAAGTCCTCAATAACACAAAAATCAGGAAAGAGAATTGTACAACAATGAAGAGATTGGGTGAGTTTGCTAGCAGGACATTAAATTTAAACAAAAAGTATGGACATGAAGAACATGTTCTAGGGTGATGTCTTTATTAAAAAGAATTGTGCCCGTGGAATCAATAGGAATAGATGAACCTGTGGGTAAATTGACGGAAGGTATAGAAGAGGAATTGCTATGAATAAAAAGAGAAGAGTCGAATGTGATGTGATCCGTAGCTCCATTGTCAAGAATCCAAGAGTTAGAAAAATAGAATTAATAAACGGAGTGTGGGAAGTGCAAAATCTACTTGCTGCATTAGAAAAAGCATTTGTGTTTTCAAAGGGAAGTTGGGAAAAATTTACCATGGCGTGAGCGAGTTGTTTGCATTGCTCCTCGGAGAGGCCAGCAAGGACGTTGAGGATGGGCCCCAAATGAGAGTGTTGGTTGCTCAAATCTCACGGCCTAGCGATCCGGGTGAGGGGATTTACGTCAACATAGGTCGTCCTTCTTGGTGTCGGATGGATGTGAGCGGGCGTGCGGCCACGGTCTCACCGTGCATTCGAAGATGTATGTGTGAGTGGATGGATTAGGTGCGCTGTTTAGTTCGACTTCGCTCAAAGC
This sequence comes from Prunus padus, assembly GCA_024362665.1. Lineage (NCBI taxonomy): Eukaryota > Viridiplantae > Streptophyta > Magnoliopsida > Rosales > Rosaceae > Prunus > Prunus padus. Next base: position 8,931 of record JANFAM010000003.1, on the reverse strand, counting down.
GATTGTGGTCGAGAGAGGAACGAATCTCAACTATAAGGTTCATTGCCCGAGCTACAAGGCCGTTTGTGATGGGGTCGATGGTGGAATATAGTTGGGGATTTGGGTGATTCTACGGCCCCTTGGAAATCCAAGGGTTGTGTGATATATTGATGAATGAGGTTTCTTACACTTTGCCACTACTCCTAAGAAAGCACGTAAATGAATTGAAAATGCGTTGCTTTGAAAAGTAAATGACAAGAAAAGGTAATTTGCTTAGTGGGAGGCTTGTATGGTTTTTGGGAACCTCTTGAACATTGTTAGAGCTTGGTATTTATAGGAGGAACCCTAGAGAGGGAGGTGGGACCACGACCTCGTAAGTTGTGGATGATTGGAGATAGTGGATGGACTGGAACTGAGAAGCATGGTGGTGTGACCGCCATGAAGTTCAGTTTACCGTCATGAAAGCTGGTTCGGATCTTGTGCTTGGAGAAACATTTAATTCCCCAATTTGGTGGTTGGGGGAGCATTCAATTCCTTTGGCAGTTGATGACTTTTCCATGATTTAAGGTACTTAGCTTTACATAATCGGATCTGCTCACGCTATGTTTATTCTAAAATATGTTGGCGCAGCCTTTTCCTCTCTCTCCACGTGCTTTTTGAGCGAGATTGTTGACTCAAACCTTGCGTGTTTACGTTCAAAGCCATTACTCATCAACTGAGTCGTGGGGGCCACCACAGCAAGTGGTAATATCTATTGCTTTCTTGCCCGTGGCCGTAGATGAGAAACAGTTCATCCTCGGCCAAATCACACCGTGGTTTTGGCAACGAGTATCACGGTCGTGACTGTGCACAACTCCCAAAAAACCGTGGCCCAAGACCTGACCCTTTCACTTATGTTGAAAAATCGCCCTGAAATGTTCGGTCTATGGCAAGCAATTTCGGCCATATGAAGCCGTTTGTCAGATCGGTCCCATGGGCCGAGAATTTTAGGCACAAACAGATAGGAAGGGATCGTCTGAGAAAGGTCTGCTGGAAGACATGTGTTTACCTAATGTGCTGAAAAATTGGTGCATGTATTGTTGTTGCTGTCACGTGGCTGTTGTGGATGCTTCCCAACAAGGATGTTGGAATTGCCCATGATAAAAACAAGGGAGTGAAACCCTCAAAAGTTTCAAAAGCAACTGGATCAGTGCTCTAATACCATGTAAAGAATAAAAGAGATGGAATAATATGTTCTGTTATTGATATCTTGTTGTACATAATACTAGTCTTTATATACTAGATTTACAATCTCCATTTCTAGCATGATTCCTAATTAAGGCTACAATTAGGGATGACAATTTTCTCCGCGAGTAAGGGTCTTCGTGGGGATTAGACCCTAATGGGTCGGGTATGAAGGATAAAAAATGGGTATGAGGATGGGTATGGGGAATTTTTTGAGTATGGTGTTCGGGGAGGGGCGGGGATGGTATTTTAATCCCCGACCCGAACCCTCTTCGTTTAGAATATATATTATAGGATATATAAATATAATATTAAAGTTATTATACCGACTAAACTTTATATTTCCTATTATTATATTATATATTCATATAACTTATACGAATATTAAGCCACACTACTTATATATTTAGTTAAATTCTAGTCAATATGTAACTATTCTTATATTGTCTTATACTTATATATATATATATATTCATTATCTTGTCATAATTTAATTTTTTTCTTGCAACAAAGTAGTTTTATAATGATTTTTTTTTCCGTAATGGGGCGGGTCGGGAACCCATTCCCCAACGAAGGTGGGGATGGAGAATCCCCGATATGAATATTGCGGGCATGAAGGCGGGGATGGGGGAAAAAAACTTAACGGGGATGGGAATGAGAATAACATACCCACCCCCGATTCGACTCATTGCCATCCCTAGCTACAATCCAGATTTGACCCATAAATTTTGGGGTCTAATACAGGACAATTACAATATCTACAATCCTTCAATTACAAGATTTGATTTCCAACATAAGAAACCAAAGCTTTGCTCTTGCGAATTTACACTTCTTCATTTGTAGCCCAGGTCCCCAAATTCAGCAAACATCCTGACTGTTCTAGTTATTATTCTCAGCACGGCAGAACACAACAATACCAAACTGTCCCTCAAAAGGACCGTTTGTAGCTTTGGCTCTTGGGCATTCGACCGGCGCTGAGTGTTAGCTAGAGAGAGAGGTAAACCCAAACCAAAGATGCTGAAAAGCAAAATCCAAAGCCTGGAAAGGATTTCATCATCGTCGTCAGTTGTCTTCAAGATTTTGAAGAGTCGTAATATTGCTACTGCTACTGGTAGTAGCAGCAGCAATGGAGTTCCAAAAGAGAAGGTAGATTGCGTGGTGATAGGGGCAGGTGTGGTGGGATTAGCAGTAGCGAGAGAGCTTACTTTAAAGGGCAGAGAGGTGTTGGTGTTAGAATCAGCTTCCACCTTCGGCACTGGCATCAGTTCCCGCAACAGCGAGGTCATCCATGCCGGCATCTACCATCCTCCCAATTCTCTCAAGGTCTTATCTCTCTCTCTCCTTTCACTTTGTTTCTCTAAGAATTGCTCTTACAACTTTTATTAAGATTGTGTTACCCAAAAAAGACAAAAATGAAGAACAGAATTTGGAAAGTACCCACTTCCTAATTCTCAAAATGAATGTTGAAAGTGCAAATTTTAGAAAGAAACACATGTTGTAATTTCAATGCATTTTGCAGGCAATCTTTTGTGTAAGAGGAAGAGAATTGCTTTACAAATATTGCTCTGAACACAATATCCCTCATAAACAAATTGGTAAACTTATAGTAGCAACCCGATCTTCAGAGATTCCGAAGTTGCATAATCTAATGAATAACGGGATAAAAAATGGGGTTGGTGGTTTGGCTATGATGGAAGGTTCAGAAGCTACAAGGATAGAACCCGAATTGCGATGCTTGAAAGCCTTACTATCGCCAGTTTCTGGGATTGTTGATGCACATTCCTTGATGCTGTCTTTGGCGGTATGCATTTTCGTCTTTCTCGTTTCATAAATTAATAAAATTTGGATCAAATACATTCTTCAAATAGAATTTCAGTATTTATTATGGAGAGCTCAGCTAACATTGGATTTTATCAAATTGTCCCTATAGAGTTAGAACTGCTTACTGACAGAGATATCACCCACATGTGCCCCCAGGGTGAAGCTGAAAATCATGGCACAACCTTCTCCTATAATACTACAGTTATTGGTGGCCATATTGAAGAAAATCGCCTAAGCCTTCATATTTCTGAAACCAAACACCTTGAAAATTGGAATGGAAAATTTCCATTGCAACCAGAGATGGTACTCATTCCTAAGCTTGTAGTCAACTCTGCTGGCTTGAGTGCCCCTGTCCTTGCAAAGCGATTTGATGGCCTCCGTAGTGCAGTTATTCCTCCTGCCTATTACGCTCGCGGGTGCTACTTCACGCTATCTAATACTACATTATGTCCTTTCAAACATTTGATTTATCCTTTACCAGAGGATGGTGGCATTGGTGTGCATGTTACTCTGGATTTGAATGGTCAGGTCAAGTTTGGCCCCAATGTAGAATGGATTGATGGTATTGATGACGTTTCAAGCTTCCTAAACAAGTAATATTCTCTTTATCTCTTTGTCCATTATATATAGTGTGTAGTACTTTCTGCATTGTCAATTAAGTCATTGGTTTAGGAGGTCGTCAACTCAGTGCAGAAGTTCCTATGCATGCTTGCACAAAAGAACACATGCCTTCAGTTTTTTTTTTTGTGTTATAAATAATACATTATATAGGTTTCCATTGTGCATCCAATTCTGCTATCTTGCATAAGTTGTGTTTCTTTAGACCATGCATTTGATACTAATCTTACTGCCTGAGTTAATGTTCAAATGGAGGTCCTATTCAGTTTTGCTGATGGGTTGTAAATTAATAATGCCCTTATTCTTGTAAAGTATTTTGCATTTATCATTGCAGATATATGATCATATGTTAAGATGCTTTTAGGTTAAAATCTTAGATGGCCTGATTGGGATGCATGTGATGTTATTGAATAATGATTTGTTGTGATTTGTTTTTTTCTTGCATCCGGAGTAAATTTATTTTAACAATTACATACCATACTGATGATGCAAAAGTTTTAAGTCATCAGAACAGTCATAAAAGTTTGGTGTGGGTGGTATTAGCAATGCTATATATTTTAGATGCTATTATATGCACAAAGGAGAGGCATTATTTATAATGCATGTCAACCAAGCGCTTGTGCATCTACCAGATAAGAAAGCTAATTCAGTTAATGCCCTCATTTATTTAACCTTGGTTTCTTTCTTTGGTGTACCTGTATAATAACTGTGATGTTGAACATTTTTTTAAAAACATGACAAGGCCTTGTTTCCAGGTTTGACTATTCTGTATGTACGAATCGTGCAAAGCTATTTTACCCAGAGATAAGGAAGTACTACCCAAATCTAAAAGATGGGTCTCTCGATCCAGGTTATGCAGGGATTCGACCAAAGCTCTCAGGTCCTCGACAGTCTCCAGTTGATTTTGTGATACAGGTTATTTCTTGCATACTGTTCCTATGCCTGAACCAGAAATGTTAGGTCAGAATTTTTTTGTTGACACATCTATCATGAGAATTATGATTGTGGCCAGAATACATGAGCATGTATAGCAATAGATCTACTGTTGTATTCCTCACATACTTACGTCTTATTAACCAACCAGAAGTGCCTAATAATGGTTTTGGCAATGAGCCAAGCGGATTTGTACACAAAATGTTGTCATTGAATCCTAAATCTTGCTGCTGTAGCAGCTTTTAGCGCAAATTGGCCTATATAAATGGTTAGTTTTAGTTTCTAAAACTCACTGTACTATGATGAGCCGTCACTCCTTTATTTCCTGTTCTTTGTTGCTTGTGTGGCAATGCTGTACTTGGAATCAATCAACTCCTATCCATCCTTAACGCCTCAGACGGAGTCCAGGTGGGATTCATTAACATTTTTCAGTTACCATGAAACAAAATAGAGCAAAATAAAGCAAGATCCATATAATTCTCTTTCTTTTTTTCCTCATAGAAAAACATAAGGATATGAGCTAGTGTACAAATCATCTTCTACTTATATAGGATGAAACCGTATAGTTATCATCCAGTGTTTCTTTCAGTAACCATTTCTCCTGTTCCATTTAATCTATGAACATTAAGCGTCGTGTAGGGTCTGAAGATGCTCCTTTGCAAAAGACGAACAGTTTGGATTTTGGATATACATAAAACTAAAAAGTTCCATCCATAATTTGGATTTTGAGTGACTTCCATATTGATTGAACATTATAAAAGGTTGATAGGACTCTCTCTCTCTCTCTCTCTCTCTCTCTCTCTCTCTCTCTCAGTGTGGTCACTCAACCTCAAACAGAATAGATCTTACCACACTTTGAGAAATTATTGGGTGTGATGCAGGGTATATGGAGACATTTTATTAAAGTTTATTATGTCAATATTGGATCCATATTATGCAGGGGTTTGTTAGAACATATATATGGGTACAAACATGTTGAACACACTATCCTCTCTCTTTTGTCCTATGTGCTGCCCAAACAGAGCTGTATTCTCATTTTGGAAAGAAAGAAAAAGAACGTAAGATCTGATTTCTAAAGCATGACAGAAACTTTATGAAAACGACTTTGAACAACATGTTAGACTTCCCACGACCATTTTGTTTCTAGCATAAGATCTGGTTTCTAAAGCATAGATTTTGAATAACATATTAGACTTCCCAGGACCATTTTGTTTCTAAGTCAGACAGCCAGTAAAGCCCTAACCTGTAATATTAGTTTTGACTATTTATATTCTTGATAAGCTTTTCATATCATATTCTTTTTCATTTCTAGGTACTATGCTTTTGAAATGTAAGATGACATTGAAATTTACGCAAAACAAGGATGCACTGTGTTTCTGCTTTTTGTTCTGTGCTATTTCAATAGAGTTTAAACTTTGATAGACATGCATGACAAGCCATATTTCAAATGATAATTGAAACTCTAGTATAACTATTATATCGGATATATAGTTGATGTAGTTCTATTGATATACTTTTCACAACTATGGGCTCTATGGAGATTGGATTTTGTTTGCTATTTCCTGAACTATTAGTATTTGACAAATACGACCTCATTATGAATTCATATGTGCAGGGCGAGGACATTCATGGGATAACTGGCCTTGTTAACCTTTTTGGTATTGAGTCACCTGGTTTAACTTCAAGCATGGGAGTTGCAGAACACATAGCAACCAGATTCTTCAGATGTTAAGGAACCCTCTTTATGCTATATATTATGATTTGAAAATTGCTGATGAATGTTCCAGAATGGGCAAATCTGTTACAACTTGATCTGCTGTTAAGGTAATGGTCTATCTGCTTCAAATGAACTTCTAGTTAGATAAAAAATCTAGAAGGGCAAAAAGCTTCAAAGTGGAACTATAATTAGTTTTAGTTTTTTTAATAACTTGTTGAAAAATCATGGAGCTGAAGATAATTTTGTGTCAGTCAATGCCTTGCTACTGACCTCCTAGATACCATTTGCAGTCTTAGCGCATGAGTCTCTCATTCAGGTACCAAAGTGAAAATTACCTCAGTTTGCTGATATGGTATAATAAGCCAATACTACAACAACAGTTGTGCTTGTAAAGTACATCATGTGAAAATGATTAAAGTTTGAATTTTCACAGAAAAATATTCTCCTCTTCTCTCTTTCCCTCCCATCTCTCCCTCTTCCCGAACAGACTTCCAAGTCTCATCCTGTCTCTTCTTGTCTCTCCTCCAAACACTCTGTCACACATCTTTGTCTCAAATTTATGAATCCTCACCTTATCTGGCGACTCTCATTACCACAAGTTGCTTCTTCCTTCCTTCCCTTTGTTTACTTGTTTTAATTTTCAATTTAAGCAGTTTTTGTATATGTGGTTGCTTTTTGCGTCTGCCTGTTTGTTTTATGTATCTCATGATTTGGGTTTCAATTTGCGGTTTCATTTTCATGTTCTAACTAACCTGTTTGGGTTTCATCTTGTTTATATATGACTACATGTATTATGATCTGGCTTTTCATTGTCATGTTTGGATTTTTGTAATTTCTTGATTTTTTGGGGGTTGTAAGAATATGGCCGCATGCATTTCATGATTGGTGTTCTCATTGTCTAACTGATCGGATTTCTTTCTTTTTGGTTTGCTTTTTTTCCTTCTTCTTTACGTGCATGCATGTATCTCATTGTGAAACCGATTTGGTTTTGTAAAGTTGGTGGTTTGGGTTCTCATTGTGGAACTGATTGGTTTTCTTGCTTCCCAATTTCTTCTAGTTCTGTAGGTTAGAAACCAGACACCCCTGTTTTTTCCCCTTTTGGGATTCCCATAGTAGGTGTTAACAACTCTATTCTGAACAATGAGCCTCATTCCTTTCCAGTGATTTTCTGGCAGTGTCTGCAACATCCAGTGTAATAATTAAATATTATAAACTTATTTCACCAAATATGGGTTCCTTCACAAGACTATCTCAGTAACTTTACCATGAGAATGTAATCATCTTGCATAAAAGGCTGTTTATTATTTTCTTCACTATGTTCCCGGAAAGCTATTTATTATTTGCTTGCATTGACATGATACTTCCTGATAACATATGCTTAAACAAGGTGTTTAAATAAGACCGATTTCTTCTTGATGGGAAGTCCTTAGAAATGGATAGATTAACTTTTGTTATATAGTTTGTTCCATTTTAAAAAGAAAAAAAAATACGTATCAATGTAATGTGAAATGTTTTTTTTTTTTTTTTCTCAAAACCTCTCTCTCTTCTTCTTTCTCTCTGCCAGGTTACTGGAGCCAGTCTCCAGTAGCTTGTAGCATTAATCCAACAGGCTACTGGGGACCGGCTGTAATGTGAAATGTCTTTGTTTTTCAACTTAGTAGCAAATTGTGAATTTTACTCATTCAGAGATTAATGTACTAAATACTAATGTTTCTTGATTAGCAAATTTAACATGTTCACCTTTTTTTTTTCTAATGTTTTTTTCCTAAATGTTGTCTTGTTATAATTTTGAGTTTTTCTTTTTAGAAATTTGAGAGAATCTTCAGCACCATCATACTGAGTTGTGGCTACTGAAAAGTTCGGGTGACCTTCCTCTACTGGTATGGCGGCTGCTTAGTTCTTGGGTGTGATTTTAGGGTTTTTTGTTGTGTTGGGCCTAAATTATCTGTTTTATGGTTGGGATTTTATTTTGTTTGGTTGTGCTTTTGTTTTATTGTTCTATTTGTTGTATTTGGCTTGTTTGTAACTTGCTAAGGTAATGAAATCTTCATTCCTTCGACCAAAAAAAAAGGGAGTTGATTTGGGGAGCCTGAGAACGTAATGGGAGTACTAAAACTATAGGAGCTTGAGCACCATATACAATTTACAACACCTTTGCAAGTACTAGAATAGTTTTGGAATTAAGAACTTAATGCATTGTTTACATACATGGAATGACGGGAATCAGGAATACCAAAGAGAATGAATTAACAGGTATGGGGTGAGCAATCCCTCCTAATCATTTTAGCTCTTGGTTTTTATTTTATTTTATTGGATCATACATTATAATGTAGAATTCTAAAAATACTTCCAATATCCATTACAGATTAGTAAACATGCACGGGTAATAAAGATATTTACATAGGACATAAGGTAGCGAGAAAGATGATCTCCTTATCTAATACAATTGTTATGTTGAAAGTAATTTCCCATCTCACTATACACAAGAGCCTGGAAATACAAAGTACTAACACAATTTGTGATCAACTGTAGGTAGAAATGTGCTATAAACACAATTTGCAATAAACATTATTGCCATCGAAGGAAATGTGCTCAATTTCAATGTTCACTTAAGCATCAAACTCAATATTACACTAATC